>CM060416.1:131502024-133902024 GCA_030545235.1 Helianthus tuberosus | reverse complement strand
AATCCTACATCTTCTGCTCTCATTCCATCTATAACAAGATACAAATCTAGTTAACAAAAGAGAACTATATACAAGAAAAGATTATACGATAGGAACAAACTACAAAGTACATAACAGTTTTTATAAACTGCATTATAATTAAAAAACATGCCTTCAACAAACAAAAGACACCATGTGTGTCATGCTATTTCCCCAAGAATTGACAGAATATATATATAGCTAGATCTATACCAGTTTTAAACTGTGCGAAGTAGCTTATGTGGTGTACAAATCACCTCTCTACGAATAAAAAATGTTGGAGATTACAGCATAAACGCACAAATCAATGTGGCTTTATTCATTACATCATAAAATTATTTAAATTTTTTTATAAATATTTAGGCTTTCTCAATGCAAGACAGGCCAAATGCAATATACAGCTTTCATAGTATGAGTGTATGACATGTTTAAACATACAAACAGCAACTTTTTATAGCTCTACCTATCCAGCTGATAAACTATCTCACTACCACTTTCAATCAAACCCCTATACTTTGCGCATTGCAGTTTTGTACCACATAATATCCCGCCCAGCCTAAAAAGTTCAACCGCAATGCTCGGATTCCGAAATTTTACACGCCAATGTTGAAGGACCAAGGCCTTAATAAAAGTCTAGAACTTTTCTTATACATTCTAGAATTCAGCCATACATAATGGGATAATATCTTATTTCACAAAACACCTCAAAAGGCAATTATAAGTCATTTTGTGTGCACATAATCTATCTTTTCGCTATAATTCATATCATCATCATCATACTCGGTATATCCCACCAATAACGAAGCTAAGATAGGGTCCGAGGAGGGTGAAATGTAGACAGCCTTACCACTACCACGTAGGAATAGAGAGGCAGCTTCCAATGAGACCCTCGGCTCGATAGTAGTTTTGCATCAAGCCTTGGACATAAGGCACATAACACTCAGCAATTGAGACAAATGCAGATTAGTGCATGTACCCCTTGTCTTTCGGCTATAAGGCATATCGAATTGCTTAAAACAGGCATCTATAGAAACAATATTCGGGTTGCTAGCTATCGAAATAAGTACAGTTTATAATGTTTTGTCTATGAAAGTTAATTAGCAGTGATTTTTCTAATATTCTTATCGTACAATTATCCAACCAGTTGCAGCAATTTTAGCAATCACCTTTCAACATCTAATTATAAAATTAAAATAAAACTCAAAACAGTCTCAACAATTACATAGCAATAACCTTTATAACATCTAATAAAAAACAAAAAACACCTTAAATAAAATTCAAAAACACAAATCACTCACCGAGAATCCGGCAAACCTTCTGCACATCAGTCGAGGACGGAACAGTTCCAACGCCTTTAAAAACATCCAAACACGACAAATACAGCCTCTGCAACGGAAACGAAGCCGCCGTTAGTGACGGAGACGGCAGAGACGGTTTTCCTTTGCCGCTACTTCTCCGGAAACTTTTCTTCTTCTTCCGTATCACGTTGCTGACGTCACTTAACCTAGACTCGTTCGTCATGATCGATCGCAACACGCAAACGAACCGTTAAAACGTTCGGTACGAGATCGGAAAACTCAGATCTGATCGGGAATGAGTAGATGTGAAAAGATTGTGTGTTGTTAGGTTGTTTGAAATTTGAAGTGAGTGAGAAACGGTGGTGGAAAGTGGGAGGATGATGAGGTTATAAGGAGGTGAAGGTGGAGGTGGTAGCGGCATTGGAAAACCGGGGGCGGCCATGGATTTTAGAGAGAGAAAGCTTGTAGAGAGAGAAAGTTGTTTGATCTGGCGACCATTGTTTCGTGATATTTCTACGTGTTGTGTGTGAAATTACTATTGTGCCATTGTCTTAAATATGTTTTTTTAACGATAAATTTGGATTACTGAGAGACCATTGGAGTATCTAGTTGCGGAACAAGAATATTTACTCAGAGGTATCCCAAATTTTTTTTTTCGTAGTCGTACAATATTAGAAAAAACGACAATTAATAAATAAAGTAAACAAATACCTAATAGATTTGTCATCTTTTTTTCATAGCTTGAAAACATTCCATAACATCGTCGTTTTTTACTTCACGTAAAAAATCATTTTCGACCGCACAAACCATAGCATTGTTCAAAAATTTCGGGCCCATTCGATTGCGTAAATCCGTCTTGACAAGCTTCAATTTCGAAAAACATCTTTCAACGGTTGCGGTTGCAACCGGTAAAAGCAAAGCTAGCTTCACTATCCGATAAAATGAAGAATAAGAACTATGTCTTCCCGTTTCAGCCATAACACACGCAAGATCACTTATTCCATTCAAGTTTTCAAATTTATCATCATCGACGAAATAGGCAATTAGAATTTGGGCTTATTATTTTCAATTGATTGGTATCCTCGTAGTTGTGTCGTCCTAAAATTATCCTTTGTTGTGATGCCGTTTTGATAGAAACATAATCTAAAACCAGAAAATCCACCGGATAGTCGAATTCTCCCAACCGAATCATAACATTCTTAACCATCCCCCGTGGACGCCTCCAACTTTCATCCGCCAAACTCACCATGGTGTCTATATCTTGAAGCGAACCAAAGTCGTACATATCGTATAGATCGCCTGGTAGCACACTCATACTCGTCCCGTAGTCCAACAATGCTTGAGGAATTTTTAATTTTCCCACTTGAATAGGCACGAGTGGTGCTCCATGCTCTTTGTCCGTTTCAACCTCAGCATCCCTTCCTATACCTGCACTCACTTTACAAGAAGATGTTAAAAATGTTTCATTGAATTCACTATTAGGAGCGGTACTTACCACATTGATATTAACACTTTTAATGTTTTTGGGATTTGTCACCGTGTCACTTTGTAGTTGGCCTTTTGCTTTCTTCAATATTGCCACATCGCTCGCAAGTTGACTCATTTGGGTAGTCAACGACTGAATTGCTTTATTACGGATTTCGTCTTTTTTAATGCGAGCATCATCAAGCTGATTCCTTCGTTGCATCTCAATTTGCATCGCCTTCAACATCTCCATTACTTCGTTTCCACCCAAAAAGCTTTGACCCGTTTGATATTGCCTTTGAAATCCTTGGTTTCCCTGGAAGTTCGGGTTGGCTTGATTTGATGAATTCTCGTATCTAAAGTTCGGGTGATTTCGTAAACCGGGGTGGCAAGTATTGGAATTCATGTTGTAATTTCTACCACCCCCGCCTTGCCCTTGCAATGCATTCACCTCCTCATATTGCCCTTCCACTCCTTGGCAATTTTCAGCCGCATGCCCTATCTCATTACAAAGCACACAAACATTATAAATTTAATTAGAAGTTTGAACATTACCATCGTCTACCGCGTGCACTTGAGTTCGGGTAATGGCCGGTCGTGCTCTCCTTGATGCTTGAGCTTTTCTTTTTGATGTGACCGCCATTTGTTCCAAGAATTCCCAATCGTCATGCTCATAATTCGTGCCAAAAGTGCCATTCGTGATAGACATTAAATCGCGAGCATCTTCAGCACTTAACCTCTCGTGGAAAGCATTCATCAATTCCCAAAGTTCAATCCCATGATGAGGGCAATTCTTGATCATCATGTTGAAACGCTCAAAGGCCTCATGAAACATTCCACCTTGTTGTTGTTGAAAACTCCTCAACCCCTTTCTAGCATCATTGGTCTTTTGAGCGGTGTAAAATTCATCTAAAAATATTTGTTGCATCTCCGCCCATGTGTAGATAGATGCCGATGGTAAAGTGTAAAACCACTTCTTTGCCTTGTCTTCCAAAGAAAATTGGAATAATACCAGTTTGACATCATCGGCCGAAAAACCTTGACTCCCAAGAGTGTTGCAAATCGAGTCATAAGCCTCCAAATGAAAATAAGGCTCCTCCGTTGCTAAACCCTTATATTTTGGCAAACTTTGCAATGAATTGGTTCTCACTTCGAATGTCCTCCCTTGATTATTGTGAGGAATAACTACCGGTGAAGGATTATGAGTAATTACCGGCCTAAAATACGCTTCAATGCCCCTCGCATGTTCTCTAAGATGTCTTCTTGGTACTCCCAACCGACCCCTTGGACGAATAGGACCCATTGGTCTTTGCATAGGCCCTTGAGGTACATGTGGTTGAAATTGATGTTGTGGCATTGGTGGGTATTGAATTGGCCTTTGAAAGTGTGGTTGTGCATTTTGTGGACGAACTTGTTGCAATGGTATAGGACGTTGCACTTGTGGCCCTTGTGGCCTTGGCCGAATATGTTGTGGTATAAGTTGTTGTTGTGGAATTCCACCAACACTTGCCATTCCTTGAGATTGGCCATGCACATAAGCAAACTTCCCTTGATCACCATCACCCCCATAAGCATAACCGTCCTCATCATAACCCTCACAATCCTCATATCCCTCTTCATATCCATCTCCCCCTATACCCGAAGATTGCCCAAATGGAAGAGTCGAGTATTGAAAACCCGACTGGTTCGATGGTCTGAAAGTAGAAGTAGCATGGACAATGGTTGAGTTAGGTGCTATTGTGTAGTTTGAATATGACTGACCCGCACCTGGAACGAAATGGGTGAGAGGTGGAATTGTAGTAGAAGGGTTAAAAGTGATGGTTGGTTCTTCTTGAGTGGTAATGGGTTGTGTGGTATTGGTTGGTGTAACATTATGAAGTAAAGTAGGTTCGGTGGTAGTGTTTGGGATGGTGGTATTTGGTGACGGTTGAGTGGTTGTTGGTATAAAAGGTGGTACAAGTTCACCCGTGGTGGGTGGTGGTGGTGGTGGTGGTGGATCCATGTATCGAAGTGGTGTAATCGGTGTAGTTGGTGTTGTTGGTGAACCACTTAACTTGTTCTCTCTTAGCAAAATTCTGTTTCCCCTTAATGTTCGCTCAATTTCCAGATCAAATGCCAATGGTGAAAGCTTGTGAGAGCTTCTAGTACGCATGCACCTGTAACTACCTGCACACTAACACACCTAGCGTAAACCAGAAAAATAACAGACTAAAAAGGATAAAAAATAACACACGTTGCGCACTACTCCCCGGCAACGGCACCAAAATTTGACGTGATGTCGTGGTCACAATCAAATTTAATCCAATTACTACTAAATAGATAGTGGCAAGTGGGTATCGAACACAGGGAGTTTGTGGAATATGTGTTATTTGAAGGTTTATCTAAGTTAACTAAAATTAAACTAAATGCAATGAAAGTAAAATGCAAGAGTTGGTTTGGTTGATTGAGTTTTAAAAACTAAATTACTATTCTAATTTGCAAAATGAAAGTTTCGGTTTGTAAACAATTTAGAGACAAATGACCATCTTTAGTTTCCGGTTTGCTTCGACGTTTATGCTATCATTCCACTAGAAAGAACTACATAGACATAGTTCATGTATGATTACTTGTTGTGATAAAAAGGGAACTAACTACTCAGATTCCTAGAACGTGAGGTTGTTACCCGATGACCAATTAACCCTTACCCAATCCTAATTCTACCCATGATATCTCGATTGCCAACGGCACCAAGAACGTATGGTTTCAAACTAGATTAACATAAGAATCAACAATTTACAAACAATCAATCACACACCATAACAAATAAATCATAAAGACAAAGTTTGTTATTCTAGAAATAAGGAATTCAAGCACAAAGTCTTACATAACCTTCAACCAAAGATGATCACCATAAGTTTAGCCACTCATGACTTGGACAATCATCATCACATACATATCAATGTTCATAGGAATTAAAAACACTAACAAGATGTTTAGAAATTGTTTCAAGCTCTCAAGAACACCCAAAATTCGTCTCCAAAGTGTATGTAACCGAATGGGATTGATTGGGCATGAAAAGACACCATAAATCTGCATTAAAAGGTGGAAGTTACACATTTACGCAGGTCAGCGCCGTAAGCTACGGTGGCCACCGTAGCTTACGGTGGCTTGGAATGGTTTACGGTAGCTTTAAACTATCATACGGTGACAAAAAGTGCCAGTCGGTGCCGTAAGCTACGGCAGGCTTCAACATGAAAACTTGTTTTCAGCATAACTTTTTCGTTTCAACTCCGTTTTCTTCACCGTTTTCGCCTACGTTCTCGTAATTTCTTTCTCTATCATGCTATCCTATTAATTCTTCAATTCCAAAAATTGATTTTTTCATTTATTCTCCGTGTTCCTTCCATTTTAAGCTCCCGTTTGTACCTGAAACACAAACAACCGTAGTTATCTAATTCTAGACAACTACCCGATTAAATGTAGGATTTTATTATCATTTATACCACTTAAGGGTTGTCCTACGGACTACCCGTCATCGTGCCATGCATTAAAACTTTAGGGCAGTTGGGCAATTATTTACAATCTTTTATTATTTTTGGGCTAACATATTGGGCAATTGAGCTTATTATTTACAATCTTCAATTAATTTGGGCTAACATATTAGGCAATTGGGATTTGGGCTTATTATTTTCAATTAATTTGGGCTTACAGGCTTTTTTTAGGGGTGTCCTCGTAGTTGTTCAGGGGTATCATTGGTATAAAAACCGAAAAAAAAATTACACTACAGATAAAAAGTTTAGCCGTAGCCCGTGCTACGGCTCGGTATACATAAGGTCCGCCCCTGGGAGTATCATCGTGTCACCAGCGGAGTCACCTGATTATATCCGTCTTCACTAGATAATAATATCGTCTATACACTAATTCAAAAGAAAACTCAATAAATCTGGGAAAACTCCTCTTTGAAAATCGAATCCAAAACCTAATGTCATTGGCAATTGTCTTATATATGTTGTTTATCGGTTTGTAATATATTATTATTTGGATATCATATACTTAAAAATAAATATGATGTGATCGTTAATGGTATAGGAGCAAATCGGTACTGTATTATATAGTACCGATTAGGGATGAGTTTGGTATTGGTATCAAAAATACTGATCTTGAAAATTGTCAAATGTGGGTATCGATACAAAAAAATACTCGGTAGGGTATGGTATGGTAGGTTACCAGTACGATACAGTATTTGAAGGTAAAAATCAGTAAAATATCGGTACGGTACCGAACCGAAAGTACCGATCCCAAAAACACCAAATAATTGGTACGGTACAAGTACCGGCACCGAAGTGCTCATCCCTAGTGTCAATACCATTGTTTAGTAAAACAAAAACTGAGTATCGTATTGTATATGTTTGGTCAACACCGATATGATACGGTACTACTAAAGTCTTGAACCAATACCGTACCGATGTCAAATTTGAGCTAAATTCAAAACCCAATGCCATATGTTCAGTTGGTACCGCTATTTAGTAGTAAATTTCTCATACCTTACTTAAAATGTATAAACCTAATATTGATTGGATTTTAAAGCTTTTAGAGCCTCGAAAAAAAATGCCTGCATGCTCAATAAAAAATGGTCCCATTATACCCACACTTTCGCTTTCTAATCTCACATTGTTCCGTGTCATCAAACGGTGGTTCAACGACAAGGAAATGACCATTTGTAATTCAGTGGGCCCATGATTTGATATCAAGTATTCCAAACAACCGTTTGATTCAAGCTCAAACAACTGTTTGACGAGAGTAAGAGTGTGAGATTAGAAAGCAAGAAGTGTGAGTATAGTCGACCTCATAAAAAATGACACATCTACTAGAAAAAATTAAAATAAAATGAGACAGGTGGAGTTTCCTAATTAATAAAACAAAATAAATATGTAAATATTCTTCACTGATATTTGAGTTCTTAGAATTATATAGTATTTCATTGTCACAACGTATCATTATCTATTGATATTCGCTGATATTTGGGTTCTTAGAATTATAAAGTATTTCATTGTCACAACGTATCATTATTTAGGGGTGTGCAAAAAACCAATTAACCGAACTATAACCGAATTAACCGATAAAACCGAACCGAAAAAACCGAACCAAATAAAAAACCGGTGGGTCGGTTAATGGTTTTTTTGAAACTCGAAAGTAGCGGGTCGGTTATGGTTATCATTTTTTCCATACTCACTATAACCGAACCGAATCGACATGTAATAAATCTTTGTAGGATTTAGAACTATCACCATATTATAATATTTGATGTTTTTTACTGAAAATTTTTAGTACTTTTAGGTTTTTCATATCATTTTGTGGTTTTGGTTGAATGTTTATTTGAATTTATGGAATGTATCATATCACTTTATTTGAATATTCGATAATAATAATAATTGGTATTAATATTATAGATTATATATATATTTTTTAATACTATCTAATATAATAATATATACAAATATGCAAATATGCAATAACAATTTATTCCATGTTAAAAATTAAGCTATTTTTAGCTAAGCTAAATACACGGTTAACCAACCATAACCGACCCGCTATAACCATCAAAACCGAATAACCATAACCACCATAACCGATCGGTTATGGTTATCCAATAACCGATATCGCGGTTATGGTCATGGTTTTTGGTCAAAACTGACTCAAACCGACCCATACACACCCCTGTCATTATCTATTGATATAGGTCTGTGATGGTAATGGTAGATTGGTATCTGATACTACATAAATCTTTGGAGATTCCATTTGGGAAGATAGACGAACACAATGGCTCGAGAACACTCCTTTATAGGAATGGCAATTGGCCTGGGCCGAGTATTGCTAATCCCAGGCACGTACCCGGTTGTAATTCTTTGTCCCATACCCGGCCCATTACCCGCCGGGTATTTTCGGGTAATTACCCGTCGGGTATCGAGCATACCCGCAGGTATCGGGTATACCCGTTAATTTCTTAAAAATACCCGTTGGGACAAATGTGCAATTTTTACTTTGATGTTTATATAATTTACTATTTTAATGACTATAACAAATGAAAATATGATTAATAACTTACATATCATATTCAGACCACAAATACTAAACTAAATTAAAACGATTACTTAATTAAGTAATTGTATCAGAACCACCTAATTGCATAAAACATCCACATAAGGGGAGTGGGGGTGGGGAATATTTTCTCCGTGATAGACATGTTCCACGTGTGGAACAAACAAAAATTCCACCGCCACCAAACAACTTTAATGAGTGATGATATATTTCCGTGAATTTTTTCACGCGTGATAAATGGATGGACGTGAGGGGGTGTGAAGGTTTATTGTTAGGTATTGTGAGTGATGGAATAATGGTTGATAACATGACGTAACTTGATTGGATGTTATGAGTGATGACCACCCCCTCCCCCCTAATAAAAGGTGATAGCTTCCATATCAAATATATATGCTCAAAAATAAGTTATATGTTCACTAAACACTTGGCAAATACATATCCACATATGACTATAGAGAAGGTAATATGTACATGCACAAAGTTTATATATATGGAAATCTATAATATGATACTTTCGGGTATTATTCGGGTAAATGGGCCGGGTATCACCAAATCCCATACCCGAATTTTTTCTATTTTTAAGCCCGTTCCCGGCCCATACCCATTGGGCTTCGGTATTTTTTTCTATAATATGTATTGAGCAGAGAGAAAAACTAATACACTATGGGTAATTGAATCTATTTTTCTATATAATTTGTAAATTGTAAATATATTTAATATGTTTTCATGGTACAACATCACTTGATTATGTTATTATTTTTCAAGCATACAGATTATGATTGTTGATGATTCATGTTGTCTTTTTCAGGAAGATTTACTTTTGATTATGTTTCTATAATTTTGGTCATATCGTATTTTATAAATTTACCCGTTTTGACCCAGTTCTATTTTGGCAAGAACCCGTTTTGGCCTGAACCTATTTTGGTTAGAACCCGTTTTGATCCAAACTTCATTGATCAAATTTTAAATTGACCAATTCTGACCCGAACCTGTTCTGAACCGCGACCCAACCCGACAAAATGTTTTTGAATAACAAACACGAACCGTTTTATTGGTTTCCGTCAGGCGTCAGCCAAAAGTCGCAATCGGTTAGCTGCACCGAGAACTAACGCAACCACTTTTCCTTTGAAGAAAATGGTTTCCACGTAGAGATAATGGTTTGGAACCATGTCGAACACTTGGCGTGCATTAACAAAAACCAAAAAAAAAAACAGCCAAATTTTAAACACAGAACCTAAAAAATCACGGGTACCGTACGAACACCAACGGTATCGTACAATTTTTTTTAGTTTCAGTGGTAGGGATGAGCTCGGTGCTAACTGGTACTGAATCGATATTGGTACTGAAAATACCGGTTACGGTATCGGTATATGAAGGTAAAAACCGGTAGCGAACCGGTACTAGGAACACCAAACGTCAGTACCGAACTGGTACTTAGGATCTTTCGGTTCAGGAAATTCGGTACCGGTACCCATTACTATTTGCTCATCTTAAAACTTTTGAATTAGAAGTGAAAAATCAAATTAATCACTAATTGTTAAATTGCTTATAAAATGCCTTCCTGATTATTGCTTACCGGTAATAGCAAGTCGTGTATGTATTGCTGTACTGAGGAGTGAAGACCAACGCAACCACTATTTTTTTTTTTAAGAAAATGGTTTCCACCTAGAATAATAGGTATCGTTTGCAAGTGGAGCTTTTGATTGGGGTGGTAACTGGTCATATTTTTTATAAATATATGTGTATACTTTTTTAATTGTTGCATTTTTTAACAGATCAGCTTCAGCTTCTGAGTTGTATTTTGTAGGTAACATGATGTGTTTTGTTGGTAACTAGAATTAAACACCCCCCGCGTTGCGGCGGGGGCCTAAAACTATGCCAAATAACATCAATGTCACACCGCTGGTAGCGACCACCAACACTGAAGTTGCGACGTGTTAATGCGAAAATATAAGACCGAAACATATAACATGAAAAAAATAACTATGTCGATTTAGGACACACGCGTTGCGAAGAACTTGTTACATGGAAAAAAATAGACGTAAAAATGTTGAACCACACACGCACGTTGCGCCATGTTAACTCGCAAAATAACGTAGAAAAGAATAACTAAGTCAATGTAGGATCCGCCCGTTGCAGCGAACTTGCCAAAGGGGGAAAATAGACACATTGCGACATACCTGTCAAATGTGAAAAAATAGACGAAAAACGTTGAACCACATACGCACGTTGGGACGTATTAGCTCGCAAAATTTAGAACGAAACGTAAAACGAAAAACTTGCGAAAGATAAAAAGTATGGGGACCAAAGTTGTAAATAAAAAAAGTTTTGGGTTAAATTACAAAAGATGAAAAGTTTTGGGTTAAAACTAAACAAATTAAAAGTGTTAAAATACAAATGATTAAAACTTTTGGGTTAAAAATGAAAAATCACAAATTTTTTTTGGAAAACCCCCAATGCTTGGGGTACAACACATAATGCAACAATTTGTTGCAAATTTATATTATGGAAATGACACTGGTCTGTAAGGTAACGTGTAATATGTTAGCTTGAAACTTGCATTTTGTAACGCGTTGGAATAAAGTTTCATTTTGTTGTTTACAGGACATATAGCAACAGAAGATAATGGAGACTTTCTTGCTTGCAACTATATTTTTACAATAATTTTACACGCCTAGCGACATTTATCACACAATGGTGAGTTAACTAAGACCGTGGGGTATGGTGGGGCGGGGGTTTGGGGCATGGGCTGACACGTGGACTTCGAGGGGCACCGCTGGTCAGTTGCATGTTGGGTCGGTATGGCGGGGCGTGGCTAGCCCGTGTGGGTTGGCCACGTGTTATAATTTTTTTTTTCAATTATTATAAAAACACACACAAAATTTAAATTTAAATCCTAGCCACATATAGCCTAGCCAACCTAGCCAATGAGAGCTGGCCACGGAAGACCGCTAGCCCCGCCCAATGCCCGGGCTGGAACCCCCGCCCAAGGGGCCATCCCGAAACCCAAGCCCACCCGGGGTGGTGATTTAGGCGTTTGTACCCAACCCCCGCCCCATACCCCATAGTCTAATGGCAAGTATGCTGGCTTTAAACGGTTAAGAGTTGTGTATTTTGCCAACAAATGATACGAATTATACATTAGATGGCTAAAAAACTACATCCCTTATTGCAGGTGAGACTCGGCAAGAATGGTGTAGAAAAAATCATAGGCCTGGATTCACTTTCCGACTATCGAAAGCACTTTTGCATGCACTAAAGTGATCCATCGAGAAGGGAAACAGGTTTGCCAACCGGACTTGAAAATATATGGTTTTACATGGTATTTGGAAGTTTGAATTAATAAATAATACAAATTTACAAGTTTTTCCATCTGATATTTCCCCTTACGTGGGAGCCGGTTTTTTTAACTCATTTCCATGTTAGAGTTTGCAGGTAAGATATTCTAACTAATTTGTATGTATTCACTACTGTTTACCTCAAGGTTTGTCATAGGTAAAACGTTTTGGTGCTGAGAGGGGGCTTTGACTATGGCTGTGAATCGGTGATGGTTGCCACGGCAGTGGGAGGTTGGAGCACAGGAAAGAGAATGTTAGGTGATGAATTTTGTTTTGGTAGGATGTTTTAGTTTTGATATGAAACTGTAAGCAATGCTTTTGAAGAAATGAAGTTCATAATGGTAGTGTTGTTGTTGATTATTGGTGGTGGTGACTGAAACGATGTGTCTCAGCCCGAGTATTAATGGCGTTTATAATTCACACACAATCTCGGTTAATCTAGAGTCCACGCGCAGCACGCGTGTATGAATAAACCTAGTTAGATTAAAGAAAAAACTTCTTTTCTCGTGGATGAGAACTTTATTCTTAATCTCTTATGTAGTTTTGACTTTTTTTACATACGTGGACCAAACTGAGATTGCAATGTACACGTGTCTTGATCATACACACAAAGTATGTGTACTTCACATGTTCTGTTCCTTGTTCCTGGTTTCGTAATACCTTTTCGATAACTTCACCTGTTTTATTTATGGTTTCATACGTACCTTTTGAATACCGTGTACTGAATTTACAAAGTATGCTATTTAATTATCTAAAACTAGTAATGGGATCCGCGGGCGATGCGCCGTGGGCCGTTGCAAACATTATTCAAGCTTATGTTATGTGTTAACCATATGAAAACATATGTTTCAACGTATTGGATTCAACCCCGTGTAACCTTTATAAGTATTGCGGTTGAATCTAAACATAATGTAATTAAATCGAATTTATGTCGTAAAGGGCAAAAGAAAACACATTCACATTAAGGGTAACCATAAGTGTTTTGTAAAGTTACAGGACTAAAATTGGGAGGTGTAAACGTCAACGACTTTGGTCTTTAGTATATATATATATATATAGGGGGCCGCTAGAATGAGAACTACCACGAGTTATGAGAACCGCGAGAACCAAGTGCCACGGAGGGCCGTTGACCACGAAATTTTTTTTACACCTAGATCCGTTTATTTTAAGACCGGGTGTAAATTTTGGGTTCAAACGGCGCGCCCGAGGGGGTAGTTTTTTACGCCCAAAGTTTGGTTAAAAAAAAAGAAAAAAAAATATATATATATATATATATAGGGGAGAGTTATCTTGAGAACGCTAAATATTGCGAGAACCGTGAGAACGAATGAGAACACCAATCAAAACCAATTTTTTTAATACAAACCTCATTGTAATTAAGATACAACATCAAAAAAAGTGTTGATGCACTTTGTGTGGACGCGACTCGGCTCGGTTCGACTCGGCCTTGAAGACTTGAAGACACGAAGATCGAGACAAAGCTACAGCCAAGGGGGAGTTTGTTGGTGCACTTGTGTCTGTACTTTGTCTGTATTTCGTCATGATACAAAACGATGTCTTATGTTAGTCTGGGTTACGTCTTAGTTTGTTACAATGTGCGTTCGATGTAAGCTTGACCAAGTCAACCATCCTCCTGGTTTGACTTGGCCAAACAGTTAGCACATTGGTTGTTAGTAGTGTGTGTCGAAGGATAGATCATCGAAGGATAGTTTATATCCTTCGATGATGAGCTCGAAAGATAGCTTTCGATAGATGGACCTCGAAGGATATCATCCTTCGAGGTACATATGGATCATTCGAGCTGTTTGTGGTCGACAGATGATCTTTCGATCAGTCTGTCTGATCCTTCGACCAGACACGCTGTGTCGGGTATAAATACCCTTGTGTTGTGTTCTCTTCGACAGGAAGACATAGACAGAGAGAGAGATTAGGCTGTGAGAGACAGGAGAGCACACACACACTTTGAGAGTTTATAGAACATATCTGTAAACATTGAGCTTGTAACCGGACCCTTCATTCGTATTAATACATGTGGTGTTAATCGGTGAATCTTGTGTGTTTGTGTTTGTGCTTGTTCTCGTATAGATTCTCGGTTGCATGCTAGCTTGGATTCCGCACTCGCTAGTGTGTTTGATATAACAAGGAAAAGGTTTAATCTCATCCTCGAGAGGGACCTACAAGTGGTATCAGAGCTTTGGCTCTTCTCCTTGTTAAAACCGAGTGGTTTCGGGTGTTTTCCGGGTGTTTAAAGTTCATATTTTTCTGGAAATCTTTCTGTTTTTGCTTGATGTTTTGTTAAAAACCTTGTTATTTTTCATGTTTACATGTTAGTTGTTGGTTTTTGTTAAACATCTTAGCAAAATCGTTTGTTTGGAGAGTTTCGGTTCACCGAAATTCTTGTTTTTCTGGTTGGTGTTCTTGAAGTCTTCTTAGTGTTCTTCATAAAAATACACATTTGATCTTAAAATTTGAATATTGGAACTTGTTTGTGCTTTGGAAGTTGTAAACTGATTAAAATATTGGGATCATTACCCGGTTGGTGAAAGACCTGCATATTCAGACCTGCAAGATATGGTCTGAACATACTTTCTGCCGAAAGTTCTCACCAACCCGTCAACTTTTTCACCAACCCGTCACTCTTTGTCAATTGTGTCAGACAAGATCGAAAGATATCCTTCGAAGTCGAAAGTTCATCTTTCGATCAAGGGAGGTTCGATAGATAATCATCCTTCGAACCAAGGAATCTTTTCGAAACATACATCTTTCGGTCTTCTGCTCAGTCTCGAAAGACTAGGATCCTTCGATTGGGGAGTCTTTCGAAGTCATCTTTCGTGTTCATCTTTCGGTCTACAGTTCATTGTTCGAAAGACAAGGATCTTTCGATTGGAGAGTCTTTCGAAGTCATTGCTCGAAACTCAACAGTGATCTTTCGAACCCTGTTGATCTTTCGAACAGGTGTTGATCTTTCGATCCTTTGTCTGTTTGTGTCTAACAAGTTTGTGTTTCAGGTCTTTCGATTCTTGATCCTTCGGCTGGTTGTTATCCTTCGAGATATTAACATAGTTTGTGAAAATTAATTTTTTAAAAGGAGAAAACTTATTTTTCAAATTTTAAATCATTTTCACTTAATATATTAATTTTCATAAAATGGGAACAAACGGTCAGTGGGATCCAACCGCATGGACTCAAATAACTTCGACTCCACAATCATCAGCTATGCAATCTACGTCAGATTTCGACAAAACTGCATGGATGCGTGCTATTGTCCCACCTCAAGCTGCAATGATAACTGCAAATCAATGGGCTTTGGTCACAAATCAAAGCAACAGCATTCAATCTATGATGCAGAATGACAGTGAAACTGGTACAAGCACAAAACCGCCAAAGTTAAATCACATCAATGATTGGGGATGGTGGAAAGAAAGGCTGAGAACTTATGTTCAGGGGCAAGGTCAAGACCTATGGATGTGCTTCTTCACAGCATTTGAACATGATTTGGAAGTTGCAGGATCTAATCCAGAAACTTACAGCACTTTGTCTGAAGAAGATAAGAAGAAATTTGAGTTAGAAAAGAAAGCATTCATGATTCTCACGCAAGCTCTTCACAAAGACATTTACCACCAGTTTGTTTACTGCACGACTACTAAAAGCTTGTGGGATATGCTCACATTACGGTGTGAAGGAAATGCTCAATCTAGAAAGATCAAGCAAGAATTACTGAAGAAAGAGTTTGAAGGATTCACGTGTTTGGAGAATGAGACTTTGGCAGACTTATCTACAAGGTTCCATCACTTGTTGAGCGAGATGTTTGCTTTTAAAGTCACTGCCACTCCACAAGAATTGGTGAAGAGATTCGCTGATAGCTTACCAGAAAAGTGGAGCAGTTATCTTGAAATTCTCAAAGAAAATGGTGTTTTAGAAACAATCACCGTTTATGAATTAATTCAAAGATTGGAGAACAAGGATGTGGAAGAAAAGCTTAAGGCGAAAAGAACATTGACTCCTCAAAATCCTGAGATGTACTTTGGGATTGCAGGAGGTATCAGTGGAGAAAAACCAGTCTCTCAACACGCAAAGCTTCAAACAGCTTTCGTTTCTAACACCGGACCTTCAACAACAGATCAGTTTGATCCTTCAGCCTACACGATGTTTTCAAGACCGAATGTGCAACCGACAGCTCAGCAGCAACAACCGCAACAGCAAGGGTTTTATGGAAACTCTTCAAACTTTCAAGCCACTTCCAATCCTAACACAGTCAGATTAGACACTTCCAACTTCTCCAAAGTCAGTGTCGAAGTAGCCAAGGAGCATATGGAGATGTTGAATACCTTGGTTAGTGCTTATAGTGGATTGATCGCAGGTCAGATTGGGAATGTAAATCTAACCAATGAAGATTATCAGCAAGTGGATAAAGAAGAGTTTGAAATGATGGATATCAAATGGGCTCTTGCTAGTGCAATTCGAAGAGCTAAGGAGTTTATGGAAAGGACGGGGAGAACCAACTTGGATAGCAAGAAAGACACCAAGTATGGGTTCGACAAGCAAGCTGTAACGTGCTTTAACTGTGGTGAACGGGGCCATTTCAAAAGGGAATGCACAAGACCAGCTCAGCATGGAAACCAGAATCCCTTCAGAAACCAAGGCAACCAGCAGAACCAGAACAGGAACAATGAGCGTATGTTGATACCTGTCAACAACCGAACTCAAGCAGGACCATCAAATGCAAACCGGGGGCTGGTGGTTCAAATAGATGAGGGTTGTGATTGGTCGCTTCAGCTTGGAGAAGGAGGAAATGGTGGAACAGCATGTTTTGCTGAAGTAGTAAAGGATTTAAAGCACGCCAGTGGTGGAGAATCTTCCACCAATGGTGTTGCATCTTCTGGAGATGAGGACAGTTCTAGTTATAGTGGAAGCTCAGATGAAGAATCCTCCACTTCAGGAAATGATCATGTGGATGAGACATCACGTGCGTCAGTCGATGCAGATATTGATGAGCTTTTGGAGGAAGCTGCAGCAGTAACTGAAAGAGGATCTAATTTGGTGGATCAAACTACTCATTCTTCGTCTTCTCTCCATTCAGCCTTTATGGCTAATGTCGACAGTTCATCAGGTCAGGTATGTGTCGATGAACCCACTGTAGTTAGCTGTGAAAATTGTGACAGTTTAAATGTTAAATATGCTGAACAGGAAAGTCAGATTGAAATCCTATCCAAACACAATCAAGAATTGATTGTAGATCTTTCTAAAGCAGCTGAAGCTAACGTATTTTTAACCAGAAATGAAAAGGAATTTAAAACAACAATTGCGTCATTAAGACATGATGTTTCAGAATTACAAAAAGCTGTTTTGCGAAAACAACATGCTAACAATGATCTTATAGACACAATTGAAAAGCAGATGGTAGAATTGGCAACCGCTCGATGTGAATGTGAAACAATCAAGCAGAAATTGGAAAGTTATTCCAATTCCCGCTATGTATTGGATCACATTATTGATGTTCAAAAGAAAAAGGGGGATAAGAAGTGTATGGGATTCAAGTCATGTCCTCCCCCAATGAATCACAATTACTCCAAATTGCCTGATGACGAGGATATGCCCCGTTTTGAACCTACTGTGCCACTCGGTCTAGATGACTTTGCAGCAGGCCTCGGGTTCACAACTGGTACATCATCCTCAGGTCAATCTGAAACTGAATCTGAATCTGAGAATGTGACAGATTCATCATGTGTTAAGGAACAGAGTCCTCCCACTGTTGAGGATGCTGATTCTTCGGATGATGAATCTGAAGTAATTGTGAAACAACAGTCTAACTTGGTTACAACAGATATTCCAATCGAGAATCACATCCTGTGTGATCCACCAGTGAAACCGAGTAAGACTGATATGTCAAAACCAATGGAGTCCCTTGTATCTAGCAGTGAAGAGAGTAACTTGTTGTACACGCTCAAAGGAGATGACAAAATTTACTCTAACAAAGATTTTCCAATTAAAAATGTAAATCAAGATTTAATTGAGCAAATTTTTGAAGGATGCACTGATAAGTTTTTGGGGAACAAAGGTGGCAAAGTTACTGTCACTCAATGTGATCCAATTCCGTGTGAACAAATTAGAAAACAGTACGGAAACCAAAAACTACAAGTTGAGCGAAAACAACAAGTCAACTCCGGAAAGGGTAAGGTACAGGGAAAGAAGGCTCAGAACAAGAATGTTCAAGCACCTAAGGCTCAACAACAATGGGTGCAAAACAAAAGAGCTCCTGTTAAGAAAAGAGAACCGAAAGTGAACTTTGTTGGATCCACGGGTTCAGACAAACTTGAAACATTTCAGGATAAATCTAACCTTGATTTTATAAAACAAGTTAGAATTTTAAAACGAAATGATCAGAATAATTACACCCAACACACCAACGGATGTGATTTAGGTCCAAGCACATCTAGATCACAAAGTTCATGGTCTGGTTCTCAGTCTGGTCATCAACGTGTTTCTCCGAGGTTTGTAGAGCGGAGAATGTGCTTTGAGTGTGGCACAATTGGGCATATTGTAAGATACTGCCCATACCTGCAAAAGTTGAAGGCTAAAACAAGTGCTCCCCAAGAAACCAATTACCAAAAACGATCATTTTCCCCGAAACAAGACCCACGTGTCTTGAAAGAAAGGGAAAAGAAGTTAAAACAAAAGAATCAAAAGGTAATTGAGAAGGCCTTAAAATCAGAGGTCAAAGAAGAAAAACCTGTTCAAGCAAAACCTAAAACTGTAAAACCAGTAAATGCTAAAACAATTAATGCAAATACTGGTAAAGAACAAACAGCTTGGAAACAAAAACAGGTAATTCAGTCAGGGGGAGCACCACAGGTTCTTTTTCCTAATCATCAAATGATTGAAATCACTTTTCTTGATGATCAAGGACGACCCAAGTCCACAAAGGCTTGGGTCCCTCTCTCCAACTAATTTTTGAGTAAGCGTGTAGGATATTCCAGGAGGAACTTTCGATAGTCGTAAGATTGTTGATAGTGGAGCATCCTTGCACAAGATAGGCGACAGAAGAAATTGTTGCCTTTGATGGAGAGGAAGAGAAAAGGGAAAAAGAAATGTCTGATGAAAGTAATTGGAAGCTTCGACAAAATGAAAATCATTTCAAAATGTGAATGTTCAAGGCTTTGATCGGGTCCCCGGGATAGATTCAAATCAAAATGTACGCACCTGCAGCACGTCTGAAGTTCAACAATCTACAAGATGAACGTGCAGTGTACATTTCTTCGTGGTGTGATTGAAGAAAATGTGTTTGTTGAACAAACCAACCAGGTGTGCGGACGCCTTGGCATGGGTTGAACAACCGCACACTACTTCTGAAAGAGAAAGACAAAGACCTTCGCTGGTGCAATGTGGAAGACCAGCCGGACCCAAAGGTTTCTGATCTTGTTGCTGTCAAGAGATGTCTAAGTAGCTACAAAGAATCGACTTTGAAATCCACACCGGGTGGATATCCAGTTTGGGAGAGCACTCAAATTCCTGGCAATGCACGATGCAGTTGCAGGATACGGTTTTAAATTTCTAATCTCTCCTATACTTGTCGATATTTAAGCTGCTTTGTGAATTATTATCTGTTTCAGCACTCTTTGGCCAGACAATGCTGTCATGGTCCGCACCGCTTACCGACATGCCAACTGATTTTTCCAAAATTCGCTAAATCATTTCTGATTACAACTTAATTTTGGCAAACGGCATTGAGGTAAAACATGAGTTAACCAACATCGGAAAATCATTTTTGTAAATACCTTTGTGTTTTAAATTTATTTTAGTTTGTTGATTTTAGGGGGAGTAAATCCAAAATCTGAAAATCCAAAAACATCGAAAAAAAAATTTCAAAAACACAAAAACAATAGAAAAGTAAAAATGAGTTTCCTGGCGAGCAAAAGAGAATATGATAGTACATCAGTGGTCTGTCTAAACCTCTTTAAACCTTAAATGAAAAACGATAAGCAGCTCTATATAAGATGTATCGGTAGGCTCACAATCATTTTAAAGTGTGCAGGGTGATATAAACTTAAATCGACTGAAGACTGGGTGGGAACCATTCATTGGCATATGGTCTTAGTACCGAAATTTCGTTTGAGAGATTGCCGAGGTTCTGAGATATTCGGTCTTTATGCTGCTTATCATCTGGGTATCATGGTTGTATCTTTTACCGAAAAATAACGGGGACGCAAGTCTAGATCTTCCATGATACCATACATACGTGTACATATTGCATACGACCTCAATAAGTGATCAACAATCACATGTCCAAACAAATAAGTGATAATATATCACAAATTCTTTCCGGGAGTCAAGTTCGTCTCTCTGCTGTACGAAAGTACTGACCTGTTCACGGACTTGCTCCTGTGCCCTCATGCATCTGAAAATCAAGTTCCTCATCAATAAGTGATTCTATCACATAGGGCTTGTTTTCAAATCAAATAAGTGAGAATCTCACATCATATACGGTCAAACAGATGATAATCGGTATACTCACCGGTAAGATGAATCCTCGTGCATACCTTGATACGGGAATGTGTCGTGATGTGGATGAACACCGGTCGGTAAGTATAAATTATATCTTAACGTATCCCCTCGCCATGATTACAAATGATAAGCTGAGCTTAAGTGGACAACAATACCGATAATCGTTATAGGATGCTTATCTTAATGTTAACTAATTGAACAACAAGAGCGTTTTGGACATGACCGTACACTGATATGATTCTCTTACCCTCGAAACTCGCAAAAAGAATGTCTGTAAATATTTATTTAATGTTTCCTGTTTATGTATCTTGGTATATATTTATTTATTGCTTTCCGTCTTTACTTTTGAAAAATGAAAATTTCAAAAAGATTTTAGGTGTGTTTTAATTTAAACTTTATAAAATCCAAAAAGATTTTTCTTCAAGTTTATTTTTGATTGACTGATGTTGGAACTCGAGTCTATCCTACCAAAATCCTGATCGTAAGCTGGAAAACAATTGCATCTTCATAAACAGTCGAAGTTAACGAGTTTTGAAAGTTAAAGGATTAAAATGAATATTTTTCTAAACTTTCAAACTACTGTCGGTTGGTGTTTGATTGAGATTTGATCTCATATGTGTCATTAGTTTAAATGTTAACTATATTCCAAGCGGTTGTTCTCATTATGCGTTTAGCTTTCTTGCATGTGCAGATGCTAAAGGCGAGGAGAACATGTTCGATGAAAAGCTTTGGAATGAAGACACGAAGTGGAGGCACTCAAAGGATAAGATGATCGAGTTGCCGATGTCCCTTCATCAACACCACAAGGATCTGAAGAATTGACAAGTCAAAAGATTCACGAGCATGACTCAATGGAGAGTTCAATCTAAGGGGGAGTTTGTCAACACACTTTCTACATTAAACGGGGAGTTTGTTGATACACTTTCTGCTTACGACGCGTGAAAACTTTGAAGATCCTCCGACATGAAAGACATAGAAGACGAACCATCACGAGTAGCGTCCAAGGGGGAGTTTGTTGATGCACTTTGTGTGGACGCGACTCGGCTCGGTTCGACTCGGCCTTGAAGACTTGAAGACACGAAGATCGAGACAAAGCTACAGCCAAGGGGGAGTTTGTTGGTGCACTTGTGTCTGTACTTTGTCTGTATTTCGTCATGATACAAAACGATGTCTTATGTTAGTCTGGGTTACGTCTTAGTTTGTTACAATGTGCGTTCGATGTAAGCTTGACCAAGTCAACCATCCTCCTGGTTTGACTTGGCCAAACAGTTAGCACATTGGTTGTTAGTAGTGTGTGTCGAAGGATAGATCATCGAAGGATAGTTTATATCCTTCGATGATGAGCTCGAAAGATAGCTTTCGATAGATGGACCTCGAAGGATATCATCCTTCGAGGTACATATGGATCATTCGAGCTGTTTGTGGTCGACAGATGATCTTTCGATCAGTCTGTCTGATCCTTCGACCAGACACGCTGTGTCGGGTATAAATACCCTTGTGTTGTGTTCTCTTCGACAGGAAGACATAGACAGAGAGAGAGATTAGGCTGTGAGAGACAGGAGAGCACACACACACTTTGAGAGTTTATAGAACATATCTGTAAACATTGAGCTTGTAACCGGACCCTTCATTCGTATTAATACATGTGGTGTTAATCGGTGAATCTTGTGTGTTTGTGTTTGTGCTTGTTCTCGTATAAATTCTCGGTTGCATGCTAGCTTGGATTCCGCACTCGCTAGTGTGTTTGATATAACAAGGAAAATGTTTAATCTCATCCTCGAGAGGGACCTACAAAAAGAATTTACAACATCAAATAATTCGTTTCTCCTTTAAAAATCACTCTTTTTAGATTTTTTACACATGTGTAAATATAACAGATTTACACATGTGTAAATGGCAAACTTACACATGTGTAAATTTTCTTTATTTACGAATTCACGTAAATTTAAACGTGTAAATTAAATTTCTAACATTGTATTTCAATAATAATGATAAGTGTAGAAATTTTTTTTGAATTTGATTCGTTTTTGACCAAGTTCTCGCGTTTTTTTCATTTATTCTCACAGTTCTCACAATATTTAGCGTTCTCATTTAAACCCTCCCCTATATATATAATACAATCTACTTGTCTTGCGTCGCGAGAGGTTGAAACGTCGAGTTACTCGAGTATACAGTTGAATAAAAATGTATTATATTTAACCCAGCTTGGGTTGGAACAAAAGTTACGTCAAAATGTAGACCAACTGTAAACTTACATAAAATAAACACGGAAATGTATTATATTTGAGTTGACTCGTTTAAAAAAAATGTTTAAATTAAAACATAAACCAACTCGAATTTATACCAACGCGTACATAAAAATATTAGTTGTTTTTATAGTAAAGGAACAAAAGGGGTAAGCTCGGAACTTAGAAACTAAAAACATTTACTCTATAATGTAAACCAACTCAAATTTATACCGACATGACATAAAAATATTAATTTTTATAAAGTAAAAGAATGAAAGGGGTAAACTCGAAACTTAGAAACTCAAGGATGTTAGCGACAAATTAGTTCTTTAAAACGAAATTAGTGAACGGAAGTTATTGAAAAAAATAATAGGTTGAAAATGGATATTATATGCGGTACAGGGTAGGGTAAAGTTGGAGTATTAAAACTTAAGAGATTAATTTGTAAAACTCTTAAAATGAAATAGTAGTTTAGGGACTAAAATTATTATTTTCTAAAACTTTGAGGTTATTAAAAGTAAAGGACTAATATTGCAAGTTTGTGAAAGTTAAGGGGAGGCAAAGGCGATGGAAATCCACCGACTTTGACATTTAAGATAGTTATAAATTAGATTTGTTTAAAAATACTAGATACTATCTTGAATATATTCATTTAATAAGATTCGATAAGTGTTTATTTAATAATTATTTGGTATTTAAAAAAAAATACATTTGGTTCCTTGCTTTCAAAGGGATCGGTTTCCTGGATAGAGCAGACGGTCGTGCACGTCAAGGAACCAAACTTTTGTTTTCGGTAGGATCGAATTTACTATTCAAAATAGGGTTGCGACGCAACTTGTTGTCCGTTTACATGTTATAATTATGTAAATTTTCCTATGGAAACATTTAAATTAATTTAACTATTATATTATTTTAGTGATTATATAAACAACAAAGATATAGATATATATTTATATGTTAATTTTTTAAGAATGAGTAACTTGCACACTCTTTAATCATACACTTAAATTCAATTAGATCTACACCTAGTTCATCATATCGATCGAAAAGGAGATTGTTTGGATAGACCTTCTACTAGTTTATTCAATTAGAAGAAAAATTTAGGGGTATACTAAAAAACTTTTTTGGACCTAGGGGTATCCTGATACATATGAAACGGAGAAGAAAAAAATTACATTAATTTTGGACTTCGTCGACAAAGTTTAGGGTAGCCCGGGCTACCCTTACCTTCTTCTTAGACCCGCCAATGCTTTCCACTGCAGTAAAGTTGATCTGCGACAACATGTATCGTTGGCATAGATCCCCCTACTACAGGGGCATGACGTCGTAGGCCTAGTTTCAGATTTTAAAGAATTGTAAACATATCCTGACAACATGTATCGTTGGCATAGATCCCCCTACTACAGCGACATGACGTCGTAGGCCTTGTTTCAGATTTTAAGGAATTGTAAACATATCCTAACGACTTTTATCGTTGGCATAGATCCCCCTACTACAGCGACATGACGTCGTAGGCCTTGTTTCAGATTTTAAGGAATTGTAAACATATCCTAACGACTTGTCGTCGGCATAGTGCTAGGCGGGCTTCAGAAAACATAGGGGTCTTTTTATGCCAATGACATGTCATCGTTATACAAAAACTATTTTTTACCTTTTTCTTTCCAACTGTGTTCATATATAGGAAAATAAAAATAAAACAAAACAATCGACGGCATTGTTGTCGCTATAGCCCTTAAATATTTCGTCGCACTCGTCAATCGGCGGTTTAGACCAACACAAGCTATCGGTCAATAATTTCCATCAATGATCACGCCCCTAGTTTCGACTTATGTAAGCCGATGTTCCTGACTGCATTCGACTTTATGTACATATACGAGTCAACATTATTATATATTTAATATATGAGTCAACATTATTATACATTTAAGTAACATTTTTCTGATTTTATAACATTTAAACTGGACAGACAATTATTTACAAAAGAAAGCCAAACTCTCTATATAGTGTACTAGTACTAGGAATTTTTGGAATGAAATAAATAAATACCGTTACTAGTCTGTTTTCTCAGCCTTCGGAATATCTTCAACCTTGTCTACAATCTCAACAGGAATAACTGGAATTGAATCCCACCATCCCTGCAATTTCCGGTTCCCCATGTCGTTCTTGTTAACGCGCTTCGCGAGCTTTGATGTTGCCGCAAACATCAACACCACGAGGGCCATAATTATATACTTCAGAGGAATAACTGCCAATACAATCGCGACCCCGGTCATTGCTGTAATCGCCATATCCGTGTGCTGCAACCAATATTAACCTCGAAAGATCATATATGACATACACATCAACTATCTCAACTGATACGATTTTATCTTTATCAAGTTAAACGGATAAATGAAAATAACTTGATAGAAGATGCACACAGATTGCACGGTTCATAAAATGTCCTATATCATTTTGTTAATAATAGTACGAGTACACTTTTGACAAACATCAGCGTGTTGTAATAGCATACCTTGGGGGCATTGGACAACAATATTGACCATATTTTCAGAATCGCGATGTTTGCCAACTGCATGATGTTGTACACAGTGTTGAGTCCATGTTGTGCTGAAACTATGCTCTCCATTGTTGTTTGATCTGAAGCAGTGCACACGACAAATTTGGTTTTCTTACCTACTCCGTGTCGTCTTGCCCAAATCATCGTTGTAACAACCCACATTAAAAACACCGCCATCGCCTTGCCAACCCACTCTCTGCAAGCATGCTAACTTATTACATCTTTATAGAGGTATTAATTTTCTTATAATTGTTTATATCCAAAGATTAATAATTAAGATGTTTATATTCCATAACACCTTACTTGTATACAACTAGGAGAGTTAAGCCGATCACTGTGAGTGTGGATGCTGGTCTTTCCCACTGGATAACCTCTTGAAACCATGGCCATATACTTTTTAATGGCTTCACCAACTCCTGCACAACGATATCAATGTGGCGGCGTCATAACCTTTTATATGTTATGAAGGCGCGCGATGCAATTTGCGCGCGTTCTTATCTACATGGTTCAGGGAAAACAATGTATTTTTTGTCACATTGTTCAAACTTACAAACATGTTAAAAGGATATATACATTTACAAAAGCAGAGCACTATACAACGTTATGAAAATTTTCACGCTTATAATTGTAGAAGAAAAGAACTAGTAGGCATACAAAAACATAAAGTTGCTTATGCAGTAATGCACCCAATTTTCTTTAGCTGAGGGAAGGAAATAAAACGGTCCGACAAATTTTATGTTTTTAAACGCGTACAAGCGTACAAATTATCATGATCACTTCTTACTTTCTCCTAAAGTAGAGATGCAATCATGCAAGCATCTTTTAGATAATTATAAATGCGAATAACATGACGCAAATTTACACATTTTCATAATTAATTTGTTTAAATTAATAAAAAGAAGTGTGCAAGAATGTACCATCAATACAAGGGCACTATTGCCAATCCCTTCATCTTTCAGTTCATCAGCCTTAGATTTTGCAATATTAATCTCTTTTGCTTCCTCTCTAACTTGTTCAACCGCTGTTTCCAATGACGATTGATTTTCTGGTTTATTATTTGCAATTTCAGAATGTTCAATCCCTACTTTCATTTCTGTATGCCCACTAACAAGTTGGGAGACGTTTAAGTTACGGAGTATGGAAGTAGCACTGCACGAGTGTCCACTGTCGACTGTTTTCAAACTCTCAGCAATCTCCTGTAACACGTTACTACCTGTAGGCAGTTCGTCAAGTAAGGCGAAAATTAGGAAGCTTTTGGGATCGGGTGGTGCAATTCTAAGCAATTCCCGGGCTGCATGGAGCCTTATTATTCCTAATATGGTCCTTGAATGCATCTCCCATGCTTGTAGAGGAGATTCGATGTTGAACTTTTTTAAAAACTTGTGCAGTAACATAACTTCCTTCACGAGAGCGAGCCAATGGTCACGTCTTGTGGAGCTAGTCATCTCCGGGAACTCGATTTGGACATCCTCTTGCCTAAAGTACTCAAGGAAAAAAATTGTTTCAGTGTGGAAGTTAAATTCTTATTCCTTATATTAATTCGCGCTTATAAATATAAGCATGTTATACATGTTTAGAAGTGTAACCACTTGACAAAATTGCGCACATTTTTCTAAATTGTGTAAAAAATGTGTGCAACTTGCACATCTATTGTAGTTGTGAGTTGTGACCATATGGATCGATTATGAGGATAAAACTTACAGTTCAGATGACTCGTATATTATTGCCTTGTCAAAAAGAGGAGCACCCAAAGGGCCCGTGGCTGCTGATTTTATAGACTGCTCAATGTCCTTTGAAAGGTCAAGCTTAATTGCATCTTCATAAGAAACAATACCCAAGGCCTCAAAGTAGAGACCATAGTTCGTTAATGTGAGCCTTCCTAGAGAACCAATATTAACAACGATATCTTAGTGATATTATGCAACAAAAAAAATTACACATGCTCAATTGAAGGAAGAAAGAAAAACAGAAAATCAAGGCTAACCAGGCCAGCTTTGTCCTCCGATATGGCGGACAACTCTCTGTGAACTTGCGGTTCCCTCAACATGCAGAATGAACTCATCATCAGCCATGATAACGTTCTTAGGTGGTGCTAGATTTTGCAAATGTTTTATGCATCTACAATAAATTAATCCATAACCAAATTTTAAAGAATATATATGGTTGGGAAGCAATGTCATTAAGAGGGCGTTTGGGACTGCGTATTGAGAAGATCATCTAATTAATTATGAATAACACATGCCAAGATTATTTGTGTATGCATAGGGCTGCAAACGAACCAAACGTTCGGCGAAGAGTTTGTGAACTATTCGGCGGGAAGTTCATTTGTGTTTATTCGTTTATAAAACAAACAAACACGAACAAGAATTTCGTTTGTTTTAGTTAAATGAACGAACATGAACAGATGCCGAGATGCCGCGTTCGTTCATTTATGTTCGTGAACGTTCGGTTATGTGTTCAATAGTTTATTGGTGTTTTTAGTTTTTATATTTTATTTAAATACTTCAAAATTTCCGACAAACTAAATATTTAATAAGTGTCAATGTATTATATATTATGTTCATGAACACTTGTTTGTGTTCATTTGTTTCCATTTGTGTTCATGAACATTAGTTTGTGCTTATTTGTGTTCATCAACGTTCGTTGTCTAAAATTAACAAACAAACACGAACGAGTTCATTTCCTTAACAAACGAACACATAAAATCTTGTTCAGTAAGCGTTCATGAACAATTCGTAAACACATAAATTTCTTAACAAACGAACACGAACAAGGTCTTGTTCATGTTCGTCCGGTTCGTTTGCAGCCCTATCAGTATGCATATAGGATTAGTAACTATAATGAGATAATTATTTGTTTGCAAGAAACTTGAAGGACAATGAAACATTGGTAAAACTTGGTTTGTTATTTAGAAACAAAGATTACTAGATTGCATGTAGAAAAAGCCAAAATAAGGTTGCAAAGAATTACTTGTCAATTTCTTTAAGGAACCGGTCATAGGCAGGGAAATGTAGGCGGTTCATAGTAGAGCTAGTTAGGGTCTCAAAAGTGAATTTCCCATTCACGAAATCGGCCACTAAAGGAACTAATGATCCCAACCACACAAATGCATCATCTCCAACACTTGGCTCATTATCAACCTACCAACACAACATATTAGAATACCATCCCATAAATGTGGCGACAAAGTAACACTACATGTAATAGTAAACGGGCCAAATTGGGTTGTATTCTACTGTTTTAAGTAAAATTAGAACTTAACTAGGGGGGGGGGGGGGGGGCAAGTCGTATGGCTCAAATGGGCCCAATGTGTGAAATCACCCAAAGTATGTTTGTAAGCTGGGATGCATATAAAACTTACTTGGGAAAATAATATTACTATGATAGCGTTTTAAGTGTTTAAAACACGATTACTTATAAAAAGGACAAAAAAAAAAAGATTTCTGGGCAAACCAAACCTGCCACGACCCCTAATTTGACATGTAATTAAAAATGACTCATTTCAACTCAATCTAACCCCAAGTGATTTTTCTCCCTACAAGAAAAACCCATGGGGAGGAATTTCAATAGCCTTGGAAACAAGCTAAACACTAGATGAAAGAACAAGGTGCCTTACAAGGAGTGGCATGATGTCCGAATAAAACAGAGAAATGTCATCCTGCTCGTTAGTCGATTTGGTAGTTGCATGTATTTCATCGTCTTCTTTCTCCTTGGCCGCATACTCCTAAAAATAAAGGATGTCCATTAAAATCAAAGGCCCCATTTTACTTTCTTGGCTACTAAAAATATACTTCGTTAGTTAACCAAACTATTGTAGCGAATTATGTCTAAATATGACAAAAAACGAAAGAAAAAAAGAAAAAAAGAAAACCATTGCACGATTTAAACAATATAGGGTTAAGTATACCGAAAAATATCAAAACTCACACCAAGTAGAGATGACACTTCCCTTTTTCGGTAATACTTTTCATGTCCTATAAATATCACACAATGGTATCTATAGAGTAAGTCTTTAGTTTATGAATTGTTCCAAACTTTGTTTACATGTCCTATACATATCACACTATCCCTATAGGGTGAGGCTTTATGCTATGAATTGTTCTAAACTTGGTTTAGAAATTTTAGGCACCAATATCAATTAAGATGATAGATTTGTTACCCTGAATGGAATCTTGTTCGTTTGACGACGGAAACATGAAAACATGTTTCTTTTCCTTTCGTCTTCATCTTGTATGTGTTATTGTTTTTTGCATGTTACAACCACGAAAATATGAACCTCGTGAATTCGGATTTGCGTTTATGCAATCAAACATGGCAAATCCGTTGACCGATTTCTAAGATGTGATAAAGGAAAAAGAGGCACTTACCAATGTCACACTTTTTTTTTCTTTCATTTTGCTACCAATCAATTTCATTCCTGAATCTTATTAACCATAATTTTTATCAAGATTGCCATCCCTTTGTTTAACCTCACAACAATTAAATTAAGAGTAATTAATTTCCTAATCACAACGCTTATTACATATAACTTGCAATGTTATTACTTATTAGTTGTTACACTCCAAGGAATTATAGTCTATAGAATAATGTCAGTTAACTTTATATTATCTATCTATCCTTAATTTAGCAAAAATGGTTTGTGAGTGATTTTTACCATTCATTTTTCTTAAATATTTGACCCCTCAACTTTCATTTTTATACACATCAACCCCTTTAGTTTTTATTTTTTAACCTCTTTAATTTTCTTTTTTACAGATTTTTCGTTTTACGTTTCGGTCTAAATCTTGCGAGTAAACATGTTGCAATGTGCATGTGTGGTTCAACGTTTTTACGTATATTTTTGATGGTTTAACAACCCCATTACAACTCGCGGGTCCTAAGCCGACTTAGTTATTCTTTTCTATGTTTTACATTTTGGTCTGATTTTTATGAGTTAACGCGTCGTAACGCGCGTCCGTAGTTCAACGTTTTTACACGTTTACTTTTTGTTCGGTTTAACGGTCCCGCCACAAAGCAAACACGGGTCCTAAATACTAGTTGTGCATTATTAATTAACTTTTTACGAAAAGACGAAGGAAACCTAATCAAATCAGTAATCTAAAGTAAATCTAATCTAACCATGTTAAACCTAAGGACACATCATCACATTAAATGTATAACAGCTGTTCAAATGTCGTTAAAATGGTTCGAACAAAGCATACCGTATGAGATTCTTCATCAGAAGAGCTAGGCCTTTCCCAAGCAAGCATCATATCGAACGTATACCGACTAAAATCCCCTTCAGTAATCGCTTCTTCGAGGTTCGTAGACATTTCATTGAGCACCTTCGCGGCACAATACTCCACCAATCCCCTCGAGTACATTCCATATTCCGCCTTCCATTCGACCTCAAACTCATCCACTAACTCACTCACAGACGTCTCCAATCTCCTGCAAATTACAAATCAAAGCCCACATATCACAATCATCAACTTCCCATTGACACCACAAGGATGAAGGACGGGTCGTGGCTGGGTCCGCTGAGCCTCTCCGGTCACCAGAATTTGTTGGATTTTTAAATATAAATTGTATGTTTTTTTAACAAAAATATGAGATGGACCCTAACGGTAACCTGTAGATAAAACAACTTTACGACGACCCTAACAAAATCGTTCTAATTCCGCCAATGCAAATCTGTTTTGGGAGCTCATATGGATTTTAGGATTTTAGTTTCTATTTTTTTTTTCTGTGTCGATATTTTTGGTTTAGTTTTTTTTTTCATGTTTTTCTTGTGTTTTTTTTTTTTTTTTTTTTGGTGTCTAGTTTCTTGCTTGCTGGTTTTTAATGGGAGCTAGCTCATAGGGATTTTAGTTTCCATTTTTTTCTGTGTTGATATTTTTAGTTTAGTTTTTTTTTCTTCTTGTTTTTTCTCGTGTTTTGTTTTTGTTTTTTTTTTTCTATACGGTGTTTCTAGCTTTTTGCTGGTTGTTAATGGAACTATAGCTTATAGTGATTTTAGTTTCTATTTTTTTCTATGTTGATGTTTTTGGTTTAGTTTTTCTTGTGTTTTTTTTTTCTTGATAGTTATGTTTGTCGTTTAAAAAAGAAAAGAAAAGAAAAGCAAGTTGATAACGTACTGAGCAGATCGTTGAAGAAGGGTGTTAGCAATGGTGGAAAGATGTTTGAGCTTCTTCTTCTCCATGTTAGTTTGTTGGAATTTTTTCTTGGTTTTAGATGAACAGAACAGATTTGATTTGATTATATACTCATCTGGATATTATTTTGGATGATCCGAATCGTCAAGGGTGGTGAAACGTGGCGGACATGCATGAACTCAACAGGTGCAAGGCGGCAATATATATATGAAAATCTACTGGATAACGAAGTTTTAACTGCTTTTGTTAATCTTTTCACAGAATAATTTTATTTCAACTAGCTGATTTTCCTACCCCGCGTCGCGGGGATCCAATGTTTGCAAAACGTATGCCGACAACGGTAAGTGGATACCAAATATCAAAACATAGATAAAAATAATGTAGTAACGATAGTTACTCCGTCCTAAAAATGATTTTAAAAAATCAAATATATAATAGTAGGACCCACATGTCCTACATGTTGGAAATTCGGTTGTTTTCAGTTCAGTTATGACGTTACTAACACGTTAAAATATGGATGAGCTCGGTACTGAAAACCCCCAAAAGTGGGTACCGGTACCGAATATACATGGTACGGCAACAGTACGATACCAGTATTTAAGAGTAAAAACCGGTACCGAAAATGTCAAAAGTCGGTGCCGAATCGATACCAAAAATGTCAAAAGTCGGTACCAAATTAGTACCGAAAATGTATCCGGTTTAGTAAATTTGTGTAACACCCCGAAAACGAGTTTGGTAATTAAACCACGTTAATACTAAAAGACGGGTAAATTACCGTTAGTGGTAAGATTAACCCGGAAAATATTAGGATTTATATAACTAAACCTAATATTAAATAAAAAGGGAAAAGAATGCTTTTAAGAAAATAAAATTTATAGAAGCCCGAGTTAAGAAAAGAATGATACACCAGATTCGTTTGTATTTCATTCGTTGTATTTTCGCAATTCAAGAATGTCAACACACTAATCCTTACCATTTAATTTATTCGAAAGTTGACAGAACATTTTCATATTCAAGTTGTTGATTTTGAGTTCATATAGCGGATGCTATGGTTTGTGAAAACTCGTTGGCATATTGTGACCGATTGTTTGAAAAACCTATTGGTCAAAACTCCTCTTTTATGGAACCCCTGTAACTGGATTACACTAGGCTATACGTTAATACGTCTTGTATCTTTGATAGCAAATCCTGAAACACATACTTTTTAACTGCTGGGTTCCGATTATAGTAAGATATCCTTGGATTCGCCTAATTTGAATAAGTTTTGTTTCGGTTTTGGGTTACCTACCTCAATATTATTTGTACACATACACGCACAATGTAACCCTAAGGAGTTAAGGTAGTACAAATTTCGAGGACGAAATTTTCTTAACAGGGGGAGAATGTGACAACTGTCAAATTTGCATGCATCCGTACAATTAATTAACTATGATTAGTGCCTAATGACTGTGCTGATTTACAATTTATGACTTGAATTGTGTTCTGATGTCTGGATCATACTTACATGTGTATCACATATTGCATACTGTCACATCATTTATCACGTACAAACTTTAGTGACATAAACGATGCACAAAACACAGTTAGCACAACTAGTGGATAGCTCAGAAAAATGCTGACGAGGTCAGTACATAGACAAACAGCGTTTTGAAATCCCGTATGGGCCAGAGACAAGGTTCTACACTAGTATGGAGTATAGGGAAGTAAGGACCATAAAACCGCTTCACTAGGTGATAGTTTAAGTGCCGGAAAGTGCCTAAAACCCACATAAAGTGCAGAATTCTGCATATTTCAGCAAAAATCAGCAATTTAATGAGCTAGTAACATGCAAAAATATGGCAAAATGGTCCTGTATGCTTTCCTAAGTGTCGGGAATTAAAAGTGTCACAAAAGGGTACTTAAAGATCACTAAACGAATAAGTTTGACACTTTAACGAACCGGTATCTAACCGAACAACCGGACACTACCCGAAACACCAAAATATTGCTAGAAGCATTGTTTTATTATTTCTGAGCTAGTCATGATCCCCGAACACCTTAACACCCACTAAATTATCTAACAACTAACACTTGTAAATCGGCCACATGGCCTAATGGATGGATTTTACTTGATTCACTTAAGATTTGTTAAGATCTTTTATTTGTTAAGATTTGTTAAGATCTTTTATGGCCTATGTGTGTGGCCTCTAGACTTTTACCGTTAGCTAGCTCTACGACATGTTTGGTGTTCAAAAGTGTTGGTGCGCGTTTAAGCATTTGACTAACTTTCAGAGACACATAACTGGTATCCGCACCCGAATCAAATAATACAGTAACATAAAAGTCGTCGAGAAGAAACTTACCCATAACCACATTAGGATCGTTCCTTGCATCACCCCGACCAATCACAAATGCACGACCCCTAGCACCATCGTTGTTTCCACCATTATTTCCCCCGTTGTTGTTCGCATTGCCCTGATTATTGTTGTTATTGTTGTTCGGATTTCAGTTTAACTGAGGGCAGTTTCTTTTGAAGTGACCTTCAGCGCCACAATGAAAATATCCTTTGTTGCCCTGTTGTTGATTCTGCGGTGTTTGCTGCTGCTGCTGATTCTGAGTTACAGGCCGTGGGCTCCTACAATCCTTGGCCTCATGACCCATCTTGAGACACCTCCGACAACGACCCTTGTTGCACTGGCCACTGTGGTGTCTGTTACAATTGTTGCACTTGGGGTGATTTCCTTGATAACCTCTCTGTCCGTGACTACCAGATGACTGCTGACCCAGACTCTGATAGTCATTAGTCTTCCGCTGTTGTGCCTGAGTCTGAGCTGTAACTGAACTTTTGCTGGAATCCCCATCCAGTTTCCGCTTATTCTCATTGGGAGGAGCGGAAGTAGTGATAGCAGTAGTAGTTGCACTGATACGTTTAGTCAGCTTGTTCTGTTCCACTGCCTGATCTGTGACACGATGAGCCAACTTGACGATCTGTTGAATGGTGCCTAAATTTGCTGAGGTCACGTGGCTTTGAATTTCTGGCACCAGGCCTTTAAGATACAATTCGATACGTTTGATGGGAGGATCCACCATAGTAGGACACAGAGTAGCCAACTCGTTCGATCTTTTAGTGTACACTTCAATTTCTGACCCCGTCATCTTTAAGTTGTAAAACTCTACCTCCAGCTTATAAATATCATCACGGCTGCAGTATTCTTCTTTGATCATATCCTTGAAATCGTTCCATGGAGTGGCATTAGCAGTAACTAACCCCAACATTTGGACTTGAGCGTTCCACCACGTGAGTGCTATACCCTCAAGAGTACCAGTAGCATATTTCACCCTGCGATTCTCAGGGCATTCACACATTTCAAATACCGATTCAAGCTTTTCAAACCAATGGAGGAGTCCAACTGCTCCTTCCGTGCCACTGAATGTGCTAGGACGACAGTCCATAAAAGTCTTGAAGGTGCAAACAGGTGGCTGAGCTTGTTGCCCTCCTGCTTGTGCGGCTGCAAGTGCCGCAACAATTTGTTCGTTAATGAGAGCCGTCAACTGGGCTTGTGTTATGTTAATGCGTCCAGCCATGATCTTCATATCAAAGGCAACATAAGTAAGAGAGGTTCGCGAAAGTGCGATGACAGAAGAGAATAGGCACACATGTGTTCTCTAGCAATAGTTGTTACGTTTATCTAGCATACCGTGAGCAAAGTCCTATGCAATCTAGCAAGTAGGCAATGTAAACATGAACAATATTACCTATAATGTTGAGTCTTGCACGTGAAGCGAAGCGTCGTTGTGGATCGTTGAGCACTGTTCAGTTATAGTCTGGTTTTAACAAAAACTTTTTTCCCCTTATTAAAACCAAGTTCACTATAACCAATGGCTCTGATACCAATCTGTCACACCCCCAAAATCCACACGCGGAGTACTACCGCTTGGAGGCGTGACATGACCAGGATCAAGCCACCAATCATATTGAACAATGTAATTAATAATTAAAAGCCATTCATCAATACGAAAGGTGTTCACAACCATAAAGTAGTTAAGAGTTTAGCGGAAGCATACATAAGTAAACCCAACATAAGTTTAAATATTTCATAAGTTTAACATGGTACACAGCTGTCCATATCCCACAACGACTCCCCTTCACTCCCATGCAAGCTCCAAAGATACCTAATGATCTGCAAGGCATGTAACAACGAGTCAACAACAAAGTTGAGCGAGTTCACAGAAGGTAAGTGTGTAATAGTAAGTTCGTTTGTAACGTGTGGCTCTACTGGGCCGATAGTATGTTCTATTGGTGGGGGCTTCCCATGTTTGTTTTTACACTAGACTATTTGTAACCATATGTGTTCTTCTTAACCCGAGAACAGTAGTACGTACAAGGTTTACGTAGGTTTTACGTAAGTGCCCTTCTTTACCCGAGGACAGTGGTACGCGTGGGGTTTACGTAGGTTTTACGTAAGTGTCCTTCCTGACCCCGGAAGACAGTAGCATGTGTGAGTTTACGTAGGTTTTACGTAAGTGTCCCTCGAAACCTGAGGACAGTAGTAAGTACTTGTTTACGTAGGTTTTACGTAAGTGTCCTGCCTAACCTGAGGACGATGGTAGATAGTCTAGTAGCAGTGTAAGTACGAGTAATTGTTAAATCCCATCATTCAACCCATTCCCAATCCCCGGGAATCCCATGCCTTGGTAAGAGTGTGAACTCACCTGGTTTGCTCGGTATGCTAAACTATGTGCTCACAATAAATCAGTCAAGTCCTATAGTGCACGTATAATTAATCAGTTCACGTTCGTAATGTTTCACATAAAGGCTTTCACAGTCCATTATGACAAGATTATCCAATAACAGACTAACAGAAGTAATAGACTTAACAGAGTTGTCATCTAGCAGAACTAGCAAGTTAACTAAGTGAATAAAGTTAACAAAGTTCATTTAAATAACAGAATTAATCCACTTAATTGGAATAATAATTAACAAAGTAAATCAGTTAACTCAGTTAATTACCAATAGAGTTAACACAATTTATCAGAGTTACATACTTAACTCAGTTAACAACTTAACAGAGTTTGTCAACTAACAGTGTTATCAATTATTAATGTTACCCACTTAACTAAGTTACTTATTTCCTTAGAGTAAACTTAATTAACATAATTAACAACTAACTGAGTATCATAAATTAACAGATTAAAAACAACACCTGAGCCGAAATCCTTAAAGTGGCGAAATCACTTATGTGGGCCGAAATCCATTAAGTGTAGAAAACTTATCTGGGTCGAAATCACCTTTGGGCCGAACACACTATGGGCCGAAATCTCTTAGGTGATGAAATCAATATATGGGCCGTAAGTTCTTTGGGCCGAAATCACCTTAGTGATTTCGTCCAGTTATGTTAAATGTGGTAGTGTTTTCGTCTGAGGTGTTTTCACCAGATCACATCATCATCAACATTTCATTTACAGTACATCCCACTCATTAACCTTAATCTCATTGCAGTTACATGATCTATCTAATCTAGTCACCTAAATTAATCAGTTCAGCATCAAACATATATGCATCATCAACCAGTCGATTGGCAGGACATATCACATAACCAGATTCCTGACCACATAATTATCGTTCAGATCATCATTATCAGACACACACACGGTCGAACAGTTCATCCAATATACATTACATTAACTCTAATTTCATTTAACAGTTGTATTAACTTCAACACACAATCGATCAATTAGCCTACACTATATAATCAAAAGATCAGTCGTGCAGGAATATCAGATCATCATATCATCATGCTAAACAAAATCAAACATATATACAGAGACATATATACATGCACAACACTAGCGACTAAGCAACTAACCGAGATAAAAGATCACTGGAATAATGGAAAGGAAAGTTGGAGTCTTGCAGTTGTCTTCGTACAAGGAGAAAGAATAGAGCTCTAACTTTGACGATTTAATTCTCACGTAAAGATGGAATAATATAATCATACTAACTTTCCACTACTGGGTAAAGTCCCTGGTTTTCATTAAGTGCTCGCCCCACCACTACTGGTTTTCGTTAAAGTGTGGGTGGTGAAAACACTTGTGTTTTGTCCTTTTGTTTTCATTGGCACATGGATAAAATCACTTTGTGTTTTCGTGGGTGGATGTCTCCAACAATATTCAACACTTGTTTATTTATTACTAATAAAATTAGCACCACCAGTATATATATATATACTACAAACAAATAAACTATAATGCACCTATTATATAATTCCAATACAAGTGCACCACTACTCGGTTAACTCTCTGGAAGGAATAATTAACTATTGTTAATTTAAAACACAATTATTGAATCAATTGTTAATTGGTTTGCATGACCTCGTTAAGATCATGGATGAATAATTATTCCTTGATGATAAAAATCGTGTCTATTATTTTATATGTATATTACTAGACTAGCTGTTTATTTCAAAGTAACAACTTAAACAATTAACATGTAATAAATGCGAAGGTGGAAATCTTAGAAACTCGAGTTGTCACAATCTGTAACACCCTTGTTTCTATTTAACGGTTTTAACATGTAAATCTCACTACTAGTTGTGTAGTTAAGATTACACATACTATAAAAATATGGGTTTATTAAAACTTTGACAAATCATAAGTTATTCAACATAACATAATCGAATTCGTCGTTTAAAATTTACGACGACGCAATGTGCGGAAGCATGTATCTTTATCGTGTTCGGTTCTTCGTTGAGCTTGATCGTCTTCCGGCATCCAAAAGTACCTACATTTCATAAACATGAAATGCTTTAGTCATACGAGGTTTAAAACGTGTCTAAACGAGTCCGGGAAGCGAAACAAATAAAAATATATTTTATTGCAGGGTCCACCGTAAATTACGGTGGGTACCGTAATTTACGGTAGCCCCTGAAAGTTAAATCTTCCACCGTAACTCAGTGGGTAACCACCGTAACGATATCAGCCCCACCGTAACTTACGGTTACGGTGGGCACCGTAAGTTACGGTGGTCCCTGTATCAACCTTTTCCATTTTTACCATTTTTGACACGAAAACTTTCGTATCTTTCGACCCGCTTGTCCGTTTGACCTATCGTTTCTTCCTACGTGATTGTAATTTGATTCTCCACCTTATGGAGTTAAAATCCAACATTCGGTTTAACAAAATTTCAGACTTTAAGTCTTCGGCTTATTACCCTTTTTACCAAATTTTGACCCGTTCGATTTTTATCAAACAAGCAAGATTGTTTGACCCTTAATTCTCATAAACCTATTAAATTCAATGATGGTTAACATATTAGGTTCCAATTACTGGTTCATATACATTCTTAAACCCATTTTCACTCATATGCTTATTTTGACCCGTTAAGGGTATTTAAGCATATTTCAAGCACAAGTCGCTTTCATTTGTTTCTAAATACATATGTCTACATTTCTTATGAAGCGATCTCCCACCACAACTAAATTTGTGGTGGATTCAATGTGGTGATTTATATATTCCAAATTTTACCCTTCAAATCATTATTTTACGGCAAAGACTCTTTATAGAGTCGTTTGACCAATATTTTACATCTTTTGCTTTTCATACTTATTCAAAGTATTTATTTCATCCTATCACTTATTTCCAAACAACCTTTATGGTTCGTTTGCTCAATTTCGATTACAAGGGCGTTTTAATCAATTTTAGTCCTTCTTTTACGACGAAGGACTTTTAGTACTTGTTTGACCCAAAAATACGACTTTTAACTATAGTCTTGTTTAGAAACCATTATGTTTCTAAAATTTCATAATCATGACTAAATTTATTCGGTTTACCTAAAAGATAACCAAATATCTACATTTTAACCTTGTCTATTTCTTATAGAACTCCGAATTCTACATGATGAGTTGTATCATTATAAATACCTAGCTCGGATCAATGTATTGACCCATTACAATACCTTTCCTTAGTGGCTGCTATGTGATAGCGATGTAAGCATCCAAGTGCTATTTATTTCCTAAAATCATACGACTTGACATCCCATTAGTCGATATTGTCAAAGGGTGATAATTTCACCTTTTGACCTGTTTGGTCTAAATGACCAATTACCATCGTCAAATTGTCAAATATTGTCAAATTACCATTTTCCCTTAATGGTTATTATGATTTAACTTATATGATAACCGTTAAAAGTACATGTTTCATTCGTCATAATATGATCGAATTACCGATTTAACTCATTTTTAGCCATCATTATGTTTTCTTATCAATTTGATTATCTTGTTCCGTACGACTACACGCCGGAATACCATATCTCAATTAGGTATTTGTCTTTTCCGTAACTAATACGACGAAAGAATATTCTTAAATATATGACTAGTGTAAGATATACTTACCTTGCATCCGAATTACGCTTTTCCTCTATCCTTGATTTGTTTGACCCGCTTTGTAATGACCATAAATTTAAAAATCATTATTCTAGAAATAAAAGAATAATAATAATTTATAATAAACTAAACATTTATCTTATGATCCATCTTTCTGTATATCAACCAAAACTATTATTTTTATTTATAAATTATCCAATAGGAAACCCTAATTAAGACACCCAAGTAATTCTGCACAAACCCTAAAATTTTCAGAATTTTCAGAATCAGGATCAGGGCCCCTAAAACTCAGGGGGGGATATTTTCTAGTTACGATTATCCACAAAATAAGCTGTCAAATTCGAATTTATCCATTTTGTCGACTCAGCAGGCCTAGTCCCACACGTGGCTATCCTATAACAAATTTGTGACCCTTGCGCACCGCAAGGGTTGAGTCTTACGGTGCGCAAGCAACATCAAAATTCGGGTATAAATAGAGGACATTGGCACTTGATTCTGGGCGCTTGAACGACGAAGAAACTCAAAATATACGCTGAGATATCGTCTAAATACTCTCAAAACACACACGAATCACTAATTAGTATAGCAGGGTGCTGCAGAACATGGTATTAACTCGATCGCTACTACGATTCAATGTCCGATTGATTGAAATCAATCCAATGGATGTTTAAGTGCTGCTCAAATTTGGGTTATGCTTTGTCATTAGTCGTGATTCCGATGGATGTTTAAAGTAATTTCACTTTGTCATTAGTTGTGATTCCGATGGATGTTTAAGTCATTCGTTGTGAATCCGATGGATGTTTAAGTGATTTCACTTTGTCATTAGTTGTGAATCCGATGGATGTTTAAGTATCGCACTTTGTCATTTGTTGTGAGGATTTTAATCTCGTGAGTTATCGTAAATGCTGTATTAAGTTACTGACCTAGTTTTTGTGCATGTTATTTAAATTAGGTTAAAAGACTAATCAGTAGTCTAAACTCTGCCCGTATAAATCTGAAATATTATCCCAAGGTAGCATCACTTTGGAATAATTAAGGTATGGATCCTTACCCCCACTCCTTATTGCTTCATATTCAAATTGTTATAAAACCATTAAATTACTATATCTTTTAAAACTCCTCACGTCTTTGATTATCGATTCATTTGACAGTCCGTTGGATTCCTATTCTAATCATAACCTTGGATTTAACTTTCATGTCATGCGATAGTATTATGTTAATTGTACTCATTATCGCATGTTCCAATGTATGTTACGTCTTGTTATGAAAATATTTTTGATAAGTTATATGAATAAGACCATTTGTACTCTGATACCCTGAGTGTCGCTTCTCGTGGAGTGTCCCACGAGCATGTTGTTGCGGCATCAACATCATGTGCTCCATCCGTGACGGAGAGATCAGTTCACGGCGTCCCTAGGTACAAGTAAGGTACAAAGCTACTAGGAGGCGTATGGATCGATCCTAGGATTTAAGTTAAGGAGGTGGATAGCGGGTATTCCAACTCGCCATCTCATGTGATAATTATGCAGGAGTAGCTACCTGTGTATTGTCACGTTTTAAGTTTGGCTCATGGGTACATCCGTATGATTTATATTATGAAATTACGTTACTTGCATCGTATCATTTTCGCATAAAGTTCCATCCGGATAACATTTCATATAAAGCGTTACTTGTTATTTGAGCCTATTATTCCGTACTGAGCATTTGGCTCATTCTGTAAACTTTTTGTATATATACAGGTCCGCATGTTACTTCGGGCGGGGTAAAGAGAGAAGAATAAAGCCTAGGAATAAATCTGAAGATGTTAGTTAATCAAGTCGAATGTCTCCGCTTGTATATTAACCTTAAGTTTAGTTGTCATGTGGTTGTATCCTTATCAAATAAATAAATGGAATTATGACTTTTGTTTATGATACCACTGTTATTGTGACACGTCAGCCCTTCCGGGTTGGGGTGTTACAGCTATGGTATCAGAGCAAAGGTTCTTTCCTGTAGAAAACTTGAAGATAGTAATTAAAACCTGTGAGGAATGGGTAGATATCTATGATAGGATTCAACTTGGTCTCTTATTTGGTTTAACTTCTATGTCTATTCTTATAGATGCCTCCTCGTCGTCCGCCACGTAGGAGTACTCGTACTAACCATGTACGTAATAACACTTCTTCGAATGAGACTCCAGTTGATCCAAACGTAATTAATGCTATCAACCAGGCTGTTGCCGGGTTGTTTCCAAACCTTGTTGCTCAAACAACTGAGGTCGTTATTCAACAAACTCGTCATCCAAAACGTACTAACACGAATCCAGTCTCTGGTGGAGAAATTCGTGAGAATTCCACGAACCATACTACTTATAGTATAGACATATGGATCGCTAAATTCCAAAAACAAAAGCCGAAATCCTTTAGTCACGCTACTAATCCAGTCGAAGCAAGAAACTGGATAGCTCATGTTGAAAAGATCTTCGGAGTTCTTGGAGTTCCGGAGCAATACAAAGTTAGATTGGCTACCTACAAACTTGAAGATGATGCGCAAACTTGGTGGGAAGGATATAAGCAAGTCAAAGGAGGGGATGATTTTGACGCTAATCTTTCATGGGTCGACTTTCGTACCATCTTTTACGACAAGTATTTTTCTACCGCTGATAAAGAAGCTTATATCAGGGAGTATGCAGTGATTCGACAGGGGAGTGATGAACCAGCCTCTGAGTTCATTACTAGATTTTCAAGGTTGGCTAGTATTGTAGGAGACGTTGCAGGATCAGCAGAAGCCCAGGCAGAGAAATGCAAGTGGGCAGTCAATGATCGAATTCGGAAGTCGATCATGTACATGAAATTTAAGGATATCACCGAAGTTGCCGATGCAATCAAAACTTTTGAGTTCGAGAGGAAAGAATTTTTATCTCGAACTAAGGATAATAAGAAGAGAAACAGAGAAGGACAATTTAAGCAGGCAATCGGCCAATCATCCATTACGCCACAGCATCAAGACCGCAAAGTGCAAGGAAATCAAAACTCTGGAAATCAGGCACGTCCATGGCAACCTAGACCGCAAAACCCGAGGCCTGCTCAAAACCAGATTCAGTTGTATGCAGAACCTATTAGAGCTCAACCACTGAATCAACATGTAAACCCGAATCAGATTACATATCCTTTATGTAATACTTGTGGTAAGAGACGTCAGGGCGTATGTCACTGAGGTACAGGAGCATGCTTTAGATGTGGCCAAACTGGACACATGATCAAGGAGTGTACAAAGAAAGACACTAAGAAGAATAACCAACCCAATGTTGGAGGAAGAGTTTTCGCACTTTCTGCTACTGAAGCTGCTAATGCCCCAAGTACTGTATCTGGAACCCTTCAGCTTGGTGAACGTAGTATCTATGTGTTATTCGATACAGGAGCGACCCATTCTTTAGTATCCCACTCGTTTACTAAGTACCTTCCGATAAGACCAACTCTCTTAAATCATACTTTAACCATTTCCACTCCCATGGAAAATTCATCCATAATCACTTACGTATATAAAGATTGTCCGATCCGTATTGAATCTATTGTGTGTAAGGCAGACCTATTTCCAATACATATGTGTGACTTTGATGTTATTCTCGGGATAGATTGGTTGTCTCGACATCGCGTAACTATAGATTGTCATTTCCGCCATGTTATTTTCGGTGATCTTCATCATCCTGATATTATATATCAGGGAACTCAAGCTCATAAATCTCTTAAAATTATCTCCGCATTCAAAGCTCGAAAATTCTTATCAAACGGCTGTGCTGGATTCCTAGCATCGATTAAGGATACTTCTGTTAGTGTTAATAGTATCGATAGCCACTCCGTTGTTCGTGAATATCCTGATGTATTTCCGGATGAACTACCAGGATTACCACCCGATCGTCAGGTAGAATTCACCATCGACTTGATTCCCGGTGCCGAACCTATTTCTAAAGCTCCGTACCGTATGGCCCCGATGGAACTGAAGGAGTTGAAGGAACAATTGCAAGAATTGTTAGATCTGGGATTCATAAGACCCAGTGTTTCACCTTGGGGTGCTCCGGTCTTATTTGTGAAGAAGAAAGACGGTAGTATACGTTTATGTATTGACTACCGAGAGTTGAACAAGATTACTATTCGTAATCAGTATCCTCTGCCTCGCATTGATGATCTCTTTGATCAACTTCAGGGGGCTCAGTTCTTCTCAAAAATCGACCTGATGTCAGGGTACCATCAGCTAAAGATAAAAAATGATGATGTTCCCAAGACCGCCTTTCCTACTCGTTATGGTCATTACGAATTCTTGGTTATGCCCTTTGGGCTAACTAACGCACCCGCAGTCTTCATGGATTTGATGAATCGCGTATTTCACAAATTCCTAGACAAATTCGTTATTGTCTTTATCGATGACATTCTGGTGTATTCTAAGAGTCGCGAAGAGCATGAAGCACATCTACATGCAGTACTTAGAACCTTGCGGCATGAGATGTTGTACGCTAAGTTTTCCAAATGTGACTTTTGGCTTAGCCAAGTGGCATTTCTAGGCCATGTCATATCAGCAGATGGAATTATGGTAGACCCAACAAAGGTTGAAGCTATTACAAAATGGCCAAGACCCACTTCTGTTACCGAAATACGAAGTTTCTTGGGTCTTGCTGGCTATTACCGAAGATTTGTTGAAAGATTCTCGGTAATTGCTTTACCACTCACAAAACTCCTAAGGAAAGGGGTGAAGTACTCATGGAATGAGGAACAAGAGAAAAGCTTTGAAGAATTGAAGAAACGACTCGTATCCTCTCCAATACTCACTCTCCCTTTTGGATCAGGAGGTTACCAAGTCTATAGTGATGCCTCAAAGAAAGGATTAGGTTGTGTGCTAATGCAACATGGGAAGGTTATCGCTTATGCCTCCCGTCAGTTGAAGCCTTATGAAGTTAACTACCCTACACATGATTTAGAACTAGCCGCAGTCGTCTTTGCACTTAAGATTTGGCGACACTATCTGTATGGTGAGAGTTGTGACATCTTTACCGACCACAAGAGCCTCAAGTACATATTCACCTAGAAGGAGCTAAATATGAGGCAAAGAAGGTGGTTAGAACTTTTAAAAGATTACGACGCAAATATTCAATACCATCCAGGCAAAGCCAATGTTGTAGCTGACGCGTTGAGCCGAAATAATTCCGGGACTATATCTTACTTACAAATTCAACCTCGTATTAGGAGGGATCTCGAAAGGATGAACATTTGGCTTCAGGTTAGTAAATCTGATGGATATCTAGCTAGAATGCAGATTGAACCCAACCTCATATCACGGATCAAAGATGCACAGAAGCAAGATGGAGAACTTTGGGCAATTGTGCAAAATCTCGAGGTGGGTAAGCAATTTGAATTTCGTATAGACCATCATGGGGTGATTTGGTGTGGTAAAAGACTTTGTGTACCCGATGACTCCACCCTTCGTGAGTCATTGTTAGCCGAAGCTCACAGCTCACCATTTTCAATTCACCCAGGATCTACCAAGATGTATCGAGACTTAAGACAGAACTTCTGGGGGAATGGCATGAAAGAAGACGTTGCTCGATACGTAAGTAAATGACTCACTTGCCAACAAGTGAAAATTGAACACAAACGAGCAAGCGGTCTATTGCAGCCATTGGATATTCCCATATGGAAGTGGGATGAGATCACAATGGATTTTGTTACCGGTTTGCCTAAGACATTCAAGAAGAATGATGTTGTATGGGTTGTTGTAGATAGATTGTCAAAATCAGCACATTTTATACCAATTCAGCAAGGAATTTCGGTTAGTAAGTTATCCGAAATATTTCTTCAAGAGATTATTCGACTCCATGGCACACCGTGTTCCATTGTTTCAGATAGAGACCCACGTTTCACCTCACGATTTTGGAAAGGTTTTCAGGCAGCTTGGGGTACACGACTGAAGTTTAGTACGGCTTTCCATCCACAAACAGATGGGCAGTCAGAACGTACGATCCAAACCTTGGAAGATGTGCTCCGAGCATGTGCACTTGAATGGTCTGGAAACTGGGATGAATATTTATGCCTTGTTGAGTTCGCTTACAACAATAGTTGGCAAGCAAGTATTGGTATGGCACCTTTTGAGCTTTTATACGGTCGGAAATGTCGCGCACCGATCTGCTGGGATGAAGTTGGAGAAAAGATTATTGAATGGCCAGAACTAGTTCAGATTACAAACGAAAAAGTCACTATGGCACGAGAAAAACTAAAAGAAGCTCAGAGCAGACAAAAGAGCTATGCAGATCAAGATAGACGACCACTCGAATTTAAAATTGGTGACCACGTATTCTTAAAGGTATCACCTTGGCGTGGCGTTCGTAGATTTGGAATTAAAGGGAAGCTTAGTCCTCGTTTCATTGGTCCGTTTGAAATCCTTGAAAGAATTGGAGAAGTATCATATCGACTAGCTCTACCGCCTCAACTCTCGCACGTTCATAACGTTTTTCATGTCTCCTCGTTAAGAGGATATAATTATCATCCACTCCATGTCATTTGTTATCCGTTAATTACAATTCACGAAGATTTGTCCTACGAAGAGGAACCAGAAGCCATCTTAGATCGATAAGAAAGGGTTATGCGTAGGAAAGTAATTCCGTTTGTTAAAATCCTCTGGAAAAATCACTCTGAACGCGAAGCAACATGGGAATCTGAAGCATCAATTCGCTCTCTATACCCTAATCTATTCAAGCAATAGAATTTTAGTCGAGGTAACGGTGAACCTTGCTGTTTGATCTATGTTCATTTGTTTATGTTTGTGGTCATTCATACTTTACCTTATGTGAATATATCTTAGTTATGATTAAGCATGTTTATGTAGGAGATATCATTACCAATAGTCACTCTTGTTATCTGTAAGTCTATGTTGATTTTCTGCATGATTAAATATGTTATTAAGATACATAGTGGAATAACCATTAGGACATGGTGGTAAGGTAATTGACAATTATGGTCATGAACGTAATTATGAATTTCAGATACACATGTGTGTTTAGGAGATTCTTGTTATAAAAGTTAGTAACTCTGCTATGAAAGTTCCGTTACTTATGCGATATGTTATATTCTTATTTGAAAAATTTCGAGGACGAAATTTCTTTTAAGGGGGTAATAGTTGTAATGACCATAAATTTAAAAATCATTATTCTAGAAATAAAAGAATAATAATAATTTATAATAAACTAAACATTTATCTTATGATCCATCTTTCTGTATATCAACCAAAACTATTATTTTTATTTATAAATTATCCAATAGGAAACCCTAATTAAGACACCCAAGTAATTCTGCACAAACCCTAAAATTTTCAGAATCAGGATCAGGGCCCCTAAAACTCAGGGGGATATTTTCTAGTTACGATTATCCACAAAATAAGCTGTCAAATTCGAATTTATCCATTTTGTCGACTCAGCAGGCCTAGTCCCACACGTGGCTATCTTATAACAAATTTGTGACCCTTGCGCACCGCAAGGGTTGAGTCTTACGGTGCGCAAGCAACATCAAAATTCGGGTATAAATAGAGGACATTGGCACTTGATTCTGGGCGCTTGAACGACGAAGAAACTCAAAATATACGCTGAGATATCGTCTAAATACTCTCAAAACACACACGAATCACTAATTAGTATAGCAGGGTGCTGCAGAACATGGTATTAACTCGATCGCTACTACGATTCAATGTCCGATTGATTGAAATCAATCCAATGGATGTTTAAGTGCTGCTCAAATTTGGGTTATGCTTTGTCATTAGTCGTGATTCCGATGGATGTTTAAAGTAATTTCACTTTGTCATTAGTTGTGATTCCGATGGATGTTTAAGTCATTCGTTGTGAATCCGATGGATGTTTAAGTGATTTCACTTTGTCATTAGTTGTGAATCCGATGGATGTTTAAGTATCGCACTTTGTCATTTGTTGTGAGGATTTTAATCTCGTGAGTTATCGTAAATGCTGTATTAAGTTACTGACCTAGTTTTTGTGCATGTTATTTAAATTAGGTTAAAAGACTAATCAGTAGTCTAAACTCTGCCCGTATAAATCTGAAATATTATCCCAAGGTAGCATCACTTTGGAATTATTAAGGTACGGATCCTTACCCCCACTCCTTATTGCTTCATATTCAAATTGTTATAAAACCATTAAATTACTATATCTTTTAAAACTCCTCACGTCTTTGATTATCGATTCATTTGACAGTCCATTGGATTCCTATTCTAATCATAACCTTGGATTTAACTTTCATGTCATGCGATAGTATTATGTTAATTGTACTCATTATCGCATGTTCCAATGTATGTTACGTCTTGTTATGAAAATATTTTTGATAAGTTATATGAATAAGACCATTTGTACTCTGATACCCTGAGTGTCGCTTCTCGTGGAGTGTCCCACGAGCATGTTGTTGCGGCATCAACATCATGTGCTCCATCCGTGACGGAGAGATCAGTTCATGGCGTCCCTAGGTACAAGTAAGGTACAAAGCTACTAGGAGGCGTATGGATCGATCCTAGGATTTAAGTTAAGGAGGTGGATAGCGGGTATGCCAACTCGCCATCTCATGTGATAATTATGCAGGAGTAGCTACCTGTGTATTGTCACGTTTTAAGTTTGGCTCATGGGTACATCCGTATGATTTATATTATGAAATTACGTTACTTGCATCGTATCATTTTTGCATAAAGTTCCATCCGGATAACATTTCATATAAAGCGTTACTTGTTATTTGAGCCTATTATTCCGTACTGAGCATTTGGCTCATTCCGTAAACTTTTTGTATATATACAGGTCCGCAGGTTACTTCGGGCGGGGTAAAGAGAGAAGAATAAAGCCTAGGAATAAATCTGAAGATGTTAGTTAATCAAGTCGAATGTCTCCGCTTGTATATTAACCTTAAGTTTAGTTGTCATGTGGTTGTATCCTTATCAAATAAATAAATAGAATTATGACTTTTGTTTATGATACCACTGTTATTGTGACACGTCAGCTCTTCCGGGTTGGGGTGTTACACGCTTCCTTTCCCAAGCCTCCACCTAGCTCGTTAGGCGTCAAACTATTTTCAATCATTTACAAGGCGGTTAAATTAGTCATAAAAATCACGACTATTCCACCTCACTTATTTTCTATGCCGAAGCTACTATTCGACTTCATGATTAGTTAACTTAGCTTATCTAAAGTTAACTACTTCTTGATCACATGGGTTACAACATTAAGTCTAGATCAACATAGTATTTAGAACCCTTATCACTCCATATTACGCGAAATTGCCATATCATTCAAATACACATTTTCACTCTAATCCCAACACTTTAGTTCTCATTTAGGCATTTTAACAAACACCTAATGTGCATGATTTCATATAATTCAGAATCAAGTTATTGACTAACTATTTAGCCAAGATTTAAGCATCGTGTCACATGTTCATGTCAAATTTTTATATCAAAAATTCTAGATTTTCTTCATGGAGCTTAAATACACTAGGTTAACAAAGATAATCCTAGTGTTTAGCATAATTCTACAAAACCCACTTGACACATGAGTGTATGATCATGAATTCATAACCATGAACATCAATTCAACAAATAAATGACTAGGGTTTACTCCTAGACATAGTTTCATCCCTAATTTCATCCAAACAACGAACATGCAAGCTCAGATTCGAATTTCACAATTTCATCTAAAATTTAAGATGGAACCACATAGTAAAATTTCACATACCTCATGATCCCTTTACTGAGGTGATCACTAATCCATGCTTGGATTTCGATTCGGGCTTGATTTGACCCTTCAATTTGATGAATTTCTTAAAGTTTAGGGTTGAGTAGGAGAGCTCTTGGCTCCTGTGATTGTATCGACCAGAACACACACTTAGAGTGTGTGTTTTGGTGTTGGCATTTTTATTAAATTAAAACTAGTTTCTAGTTTATCAACTTTAGTCCCTCTACTTCACACAAGTTATTTAAAGGGTATTTTAACCATACTTGTTCTATTATGTCAAGATACTAACTAACTAGGTTAATATTCCTAGTTATTTGGTGGGTCCCGGGAGTTATAACCCGTTCCATTTTAAGTCCCGTTAAATCTCGGGCCTTTTATATACTTTGCTTTCTCAAAGTATTTCTCATCCTTTTAATAAATATTAGATTTATTTATTTAAATCCTAAAATTTACCGGGTAAGTTTGTTAGGATCTGAGGCTCTCATGATAGTGTTTGTTTGTTTAAAATGAATAATCAATGAATATGAAAACATATTAGGTGCAGCGGAAGTGAAAACAAACTCTGTAAACACAATCAAATGGAGAAAATAGTTTGATAAACAATTGCTTCTCATAGAGTCAAAAGATTTACAAATCAAAGCAAAAGATTACAGATGCTTACAAACTATACTCCCCCTCAGCCTGATGCCCCAAGGTTGGTTGCACACAAGATGAAAGGATTAGACATGAGGAGAAGAACCCGCTCAGTCAATCAAATGTAACAGTACAGGGTACTGTTACATTTATAGGCAAACCAAACCACTGAGGCATCTCAGCTGACGTCACCAAGAAAGCGACGTCTAACAAACTAACAACCTATAAGCACTGATCTATAACGACTGATCATACAGACACTGATTACATACTAACTACTGATGTATAAACACTGATTCTTCATTCCTCTGATGTAGTCAACCACTGATGTCTAAGCATCAGTGCTTTCTTCAAAGGGTGATCAGACCTTGAATGGGCAGTGCTTTAACTCTTCAGCAGTGCTTGAATTTCGTCAGAAGATTGAGCTTCAGCCTTTAATCTTCATCAGTACTTTAGTGTGATCAGCAGTTGCAAGGCAGCAGTTGTACAGAACAGTGGTTTGGCCATCAGATGTTCTTCAAATCACTTCCAAAGGGAAAGTCTAATGTAAACAACTGCTTATTATGGATCCACTGCCCTGATCCGGTTTTGGCTTTACATCATTTGTTCCTCTGGTAGGGTTCAATCCCAACAAAGTTTTACCACTAACTGTATTTTACCCGTCCTGTAGTATTAACGTGGTTTGATTACCAAACCCGTTTTCGGGGTGTTACAAGTCTACCCCCCTTAAAGAGGTTTCGTCCTCGAAACCTTTTCTTACATAATTCTTTGAGTTTAAACTCAATGTATTTGATCCGAGAAATCTTTTAAACATTACTTTTTCGAATATATCATCTTGCGCCTATTAGTGTCAAGACTTGTATCCTTCATGCTTACTATTTGAATTCTTATCGGAATTTATATTTGTAAAAACGTTATTTCTTACTAAAACTGAAGTTTTAGTTTAACGTTTTATCTTCAATTTATGTCAAGAAATTTTTGACGACTTGACATTTACTCTTTTACAGTCTTTGTTTTACGCGAGGATTCTCAACTGGTTCTCTCGCTTCGTTTAAGTAACCCGTAGGTTCTCTCACGTAGCCTCGTAGACTATTTCCTTAGGTCTTCACCCTTTTTTTTACTGAGAACCTTAAGGTATATTTCCCTTTCTTTTCGTGACCCAAGGGTCATTCTGGTCCCGTGGAATTTCATTACCTATAGATGTCAAACTTCAATCTTTGTTCGACCCGTTCAACTTTAAAATAGTTGAACATGATTTATCAAAACTTCTATTTACTTCATCTTGTCGTCTTTTAGTCATGACTTAAAGTCCAAGTCTTTTAACTTTCCATCCGAGTTCCCGTTTCTCGGTCTACGCATGTGTTTAAATCCTTACCCACCAACCGGGTGTTTTACCAAAGTCGTTATTATTGCAACCCTTACGGTATGCATTATGACTTTGTTTCGCTTTTATATTCCTACTTTGTCCTCGAGTTTGACGTTTTACAAAAAAAAACGTCCCGTTTAGAGACATATTCGCATTTTCCGGGTTCGAGTGTAAGTACACTCCCTCCCAATGCATATCTTGATCATTCTACATGTTTATATTCTTCGAGTTCGAGTGTAAGTACACCCCCTCCCTATACATGTCTACATCATTTTACATGTTTGCATTTTCCGGGTTCGAGTGTAAGTATATCCCCTTCCAATGCGTACCTTAATTATTTTACATGTTTCTTTGTCCCTTATTTCGGGCTCATTATCCTAATGTAATACGCTTCCGTCACCCGGATGTGCGTTTACATTATTATCAAATATTTTACTCATTTGATTCATTTGGGTACTTTTTAAGTTAGTCCCGTTCACTCCGCCCTTACTACATCGGAGGTAAATGTGTCCGCTATAAGAAACTCGTGGTATCATATGACACTACTTACTTGGCCAGAGTAAGTGATTAACACATGACATACACGACCTTTTTATAGTTTTCACATCACGCCTTATGTAAGTAACGTCTTTATTTAGTTTTCTTGGAAATAATATCCTGGATATGTATTTCTATTGAGGTTTTCCAAGTTTCTAATTTATCTATGCAACAATCATTTTCTACTTGTTTATTGCATATTGCTATTTTTGCGATTATATTTAAAAGCGTGCACCTGGTAATGCTTGCCCCGTCGGGCGTTCCCTGCCATTAACCTTGTTCGCGGTCGTTACGCGATTTAGCCCTTGATGAGCATGCTCCTCTTGTCATACTTCGGACCGTTCCTCCATCATATCCTTAATTTGTTTAACCCTTGTCATCTTTAAATGCAAGTATCCTTCAATTAAAACATTCACAAGAGTTAGTAATGTCAACTTCAATAATCGCCCGTATTATAATACAAGGCTTTTTCTACCATACGCGTCAACGCGCGTATTTTCATCAACCATATCAATCCTTTTAATTGGGGTAACGTGTATCACACGATAGCCCTATGTGTTGTTTACAACACTTTAGCATGCTAAACTATTAAAATACATGTACTTACCGGATTTGCGATCAAGCCTCGAACCGAACACCAATCTTTATCAAGAGCATAAGGTTTAAGTCCAAGCATAGTTTTCCCACCATACTTGAATCTCTTAAACCAAGGCTCTGATACCAACTTGTAACACCCTAGTTTCTATTTAACGGTTTTAACATGTAAATATCACTATTAGTTGTGTAGTTAAGATTACACATACTATAAAAATACGAGTTTATTAAAACTTTGACAAATCATAAGTTATTCAACATAACATAATCGAATTCGTCGTTTAAAATTTACGACGAGGCAATGTGCGGAAGCATGTATCTTTATCGTGTTCGGTTCTTCGTTGAGCTTGATCGTCTTCCGGCATCCAAAAGTACCTACATTTCATAAACATGAAATGCTTTAGTCATACGAGGTTTAAAACGTGACTAAACGAGTCCGGGAAGCGAAACAAATAAAAATATATTTTATTGCAGGGTCCACCGTTAATTACGGTGGGTACCGTAATTTACAGTAGCCCCTGAAAGTTAAATCTTCCACCGTAACTCAGTGGGTAACCACCGTAACGATATCAGCCCCACCGTAACTTACGGTGGGCACCGTAAGTTACAGTGGTCCCTGTATCAACCTTTTCCATTTTTGCCATTTTTGACACGAAAACTTTCGTATCTTTCGATCCGCTTGTCTGTTTGACCTACCGTTTCTTCCTACGTGATTGTAATTTGATTCTCCACCTTATGGAGTTAAAATCCAACATTCGGTTTAACAAAATTTCAGACTTTAAGTCTTCGGCTTATTACCCTTTTTACCAAATTTTGACCCGTTCGATTTTTATCAAACAAGCAAGATTGTTTGACCCTTAATTCTCATAAACCTATTAAATTCAATGATGGTTAACATATCAGGTTCCAATTACAGGTTCATATACATTCTTAAACCCATTTTCACTCATATGCTTATTTTGACCCGTTAAGGGTATTTAAGCATATTTCAAGCACAAGTTGCTTTCATTTGTTTCTAAATACATATGTCCACATTTCTTATCAATCGATCTCCCACCACAACTAAATTTGTGGTGGATTCAATGTGGTGATTTATATATTCCAAATTTTACCCTTCAAATCATTGTTTTACGGCAAAGACTCTTTATAGAGTCATTTGACCAATATTTTACATCTTTTGCTTTTCATACTTATTCAAAGTATTTATTTCATCCTATCACTTATTTCCAAACAACCTTTATGGTTCGTTTGCTCAATTTCGATTACAAGGGCGTTTTAGTCAATTTTAGTCCTTCTTTTACGACGAAGGACTTTTAGTACTTGTTTGACCCAAAAAATACGTCTTTTAACTATAGTCTTGTTTAGAAACCATTATGTTTCTAAAATGTCATAATCATGACTAAATTTATTCGGTTTACCTAAAAGATAACCAAATATCTACATTTTAACCTTGTCTATTTCTTATAGAACTCCGAATTCTACATGATGAGTTGTATCATTATAAATACCTGGCTCGGATCAATGTATTGACCCGTTTCAATACCTTTCCTTAGTGGCTGCTAAGTGATATCGATGTAAGCATCCAAGTGCTATTTATTTCCTAAAATCATACGACTTGACATCCCATTAGTCGATATTGTCAAAGGGTGATAATTTCACCTTTTGACCTGTTTGGTCTAAATGACCAATTACCATCGTCAAATTGTCAAATATTGTCAAATTACCATTTTGCCCTTAATGGTTATTATGATTTAACTTATATGATAACCATTAAAAGTACATGTTTCATTCATCATAATATGATCGAATTACCGATTTAACTCATTTTTAGCCATCATTATGTTTTCTTATCAATTTGATTATCTTGTTCCGTACGACTACACGCCGGAATACCATATCTCAATTAGGTATTTGTCTTTTCCGTAACTAATACGACGAAAGAATATTCTTAAATATATGACTAGTGTAAGATATACTTACCTTGCATCCGAATTACGCTTTTCCTCTATCCTTGATTTGTTTGACCCGCTTCCTTTCCCAAGCCTCCACCTAGCTCGTTAGGCGTCAAACTATTTTCAATCATTTACAAGGCGGTTAAATTAGTCATAAAAATCACGACTATTCCACCTCACTTATTTTCTATGCCGAAGCTACTATTCGACTTCATGATTAGTTAACTTAGCTTATCTAAAGTTAACTACTTCTTGATCACATGGGTTACAACATTAAGTCTAGATCAACATAGTATTTAGAACCCTTATCACTCCATATTACGCGAAATCGCCATATCATTCAAATACACATTTTCACTCTAATTCCAACACTTTAGTTCTCATTTAGGCATTTTAACAAACACCTAATGTGCATGATTTCATATAATTCAGAATCAAGTTATTGACTAACTATTTAGCCAGGATTTAAGCATCGTGTCACATGTTCATGTCAAATTTTTATATCAAAAATTCTAGATTTTCTTCATGGAGCTTAAATACACTAGGTTAACAAAGATAATCCTAGTATTTAGCATAATTCTACAAAACCCACTTGACACATGAGTGTATGATCATGAATTCATAACCATGAACATCAATTCAACAAATAAATGACTAGGGTTTACTCCTAGACATAGTTTCATCCCTAATTTCATCCAAACAACGATCATGCAAGCTCAGATTCGAATTTCACAATTTCATCTAAAATTTAAGATGGAACCACATAGTAAAACTTCACATACCTCATGATCCCTTTACTAAGTTGATCACTAATCCATGCTTGGATTTCGATTCGGGCTTGATTTGCCCCTTCAATTTGATGAATTTCTTGAAGTTTAGGGTTGAGTAGGAGAGCTCTTGGCTCCTGTGATTGTATCGACCAGAACACACACTTAGAGTGTGTGTTTTGGTGTTGGCATTTTTATTAAATTAAAACTAGTTTCTAGTTTATCAACTTTAGTCCCTCTACTTCACACAAGTTATTTAAAGGGTATTTTAACCATACTTGTTCTATTATGTCAAGATACTAACTAACTAGGTTAATATTCCTAGTTATTTGGTGGGTCCCGGGAGTTATAACCCGTTCCATTTTAAGTCCCGTTAAATCTCAGGCCATTTATATACTTTGCTTTCTCAAAGTATTTCTCATCCTTTTAATAAATATTAGATTTATTTATTTAAATCCTAAAATTTACCGGGTAAGTTTTACCACTAACTGTATTTTACCCGTCCTGTAGTATTAACGTGGTTTGATTACCAAACCCGTTTTCGGGGTGTTACAAGTCTACCCCCCTTAAAGAGGTTTCGTCCTCGAAACCTTTTCTTACATAATTCTTTGAGTTTAAACTCAATGTATTTGATCCGAGAAATCTTTTAAACATTACTTTTTCGAATATATCATCTTGCGCCTATTAGTGTCAAGACTTGTATCCTTCATGCTTACTATTTGAATTCTTATCAGAATTTATATTTGTAAAAATGTTATTTCTTACTAAAACTGAAGTTTTAGTTTAACGTTTTATCTTTAATTTATGTCAAGCAATTTTTGACGACTTGACATTTACTCTTTTACAGTCTTTGTTTTACGCGAGGATTCTCAATTGGTTCTCTCACTTCGTTTAAGTAACCCGTAGGTTCTCTCATGTAGCCTCGTAGACTATTTCCTTAGGTCTTCACCCTTGTTTTTTTACTGAGAACCTTAAGGTATATTTCCCTTTCTTTTCGTGACCCAAGGGTCATTCTGGTCCCGTGGACCTTAACACTAATCACATTCCCGTAGGTTACGATGATCCCACAGATTCATCTGTTTATTTGTATCTACATTCAAATGTATATATGCATATATAGCTTCAAAGCATGTCTTGTTATGTTTGGAATCATATATTTGTGCTTTTGAACTTTAGTTGACCTTGACCGTAGTCTAAGGCTACCTTTGTTTCCACTTGGATTAACTTCCAACTCTACGACTTCTTACGTCGTCTACAGGTCGGTTTATTCTACATTTACCGTTGCCCGGTTCAAACCTATACCTCTTCACAACCCATTCCCAGGGTTCTCTTGTCTTTAATGTTTTAACGCTTATAACCCCTTGCATAGGTTTATTAATAATTTGCATTTTTATTTATTCAGTTCGCGCTTACTTACACTAGCAAGCGTTGCTCTTTATTTAACTCATTTGACTTGTTCATGTGAAATTTCATTACCTATAGATGTCAAACTTCAATCTTTGTTCGACCCGTTCAACTTTAAAATAGTTGAACATGATTTATCAAAACTTCTATTTACTTCATCTTGTCGTCTTTTAGTCATGACTTAAAATCCAAGTCTTTTAACTTTCCATCCGAGTTCCCGTTTCTCGGTCTACGCATGTGTTTAAATCCTTACCCACCAACCGGGTGTTTTACCAAAGTCGTTATTATTGCAACCCTTACGGTATGCATTATGACTTTGTTTCGCTTTTATATTCCTAATTTGTCCTCAAGTTTGACGTTTTACAAAAAAAAACGTCCCGTTTAGAGACATATTCGCATTTTCCGAGTTCGAGTGTAAGTACACTCCCTCCCAATGCATATCTTGATCATTCTACATGTTTATATTCTTCGGGTTTGAGTGTAAGTACACCCCCTCCCTATACATGTCTACATCATTTTACATGTTTGCATTTTCCGGGTTCGAGTGTAAGTATATCCCCTTCCAATGCGTACCTTAATTATTTTACATGTTTCTTTGTCCCTTATTTCGGGCTCGTTATCCTAATGTAATACGCTTCCGTCACCCGGATGTGCGTTTACATTATTATCAAATATTTTGCTCATTTGATTCATTTGGGTACTTTTTAAGTTAGTCCCATTCACTCCGCCCTTACTACATCGGATGTAAATGTGTCCGCTATAAGAAACTCGTGGTATTATATGACACTACTTACTTGGCCAGAGTAAGTGATTAACACATGACATACACGACCTTTTTATAGTTTTCACATCACGCCCTATGTAAGTAACGTCTTTATTTAATTTTCTTGGAAATAATATCCTGGATATGTATTTCTATTCAGGTTTTCCAAGTTTCTAATTTATCTATGCAACAATCATTTTCTACTTGTTTATTGCATATTGCTATTTTTGCGATTATATTTAAAAGCGTGCACCTGGTAATGCTTGCCCCGTCGGGCGTTCCCTGCCATTAACCTTGTTCGTGGTCGTTACGCGATTTAGCCCTTGATGAGCATGCTCCTCTTGTCATACTTCGGACCGTTCCTCCATCATATCCTTAATTTGTTTAACCCTTGTCATCTTTAAATGCAAGTGTCCTTCAATTAAAACATTCACAAGAGTTAGTAATGTCAACTTCAATAATCGCCCGTATTATAATACAAGGCTTTTTCTACCATACGCGTTAACGCGCGTATTTTCATCAACCATATCAATCCTTTTAATTGGGGTAACGTGTATCACACGATAGCCCTATGTGTTGTTTACAACACTTTAGCATGCTAAACTATTAAAATACATGTACTTACCGGATTTGCGATCAAGCCTCGAACCGAACACCAATCTTTATCAAGAGCATAAGGTTTAAGTCCAAGCATAGTTTTCCCACCATACTTGAATCTCTTAAACCAAGGCTCTGATACCAACTTGTAACACCCTAGTTTCTATTTAACGGTTTTAACATGTAAATATCACTATTAGTTGTGTAGTTAAGATTACACATACTATAAAAATACGAGTTTATTAAAACTTTGACAAATCATAAGTTATTCAACATAACATAATCGAATTCGTCGTTTAAAATTTACGACGAGGCAATGTGCAGAAGCATGTATCTTTATCGTGTTCGGTTCTTCGTTGAGCTTGATCGTCTTCCGGCATCCAAAAGTACCTACATTTCATAAACATGAAATGCTTTAGTCATACGAGGTTTAAAACGTGACTAAACGAGTCCGGGAAGCGAAACAAATAAAAATATATTTTATTGCAGGGTCCACCGTAAATTACGGTGGGTACCGTAATTTACTGTAGCCCCTGAAAGTTAAATCTTCCACCGTAACTCAGTGGGTAACCACCGTAACGATATCAGCCCCACCGTAACTTACGGTGGGCACCGTAAGTTACAGTGGTCCCTGTATCAACCTTTTCCATTTTTGCCATTTTTGACACGAAAACTTTCGTATCTTTCGATCCGCTTGTCCGTTTGACCTACCGTTTCTTCCTACGCGATTGTAATTTGATTCTCCACCTTATGGAGTTAAAATCCAACATTCGTTTAACAAAATTTCAGACTTTAAGTCTTCGGCTTATTACCCTTTTTACCAAATTTTGACCCGTTCGATTTTTATCAAACAAGCAAGATTGTTTGACCCTTAATTCTCATAAACCTATTAAATTCAATGATGGTTAACATATTAGGTTCCAATTACAGGTTCATATACGTTCTTAAACCCATTTTCACTCATATGCTTATTTTGACCCGTTAAGGGTATTTAAGCATATTTCAAGGACAAGTCGCTTTCATTTGTTTCTAAATACATATGTCCACATTTCTTATCAAGCGATCTCCCACCACAACTAAATTTGTGGTGGATTCAATGTGGTAATTTATATATTCCAAATTTTACCCTTCAAATCATTATTTTACGGCAAAGACTCTTTATAGAGTCATTTGACCAATATTTTACATCTTTTGCTTTTCATACTTATTCAAAGTATTTATTTCATCCTATCACTTATTTCCAAACAACCTTTATGGTTCGTTTGCTCAATTTCGATTACAAGAGCGTTTTAGTCAATTTTAGTCCTTCTTTTACGACGAAGGATTTTTAGTACTTGTTTGACCCAAAAATACGACTTTTAACTATAGTCTTGTTTAGAAATCGTTATGTTTCTAAAATGTCATAATCATGACTAAATTTATTCGGTTTACCTAAAAGATAACCAAATATCTACATTTTAACCTTGTCTATTTCTTATAGAACTCCGAATTCTACATGATGAGTTGTATCATTATAAATACCTGGCTCGGATCAATGTATTGACCCGTTTCAATACCTTTCTTTAGTGGCTGCTAAGTGATAGCGATGTAAGCATCCAAGTGCTATTTATTTCCTAAAATCATACGACTTGAAATCCCATTAGTCGATATTGTCAAAGGGTGATAATTTCACCTTTTGACCTGTTTGGTCTAAATGACCAATTACCATCGTCAAATTGTTAAATATTGTCAAATTACCATTTTGCCCTTAATGGTTATTATGATTTAACTTATATGATAACCATTAAAAGTACATGTTTCATTCGTCATAATATGATCGAATTACCGATTTAACTCATTTTTAGCCATCATTATATTTTCTTATCAATTTGATTATCTTGTTCCGTACAACTACACGCCGGAATACCATATCTCAATTAGGTATTTGTCTTTTCCATAACTAATACGACGAAAGAATATTCTTAAATATATGACTAGTGTAAGATATACTTACCTTGCATCCGAATTACGCTTTTCCTCTATCCTTGATTTGTTTGACCCGCTTCCTTTCCCAAGCCTCCACCTAGCTCGTTAGGCGTCAAACTATTTTCAATCATTTACAAGGCGGTTAAATTAGTCATAAAAATCACGACTATTCCACCTCACTTATTTTCTATGCCGAAGCTACTATTCGACTTCATGATTAGTTAACTTAGCTTATCTAAAGTTAACTACTTCTTGATCACATGGGTTACAACATTAAGTCTAGATCAACATAGTATTTAGAACCCTTATCACTCCATATTACGCGAAATCGCCATATCATTCAAATACACATTTTCACTCTAATTCCAACACTTTAGTTCTCATTTAGGCATTTTAACAAACACCTAATGTGCATGATTTCATATAATTCAGAATCAAGTTATTGACTAACTATTTAGCCAGGATTTAAGCATCGTGTCACATGTTCATGTCAAATTTTTATATCAAAAATTCTGGATTTTCTTCATGGAGCTTAAATACATTAGGTTAACAAAGATATTCCTAGTGTTTAGCATAATTCTACAAAACCCACTTGACACATGAGTGTATGATCATGAATTCATAACCATGAACATCAATTCAATAAATAAATGACTAGGGTTTACTCCTAGACATAGTTTCATCCCTAATTTCATCCAAACAACGAACATGCAAGCTCAGATTCGAATTTCACAATTTCATCTAAAATTTAAGATGGAACCACATAGTAAAATTTCACATACCTCATGATCCCTTTACTGAGGTGATCACTAATCCATGCTTGGATTTCGATTCGGGCTTGATTTGCCCCTTCAATTTGATGAATTTCTTGAAGTTTAGGGTTGAGTAGGAGAGCTCTTGGCTCCTGTGATTGTATCGACCATAACACACACTTAGAGTGTGTAAGTGTGTGTTTTGGTGTTGGCATTTTTATTAAATTAAAACTAGTTTCTAGTTTATCAACTTTAGTTCCTCTACTTCACACAAGTTATTTAAAGGGTATTTTAACCATACTTGTTCTATTTTGTCAAGATACTAACTAACTAGGTTAATATTCCTAGTTATTTGGTGGGTCCCGGGAGTTATAACCCGTTCCATTTTAAGTCCCGTTAAATCTCGGGCCTTTTATATACTTTGCTTTCTCAAAGTATTTCTCATCCTTTTAATAAATATTAGATTTATTTATTTAAATCGTAAAATTTACCGGGTAAGTTTTACCACTAACTGTATTTTACCCGTCCTGTAGTATTAACGTGGTTTGATTACCAAACCCGTTTTCGGGGTGTTACACCATCATTCACTCATCATCAATCAATTCCAAGCATAAGCAAAGGTGTTGGAGGGTGCATGAGGAAGCTTGGTGCTCTTGAAAGTTGAAGGACCTCTCTCTAGTGTTTTTATCCACTTCATTTATCCTCTTGATCATCCTTAGCCTTGTGCTAGTAGTAAGGCTCTTATGAACTCTTAATCTTTCATATGTTGTTGGTTAAAAGATGATGTACATTAATAAATATGATGAACACTAAAAGACATATTCATGAAATCTCTAGCATAGACTTATAAACATATGAAATCTTGTTGCTTTATTATTGTTTGTTTCTTGTTGATTGATTACTAGTGTTAGTGATGTTAGACATCATATGGACCTACTAGATTGTGATTAAACACATGATATAGTAAGTTGATGTGATGATCTTGTGGGAAACCAAGGTCATCATACCTTATGTTTACATGAACTTGAGAAATAAAAAGGTTGTTTTCATGTGATGATGATTTAAACAAGATACAAGACTTATGAGTGGATGGTTTCTAAAATAGTTTTCCAAAGGAACCAAGTTAAATAACGAGATTTGTGTAAACATTGTTTTAAAGAAAACTAGTCATGCTTCTAGTGTTGAAACAAGTACAAGAACACCTTGTTTACAAGAAAAATTCAAAAGAATGATTTTTGGAAAAATCATATAGTAGGTTGTAAACACTTAAAACTTTTAAGAATGAGATTTTTAAAGAAGTAGACACACTTTAAAGGGTAACTAAACCACTAAACACTTTACCAAGTTACTATAAGTTTTTTATGAAAACTCAAGTTCCTGATCATTATGTAGATAGCTTTGTTTTAGAACTTGGTAAGTGTAGATTGATTGTTGATTGTTTGTAATGATTTTTGAAAAGAAAATGATATGCTTTGATAGCATGGACACCTCCATTTTTAGGGGAAACTATGGCAAAATTTTCTAAAAAAATATAAACACTTAGAAAATATTTTCTAAACAAAAGTTTACAAGTGTGTTTTAACTATGGTTTTCAACATAAACTTTGCCATAGATTTTGCTACAAAAATACAAGTATTTGAGGTTGGTTTTTGTAAATAAAAAAGGGTAAATATATATATATTAAGGACACTTGTGTGAATATTTGTATATTTTGTGAACTAGTTATATTATTTAAGGTTAAAATAATATAACTTGACGAATACCAAGAAATTCACAATCCAAGATAATACCAAAGATCACAAAGGAATAAATATATAAGTTACACACTTAATATTGTGGAACCAAACGCAAGAACGTAACTTACGAAATATTCTGGAGCATACCGTTATAAATCTATTTTTGGTAAATATTATTTTGGATATAAGAAATGAAAATATGATTTTTGCTACTATTACAAAGTATATCATATTTTCGAAAAAGAGAAAATATAATATTTTTGGAAGTAAAAATATATTTTCTAGAGTATTTAGAAGATATATGATTTTTGGGAAAAATATATATTTTCTGGCAATACAGTATTTTTGGACAAAATAAGTTTATATATATTTTCTAAGTAAGACTTGGAAATATATTGTTTTGGAAATATATTGGATATTTATTGAGAAAATGCGTACACACCGGAATACGACGCCAATACATGGCAAGGTATACAAATACAAGAATACGGATAAACATGTATGAGATACCCCATCATTGGGAAGGAAATACGAATATGAAAACTTGAGAAGTATTGTTACAAAATACTGTTTAAACAATCATTCCAAAACTAAATATAATTTAAAGTTGAAATATTAATTATTTTGACAAGTAATTATAACTTGGAATAATATTGAACAATTTGAAAACATAACTCAAAGACACTAATCATTACCAAGTCAAGGCACGTCCCGCTCGTCTAACGAACCGTAGTACGCATGTAGGTAGTCGTGCGCTCTAGAGGAAGCTTTGAGTTACATCGGATACAAGGAACTCAAAACAGTGAGTTCATGTCCCCCTTTTCTTTTACTGTTTTCAGTTTTATACTTCGGGGGTGAAATACATGTTACATACTGATTACAAACAATTACAAATGGTATGATTAGCTAAGGAATGTACTGCTAGATCACGTGAATGGTAGGCCATTATCTTAAGACCATCAATGCTTGTATAAGGACCTAGGGGCATGAGTGATAGATCTATTGGGTGTTGCGAGCCCCACCCATGGGCCTGCGAGTTGGCCGCATGTGGTGACTATGTCGTTCCGTCGGAGGGGCCGGTACGAAATACGCATACATGTTTGTGTGCTTCCTATGCCATGTCACTTTTTAATGTATTAGCTACACATTAATTGATCTGTCTTTCCTTGTTGCTTCATATCAGTTTACACATACATACATACATACATACATACATACATACATACATACATACTTACCAACGTTTACAAGGATGATTCGTGCACACATACTAAACACATGAACTCGCTCAACTTTTGTTGATGTTTTCAAACTACATGTATTTCAGGGATTTATTAAGTGGATCTGGCGGGCGTTGGAAGTTTTATGTTGCGATAGAAATAAAGTTGTCATCCATGGTCTTTGTGTTTGGTCAATGTGTCTTACTCCTGGACGAGACACGTCTTCCAAACCTTAGTTACATCTAATATCTTTTGACGAGTCCTCAGTGAACTCATAAACAATTTGTAAGGTTTGTAAAACTTGACTTTGAAGTACGTTTTAAACAATGTTGTTATGTTTTAAACTCATTTAATGGATGACAAATCTATGGTTTTATCATATAGTTGATGTTATGATTGAATGCAATGATATTAAGAAAGTCACCCCATAATCACGCTTCCGCCAAAAGTCAGGGTGTGACAAGGGGATCATAAGGTATGTCAAATTTTGATGATTTATGAAGTTGTGAAATTTGAATAATCATCATAATCACGAATTATGAATGATTTATTGAAGCTATGATTGAATTAGTGATGTATATGTGCTTAGGAATCAAACCCTAAGTGAAAATTATACATATGATGCTATAATTTGAATGATTTGATGATTTACCACACTAGGATAAGTGGGTATTAATCATATGATGAATTTGATGATATAATTATGATTAGAATCATCATATCTGATAGGAATCAGGAAATACTTGAACAAATTGTGTGTTTAAGTATATAATCATGCTTACTATGAAATGGTTTTGAATAATAAGATGAAAATTGATGATATATTCATGTTAAATGATGTATGATATCATTATGTGTTAAAAATAATTAAAGTTGTGTCAAATTGATGAAATTCAATAACATGAAAACGTGGTTAAAAACGGTAGCATAAGAATGATGCTTACCGGATAATTGACCAAGTAATTAAACGAGTAGTTGAGCTACCTGTAGGATCGAGGATTCGTCCAATACGAGTCAAACAGAGTCAAGTCTGGTCTCTAGAAAGGCGGAATCAGACTAGAAACCGTCAATCAGTGTTAGAATAGGAGTAGAAGAGTAGAAAGTCACTTTAAACATGTTTTCCATTCATATAAAACATTTTCGTACAGAGAGAATTCGTCAGCACTTCGTGGCAAGATTCTCTGGAAAGTTACAAATGAAAAACACTACCAGCCTATTTATAGGCACGCCAGATCGTACGAAGACAACACTCCACATCGCACGAACTGGACAACTTCCAGTTCATGCGACCTGACTAATAACACATTATTTCGTGCGAACTGGACTACAAAACATATAAACTTAATATTTTGACTTTTTACATATTACTGACACGACACAGACTGATGACGTAGGCGATAGACATTATGCATCAACAAACTCCCCCTTGGATATTGCTGCAGTCTTCAGTCAGCCTGTCTTCAAAACTTCTTCACAAAGACTTGAACTTCTCCTCATGATGCTTTGGCTTCTTCAATAACGCTTTCCTGAGTTTTACATTCTCTTTAGCAGCTCTCTTTTCTTCTTTAGCAAGTCTTTACACAACTGTAGCTCTAGCAATCCTGTCTTTCTCTTCACGCTCTTTTCTCTCCTTCTCAGCTTTCAGAAACTCTTCCTTTTCAATCTTTCTCCACTTTGATAACCACATATTTTCAGAATTTATACCTTTCTAAAAACAAATTGTAGCAACTTTCTGAAACTGCAGAGCTTGATCTTTATCTTCAGCTTTATACTCAATCTTGTTCACAAACAAACACTCAATATCCTTCGCAGAACAGTTCACTATCCACATCGGATCATACATATGAATATATCTGACTTCATTCTCAACTTTGTACGTGATTACTGCTTCAGTCGACAAGCAGCTATAAACCCAGCATATAAACCCTTCATGAAAATTATGTTCCATCTTTGGCAATGGAATATTCTTTACAACTCTGGAATTTTTTTTATCTGCGGAATTGTTTCTTCAACACCTGTAATTGGATCCATCCTCTTGACTTTCTTAGGATAATGTGGCTTCCAGTGTTTAAATTCTTTGAAAGCTTTAAATTTCATCAAGCCCCATGTAGGCATATCATGAACCCTGACAGGATAAGATAACGTTCTGACTTTGGGCAACTCTTCAACATCCCACCAAGGCAGAGACATTATATCTTGAATATACTCGAAATACTGAACGCCAAACTCTCTTCTGATTGCATAAGCATTCACTTGTGGCAAATAACCCCAACTTATGATATCACCAAGAGAAACTTCTCTATCTCTTTTGTAATACTTCAGTGGTCTTTTGTATTTCCTTTCTGTATCTTTCCTGAACCACTTCTTTCTTTCTTCGCGTTGTTCTTCTTTCGACATTTCTTTAAAACTCTTACTTTTCACACTTTCAGCAACTTTCCTTTTCAGTTCATATTCGTTTGCCTGACTGAAAAACTCAGCAAGTGTAGGAAAGCTAGAAGTATCAACATTAACATTCTCAGACTGATCATCATCACTCCAGTCTTCTACTTCAACTTTGTCATAATTATCAGCTTCTTCAACGTACTTGTACTGATATGCTGGTTGCTGATTGATATCGAATTTGTTCAACTCCTCTTCAAAATCAAAGTTAAACTCAATTTCTGCAACATCCATCATCTTTCTAATCTCAGCTTCAGTGTAAGTATGAAAGAGCTCGCCTTCCTCTATATCATGTTCAAGACGTAAAATCAAACGTGCACAATGATCAACAGTCTCATCAACATTTCCTGCATCACCATGCTCCCCCTCACCTCCTGCATTCTCTGGCTCTTCGTTTGCATCATCATGAAGATATTCATCAATGTTCTCTTCTTGTGACGCTTCAGAAACTTTAATACCAGAACTACCTTGATTAGCATTATCATTACCATCATCATCACTGTGAACAGAATAAACTTCATCTGCATCATCTTTCAGAATATCATCTTCGTCTTCTTCATCCTCTTCATCACCAGGTACTGAAGTTATTGGACGAGGAGCTAGAATAGATGATTCTGGAACCCTTGTTGGCTCAGACACAACAATTTCCCTTTTAGTCACTTGAACATAATCTTAACCTTGAACACTCTTGCCCTTATTTTCATTTCAGCTTCCATATCAGCTTTACGTCTTGCTCTAACTTCCTCAAGTTCTATCTCTTCAAATCTTTGTTCAATCGGCTTACCAATCAAGTCTTCCAACACTTTCTTTAACATATAATCTTCATGTTCCTTTCTCGCATTCTTGGCTTCTAACTCTTTGTTTTTAAACTTAAAGTACTCATTCTGCTCATCCCTTCAAACCTTTTCTTCTTCCAAATCAGCTACTCGAACTTTCAGAATATCAATGTCAACTTGATCAGCTTCAACCTTCTTCAACAAAGATGAATTTTCAGATTCAACAGTCTTTACACGTTTCTCTAACTTCTTATTTTCACTTAACACCTCAGTCACTTTCTTTTGTAACTTCTTCACAAGATCATCATTTACAAAACTAAAATCCTAAAGCTGTTCAAGACCTATATTCTCAGGAATATGTGGAAAATCTCCAAAACTAGACGATCCAGGAGTAGTTTGAACTGGTGGTTGTGTGGTTGGTGGTGTTTGTTGGATATGTGGTGAAGTTATAGGTGGTTGTTCATGAATTGGTGAAGAAATATGTTGTTGTGGTGGTGATTGTGATGATTGTAAAGTGTAACACCCCGTGTTTTCACAAGTCAAAGTCAACGACCGATTGTACGAATTTGACTTATAGTAATTTCCTTATTTTAATTGTATTATGTGGAGTAAGTGTTGTTAATTGCTAAAATCGATGTGTGTTAATCGCTATCTAATCGACTTACGACTGTGAACTATAGGAAGTAACAATGCGATAAAGTTAACTAATCAATAATCAAGCTATGCTACTCGACATCGAATCATGATACGAAACGCAACTCGACTTAATGTGGTTATTATACGTGTGTGTGTGCCTTATGTGTTACTTGTGCGTGTTATATATATATATATATGTTGAGGAAATCGATCGAACTAAATCGAAACTCAAAATCGAACTCAGACACAAGTACAATCGAGCTATGGTGTTTAGTACTTGGGACTAAAAAGTAATTTGACTTGGAAACCCTATCGTGTCGTACCACTCGCAACGAAATCGAAATATAAAAAATCGTCGCGCGAAACACCCGAAACGTGCGACTGATCGATCAGGCTCCCAGCCGATCGAACAGCCAGCCGAATGGACTGCTGTCCGATCGGACATGCTGTCCGATCAAGCTGCCTGGCCGATCGGCCGGCACTTACCCTTTTGGCATCCTATAAATACCCCTGTCATTGTCATTCTTTCTACTTTTGGAAACCTCTGACCGACCAGCACGCTCAGCTCATCTTTTCGCAGAATCCTCTCGATTCCGGTAAGATTTCGTCCTAAATCTTGTACTTTCTTGATCTACACGCACTCCTACACTTTTCTATCTTTCAAATCTCAACTTTTAACCGTGAAATCATCAAGATTCAAGTGTTCTAGGATGATGTCATCATGGGTTCTCGAAGAACTTCATGTTTTGGCCTCAATCCACCAAGAATAACTTGGATCTAGCCGATTTCCACATAAACACGAAAAGATCCTTCATAGATCTAAACATATACACGGTGAAAATGATTGAAAGATGGATTTTCCAACCTTCTTTCAACTCTTTTTCACTCAATGCCTTCAAACCGATAGAAACAGAGCCTGTGTCGGCTTACAAATCACTCCGGTGGTTGCATGGCTCAAGATCCGGATTCTATCCACGAGGTTAACCGATTTCGGGATAAACGTTAAACTAGGTTCTGAACAGCTCACCGGCAGGAGTTGGGTGATTCCTGTCCGACCAGGGGAACCAAGTAAGGACGAGGGATCTATGGTTCAACTCGTTGTCAAAATACCTCAATAAAACGACAAACAATCAGAACAACCAAGTGTCAGACGAATAGGCTGATCAGGTCAGGATGCTTACCGATCAGACTGCTGTCCGAACGGACAGCCAGCCGATCGGACTGTCAGCCTATCGACTGGCCAGCCGATCGGTTAACACATGGTCCCACACTTAATCAATTTATTTTGAAGACTAGTATTGAACGAACTGTTGTTCGATCGAACTACTGTCCGATCGGATTACTCTTCGGATCATGAGATACTATGCTTCAATACTTAATCGATTTTTCAACATGTTCGATGCACTAGAAGTGCCACCCGATCGAACAGCCGTCCGATCAGGTGACACCCTGCTGAGAACTCGTCATGATTGATCATGCATGTTGTCCGATCGAACAGCATTTGTGTTATTCGATCGATCAACTATCCGATCCACTGCACCATACTTTGCATTTCATTTAAAGTCTTTGACTTGTTGACCTATCCGATCGAACATCTGTCCGATCAAACACCTTTCTGATCCAAAGACTAAACATTGCAATTCATTTGAATGCCTAACCGATCGGGTTGCCGGCCGATCGAACAGCCGTCCGATCACCCGACCTGAAGGGTAAAGTACTTCAATGTTTTCAAATGCTACAACGAAAACTTCAAAAGTCAAGCCATCATACACAAACATATACTTCTTATAGGAAGAAACAATCCACTCGAATCGTTATCCAACCGGATCACTATCCGACCGGATGACCACCCGAACGGATTGTTATCCGCACGGATTGCTGTCCGATCGGATTACCATCCGATCGAACCACTATCCGACCCTTTCATATTTTGTAACGTTTTACGTTTCACTTATCGTTACGCTACCGAATCTATTCAGGCTAACCTTACTCGCTAAGCGCTCCCTTCAATCCACCAATCGCTGTGAGTATACTCGATCCCTTTTTGCTTTATGCACTTTTGGGTGTTACATACGTTACGAATATTCAAACTACAACAATCACACTACTTAATACTATTTGAACGCTAACCATTAATGCATGTTATACGTGGCTTATGAATGCTTGTTTGTTATGTTTACACATGGAATGCTATCTACCTGCCTTAGCAACGATAGTACTATAGTTTGGACTCAGCACTCGTTCGCGGGGGTTGTTAAGGACCATTACTTGCATGGATTACGGTGGTAATCATGTATTGCGAACTGCCTCAGGCAGTCAACCCGCAGTCATTGGTATCGATGGATCTATGTCGATAACGAACGTGCTTCATTTCACTATGTGTACGTGCTGGTTATGCGTAACGAATTCAAACTCTATATGCTATTATCAAACTTGTATGCTCACCTTTACATTATATGTATTGACTTTATTTTAACGTATGTGACAGGTGCTTAGGACGCACACTTGGTAGGAATTTGAGGCTAGAATAAAGCTTTAGAGCCCAACAAATAGTTGTCAGTAGATAACGAATCAAGGGTCTCTAGAAGCAGATAAACAATTGATGTCTATTTAAATCTGAGTTGTCGGAACAGAATATTTGCCTAGATTTTTGTCTGTAAATTGATTTACTGTTTGAGATACGGTATGGGACGTATTATTTTAATTGAATAGTATTGATAATTGTTATGGAAACTTCTGGACAATCTGTTTCGCTCATTGCCATGCCCCGATGATTCCGCCATCGGTTGGGGTGTGACAGATTGGTATCAGAGCCATAACTATAGGGAATTAGGCAAGACTCGACCTAGTCCGGGTCGAAGTCTTAGATACCTAGACTATAGTTAAGAACCAACAGACCAGCTTGTGCGTGCCCGGTAGGGGTTATGTACAAGCTTACTTCTCGCTATTCTCGCTTATGCTGCACTATCACTACACTCGAATTTACAGCGATAAATAGGCAATAAGGCCGAGATCAGGTGTGAAAACCGCAAACTCTCGACTAAATTGCTAAATCAATACTGCTTTGTCAACTTATTAATGATTTCTTCTTTCTTTTTTTTCAATAACGAACGCTTGCTCAACGGGGGAATTATACCAAATCAGGAGTGAAAATCCATATTTTGATGAATAATCTCCTCTATCATATCAAAAACAGGAACGAAGTTGTTGAGATAGGGGTGAAACCCTAACCTTGATGACTCGTTCCGCATATTTTACAAGATTCCCACCAAAGTCTCGACGGACTCCAACGACCTGAAGTCACAACACGACTAATGGGATGTGTGCCCAACGCCCAAGAATCGAGGCGAGGACACAATCCTGAAAGTCAGATGTAGACAAAAAGTCCTTGCGAATAGTTGAATCGCTTTGGTTAGTCGAAGTCTACTAGCTGCAGACAATCTACATCTCGAATTTATGTGTTTTAATTCTGTAGGATCGTATTCGGCCCTGTTTGAGTCGATCAGAAGAATTCTTATCCAAAACAAGAGGCGGAAACTAATGCTTTGGTGCGATTTCAGCAGGATTCACTTTAAATTGTTGTTGTATTGATCAATAATGCGAGTACACGTTCTAACAACACTTCGGCAGCACTTCGTGGCTCACCGGAAGACAACACCTACAACTATGTTTATGTGGTTTCGCTCAAATGACCTATATATAGGTGAGCATATTTCGCTTATACGGACATGTACGTATAAGCGAAACCTCCACTTGACACATAAGCGAAATCATGTGATGACACATGAGCGAAATCAGGTCAAGGACACATAAGCGAAACCCTATCTAACACATGTTTCTTAGATTTCGTGCCTTGTTCTAACCTATACAACACTAGACTCGATATAAGACGTAGTCGACAGACGTAGTGCACCAACAAACTCCCCCTCGGATGTTGACGGAGTCTTCAGTGTCGAGTCTTCGATTGTCAACCTACAATCTTTATCAGTCTTCGATCTTCATCTGAAGTATTTGTCATTGCAAGAATCCTCATTCTCTATCTTTATCTTCAACAAACTCATCTCTCTCTAATGTTGAATATCATGGTGTCTTCAGACTCCCCCTCTCAATCTGCTGGGATCGTAGTCTGGAATTCACAAGATCATAACCTGGCTTTCATCCTGCTCTGGATCAAAACCTGGCTAACCTGCACAACTCTACCCAAAAATAAATTTTCTGATAACCATTTGTGGATAAGATTTTCAAATCTAATTTTACCACTTGCAGGAATAACGTTTATATTGCAAAACATTTTCTCATTTCATTATAACAATCTTCAAATACTTTCACCCAAACCATTTGTTCATCATGTTTAGCACTCGGAATTTTGAAAATTAACTCTCCAAAATCAGTTGTCGAAAATCTATTTGGATTTTTTTTCAAAATTATATGCTAAAACACACTAAAATCTTTTTGGATTTTCTGAAAGAAAAATAACTGACATCACTTGTAGAATCAAGAAAATGCAGAAATGAAATATATACAAACAATATTTTTGTGAGTTCGTGCAAGAGGATCATATCAGTTTTTGAGACCAATCACCAACACCGTTAAGCTTCATTTCATTTTAAGCTTTAAACGATTCACTTAGATTGTCAGTATAATGGTCCACTTAAATTCTCACACAAAGTTCAACTGTTTCGAGATATGATATTAATGACTTAAGCACTTAAACTTAATCGCGTGTCCCACCTCAGAATATACTCCCGTATCCAGATCCCAATATTCAGTCTTACAGGTAATTATGACACAAATGATATCTGTAGGGGTTAATAAATTTTGAAGAATCATGAGAGCTCAGGTCAGAACTACCGTTCAGCAGAGAGATCATGACTCAACTTTTGGGTGTGTCCCCTTTAGAGGATCTTTTTTACAACAGCATTGCTATGCAATTTTATTGTCTTATCATATATGCTGAGGGTGATGCTATGTTTCAAGCATTTGCAGAAAGTATTATTCGAGGACTAGGTCAGAATTTCCATTCAGCAGAAGTCCCGGAATAATACCCCAGATATCACTGAGTCTAAAGACCTAGTATATCAGAAAAAGGAATCTTTCAAACGAGATTTCGGGGGTTACCCATATATCCGAGAGATGTTTCCCCACGATATAAGCAAGTTTGAATTTAGGTTTATATCTCGTCACAATCTACTAAATGTGCAAAAATCTACTCACACATCCACAGTGAGATCGTTTATCACATTTGACTTTCCAACTCTTTAGCATGTTGTGATAGTCCACTGATGTACTATCATTTCCTCTATTTCACAACAAAACTCATTTTTGATTTTATCATGTTTTTGGCTTTTTGCCAGTAGGTTTTATCATGTTTTTGAATTTTCAAATTTTCAAATGTTTTTGGATTTTCTGAAATTTCTACTCCCCCTAAAATGCAAACACATTGTAGGAAATTTGAAAACAAACTGTACAAGTAATGTGACAACTGATATCGAATTGCCTCAATTCGCCATCAACTTGACATAAACAATCAGAACTCCCCCTCACAACAAACTATTTTCCCATAATGATCTCAAAACACTTAAGTTTGTTTTAATCAAAATGTTTTTTCCGGAAAATTAGTTTTGTTGACTTTGTAAAACCATTAGTAGATTAGGGGTTTGGTTCATCACATTGTTTTTCAACCACTTGTAGAAAATCAGATACAACTTAATGTCCCTTATTTATCACTTGTAAGATCATTCCAATCAAGCATTTTCAACCAAACATCATCTGTTGGTTGAATTCTCAAAGTGCCGATTCCTACTCCTCGCTTACCAACCTGGGAGTTCCGGCTATTCCTGCAGTGTGAATTGCCAAAATTTTCATTATAAAATTCATTTTCATCACCAATTATTAAGAAAAATGTCGATTCCTGATCCACGATTACAAACTTGGGATCTCCGGCAAGTCAGGTTTTTATTGTTTGAAAAATATATCCACCCAAACCTGACCTTCCTTGGGTGTAACAACCTCTTCTTCATTTTTACTTTCAACCGACCTGTGAATATTTCTTTTGGAAGCATAAAATTATTTCACTCCTTTGGCCTTACCATCGACCATTTTTCCAAAAATGTGTTTCACAGTTCCGCTGAAAGCCTTATCAACATCAAATTTCTTCTTATCAGAATAAAATTGATTTGAAATTTCAACTTTCCCAACTTTCTTTTTAAAATTTTCAGCCCGCAGAGGTGGAAAATTCACATCATCCACATTCGGAACTGATTTCTCAACCTTTTCTTTAACAACTTTTGGCTCCTCTGATTTTGTGGAATCAGATTCATCACCAGAACTGTTTCCTGAACCCTTAATAACCCATTTTTGATTTATCAAATTTTCTTTTCTTTTAACCACATTCTTTGAACATTCACCAAATTCAAAGGTTGAATTTTCAAAGCCTGTAAATTTTCTTGTTGTAAGTTCAGTTTTCTCAACAACTTTTTCTTTTAATTTATCAGAAACTTCCTGTTTTGGTTTGAATGTTTCGGACAATTTCTAGCAATATGACCAGTAGTTTTGCACTGAAAACAGGTTCTTGTCTCTGTCTTCTTCTGAGCAATAATCTTCTTCAACTCATCTTGCTTCTTTGCAAGGAATTCTTGATTTGTCTGCTTTCTGAAAGCTTGCTCTTTCTCAGCTTCTAAAGAATTTCCTGAAACAAACACAATTTTTGGTTTAGAAAATTTTTCATTTTTATAATTTTTCGGTTGATTAAATCCTAATCCTTTCTTTTTGAAATTACAGTTATGGTTTGGTTTTTTATGAATACCAGAACCAGAACTGTAACCCTTTTTCTTGTTTAGTCTTTGTTGCACTCTTGAGGTGTAAGATCTTGGATTTTCAGAAAGATTAATATCTTTTATTTCAGAAATGTTGATTTCTGTTAGTTTGAAAACTTTTTTAATCATTTCAGTTTTAACACCTCTTATTGGAAAAGCTTCATTAGAATATAATTTGTCAGAATCTTTCAAAGTATATGCCACTTTGAATGATCCATCATTCAAATTAGATTTTGATATCAAAAACTCTTTATCATAAACCCGTTTGTCCTTTTTGAATGTTGACTTTGACGTATCGGACTCAGACTTTAACTTGGATTTGGACTCCGGTTTTGACTCCTCTATGTCATCTTTATCTAACACTTGATCGACCACACTTTTTATCAACTTTGACTCATAATCAGTGTCGGATGACGTGTATGTGACATCAATATTTTCTGGCAAGTTATCCGACGGCCCAGACTCCCATTGTAAGTTTATTGCCTTTTCGACTCTTTCGGAATTTGGATTTCGAGGTAAAAATCCATTTTCAACCGGGGCCGGACATCTAGTGTAGACCACACTTGGTTTCTTACCAGATATTTTCACTTCATCATCTTCTCTTGTCTTTGACTTCTTTTCTTCTGAAGTCTTTACTTCTTCAAACGTCTTCAATTTCTCCACAACCGGATAAATCATGTCAACAACAAAAGTAGAACATGAGTAACTTTCTAATAGCTTGTTGACTCTCTCAGTTTCTATCTTTTGTATTGCCAACTTCAACTCCAGATCAGCACATTTCTTTATGTGAAAGTTGACATCATCAAGTTGTCTCAGATAAGCTTTCTTTAGTGTATTCATTGCCACAGCTTGTTCACCATTTGAATCAGTATACTTTTTGATTTCTCTGTTCATTGTATCATAAGATTCTTTCAATCTGTTTATATTATGCAACAACTCATTGTTTTGCTTGATTAAAGAATCACAGTTCATGCACTTTTCAGGAACTTTGACAGGTTCTGTATCAACTTTGACTTCAAATTCAGGAACTTCTTTGACTGTTCTGTTTGATCGTAAAAATTCAGCTCTTTTCTTTTTCTCAGCTTTTGCCTCAGCTTTTAATTTTTCTTCCTCTTCTTCCTCTTCTTCAAGCTTTCTCAGTCTTGCTTCAGCAGCTTCCATTACTTTTCTGCACTTTTCGACACATTTCAAATCGTAGGCATTTGCAATGAAAGCTTTAGCATATGAAGTGTCTTTGAACATCTCTTTGGCTATAAGTTCTTGATCTGGGCAAAAATTGTCCCAACAGAAACCTTCAGCCAACTTTTCATCATCTTGTTCTGCCAAACACACTTTGCTGTTTGTTGGAAGATATTTATCCCAGCTGAAATTATCATATTTGCCCTGATTAACTAGACATGCTCTTTTTGATCCTTCAATCACATCTCTTCCGTGTGCAGTTTGTGCCTGATGCGGTGCTGGTGGTGTGACTTGATGATAAATCGCCTTTTTGTAATAATCGTTGTTTCCAAAAGGATTTTGGGCTCCACTAGCTTCACGATTTTTGCACTCCCTCTTGAAATGCCCCTTTTCCCTTCAACGAAAACATGTAACTTTAGATTTATCAAAGCCGAAAGTTGAAACATTTGCATCACGGAAATCATCTCTTCCCGTAATTTGTTTAAACTTCTCAGCTCGTCTCAACACACTGGCCATGCACCATTTAATATCCATCAATTCCATTTCCTCAGCATCGATTTGATCGTAATCCTCTTTCGTGAGCATTGGATTACCGATCTTTCCGGCCACAAAACTACTATAGGATTCCAACACCATTCCCAACAAAGACATTTGAGTTTTAGCTACTTCTTCAGAATAATCTTGATCACTTTCAAGATTTAATACAATATTGCATTGAAGTTTTCTTCCGTTCTTTGTTGCAGAAATGTTTGGATCGAATGATGAAAATCTTGTGTTGCTTGATCCCTGGGATGATTTCTTTTCAGAAGAATCTTTCGCACTGTAAGCAGTTTCGACTTTTGGAGAAAAATTTGATTTTTCGTTGACACCACCTTTGTAATAGAAGCTGATATCCTGTTCTCCATCGTAGTTCTTCATCCTGGCAATCTTCCTTTGCTCCATCTCTTGAGCTTCCAGGTGTTTGATGAAATCTCCCAGTGTCATATTTTTATAATCTTTTCTGTTGGATCTCAGCATCATCAGAAACGTTCCCCAAGTTTCATATGGTAGCGCATCTGCAAGTTTTTCAATCAATTCATCAGTATCTTTCTTAATTCCAAGTTTTGTCATATTTCTCACCAAGTTACAATATCTATCAATTATTTGCTTGGTGTTTTCAGATTTCAAACCACGGAATAAATCGAATTCTTTCTTCATGAGAGACATTTTGTTTTTGAGCATATCATCACTTCCAACAAATTTTGCTTCCAATTCTGTCCAAATTGAATAAGCAGTTCCATCATGCTGAAGCAGTATTAAGATATCTTCTTTTATCGCTTGCTGAAGCAGACTCACCATCAGTTTCTCATCTCGATATTTCTTTTTATCTTCCGTACTCATTTCTCTAATTGTTTGCTGCACACCATTTGTTGTGGGTTTAACATAAGGTTCCTCAGTGTGTTCCCACGCATCCAAATGATAAGCTTCAACCCAATTTCCAAACCGTTCGGACCATCCATTGTAATCATCAATATCCATGAGTTTAGGCGGGTTTTGAGATGTCCCGGTTTCATTTTCAAGTAAAGCATTCTGCGTGATTGTAATTGGACTAGCAAAGGCGTTATAGAATTCGTTGTCCATTGTTCAAGGTTCACAAGTTCACAAATTTTCAAGTTTAGGCAAAGTTGACCCTTTGAGCGAAATCCCTAATGTCACAAAAACGAAATCAGAATTGTTCCTTGAAGCGAAATCCTAAGTTGTACAGATGAGCGAAATTAAGTTGATCAGATGAGCGAAATCACTGAAGTGTCACAATAAGCGAAACCCCTAAGTGTCACAAGAGCGAAATCACTAGTGTCTCAATAAGCGAAATCTCAAATGGTTCAAAAGAGCGAAATCAAACAGTGTTACTTGGAGCGAAACCCTGAGTGTACTAATAAGCGAAATCTCAAGTGTCACTGGAGCGAAATCAACTTGTGCCTTATGAGCGAAATTACTCTTTAAACTTCCACAAAAGCGAAATCAACTGCTGACATCATCATATTCACGAGTCCGTATAAGCGAAACCTTGAAAATCCTAAGTTCTGGGTCGATTTTAGCTTTGAAACTTTCAAGGATTTATTAAGTCATGATTCCGAGTGCTGTGTGTGAAATTGAGCTGGTTTTACCGTGAAAAATTTTAAAATTTTGAAGAAAGTGTAGAAAATCAGAATGAATGCAACTGAAATGGCAAGAACTCTTCCTCCTGAGCTCTGATACCACTTGTAGGATCGTATTCGGCCCTGTTTGAGTCGATCAGAAGAATTCTTATCCAAAACAAGAGGCGGAAACTTTGGTGCGATTTCAGCAGGATTCACTTTAAATTGTTGTTGTATTGATCAATAATGCGAGTACACGTTCTAACAATACTTCAGCAGCACTTCGTGGCTCACCGGAAGACAACACCTACAACTATGTTATGTGGTTTCGCTCAAATGACCTATATATTGGTGAGCATATTTCGCTTATACGAACATGTACGTATAAGCGAAACCTCCACTTGACACATAAGCGAAATCATGAGCGAAATCAGGTCAAGGACACATAAGCGAAACCCTATCTAACACATGTTTCTTAGATTTCGTGCCTTGTTCTAACCTATACAACACTAGACTCGATATAAGACGTAGTCGACAGACGTAGTGCACCAACAAATTCTGAGCCGCAATTGCTGCCTTTGATGATTCACTGATTTTATGTGTTTTGTGTGTTTTATGCTTACTTGTTAACATTCTGAGGTATCACTAGTTCGATCTAACACCCTTGCTTTCGCTACTTACACAACACACTACACATCGTTAACAAATCGCGAAACTTTGGACGACTTTATGCTACAATGTACGCTTATACTACACTACTCTCGAGCAATCGCTGACTTTAAATAATAGGTTTCTGTTTTCTGACTGCCTCTAGTGATTAAATTCGTATGTGTTTCCCTGCTTCTTTGCTCTACGTGCTTAGGCGCTATGTGATTATGTGCTTATTTATATATGTAATTTTGTGCTCTATGTTATGTGTTATGTGTTACGTGAATATATGATGTGTGCAAAATGCAACATATAAATTACATCAATTGTGGCATAAAACTAACCCTTTTTTAGTACTAATGTTGGAAAAAGTGTGCTTTTGTCTTCCTTTTGTATTTTCAGGATTAAATGAGCTCAAATTAACAAAAGAAGCAAAAAGACAACAAAATCTAACATAAATACAAGAAAAGGAACAAACGTGACATGCCCGAACCTACGACAGCATCTTCCCAAGCAAAACAAGAAGACAGAAGACTGAACACGCCTCGTGCTCAGCCAGCACGGGGGCGTGCCCAAGTGTCAGCAGAAAAGACAAAGTGGTAGAAGCTTCTATTGCCCACCACGGGGCCGTGCTCAGCGGACACGGGCCGTGGTCAACTATAAGATTTGCACAATCTAGGCAAATATTCATAGTACAAAGATTCTTCTGCACACGGGGTCGTGCTCAGCGGACACGGGGGCGTGGTCAACTAATAAGACAAGCTGCATTAAATGAAGAAAGAGAAGGATGTGGACACGGGGCCGTGCCCACTGGACACGGGGCCGTGCCCGAGCTTCTGTTCAGCCTATAAATAGAAGTGCTTGGCTCAAGCTCAAACCATCCCTTGGCACACCACCTCTCTCAAACTTCACCAACCACCCACCACCACCATAACACCATCATCCACCACCATCATCCATTCTCCATCATAGAGTGTGTGAGTCGTCTCGGGAAGATTGATCGTAAGAGTTCTTGACAATCAAGGCCATGTTTGCCTAAGTCTCTTACATCACTTGGTGAAGACAAGTTTCTAGTGTAATACTTTTTATTTTTAATCTTTTTGCACTTTTTACTTGGTTTTGTATTAATGACTTTAATAACTAGTTTCTTATGTTGAAGGTGATTCTTCCTTATCGTTTGTCCGTGGTGTCTTGACATTATTTTACTGTCTATATAAAATAAAATATTTTCACCATTCATATCTCCACGGTCTATATGGAGGTATGTTGGCTACCTGGTCGGGGGTTAAGGGAACGGTTTGGTAAGAGTCTTGCCATTGTTCAGCGTTTAGAGGTCCTGCAATGGACCTGGGTCAAATTTAGTAGGATCTCCTTCAATACTTAACGGTATTGGATGGCGGGGGTCCAAACTCTTTGATCCCCTCATAAGTTAAACTACTATTAATACTATAACCTGGCTATTTAGGACTGTATCCCTGCTGACTCAGACTACTTAGTCGAGGGTAACGTCACCTCCAAAAGAGGGGCCTACCATAATTTGCATTAATAACTTAATTAATTATCTTTCAATACTCCGACCCTTTAGGATTGTATCCTTGCTGACTCAAACTACTGGGTTGAGGGTAACGTCACCTTCATAAGAGGGGCCTACTACAATAACTAAGATAATCTCTTAAATAAGTGCAAAATTGCGGAAATAATCAAAGGTTACACTATACACGAGTCGGAACCAAGTGATTCATCTTGTCTATCTGTTTTTGTTTTTATTTTTATTTTTATTTTCAGCATTTTAGTTAGTTTTTATCTTTCTTAGCTTAAAACATTTTTCTAAACTTTTTTTTTATTTGATTAGACGTTGAGGATAAACCGGTACTAAAAGCTCTTGTGTCCTTGGACGACCTCGGTATCTTACCAACACTATACTACGCTCACGATGGGTGCACTTGCCCATATGTGTGTTTAGTGTTAGTAAATATCGTGTTTTATAAATTTAAAACTTGACTAAAAAGTGTTAAAAAGGGGCTTAATATATATATTAAAAACTAACGACACTTCACACGCATCAAGTTTTTGGCGCCGTTGCCGGGGACACAAGGATTTTAAGAAAGTTAGGAATCAACGGCCTAATCGTTTTTTTTTTCGTTTTTTTTAGGATTTTTCTTAATTTTTCTGTTTCTGCAGAGCTCAGCACGGGCCGTGCCCAGCACTATCACTGGCAGTTTTTATTTTCCGAGTTACAGAGAGCTGAGCACGGGGCCGTGTCGGTGCAACACGGGGCCGTGTCCAACTCCCAGTAACAGGGATCCGGGAAATAAACACTGTATCTCTGACCACGGGCCATGTTCACTGAGCACGGGGCCGTGGTGAACCTTCTGACCAACGTTCTTTTCTGTTTTTATTGCAGGATTAGGGACCCAGGTGCCACATTTGAACTTCCTACGTAGTGCATGAGCTCCAGTTCTAGTAGAGACATAAAAGAACCTCTAGAAGAACCCGAACGCTTTCTCAGAAAAAGACTTATGGCTAAAAATCAAGAGAAAGTTTCGGAGGACCCATTTCCAATGGCGGACCAACGTACCCTCATGGATTACCTACGGCCCACCGTAGGTAATCTCGGGGCCGCTATCAATGCACCGAATGTTGAAGCCAATAACTTCGAACTTCGACCACATTTTATACAAATGCTTCAAAACTCCTCAACCTTCCATGGGCTTGCGGACGAGGATCCCCATCTACATATTACTAATTTGTTATAAATATGTGATACCTTTCGGATCAATGGAGCATCGAATGACGCCATCCGCCTTCGAATGTTTCCATTTTCACTAAAAGACCGAGCTAAGGCTTGGCTTAACACCCTCCCATCGGCTCGGTAAACACCTGGGATGAACTAGCCCAAAAGTTTCTATATAAGTATTTCCCTCCTGCTAAAACGGCTAAATTAATGACTGAAATTAATACATATTCACAAGAGGATGGGGAATCCTTATATGAAACTTGGGAAAGGTTCAAGGAGCTACTAAGAAAGTGTCCTCATCACGGTCTTGCGGTATGGCAACAAGTATCCACTTTCTACAATGGGTTGTTGCCACACACAAGACAAACACTTGATTCTAGCTCTGGGGGACTTTTAGGTAATCGTCGCCCAAATGAAATATATAATCAAATTGAGGAAATTGCTCAAACCAATTTTCAATGGCACACTCCCCGAGGTAATAAATCTATTACCCCGGGCGCCCATAAGGTTGATGAAAGCACTTCTTTACAAGCCCAAATCGAGGCCCTCTCTTCGAAAATCAAAAGGCTAGAAATGACAAAAACGGCCTCGGTTATGGCTTGTGAAGGGTGTGGTGGGCCACATGAAAATTGGAGTTGTATGAAAGAAGTAGACGACCAAACAGAAACGGTAAACTACATTGATAATAGACCTAGGCCGTCGGGTCCACCAACGGGTACCTACAACCAAGGATGGCATAACCACCCTAACCTTGGTTGGAGAGATCCCGGCAATAGTAGTAACCAACAAAACCAACGAACTAACTTTCAACAACCACAAAATTTTTCTCAACAACAAGGTGGAAGAGAAAGGCTTGAAGATACTGTATCTCGCCTCATCTCCGACACCGAAAAGAAAAACTCGGATCGATTTCAACAATTCGAATCGAATTTTAGAAATCAACAAGCTAGCATTCAAAACATTGAAAAACAATTAAATCAAATAGCTCAAAATTTCTCCGAGAGACCACTAGTGCGTTACCTAGCAATACCGAAACCAACCCAAAGGCACAAGTACATCTCATCACGTTGAGAAATCGAACCGTGGGTCCCGAAGAGGCTCCATTACCATCAAATGAAAGAAGCCAGTCCAGCCAAACCACGACTCCATCCGCACCCCAACCAGAAAAGGCTTCTTTACCAAATCAAGAGCCCACCAAGACTCCTCCAATTCCGTACCCCGGTAGGTTAAATCGTCAAAAGACCGATGAGCAATTCGCAAAGTTCGAAAATTTACTAAAACAATTGCATGTTAATATTCCTTTTATCGAGGTACTTACCCAAATGCCTAAATATGCAAAATTTATGAGGGACTTCCTCACTCATAAAAGGAAAATTGAATCATTGCAATTAGTTAACTTAGGCGAAGAATGCTCCGCCTTAGTACTCAACAAACTTCCACACAAGAAAATCGATCCCGGAAGCTTCACAATTCCTTGCTCGATTGGGGAATCCCCCGTTCGTAATGCATTAGCCGATCTTGGGGCTAGCATTAACCTCATGCCCACTTCAATGTTCAAACGACTCGGCCTAGGAACAACAAGTCCTAGTAAGATGAGCATACAACTTGCCAACAGATCCGTCAAAATTCCACAAGGTGTCGCTGAAAACCTATTGGTTAAAGTTGACAATTTCGTTTTCCCAACCGACTTTGTCATCCTAGACATGGAAGAAGACGCCGATGTTCCTCTCATCCTCGGGAGGCCATTTCTAGCCACCGCCCAAGCAGTGGTTGACATGAATGACGGAACACTAACATTGAAGTTTGGGAACGAGGAAGTAAAGTTTGGAGTTGGAAAGAGAGTAGAAGACGAAAACCCGGTTGACTACATGAAGGTCATAGACTCAAGCTTGGATGACGCTCTCCGACGGTGCAACATGGGATGCGAAACATCCCACTTGAGTGACATATGACCAGGCTTTGGGTCTAGCCAATGACCCTTATAAACGTGGCGCACCACGGATGCATTCCGCGGAACTATCCTTAGTTTAGTTTAGATTAATTTTTATGTTTTCTAGTTAGTTTTAATTTTCAGGAATAAAACACACTTGAGATGACAAAGGATACAAGGGAAACTTGAACCAGCACCCCATGCAGGAAAACAGGACCATCCGACAGAAATTCTTCGTTTACAGTAAGTTCGGCACGGGCCCAACATGGCCCCGTGCTGCACAGTCTGCAGAAATACCCAGTTCAGGAAAACTGGACACGGGCCGTGTTCACCCAACACGCCCCCGTGTCCAGGCTTCTGTTTCTCTTGAGTTAATTTTGTTACTGGCACTTGAACACAGGGCCGTGTTCAGCGCCCAGTAAAACAAAATTTTTGCTTTTTACACCTTTTTACACATTCAATCAACCTAAAAACTTATTTTTGGGACACATTGAGGACAATGTGTAATTTAAGTGTGGGGGGGATGCTAAAACCTTGAATCTTGCAAGTCCTAAATACAAGCCTTACACAAAACTCTATTGGAACAGCTAATCACCCCAAATTTTTTCAAAAAAAAAATTTCATTTTTTACTTGTCTAGGTTTAACTTGGGAATTTCAAGTTCTAAAAAGGTTATATTTTTACAAATTTACAACCGATAGCGTCGTGATAAAAAGAACCAACATAAGAAAATTATGAAAAGGCATGGCAAACTTAGTTAAAATTTGATTATATATACTTGATCACATAAAAACCCATTCCCACAAAAGTGAGTTTTGAGCCTTTATTGAGCATACAATTACATATCATTAAACTAAATGCTCATTTTTCGTTTCTTATGTGAATAGCCGCTTGGTTCTTACGACTCTAGAACTTGCCACGACGATACATTCCCGGTCCTTACCAACTTAAACCCGAGTAAGTAAATGATGGAGGCATTAGGACTAACCCTTTTTATTTCTACACCATTATTTTTCTTTTTTTTTACCACCTACCCAAAATCCCCTTAGTTAGCCCCTTTGAGCCTAAACCTTTTCATTTCATAACCCAAACCAAATACCCTTTTACCCACCAAAACCTTTTTCATTTTTAATCCTTTGTTTTAGTAACTAGCTCGGTTTTTTTTATGACTTTTCAAAAAAAAAAAAAAGTGTGTTGATTATGAAGCAAAAGAAAATAAACAAACAAGTTCATCAAAAATAACTTTGTTTGAATAATAGCTTCATCAAAATAAAAGTTACAAAAATAAAAAGTCTTACGAAAACCGACGCTCGTTACGCTTTTCGCCCTTTTTCTACTAACCACCAACCCAACCACCTACCTTTAACCCAAGCCTAACCCTTCACCCAAAAAGTCCTCTTGATATTTACAAAGGTATATAAGTTAAAAAGGAGGAGGATTGTTTGCTTGGCAAGCCTATGGTAGGAGTAAGTTCCATGCCGCTCTCGAGTGATCCACTAAAAGACATTTTCGGCCGAGTGTTGAGTGATCCCCGTGAGGTATGTGAACTTGTATATAAAGAAAATTTTAAAGAGGCATGTTATGCCCTAATAAGTAATTTATCTTATGAAAAGTTTTAAATAAATCATGACGAATAGGATTGTAAATAAATAAAAATAAAACTTAATAAAAGAATCTTGGAAATCCCGACACTCTATGACAAGCCCAAAAACGTTCTCTTCTACCCATTCCATTTGGGTGTGTAAAGCCACATTATAAAGAGTTTTGCTTAAGGACAAGCAAAGATTCAAGTGTGGGGGTATTTGATGTGTGCAAAATGCAACATATAAATTACATCAATTGTGGCATAAAACTAACCCTTTTTTAGTACTAATGTTGGAAAAAGTGTGCTTTTGTCTTCCTTTTGTATTTTCAGGATTAAATGAGCTCAAATTAACAAAAGAAGCAAAAAGACAGCAAAATCTAACATAAATACAAGAAAAGGAACAAACGTGACATGCCCGACCCTACGACAGCATCTTCCCAAGCAAAACAAGAAGACAGAAGACTGAACACGCCCATTACTCAGCCAGCACGGGGGCGTGCCCAAGTGTCAGCAGAAAAGACAAAGTGGTAGAAGCTTCTATTGCCCACCACGGGGCCGTGCTCAGCGGACACGGGCCGTGGTCAACTATAAGATTCGCACAATCCAGGCAAATCTTCATAGTACAAAGATTCTTCTGCACACGGGGTCGTGCTCAGCGGACACGGGGGTGTGGTCAACTAATAAGACAAGCTACATTAAATGAAGAAAGAGAAGGATGTGGACACGGGGCCGTGCCCGAGCTTCTGTTCAGCCTATAAATAGAAGTGCTTGGCTCAAGCTCAAACCATCCCTTGGCACACCACCTCTCTCACACTTCACCCACCACCCACCACCACCATAACACCATCATCCACCACCATCATCCATTGTCCATCATAGAGTGTGTGAGTCGTCTCGGGATCCAAGATTGATCGTAAGAGTTCTTGACAATTAAGGCCATGTTTGCCTAACTCTCTTACATCACTTGGTGAAGACAAGTGTGTAGTGTAATACTTTTTATTTTTAATCTTTTCGCACTTTTTACTTGGTTTTGTATTAATGACTTTAATAACTAGTTTCTTATGTTGAAGGTGATTCTTCCTTATCGTTTGTCCGTGGTATCTTGACATTATTTTACTGTCTATATAAAATAAAATATTTTCACCATTCATATCTCCACGGTCTATATGGAGGTATGTTGGCTACCTGGTCGGGGGTTAAGGGAACGGTTTGGTAAGAGTCTTGCCATTGTTCAGCGTTTAGAGGTCCTGCAATGGACCTGGGTCAAATTTAGTAAGATCTCCTTCAATACTTAACGGTATTGGATGGCGGGGGTCCAAACTCTTTGATCCCCTCATAAGTTAAACTACTAGTAATACTATAACCCGGCTATTTAGGATTGTATCCCTACTGACTCAGACTACTTAGTCGAGGGTAACGTCACCTCCAAAAGAGGGGCCTACCATAATTTGCATTAATAACTTAATTAATTACCTTTCAATAATCCGACCCTTTAGGATTGTATCCTTGCTGACTCAAACTACTGGGTTGAGGGTAACGTCACCTTCAAAAGAAGGGCCTACTACAATAACTAAGATAATCTCTTAAATAAGTGCAAAAGTGCGGAAATAATCAAAGGTTACACTATACACGAGTCGGAACCAAGTGATGCATCTTGTCTATCTGTTTTTTATTTTTATTTTTATTTTCAGCATTTTAGTTAGTTTTTATCTTTCTTAGCTTAAAACATTTTTCTAAACTTTTTTTTTATTTGATTAGACGTTGAGGATAAACCGGTACTAAAAGCTCTTGTGTCCTTGGACGACCTCGGTATCTTACCAACACTATACTACGCTCACGATGGGTGCACTTGCCCATATGTGTGTTTAGTGTTAGTAAATATCGTGTTTTATAAATTTATAAACTTAAAACTTGACACTTCACACGCTTCAATATACGTGTTCCTGAGCTTTAGTAAGTATTAGACGTGTGAGGTGAGATTCGAATACAATGTGTTGGGTTCCGTAGCGATGTCTTTTGCAGACGATGTCGTCTGGATCCCGTCACGCACTTTCTCGTCAAGAAAAGAGAGACAAACTCCTTGCTTCCATCATCGCTAAAAGTGTAGCAAAGGCCGTAAGTGATGTGTATGTGAATGCCAGCAAATCGTCTGAGGAATCGAGAACAGAAGCTCCTAAAGCTACCACAAAGACCTTCAGTTTCAAGCAATTCAAGTCGTGTGGGCCAAAAGAATTCACTGGCGAGGGAGGTCCCACTGCACTATTTCACTGGTTTGATTCGATTGAGGTTACTCTGCGACAGAGTGGTTGCCCTGATGACCTCCGTACTCTGAATGCTACCGGCGTTTTCCAGTCCCGTGCACTAGACTGGTGGACGGCCGAGAGGAACAAGCGAGGGAACGATGCAGCCTACGGTCTGTCGTGGGACGAGCTCAAGGAAGTCATGCTAGAGGAATTCTTCCCTCCTCACGAACGTCAAAAACTAGAAGATGAATTTTGGCACATACAGCAAAAGGATGGTGACAATGCTGGCCTCACTGCTCGTTTCAAATAGCTCAGCATTATCTGTCCCGACCAAGTCAAGACTTCCGATATGGCAATCAAGAAGTACACCCGGGCCCTGCCCGACTGCGTTGCTGATTTCGTGCAAGCGGCTAAGACTACGACGATCGAGGAAACTTATCTACTGGCCGCTGAAATCAACGACAAGCGGGTTAAGGCTGGTGTCTGGGATAAGACTTCGAAGCATCTGCATCAAGCTACCGCCGCCGCACCGACTGTTGAACCCACCTCATCGAGCAACAAGAGGAAGAACAAGAGAAAGAACAGCTCCAGCAACAAGAACTGTGCGATCACTGCTGCACCATATCAATTCGTACCAGCCCAACAGCGCCAAGTGGCAGCGCCTATGGCCAATGCAACTCTTGCCAAGCGTGCATATACTGGGCCACATCCGCTCTGCCTTACTTGTACCTACCATCACCCCACTGCCATTGCTTGCCGTTTTTGCACTCATTGCAATGTGTACGGCCATTTTACTGCCAACTGCCGCATTCAACAAGCTCCTGCTCATCAAGCTCTACTCACTGCCCCACAGGGTCAACAAGCTCCTCCGGCACCCGCAGTCAAAGCCAGAGCCTGCTTCGCATGTGGCGACACTAACCATTTCACCAACATGTGCCCAAACCGGGTCGTGAAACAAGAGCCCCAGCAGCAGCAGCCTCAACAGCAGCAGCAACACCAGCAACAACAGCAGCAACAGCAACAACAGGCCGCACGCGCCAGAACTTTCAACCTCAACGTGCGTCAAGCCCAGGCCGACAACAACGTGGTCAATGGTACATTCCTTGTGAATGGTATTTATGCTTCATGTTTGTTTGATACTGGAGCCGATAATTGCTTTGTGTCGTTCAAATTCGAGAAGCTCCTTAGTCGTAAACGCTCCCAACTCTCCTCGACGTTCGATGTTGAAATCGCTACTGGAAGAACCGTCGCCCTCAATTCTGTCATCCGTGATTGTACTCTTGAGCTCAACAATCACATTTTCCCAATCGACCTCATTCCGATGCAACTCGGAAGTTTCGACGTCATAGTACGCATGGACTTTCTACGCGAAAATCATGCTGAAGTTGTGTGTTATGACAAGATGATTCGATTCTCGCTCGCGAATGGTGACTTATTACGTGTATACGGCGAAACTGCTTCGAAAGGACTCAAGCTCATGTCATGTGTCCAAGCTAGCAAGTATCTCCGCAAGGAATACAAAGCTTTCTTAGCAAACATTGTAGTAGCGGAAAAGGAAAAGAAAGAGAAGAAGGAAGTGAAAGACATTCATGTGGTTCATGAATTTCCTCATGTGTTTCCTGATGATCTTCCGGGTTTACCACCAAGTCGTGATATCGACTTTCGTATCGACCTCATTCCTGGAGCAAATCCTGTTGCCAAAGCTCCCACCCGACTCGCACCGTCCGAAATGCGCGAACTCTCAACCCAACTCCAGGAACTACTTGAGAAAGGCTTCATTCGCCCGAGCACCTCTCCTTGGGCGCACCAGTACTCTTCGTCAAAAAGAAGGATGGGTCGTTCAGCATGTGCATCGACTACCGAGAATTGAATAAGTTAACTATCAAGAACCACTATCCCCTACCGCGCATCGACGATTTGTTTGATCAACTACAGGGCGCCACGTGTTTCTCGAAGATCGATCTATGTTCGGGATATCACCAGCTACGCATACAAGTGGAGGATATACCCAAAACCACATTTCGCACCCGATACGGTCATTACGAATTCGTTGTCATGCCTTTTGGTTTAACCAACGCACCAGCGGTTTTCATGGATCTGATGAATCGCGTGTGTAAACCATGTCACGGTCCCTGACCCAGTTTAACCCGTTTCAGGAGCCGCGGGACAGAAAATCTCGTGGTATTTATTTAACAGCGGAAGTTTTCTTCAGGATCTTTTTAAAACTGCAATTACCCGATTATTTTATTTCACACTTGGGATAAAACCCCGTAATTTACAATCATAAGATTTCACGGAGAAATCTTTATTTTACAAAACATGTTTCTTTATTTTATATTGAGCCATTTCCTTAAGCTTGTAGTGCTTCGCGACACGTTTTCTTGGATCACAACAGATCACCTGAAACATGTTTGAAAAAGGTTTTCTCAGTGGGGAATACTGGTGAATCATTCTTTATATGAAAATGACTCGTTTGTTATAATTTACAGTATGAAGAGCGATTGCATTGTTTCCTGATATCAACCAACTACCCACAATATTTGTCACTCGACTCGTTTCTGTGACTATGGTCAGATCACTCATTGGCTAACTCGTTGTCCAATGGTGACGGGAAATAAGTAATGTATACAAAACCGCACATATTGGCTGTAATTTGGTGATTACAAAGACTTAATCCCTGTAATTATAACTTTGAAAATAAACATGATTTTGAAAGTTATTTGATAAAAAGAGAATGACTCACTTTGCAGATTTATATGAGCAGAGCTTAGCCTACTGATTAGCCTTTTAACCTAAACATTAATAACATGCACACGAACTCGGTTAGTAACTAATACAACATTTACGATAACTCACGAGATTAAAACCTTCACAACGAATGACAAAGTGCGATACTTAAACATCCATCGAATTAACGACGAATGACAAAGCATAAACCCTAATGTGGGCAGCACTTAAACATCCATTGGATAGTTTAATCGATCGGACATTGAATCGTAGCAGCGATCGAGTTAATACCCGGTATCGGAGCAGCGCCTCGCTAATTATATATAAAATTTCGACCTTCAAAGCAGTAGAAAGTTGTTTTTGCGTTTGGATTTTGACACCAGAGAACAGTGCATGCAACCATCTATTTATAGCTGAAATTAAGGCCTTACGTGGCTTGCCTTCACGCGGCCCGCCTGGCCGCCCAGTCTACAAGTAGAGTTGATTGGTCATGAGTAGGCTAGCCAGGTGTATACCACGTGGATCCGGAATACTTATCCGGTTAAACAGGTCTTGTCGCGGCCCGCATAAGACATGCTTGTCTCTTACGCGGCCCGCCTGAACACCCTAAATCTTGTTTTTTCTTGATTTTTTTGATGTAGGGTAAGGTTTTAGGGGTCCGGGTTTTCACTTCAAATTAGGATATTTTTTAGAGTCCTTACATTCTCCCCACCTTATTTAAAATCTTGTCCTCGAGATTCATTGGAATAAGTGAGGATATTTTCGCTTCATTTCCGATTCCTGCTCCCAAGTGTATTCAGGTCCTCTCTTTGAATCCCACTTGACCTTGACAAGTACTAACCGTTTGTGTTTGAGGAATTTCACCTTTCTGTCTTCTATCTGAAGAGGTTTCTCTACAAATTTTAACTTTTCGTTTACTTTTATATCTTGGAGAGGTACTACTAGAGATTCGTCTGATAGGCATTTCTTGAGATTGGATACATGAAATACATCATGTACTCCAGCTAATTCTTCTGGTAGTTGTAAGCGATAAGCAACTGGTCCTATACGTTGGATTACTGAAAATGGTCCTACGTATCTTGGACTTAGTTTTCCTTTCTTACCGAATCGAACTACTCCTTTCCAAGGAGAAACTTTTAATAGTACCTTGTCTCCAACTTGAAATTCAAGTGGCTTGCGTCTATTGTCTGCATAACTCTTTTGGCGATCTCGAGCCGTCTTTAATCTTTCTTTGATTTGTGTGATCTTGTCGGTAGTTTCTTGTACTATTTCAGGACCTGACAATTGACTTTCTCCTATTTCTGCCCAACAAACTGGAGTTCTGCACTTTAGTCTATATAGTGCTTCGAATGGGGCGGTTTCGATACTTAAATGATAACTATTGTTATAGGAGAATTCAATTAAAGGTAAGTGATCATCCCAATTTCCACCAAAATCTATTACACATGCTCGAAGCATGTCTTCTAGAGTTTGGATTATCCTTTCACTTTGTCCGTCTGTCTGGGGATGATATGCCGTGCTTAAATTTAGTCGAGTTCCCATTGCTTCTTGGAAACTAGTCCAGAAATGAGAAGTGAAACAACTATCCCTATCGGAAATAATGGAGAGTGGAACTCCATGTAAAGATATGACTTCATCTACATACAACTTTGCCAATCTTTCCATGCTAAAGATTTCTTTCATAGGTAGAAAGTGAGCTAATTTGGTTAATCGATCCACAATTACCCAAATCGCATCATTACCTTTTCTGTTTTTGGGTAACTTAGTAACAAAATCCATTGTTATGAGTTCCCATTTCCATACAGGCATTTCTAATTGTTGTAGTAGACCTGAAGGTTTCTGATGTTCTGCCTTAACTTGTGAACAAGTAAGACACTTAGAAACATATCGAGCTATATCCTTTTTCATTCCTATCCACCAAAAGTTATTTCTTAAATCTTGGTACATTTTATTATTTCCAGGGTGCATGGTATACCTAGATTTATGGGCTTCTTCTAAAATCTTATTTCTTAATTCTCCCTGCTTAGGTACCCAAATTCTGCTTTTGTGGAATCTCCAAATTCCATCAACTCCTTGCTCTAATTCTTTTATTCGTCCTTTCATTCCTTCAGCATCATCCTTGATTGCTGTAGCTTGAACATTCTTCAATTCTTCCATTAAATCTAATTGTAGATTTAATCTGAGAGCACGAACTCGCTTTTGCTTTTCATGATATTTACGACTTACGGCATCTGCAACTACATTTGCCTTTCCTTCATGATACTGAATATCACAGTCGTAATCACTTAGGATTTCCATTCATCTTCTTTGCCTCATATTTAACTCTTTTTGCCCAAATATATATTTTAAACTCTTATGATCTGTATAAACAGTAAACTTAATTCTATACAAATAATGTCTCCAAATTTTAAGGGCAAAAATTATGGCTCCTAATTCTAAGTCATGAGTTGTATAATTTTCTTCATGCTTTTTCAATTTCCTTGATGCATACGCAATTACCTTCTTGCGTTGCATAAGCACACATCCTAATCCTAATTTTGAAGCATCACAGTAAACTTCAAAATCTTCTGTTCCGTCTGGTAAAGCTAGGATTGGGGCATTTGTTAACTTTTGCTTTAGAATCCTAAAAGCTTCTTCTTGTTTAGGTCCCCATTCAAACTTAACTGCTTTACAGGTTAGCTTAGTTAATGGTACAACTATTTTGAAAAAAATCCTTAATAAACCGTCTATAGTATCCAGCTAAACCTATAAAACTTCTAATTTCCATTGCGGATTGCGGAACCTTCCATTTGGTAATTGCTTCTATTTTAGCAGGATCTACGTGAATACCTTCGTGATTCACCATGTGTCCTAAGAATTGCACTTCTTGCAGCCAAAATTCACACTTCGATAATTTGGCATAAAGTTTTTCTTTTCTTAACAAAGTTAAGAGTGCATGCAAGTGTTGACTATGCTCTGTCTGATTTTTGGAATAAATAAGTATATCGTCGATGAAGACAATTACAAATTTATCCAAGTACGGTTTACAGATTCTATTCATCATGTCCATAAATGCAGCAGGTGCATTTGTTAACCCGAAGGGCATGACTGTAAACTCGTAATGACCATACCTAGTTCTAAAAGCAGTTTTAGGTATGTCTTCTTCTTGTACCTTCAATTGATGATATCCGGAGCGTAAGTCGATCTTAGAAAAATATCTAGCTCCTTGAAGTTGATCGAAAAGATCATCAATCCTAGGTAATGGGTATCGATTCTTAATTGTAACCTTATTCAATTCTCTATAATCAATACACATTCTCATTGACCCATCCTTCTTCTTTACGAACAACACTGGCGCTCCCCAAGGGGATGAACTAGGTTGTATGAATCCTTTGCTTAATAATTCATCTAATTGCTTTTTCAATTCTAACATTTCTGTAGGTGCTAACCGATAAGGTGCCTTGGCTATCGGTGTAGTTCCAGGAATTAGATGAATTCTAAATTCTACTTCCCTATCTGGTGGTAATCCTGGTAATTCTTCTGGGAATACATCTGGGTATTCTGAGACTACAGGTATTTCTTTAAGTTCTTTACCCTTAATATATTATTATAGAAATCATATATACTATTCCTTTCTTTCATTCATAACTAGCAACTTTCATTACTGAAATGAATTTCATGGGTTTACCTGGCTTATTTCCTGTAATCATGATTACTTTTCCAGTGGGTGCATGAATCTCTATGGAATTCTTATCACAAAGGATTCTAGCATGGTTGGCTATTAACCAATCCATTCCTAACACAACATCGAACTCATCTAATTTCATAGGTAATAGGTTTGCAAGGAATTTATGACCTGAGAGTTTTATTTCTACATTTTGCAAAAACTTATCTATTTTAACTGAATTCCCATCTGCCATTTCGACTGTAAAAATTTGCCTAAGGTTGGTTAGGGGTAAATTAAGAGCTTGGCAGAATGAAGTATTGATAAAACTTTGGTTTGCACTAGAGTCAAATAATACTTTTGTGTAAATGTTGTGAACTAAGAACGTACCAGCTATCACATCTGGAATGAGTTCTACCTCCTGAGTAGTTAACTGGAATGCACAAACATTCTTCTTGGTAGCTCCTTCGGCTGGTTTAACTTTATTGTCTGCTGGTTTGACCAACTTAGGGCATTCTGGCTTAAAATGTCCTGTTTCTCCACAGTTATAGTAGACTCTTGTTTTCTTTCTGCAGTCTTCTTCGCGATGTCCTACGGCTTTGCAAAAGTTGCAGATTACATTACATCTTCCATAATGTTTCTTTTTGCAGTTCTTGCAGAATGGCGAAGTTGAAGATTGACTTGTTCCTCTTCTTTTGAAATTGCTATTATTACCCACACGAAAGCCTTGGGTAATTTTCTGAGCCAGTTTCTTTTTCCTATTTTCATCTCTCGTGCGTACCAGTTCATCAGTTAGGGTGTTAGCTAGTTCCACCGCATCGTCAATAGTACGAGGTCTCGCAGCTTTAACGATATTACGGATTTCTCTAATCAATCCCCAAATATAGCGAGAAATGAGTACCGGTTCTGGCGAAGCCAGTGTTGGTGCTACTCTAGCATATTCAAAGAATGTCGAAGTAAAACCGCGACAATCTACACCCATCATTTGATGGTTTAGGAACTTATTTGCCATTTGATCTTTTTCATATTCGGGACAGAATTTTCTTTCTACAAGACTCTTAAATTCTTCCCAGTTCATGGCATAGGCCCTATTTCTTCCTTTGGCTTGAAGTACTGAATTCCACCATTCTAGTGCCCCTTCTTTGAAAAGATTTGACGCGTACATGACCTTGTCGTCCTTGTCACATTTACTTATGGTAATCACTGCCTCGGTAACCAACGCAGTGCCGTAGTTGCTCCTTCATTGCCTGCAAATTCAGTGGGTTTACAAGCAAGAAATTCTTTGTAAGTGCAACCAGGCGTTGCAGCTTTCATTTTCTTAGGGAGCGGAGCTTGTCGTGAATCGTTATCGTGATTAGTATGATTACCGCCTTCGTTTACGCTATTACTGAAGTTATCTTCAGAAATACATTTGCTAGGAATGATTTGTTGAGGTTCAGTTCGATTTCTAGCAGCAGCAAGTATTGCTGGAATAGCATTGGCTATCCCTTGAGCAACTATATTTTCTATGTCTTGCCTAGTCATAAATTGATCCTCCGGATGTTGCTCAAATTGATTAACCTCATTTACTGGTTCATTATTAGCGTTTTCCATCTGATAATTAATATATATAATTTATTAGTATCAAATAAATAACAATCATACAAAGTTCACAACACACATATAATCAAAACTATCGATTTCTCGATTCCCATTTTTATATATAATATGCGTCAATACATACCATTATCTTACAAAGTTTTATTTGTAGTTATTTCACAAGATTATATTTTAGAACTTATTATACAACTACAGTTTCACAACCCCACTATCATTCGTCAGTTGGTATTTTAGTGTAGGTCCCTATCCCGTGGATCGTAACGAGATTGATAATCAATCAAGGGTGCGGAATCCCCTTGATCAATCGAACAAAACAGAAACAAGAATATCAAGATGACGAACACGAGACAATCACTTTCAATCCGGTCTTCTATTGATTATCCAACATAAACGTTTACAATCAATTAAAGACCTTCACAAGAAATCTCCTAGCCACTCTCTATAGATTTCTCAAACTCTCTCAACTGACTACTAACTGGCTAACCTAAACCCTAATGCTAAGCCTTGTTTATATAGGACAAGGTTTGCACCTGGGCTTTGGTCTAGGCTAGGCCATTCTCCTAGCCCATAACACTAATTAACTCACTAACCAATATGCTAAGCCCATTACAAAATATCCAAAGACTAAATAATCAAACTATTAAGCTGTTGTCACAGAACATGCACTAACAAACTCCCCCTTGACAATAGCTTCATAGTGTAACTTTGTCTTCAAACATCTTGCAGTCTTTTGGTCTTTGGATAGCGTCAGCTACACAGTTTCTGACATCAACAAACTCCCCCTTAGCTGATGCTTCCAATCTCCAAAACTTTCATTCGTTGTATATCAGCGAACTAGCAATCTTTGGTTAGCAACTATCTTCAAAACTTCCATATCTCTTTCTCTTTCTCTGCAATGTAGTAGAAGGATCCTACCATGTATCTTCAAACATTCTTCACTTTACTCTCAATATGCACTTTACTTGTATTCTGCACTTCATTTTGATAACCTCATCAATCTGTTTAGCAACACAAGCAAGTATCTCGAAAAACCATTAGCCTTTTTCACATTTAAAGATAAACCAATATTTTATCTTAGTTTGCAAAAACAACTACCTGTCAGTTCAAAATGGAAGTCTTTTAAAAAGGAAATATTTTTGGTATTTTTGATATTTTTCAACACAAACTGAACTAACTAAACTAAACTCAAAAATATTTACAATACCTCTTTTTGTGAGAATCATGTGCAAGAAGATCATATCAACAAAATCAAACTGTTTCACACTTGTAGTTAATTCTTTATTTATTTTTCCATGAAAAGCAGTTCAAGATGATTACCAGTATGTTTGTCCATCTAAACAAAATGCATGAACATTTCAAGTACCATTACCATATGATACGTTAAGGTAATTTTATATCTGATATACTAGTGTGTCCCACTTCAGGATATACTCCCACGATCAAGGTATGCACAAAGATTCATCGTAGTAGGTGAGTATACTGATGTCATCCTTTAAGATATCCTGACAGTGCCTAGGTCTGCATATAATCTGTTTTATCATGTTTTGATTGCTTAACAATGAACACCCAAACAAATACTAATCAAATCCTGGAAATATAAACAACACACTCTATCATGCAAGTATCTTCCCTACCACATATTTCACAAGTCCAATCCAGATTTCTGAAATCTTAACTGGGAATAGGTTGAGAAGAGAACATAATAGATCTTTAGGAGAGATGGTATAATATACAGATCAAATGAGTTTTCTCAGTTTGATATAGGTTTATTGGGTTTCTTTTGGGCACTAGAGGGCCTCTTTCGGGTGTATTAGATCTATAGCGCGACAACGTACAGCTAGGTCAGCATGTATCTGGATGCAGCAGAAGCTGTCGTTGCCTAGCACCTCCAGGTCAGCATATATCTGGATGCAGCAGAGGAGGTACACGACTTTTTTCAGAGAAGATTTCAGAATCAGATCAAAATTGTGTGTATCGGGACAACATACAGACATTCAAATAGAAATGTGCTAATTCCAAGTGACTTTCTTTCCTGGGGTCATGTACAATTTTAGTTGTAAACAGAATGACAGTCAAGATATCCCCAGATGAAATAACAGTATAAAGACCCAAAACTTCAGATTTTGGCAATCTATCAACGCAAGATTTAAGGTCATGTAAACCATACACCACTGATGTGTTCCCCACTCATACTCAGTGCATTTAGGTTTATATCACTTTGGTAAGTTGATTATTTCATGCTTTTGCCTACTGGTATATCATATAATGAAGCTGCTATCACACTTAAGCATTTTAATTTCATTTCAGTGTGACAGTCTAACTTGCTGATGTACTATCATTTCTTCTTTTTCACACAGTGAAAACTCATTTTTGATTTTTCAATGTTTTTTGAATTTTTAAAATTTTATAACTTACCCCCCCTAAACACACGCACTATCACGCACTATCTAAACTCTTTTTGGCTTAGAGGAATTTCTCCCCCTAAATTTTTGTTTTTGTGGAGTAAGTATTAAAAACATAAATTTGAAAACACAAACAAACTCCCACCTTAACCTGACAACAGTTTTTCACGTTTAAAGTTTAAAAACAATCAAAATGATCACTGAAGTAAATAGTTCGTTACCCATGTTAACCTACTATTCACCTCAGATGCTTTACAGGAATAACCACTGTCGAACACATCAACAGTCCTTCTTGGTCATCCTGCACTCACTCAACAACTCAGTTAGACTTTAGAACCCAAGCCCTGATGGTCTTGGGTTTTCCAAATTCATCCATTACAGGAACATCCATCCAATATCCATCACACTTCAATGGATCCTTGGGTAAATTTTTTTCTTGATACCTTCTTCTCCCATAATCATACCATGAATTTTGAAAAAAAATTGGATGTTGTTGAACATTCGAGTTACTGAAACCCCTATGTTCGTTTCTTCTTTGAAAATTTCGATTACCAGCAGTTTGGTATCGAGTTTGATATCCAAAATTTCTATTTTGACTCTGAAACTGATTTGATTTACCATTATGATGACTGAATTGTGGAGAAATACTTCTTGGTCTATCAAAACGTTTCGATGTTGAGGGTTTTGATTGAGATTCAGGTTTCTTTGTCTGACAACTTGTTTTTACACTATTGTTTGACCCAACCTGAATCCCGTCATTAACCTCATCAACCCTTTGTTTACCTTTCTTCAAAGGACAACAACTCGCCACGTGCCCTTTGTTGTGACATTTAAAACAGGATCTTTTCTTATAAGTTTTCTTTTTGTTTGGTCCCTTTTTAAATGTGTTAGCCTTTTTGTCTTCAGTATCCTCATCCACTTTATGAGGTGTACTGTTAGACCCAACAGATTCTTTCAAAGATACTGGACTATTTGGCAAGTCCACAGCTATCGGATCCACTACTACTTGTGCAGTGGTTACAAAATCAGTTAGCTCTTCTTCTTTTGGTAGAAAAGAGTAGTCTTGATTTCCAGAAGATGAAGCTTTAGTAAACCCCACCCCTGTTTTATCATTACTCCTTTTTAAACCTTTTTGAATTTGAGTCCTGACTAACGAAGAATTTCCAAAATTGTTTAACTTCCCCTGAAGCTCTACAATTTTGGCTTGTGCATCAGCCAATTCTGTGCACTTTTCTGAAAGCTCGTTAGTCTTTTCTTTCAGAGTTTCACGAGCCAAATCAATGACCTGTAACAGTTCATTGACTTTGCTTGTTAAACTGCTAATTTCTTGTTCATTTGATTTGAGTTTTTCTAAACAATCTGACTCTCGTTTAATCGAAAGAACATTTGACTCTTTAAACTTTTCTAATTCAGCTGACTGAATTTTGTTTTGCTCCGATAGTTTGTCAACTTTAACTTGTAGTTCAGTGCAATTAAGACATGTATGACTTACAGATTCTGATGATACCTTCACCTCTGATGTAAGTCCATTCACATCCTTCATGCCCTTTGAAACTTCTGCATCCTTCTTTTCAGCAGTTTCCTTCTCAGCTTCCTTTTTCTCAGCATTCTCTTCATTAGCTTTCCTCTTCTCTTCATCCTCAGCAACTACTTCTCCAATCTTCACCGCTGCAAACTCAACTACCAATGCTTGATCACAAGTATTCACTTTTGATGGAATCTGATAACGTTTTTCTAAAGCTTCCCACAGATCTCTAGAATTCCCATAATTCTTGAAGGTATGCTTAATGCCCTCAGGTAAGGATTTCTTGATCACTGCTAAAGCTCTCTTCTCAGCATCAACCAACTGTTTCTCAGATTCATCCATCTTGTCATACGAAATCACCTTAACCCTTCCTTCAACACGACGTGCAGGAGCAACGTATCCATCAATCATACAACACCACATTCTCGTATCTTCACTTTTCGCAAACGCCTCAAACTTCTCCTTCCAGTCAGCAAATTCTTTGACGTTTGTAAGCTTTGGCCAATTCTTAACAGTCTCCTTGACCTTATCCATTTTGGCCATGACTCAGCGTAAAAGTTTAAATGGACTTTGGTAACCTGTGTCAAAATCCAAATCTAACTCGATTGCTGGTCCTTGTCAAGCTTTGACCGTAACCGTATAGAAAATTTTCTAACTCAAACACCTAGTAACACACACGAAACAGTTTCCGAACCGCACCTCAAAACCTGTCAATCAATTTTTTTTTAACAAACCAAACAAATTTCCTTTTTTTTTATTTAGTAAAACTTATTATTATTATTATTATTATTATTAATGATGAGGTAATGAGTACCTAATGATTATCTATTTATTATAATTATTAATTTAAAATATTAAAACCTAATGATTAATATTATATTATTTAAAAACCGAATAGTAACCTTCGTCTTCTTCGCTTAACAGTTACCGAAACCCTATTTTGTTTAAAAAAAAATTGCCGTCAAATCCTTTCGTGATGTTGCAGGGTTAGGACTTAGGGTGAGGTGCTCCGATGATGGTGATGACAACTACCGGTGGTGATGAAGATGACCAGAGAAGATCGACGATGGTGGTAACCGGAGATGTTAGTGGCGCAGGTGGTAGTGAACGATGATAAGTAGAGATCGTCGGAGATACGGTGGTCGTTCAGAGGTGGTGATGATGAATGACGATGAAGGAAGATGAACGACAGTGACGATGATGGTTACAGTATGATCGGAGAAGATGGTGGAAGTGGTGGTCGAGGTGGTCGGACGACGTAGGTGTTGTCGGAGACAATGAACGTGCAGGTCGACTGAGATAGTGATAAGACGTTGGTTGCGACTCAGATGAAGTGAAACACGAAACCGTAATTCGGAATCGTGATTGCGACTCGTAATAGAGGTTGCGACTGGAATTCTTTTGGTGATTTTGACTCGAGACTTTGAAATCAATTACTCGAGACCTCTGCTGAATGTTGATGAATTGAGCTCTGGTTGCGACTCGAAACCGTGTAGGTTGCGACTCGGACTCGAAACCAAGATGAAATTGATGACTCGAGACCGCAGAAGATGATGCGACTCGAGAACTCGGTTGCGACACGGACTCGGAAACGTGATTGCGACTCGTAATTGAAGATGGCTGACTCGAGACCTCTGTGATGTTGTGAAGATGATGTTGAAGACTCGAAACCGTGAACTCCCTGTTGACTTTGTTCACTCGAAACCTTGTTTTGCAAGCTGTAAGTTAACCAAAAATTCCAATAATTTTGGAAAGTGAATAATTTTTTTTTCTCAAAACAAAGATCGTCCAAATATCCTTTAACAGTTTAAAAAAAAATTTGACACACCAAAATATATTGATTTTTTTTGATAAAAATTCGATTAACACTACCAAGAACACGAAGAACGCGATGAACGAAAATCCCAACTCTTGAATCCGTGTATCAATCTCGAACCGACAACTAAGAGCAAAAGCTCTGATACCAATTGTAGGTCCCTATCCCGTGGATCGTAACGAGATTGATAATCAATCAAGGGTGCGGAATCCCCTTGATCAATCGAACAAAACAGAAACAAGAATATCAAGATGACGAACACGAGACAATCACTTTCAATCCGGTCTTCTATTGATTATCCAACATAAACGTTTACAATCAATTAAAGACCTTCACAAGAAATCTCCTAGCCACTCTCTATAGATTTCTCAAACTCTCTCAACTGACTACTAACTGGCTAACCTAAACCCTAATGCTAAGCCTTGTTTATATAGGACAAGGTTTGCACCTGGGCTTTGGTCTGGGCTAGGCCATTCTCCTAGCCCATAACACTAATTAACTCACTAACCAATATGCTAAGCCCATTACAAAATATCCAAAGACTAAATAATCAAACTATTAAGCTGTTGTCACAGAACATGCACTAACATTTAGTAACGACGTTCCCTCTCGCCGTATTTCCAGGAGATCTGTTCTCCTATGTCCCTGATTCTATTTCCTGCATCCACCAGTTCTTCGCCAAAATGGCGGAGTTCAGCTAAATTTTCAGTACTCATCGGTGGATTAGGTATAGGTTCTGGGTCGAACTGAGGAAGAAAGGAATAGGGACTGTTGAGCAGGTTTTGAAACTGCCAATCGTTTGCCCACCACTCGTCCATTCCTAGAGGTTGGGTATGGATTATAGGTTCTGGGATTGCTGGTTCTAAGTTTATTGGTAGTTGATTTTCAACAGGATAAGAGTATAAATTATTATTGATAGGCCTGACAACATCACAACTTGCCAATGCACGATCTAATTCCTCCTGAAAGGGTAACTCCTCAATTTGTCTAGAGTTTTCCCCAATTTCCCTCTGGGTTTGCCTAGAACATTCTCCATACTCCATTTCTAATGGTCTAAAACATTCACTGACTTTAATCCCCTTTCCTTTGTCTAAGGGATTTTCTATTTTGGGAATCTTTCTAGTGGCGGGTTTCCTCCTGCGCACACGTCTCCATCCTACAAATCTTCTCTTTTTCTTAGGCTTGGGTTTCTCCGGAGGTGGAGCATTGAATTCCATAGGTTGTTCTATATCTGGTATATAACCAGTGAAATCTCTGGAAACCTCTATTTTTACCGGATAGAGATTTAGATTTTGAAGGGCTTCAGACAAGTCATTCATGCTGTTTAGCACATATGCAAAATACAAAATTACTAAGTTAAAATTTATAAAAAAAAATTCATAAATAACCTTTAAATATTATTTCATACCGGGTGACTAATTTGATACAAAGACAGTTAAAAATTAAAACACACTAGGATTTACTGTAAACTTATTTATTTACTGGATAAGGTTTCTGGATTGTGGGTGATAAGGGTGCTAAAACTTGATTCAGAGTATTTAAAGATTTACATTTATTGCTACAGTGGCTAGCATATAAAGATCTGCCCATTTTTCATCTAACTTGTCTTCCCATGGTGGGTTATTGCCTATTCCTTGGGTTTTCTGATTAACTCTCCCTCCTTTAGATTTCTTTAGTTTCTCTTGACTTTTCCTAATAATCAAACTTCTTTTATTAGGAGAAAGTGGTTCTTCATATTGTGCCTTACGGACAAATATTCCTTCTTCAGGATTTATATAGGGTTTTGAGGAATTTGTTTGGGATGAACTTCCCTTATCGTTTGATGACCTGTCTAATTTAAGATAGATGTTTGAAAGCTTTTGCTTACCCATACTGTACATAAATATTCAAATAATAAACACATAATCACAAAATAGCAATTGGTAAAAATTAAGTATTTTCTAAATACTTAATTGGCTTAAATCAGTGGCTCTGATACCACCTTTTTCTGTCACGGCCCCCGACCCAGTTTGACCCGTTTCAGGAGCCGCGGGACAGAAAATCCCGTGGTATTTATTTAACAGCGGAAGTTTTCTTCAGGATCTTTTTAAAACTGCAATTTTCCTGATTATTTTATTTCACACTTGGGATAAAACCCCGTAATTTACAATCATAAGATTTCACGGAGAAATCTTTATTTTACAAAACATGTTTCTTTATTTTATATTGAGCCACTTCCTTAAGCTTGTAGTGCTTCGCGGCACTTTTTCTTGGATCACAACAGATCACCTGAAACATGTTTGAAAAAGGTTTTGTCAGCGGGAAATACTGGTGAATCATTCTTTTTATGAAAATGACTCGTTTGTTATAATTTACAGTATTAAGAGCGATTACATTGTTTCCTGATATCAACCAACTACCCACAGTATTTGTCACTCGACTCGTTTCTGTGACTATGGTCAGATCACCCATTGGCTAACTCGTTGTCCAATGGTGACGGGAAATAAGTAATGTATACAAAACCCCACATACTGGCTGTAATTTGGTGATTACAAAGACTTAATCCCTGTAATTATAACTTTGAAAATAAACATGATTTTGAAAGTAATTTGATAAAAAGAGAATGACCCACTTTGCAGATTTATATGATCAGAGCTTAGCCTACTGATTAGCCTTTTAACCTAAAAATTAATAACATGCACATGAACTCGGTTAGTAACTAATACAACATTTACGATAACTCACGAGATTAAAACCTTCACAACGAATGACAAAGTGCGATACTTAAACATCCATCGAATTAACGACGAATGACAAAGCATAAACCCTAATGTGGGCAGCACTTAAACATCCATTGGATAGTTTAATCGATCGGACATTGAATCGTAGCAGCGATCGAGTTAATACCCGGTATCGGAGCAGCGCCTCGCTAATTATATATAAAATTTCGACCTTTAAAGCAGTAGAAAGTTGTTTTTGAGTTTGGATTTTGACACCAGAGAACAGTGCATGCAACCATCTATTTATAGCTGAAATTAAGGCCTTACGCGGCCCGCGTAAGCCTTCGGCTTGCCTTTACGCGGCCCGCCTGGCCGCTCAATCTACAAGTAGGGTTGATTGGTCACGAGTAGGCTAGCCAGGTGTATACCACGTGGATCCGGAATACTTATCCGGTTAAACAGGTCTTGTCGCGGCCCACGTAAGACATGCTTGTCTCTTACGCGGCCCGCCTGAACACCCTAAATCTTGTTTTTTCTTGATTTTTTTGATGTAGGGTACGGTTTTAGGGGTCCGGGTTTTCACTTACGGGTCAAATTAGGATATTTTTTAGAGTTCTTACAAACCATATCTCGACCGTTTCGTCATCGTATTTATCGATGATGTCTTGATCTATTCCAAGTCGAAAACCGAACACGCGCAACATCTACGTTTGGTTCTCGAGTTACTCCAGGGGAACCAACTCTATGCCAAGTTCTCCAAGTGCGAATTCTGGTTGGAGGAAGTTCAATTTCTGGTTCACATTGTTAATAGTCAAGGCATTCACGTCGATCCTGCGAAGATTGAAGCTGTTAAGAGCTGGGTTACGCCTAAGAACCTGTCCGAGGTCCGCTCTTTTCTCGAACTAGCGGGCTATTATCGACGATTTATCGAAGGATTCTCAAAGTTCGCTGTGCCGCTTACCTCTCTCACGCATAAAGACAAGCCTTTTGTTTGGAAAACTGAACAAGAGTCTGCCTTTCAAACCCTCAAGCACAAGCTTTGCAATGCTCCTGTTCTCACATTGCCCGACGGAAACAACGATTTCATTGTCTATTGTGATGCTTCCCACCTTGGTCTTGGTTGCGTTCTCATGCAACGGGACAAGGTCATAGCCTACGCATCTCGCCAGCTCAAAATCCACGAGAAGAACTATACAACCCACGATCTCGAGCTAGGCGCGATTGTTTTTGCATTAAAGATTTGGCGACACTACCTGTATGGTACCAAGTGTACGATCTTCACCAATCATAGGAGCCTGCAACATATCGTTAATCAGAAGGAACTTAATATGCATCAACGCCGATGGGTAGAACTTCTCAACGATTACGACTGTGGGATCCGTTATCACCCAGGCAACGTAAATGTTGTTGCCGACGCACTTAGCAGACGGAGCTATCTGCTTAGCACTCGTAATGTTCAAGCCCAACACGATCTCGAAACCCTCATCCGCGATGCTCAGCATGCGTGTTTTAATGAACACACCCTGAAGAAAGAAAGAATCTACCATGATGGATCCCAGCTTGTGAGCAAATCAAATGGGATATTCCACTTTCGGGACCGAATGTGGATTCCCAAGCGAAGCAATTTGCGACAGATTTTGATGGACGAAGCCCACAAATCTCGGTATTCTATTCATCCTGGTGCCGACAAAATGTACCAGGATCTTCGTTATAAGTACTGGTGGCCGGGTATGAAAAGGGATATCGCTCTCTATGTCGGAAGATGCCTAACTTGTGCTAGGATCAAGGCCGAACATCAAAGACCCTCTGGCTTACTTGAACAACCGCCAATTCCCATGTGGAAGTGGGAAAGTATAACCATGGACTTTATAACCAAGCTACCGCACACGTCATCAGGTCACGACAGTATTTGGGTTGTGGTCGACCGTTTGACTAAATCAGCTCACTTTCTGCCGATACGAGAAAACTACAAGGTAGAACGATTAGCCCGAATCTACACCGACGAGATCATCTCTAATCATGGGACGCCTCGTGACATCATCTCTGATCGTGATGCTAGGTTTACCTCGCGACTGTGAGAAAGGTTTCAAACGGCACTCGGTACATCGCTTAATCTAAGTACCGCTTTCCACCCTCAAACCGACGGTTAGACTGAAAGAACGATTCGTACTCTGAGGACATGCTCCGTTCATGTGTCTTAGACTTTGGTGGTAATTGGGATAAATACCTGCCGTTAGTCGAATTCTCGTATAACAACAGCTATCATTCTAGCATCCAAATGGCACCATTCGAGGCATTATACGGAAGAAGATGTCGATCGCCTATTGTATGGCACGAGATCGGTCATTCGCAATTAACCGGTCCTGAGCTATTACAAGAAACGACAGATAAAATTTTCCAAATTCGAGACAATCTGGCGAAAGCTCGGGATCAACAGAAAAGTTACGCCGATAAAAAGCGCAAGCCCCGTGAATTTGACGTTGGTGACCACGTACTCTTAAAGGTATCACCTTGGAAGGGTGTGGTCTGATTCGGCAAAAAGAGAAAACTCGCGCCTCGATATGTTGGACCTTTTGAGATTCTGGAAAGGATCGGAAAAGTCGCCTACAGACTCGAACTACCGGAGGAACTTAGTAACGTCCACCCGACTTTCCATGTGTCAAACCTCCGAAAGTGACTAGCCGACCACGACTTACATGCTTCTCTCGATGATCTACAAGTGAACGAAACATTACACTTCGTGGAAAAGCATGTCGAAATCATGGATCGCCAAACCAAGCAGCTCAGACGCTCTCACATTCCTATTGTGAAAGTCCGATGGGAAGGCAAACGAGGCGCAGAGTTCACTTGGGAACTCGAAAGCGACATGAAGGCTAAGTATCCGCAGTTGTTTAAAGAAAGAAGCTAGAGAGAGAAAGTGACATTGTGATTCTAGTGCTTTGTACGATTTCATATCAATAAATAGAATCACAGATTATATTACATCTCGTGTGTTCAGTCACGTTCATGTACGGATTCCGCACGTCACACGATCGGTTCGCAATCGTTTCGGAGTCAAAACCGGTCTGAACAGAAAATTGTCAAACGTGATTCACGGAGTTGTACAGTTTCCAGCTTAATTTCGGGACGAAATTCCCTAAACAAGGGGAGGCTGTAACACCCCGTGTTTTCACAAGTCAAAGTCAACGACCGATTGTACGAATTTGACTTATAGTAATTTCCTTATTTTAATTGTATTATGTGGAGTAAGTATTGTTAATTGCTAAAATCGATGTGTGTTAATCGCTATCTAATTGACTTACGACTGTGAACTATAGGAAGTAACAATGCGATAAAGTTAACTAATCAATAATCAAGCTATGTTACTCGACATCGAATCGTGATACGAAACGCAACTCAACTTAATGTGGTTATTATACGTGTGTGTGTGCCTTATGTGTTACTTGTGCATGTTATATATAAATATGTTGAGGAAATCGATCGAACTAAATCGAAACTCAAAATCGAACTCGGACACAAATCACAATCGAGCTATGGTGTTTAGTAGTTGGGACTAAAAGTAATTTGACTCAGAAACCCTATCGTGTCGTACCGCTCGCAACAAAATCGAAATATCAAAAATCGCCGCGCGAAACACCGAAACGTGCGACTGGTCGATCAGGCTCCCAGCCGATCGAACAGCCAGCCGAACGGACTGCTGTCCGATCGGACAGGCTGTCCGATCAAGCTGCCTGGCCGATCGGCCGGCACTTACCCTTTTGGCATCCTATAAATACCCCTGTCATTGTCATTCTTTCTACTTTTGGAAACCTCTAACCGACCAGCATGCTCAGCTCATCTTTTTGCAGAATCCTCTCGATTCCGGTAAGATTTCGTCCTAAATCTTGTACTTTCTTGATCTACACGCACTCCTACACTTTTCTATCTTTCAAATCTCAACTTTTAACCGTGAAATCATCAAGATTCAAGTGTTCTAGGATGATGTCATCATGGGTTCTCGAAGAACTTCATGTTTTGGCCTCAATCCACCAAGAATAACTTGGATCTAGCCGATTTCCACATAAACAAGCAAAGATCTTTCATAGATCTAAACATATACATGGTGAAAAGGATTGAAAGATGGATTTTCCAACCTTCTTTCAACTCTTTTTCACTCAATGCCTTCAAACCGATAGAAACGGAGCCTGTGCCGGCTTACAAATCACTCCGGTGGTTGCATGGCTCAAGATCCGGATTCTATCCACGAGGTTAACCGATTTCGGGATAAACGTTAAACTCGGTTCCGAACAGCTCACCGGCCGGAGTTGGGTGATTCCTGTCTGACCAGGGGAACCAAGTAAGGACGAGGGATCTATGGTTCGACTCGTTGTCAAAATACCTCAATAAAAACGACAAACAATCAGAACAATCAAGTGTTAGACGAATAGGCTGATCAGGTCAGGATGCTGACCGATCGGACTGCTGTCCGAACGGACAGCCAGCCGATTGGACGGTCAGCCGATTGACTGGCCAGCCGATCGGTTAACACATGGTCCCACACTTAATCAATTTATTTTGAAGACTAGTATTGAACGAACTGTTGTTCGATCGAACTACTGTTCGATCAGATTACTCTTCGGATCATGAGATATTATGCTTCAATACTTAATCGATTTTTCAACATGTTCGATGCACTAGAAGTGCCACCCGATCGAACAGCCGTCCGATCAGGTGACACCCTGCTGAGAACTCATCATGATTGATCATGCATGTTGTCCGATCGAACAGCATTTGTGTTATTCGATCGATCAACTATCCGATCCACTGCACCATACTTTGCATTTCATTTAAAGTCTTTGACTTGTTGACCTGTCCAATCGAACATCTGTCCGATCGAACACCTATCTGATCCAAAGACTAAACATTGCAATTCATTTGAATGCCTAACCGATCGGGTTGCCGTCCGATCACCCGACCTGAAGGGTAAAGGTACTTCAATGTTTTCAAATGCTACAACGAAAACTTCAAAAGTCAAGCCATCATACACAAACACATACTTCTTATAGGAAGAAACAATCCACTCGAATCGTTATCCGACCGGATCACTGTCCGACCGGATGACCACCCGAACGGATTGTTTTCCGCACGGATTGCTGTCCGATCGGATTACCATCCGATCGAACCATTATCCGACCCTTTCATATTTTCTAACGTTTTACGTTTCACTTATCGTTACGCTACCGAATCTATTCAGGCTAACCTTACTCGCTAAGCGCTCCCTTCAATCCACCAATCGTTGTGAGTATACTCGATCCCTTTTTGTTTTATGCACTTTTGGGTGTTACATACGTTACGAATATTCAAACTACAACAATCACACTACTCAATACTATTTGAACGCTAACCATTAATGCATGTTATACGTGGCTTATGAATGCTTGTTTGTTATGTTTACACATGGAATGCTATCTACCTGCCTTAGCAACGATAGTACTATAGTTTGGACTCAGCACCCGTTCGCGGGGGTTGTTAAGGACCATTACTTGCATGGATTACGGTGGTAATCATGTATTGAGAACTGCCTCAGGCAGTCAACCCGCAGTCATTGGTATCGATGGATCTATGTCGATAACTAACGTGCTTCATTTCACTATGTGTACGTGCTGGTTATGCGTAACGAATTCAAACTCTATATGCTATTATCAAACTTGTATGCTCACCTTTACATTATATGTATTGACTTTATTTTAACGTATGTGACAGGTGATTAGGATGCACACTTGGTAGGAATTTGAGGCTAGAATAAAGCTTTAGAGCCCAACAAATAGTTGTTAGTAAATAACGAATCAAGGGTCTCTAGAAGCAGATAAACAATTGCTGTCTATTTAAATCTGAGTTGTCGGAACAGAATATTTGCCTAGATTTTTGTCTGTAATAATTGATTTACTGTTTGAGATACGGTATGGGACGTATTATTTTAATTGAATAGTATTGATAATTGTTATGGAAACTTCTGGACAATCTGTTTCGCTCAGTGCCATGCCCCTATGATTCCGCCATCGGTTGGGGTGTGACATAAAGGTTTTGTTATTGGTTGTTGTGGTGGTGGTGATGGTGGTTGTTGTGGTTCTGTTATTGGTTGTTGTGGTGGTGGTGATGGTGGTTGTTGTGGTTCTGTTGGTGGAACTTTCAGCTTGAATTTTAACCTTCTATCTGCTAGAGTTGTGACACGTTTTCTTGACGTTGATTTCTTTCTACCTCCTGAAGGTGGTGATTTTACAACCTGATCATCTTCTGGTGGAACATATTCTTCATCAACATCATCCGAACTCCTCTTTCTTTTCTTTTGTTTTTCTCTATCTTTCGGATCATAGTTTTCTCTGATCCAATGATCAACTTGAGCATCAATATCAACATCAGAACCAGATGAACTCTCCTCCTCATCATCAACTACTACCTTACTAGCAGATTTCTCAGCTTCTGCAGTATCATCAATATCTTTCAATAACTGCTCTGTTTCAAGAGATAATGGTTCTTTTGTTTCATCTACCTCTGGCTCATCAACCAATAATGTTTCAACCGCTTTCTTTCTACGCTTTTTCTGTGGTTGAGAAGATGATCCTTCTTCAGCTTGAGCTTTTGGAGTTCTTTTTCCACCTTTCTTCTTTTCTTTTACTTCTTTTGTGTACCAATCATTTCGAGTTTCAACAAAATCTTCTAACTTTGTCAATTCATCGATTGCACTCTTTTCTTTCATTTCTGCATCATTCCTCCATTTCAAATGATTTACTGGATCTGGATCCTCATACTTCTCATCTTTGATGAATCCAAAAACTCTGTTTTCTTTGGTTCTGGCCAATTCTTGGTATACTTGGATAATCTGATCAACGTTTCATTATCCATGTGATGTAACACCATGAGATCATTCTCTTCATCTTTCACCAAATTCGAATAGGCATGATCCAGCATCATCTGCACAAACCTCGGATACACCCAACTTCTACTGCTAGAAGTAATGTTATCTTTCATGTAATGGAAAACAATTCTTGAAAAATTATACTTCTTGTTGAGCACCAACGCTGTCACCATACACATTTGATAATCTTTCATGACGTCGTATCCACCTTTTCTGTGACTTAGCGCGTGAATTACTGAATGAATAAAAATTTGTACGACTTCATAAAACATGCTTTCCGCTTTGTTCAATGGACCGTTGTAACCCATTCTTTCTCGAAACCCTGTTGGTGAATTTTCATCATCTGGAAAATCTAAAACTTCGCGTACAAGCTGTTCTGAGATTATGATTGCTTTATCTTCACCATCAATACTAACACTTGAATTTATAACATCATTCACTTCATCATACTCAGCATTCTTCCAGAAATGAGCAATATGAGATTTGAAAACTCTATGCGGATTCGTCAATGCCTTTTGAATTGGTAAACGTTTCATAAACGGCAAAATCTCTTTAAACACAACCATCTTCGGTAATTTTTCATCATAAACGCAACAAATATTGTGCGACGGATCAAACAACACATTCGAATCCTGAAAAACAAACAAAAACAAACAAGTTAAACATTATGCACAAATTTCAAAACAGACTATCATTCACACGATCTGGTTCATTCGAAGTGGCCTGTTCATACTGTCTGATCAACTCAAACGATATGGTCAATTCAAACGAACTGAACTTATTTCAAACGATGTGATCCCAAACGAACTGGCCATCTCGTGCGAGCAGGAATATTCACACTGTCTGCCATCTCGTACGAAATGGATCGTCACTTCGTTTGAATCAACCTTTATGAACAGTAAATTTTCATATTTTTAAACATGATTTTATGATGAAATTGAAGCCATAGATCTGTTCTACATCAAATTCCGAGTACACTGATGTGTTTTTTATTTGATTTAGTTCATTACATAACCCTAGATCTAAGTTCAAAGTTCCTGTTCGTTTGATTTCATGCGATTTCGTTAGATCTGGTTCAAATTAACATCATCCAGTACTTTCCAATGTTATAAGTTGAGCAAACCAACTTATAAGATGATTCCGAACAACAAATTTCAAGTTTACAGGCTTGAACACAAAGAAATCACTCGATTTGCTCAGATCGCTCGAAGTCGCCTTGAAGGATGTGTGTTTGGTGCGGAGTGGGAGATAGAAAAATGGTTCATGCGATCTGGTCTCCCCCTTAAATAGAGGGACCAGGTCGTGCGAGTTGAAACTTAAAGCGGTTTGGTGAGTTCGTGCGATCTGGCCTTGTTTGACACTAATTGGCCAGTTCGCACGAGTTGATCACCTCGTGTGAAACTTACTTTTTTCAAAATTTTTAAATTTTTTTATTTATCAACACACTCAGTTAACCAAGTCCAAGTTAATGACCCTGATCAACTGTTTAGCCTGCCAAGTTCAAGTTAATGACCTTGGTTGACCAAATTATGATCTCGCTGACATTTTGAAACAATTTTAAGTTCAAATTAATGAACTTTGATACATTTTGAGCAATTACCAACACCATTCTCAAACTTTTCTTTACCAACCCAAATGATCCAACTTGTATAGCACTGTGAGACTTTGATCATCAGATCCCCAACGTCTGTTGTCGAAAATAAGATGAAATGACAAATCTTTTTTAATTTTATAACATTTTGCTAAACAAACAGAACATCTTTTTGGATTTTGAAATAGATTATATACAAACATCTTTTTGTGAGTTTGTGTAAGAGGATCATATCAGTTTATGACAAATCACTAACACCGTTGAGCTTTAAACACTTTAAGTTCTAAACGATTCACTTAGATTGTCAGTATACTGATCCACTTAAATTTTCACACAAAGTTCAACTGCTTCAAGATACGAGATTAGTGTTTTAAGGACTTAAACTTATTGGCGTGTCCCACCTCAGAATATACTCTCGAATCCAGATTCCCCATATTCAGTCTTACAGGTGAATATACCTAGATGATATCTGTAAAGGGGTAAATGTGAAACCTTGAGAGCTCATATTTTTGTTAAAGATGAAGGCTCAACTTTAGGTGTGTCCCCCTTGGGGATCTTCTTTACAACAACACTTGATCTTTTATCTTTCGACATTTTATCAATTTTTATGCTGAGGGTGTGCTTTTATTTCAAGCAAGCGTAAAGTATTATACGAGGACTAGGCTATTGCTCCCGCAAAATCAGAAGTCCTGGTATAATACCCCAGATATCACTAAGCAAAAGACCTAGTATGTCATAAACAGGTAATCTTTCAATCAAGATTTCGGGGGTTACCCATATATCCGAGAGATGTTCCCCACGAAATAAGTAAGTATGATATTTAGGTTTATATCTCGAAAACAATCTACTGAACGTATAAAAACCTACTGGCATATCATCAGTGAGACCGTTTATCACATTTTAACTTTCCAATTCTTTAGCATGTTGTGATTGTCTACTGATGTACTATCATTTCCTCTTCTTCACAACAAAACTCTTTTTATCTTTTTCAATGTTTTTGTATTTATAAAATTTTATCATGTTTTTGTATTTTCTATAAACTTTCTCCCCCTAAAATCAAAAACATATTTTTGTGATTTTGGTTTTATCAAAAGCAGTAAAGAAACTGTACAGAAAACATGACAACAAGACGCAGATCACTTCTGATCGCCGTCCTCCTCGGCCACACACTCTACCACCCTCCCAGAAAACAAATTCTTTAACCAGTTCAATTTTAAAAGATAATTAAATCTTGTTTTATCAAAGGGTTTTGTGTAAAAATCAGCTCTCTGATCATCGGTGTGAATATAATCAATTCGAATCAATTTTTTCTTGTAGCAATCACGAATAAAATGATGTCGAATCTCAATATGTTTTATTTTAGAGTGTTGAACCGGATTTTTAGTGATATTAATGGCTGCCTCATTGTCCACAAAAATTGGTGTTTCTAAGAATTGCAAACCATAGTCCCTCATTTGCTGCTGGATCCAGAGGATCTGAGAACAACAGCTGGAAGCCGAAACGTATTCAGCCTCACAAGTCGAGAGAGCGATGTGGTTTGTTTCTTACACTGCCAAGTGATTAGCCGAGTTCTGAAGAACTGACAACCAGCAGTTGTGGACTTAGCGTTCAACTTACAACACCCGAAGTCAGAGTCAGAGTATCCAGTTAGAGAGAAGTCACCGGATCGGGGATACCACAAGCCGGTGCTTGGGCAACCTTTGAGATACCGTAAGATTTTCTTCACTATCATCAAGTGTGATTGTCTCGTACTTGACTGGTACCGGGCGCAGAGGCAAGTTGGATACATGATATCCGGTCGTGATGCTGTTAGATACATTAGCGATCCTATGATTGACCGATAAAGCGTTTCATCCACTTTCTCACCACTTTCATCCGGACATATGCCATGATTCAAAGCCAGGGGGTTGATATGGGAGATGATTTGGACATATTGAATTTGTCCAACACATCATTCACATATTTGGTCTGGTGTATGAAGATTCCATCGGGCAGTTGTTCAACTTGAAGCCCAAGAAAGAACTTCATCTCCCCCATTGAACTCATTTCAAACTTCTTTTTCATAACCTTCTCAAACTCTTTACACAACTCATCGTTCGCTGATCCGAAAATTATATCATCCACGTAAATCTGCACGATGAGTAGATGTCCTGCAACCTCTTTAGTGAACAGGGTACTATCGACAGGCCCTCTGGTGAACCCGTTGGTTAGCAGATGCTGGGAAAGCGTCTCGTACCAGGATCTCGGGGCCTGGTGTAATCCGTATAACGCCTTGTCGAGTAGATACACCTTGTCTTTGTGTACAGGATCGGTAAAACCCGGTGGTTGACCTATGTATACTTCTTCTTTAATTTTGCCGTAAAGGAATGCAGATTTGACATCCAGTTGGTAGACCTTGAATCCCTTCCATGACGCGAATGCCAAGAAGATTCTGATTGCCTCAAGTCGAGCAACGGGAGCATACACTTCAGTAAAGTCAATCCCTTCTTGCTGACTAAATCCTTGGACTACCAAACGTGCTTTGTTCCTTACTATAACCCCTCTATCATCTCGCTTACATTTGAAGACCCACTTGGTCTTGATCAACTTCTGATTTTCTGGTAGATCAACCAACCTCCACACTCCAAGTTTTTCAAACTGTTGTAGTTCTTCTTGCATTGCATTTACCCAACTTTCTTCGGTTAATGCTTCTTTGTATGTTTTCGGCTCTACATGTGAGATAAAACATTTTAATGAAAACTCTTCTTGTAAAGGTGCTACAGAGGAGTAAAAACATGTAAGCCCTTTGTTTATTTGTTCGCGAGTTTTCACGCTGCTTTGAAGGTCACCAATGATTTGCTCTGAAGGATGGTAAGACAACGTTCTTGGCATGACTATATACGGTACACTCACTTCCGATTGCAAATTTGTTATACTCTGATCACCCGTGTGATCATTTGAAGTCTCAATATTTGGTTCCTCATCATAAATCGGATCGGTTTCCGATTCTGAGTCGTCAGATTGGTCAAATATTGGAGCTGTTTCATCTGGGGGTACATGTGCAGTTCCACTAGGACCAACCTCTTGATCATTTGAACCCACGGTGGGTGAGGAAACTACCAACGGTCTCGGCAATGTTCTTGTGAAAGAGACTGTTGTTGTTGGTATAAGAATGCCAATTCCTCCTCATTCGGCTCTGTCAGTAAATGGAATAACTCCAAGAGATTATCATAATCAAATGGCTACCTGTTTCTGGGAAGTTGATTCGGAGGAGTAAACTTTTGACAGTCAACGTGTTGAACTTGTATGATCTTCCCCAAACTCGGAACAAAAACTCTCTTCAACGGACTAGCGTAACCTACAAAAAAACCTTCATTAGCTTTTGCACCAAATTTACCGTCTGGATCAATAAATGTGCATGGTGATCCAAATGGTTCTAAGTATTTTAGATTTGGTTTGTAAAGATGAAGCAATTCAAAACAAGTTTTCTTGTACTTCTTCACCGTAAGAACCCGATTGAGTGTGTAACATGCCGTGGCAACCGCTTCACTCCAAAAATATACCGGTAATTTCGAATCTGCTAACATGGTACGAGCCATTTCGATCAACGTATGATTTTTCCGTTCTGCAACACCGTTTTGTTGAGGAGTATATGGTGCGCTGAATTCATGAAGAATGCCCTTATCATTGAAGAATTCAAGAATACGATTATTCTTGAATTCCGTGCCATTGTCGCTTCGAATACGTCTAATTGGCAGTTTGTAAAGATTCTCCATCTTTTTTAATAGCCTCATCAAAGAATCAAACGTTTCATCTTTTCTCTCTAGAAACATCACCCAGGAAAATCTTGTAAAGTCGTCAGTAACAACTAAACAATATAGATCTCCACTTATGCTTTTCACATTTACCGGTCCGAAAAGATCCATATGGAGTCTTTCAAGCGGTAATCTGATGGAGTTCAAGAGCTTTTTCGGGTGCGATTTCTTCGTCTGCTTCCTTTTCTTGCATTCAATACAGTCATCGTTAAGATGGAAGCTTTTCAAATTAACACCTTCAACAAGATCATTATGAACTAAAAGTTCATTTTTCTCACGTGAATATGCCCCATTTTATGATGCCACATGATGGATTCTTTCTCAGTTGCCTTCGTCTTACTCACAAAACATTGAGCCTTTTTATCTGTCGTTGTTGCAACGCCCATGTCTAGTACATAAAGATCGTTTTCACGAGGAGCGCGCATCAACACCATTTCTTCTGGGATTTTAAACCTTGGTTTAAGAATCAGACATTCGTCTTTTGTAAAATGAACAGTGAATGACTTGTCACAAATCTGAGAGATGCTCAACAGATTGTTTTCTAACTCAGTAATATAGTTCACTTTATCAAATGACACAATCCCGTTAGTAAGAATTCCTTCTCCGACAATTCTTCCTCCTTGAGTTCCAGCAAACCCAACATAACCTCCATTGATTGATTTGACATCGTATAGAAGTGCTAACATCCCTGTCATATGCCTTGAGGCGCCACTATCCATTATCCATTTAGAAATGATAAACCTTGGAAGCCCCTGCACACATCAAAAGACATTTACTTAAACAATGATACCCAAGATTTTTCAACATTTGGTAAACTACCAAAAACAATATCATGATCTACTTTGTCAAGTTTTGGAATGTTAAAAAACAACATTTGGAACATCATGTTCTGGTTTTGATTTTAGAGTTCCTTCCTTGATAGGTGGGAATTCTTCAATCAACTTATTCAACTCAAACTTAATTTTCTCATCATTGGTTGCAAGAATTTTCGGTTCAGATTTTAAAACTTCTTCCATTTTCTTTTCCTAAAAAGAATGTTTAGGTTTCTTCACCCATGATTGACTTTGAGAAGTCTTTGTTTTAGGATAAATCTTTGAAGTCTTTTGTGATTTTGAAGATTCACCAATTTCAAAAGTTGATGTTGGTTTGACCTCTGACTTCAATGATTCACCGCGTTTAAGAATACGTACGGGGGATACCATAGGTGATTTTCCCTTATCATCATTTGAAATTTTTGGTTTTGGTTTATGAAAAACTGGTTTTATTATCTTTTTGACACATTGTTTGGCCATGTGACCAATTTCATTGTATCGATAACAGATTCTTTTGTCATATTCAACAAAAGTGGATCTGTTGGTCTCATCTCTTATCTTTTTAGCCGCAATAAAATCATCAATTGCTTGCTTACTAAAGATATAATCCTTTTCGACTTCTGTGTTATTACCAACCACAAACACTTCACTCAATTTTTCTTTTGGCTTAACTTCTTTCTTAGCCATTTGTTTCTCAAAACCAACTCCTTTCTTTTTGTAATTGTTACCATGTCTCTTGTTATTACCATTGTTACCCACCCTTTCATTTTTCTTTCCCGGGTTGTTTGTCAATGATTGTTTAACAAAAGATTTTTTCGGTTTTGAAAGAAACGAATTGTTGTTCACTTCTGAGATATCAATTTCCACGAGTTTAAAAACCTTTTCAACATTTTCCAGGTTTGCATTCTGAATCAGGTACTCAAAATCAGTATACAGTTTGTTAGTTTCGGTCATCGTGTAAACCACAATGATTGAATCGCCATCCAAAACTTTATCTGGTTTTGGTATAAACTTGTCAAGAAAGTTTCCGTCATCTTCAGAATCTGAACTGGAATTCTCCAAATGAGTTTTAACCGTTTCGAAATCAGTGTTATCAGTCTCTTCACCCAACACTTGGTCTACAACTGTTTTAACCAGTTGTGACTCGTTGTCGGTGTCAGATGGAGAGAATGTAACATCTATGTTTTCCGGTAACTCATTCTCCTTTGTTCTCAGTTTGAGATTCAATGCCTTTTCCACCCCTTCTGGATATTTCTGAGTATGGGGGTGGAACATTTTTGAAATCAGTTTGCTGAGGAACGATCTGATCAATCACATATGAAGATGAAAGATAACTGACCAACTTTTTGTCGACCCTTTCTGTCTCAATGCGCATCAGTTCAAGTTCCTTCTTTAGAGATGCGATTTTGTCCAGATGCATGTTAATCGACATTTGCTTATCCATGACCGTAGCTTTGAGCAAATTAACAATTTTATCATTTTCTTTACTCTCATTTTGAATCATTTTGATTGATCATGACAGAGTGTCATAAGCTTCTTTAACATCATTAAAATCAAATTTTAATTTGTCGTTAAATCTTTTCAATTCTTGAAACTGTTTGTCTTTTTCAAGACAATCTATGCATGGTTTTAAACAGTTTTTGCATGACTTTTCAAGAATTGGATCAACTTTTTCAAAAACGTTTTCTTGTTTATCATTTTTACTTTCCGATTTACCAAACTCTTCAGACTCAGACTCAGATTTCTTTCCAGATTCGGACTTCTCGTTTTCTGATTTGCGTTCGGACTCGTACTTCACATTTTCTGATTTGTCATCGGACTCGAACTTCTCTCCTGACTCATACGTATCACAAGTCTCGATAACTGACTCCTTTTCAACTGACACTGACTCTTGAGTTACATCTTTAGTCTCATTGTTATCAGAAGGTGTTTTAGTTTGTTCTACCTCTTGCAACTTGACCATAAGAGCTTTGTCTGCTATTTCTTTCAAAGTCTCTTCATTCATTTCCTTTGAGACATCAATGATCTCTTGAACCGGTGTTTGTTCAACTTCGTACTGTAGGCAAAAACTCGTAGTCGGTTCACCAAAGAAACCTGCAAAAGAATCAAACACATTAACTGGCATTATAGATTTAAATGCATTAACAATAACCTCTTGTTCAGACTGATAATAGTAGACCGCTGTTGCTGCCTCTTCTAGATCAGCAAAACTTTCTTCATTCACCACTTCACTGACTTCTTCAACTTCAGGAACACATTCCTCAATTTCTGGTTCCGGCTCTTCAATTATTTCAGCCATTATTGCAAGACCATCTCCTGGAACGTACTTATCCCAACTGAAACCTTCTAGAATCTTTTCATCATCTTGATTCACCAAAAGAGCTTTTTCTGTTTGTTTGGATGGACTGTTCTCGATTTGAGGTTGTGAATTGAATGGTTGTTGACTGTTTTTATGATAGATGGCTGGTCGGTAGTAATCGTTGGCGAATGGATTCTGGTGGTTATTAACTTCTCTGTTCGGACATTCGCGTTTGAAGTGCCCATTCTCTTTACACTTGAAGCAAGTTACCTTCGATTTGTCGAATCCAAGCTTACAATCAGGACCTAAGAGACTATTTCTTCCTGTAATTTCCATGAACCTCTGAGCTCTTCTCACAAGACTCGCCATACCCCATTTTATGTCGATGAGTTCTAGTTCCTCGGGATCAATTTGATCGTAATCCTCTTTAGTCATGTCTGGGTTACCAATTTGTCCGGCTACTAGACTATTGTAAGACTCAAGTACGGAAGCTAGAAGTGCTATATGCTGCTTTGTGGCTGTCTCGGTAAAATCTTGACCGTTTTTTATATTCACAGCGATATTGCACTGTATCCCATGACTATAACTCTGATTGTTCGAACCTGAAGAACTTTGAGAAGAAACCTGTTCTTGAAAATTCTGAACCTTAGGATTCAGTTCGTAATTTGAAAATGGTGAAAAATTGTTTCCCGATGAAGAACTTTGAGGTACTCCTGATGAAGAATCTGCACTGAATGTCGTTTGAATCTTTGGACTCGGAGTAGATGTGGCTGATGAGCTTCCTTTGTAATACAACTGAACATCTTGCTGTACATTTGCAGATTTCATTTTGCTCATCTTCTGAAGTTCAAGCTCATGAGCTTCAAGTCTCTCAATAAACGTACTCAAATTGAAACCCATGTATTCCAAGTTATTCTTTAAAACCAATAAGAACGTACCCCACACTTCTTGTGGTAGTGCGTCAGCCAACTTATCAACCAACTCTTCATCTGTTTTATCTATATTCAAACGCTTCATCTCCACTACCAAGTGACAGTACCTCTCAATCAACTCTTTCGTTGATTCTCCACTGATAGCAGTAAAAATGTCAAATTCTTTTTTCAGTAGTGCCTTTTTGCTTTTGATCATTGCAGCACTTCCAAGAAATTTGAGTTTAAGAAAGTACCAAATAGATTGTGCGTCATTCTGATGTTGTAGCAGAACTAAGATGTCTTCCTTAATTGGCTGTTGTAATATACTGACCATCTTCTTCTCGGCTTTAAAGCTTTCTGCTTCAGCTGGAGTTAACGTGTTAAGTGTTTTCGGAAGACCTGCATCATTCAAGGAACTGCGTACTTCGTTTCAACTTTCAACCAGCATTCAAGGTGATTCGCCTGAACCCACGTGCGAAATCTATCCTGCCACCCCGAATAATCTTCAATGTTGAGCAGTTTCGGTGGTTTTTGCATGGTTCCTAGCTCGTTCTCCATGTTCACATTCTGAGCTATACTTGCTGGAGTTTGAACAGTCATACCTCCTCCGAAAAATGCATTGTAAAACTCTTGATTGTCCATTTTATACTTTGAAAAATTTTTCGAAAAATTTTTAAGTTTTGAAAAATCTCAATTTCAAGCGAACTGACTTCTAAACGATCTGGATTTTCAGACGACCTGACTTTCAAACGAACTGAATGGTTTCAAACGAACCGGAATGTCCACTTCGTGCGAGATGATACAATTTGTTTAAAAGAAATTTCAACTCGTGCGATTTGACCACTTCGTGCGATCTGGATACTCAAGTCGTGCGAATTGGTCACACTTTTTGAGAATTATAAACGACCTGGATCAATTCGTGCGAACTGGACTAGGTTTTCAAACGGTTTGGCAAAAACTCATGCGACCTGATCAGTTTCACACGATCTGAGCATCATGTTCACACGATTTGGACATTTTTGACAATTTAGATCAGTTTTAGTTCGATTTATGGTCTGAAACTTTGTAAGATTGTTTAAAATGATGTTTTACACAGAATATCCAAAATTCAGTCCATTTTGTCCGTGAATTCGTCCAAAAATCCAAGAAAGAGTAGAAGAATGAGGTTCTAAACCATTCAAAACACTGATATCAACAGATTTTACTCATCCTGAGCTCTGATACCACTTATAGGATCGAGGATTCGTCCAATACAAGTCAAACTGAGTCAAATCAGGTCTCTAGAAAGGCGGAATCAGACTAGAAACCGTCAATCAGTGTTAGAATAGGAGTAGAAGAGTAGAAAGTCACTTTAAACATGTTTTCCATTCATATAAAACGTTTTCGTACAGAGAGAATTCGTCAGCACTTCATGGCAAGATTCTCTGGAAAGTTACAAATGAAAAACAGGCACGCCAGATCGCACGAAGACAACACTCCACATCGCACGAACTGGACAACTTCCAGTTCGTGCGACCTGACTAATAACACATCAGTTCGTGTGAACTGGACTACAAAACATATAAACTTAATATTTTGACTTTTTACATATTACTGACACGACACAGACTGATGACGTAGGCAATAGACATTATGCATCAACACTACCTCGTGTAATTATTTATGTTAATAGGCAGTTGACTTTAAAAAGTCAAACTGACCAATGATATGGTCAAATGATAAATTTGACATAAGAAGTGTAGGATGGAATAGTGGTGAATGATTATGACTAGTCTAACCATCTTGCAAATTACTATGATAGTTTGACGCTTGACGAGCTAGGTGAAAGCTTGAGAAGGAAGCGGGTCAAACGAATCAGGAATAAAGGAAAAGCATAATCTGGATGCAAGGTAAGTCAAAGCTTACACCTTTTATTTAATACCTATTGGTTTTATAGGTTATGAATAATAGAAAGTCATGTTTGAATTATGATGTTCCGACACAGCATGTGCGGTTCGGAACAAAAGACAATGGTAATAAACCATGTTTAATGGTTAAAAAGGACTAAAACGATTATTTGGTCATGTAATGACTAATAGATAATGAGTTTCGAGTGGTTACCTCATAGGGTAAACCAATGAAAATAATAAGGGTAAAACGGCATTTTGGTCACTTGTTGACAATAACCGTTAGTTTGTGAAAGACACTTTATAGCGTAAGTTATAATGGGTCAAAAGAATCAATAAATGATTTATAAGTAAAATGACTATACGGTGTAAACCAGAGAGAGTCATATAGATAAGATGGTAATAAATATCATCTCATAAAGATTCACGGTCATTTAGACCAAACGGGTCAAAAGGTGAAATTATCACCCTTTGACAATATCGACTAATGGTTTGTCGAGTTGTATGATTATAAAAATAAATATCAAATGGATATTTACATCGCTATTGCTTAGCGGCTACTAAGGCAAAGTATCGAAACGGGTCAATATATTGATCCGAGTCAGGTATGTATAATAGGTTAACTACTCAATTTGAACTAGAGGTTCATTGAGAGTTAAATGAAGTTAATCGACATTCGGTTACTTTAAATAAGTAAACCGAATGATTTAAATGATGGTCATGGTGTTTTGAAACCCTAATGACCTTTAATATAAGATCATAACTAAAAAGAGGGATTTTGGGTCAAACATGTTTTTCAAAAGCCCTTCATCGTAAATGAAAGGCTGAAATGGACCAAAACGCCCTTGTAAGATAATTTGAGCGAACGACCATTAAAGGTTGTTTGGAAACAAGTAGTATGCTTAAATAAATACTTAGAATAAGTATAAAAAGCGAAAAATGTAAGTCTTTGGTCATTTGACTCTATAAGAGTCTTTGCCGTAAAATAACGATCCGAGGGGTAAAACTCGGAATATATTGATTGCCACGTTAAATCCACCCCAATTATAGCTGTGGTTGAAGATCCTTTGATAAATAATGTGGAAATAAGATGCTAGAAATAAACGAGCATGAATTATGCGGAAAAGTGCTTAAAATACCTTTAACGGGTCAAAATAAGCATTTAAGTAAAAATGGGTTTAAGAATGTACATAAACTCGTGAATTGAACCTAATATGATAGGCAACATTGAGATGAGAAGGTTCATGTGAAATTGGGATCAAACAAACATGTTTGTTTGATAAATGCATGAACGGGTCAAAAGTTCCTAATTGTATTTTTAAGCCAAAGGCTTAAAAGTTTAAAATTTTGTTAATCCGAATGTCGGATGTTAACTCCATATGATGGAGAATTAAATTACGATCACGTAGGAAAAAAGAATCGTGTAAAACGGACAAATAACAAAAGAGTTATGCTCGTTTCCGTAAACTTAAGGTTGGCTGGGAATATGCAGCTGCAGATCAAAACATTCTGTTGAATTGGAGGCGTGGTGTCGCGCCACGGCCAAAGGGGTTTGCCGTGGCGCGCGGCGACGGCGTAAAAACTTGAAATTTTAGTTTATTTTGATTATTTGACCCATTTACCTTGTTGTGCTTGTTATTTAACTATCAAAACTAACTTTTAAGTTGGTTTTGATCATAGGTGAATGACGAGAAGTCCCGGATGAAGATCAAGCGTCGAACAAGAACCGAACACACGTTAAATAAAGCTTCCGCGTTAAATCTTGTTTTGTTTTGTTATAACTGATTTATGTAAACGCTTACAACTCAGTTTTTGTAAAGTCGCATTTTTTGTATTAAAATGCGTAATTTAAAGTTGTAATCTTGTAAATTTCCAATGTGGGTCTTAAAATTTGATACTAGTATCAAGTACCACCTATGTGTGTTACTGTTCATTTAGTTGTGTTATTAATATATAGGTAAATTTTGTTATTATTATATGTTAGTTTCTAATGAGTTTTTTTCCCACCGCAGTGAAATAAGTGAGGAGTTATGAAATGGAGGTGATTAAGAATCTCTCCTTACAATTTCTTGAGATCTAACATCATTATTATCATGAATATTAAGGCGGTTCAGTGTGGTTGTTATTAATATATAGGTAAATTTTGTTATTATTATATGTTAGTTTCTAATGAGTTTTTTCCCACCGTAGTGGAAATAAGTGAGGAGTTATGAAATGGAGGTGATTAAGAATCTCTCCTTACAATTTCTTGAGATCTAACATCATTATTATCATGAATATTAAGGCGGTTCAGTGTGGTTTTCTCTAAAAAAAAGTTACGTACAAAACAAATGTATAGTGAACCTTTAGTAATTACAACCTCATTAGCTTAGTGTTTTTTGATTAAAGTCCAAGAAAAAAATAGCTAAGAAATCAATTAAACAAAGTAAACCAAGCCCAACATAATTACAAAAGTAATTAAATAAACTATTAACAATCAAGCCCAACAAATTATTGGGCCTAACTAGGTAACAAACATAAAAATCGCCCCTCAATTGGTCCCCAACCTACGCCAACCCATTGATGGGGTGCACACCTAATTGCTCCACCATTGCTATTTTTATGTTTAATAAAAGGTGGGTAGCAAATTGGTACCGAAAATGATTTTGTATAGTAAATTTGGTATCGATGCGATACCGGTTTGATTATAGGATTTAATACCATTTGCTCATCAATAATTTAAATATCCAAGTTAGATTTACATGTTACAATTCATTCATTACAGAAAAATACAAAAAAGAAAACAAAAGAAGTTGTGTATATAAAATCACATTCAAACGAAAAACAATTTACTTACCACGTGTATGAAAATCAATCTAAATGGTGCAATTACTTGCGTTGCTACGTGGCATGAGCTCAAAGGTGATGTTAGGGATGAGCTCGGTACCGAAAACCCCCAAAAGTGGGTACCGGTACCGAATATACATGGTACGGAAACGGTACGATACCAATATTTCAGAGTAAAAACCGGTACCGAAAATGTCAAAAGTCGGTACCAAATCGGTACCGAAAATGTATCCGGTGTGGTAAATTTGATACCAGTACCCGGTACCGTTTGTTTATCACTATGTGTGTTACTGTTCATTTAGTTGTGTCATTACAGAAAAAGACAAAAAAGAAAACAAAAGAAGTTGTGTATATAAAACCACATTCAAACGAAAAACAATTTACTTACCACGTGTATGAAAATCAATCTAAACGGTGCAATTACTTGTGTTGCTACGTGACATGAGCTCAAATGTGATGTTAGGGATGAGCTCGGTACCGAAAACCCCCAAAAGTGGGTACCGGTACCGAATATACATGGTACGGCAACGGTACGATACCAATATTTCAGAGTAAAAACCGGTACCGAAAATGTATCCGGTGTGGTAAATTTTATACCAGTACCCGGTACCATTTTTTTATCCCTATGTGTGTTACTGTTCATTTAGTTGTGTCATTACAGAAAAAGACAAAAAATAAAACAAAAGAAGTTGTGTATATAAAACCACATTCAAACGAAAAACAATTTACTTACCACGTGTATAAAAACCAATCTAAACGGTGCAATTACTTGCGTTGCTACGTGGCATGAGCTCAAATGTGATGTTAGGGATGAGCTCGGTACCGAAAACCCCCAAAAGTGGGTACCGGTACCGAATATACATGGTACGGCAACGGTACGATACCAATATTTCAGAGTAAAAACCGGCACCGAAAATGTCAAAAGTCGGTACCAAATCGGTACCGAAAATGTATCCGGTGTGGTAAATTTAATACCAGTACCCAGTAGTTTATCCCTATGTGGGTTACTCTTCATTTAGTTTTGTTATTAATATATAGGTAAATTCTGCATGTATATAACCTAAAAAATGGCTCGAGGAAAAAAAAAGCCATTTCCCTTCTGAACCAATTAAGGAGGAGAGACTGATGTTAGCACTATGACACTGTTCATAAAAAGCTCTCCAATTAAATGATTGGTTGGTTACCGACCTAGCAAGGGATTTTAGGTGCATCTAGGGCTGTAAATGAACCGAACGAACACGAACAAGGCTATGTTCGTGTTCGTTCGTTAAGGAAATTTGGATGTACGTGAACTGTTCGTGAACACATGACAAACAGAAGTTTGTGTTCGTGTTCGTTCGTTAAGGAATTTTGGTTGTTCGCGAACAGTTCATGAACACTAACCACGAACGCAAACGAACACAAATGAACTTCAATTTTGAAAATTAAAAAAGACACCGTTAATCTTAAACATTGTACACAAAGAAAGTAGTTAAATATAACCATTTAAAGATTGAAGGGATGGATGATATTGGGTTCAATCGATTGAAGATAAGCTGAATGAAGGAGCGTGATATCAAAGAGAGAGAGGGCCAGAGAGAGGGAAATACATGTGGGGGAAAGTAAAAATTAATAAAACATTAAAAACTTTTAGAAAAATAAACATAAAAAACCGAACATGAACGGACATAAACGAACAAACACGAACGGACATATTACCGAACGTTCACGAACGCAGTCGAACGAACGAGACCTTTGTTCGTGTTCGTTCGTTAAGCTTATCGAACGAAATTTTTTGTTCGTGTTCGTTCGTTAAGCTTATCGAACGAACATAAACGAACTTCTCGCCGAACGGTTCACGAATTGTTCGCTGAACGTTCGGTTCGTTTACAGCCCTAGGTGCACCACCTCATGTTCCTTAATTTTGTAACACAAATCTTAGTGGTTCTGTGAGTGACTAGGAGTGTCAATAGTGTCGTTGATTTGAATTTTAAATAACTCTTATTTTAAACATATTACATGTATTAATTATAAGTAAATTAAATAAAGAGTAAATTGCATTTTACGTCCTTAAGTTTGCGCCAGATTGTAGGTGTTGTACTTTAACTAACAAAATTACACTGGATATCATTTATGTTATTGTTTCTCATCAAGCGGTGTCCTTTTGCTCTAACACAGTTATTTGTTTTTTATCTCTTAACATGTGCGACTCATATAAGGAATAGTCATTTTCGCTTAATATCTATTTTTCTTCTCGAAGTATATCCCACAAATAAATAATTTTATTAAGTGAAAATGATCATTGTGTCCTCATATGAGTGACATGTGTTAAGAGTAAATAAAATAAGTTAACTGGATTAGGATATAAGGACACCGAATAATAGAAACAACATAAACAACATGCAGTGTAATTTTGTTAGTTAAACGACAATGTCTCCAATTTAACTCAAACTTAAAAGAATGTAAAATGTAAACTTGAACATTCTCAATCACACGAACCAATCGAACATAAAGGTACGACTTGGTTAAGCACTTAAGGTAAACAATAAATTTAGACTTTGAAATCAGAAGCAATACTATATGTGACTTTGAAACCCATATTGAACTAGTGATTTTTCCCGCGCTACGCGGCGGGAATTCGTTCAGTATTTGTTCGGTTTGCTGTGATACCTACAATCATTATAGCAACCGAAAGAGAAAACTGAAAATTAAGTCATGGTATACCCAAACGTATATCGACACATGTTTTACATCGGTTTAAAACAATAAAATTAAATGCCAACACTTATGTCGTCAAGTCAGAATCGCTTCAGTTCGTTAGGGTACTGACATGGTAACAACACTTGTATTGCCTACGATACCCAAAACACACTCTAAATTCAATTCACCAATGATACTCATAGAACACTCTAAATGCAAATCCGTTAACAAAATTAATATCAGAACATTGAGAAAAAGAACTAAACACATGCACATATTCCATTTTTCTAAGTTAATAAACGTAATTTTTTAGAGGACAATTAGATTAAACGAAAATCAAACGCGTTAAAACATATATTATATACTAGCTTATAGACCCATGTATTACACGGATTTGATGACAGAAAATAAAAGGCCTTTAGATGATAATGGAGTTGATCGAGTTTTTCGGAAAAATTGTGTTTCCCATCTATATAAACTTGAATGATTTTTTTAAATAAATATGTTATTGTTGAGATTGGTTGTATTCGAAGAAGATAATCGTTATAAATTTTGAATTGTATTTTATATTCCTTCTTGTATCAGACATAATAAATATAAATTTTGATATGAATACATATAACCGTAATATGAATTATACATACAAAATTAAAGAAAACATAAAATTAATCATTATAAATAATGCTTTTAAGAATTTTATTTCAAAATTAATATTAGCTATTTTTGGAAAGTGTTATCAAAGTAGATGGAATGGAATTTGTTCACGATCTTAGGACACACACACAGATATATATTTGCAATATATATTATATAAATATTTTTGTTATCCCATCTATCTTCTTTCGATAAATTTGTTTTCTATTAAAGTAGAGATAAGTAGATAACTAATATTAATATTAATTATTAATAATGTTGAAGTGATATAATCATGAATATAAGATTATTTTAATATATGTGTTATTCTAAAGAGTGTGTGTTTGCCAATAGAAAATGAAAGGTCTTTAGATAATCATGGATTTGATCGAGTTCTTCGAAAAAATTGTGCTTTCCATCTATATAAACTTGAATGATTTTTTTAAATAAATATGTTATTGTTGAGGTTGGTTGTGTTCGAGGAACATAATTATTATAAATTTTGAATTATTTTTTATATTTCATATTATTTCTTGGATCACACATAATAAATATAAATTTTGATATGAATACATATAACCCTAATATGAACTATACGTACAAAATTAAAAAATATATATCATTATTTATTTTAAATAATGCGTTAAAGAATTTTATTTCAAAATTAATATTTTCTTATTTTGGAAAATGTTATCAAAGTAGATGGAATGGGATTTGTTCACGATCTAAGCATGTATATATATATATATATATATATATATATATATATTTTAAACATATATTTAGTTTATATATATTTTTTACAATATATATTGTATAAATTTTGATAAATTTGTTTTTTTATTAAAGTAGAGATAAGTAGATAACTAATATTAATTATTAATAATATCCAAGTGATATAATCATGCATCTATGATAATTTATATATATATATATATATATATATATATTATTTTTGAGAGTGAAAGAGATATTGCCACATGACATTTTATGGAATTTATTATAGTTGAGTTAGCATATGAAATTGACACATGACATTTAAGGGAATTCTTTATTAGAATTAGAAAGATAAGTGGTATAATTCATTTAAGGGAATTCTTTATTAGAATTAGATAGATAAGTGGTATAATTAAAACTTATTATCACGATTCACTAAACACTGTCATACTCATATTAAACTGAACCATAAATATAATATTAAAAATAGATAAATGGATACTGCATCTGATTAGAAATTAAAAGAAAAATTGGTTCATGTTATACTCATCTCAAGTTGAACCACAAATATATATTATAAAAAAGCTAAAAATAACTAAATGGAACGTGAATGCATCTGAGAAATGAAGAAAAGATTGGGTTCTCTTTGGGTCTAAGACAGTCCAAGTATGAAAACAATAAGGATGAGTGAAAAATAATTTAAATACTATAAATTAGCAAGTTACTTATGCATATATGTGTTGTATATGATGCTTTGGGAGTTTTTCAAAAATAATTTTGAAATTTTCATTTCTAACTCTAAAGTATACATATTTGGCAAATTAGGTTTAAAGTTTCAATCTTAAGTAATTTAACCCTTTGATTAGTTTGATATTTCACTTTTAATTCTAAAGTTTCCATCTTTTCCAATTAACCCCTTTGATTTTTTTGCTTTTAACACAATGTTTTTCATCTTTTACAATTTAACCCCAATACTTTTTTACTTTCAATTTTGATCCCTTAGACTTTTCATCTTTCGTAAATTTTCCGTTTAACGTTTCGTTCTAAATTTTCCGAGTTAACACGTCTCAATGTGCGTGTGGGGTTCAATGTTTTTTCATCTACTTTTCCCGTTTGACATGCCTATCCCAGCGCGTCTATTTTTCCCTTTTGATAGGTCTGTCGCAATGCGCGGGTCATAAATCGACTTAGTTATTCTTTTCTATGTTTTACACACAGGATCGTGGTCATGTAAGAAACATTTGCATTTCATCTAACACGATATATAACTAAAGAATCTCCGCCGCATTGCGGCGAGTGGTAATTCTAGTTACTCAAAATTTATTAACCTATTTGTTACTGTTCATCAAAGGTTTCTATTAATATATATAAATATAATATATAATTATAGTTATAATTATAATTAGATTATAGGTATTTATTTTATTGTTTTTGCTATAGTACCAAACCGAATATTTATTTTTATTGTTTTTGCTTTTGATAAACTAACACTATTCTTATCGTTTTTGGTTTAGTCAAATAGTGAAGGATATTCGATTAGTAATAAAAAAGGGGTGGAGCTATAATTATAATTATAATTATAATAATAGTTAGAATATTGTACCGCTGTAGTACCAACCCGAATCAAAACCGATTGAACAACATCTTTATCGGTACCGGTATTTATTTTTATTGTTTTTGCTTTCGATAAACTAACACCATATCGCTACCACACCGACTAAACAACAACCTTGGTACCGGTTCAGATTCATTTTTATGGTTTCGTGTTTGATAAAAGATACTTTGATCATATGTTAAAAGTTATATCAGTACCGGTATTTACTTTTATTGTTTTTGTTTTCAATAAACTGACACCATATCGCTATCACCAAACTAAACAAACAACCTTGGTACCAGTTTATATTCATTTTTATGGTTTCGTGTTTGATAACATATACTTTGATCGTATGTTAAAAATTATATGAGAAAAAAAATATGTTTAAAATCAATTAATATATTAAAACAATTAAATAATGAAAATATAGAAAAACAATATTAAAAAAAAAAATTAAACTACTGTTCATCAAAAGTTTGTATTAATATACGTTTTAGCTTTAGTCAAATAGTGAAGGATATTCGATTAGTAATAAAAAAGGGGTGGACCTATAATTATAATTATAATAATAGTTAGAATATTGTACCGCTATAGTACCAAATCGAATCAAAACCGATTGAACAACATCTTTATCGGTACTGATATTTATTTTTATAGTTTTTGCTTTCGATAAACTAACACCATATCGCTACCATACCGACTAAACAAACAACCTTGGTACCGGTTCGGATTCATTTTTATGGTTTCGTGTTTGATAACGGATACTTTGATCATATGTTAAAAGTTATATCAATACCGGTATTTACTTTTATTGTTTTTGCTTTCGATAAACTGACACCATATCGCTATCATACAGTACCGAAGTAAACAAACAACCTTGGTGCCAGTTCACATTCATTTTTATGATTTCGTGTTTGATAACAGATACCTTGATCGTATGTTAAAAATTATATGAGAAAAATATATTTAAAATCAATTAATGTATTAAAACAATTAAATAATGAAAATATAGAAAAACAATATTAAAAAAAATTAAACTACTATTCATCAAAAGTTTGTATTAATATAGATAAAATAGATAATAATCAGATTTTTTTTTAAATTAACAATAGTTATACAAGTCAACTTTTACTAAAACTAGGTTTATGATGTGGCCGCGTTGCGGCGAACGTCTTTTGTTATTTAGTCTGTGTTTACATGTGTTTTAAAATAATTACGAGCGCGTTGCGCACGAAACCGCTGACAAGAATAAAAAGAAAATGTAGAAAAAAACACGAAAAGAAAATCAACCAAAAAGTTGTATGGTAATGATGTTGTTCGTATGAAACGCGTGGTCAGAGATGAGCAAATGGTAGTGGGTACCGGTACCGAATTTCCTGAACCGAAAGATCTTAAGTACCAATTCGGTACCGACTTTTGGCGTTAGTGGTACCGGTTCACTACCGGTTTTTATCTTCATATACCGGTACCATAACCATAACCGGTATCTTCGGTACCAGTACCGATTCGGTATCGGTTGGCACCGAGTTCATTCTACCCCTGAAACTAAAAAAAAAATCATTAAAAGTTAAAGAAAATTAACAAAAAAAATTGTATGATACCGTCGTTCGTACAGTATCCGTGATCAGGGATGTGCAAATAGTACCAGGTAACAGTACTGAATTTCTCGAACTAAAATATTTTCAATGTTAATTGGGTTCCGACTTTTGGCGTTTTCCGTATCAGGCTGGTGCCGATTTTTACCTTCATCTACCAATACCGAACAGGATCGTATGGGTATTTTCGATACGAATACCGGTTCAATACTGGTTGACACCAAGCTTATCCCAACCCGTGATAAAAAAATCATTAAAGTCAAGAAAAGTATTAAAATGTATTGAAGTTAACCAGTACCGATCCAATACCGGTTGAAACCAAGGCTACCCCAGCCCGTAATGCTAAAAAGAAATCATTTAAATTAAGAAAAAAATATAAAAATCTATCAAACTTAAAAAGTAAAAGAAACTAGGATTACGACCCGCCGCAATGCGGCGGGGATTCTTTATTTATAACTAAGTCGATCTACGACCCACACATTATGTTAAACATGTCAAACGGGGTAAAAATAGACGATGTAAAAACGTTCACCCACACACGCACGTTGTGTGGTGTTAACTCGCAAAATTTAGAACGAAACGTAAAAACGTTAAGCCAAAGACGCACGCTGTGATGTGTTAAGTCACAAAATTTAGAACCAAGCATAGAGCGCAAAATTTGCGGAAAATGAAAACTATAAAGGACCAAAGTTGAAAGTAAAAAAAGTTATGAGGATAGATTGTAAAAGATAAAAAGTTTTGGGTTAAAAGTAAAAAACAAATAGTTTTGGGTTAAAAGTAATTTATGAAATACTTTTGGGTGAAAAGTAAAAAAAATCAAATTTTTTTTGGAAAACCCCAAAGCCAACGTTACGACAACCATATGTATAACAATTTTTTCTTTGAAAAATCCCCAAAGCACACCCCGAGTTGCGGCGGGGCGTAAAACGATGTCAAATAGTACTAATGTCACACAACCGTTATCGACAACCAACACTGACTCGACCTATAATATGCGTATTGCGACGAACCTGTCAAATATGGAAAAATAGAGGTAAAAACGTTGAACCACACATGCACGTTGCGTCGTATTAACTAGAAAAATTTAGAACTATACGTAAAACGAAAATCTGCGAAAGATGAAAAGTATAAGTGACAAAAGTTGTGAAGTTAAATTGCAAATAATGAAAAGTTTTGGGTTAAAGTTAAAAAACAAATTATGTAGTGTTAAAATTGGAAAAAGGTACAAACATTTGGGTTAAAACTAAAAAATCAAGTTTTTTTTTTTGAAAAACACCCAAAGCATAACTTACAAGTCCTTATGCACAAAAAGTTTGCTAATTTATATAGGTTTTAATAATTGTTATTATAACATTAGAATAATAAAAATAATAAAAGTATAAAAAACAATATATAATATTATAGTATTAAATCTACTGTTTATTCACTTCAAATTTTAAATTTTAATTAATTAATATATAGATAATAATCAGTTTGTTTTAAAAACTATAGAAGAATGTGCAAGATAGAAAAGTATAGGGGGCATTTTAAAAGTTAAAACAAAAAAAGGGGTATTTTAAAAGTTAAAACAAAAAATAAAGGGGCATTTAGAGAATATACTAAGCACCCTTCAGCGGTTTTGGCTGATATATAGTTACATATTTAGTCCCTATAGTTTGGGCCATTTTATCAGTTTTGTCCAAAGTTTTCATTTTGTGTCACTGGATTCAAAAAGGTTTCACCGTTGCCATTTTAGTTCACTATGTTAACTTCATCTATTATTTCTGTTAACGAGAAGGGCAATTCGGTCATTTTATATGGTCGAATTGCCCTTCTAGTTAACAAAATTACATATAAATGACCGAATTGTCATTCTCGTTAACAGAAATAATGGATGAAGTTAACCCAGTGGACTAAAATGACAACGATGAAACCATTTTAAACTAACATGTGAAAAATGAAACCTTTGGACTAAACCAATAAATGACCTGAACCACTGGACTAAAATCACATCTAACTCCTATATATATTGGGTGTATCTATTTGTACCAATAATTGCGTGTTGGTCTTCATCGGTTGCCATGGACTCTGACTCTAATTCTTCAATTGTTCGTCTCAATATAGGTCATAATTATATCACATTTTCTTGCTTTCTAAATTCCTATTTCATCTGAATTTTGGCTCTTTATTTGATCGATTCATTAGGTTATCACTTAATTTTTTGTTTATATTTGCTGCATTATACGAATATCTTTCATAATGTCAGGTAATCTATAGGTTAACCCTAATTCTGAACTTATTTAAAAAAGATCAATTTACCTGTACATGTTGCATTTGAAGAACAAAGTGAAAGAAAGAAAAAAGAAAAAAAACAGTATGAATTTTCAGTGCTTTACCTTTTCGTGATCCTGATTACCTAAAAAACCTCAATGTAGCTTTTAGTTTTACCCGTTGCACCCCGGTTGCAACTAGGGGTGCAACCGAGCCAAGCGGCCCAAACCCAAGGAGCTCGAGCTTGGTTCGGTTTGAGCTTTGTTTCTAAAGCTCGAGCTCATATATAGTTTTTCAAGCTAGGGCTCACTTGTTTATTATTTTTAAATTTATTTATATTAGTTATAATAATTAGTGTGCGGTTCATTGGGAACACTAAAAAAGTGGGGAACAGCGGGGAACCGACTCAAACGAACTCCGATTGGACGCGGCGTTGGAACCGGCTCGTCGAACCCTAACTAGGATCTTTTAACCCTGAACCCTAAATCATAACCCCTAAACCCTAAATATATTAGGGTTTGGCTTTTAGGGTTTGACTTTTTGGGTTTAGCTTTAGGGTTTAGATTTAGGGTTTAGGGTTTAGCTTTAGGGTTTAGGGTTTAGCTTTAGGTTTAGCCTTTAGGGTTTAGCTTTTAGGGTTTATAGTTTAGATTTTACGGTTTAACTTAGGTTTTAGCCTTATTTTTTAGCTTTAGGGTTTAGAGTTTAGGATTTAGGGTTTAGGGTTAAGAGATCTTAGTTAGGGTTCAACGAGCCGGTTCCAACGCCGCTGGGATGAGTCCAATCGGAGTTCGTTTGAGTCGGTTCCCCGCTGTTCCCCACTTTTTTAGTGTTCCCCAATGAACCTTCCCCATAATAATTATTTTAGATATATATGTATAGAAAAAGTGTATCGTACAAAATGCCTCAACGTACGAAGCGTATGCTATGGCAAGTTCGCATGTTATAACCCCAGAAAGGAAATCTCGCATGTTGAAAAAAACCAAAGATCGAATGTTGCTGAAAAAAAACCAAAATCGCATGTTCAAAAAAAAATCACATGTTGATACTGCATCTCGTACGCAGCGTACGTTAAGGCAATTTGTACAATAACCGGCCTCTATATGTATATGTGTCTGTGTATATATAATTAAAAAAAAGAAGTTTGGGTTCGGGCTCGTTTACTAAACAAGCTTATTTTTAGGTTTAGGCTCGAGCTTGTTTAAATTTGACTTGTTTCGAGCTTTTTTTCGATCCAAGCTCGAGTAGTTCGCGAGTAGCTTGGCTCGTTTACAGCTGTATTGTTGGGTTAGTAGATATCTGATCATCGAAAAAACTGACTTGGGTAGGCCGCTGCGGCTATTCCGACCCATGAAGTGAAGATCTAAGTATAATCTCAACAGGTGGAAGCATGTTTTGCACAACTGTTTGGTTTAATCTTGTATCCGAAACAGGTGGAAGCATGTTTTGCACAACTGTTGATACGCTAACTAGTAGGGAGCCTCATTCGATGCTTGCCGCCATGTTCAGTGGTCGCCACACCGTTCACAAGGACTCTGATACGGTGAGTATGCAGTCGAAACTGGTATACAACGTGTTTGGTTGCAAGATCGGCTGCATTTCATTTTTCTATTGTTGATTACCATATAAAATTTGGTTGAGATTCTGTTTTGTAGGGGTATGTGTTTGTTGACAGGGATGGGATGCACTTTCGGCATATTTTAAACTGGTTGAGGGATGGTGTGGTTCCCATTTCCAACTTGTCCGATTTAGAGTGTTCAGAGCTTTTGCGGGAAGCGGAATACTATCAGCTTCTTGTAAGTCATTTTTGTCGTTACATTCCCTTATACGTTGCGTGCAAGTAGAGGTGTAAACGAGTCAAGCTGCTTGTGAGCTACTCGAGATCGTCTTGGTAAAAGAATGAATCGAGCTGAGCTTCAACAAGCTCGGGCCCAAAAAAAAGCTCGTTTATTAAACGTGCCCGAGCCCAAGCCTCACTTGTTAGCTTAAGTTTGATGAGTAATACTAGGATCATACTAAATTTAGAGTAAAGTACACGGGTGGTCCCTGTGGTTAACCAAAATTTTGGATTTAGTGTCTAGTTTTCAAAAGTACACGGATGGTCCTTGTGGTTTGCACTTTGTGACGTATTTTATCCCCAACTTTTGTCAAAAGACACAGATGGTCCCTGTGGTTTACACTTTGTAACGAATTTGGTCCCTAACATGGACATGCTAAAACCTTTAGATTTGTTGGCTAGGGACTTAATGCGTAAGGCTGTAAACGAGCCGAGCCGAGCCGAACCAGGGCCAGCTCGAGCTCGGCTCGAACTTTAAACGAGCCGGCTCGGCTCGAAATCATGAATCGAGCTGAAAATTTGAGCTCGGGCTCGGCTCGTATGAACTTCGAGCTGGCTTGGCTCGCTCGTTTTTGTCTTGTTGGTCGGCAAAGGGTTGTGGCTGTGGAAATGGTCAAAAGCACATTGTGATAGTGGGAGAAGTGAGATGAGGAGTGTAGACTCTCGGTGAAGTGAGCGGCCGTTTCTAACAATCTCATTTAGGACTTAGGGTTTCTGAAGTGTCAAGTGGAATGAACATGCTTTGTTTTCTTTTCTCTAAATTGTTTGATGTCAAACTGGGTAAAGTAAACAAAACATATATAATATATACAAATCATATCGTATATAATATATCAAAGATAAAACAATTCAAGTTATAATTTTGTATGAAAAAATTATATATCTTATATATATAAATATAAATTTGAGCTTTAATTTAAACGAGCCAAACGAGCGAGTCAACGAGCCAGCTAACGAGCGACGGGCTCGGCTCGTTTAAAACCGAGCCGATTTTGAACCGAGCTATTTCCGAGTTTTTTCCAAGCGAACTTCGAGCGAGCCACGAGCCGCGGGCTTTTTGAACAGCCCTATTAATGTGTTACAAATTGCAAACCACAGGGACCATCTGTGTACTTTTGAAAAGCTAGGGACCAAATCCAAAATTTTTGTAAACCACAGGGACCATCGGTGTACTTTACTCCTGAATTTATTATAGACTTATAAAAAATAATAAATGAGCGAAGACCCAGAATAAAAAACTACTCACAAGCCGAGATCGAACTCCGGCTCGTCTCGTTTGCACCCCTATTAGCTTTCTTTTGATAAAAGAATTGATTCTATCTAAAATCAAGTTTTGTATAGTACTTAATAGAATAGTCCTTTTGACTATTTCAGGGATTGGTGGACAGGATTAATGAGGTCTTGAATAAAAAGAAGGATGGGCAAGAATTAACACGAACTGATATTATCAAATGTATACACTCTACAAAGGATGGACGTGTCAGATTAAGAGGAGTGAATCTCTCTGGGCTTGATCTTTCGAAATTGGTATGATCAAATACATCTTGTTATGTCACTCAAGATTAATTGTCAAATCATGTATCTTATAAGTTATAAAATTGGAAGATATCATATCATGAGTAGTATTGCATGACATATCGACATGAAGTTATAAAATAGAAAGTCAAAATATGCTAACAGTTGTGAATGTTTTACTAAACATGTTTTTCCGATTATAACTTATGTAGGCCTTGTGGAGTGCGGATTTTAGCTATGCATGCCTCAAAAATGTTATCTTCTCAGGTGCTAAAATTCTTCATTGTGTCAAATTTTGGGTAAATTATATGACATGGTAAATTATGATTCACAGGGGCTGGTCTTATGGGAGCTTCGTTTATGCACGCTAATCTTCTAAGTGCAAACTTACAAGGCAAAAATCTCTTTTCAATTTATTAAATTCATTTTTAGGTCTAATTTTGTACATTCCCTCAAAACTTGGTATAATATCATATTTATGGTAAATATACGACATATAAGGCTTTCCTTTAAAACTTGCATTACTAGAGTTTATAGTGTAATGAGAATCGAAACGGTATCGTGGTCATATTATAATTTGTATTTAATGAAATGGGTAGATAAGAAATTTTAAGTATTTTGAATGGGAATTAAGCTCGTTTATCTACTTTTAAAGTTATTATTTTTTAATATTTGCAGGTGCTAGGTTGGAAAATTGTAATTTCTATGGTGCAGACCTGCGATCTGCACGTCTCCAGGTACGTTCGACTTTGGATTAAATGCACAGTTTGTCACTCAGTTCTAAATCCTTCGTGTGTTTTTATATTTTCAGACCGCTAATCTCACACAAGCGACTTTGGTGGGTGCCAATCTGGAAGAAGCCAATTTAAAGGTTTATTAAATATATAGGGTTTAGGGTTTATGGCAATTTCGGATTATTCAATAATGCCAATTTGAAGGGTGCAGACTTTGTTTCTCGGTTCTAAATCTTTTATTTATTTATATACTTTCAGTCTGCAAATCTCACACTAGCCAATTTGGAGGGAGCCAAGTTGGAGGGAGCCAATCTGGAACGAGCCAATTTAATGGTTTATGACATAATTACGGTTTATGTCAATTTTGGATTATACTTGTATGTTTATATTTGGTCTACTTTTGTAGGGTGCCGATTTGATTAATGCCAATTTTAAGCGTGCAAATCTTCGACGTGTTGATCTTAGCCGTTCGAAAGTAAGTACCATTGATATCTTGTACTTTATGAAAATGTCTAACAGCATCTCCAATGCTACCAAATTCCAAACCACCAAAAACCTTCGGGCTCCGCATGCCACATCAGCTTTCAAACAAACCTCAAAAATTCACTTCAGAGATTTCATTTTCATTATTAATGACAAATGTTTATGATACCCTTTTGTAGAATTTGCAAAGTGCGGAGCTAGATGGAGCGGACTTACTTGGGGCAATTAGATGACTATAATCAGGTTTAAGACATGAAAATGGGTGGCATCCTCCTTTATTTTCTATTAGTTCTCTACCAAATTAAAATATCTTTGTTACTCTATTGTTCTATGCATCACTTGATTTAGGTAATTTGTGGTTTAAAACAAGCTTGTTGAATGTTGAACTTTTCATTACTGGTTATTGTCTTTTAAGATATAAAGTAGAATAAGAATCATACAAGAGAAAACAATCCAAGATCGAGTTGAAGAACGGGGGTGTTTTCTTTTATTTTTTGGTTTTTCGTTATGTCATTGTCGAATACCGTCTTATAAAAATACCTTGTATCGTTATATCGTGTGAATTTAAGTAAGTTTCATGCTTAAGGGATCTTCACATGCTTACTCAAACGCGCCACATCCCCAATTTGATGGTCTTGATACTAGTAAGAACCGACACACAGATTGGAACCGCGATACATGATTGTGTGTATATGGTGAGTTTGGGGGATGTTTGGATCGAGATACATGCATTTGTCCAATTTGTCCAACCATTTATAGAAGAATCACGGATGTTCCAAGTAGGGAGTAGGGATGAGCAAGCGGTATTGGGTACCAAAAATACAAGTACCGAACGGTACCATATGATTGAATTTCGGTACCAATTTGGTACCCATCTCTGGTGTTTTTCGGGATCAACAAATTCGGTTTGGTAGTATTGCTATGGTTCTTAGTTCTTACATCTCTCGTTTGTAGTATTCTAGTACTATTATGATTATAAGGTGTTGTTTATAACATCATTTTTAAAGATTAATAACGGAAATGCTGACACGTATAATTAAAAGAGATTAATTGGAACTTAAAAAAAAAAGAAAAAAAGAAACCGAGATTCGACTCCACTTGGATCGAAACAAAATTTACAAAACATTCATAAAAGTCACGAAAACATATTATATTTGACCTGACTTGTTTCCCAAAAAGTTTACGTCGAACATACCAACTCGAATTTATACCGAAACGTACATAAAAATATGTACGTAAAATTTGTTTTTTAAACGAAAATGTATTATATTTAACCAGACTCGTTTCCTTAAAAGTTCACGTCGAAACTTAGAGCAAATCGAATTTATATCGACACGTACATAAAAATATGCATATTAAAATTAGTTTTTCTTAAGTAAAGGAGATATAGTTGTAAAGTCGAAACAAATTATTGTAAAAAACTCAATAGGTTAAATACGTTCGTAAAAAATCGTGCCAAGTAGCACTAATGCCACAACAGTGCCAGCGACCACCAACATCAGAAGAGCTCGTAAAAGTAAAATAAATAAAAAAGTAAAAAATAATACCGAACGAAAAACAGTTGTAAAATCGTTGAACCACGCACGCCCGTTGCAGCGTGTTAATACGAAAAAAATAGACATAAATGTAAAACGTAGAAAAGAATAACTAAGTCGATACAGGACCCGCGTGTTGCGATGAACTTGTCAAACGAAGAAAAATAGACGTGTTGCGACTGCCTGTCAAACGAGAAAAAACAGACGAAAAAACGTTGAATCCTACACGCACGTTGTGGCATGTTGACTCGAAAAATTTATAACGAAACTTAAAACAAAAAACTTGTGAAAGATGAAAAGTATGGGGGACCAAAGTTGAAAATAAAAAAGTGTTGGGGGTTAAATTGCAAAAGATGAAAAACTTTTTATTAAAATGTAAAAAAGTCAAAGAGGTAAAAATACAAAAGATTAAAATCTTTGGGTTAAAAGTGAAAAATACAATTTAAAAAAAAACTCCTAATACCAACATTACAACCATATAAAGCATAAATTTGTTTCTAATTTTGAAATTTATAGTTTTGAAATAGTTTTGATCATACATAGTTAATGATAATTATTGGTGTTAGACCACCCGTAACCGGTTTTTTTTCATCAAATATATCGCCCAAACACGCCCCATAACGCCCATACGCCGCCCCCGAGGCGTTTTCGGGCGTGATCTCGCCTGAATTTGTGTTTGGCGTTTTTTGAAACACGCCGAAGCCCCCCCAAAACTTGATTACTTTGCCCAATAGGACCTTTCCATGTGTGTATACTTAGTTTTAAGAGTTAATTACATAGTCCATGTGGTTTGCACAAAATAACATACTTAGGTACTAATAGTTTAAAATCACCTTCTAGGGTATTAACTTTTCATTTTGTAACGTTTGGAGGTATTAACTTCTAGGGTATTAACATAGTTAGTCCATGTGGTTTGCACAAAATAACATACTTAGGTACTAATGGGGAATGTGATTTTAAACCTACAAATAACGTTAATACCTCCAAACGTTACAAAATGAAAAGTTAATACCCTAGAATGTGATTTTAAACTATTAGTACCCAAGTATGCTACTTTGTGCAAACCACAGGGACTAACTATGTAACTAACTCTAGTTTTAATTAAAAAAAACAAACGAAATTAGTTTTAATTAGATTTTGGGAATGGTTTTTCTTGAAGTTTAAGTTGCACGTGGTTGTTGTGGGTGAAAGGAAGAAGAAGGTTTAAAAAAAAGGATTTTGCATTTCAGTCCCTAAAGTTTAAAAAATGATTTAAACTTCAAAAGTCCTTAAAAAAAGGATTTTGCATTTCAATCCCTAAAGTTTTAATTAGTTTTAATTAGATTTTGGCAATGTAACTTTTTTTTTTTACTTTTTTATTTCTAGTATTGTATTTTTTTTAATTTAATGAAGTATTTTAAGTTTTTAATTAAAAAAAATAATTGTGTAATGATTGGAAGGGGCGTTATTGGGCATTATTCCCACTACGACACTTTTGGAATAACGCCCAATAATGCCCCCATGCTGACTGGACTGCCACATGGCAGAAAACGCCCCAGGGTAGGGGCATTATTCATCTAACGACTACGCATGGTCTTAGAATATTACCAACATAAAGGGTGGTTATTAATTTGACTTGTGTAGTATTTCGAGAAAATATGTTGCTACATGTTTCGAGAAAATATGTTAGTTGGGCGATCTTCGATGGCCACATCTGTTCAGTTTGAAAGTGTCACACCCCAACCGATGGCGGAATCATCGGGGCGCGGCACTGAGCGAAACAGATTGTCCAGAAGTTTCCATAACAACTATCATTACCATTCAATTTAAGTTAACATGTCCCATACCATGTCTCAAATAGCAAAACAAGTTATTACAGACAAAAACTAAACAAATACTCTGTTCCGACAACTCAGATTTAAACATAACTAATTTAGTTATTGGTTTCTAGGACTCCAGTTCCTAGCTTCGATTTCATCACAGCCCGAGAAGCATATAAACAACCTAGGCACCTGTCACATACGTTAAAATAAAGTCAATACATGAAATGTAAAGGTGAGCATACAAGTTTGATAATAGCATATAGAGTTCGAATTCGTTTACGCATAACCAGCACGTACACATAGTGAAATGAAGCACGTTAGTTATCGACATAGATCCATCGATACCAATGACTGCGGGTTGACTGCCCGAGGCAGTTCGCAATACATGATTACCACTGTAATCCATGCAAGTAAAAGATCCTTAACAACCCCCGTGTGAACGGGTGCTGAGTCCAAACTATAGTACTATCGTTGCTAAGGCAGGTAGACAGCATTCCATGTGTAAACATAACAAACAAGCATTCATAAGCCACGTATAACATGCATTAATGGTTTAGCGTTAAAATAGCTTGCGTAGTGTGATCGTTGTAGTTTGAATAGTTGTAACGTATGTAACACCCAAAAGTGCTAAAAGCAAAAAGGGTTCGAGTATACTCACAGTGATATGGATTGAAGGGAGCGCTTTACAGCGAGTACGATTAGCCTGAATAGATTCGATAACGTAACGATAAGTGACGCGTAAAACAGTACAGGTGAGAGTGGGTAAGATGACTGATCGTGCGGATCAGTTATCCGTGAATAGAAGTCATCCGTGCGCATGACCTATCCGTCCGGACGGTAATGCATGAGGATGGTGTTCCATCCGGATAGGTTATCCGTGCGTATGACTGTCCGTGCGGGTGGCAATCCGTGCGGACTAGTTATACGTACGGACGACTTATCCGTACGGATAGATTACTTGTGTGGATAATTGTTCAAGTGGATTGTTTCTTCCTAAGATGTGTTTGTGTATGATGGCTTGTGCTTTGGAGTTTTCGTTGTAGCATTTAGAAAACACCAAAGTGTTCCTACCTTTCAAGCCGGCCGCGCGGATGGCGGTCCGTGCGTATGGTAGTCCGTGCGGGCAGCCTGTGCGCGCGGGCAGAGACAATCCGTCCGGATAGCCTGTCCGTGCGCACGGCTTGGCCGTGCGGGTGAAGTTTGTTCGATTTTCATCTTAAGGCCTTAGTATCTCATGATCCGAAGAGTAATCCATTCAGAGGTCGTCTGTCCGGATTGCTCGTTCGTCGATACTCAAACCTCGCTTGTAAAGTGGGTCCCAAGGGTAGTCCGTGCGGATGACAACCCGGGCGTATGGCTTGTACGCGCGTACGGCTCGTCCGTGCGGACAGCTAGTCCGTGCGGATAGCTTGTCCGTGCGGACAACTAGTCTGGTTGTTCCGTTCGTCTACACTTGGTTTCTGTTGTCGCTTATCGAGACGCTCTGAACACGTGGCAACCACTTGGAGTTGTGTTCTCACCCGCGTGACTAGACCGGTCAGGAACCACCCTAACTCGGCCCGTCGGCGACTCAGAACGGTCATCCCGGTTAACCCCGAAATCAGTTGTCTGTGGGTAGGATTCCAGATCTAGAACTAGGGCATCACTATTGACGAGTAGAACACTAGGGCCGATCGGATCCGTACCGGTTTTAAGGGTAAAAGAAGGAGAGAACTTAGGTTTATTTCTTTCAACTCCTTTATCCTTAGGATAGTTTAGATCTAAGTGAAATTATTGCAAAAACTTGTAGAAATCGTTTAGATCTAAGACATTCTTGGTGGAATGAAGCCAAGCATGAAGTTCTTACGAACTTCTTGATGACGTCACCCGTGAATACCTCAAATCCGGATGATTTCATGGTTAAAATCGATGATTCGAAAGATAGAAATGTGTAGAATGGTGTAGTGATCAAAGATGTACAAGAATTAGTGCAAGATCTTACCTGGATTGAGAGAAATCTGGGAAAAAGGGGAAGAATGCGTGTGGTTCGGACGTCACTTGCCAAAAGTGGAAAAAAGTGGAGAGTGACCCGTGTATTTATAGGATGCCAAAAAGGGAAAGGGGTGAGCCGTGCACACGGCACGCACCCGGGTAGGCTATCCGCGCGGATTGGTCATCCGTGCGGACGGGCAACCCGTGCGGATTGGCCATCCGTGCGGATTGGCCATCCGTGCGGATGCCACCTCCTTGGGTGAGCTCGATGCGATGTTGATTCGGCTCTGATTTTGCGAGCGGTTCGATAGGGTTTCCTAATTTAAATTACTTTCGGTCCCAACTACTTCTTATAGGTTTCGATTCGGAATTCAGGTTCGGGTTCGTTTTATATTCGAGTTAGACTTAGAGTTCGATTGAGTTCGCTTGATTATCACCGCACAACATAAAATAAACATGCACAAGTAACACGTAAGGCACACACACACGTATAACGGCAAGTAAAATACACAGCTCGAGTTACGATTTGATGTCGATTTGATTAGTATAGTATGATTAACTTTATCGCATTGTTACTTCCTATCCTTCACAGTCGTAGGTCGATTGAGATACGGGGTGGTGCTTGCAATGTACGACACTTACTCCACATAATCTAAATATCATACAAACAATTCTACGAGTCACGTCGCGCGAAATCGGTCGTTGACTTTGACCTTGACTTTGACTTTCACTCGTGAAAACACGGGGTGTTACAGAAAGTGTCTAAAATATGCAAGGTTGCGGATAGAATAGAAGCGTACCAAGGAAATTGAGGTTTTTCATGGAATTGGGCTACACAGTCGGGTGTGATGCTGAGCTTAAGGAATGGCAGGAATATCAAGATCTTCTCAACATGGTGAGACTTTCCAATGATAAGGATTCGTGGTATTGGAACGATGACAATCAGGAAGGTTTCTCGGTGAAGTAAGTTAAAAAGGCTTTAATTACTGAAAGAAGAACTAGCCATCTCCCTAAATTCGTTTGGTGTAAATGGGTGAAATGAGTGCTCCCCAAATGGGGAGTGGTAAACTTTTTCTCTAGCCAATAATGTCATGCCATGTCAACTCACCATTCCACTTCCTATTTTACACTTAATCACTATGAGTGCTCAAACACATAGAGAATGGTAAACAATTTATTTAAAAAAATAAAAAAATAAATGTGTGATTGGTTGGAAGGGTTGGGGCCCACCATTAACCCCCTCTCTCCCCTCTATCTCTTCTCTTCCCCACTTCGGTGAGTAGTCACCGAGAAACGCACTCCCCACTCACCGATTGAAGACCGGCACCACTTTCCCGTGCGGTAATCTTGGGTCATCGAAGGTGCCCCTTCCACCCTTAGTGGTTCAACCTTTTTCATTTTATTTGTATAATGGTCCGCTGTTAAAAAAATATAACGGATTTAAGTTTTTTTTTTTCGAATTACAAATTGATGTTTTAGGGCTTTTGATCAGAATGAGGATACGAGTCGATTGATATAAAACTTATTTCGAAACGGTGCTTCAAACGACGAAAACGATGGTTCAATTCAGGTGTGTAAAATTCCAATTAACAAAAATTTGGAACACCTTTTCGAGGTAAGTTTTAAGTCAATCAACTCGTATCCTCGTTCTGATCAAAAGCCCTAAAGTATCAGTTTGTAATTCGGAAAAAAAAAATTTAACTCCGTTTAGTTAATTCTAACGACAAACTATTATATAAACAAAATGAAAAAGATTGGACCGCTGGCGAAAATAAACTCAGTTGGAATTATTATTAGCAAAAAACAGTCAAGTTCGATTATTTAAATGGGGTCCTAATATTAACACATGGGAAAACTTATTTACACATGGTGTATACGGGCCGTATACTGTTATACGGCCCGTATAGAATAAAAACAACTGACAAAGTCTGTGCCAGCAGACTTTGTCAGTTGTTTTTACTCTATACGGGCCGTATAACAGTATACGGCCCCGTATACACCATGTGTAAATAAGTTTTCCTGGTCGTATACAATGTATACGAACGTGTATACGGGCCGTATACTCTTATACGGCCCGTATGGAACGAAAATTTGATTTTTCAAGTATTTTAGAGTGGTGAGGTGCTCAAAACTTTCTAAAAGTAGAAAAAAATAAAACATCAACAAGTAACAAAGATTGAAGAACAAGAAAATGTGTCGTATGATGAGAGTTGTAAGGAGTCTGAATAAAACGGAAGCTATCAAAACGGGATTACGGACATGCGTTTAATTCCCAACATATTTATTTTGTCACGTACATTTCGTAAGAAACTTTTCGTGCACTGAACCTTCACCTCCAATCATTTCCTGGTCAAATCACACACTATAAAGTTTAAACTTATCGTGTGTTGTAGTTTGGAAAGATGACCGAATAGAGATCTGAATAACAAACTGTGGAGAACTTGTTTGCATTATCCACCAACAATCCGTTCATTATCTGTTGTTGTCTAAAACAATATCAATTAACGTTCAGTTGTGTATACAAATTCATCACCGGTTTCTACAGCACAAGCACATACACAGGGAGAATGTTCTCGAAATTGAAGGAAAAGAAAAAATGGTTGTCGATGTTTTTCACTATCAGGATTTTGTTGGTTTGTTTGAGAACCAGATTCAATGTCCTACTACTTCAATCCTTCCTACATTATTGAAAATTACTATATCACCCGCCATTCTCTTGCACCTGTATACATTGATTGTGGATTTTCTTGAGTCGTCGGGAAAACTTTTCCTCAGGGGAGGGTGAGTAGTATGAGTCTGAGTCCATTGTGGTTCGTGAATGTTGGAAGAACCCGACACGTCTTCTGCTGCCTCTTCGGTTGGTAAAAGACATAGGATGGCTTCTAATACAGGCTCTTTGTCAGTTGTGGTTGATTTATAGGAGGAGGTTATGAAACGAATATATGTTTATGCGAACATCCTTTTTTTGTCACGTACATGCGTTTAATTCCCAACATCCTTATTGACAGTGGTACCAATTTCAAGTGAAGTTGAGCTTCCTGATGCAATTTTCACAGTGGTACCAATGTCCTACTACTACAATCCTTCCAACGCCTGACTCATATACTCTCGGTTAAAAAATGGTAAAAAATGGTTTATTCTCTTTAATCTATTAGAACGATCCTTGTCTTGAGAACCTGATTCTGATTTAAACAATGGAATTTGTGGATCAACAGAAATAACTGAAAATAACTCGCCATTCAATACAAACTCTTCTGAAAGACAAGAATACAATGTTCATGTATGACAAGGAATGACCGATCTAAGGCAGAGAATCTACGAAGAAACTGTTGGAATTTGTGGATTTCGGTTGGTTCAGAAACTTTGAGTGAAAGAGTTTGGAAACCGGACGGAATCTACGAAGAAACTGTTGGAATTTGTGGATTTCGGTTGGTTCAGAAACTTAACAAGAGAAGCAACTAAAAAAGGAAAGAAAGAATTTTTTTACCATTTTTTACCATATGTATACGGGCCGTATAACGTTTATACGACCGTATAATCTCGGTAAAAAACAAATTTACCGATCGTATACAATGTATACGATGATTGTATACGGGCCGTATATTCTGATACGGCTCATATACTATGGGTAAAAAATGGTAAAAAAATGGTTTATTCTCTTTAATCTATTAGAACGATCCTTGTCTTGAGAACCTGATTCTGGTTTAAACAACGGAATTTGTGGATCAACAGAAATAACTGAAAATAACTCGCCATTCTCTTGCACCTGTATACGTTGCAAGGTATAGAATGTTTGAAGTATTCTTGGTTCAATACAAACTCTTCTGAAAGACAAGAATACAACGTTCATGTATCACAAGATAATGGTTTCTCGACAAATGAAGTATTATCTGACATCATCTGTTCATCATTGTTCTTGAAGATGAAGATGAAGAAACGAGAGTTTGTTTTGAGAAATTTACAAGGTAAACCTGAATTTTCAGATTTTTAGACACTTACTTGAACATGAGTCTGAGTCCATTGTGGTTCGTGAATGCTTCGATTTCAACAAATCTTTCAAGGTCTTAAGTGATGGACAACTGGTTAAAAGATGTAGAAGAGTTTGTGTAGAGATCTTTACGTACAAATTTGCATCATCCTTACGGTTACAAATGAAGCGTTGGGATTCAAGGGTTTATGAGTAAAACGAGGGTCAGATCTCGGAAGTACTGAACAACAGAAATAACAATATACGGCCCTCGCAAAGTTGTCATTTTCAAGTGTGAGATTAGCCAAACGAGGATGAAAGATACTCAAACCATCTGATCCCGTTGTTGCAAACTCCTTTAATGTGAGATTCTTCAAGTTTGCACATTTTGAGAAAATACCAATGTGTTTGTCAGCTTCGTCAATACACAAAGTGACAGAATTTGTGGATTTCGGTTGGGTCAGAAACTTAACAAGATAAGCAACTAAAAAGTTAACATTCTGATTCAGATTCAGAAAGCAGATGTTTAGTAGTGTTTGAGAAACTAACAAGGTAAACCTTAATTTTCAAAATTTTAGACACTTACTTGAACCGTTAGTAATGCTAGATGTCATTTTGGCTGAACCACAACCTATTACAGTACTGTATGAACCTGCGTTTTGAAAATTGTACCGGTGATTGTTTATCCATACTATTCTTCATAGCCATATTCCCACTCACAATTTGTTGATACATATCGTCCGTTCAAGTTGAGTATTTTTCTAACTTTATGCTTGCATCCACCACAGTGAATATTAACTTTGAGTGAAAGAGTTTGGAAACCGGACGGAATCTATGAAGAAACTGTTGGAATTTGTGGATTTCGGTTGGTTCAGAAACTTAACAAAGAGAAGCAACTAAAAAAATACAATTGATTTCTCTTCCGGTTACCAGGCCTATCATCTCCGTCTACGTTTGGTTTCCTCAACGAAGAACCATCAGCCATTATCAGCCCTTTTTTCTTTTGGTTTCTGGTTGATTTTGAGGGTGAGGGTTTTGAATTGATTCTTGCGCTCAAGTTTCAACTACTGGAGTGAAAATTGGTAAAAAATGGTTTATTCTCTTTAATCTATTAGAACGATCCTTGTAACCATCAACCGTTCAAGTTGATATAGGAGAGTTGATGCAATTTTCCAAGCATTTTATCATGTGTTGTAATTTTAATGAAGCAATGAAGATTGAATATGAAAACCGCATCCGTCTTTTGTTATAGATAAGCGTATCACTCGATCCACTTACATTCGAATAACGTTGAGAATCCACAACGCTTATGGCTAGATTCTTTCCTTCAATCTTGGCAAAATCAATGCCTGCTTGTTTTATTATCACGAAAGTACTGAACAACCGAGATAACAGCTTCGGTATTTATCACTAACTCATCTTTGGTAGTGTTTGTTTGAGAACCTGATTCAGATACCCAACGGTCTCTTTGCTTCGTCCACTAGAACTATTTGTGTATGCATTCTTTTGGTAGTTAACAACGCTAATTAGAATGTGACACACATAGATAGATAAAATGTCACAGTTGTCAAGACTGTTTGTCGGGTTTCCAATGCTCACACAGGGTGATAAACAACGCTGATACACGTAACATCTAGTTATATTCAGATTTAAACAATGCCCACCGTTTCCGTATTAAAAAACGGTTGCGGTTTGTATTTCACATAGCCATCGTTTCCGTAGTAAAAAACGGTTGGGTTTGCACATTCAATCTTCAATACTTCATTAAAATACCACTAGTAAAAGAACCCGACACGTCTTCATGTAACAGAGAATGTTTTAGAAATTGAAAAGATTTGTTGAAATCGAATTTGACAACTATGACAGCTTATTAAAAGTATCATGTGTTGTAGTTTGGAAAGATGACCGAACAGAGATCTGAATAACAAACTGTGGAGAACTTGTTTGTGTCAGGTTCTTCTGCTAGTTACTCGGAATCGATAAATAACCAACACGAAGATCTCTGCGATCGCTAAGGTTTTCATCAATGGACTGATCGGTAACGTTACTATACCTGTGCTCCAATTTAAGCGGCATGTTCCGATCAACGTTTATCGACATTGTTAAAGGTGATGAAGAGTTTAGAAACCCTAGAATGATTGTGTTTTTACGGGAATAAAACGTGATTCTTGAAAAAACGCCAATATATACGACCCGTATATAGTTATACGACCTGTATACATGTGGTAACATAAAAAACCCACAAAAATAAATCAATTGAGTCGTATACGTTTTACAAATCGTATACACATGTATACGACCCGTATAACTGTATACGGGCCGTATATAATAAAAAAAACATTCCCTGCACATTTTCCTATTAAAAAACATTGTATACGGGCCGTATAATTGTATACGACCCGTATACAATAGGGGATGTGAAAATAAGATATAGGGTATGTGGGAATAAGGGGGGCCTATTAAATTAAAACCTATATAAATTAGCAAACTTTTTGTGCATAAGGACTTGTAAGTTGTGCTTTGGGTGTTTTCCAAAAAAAAAAACTTCATTTTTTAGTATTAACCCAAAGGTTTGTACCTTTTTCAATTTTAACCCTACATAATTTGTTTTTTTAACTTTAACACAAAACTTTTCATTATTTGCAATTTAACTTCACAAATTTTGTCACTTATACTTTTCATCTTTCGCAAATTTTCGTTTTACGTATAGTTCTAAATTTTTCGAGTTAATACGACGCAATGTACATGTGTGGTTCAACGTTTTTACCTCTATTTTTCCATGTTTGATAGGTTCGTCGCAATACGCATATTATAGGTCGAGTCAGTGTTGGTTGTCAATGACGGTTGTGTGACATTAGTACTATTTGACACCATTTTACGCCCCGCCGCAACGCGGGGTGTGCTTTGGGGATTTTTCAAAGAAAAAATTGTTATGCATATGGTTGTCGTAACGTTGGCTTTGGGAGTTTTCCAAAAAAAAATTGATTTTTTTTTTACTTTTCACCCAAAAGTATTTCATAAATTACTTTTAAAACAAAACTATTTGTTTTTTACTTTTAACCCAAAACTTTTTATCTTTTACAATCTATCCTCATAACTTTTTTTACTTTCAACTTTGGTCCTTTATAGTTTTCATTTTCCGCAAATTTTGCGCTCTATGCTTGGTTCTAAATTTTGTGACTTTACACATCACAGCGTGCGTCTTTGGCTTAACGTTTTTACGTTTCGTTCTAAATTTTGCGAGTTAACACGATGCAACGTGCGTGTGTGGATGAACGTTTTTACATCGTCTATTTTTACCCCGTTTGACAAGTTAACATAACGTGTGGGTTGTAGATCGACTTAGTTATAAATAAAGAATCCCCGTCGCATTGCGGCGGGTCGTAATCCTAGTTTAAATCTAACTAGTTGGTTGAACCCGCGCTTCGCGGCGGGGTGACCCGACTTTTAACAAAATTTGATTGGAAATGTAGACGCAATGATAACGTGAATAATGTGAATCCGGTTGGTATTTGTTCGGTTCGTTACGGTAGTAGCACTCGCTATAACAACCAAATAGAGATAAAAAAAATAATGTCATTATATAACCAAGAGGATATCGACATATGTTTTACATTCATCGAAAAGTATAAATATGAATACCGATAACGGTACCGAACTTGTGATATGATCAAAAGGATATCGACACGTATTTTACATCATCGAAAACAATAAAAACCGAATACCGGTATGACCTTATTCGGTCGGTATCGACACGGTTCATTTCGTTACTTGTATAATACCAGAACTTTATAAAGTAAACGAACGTAAGTTATTTAAAGGATAAAAATAGGATTAAAAAAAAAAAAAAACAAAACAACAACAAATTAAAAGAAAAACAAAGCAAAATGACAAAACAAAAACACTGTAGCAAATATGCTTTCCCATTTGATATATATAATAATTTGCCAAATATTCTTAAGTCGTAGAGGAATTGTATTCTTAAGTCATAGAGGAATGTGAAAGAAAAAAGTGTAGGGGCATTTAGAAAAATAAACAAAAGTAAAAGGGGGTATTTAGAGAAATTATTAAACATTCACATTCTTCACTCTTCAGTGGTTTTCATTTGTACCAAAAATTGCGTGTTCATCTTCATCGGTTGCAATGGACTCTGACGCTAGTTCTTCAATTGTTCGTCTGAATATAGGTCATAATTGTATCATACTTCTTGCTTTTGATTTGCGTATTTAACTTGTATTTGGCTCTGAAATGATCGGTTGATTAGGTTATCATACGTTTACCGTTTTTGGCAACTGATCGTCGGTTATATTCGCTGCATTATACGAGTATTTTTCATAAGTTTAGGTAATCTATCTGAGCATGAAAATTTGGTACTATTACCAACCCTAATTTTGAACTTAATAGTACGGAATTTGAGTTAATTTTCAATGGCTTACCTTTTCGTGATCCTGATTACCTAAAAAACCTCAATGTAGTTTTTAGCTTTACCTGTTGCGACATCAAGCTGTTGTTATGTTATGGAGTAGGGGTGCAATCATGCCGAGCTGAGCCTGAGAGCTCTGTTCAAGCTTTGTTTATAAATCTTGAGCTCATAGTTTTTCAAGCTCGAGGTCGGCTCGTTTGTATATATAATTTAGTTATTTTTTCATAGTTCTATAAATAGTAATCGTTATTATTTAAATATATACCTAATATATTAATTAAAAATTATATAAATAGTGGGCTCGTTTAGGCTCGTGAGCTGGCTCGAGCTCGACAAGTGAAGTTTGGGATCGGTTGCTAAACGAGCTCATTTTTAGGCTTGGGCTTGAGCTTGTTTAAGCTCGACTCGTTTCAAGCTTTTTTTCGAGCCGAGCTCGAGTAGCTTGCAAGTAGCTCGGCTTTTTTACACCCGTATTATTGGGTTGGTGGATATCTGATCACCGAAAAAACTGACTTGGGTATGCCGCTGCGGCTATTCCGACCCATGGAAGTGGAGATCTAAGCATAATCTCAAAATCTTATAGATAGGGATGTGCTGATTTCAGTTGTTTGGTTTAATACTATTTCCGAACAGGGGGTCATAAGTTCTGCACAACTATTGATACGCTAACTCATAGGGAGCCTCATTCGATGCTTGCTGCCATGTTCAGTGGTCGCCACACTGTTCACAAGGACTCTGAGAAGGTGACTATATAGACAAAAGTGGTATACGACATGTTTGATTGCAAGATCAGCTGCATTTCAGTTTTCTATTGTTGATTATCATATATTTGGGTTAAGTTTGATGATTATCATATTGAATATGATTTGACCATTTTGTGTTTTTGTAGGGGTGTGTGTTTGTTGACAGGGATGGGATGCACTTTCGGCATATTTTGAATTGGTTGAGGGACGGTGTGACTCCCAACTTGTCCGATGTAGAGTGTTTTGAGCTTTTGCGAGAAGCGCAATACTATCAGCTTCTTGTAAGTCATTTTTGTCGTTGCATTCCACTATATGTTAGCCTGCAAGTATAGGTGTAAACGAGTCAAGCTACTTATGAGCTACTTGAGATTGGCTCGCTAAAGGTTGAATCCAGCCGAGCTTCAACGAGCTCGAGCCCAGGCTTCACTTATTGAGCTTGGTTAAGCTTGATGAGTAATACTCTGATTATACTGAATTTAGAGTTAATTGCCCGGATGGTCCCTGTGGTTTGCCATTTTTTCACCTTTAGTTCCCAACTTTCTAAAATAGCATGTATGCTCCCTATGGTTTGCCGATTGTTACTCGGATAGTCCCCCAACTGGATGACCGTTAGTTTTTCCAGTTAAGTCTATGTGAAATTACTAAACGACTCCTAATATATTAAAATTTACAATTAAACATTAAACGAATATAAAATAGTTAAGTGCATGGGTCCCACCCAACCCCCCACCTACGTAGCACGGATACGGGTACGGGACTGGGGTACGGGGAACGGCAAAACTCAAAAATACAAGATACGGGTGCGGCAAAAAAAATAGTATTAAAAAATAAAAATATATTAAACAAAGTCCCAAAAATAAAAAAAAATATATATATTAAACAAAGTCCAAAAATATATTAAACTCCAAAAACACTACATCAGGTAATTAATTATCAATAATCAAAACGTTTTCAAATTCCGGTTCATCTAGCGAAAGATCGGCAACCTCCAAAAACCCAACATCTTCGATGAATGGTGAATACTTGAATAGAGATGATGATCAGACTTGTTGTACGTGAATGTTTAGAATAGCATATATACTTGATTATGGGGGTATGATCTCATCAAGTTAATAAAGTAAAATAGTCTTCCTTTTGAATATTTTAGGGACTGGTGGACAGGATAAATGAGGTCTTGAATAAGAAGGATGAACAAATGGATCCTGACTTAACACGCACTGATATTATCAAATATCGCATCAAATATTCCGAATATGTCAATTTTAGAGGAGTAAATCTCTCCGGGCTTGATCTTTCAAAACTGGTATGGTCAAATATATTTTATGCGATTCAAGAGACCATGTATCTTATAAAATTGGAAGACACTTGATGTATGTCATATCATGCGTAGTTTTATAGGACACATCAACAATTCAACATGAAGTTATAAAATATTGTCTGATAGTGCATCTTTTATAGGTTTACAACCCTTTAGGAGACCAGGTTGGCCTCCATATGATGCTGATATACGAAACACATTTTTTTTTGCATGCTAAATTTTATAACTTTTAGTACCTGCAAGAAAACTTGTGGGCCTCACTATAAACCAGTGCAAGTTGTATTCGAATATGAGACCTCTGTGCCACCTCTTTGAAGGCTACATGGATTCATTTTTACTTATATTAACAATAGGAGATCCATCATAAGAAGTAATGAATTTGCTATTGTTTTTGTTTCATTATTTGATTGTTAGTGGCCATTCTAGATAAAAAAAATTATTTAGCTATCATGAACTAAACAAATAGAAAGTCACAATATGCCAGTAGTGAATGGTTTACTAAACTGGTTTTTCCCGTTATTACTTATGCAGGACATGTCGCGTTTTGACTTGAGAGGTGCATGCCTCAAAAACGTTATCTTTTCAGGTGCTAATCTTCATTGAGCTAAGTAAATTTTGTGACTTGGTAAATTTTAATTCACAGGGGCTATTCTGGATTTAGCTTCCTTTTGGAGGGCTAATCTTCAGAAAATAAACTTACAAGGCAAAAATTTCTTCTTTTCAATTTATTAAATTCACTTTTAGGTATAATCTTGTACATATCCTCAAAACTTGGTATGATATCATATTTACAAAAAAAAAAAAAAAAAAAAATTAAAAAAATAAATAAATAAAAAAAAAACAAGAAAAACAAAATATCAAATACACGCAGTTTCAAATTCATGGCATTTATGGTTTTCCCGTAAACCAACCACCAATCACCAATCACTGCACGCCACCTCATTTTTTCTCTAAACTTCCCTTGACTCCCTTAGACCATGCGTAGTGGTAAGGGTGAATAATGCCCCCACCCTGGGGCGTTTTCCGACATATGGCAGTCCAGTCAGCAGGGGGCATTATTGAGCGTTTTTCTAAAATGGGTGTAGTGGGGATGTGGGTCCAGTCAGCAAGGGGCATTATTGGGCGTTTTTTCGAAAATAACGCCCAAAAACGCCCAAGGGGGTGGGGCCTTGGCGTGATCAGGCGTGTTTGAAGGCTTTTTTTGAAAAAAACACGCCTACTACGCATGGTCTTAAAAGGGTAGGATGGAGTTCCCTGTCCTTCAGAATTTGCTTTGCTGTCAAAAGTGGATTGGCTAAAAAACATGTCAAAAGTTGATTGGCTTTAAAACATGTCAAAAGTTGATTGGCTAATGGTCATATTACGAATTGTATTTAATGAAATGAGTAAATACGAAATTTTAGGTATTTTAATATTTGAATGTGTATAATTGATATTAATTTTTTTTGTTGGGTAATTATGATATTATGCAAGTTTCAAGTGGCATATTTTTTTTTGTTAGGTAGTTATGATATTATGCAAGTTTCAAGTGGCATACATGAAATTGCGTCTTTATTAAATGCCTGGTTTATATTTTTTTTTTGAACGGTTAACGGTTTACTCCCCTTAAGAAATTCGCCCGCACTGCGGGTTCGAATCCCAGGCCCCCCCTAAGGTCCAGCCGCACTGGAATTACCCAATATTGGTACCAGAGTGGACTCGAACCTGCACCCCTCCAGAAGAAACCCCCAAGGGGGAAAACTCCTGACCTCCTCCCAACCACTTGGGCTGGGGATCATTGGCGCCTGGTTTATATGCGTTGTGAGATGCGATGCTAACTTGTATTTATTAAGAAGCTAAGCCAAGTTATCTTGTAAACCATCTGGCCAAATATGTGGTCTGGATTAAGCTCCTTTATCATTTTTCAAAATAAGTATTATTAGTTTTAATATTGCAGAGGCTAGCTTGAAAAATTGTAATTTCAGCTTGGCAGACCTGCGAATGGCACTTCTCCTGGTACGTTCGATTCTGGATTAAATACACAACTTGTTTCTAAGTTCTAAATCTTTCGAGCATTTCTATTTCAGAGCACTGATCTCGCAGGTGCAAATTTGGAGGGAGCCAATCTGGAAGAAGCCAATTTAAAGGTTTATTAAATATTTAGTGTTAAGGTTTATGGTTGATGATTCTTGTTGTCAATATATATTTTTTTTTTCATAAATCAAAATATATATAAGTAGATTTTAAAGGTTAGAGCAAATTACAAATCATGGGTTGGTAGACGGGCAACAAGCTGCGCCGCCACCCCCTTTTGAATTGCAAATCCTACTCGGCTAAACACATAACTATGGCCTACAGACACTGTCGCATGCGCAAGTGCTGTCAATATTTGCTCTACTTTTGTAGGGTGCCAATTTGAAGGGTGCAAGATTGAAGGGTGCAAATCTTCAACGTGCTGATCTTCGTGATGTGAGAGTAAGTACCATTGATGTCTATCTTGTACTTTATTTCATGCATCTCATGAAAATTGGTTTAGTAATTGTGAGACCACTTGTTAAATGTCTAAAATGTCCTTTAGTATTGACTAAGCCCTGTGTTTAATCCCTAAGAGATTTGATTATTAGTGACAAATGTCTATAATACCCTTTTGTAGCATTTGGAAGACGCGGATCTGGATGGGGCTAAATTACTTGGGGCGATTAGATGACACTATAAACTGATTTAAGACAAGATTAGTTGTATTCTCTTCTTAAAGTTTCTTCTACGTGTTAGTCTCTTTGTTACGCTATTGTTTTGTGCATCGTTTGATTCACGGTAATTTGTGGTTTAAAACTTAAAGTTTCTTCTACCTATTAGTCTCTTTGTTATTGTTTTGTGCATCGTTTGATTCACGGTAATTTGTGGTTTAAAACAAGCTTGTTGAAATACCGGATGTTGACTTTTAAGATATAAAAGAATCATATAAGAAAAAGCAATCCAAGAATTAGATCCGTTACTCGAGTTAGGGTCATCTGAACTAGGTGCAAATTGGATGTGTGCATATACGATGGTTAGGGTTAAGTTATTCTACAAATACTCCAAAGTGTAAGAAGAATTTATAGAGTGACAAGTGTTCAAGAACCTAAAACCTAAACCCACTACACCACCACCCAAAATCTAAACACCCACCACCCCACCACCACCCAAAAACCTACCCCCCTCCTTGGCAAAAAAAAAAAAAATAATAATAATACTAAAAAAATTTGGTGGGTGGGGGGTGGAGAGTTTAGGTTTTTTTTTTTTTTTTTTTTTTTTTTTTTTGTAGTGGGTTTTTTTAGAAACCTTTGTACAGTGTACACTTCTTACAATTAGGAGCCTTTGTATTTGATCCTAATCCAAGATGACTATGATAGTTAAGATCACTCGTATATTAAGAGTACTTGATACGTAAGTCACTGTATTATTCGGGTTTGTTTATACCGCAAATAAAATACCCAAAATTTATTTATTTTTCCACAATTATACAAAAATACCAAAAAGTTGTTTTTTACAAAGATTAAAATGCCATGAAAAATACCATAAAAATACCAAAAAAATGTTTTTTTACAAAGATTAAAATGCCTTGAAAAATACCAAAATTGATTTTTTTCCTTTTAAATATAAAATTGTTTTCCTACAACAGCTTGCACTACACATAGGGCTGTAAACGAACTGAACGTTCAACGAAAAGTTCATGAACCGTTCGGCGGGAAGTTCGTTCGTGTTCGTTCGTTTAGCTTAGCGGACGAACATGAACAAAAATTTTCGTCCGATAAGCTTAGCGGACGAACATGGACAAAGGTCTCGTTCGTTCATTTATGTTCGTGAACGTTCGATAATGTGTCCGCGAACATTCGTTCGATTACGTTCGTTTATGTTCGTTCGTTTACGTTCGTCCATGTTTGTTTGTTTATATTATTCATTAAAGAATAATTATTTTTTATATATTCTATTTAAATTATATTATCTTTTCTTTTTTTTTTATATATTCTGTTGTTTTAATTACATTAATATTTGTTTGTTTTGTGTTCATGAACCGTTCGTTTATACTGTTCGTTTATGTTCATGAACAATTCGTTTGTTAACGTCCGTGAACCAGTTCGTTTGTGTCCGTTAAGGATCTTAACGAACGAACACAAACGGACATGAACAAATTCATATCCTTAATGAACGAACACGAACAAGAAAACTCGTTCGGTCCTCTGTCCGCGAACCGTCCGTTTGTCCGGTAAAACCTTAGCGGACGAACATGAACATGGTCCCGTCCGGTCCGGTCCGGTCCGTTTACACACATGTGACATGTAGGCCTCAAGGTGCATTGTTTTTTGGTTTGTTGTGAAGTGTATTTTGGTTTGTTGTGAAGGTTGAGTTTATTAATATTATTGTATCACAATATTATTTTTTTTTTGTGCATGTGATGTTATGATATTTGGAGGTTTCTATTTTTTTTTTTAGTTTTTTTTTTTACAATGTGCTTGTTAGACAAGCGTAACTTATATGAACTGAGAACAACTAGAGGTGAACCTCCGCATTGCGGGGACGTGGGGTCAAAAGTTATAGCATCAAGTGACTCAAAGTCGACAATGTTCTAGGAAGCCTGAGTCAAAAAGGATAACTTAGAAATTTGGAGGAAATGAAATAAAACAGAGGTGCCCTTGAATCATTCATTTTTTATTACTCCGTATGTTTTCTATATTGAAAGATAAATGCTTATTAAAATAATTAATAAATAATATTAGCAGTTTTTTTTAGATTTGTTACAACTCTATATCTAAAAATAATTAAGTGTTAATCTTTCTTTATTTTATATGCACCCATCTAAGAGTTTATAAAAGTATATATTTATTTAATTAAAATAAATGAATTTCAAAGTATGAGTTAAAACACTTAAAATTTCTTAGTAATGAGTTTTGATTATATTTTTTCTATATCAAAGCAAACCGAACCAAATAATATATCCATAACATATTAGTTTTGATGTGTATTGTTTACATACTTCACTCAAAATTATTTATTTGCTTTTCTTTTATTTAAAATTTCAACATATAGTTTAAATAATTTAATATGTTGGTGAGTCAAAAATTATTTATTTGCTTTTCTTTTATTTAAAATTTCAACATATAGTTTAAATAATTTAATATGTTGGTGAGTCATCCTGAAAATAAAGACATCTGTAATTATGCCTTTTACACCTCTCAAGATCTCACAATATCTTTCACCATTTATTTTACATTTCCAGATAATATGATTTTCTCATCCAAGTATGTTTTTTTTTTAACTAAAATCATCACATTTTTTAGAGAAAGATAATTGACAGACGGATGGCCCTGCCGGTGAGTATCCGGCCACCTCACGATTGTCATCCAAATATATGGTTTAAATGTTAGTTCCTGATTGACTCCGGCAGTGACACAGACACAGGCGTGGCGGTGGTGGTCATTTGTGACATTGACCGTGAAATCCGGTAAGGGGGTCGACCGGAATTAGCGATGACGCAGGTTTCAAGCAGATCTGAGAAATCGGCCTTGCATGTCCTTGAGGCAGAAGTGAAATTTCATAGGTACCATTGTTGTCTTTTTCCGGTGTATTTCGTTGTTGTTGGCGTCGGAGACAACCGGCCATGGAGTGTTTTTGTTGTCTTGTGCAGGCAAGCGACAATGGTGGTGCTTGGTGATTACCGGCGGCTGTTGCTTAGTGTGTGTGACGTGTGAGGAGAACAATGTCAACCCCAAAAAAAGCAACATAGAAGGGCATATTGTAATTTTTAACGATGGCACTTTTGTAATATTGATCGATGCATTGTAATGGCTCGCCGTTACCATTACCGTGAATACACTGTTTCTCAGTTATGTTATCAATTAATATAGTATATCAATTCCTTTTTCTGTCAAAAATCAAATCATCGCGTTTTTATTTTGAAAGATATTTGAATTCGGTCTCTCTAAGAGCATACGTAGTGGGGCGGTATGGCACCCCATAGCGCCGCCATGGCGCCGCCCACACCGAAACGCAGGGCGCTATGGCCGGAGATGGCTGCCATGGCGCGATGGAGATGGCGCCGCTATTCTGGTTCCTTTCCAACATTCCACCAATCAGAAACAAGCAATTTTTTTTATATTAATTAATAAAGTTGAAAATTATTAAATAGGTAATGATGGGTAGGGGCTTTATGACTACGGGCTCTAGTGATATAACGCCCCATAAAGCCCCCGTGTGACGTGGCACGACACGTGTCGCATAACGCCCCACAAGGGGCTTTATGACTACGGATGGCCTAAGTTAGACTATCCACTATCACAACCCAACTCAACCCAATATTATATTAAAATACTAATTTCTCTCTCTTCCACCTACACAACTCAATACAATCCAATTTTTCACCCACTATCACAACCCAACCCAACCCAACCCAACCCAACCTAAACTAATATTTTATTATATAAAAAAAGGAAAAAGAATTAAATATTATAAAGAAATAGAAGTTAAATAATAGAAAAAAGAATAAAGAATTAATATTATGTTGGTTGTTGGTTGCAACCATTGGTTGCCATACCAACCTGGTTGTCCATAAATTTCAATTATTTAATTAAAATAATTTCCTACAATTTTGTCCTATTTGCCATGTGGCAACCGTTTGTGCAATTTGGTCACCATAGTGGGTAGTCTTAGACTATCCGCATCAGTGAAAGGCTATCCTTTCTACAAACAGCCTAATCAGCATGCCACATCAGCTTTTCACTTATTCTTCCCACAAACACTTTTTACCCACAACAATAACATATATATCCTTCCCACAAACAACCTTATAAAAAAAAAGAAAGGACCCACCATTAGGCCATTCTTCACCAAGAATTGTGAAGAATGAACACCCTCCATGTCATCCTCTACAACACCCACTAATCCATTCCTCTCACAAATGCCCTCCACATAGGAATGAACACCCTCCATGTCACCTACAAACATTCTTGATGTGGATAGTCTTTACTATTTTCATGAGATGACAAAAAAATGAATTGTCATATCAAAGTTATCAGACTCTAATAATTGTAAAGTCATTTTCACATCCCCAATAGCTATTTTTTCTCATTTTTCCATGCTCACGTGGACTTGTTTTTCATTTTTTCTTATTGTGGTTGATGTTTGTAGGATCAATTTTTTTATCCATGTATTTATGCAAGAACTAGAAAAAATGAGAGAAGGTGGGGTAGTTTGCAGGTGGTGGGGCCAGGTGGGGGGCTTGGGTAATAATTAAAAAAATGTAAATGTAAAAGGTGTTGATGACATGACATTGTTTTTAGGTGTTTTTAAGATTACTTATTGGGTGGGTTTTGAGTGTTTTTAAAGAATGGGTGTTTTTCTGATATGGCGGGGGACTAGTCACGTTTTTAGATGTTTTTTGTGCTCCTTATTGTGGATGCTCTTTATATATGGGGTGCTCTTTATATATGGGGTGCCTCCTTACTAGCATTCACACTACCTCAGTCAAAGAAAACTTTTCAATTCTTGTTTGTTCAAGGACCACCACATTTTCAATTCTTGTCTGTTCAAGGAGCACGTCAATGCAAAATTTGTTAAAGTGTTTCATATTTTCAGGGGAGTTGATCACTTTTTTTACCACACCAAGTTTCCATTCTAATAATTTGTTATTCAATTTTTTTTTTTAAATAAGTCTATATCTAAATCCTGGTCCACTTAACCATGATGTATTATTTCTTAGCAAGGGCATTTAATGTTTTCAAATACGGATTGGTCGATGAACCCCCATTGTACGTTCGACGCGGTGACCAAACATTTTGGCAGTGTATCAAGGATCGTGGGATTGATCCTAGGGTTAGAAATATTTTAGACCATGTCGGTTTTGGTGGTCTAATTGACTGTGGGTACCGGACTATTGACCATGCGTTAATGCATGCGTCGGTTGAAAGATGGCGTCCGGAAACCATACTTTTCATCTAACCGTTGGTGAGGTAACGATAACACTACAGGATGTCAACGTTATATGGGGTTTGCCGATTGAGGGTGAACCAATAACCAGCACCGACCATTCTTATAACACAAACCAAAATCTTAAAAGGTGCCAACAATTGATGGGTTTTACCCCGAGAAGTAGTGATTTGTCAGGTTCACGAATGAATTTTTCTTGTCTTTTTGCTGAATTTGAAAATAAACAGTTGGCTGAAACTGCTAGTGATTTAGAATGCACACAATATGCACGATTGATTATGCAATGTGGTGGAATGCACACAATATGCACGATTGATTATGTTAATGTTATATGCACGTATATGAAACAAATATAACTACAGATACTTACAAAGACAAGAAAAACCTCATGGAGAAACGTGCAAGAAAGAAAAGTACAGGGGGCATTTGGAGAAATAAACAAAACGTAAAAGGGGTCATATAGATAACTTGTTGAACACTCACACAATATGCGTCTTCATCTTCTTCTTCAGTTGCACTGATGACATCACCATGACAATGGACTCCAACGCTACTTCTTCGATTGTTCGTCTCAATATAGGTCATAATATCACACTTCTTGCTTTTCAGTTTCTTATTTTACTTGTAATTCTCTGTAATTTCGCTCTGAATCGTTCGATTCATTAGGTTTTCAGTTTAGTTTCTTTATTTGACCGTTTTAGGCATCGGATCCTTAATTATGCATGTTAAAACGATCGATTCTTTAGGTTATTAATTGTTTAGTTTGATATTGCTGCCGAAACAAGTGGATTTGATCGATTAAAACTTGAACAGTGATTAGGTTATCAGTTGTTTAACATAATATTGCTGCCGAAACATGTTTAAATGATCGATTGATTAGGTTATCAGTTGTTTAACTTAATATTGCTGCCGAAACTGTTGGAAATGATCTATTGATTAGGTTATTAGTTGTTTAATATAACAATGCTGCTGAAACAAAAATGATTTATTGATTAGGTTATCAGCCTGAATATTATAATATTGCTGCTGTGACATGTGGAAATGATCAGTTGGTTAGGTTATGAATTTTTAATTCAATATTGTTGCTGAAACACATTGAAATGATCTATTGATTAGGTTATCAATTGTTTAATTAATATTTCTGCCTTAGTTAATTCTTTACTGCTTACTGGATTCCGTAGGTTATTCTTTACTGCTTACTAGATTTCTTCCATTAGTTTAGTCACTATTTTTCCAGTTTCTCAGTTATATAGAAAATTGTTGTGTTACGCTTATTAATTTTCGGTCAGTTAGTAAGTTTTTTTTGGGTTACTGCTTATGTGAAGTTTGAATTTTTTATTAATTTGGAAAACCAGACTGGGACGGGTGTAAAACTAGTTTAAATTGCTGCTTAAACAGGTGTAAATGATATATTAATTAGGTATTTAGGTTTTCATTTGTTTAATTTGATATTGCTGCCGAAACAGGTGGATATGAATTTCTCACTACCGTTGATACGCTAACTCATAGGGAGCCTCAGTCGATGCTTGCTGCCATGTTCAGTGGTCGCCACACTGTTTACAAAGACCCTGAGAAAGTGAGTATATAGATTATAGACAAAACTGGTATACAACATATTTGTTTAAGTTTGATAGAATACTCGGATTATACTGAGTTTCTTAGAACATTGAGCATGAAGATTTTTTCCACTCAAAAGGAACATGTTTTGACCAATCTGTGTTTTTGCAGGGGTATGTGTTTGTTGACAGGGATGGGATGCACTTTCGGCATATTTTAAATTGGTTGAGGGACGGTGTGGCTCCCATTTCCAACTTGTCTGATTTAGAGTGTTCAGAGCTTTTGCGGGAAGCAGAATACTATCAGCTTCTTGCAAGTCAACTAGGCTCGTTTACCCCTGTATTTGCAAGAGTCATACTGATTGTTGCTTTTATTGCTTAGAGTTAGTGTTAATTGACTGAACACATCCTCTTAAAATTCTCAAAAGATGCACCACCTAACAAGGTGTAACTTCTGTAAGAATTACACCTTAAGAATACTCTAGGCAGTGTTATTACCATGGTTACGTTACTTTTTATAATTTTAATAATAAGAAGAAGAGAATAAAGAGAAAACAACTAAAAGACAAAATATATGAGAATACAATAAACAAAGTCATAAAATCGTTTTACAAGAAGCTGTTCATATAAATAGTCTTTCTTTTGAATATTTTAGGGACTGGTGGACAGGATAAATGAGGTCTTGAACAAGAAGAAGAAGAAGGATGAACAAATGGATACCGACTTAACACGCACTGATATTATCAAATATAGCATCAAACATTCCGGACATTTCAATTTAAGAGTAAATCTCTCTGGGCTTGATCTTTCTAACCTGGTATGGTCAAATACATTTTGTAATGCGACTCAAGATTAATTGTCAAATCATGTATCTAGGTCCAATGGGTCCCGGTTCAATTACTTTGACCCAGTCAATCAAGTGCAAAGATTTAGGGCTAAATTAGTGGGGGTTGAATGCTATTGGAGTCAAAGACTCAAAGTCAAGAGGGGAAAGGGCTGAAATTCAGGATTAGTAACTTCTATATTTCTTATTTAAGTATTTCATTTCTGTTCCATTTTCCTATGTCTTGTTTATTTGGATTATCTAGTGTTTTTGTATTGGAGATTAGCCCCTCTCGAATCGGGCCAACTATCTTAATATTTCAATAAATCAGCCTCTTGTTTTCGATTATCTATCATTTTGTTTCATTATTTGACTCTTGGTGGCCATTGTGGATTAAAAAATTATCTATAGCTATCATGAACTAGTCAAATAGAAAGTCACTGCATGCTAGTACTGAATGTTTTACTAAACTTGTTTTTCCCGTTGTAACTTATGCAGAAATTGGCGTGGTTCGACCTGAGTCATGCATGCCTCAAAAACGTGATCTTATCAGGTCTTAACATTCGTTGTGCTAAATTTCATAATAAATTTCGGGAAACTTTCGTGGTCTTATTTTCAGGCTGCTGATCTCGCAGGTGCATATTTGGAGGGAGCCAATCTAGAAGGAGCTAATCTGGAAGGAGCCAATTTAAAGGTTTATTAAATATTTAGTGTTAAGGTTTATGGTTGATGATTCTTATTTGTCGATATTTGCTCTACTTTTGTAGGGTGCCAATTTGAGAAACGCCAATTTGAGACAAGCCAATTTGAAGGGTGCAAATTTGAAGATTTCAAATTTGAAGGGTGCAAATCTTCAAGGTGCTGATCTTCATGATGTGAGGGTAAGTACCATTGATATCTATCTTGTATTTTATTACATGCATCTCATGAAAATTGGTTTACTAAGTGTGAGACCACTTGATAAATGTATAATACTGGTAGTTATATCTGCGCTCTGCAGCGGAATAACATCTTTTTTATGGGCGCGTTGCGACGGGTTGTTTTTAAAAATCTAAACATAAAAACACACTCAACACCGATGTATTTGAAAAGCGCAGAAAGCTACGTCAACTTATGAAAATGTACGTTACGAAAAGTGAGTGAAAAAAATTTTTAAAATAAAATATTAAATTTTTAGTAAAATAAATAGAAAAAAAGAAAAGAAAAAACAGGAAGAACGACAAAAATATAAAAAATTAATATTTTTCTTTTTGTTTTGGCAAAGAGGTAAAAGAAAGAGTGAAAATGCTCAGAAATTTAATATAATAACAATTATAGTAAAAATAATATAATTGTGTTGAAAAGAGCTTATGTCTGCGGGCGGGCAGACATAAGCTCTTGAAGACTGTTTGTTAAAAAAAAAAAAAGATCTTAAAATAGCTTTTGTTTGCTTAAAAAAAAGCTATGGAATATTGCTTCAAGATCTTCACACACATCTTCACACACCACCAACCTTTCTTCTTCTTCCTGCCACCACCACCACCTCCGCCACCACCACCGCACCACCTCCGCCACCACCATCGTCAATTTAGGGAGACCGTAGAGAGAGAGAGAGATCTGTGAGAGAGAGAGAGAGAGCTGTGAGAGAGAGAGCTGTGAGGGAGAGAGACCGTAGAGAGAGAGAGAGAGATCTGTGAGAGAGAGAGAGCTGTGAGAGAGAGAGAGAGCTGTGAGGGAGAGAGAGGGCGGCGACAGGTGGTTCCGTGACGGTGGTGCACCGTTTTCAGACAATAAGAGGGCGGCGGTGATGGCGGAGGTGGTGGCAGAGGTGGTGCGGTGGTGGTGGCAGAGGTGGTGCGGTGGTGGTGGTTATAGAGAGAGAGTTTCTAGAGAGAGAGAGCAGAGAGAGAGAGAGTTTCTAGAGAGAGAGAGCAGAGAGAGAGAGAGAGAGTTTCTAGAGAGAGAGAGCAGAGAGAGAGCTTGTGTGTGTGAAGTTGTTTTTGAAGGAAAAAAAACAAACCCTCTTCTCCTTGCAGACTGCAGACATTTGGGCCACATCTTCTCTTGCAGATGCCTGCAGATGTGGTTCGCAGACTACAGACATTTTACATCTGAAAAAAAAACAGCACCTTAGTGTATTACTTTTACCTTCATCTTCTCTGCTTCATCCTTTATCACCTGTTCAAGTTCAAGCTATCTCTATCCCATTTCACCAAATCAGCCGAGGAATTTAATTACTCGATCTTTTTTTAAGCACTTGCTATCTCACAAATAAAAGTCACGAAGGAATCCTCTCTAATCGGCTTGTGATTTAATCTCTCCGTTCAACAACCGTCCGCAGCAAACGCCACGGTATCAAGCATCCTTCTATGATGGGCTCATCGGAAAATAATCAAATCGCGCATTTCCCTCCTCTGCTTCTCTCTTCTCCGTTATTTCCATTTCTACACGGCACCCTCTTCTCTGGTTGGCAACCGACCAACTACAGGCTCGCTGCCACTGTTGTCTGTTGTCAGTTGCCAGAAGCCATCGAAATACCGAATCATCCAGAGAAATCGAAATCAAAGTCGGTGCAAAACCTAGATCGAGAACGAAGGACGTCATTCGAGTGAAAAACCGCCGCTGTTATGCCTCGGCTTGTGGTGGTGAAACCGCTGCTATGGTTGTCGTGGTACCAGCGCTGATGGTGAAACTGCCTGAGAGCACCTCAGAAAAATAATATATGTTTGGGCTAATAGAAACGCTAGACGTGACACTTAAAACTAGTGTACATGCGACTTAGTAATTGTTATAGAGATAACCAGTCTAAGTACCCGTGTGTTACACGGGTGGCTAAAGAGGAAAACTAAGTCCTTTAAAATTTTGAATTAAAAAATATAATTTTATATACGTTGAAATATTAATGAAAATGTTAGAGAGTACACGAAAAAATCTAAATACATGAATACAACAAAAAAATCACAACTCATTGAAGATCTCTTTATAGACAAAGTCTTGTGTCTAAGTCTAACCCCTCGGAGATTTAATTATTAGTGACAAATGTCTATAATACCCTTTTGTAGCATTTGGAAGACGCGGAGCTGGATGGAGCAAATTTTTAGTTGGGGCGATTAGATGACACTATAAACTGATTTAAGACAAGCTTAGTGGCATTCTCTTCTACCTATTAGTCTCTTTGTTACTCTATTGTTCTGTGCATCGTTTGATTCAGGGTAAGTTGTGGTTTAAAACAAGCTTGTTGACCTTTTCGTTATCGGATGTTGACTTTACGATATGAAGTAGAAAAATAATCATATCCGGCACTCAAGTTATGTGTACCAGGTGCAAATTGGGTGCATATGTGATGGCTATACCAGTTAAATCACACATTAAAAAATACTTTATACGTAAGTCACTATTCCAAGTTTTGTCTATAAAGTTGTATAGAAAAACTTGCAAATGATTAGAGTGCCATTTAAATTTTAAGAAAAATTTGGTGATGTTTAGAAACTTTGAAGCTCCAAGTGATCGTGAGTTTTTTTCTATTGTTTTTTTTTTTTTTTAATCTTGATCGTTTAGTTAAAACTTAAGGCCAAAACTTTTATTCAGTTATCTAAAGATATGTAAAAATACAGGTTATATTTTCTGGGTTTCGTTTCCTACATCCGGTGTAGGGTAAAAAGAGACGGTATGTGATTGGAGATTTATTTTTAAAAGAGAAATATCTAAATATAGAAAGATCACTTAAAAAAAACTTTATAAGGGAAAGGGAAGGTTTTTTATTTCATGGCGGATGATTTACAATAGTTGATGTCTACGAAAGATACAAAAGATAAGAAAATACAACACTCTTATTAGGCCAGGCGGGGCGGTCCGTGATGGACGCCCGGCCACGAGTTATAATATCACGAACACCGCCGCCCCCCTAGTTTTCACGCGTTATATTTTAAACGCGTTGAATCGGTCACGCGTTGAAAGTTTATTGTTTTGCAGAGATTGTTTTTGTCGTTTATGTAAGTGAATTAATAGAACTTTGATGAAAAGTGCAAATTAGCCCCTCAACTTTTGTTAGCTATTTTTAAATAGCTATTTTCTATCACTAGTGACCACCCCCACTACATTTCTATCACTAATGATAGAATATTGGGTGATGGCATGGCATGAGTTGATTGGGTATTGGGAGTGATATAATTCTATCACTAGTGACCACCCCTCCTTCCCTTAGTAGATGAAAAACTTTTTTAAAGTATCCATTATTCTTCCTTCCTCCTTTTTTGTACCCCTTTTTTTCTAGATAGGCTTTACTTCTTTTTATTTGTATCTTCCTCTTTGCATGTCCTTAATTATGACATGAGGTCTTTTTTTAACTTTCATTTCGTAGGAGGTAGCTAAAGTTGTCTTTAATGAACCAAAATCCACCGTTAGGGATTTGGACCTTTTTAGGCATTATTGTCTCTTAAGCCACGTTCATGCTTGTCTCATAAAGTTAGCTGTCATGAAATTTTGACTCCAAATGAGTCTTTAAGACTCAGTTTTGATGCATATCTTCGTAAAATATTAAATCAGATCATGGGTGTTTTGAAAATCGTATTTGAAGTACATGATTTATAAAATCTTTAACCTTGAGATGTTTGACCTCGTTTTAAGTATTTATACTCATATTATCTTTTTGTTTAAAACATGATGGATATATATCTTTTTTGTGATTTATGAATAACTCATATTATCTTTTTGTTTAAAACATGATGGACATATATCTTTTTTGTGATTTATGAATAAGCAAATCTTATATTTTTTATCTAATGGTGGAGTGTTTCTTGCTAGTGAAATCATGACCTAGGAGATCAAGTTTGATAGATACAATAACATATTCCCATCTTTAGTTATTTAAAAATATGTTTCCTTTATTAATTATATATGAATCGTCTTTTACATTTATAATTTGTTTAAATTTTAGTTAGATTATGAAAAAATATATATATATATGACTAAATATGTAACTTTCTACCATTATTTACTTTTATATAGTTTTCCTTTAATTTTTTTTTCACTTTTAATTTATATAGTTTTCCTTTAATTTTTTTTCACTTTTAATTATAAACTTATCTTCAGTTTTGTTATTCAATGAATGAATGTATGTTTTTATTTTATTAAAATATAAATAAATTTGTTATATATGTTTATTTTTATTTGCTAAATAATTAGTTATTTACTTTTTGTATTTTTTTTTCTTTTTTACATTTATAGATTTCTTTTCACATAATTAATATATATTTAGATATGATCATATTTTTTTAGGGATATTTGTGTCAAAAAGAAAAGGAAGGAAAAGAAAACGAAGTAAATAAAAGAACTCGCAAGAAAAAATAGTTGTGAAAATTACATGTTTCCTTATTTGATGGTAATGACAAAAGAGACATCTTTGTATTAAGTTAATTGAAACTTTAACAACAGTCAACAGAAAAGTGGAAATCTATGAAAATTAAGAATGGTTCCTGTAATTAATAAAAATTAAGCAAAAAATATGAAAATTTCTGTATGCCTAAAAGATTCAACTATCTAATTTTGTCTATACAATAAACAAGGACTAAACTACCAACTAGACTATTTAGATTTCTAAATGCATGTGAATTCACTACTATGTGTGATATATCTACTTGTGAATGAATAGTGATTAAGGACAAAGAAATGCACTAATGTAGCAAACGTGGTGAAGGTTGTCAAGATATTAAGTATATCGTTGAGAAGGGGATGTCTTTGGTTTAAGTCTCACAGACAACATGTAACAAAGTAAATTCACCATTCAAAAATATGTATATCGTCCAAAAGCTGTGAGCTTGTGTAATGATACAAGTTGTATACACTATTTGTTTGTGTAATGTTTTGATGAGTTTGTAAATGTACTGATTTCAAGTAATAATATGAATTTTATTTTGTGGAAACATATAAAAAGCTTTTGTTTGGAAGCCAATTTACATGTTAAAGGAACAAGCGTATAATTTAAATGCATGTCTAAAGAAAAGCTTAAACATCCTCAATCACCAAACGAATCTATACCTTATAATAAAACAAAACAAACTTATGCCATTTGTCCTATTCTTAAAAACCTTATTGCCACGTGTCATCTGATTGTATGGCTAAATAATCTTTTGAGCGGTAAAACAGAAACACGCTCTGCTTTCTCCTTCGTATTCACATTCTCAATCCACCGCCTTTTTCTCCTCTTTTTCTCCTTTGAAAACCCTCTCTGTATTACTTTTTTTTTCTTTCATCCGCCTCTATATCCAGAAACCCTAATCTCCATTCTCTCTTCTCCCTCTTCGTCGCCTTACATCTTCTTCCTTTGTACGTTGTTTAGGGTTTTACAAAAATAGAGATTCAACAAACAACGCAGAGTATGAATCTGAGGAACAAAAGACCGATCCTTTTCTTGGTCTATTCTGTTTTTCTTCTCTGATCAATCTTCTAATAGGTATTCTGATTTAACTTTTTCACTTTGTCAGTATTAATTTTTTTTTTCGTATTTCGATTGATTGTTGTAAGAATTTTGAGGGATTTGTTATCGCTTTATAGTTACAGTCAAAGTGTTTTCTTGAATCTTTTGTAGTCAATTGTTCGAAAGTTTATGTTTTCACTAAACATTCATGTTCTTGAGAACCCTAATTTTTTTCTGTTTGATGATACGGATTGAATATCATGTGGTTTGATACTTGTGGGATGTCACAATAACACAGATTAATCGTTATTTTGTTTTAGGGTTTCACATTTTATTATATGAGATCGATTAATGGTATTTTGTTTTTCATCATTATTAGGGTTTTTGGTATGCATAACTTTCATGTTTTGAAAATACCTAATTATTCGGTTTTGTTGATACTGATTTGAATTTTATGAGGTTTAATACTGACAAGAATGTTACCAATACACATATAGTCCACCTAAAGTAACCGAGTAAAAGTTGTGTTTTCTTCTCAATTGTCGATGCATTATAACTTGATTCCTTTTTCTTATTCTCTGATTTCCCTTTCACACTATATCACTTCCACGCTGCTCATTAGTATTCTTGCATGGTTATCTATAATATTGTATCGATGTAACAACTACATTTTCTATATATAAATTACAGCTGAGTTTATTTGTTTGCAAATTTTCATGATAAACTATCCTTGCTTTGAACTGGTTTCATAAATTGGCTTGTGATCAAAATCCGTTGAACGTAATTACAGACCTTATTCATATATAACTTAATGGTGATAGTAACATGTTTGGCATTCGTCTATAAGTCGTGATGATCAGCTTCAGGGCTGCCCACCACAGAGGCGGCTCCATGATGACCCTGTGGAAAACAGCAAATGGAGGCATTGCCAGATGTGCGAAAGGATAATCGATTCAATGCGTGGTTTCTATCACATGACATATCGATATGATTACAGAAACAATATTGTTGTATCCCTTTATTTTAAACATTTTTTACTTTTTTGAAATATTATGGCATTCGTCTATAAGTCCAAACCCAGGTTTCACTTTTATACAGGTCAAAATTGCCACCTCTACTTGATGCGTTAGAGGTCATGTTTAAGTTTGATTTGTTGTTCAGGTTGATGATGCAGAAACTATAGTTAACCTAACAGAAGAGATGGAGTCAACTGATACCGCACTTCTTGAAGAGGCTGCCACCATTGTTAAAGAATTGAACAAGGCGTTGGATAAGTTTAAGCTGAGTCAGCTTCTATTGGGCCCTTATGACAAAGAATGTGCTGTTATCAATATAACTGCTGGTGCTGGAGGTACCGATGCACAGGTAATCAAGTAAATTTTTAACATCACTTATCATTTCATTCATATACATCATCAATGGCCATGAATGATATCACATTTTATGGAAGTTTACTTGATAATATTCAGTGCAGGACTGGGCTGATATGCTTCTAAGGATGTATGTAAGATGGGGAGAGAGACAAAGATACAAAACAAGAGTTGTTGAAAAGTCAATGGGAGAAGAAGCTGGGATCAAGTCAGCTACAATCGAGGCTGAAGGTCGATATGCGTTTGGATATTTGTCCGGTGAAAAAGGAACACATCGAATTGTTAGACAATCTCCTTTTAACGCAAAAGGTCTTCGTCAGGTATTGACTTTTGCTCACTTTTATTTACTCAGATGTCTAAACTACCCTCCAATAAGAACAGAGTTTGTGTTTATTGATGCAGACAAGCTTTTATGGCGATGAAGTGATGCCTCTTCTTCCAGAAGATTCACTAAATGTTGAAATACCAGAGGAAGACCTGCAAATAGGTTTCTCGATAGCCGGTGGGAGCGGTGGTCAGAATGTTAATAAACTTGAAACCGCTGTTCGGATAACCCATATTCCAACCGGAGTAACCGTTCGTTGTACAGGTGCTGCTTTCTCTCTTTATTTGACCTGTTTTTTTGTTAAATCCGTAAACTTAAGCCATTTTATTCTTTTGGATAAAAATATCCCAAATCTGTACGTAACAAAGCAAAGGCAGTTATTTTATTATAAAGTTAAACAACTCAAACAAGTGTGCACTCCCGACCCCGCACCTCCTAACTTGCTTGATGTGTATTATAATTCACTTGGTCACCAAGTCAATCCCGGTTACACTAAAATATATAACCTGTTTCGTAAAAGGGTGCAATTAAGATATTGTCCAACTTTTGAGGTGAAGTTAAAATAACATATCTTTTTGGAAAGCTTTAATGTAAAAAGTTATCTAGATATTATTTTATTTATTCGTGTTGACTTCTAATTGAGTATTATGGCTGCTCAAATTGCAATCATGTATACTATTCCCTTAGGTCACAAAAACGGTTCTGTCTGCAGAATTTAGGAATTTAGAAGATATATATAGCTTGCCCACATTGATGAAGTCTTCGCATTCATCAGGTTGCTTTCGCTCGACTGCTCAATTTAAGCCAACCAACCCATTTATACGAGGTTAGATATACGTCACTCATTTATTATATTTTTATTGAGCATTTCAAAGCATCCCTTTTTATTAAAAGGAAAGTGTGTTGTTGAACAAGAAACCAAATAATCTACATATTGATTCATTGCTCAATTGGTTGGAATCTTAGTTGTAGCAGTATATGTTGATTCTAATAACTTTTAAGCATGGCTTCATCATTTAACTTTTATTACATGTCATAATATTTGGTCGTATTATTAAAGATTGAGGTAATAATTTGCTATAATGCCTTTGCTTTGTTACATACAGACGACATCAGGAATAAGGGAGAAGGTAGCGGCGGAAAACGATCTTATGTTACATTTAATTCAAATACGAAAAATTCGCTTCCTTTACTGATGATTGACAATAGATGTCACTTCAAATCTTTATCAGCTAAGTGTTTGGCTAAACGCTCGCACTGCGCGAGGTAGGTTTTGACTTTTCTTTTTCTTTTTTTAATATAGTCATGATCCTTTATGATGTTGATAAACCGATTAGTGCATTTAGAAGTTAATATAGGCTGTAATTCGATCCATTTTACTTGTGAACGAGTCGATTTGGATTGTGTATTATCCCAAATAAGTCAACCCAACCTATTTGGGATCTTACTAAATGCAACATGTATCTACCAAACTTCAGATTATCGAACATTCCAAGTGGATTAGGAAGAAGGCGATTCTTTTGACTCACTTCTCAACACGCTACCATATCGAGGTAATGAATCCCCCCTTGGAAAATACTTCAGTTTTGTGTTTGTTTCTTTTTTATTTATGTTTATTTCTCTTCTATATATAAGAAAATGAAATATATTGTTTTGAACAATAAAAAAACAACGATTTTAGATTTTTGAAGGGTATTAAATTTAGCTACCCATAAATATAACACCAGGATGTTATGATCTAAAAGAGATTTTCCTAAACATCAGCTCAATCGCCAGTCGTCAAAACCATCAGTTAGCAGCTCGGTACTTGCCAACTGATCTGAATGGTCGGGCCAGTTTGGTTTTAACATTGTTTTAATGTCATTTTATGACAAACTTGATGGTCATAATTGATTACAGGAAATCCGTCAAGCTGTGACAAAATTGCAGGCAAATGTTCAAGCCCGAGTGGTCTCGCTTACAGAAGGTTTTAGATTAATGTACTCACCATAGACACGTAATTTGGCTTCAATATTTGTGCATATTTAGAAATCTTGAGATTCAAGTAATGAAGCCATTGTATCAATTCAAAATTCAGGATCAACATTTAAAAAGGAAGCATCTGTAAAGAATTCATGATTTCAAAAAGTCACAGTTCGGTTAAAATTGAACACAATAAACTTTAGTTTGGAAAGGTCTAGAAAAAATGATGATCCACATGGGCTTCAATGGCGGTAGATATTATATGTTTGTGTTAAGCCACCCGCGAAACTCGCGGGATCTTAGACTAGTCACAAATAAACAATGGTGAAATCAAAACCTTTTAGTCGGGGGTCATTTCAATCAGCAGACAAAACACAAATAAACAATGATGGAACCAAAACCTTTTAGTCGGAGGGTTATTATAAGGTTCTCTTCTCTATTGGTTACAACTAAATGGGTATCCAGTGTATGTTTTTATTACATAAAATTCCTGATTTTATTATATAAAAATCCAACAAACTTTGTGACTAAGAGTCAGCAGACCTGGTGACCCCTTTGGTTCTGCCCCTTTACATAAACATACTAAATAAGCAAAACGACCGGGGTAGACTTTGAACGTATAAGCCAAACCATATACGATGACTTTGAAACCATTTCAAATAATCAGGTTATTAAATATAACAATTATTGTATTATTTATTTTTATTGATCAAGTTTGTTGTGAAAACAGTTATAACGGCTGGTATTTTTTAAGGAATGTGTAACAAGCCAATGACGTAGTGGTGGAGTGGTTGGAGAAAGACTTGGCGTTCCTTGTGACCCAGGTTCGACTCTCACTTTCCCTAGTATTTTCTGCGGCATCCAGGTGAAGGGTGAATACGGGCAGGGGCGGACCTACCCTTTGGCCAGGGTGGGCGAACGCACCCCTTGAAAAAAAAAATTGTGTATATTTTAGGCAAAAAACCCGACCGCACCCCTTGGAAATATGGTTGAACACATCGTCCGCACCCCCAATAAATAATTTCTGGGTCCGCCACTGAATACGGGTGGCGTTTCGTCTTGGATGAGATGCGAGGTTTTACCGATTATTCCACTGTCGTGCCTTCGGGCAGGTGGAGGTCGGGTTTCCGCGCATCTGGGAGAGACAAGGGGCTGGCGACAGTCGAGTATTCGACCTTGGCCACAGCGCCCGGTGTCACGGTGGTTGACACGTCGTTACTTGTCGTAAAAAAAGGAATGTGCAAGAAAGAAAAGCACATGGGGGGCATTTCCTACATATACAAAACACAACTTCAGGGAATAGTGTCAGGCAGCTTCCCTATTGGACCAACATATTTTTAATTTAATTTTATTCTCTGTTTAAAATTACGCTTTCGTCCTTTGTTTAAAATTACGTTTTTGCCCCCAGCTCAAAATAAAATTATAACTCTGCCCCTAGCTTAAAATTACGCTTTTGCCCTCGGTTCAAAAACTCACTTTTAATTTTGTTCCCAGTCTAAAATTACGGTTTCGCCCTCCGTTTAAAATTACGTTTTTGCCCACAGTTCAAAATTTGTCTGGCACTTCTCTATTGGACCAGACCAGTTTTAATTTAATTTTATTCCCAGTTTAAAATTACGCTTTCGTCCTTTGTTTAAAATTAGATTTTTGCCCCCAGCTCAAAATAAAATTATAATTTTGCCGCTAGCTTAAAATTATGCTTTTGCCCTCGGTTCAAAAACTCACTTTTAATTTTGTTCCCAGTTTAAAATTACGGTTTCGCCCTCCGTTTAAAATTACGTTTTTGCCCCTAGCTAAAATAAAATGTTGTCTTTTCCTCTAGCGCAAAATTACGATTCTACCCTCAGCTCAAATTTACGCTTTTGCCCACCGTTCAAAATGAAATTATGTTTTTCCCCCTAGCTCAAAATTATGATTTTACTCTCAGTTTAAAAATATGATTTCGCATCCAGTTCAAAATATAATTACGATTTTGCCCTCTGTACAGACATACATGTTATTAGAGAGAAATATTCGGCTTATTGACCCGCGACGTGGGCGGGCAAAAACTAGTTGAAATACATAAACAAAAGTAAAAGGGGCATCTAGTTAACTTGTTGAACACACTTCAGGGTTTTAGCAGGTATATTATGCGTGTTCATCTTCTTCATCATCAGTTGCACTGCTGACGTCACCATGAGAATGGACTCCAACGCTAGTTCTTCGATTGTTCGTCTCAATATAGGTCATAAAATCATACTTCTTGCTTTTCAATTTCGTATTTCAGTTGTACTTCACCGTAATTTTGCTCTGAATCGTTCGTTTGATTAGTTTTTCAGTTTAGTTTCTTTATTTGACCTTTTTTGGCGTCTGATCGTCAATTATGTATGTTTAGATGATCGATTGGTTAGGCTATCGGATGTTTAGTTTAATACTGCTGCCGAAACAAGTGGAATTGATCGATTAAAACTTGAATAGTGATTAGGTTATCAGTTGTTTAACTTAATATTGTTGCCGAAACAGGTCTAAATGATCGATTGATTAGGTTATCAGTTGTTTAATCTATTATTGCTGCTGGAACTGTTGGAAATCATCGGTTGATTAGGTTATTAGTTGTTTAATATAATATTGCTGCTGAAACAGGTGGAAATGGTCGATTGATTAGGTTATCTATTGTTTAGTGTAATGTTGCCGCTGAAACAGGTGCAATTATCGATTGACTAGGTTATCAATTGTTGTTCCGAAACAGGTGGATATGAATTTCTCACCACTGTTGATACACTAACTCATAGGGAGCCTCAGTCGATGCTTGCTGCCATGTTCAGTGGTCGCCACACCGTTCACAAGGACTGTGAGAAGGTTAGCATATGTTTTTGGTTAAGTTTGATAGTAAGGCCACTGGGGGTGGCAAAAGTTCAACGCGTGATAGGGACTTTTCAACGCGTGGAAAAAACAAATTCCCACCGCCACTCCAAGTGTCACGCGTTATAGTTCAACGGTAAACCCGATTTCGTTATTTTCTTCACGGCGTGATGGTTTTTTTTGTGAGGGTAGTTGTTGGTTGGGGGGAAATTGTTGGGTGTGGTGGTGAGTGATGACCATTGCCACCAAAAAAGGCTGTGAGTGATGGAAAAATGGATGATGACATGGCGGAACTTGATTGGGTGCTTGTGAGTGATAGAATTCTATCACTAGTGACCACCCTCACCCCCCTAATACTCGGATTATACTGAGTTTAGAACAGTGAGTGTAAAGATTTTCTTCTGCTCAAAAGGAACTTGTTTTGACCATGTTGTGTTTCTGCAGGGGTATGTGTTTGTTGACCGGGATGGGATGCACTTTCGGCATATTTTAAATTGGTTGAGGGACGGTGTGGCTCCCATTTCCAACTTGTCTGATTTAGAGCGTGTAGAGCTTTTGCGGGAAGCGGAATACTATCAGCTTCTTGTAAGTCATTTTTGTCGATCTGTTTCCCTAGTGAGGCTACAAGTAGAGCGTAAACAAGTCAAGAGCTACTGGAGATCGGCTCGCTAAAAGCCTGAATCGGGCCGAGCTCTTGTAAGTTAAACGAGTTGAGCTTGAGCTTAGGCAAGCTAGGCTCGTTTACACCTGTATTTGCAAGTGTCATACTGATTGTTGCTTTTATTGCTTAGAGTTAATTGACTGAACACTTTCTGCCTTCCGATTGGTTTCATGTTTGATATTGAAACAACAATACAATGATTGTATGATCGATAATATAACAATGAGTATGAAATTGAAGTAAGATGCAGAAAGATTTAGAGAAAAGAAAGAACATGGTTTGACCATAGATCAGTAGTTATGTTCGACACAATACATACGATATATGTGATTCGTGAACCGTCATGTCTCCCAACCGACGCAACGATTCAGAACCATCACAACTGCTACCTAGACCCGACATTTACTAATGACACGGGCTTGTCAAAGCAGTTCAGCCCAATCGTAACATAGTACTTAATTGTTTTGACCATAGTTACCTAAATCGCTCATGATGCCACGATCCACGTATTGGATCGCGGTGTACCAAATCGCAATTCGCTAGCGTACCGGAACGATGTGGTACGGCGTTCCCGATTGAACTGGTTCGGCGTTCCCGATTGAACTGGTACAGCGATCCGTTTCTGGTTCATCTGCGTTCCCGATTGAACTGGTACGCCGTTCTAAATCGTTTTAGGTACAGTGATCCCTGACGAATTTTAGTTTTGGGAATCTACTGTCTTTTTTTGAACAGCCCAATAACATTTTTCAGGAAGAAAGTGAAGAAAGAAGAGGGAAGAAGAAGAGCGGCTGCATATGAGTGTGTTTTAGGTTTTTTAGGTTTAAATAAGTTTAGTTATTTTAACATTTAACCCCTCTATTTTTACTAGTTTATATTTAAACACTAAAACTTGTAGTTTCTACATAAAAAGTATAAAAGTAGTTATTTCAACATTTAACCCCTCTATTTTTACTAGTTTATATTTAAACACTAAAACTTTAGTCCTTAAACTTATAAACTTATCTATACATATACATAAAAAGTATAAATTAACACTATATATATACATAACATTTAACCAAATTACATCATCAATTTCTACTCCTATTCAATTTCCATTTTTATCTTTAACCTTCAATGTTTATGTTTATGTTTGATAATTTGAATTTTGAAATTTATGTTTTAATTTGTGTACACCGAACCGAACTCTATGGTACACTGTACCGGTTCGTACCGAAATGAACCTACCCCCCTCCGTACCGAAAACGTCACCACTAGCGAATTGCGTACCCGAACCACGTACCCGTACCGGAGCGAACCGCGAATTAGGTAACTATGGTTTTGACCCATTCGTCTAATATATAATATAACATAAGTTTTAATCTAATGCAGCCCATAACGAAAAGTAAGATCAAGGGATTAATATCCAACATAATTGACTGAACACTTTCTCTTATAATTCTCAAAAGATGCACAACCTCAAGAACATACAAGCAACACGTTGTTGATAAAACAGTCTTCCTTTTGAATATCTCAGGGACTGGTGGACAGGATAAATGAGGTCTTGAAGAAGAAGGATGGACAAATGGATACTGACTTAACACGCAGTGATATTATCAAATATTCCAACAAATATTCCGGACATGTTAAATTAAGAGGAGTAAATCTCTTTGGGCTTGATCTTTCAAACCTGGTATGGGCAAATACATTTGGTGTCTTGCAACTCAAGATTAATTGTCAAACATTTATCATATAAAATTGGAAGATACTTGATGTATGTCATATCATGAGTAGCATTAGATGAAATATCAACATGAAGTTATAAAGTATTGTCTGTTACGAACTAGACAAATAGAAAGCCACAATATGCTGGTAGTGAATGTTTTACTAAACCTGGTTTTTCCCATTATAACTGATGCAGGACTTGTCGCATTTCGACTTGCGTCACGCATGCCTCCAAAACGTTATCTTTTCAGGTGCTAATATTCGTTGTGCTAAATTCATAAGAAAAATTGGGAAAATTTTGTGACTTAGTAAATTTTGATTTACAAGGGCTAATCTTGAATTTGGGGTGGAAACGAGCCAAGCTAAGCCCGAGCTCGTATAGGCATGTTCAGCTTGAGCTAGGCTCGTGCTCGGTTCGTTTGTTGTTTTATTTGCATATATGTTTTAATTATTTACATATATATTTATAATTATAAATTTTATATAAAATATAATATATATTGTTTAATTATTAGTTTTTGTATATAATAATAATCACTATATAAATATATTTTATATATTAAATAAAAACTATATAAATAAAAAAAGCTTGTTTAGGCTCATGAACCGGCTGGTCCGGCTCGATATGTGAAGCTTAGGCTCGAACTTGATTGCCTTGATAAAAGCTCGAGCTTGTTTAAGCTCGGTTCGATTCGAGTTCTTAGCAAGCTGATTTCGAATAGCTCACGAGCGGCTCTGTTCGTTTGCTCCCCTTATCTTGATGGAGCTTGTTTTTGAGGTTTAATCTTCTGAGTTCCAACTTATGCCCTCAAAATATGCACGTTTTCAAAATTTTCACATGTATGGCTTTCCCTTAAAACTTGCAATAGGATACTAGAGTTTAGAGTGTAACAAGAAATGGAAGGGTATAATTTTTGAAATTTGAATAGGTATACTTGATATTACTTTTTAAGTTAAATACTATTTTAGTCCTCGTGGTTTGCTCAAAATATCTATTTCAGTCCAAAAGATTTTTTTAGACTTTTTTAATCCAATAGTTTGGTTTTCATATCAATTTAGTTCCAATCCACTATCTTCATCCAAATCTTTTGTTAATTTCTAATGAAATGACCAAAATACCCTTAACCCCCTTTTAAACTAATATTATATCTTTCTATGCTTGTAAATGTTAATCTTTTTTGACACGTAACTCTCTGGTGTCTCTACACTTTTAAATAATAATTTAATAATTTTATTATATATATATATAGAGAGAGAGAGAGAGAGAGCGGTTAACATACAAAAACCCTTATCATACTTCACGTACGCGACAATACTGACCATCAGATCAACTTATCACGCACGGATAAGTAATCACACAAGTATCAATTATCACCTATGGGCATCAAATTAACGTGCGTGATTTGTACATGTTTGCGTAATAATACACAAAAATTGCTCCCATGCGTGATTAGGTTTCCAATTATAACGTGCGTGATTTTCAAATGCACTTTGCGTAATTTGGTCGCGTACGTTATGTAGGTTAAGCCGTAATGTACATTATACTTTCTCTCTCTCTATATATATATATGTATGTATAAAATATTATTTTGGTGTATAAAGATTTTTTTTGATATGCTTGTTTGGTGTATATATACACATTAGTTAAAAATATTAATAACATGTATACTAGAAATATTATTTTTAATATGCTCGTTTTTATGGTGTATTTATAAAAGAATATTAATGTATGAAATTTTATGGTTGTTACAAAACGTGGGGATCGTTGATTTAAGGTAACCAATAATTAAGAAAAGAGTATTTGTATCTTCCTTTTATACCCTTTTGAATAAAAAAGAAAAGGTCGACAAGCTAAGTGGTCAATAATGTGTGTGTGTGTATATATATTATTTCATACGTTAATATTTTTTTTAAGTACACTATAGAAACGAGCATATTAAAACGTATATTTTCTTTATACATGTTATTAGCATGCAAAAAGATTTCAGTAATTATTATTAAAAAAATATAATATTAATTTAAAAAAGGGCCAAGGGTATTTTGGTTATTTCACAAGAAATTAACAAAAAAATTGGATTGAGTTAGTGGGCTGGATCTAAATTGATATGAAAACCAAACTATTGGGTTAAAAAAAGTCCTAAAAAATCTTTTGGACTGAAATAAATATTTTGAACAAATCACAAGAACTAAAATAGTGTTCAACTCTTTATTTGTAATCAAATTTGATATTATGCAAGTTTCAAGTGGCATACATGCATGGGCGGACCTACCCTTTAGCCAGGGTGGGCGGCCGCACCCCTTGAAAAAAAAAATTTAGTGTATATTTTAGGCAAAAAAACCCGACCGCACCCCTTGAAAATATGATTGAACACCTCATCCGCACCCCCAGCAAATAATTTATGGGTCCGCCACTGCATACTTGTAATTGCATTTTTATTAAATGTCTGGTTTGTATATTAGTGAGTTATGACATGCAATGCTAACTTGTATCCAAATATGTGGTCTGAATTAAGGTCGTTTATCAGTTTTTAAAAGAAATTATTATTTCTTAATATTTGCAGATGCTAGCTTGATAGAGTGTAATTTGTACAAGGCAGACCTGCGATTTGCACATCTCCAGGTACGTTTGAATCTGGATTAAATGCACAATTTGTTTTGAGTAAACTACAATTTGCCTCCCTGTGGTTTGGGCCAGTTTGCATAATGACACCCTATCTTCCAGTTTTTGCAATTTGCCTCCTCGTGCCTGCATTTCATCACACCTTGCCTCCCTCCGTCACTTGACCGTCTGTTTGACCATCCAAGAGAGTAAAACGACTATTATACCCTTTTTATATTGCCGTTTGCTCCCCTATGGTTTCGTTATATTACAATCACCCACCACCCACCACCACCATCAGGTCACCTCCACAACACCACTGTAAACGACCACTATCAACCACTCTTTATCAAAAAACTAACTAATAACAAAACAGATTCTATGTTATTGAGAGTTCAAATTCCTAACTTCCACAAAAACAATTAAAAAAACCCACTGATTTGTCGAACTATTCTGCTAACATACCCCAAACTTCGTGATGAAGCCTTCATTGTTACCAGTGATGATTATGTCGTCTACGTAAACAAGGATGTAAATTAAAGTGCCATTGTTTTTGAAGATAAAAAGAGATGGGTCGGCTCGACTGCATATGAAACCAAGGGTGATGAGAAAAGAACTTAATCGTTGAAACCAAGCTCGTGGAGCTTGTTTTAGACCATAAATGGCACGATTTAGTTTGCACACATGATTCGGACGAGCTGAATCTTGGAAACCTGGTGGTTGTTCCATATAGACGGTTTCCTTAAGATTGCCATTTAAAAATGCATTGTTGACATCGAGTTGTCTTAGTTTCCATTTGTTGGTGGCAAGGCTTAGAACAACTCGGATAGTGGAAGATTTAACAACGGGGCTAAAGGTGTGAGAAAAATCTAGACCCGGAACTTGATTGAAACCTTGAGCGACAAGGCGAGCTTTGTAGCGGTTAATGGAGCCATCGGATTTGTACTTAATCCGATAGATCCATTTGGAGCCAATGATATTGGTTGAGGTGGGACGAGGAACAAGGTGCCAAGTGTGATTGGAATGTAAGGCTTGGAGTTCATCATTCATGGCATGAACCCATTTGGAATCTTTCATTGTTGTTTTGACGCCTTTGGGGACATGTGAAGAGAGAAGTGAATGATGAAGAGAATGATTGTAGAAATGGGATAAATTGGCACCATGAATGGTTTTGAAAATACCATTTTTTGATCGAGTAGTCATAGGATGAGTATTGGTTTGAATGGGTTGAGATTGGACAGAAGTGGATGACTGTTGGGCTGAATTATTGGGCTGGTTTGAGGTGGAATTGGCTGAGTATGGATTTTCGGATGGTGGGGTAATGGGTTCGGCTGAGCATGGAAGAGGATTTGGGAGAGGGCTAGAGGATGAGTTAGAAGAGTCGGAGAAAGGGCTGCTGTGAGCAGTGGTTGGGCTGCTGTGAGCAGTGTTTGGGCTGTTGTGAGCAGTGTTCTGGCCGCTGGGAGGAGTTGAAACTGGGCTGATTGGTATTTGGGCTGCTGGAGATGGAGTGAGGATGGGGTCGGTAATGGGGCAGCGGTGACATGGAGTGGTGGATGAGGTGGAAAAGGTATTGATTGGTTGAGGTGTTTGTGGTGTTGGGGTTGGTAAAGAGTGTGTAAGATTAAATATTTATTTATTTATATTTAATCTAGTAGCCATCATTATCATTTATATAATATAGATCAAAATATATTAATAACCTATTATAATTAGTTGGTAATTGTTGATGGACCATATTACCCTTATTAACTAATTGGGTTTCCTCTTGGGTGTATAAATAAGGAGCTTATTAGAGAGTTAAAGGGTTAGACAAGTTACACAATCACAACCCTCACCAACATCAAATTCGTCTCTCTCTCCCTCAACCGAAACTAACCCTACTTTCGGTTTCATCACCATCATCACCTTACACCCTAAGGAGGAACCAGATCACACTGACAATTATGTCGAACTCCGTGGCTGCGTCTCTGACTGGATTCTCTACTGATGCAATCAAAGGTATGTTATTACATGTTTTCCATTATGTTTAAACAGAACTGATCAACATGTGGTATCAGAGCATATGTTGATAAATCGGTTCTGTTTTCGTATCCATTATTCTGGGATCATAATCTGGAAAAACAGAATTTTTTAAGCCATATAAAATCACGGCTGTTTCGAGTCCTTTGATGCCGAAATCCCTGTTTTCGGAAAAGTTTTTTTGATAAATTGACTCGAGACCATAACGGGCTAACTAATATCCGAAATCTGTAACAGAATCGATTTAACAAAAGTCATAAAATTCAGTTTTCGGAACCCAGAATTATGTTTTTATATTTTAGGGTTCATCATATTGTTCTAAGCGAAAACTCGAAAATTCCCTTATTTTGGAATATAATTTGGATTAGTGGATGTTTTTTCTAATGTTTGATCTAAATTTTATCTATTAAATTTTCGAAAACTGTTAAAGGATATTCAGTTATTATTTTCGAAATATTTGATAAGTTTAGATCCGCAATATAAAAGGAAACATTATCCCACAATCCCTAAAAGTTCGAGTTTCAGTTATTATCACAATAAACAGCTGTTAACAGAGGATTCGAGACCATCAGACTACGACTCGAGACCATCAGATCTCGACTCGAGACCACAAGGTCTCGACTCGAAATCATAAGGGTCATCAAAGCTTACAACTCGAGATCAGAAGATTACGACTCGAGACTATCAGGTCTCGACTCGAGACTACAAGGTCTCGACTCGAGATCATAAGGGCTCAAAACTTCACAACTCGAAACATCAGTCTCGACTCGAGATCACTGCGTTTTCAACTAAAGGCTTCATTCTTCGCCACTCGAGACCATGGTTGCGACTCGAGATCTCAGTACGGACTCGAGATCTCATAAAACATACTAATCAAGACCATGATTACGACTCGAGACCAAGGTTGCGACTCGAGATCTCATAACTTAGTCGAGACCCAACTCGAAACCTCATTATTTTTTAAGCTGTTTAATGTGACCTAAATTTTTTTTCTGGGGCTCCCGCCCCGAACCCCGGGCGGGGGCGCGCTGCCCCCCGCACCCCCCAGCGAACTCACCGCGGAGTTCGATCCGCGCTAACAGGTGGTTTGCTATTAAATACTTGGTTTTGTTTATACTTAATTAATTAATAAGGATCAAATAATGTTTTACAAAACCAAACTAGCTTAACTTGAATGAGCTTCTGATGTATCATTTCTGGCCAAAGCTGATTTAATACATCTATTTATTGTTCAAGTATTATAAAAAGCTATGTTGAGTATGCATTACAAACGTGAAATGTCTTAATTCTGGCCAAAGCTGATTTAATTCATTTATGTTTAGCATGCTTGACAAGTGCATAACTAAAGTGATTGTCTCATTTCTGGCCAAAGCTGATTTGTCACGATTATTTTGCACACATACTTAAATGATTACACTTCTGGCCAAAGCTGATTTGTCTTCATTCAAGTAGAATTTTACTAAGTCTATTATTTTGATGTTAGTAATAGACATATCACAATTTCTTCACATAATGATCCTTATATTAATGATCCTTAATTAATTTTATGATCATTTCGTCTGTCTTATTCTTAGTACCCATAATTTTACTCACTATAATTTTCTTCTACATATATCTCATCCACTTTAATTCCTAAGCCTAAAATGTTTGCTTTATTTAAAGTGTCTATTAGAATTAGCTCTTAAATTAAATCCTTGATTATTTCTTAAGACACGATAATCCTATTGCTCTCTTCTGATAAAGATTATAAAGAAGAAAATTAGAGCATGATGATTAGGACAAATCGAACATGATGTCTCTTATGATAATCAATAACTCTCTAACATAATGCTATCACTAAAGTTATTTCAGATTAAGTCTTTCCTAAGGCTAATCTCGTATATATGGAATAATCACTAGAACTCCTAAGATGCATGCCTTCTTTTATAATTCTAAACTATAAATTTAAGTGGTATATGTGAATACATAATAATGTACAATACCATGACCCATAAAGTTAAGGGCTTATGCATGGAAATAAGTACATTTTCCAGTACATTACATATTAAGATTTTCACTTGTACAATTTGATGCCTTATAAATCAACTATAACACTCAAAAATACCAAAGTATAATGAGTGTGTTGATAAGCAACATATGTACAAAGAAATAAATGTTTGAAGCTGGAAAATAAGTTGTTACTCACCTTACAACCACTTAAAACTTTAAAATAGGATTGTTCTAAGGTCCATAATCGAAATACAAGTGCTAATTCCAACTTTAAGGTTCTTCAAGGGAAAATCTCACTGCATAATTATGCCATTAGACTAGGCATAAGCAACGAGACTATCCATTATTCAGAGGAACAGTTGGATAAATTAATTAGATAGTCACTTACTAATGATATTTAAGTCTTATAATTCTTTAATATTCCAATTAACACATGATTAGTTGACTCTAGTTTTCAACGTTTCCTTACCAGAAGTCAACAAATAACTAACATGAGAGTTAGTGACCAAATTAAATGTTAAGGCTATAAGAACAATAATAAGCAATCTTCTAACAACGTTTTCGATACCGTACATATATTCTGAGTATTAATCAGAATATAGTATCATAATTAAGCAGTGTTATGAAGGTTGTGAGGTTTGCATAGTCAACATAAAGTCACACTTACCTTAAACTCTCATTTTATTTGTTCTAAACATCTGGATTGAAACATTATTAAGATAAAACTAGATGATACCTTACACTTTCACAACTTTTGTCATCATGAAAATGAGAATTTGACAAAAGGAAAATGAGACTTATAAATTTCATCCATCATAACCAAAATTCATGAGAAATCATGACATGGTTAATGAGGATGATTTCTTATCTAATCTCATTCTAAGTGATTTTAAATCATGACGTTATAGCCCTAAATATTACTTGGCTCAAGGAATAAGTATGGGTCCATCATAAGTCATTCATTGACATTCGTGGAACTTATTCCAAATGGAATATTCAGACATAAAATTCATTTATCATTTAAAAGACTATAAACTTGTATCTAACTTTTGTCGCATATGGCCCATGGTCTTAAAGAAATCTACTCACATATGTGCTTAACATGATTTCTATTAAATATGTCCCTAAGTTTTTATGACATCTGGACATTAAGGAAATCAAGTAAAGTCTAACATATATATATAATAGGTTCCCACGTCACATACCTAATTGAAACTTCTCTTGTAGCATTCTAGAGATATTAAAAGATCAGTGGGAGCATTAAGTGTTTTAGAACAACTTGCAATAGTTGCAAGAGGTGGGGGAGTGAAAATTTCACATTACCTCAATTTGCACCTCTTGTACAAGACACCGCTCCATCACGACACTGTTCCATCAAAACTTGTCTCCTTAAAATCTAATGCTACTATTACAAAAGTTTCATTGTTGCTTAATTGTGGGCACACTTAGATTTCTTACCTAAACCAACATAATCCTCAACAAGAGAAACTACAATGACTAATGTCACTAATATGTTTTCTCTATTATATGTTTTCTCTATTAGAATTTGTTTGGTCGTTAAATATTGACCCTAAGCATGCTGAGTTCCTAAAGTTTTCTAAGGTCAGTGGGAGCAGTCAAAGTTTTTATCACGACTTGCAAGGAATACAAGAGGCGGGGGGAAGAGTGTCATTAAATTTCACTCCAAATTTAACTCCGATTACACCTCTTGTACACCATACTGCACCAACTCTTACAAACTTAGAATCCTGAAAATGATAGCAACCTAAGCAAGAGCTAATCCATAAAACTGAAACTTCCAACAAACCCAATAATCAACTCAGGAGGTCATCTAGGTTTAAAAATCTACTAACCTTGATGATTACATAACCTCCCTAATTTGAAGTTGAAATGGATTTTGGAAAAGTTTACTGATCCTATCTCTTCTAATTAAGCCATTAGTATCAATCAATCTTCTAAATAGAATAAAACTGTTTTCTAGTAAAACTGTTTTTATGTGTTCGCATAACGTTTGGGATTTGATTGAATAACCTAAGAGTGTTCATAACTAAACCAAATCCTGATATAAACGTTAAGACACAAAGAAGCATGATTGATTGTCAAAGGTTGTACTCAGGAAGAGATAAATTATTAAAGAATCTTTATTACATATCTAACAAAAGTTTTTTTTTAGGATCATCACTGTTCTAGTAGCTTATAATAGTTTTGAGCTACATTAGATGAACATTAAAACAACTTTCCCTAACAACTGGCTGACATATTTACATGTTCATAAAAGCCAATAAAATCCATGTATGGTTTAATGCAAACGTCATAATGTGATGAAATCTTAACGCAATTATTTTCATCAACAATCAAGTGGATTAATGTACCTACCTCAAGATGAGTGGGAGCAACTAAGATAAACTTGTCTATATAGATGATATTCTTTTGACAAGTAGATGTTACATAAGTCAAAGCATTGTTAACACAAACTTTGATATAATAGATCTCAGAGATATCTCTTACATAATAGATATCATAACATGTTGAGATAGACCAAATGGGACATTACTTCCGTTCCATAAGTTTAACATTAAATTGGTCCTTACATATGTAACAAACAATACTGCTCTCCTTTAGAGGATAATAGGATAAATGAGATTATTTCTTACGCTTCATTAATTAGAAGCCTTATGTAAGTTTAAGTCTATACTCGTTTAGATATTACTCACATTGCAACACACTAGATATGTCTAGATTAATGTGAAGCATTTAATAGAGTATTACAATATCTTTAGAAGAAATGAGAGGCTATAATTTAAAGAAGAAGTGAGAACTCAAACCGGTTGATTACTCTAACTTTGTAATATTCAAAGATGACAAAATGTAATTTCGGGTATATCTTTATGTCAACAGACAAAACCTATCTCATGGAGGAGTCATAATACACTGTTATCAACAACCTAAGTTATAACGACATAATATAGTCACTAAATGTTGTTGGAAATTTATCAGTTGACTCATGACTTTATTAACTCCATATAATTAATATATTGAAGACTTATTGTGATAAAGTCAGCTACCATGTCTCCTTGAACAGTAACAGTTCGAGAGGTGCTGCATTAAATTTCGATACGCAATTAATAATTCGTTTATGAACGAATTGAGGAAACTAAATATTTGTATCGAATACATTCATGATATGCTTAAGGATCCTATAATTGAAGGTCTATTACCCATAAGTCTTATTAAGAGTGCACATAAAAGAGACGGGTTTTAATTGATGACCATGTACAACTGCATATCGTACTATGAATGACTAACTATTAATCAATTTTCCTCATCAGTTTGATTTTGTATGTCTCTTACATATGTTCTGCCGGTGTAATGACATATAGACAACTATAAATACAAATCAAACGTTAAAGGGCTTACTTATTTTGATCATAACTGTTAGGTTTTAAATTAAGGCTATAGTATGACTAATGGGGGTCCTGAGTCGCATAATGATTCAACGGCTGTATTTCTCTGCTATAGTACTTGTTTAAGGCTAAAATGAGTATTAACTTCTGATCAGACTAATCTAATACTCATGATAAATGATTATTCGGCTAAGTGGGAGAATGTAAGATTAAATATTTATTTATTTATATTTAATCTAGTAGCCATCATTATCATTTATATAATATAGATCAAAATATATTAATAACCTATTATAATTAGTTGGTAATTGTTGATGGACCATATTACCCTTATTAACTAATTGGGTTTCCTCTTGGGTGTATAAATAAGGAGCTTATTAGAGAGTTAAAGGGTTAGACAAGTTACACAATCACAACCCTCACCAACATCAAATTCGTCTCTCTCTCCCTCAACCGAAACTAACCCTACTTTCGGTTTCATCACCATCATCACCTTACACCCTAAGGAGGAACCAGATCACACTGACAATTATGTCGAACTCCGTGGCTGCGTCTCTGACTGGATTCTCTACTGATGCAATCAAAGGTATGTTATTACATGTTTTCCATTATGTTTAAACAGAACTGATCAACAGAGTGTTCAAAGTTGGTGAAGGGTAGGTTTGATGTGTCGGTGTTTGTGGAAGGAGTGTGAAATGGGAAAACATCTTCGTCAAATTTAGCATGTCGAGTGGTGTAAATGCGACCCGTTGAGGGATCTAGGCAACGAAAACCTTTGTATCGTGGACTATAACCAATAAAAATGCAAGGAGCACTTCGTGGTAATAATTTATTTTTGGTATAGTCACGAAGATACGGATACACTAGACACCCAAAAATGCGAAGATTGGAGTATGATGGAGGTTGGTTAAAGAGAAGTTCAAAGGGGGATTTGTTTTCAAGAAGTTGGGTTGGAAGACGATTTATAATGTAAGTGGCGGAAGTGAAAGCATCAAACCACAACTTTGGTGGAGCATGAGCATTGAACATCATTGCTAGACCGGTTTCGGTGATATGACGATGTTTGCGTTCAGCTCGTCCATTTTGTTCCGGTGTGTAGGGACACGACAAGCGGTGATGTATGCCATGCTCTTGGAAACAAGTTTGAACTCGATTATTTGTGAACTCGGTTCCACCGTCACTTTGAAAAACTTTGATGTTTTTAGAAAGTTGATTTTGGACAAAGTTTAAAAAGGTGGTGAGAATGTTGTAAAAATCGGATTTAGCCTTTAGAGGATAAAACCATGTAAACCGAGAGTAGTCATCTACAAAGATTACATAATATAAGTAACCATCTGTAGATGCAATTGGTGCGGGTCCCCAAAGATCACAATGAATTAAGTCTAAGACATGTTGCGCGCGTTTGTTATTTTCAACAAAAGGTAAATGTTTTGCTTTCGATAACTCACAAGAATTACATAAACCTGGTTTTGGTAATAAAGATGTAACAAAGACATGACCATGTTTATTTAAACTAGAGATGGTATCAAAAGAAACATGTCCTAGACGACTGTGCCATTTATTGTACGAAGCACGAAGATGAGAGACTGAAAGCGCGGCAACAAAAGACTTATGACTTTGGGTGAGCACATAGAAACCATTTTCACAGGTGCCTCTAGCAAGAATTTCCCCGTTTTTCGGTCCTGAATATGAAAGTAATCGTTAGAAAATAAGACATCTATGGGAGAATCATTTGTGAGTCTACTAATTGAGAGTAGATTCTTGGTGAGATTAGGAACAACAATAACATTTTGTAAGGAAAGACAATTATTTAGAGTTGCGTTCCCAACATGAGTGATTGGTAATGTTTGACCATTACAAAAAGTAACACTCATGTTACCTGTATGAGGTTTAGAATCGGTTAAACCATAATTTTTAGTAAGCATATGGGTTGTGGCACCTGAGTCGGCTGTCCAGTCGGGAATTTCGAATGCAAGGCTGCATTGAGCAGTGAATGCTTGGGCTAGATTTGCATCTAGATTGAGGGCTTTTTGAGCATAAGACGCTAGAGTAGGACAAGTACTACTAGTGACCGTCTTTGCGACATAACTGAAATGAGGAGGACGTTTGTTGTAGGTATTACCTCGCCCTTTTGATTGGTGTGAGCGGCCCTTGCCACGGTTAGAGGATGATCGGTTGTTGTATGTTGGTCTGGTTGAGTTAGAATAGAAGGCAGCCTCGGGTTGGGTGGAAGGACCGTGAAGCTTTTGAAGAAACAGTTCCTGATTTTCTGCATTTGCAAGCAGGTCTCGAAAAACAGGAGCAGGTTTGATTGTTCTTTGAGATGTGGAAAAGGTTTCAAAGGAGGCACCTAAACCACAGAGAAACCAGTGGCGTTTATCCTCGTCACTGATGGGGTGGCCGATAGATGCAAGCTGGTCGGAAAGGGCTTTGAACTTCGGACCGTATTCTGCCATAGAACCGGTACCTTTCTGAAGGTTACGAAGAGAGTCTTTTAAATTGTGGATTCCCTCAATAGAGCAATGGCTGTAGGCATTAGCAAGGGCTGTCCAGACCGAGAAGGAAGTGATGTGTCCAATTGTTTCGGACATAGCTTCTTCGGTGAGGGTGGAGTTTATGAGAAGGACCTTTTGGTCAGAAGATTTCCAGGAGATGAAGGCTGGATTATCAGAGGTTTTATTGTTGGAAGTGATAGTTTTGGGTGGGCAGGGTTTCGTACCATCAATGTGGCCGAGGAGATCAAGGTGGGCCAGAACAGGGGTAATCTGTTTCTCCCACGGGAGATAATTTGTGGAGTTAAGTTTTATATTGATTAAGTGGCTGAAAGAATGGAGAGGAATGCTTGAGAGATCTGTTGAAGAAGACATGATGGAGGCGGAGAGAGAACAGAAAAGGTTAGGGCAGAAGATAGTCAAGGAGACAGGATCAAGGCTGATACCATGAAATAGTAACAACTTTTGATGATATACAATGAAGACTACAATCGGTATAAATACACAGAAAAGAACAAGTATTGAGGAGTAAAATCCTCCTATGACTAAAATAGAAATCTATACAAATAAATGCAATGAATGATAGAAAATGCAGGAGATATTTGAGGCAATTATTTAGAGTTGCCTAATTCTCCACCCACCTCCGACTTCCTGGACCTAATGACCGCTGCCGCAGACCGACCTCTGACTTCCTGGACCTAATGATCGACGCAGACCCAAAGTGCCCATATGGTTGAGTAAACTATGAAGGAAAGTTTCATTTCATCATCCAACTGGTGTGCAGGACTGCTGACAGGGTGATTTATCTTCTTCGTGCTCAGGTTCCACACTGGTTAGATCTTTTAACTGTTGAAGTGAACCGAGATGGTGGTGTTTCAACTACTGATACAGTGCTCAAGTAGAGAACAATGGCTTGAGAAAAAGATCATCTGCAGCTCCATTTCAATATGCGGAAGGTTCTTTGCTTATTCCAGTAATGTGAAGCCTTGCCTTTTTGAGTTGAAAAAGAATGGAACTGGAAAAAGCAGGTGGTCCATAAGCAAAAGAAAACTTCTGTCTTCTATACCCTTTGCACATTTGATGCTGGATGTAGATGCATGATGAAATGGATGATGAACAACGATGATGAAGATGGAGAAGTATATGAAGAGGAGAATTAGGTTTATATAGGGTGCGAATTGACAATTTTACCCAGCAGTTGGACGGTCAAACAAACGTTGGACTGACGGCTGGGGGCAGAGTGTGAGATGATTTGCTGGGCGAGCCTTAGGCAAAATCTGGAAGATAGGGTGTCATTCTGCAAAATGGGCCAAACCACAGGGGGGCAAACTGTAATTAACTCCTTTGTTTTTCACTTCTAAATCTTTTGAGTATTTCTGTATTTTCAGATGGCTAATCTCACAAACGCAAATTTGGAGGGAGCCAATCTGGAAGGAGCCAATTTAAAGGTTTATTACATATATTCAGTGTTTAAGGTATATGGTTGATGATTCTTGTTTGTCAATATTTGTTCTATTTTTGTAGGGTGCCAATCTGTCTTACGCCTATTTAAAGAGTGCAAATCTTCGTGATGTGATGGTAAGTGCCATTGATGTCTATCTTGTAATTCTTTTTACATGCAGCTCATGAAAATTGGATTAGTAAATGTGAGGCCATTGGTTAAATGTCTAAACTCTAAAATATTCTTTAGTAGTTATGAAGTCCTGCGTCTAACCCCTCGGAGATTTGATTATTAGTGACAAATGTCTATAATAACTTTTTGTAGCATTTGGAAACTGCGAACCTATACAGAGCAAATTTACTTGAGGCGATTAGATGACACTATTAACTGATTTACGACAAGATTAGTGGCGTTCTCTTCCTAAACTATTAGTCTCTTTGTTGCTCTGTTGTTCTGTGCATCACTTGATTCAGAATATCTGTGGTTTAAATGAAGCTTGTTAAACTTTTCGTTACCGTACTTTTACACTTTTACGATATAAAGTAGAAAACGAATCATATATGACAAAAACAATCCAAGAGTTGGATCCGGCATCCAAGTAAGACCCCCCCCCCCCCCCCCCCCCCCCCCCCTTCTCTGCAAGTTAGGGACATGTGCACTAGGTGCAAATAGGGTGCATATGTGATACTGATGGCTGTACCAGTTAAAATCAATTCTTTATACACAAGTCACTGTAATATTTGGTTTTGTTTAACGATTGTATATAAAAAAACTTGCAAAGAGTGGAAGGTAGCCCGTCCAATCTTGCGCTGTCATGTCATTATACATCCAAGTGTCCTAAAACTATCAAAATACTGGTGTCCTCTACCCACAAGTACACTAGAAATTTTTATTTTTTTAATTTAAATTAAATGTAAATAAAATTTAAATTTCATTAAAAATAAAAAAGTACATAATTCAAAATTGCAAATTTGCTCAAACCACCACCCCGTTTGCTCGAGCCGATACCTCAGGATTTTTTGCTTGAACCACCATCAATGTTTTTTTTAATCCATGACTAAAATGAGAGTGAGTTGGAGTGAAATGGAATATATAAAGGTTTAAAAAATTGATTTTTTAGTAAAGTACAATGTCCGTCCCTGGGGTTTACACCAATCGTACATACAACCCTCGTTTGAGAAAAGGCCAGTCAAGCCCATGTGGTTGTCAATTGAAATCAATCAAGTCCATCGTTCAAACGTCCGTTAGTTGAACGTTAGGAGTATGGTTAAAAGACCATAATACCCTTAAGGGGCTGAAATTGAAATATGAATAAGTCATATCCCCTTTATAGTCTATGCAACACACAACCCACCACCATTGTTTCTTGCATTCGACATTTTAGACATCATAATGCCAAATTGAATAATGCCAATTTGAATTATGCAAATCTTCATAATGCAGTGAGTACCACTGATATCTTGCACTTGATTACATGAGACCACTGGTTTAATGTCTAAAATGCCCTTCAATAGTGACAAAGTCGGGTGTCAAAACCTCCTAGAGTTTTGATTATTATTGAGTTATTGACAAATGTTCATAATACCTTTTTGCAGCATTTGGAAGGCGCGAACCTAGACGGGGTGAGTTTATTTGAGGTGATTAGGTGACTATAAACTAACACTAGACAAGAAGGTCATTGCATTCTCTCCTATTATTTTTCATTAATTTTTCTCTACCTAATCTTAGTCTCTTTGTTACCGCGTGGTTTTGTTACTCTATGGTTTTTGCGTATCTTGATTCGGGTGATTTATGGTTTAAACTAGCTTGCTGAACTTTTTGTTACCGATGAGATATTAAGTAGAAAAAGAATCATATAAGAGATAATAATCCAAGAGTTGGATTCGGGACTCAATGTTGGTAATTTTAGTGTTATCAACGGATTTTGGTGGTATTGGGATTAACTTGTCGACCAAGTTAATCTTATTATATATTAAACGAGTTAGGAGATGCGGGAGTGCATGCTCGTTTTCATTTAATAAGATTTGGTGTATAAATTGGTTTTGTGTTATAACTAACGAGTTAGGAGATACGGGAGTGCATGCTCGTTTTCATTTAATAAGATTTGGTGTATAAATTGGTTTTGTGTTATAACTAAATTATAAATAATTGTTATTATTATATGGGACATGAGGTTCACTTGAGTGGGTCCAAGATTGGGCTTTAGAAATTGGATCAGATTGTTTTGTATTTTAATATATAAACTAGGATTTTGACCCGTCGCGCGTTGCGGCGGCGTCAAAAGTTAAAGTCACTCGTATTTATACTTTATATTTAACCCGACTCTTTACTGAAAAAAATTACGTTGCCATCGAATGAAAACGTATTATATTTGACCCAATTCGCTTTCGAATACAGTTTACGAACGTATATAAAATAAGTATAAAACGTATTATTTTTTACCTGAGTCACTTGAGAAAAAAGTTGATGTCAAAACGTGAATTTAAAATGACAGGTACGTTAAAGCTGCGATACACAACACACTACGCCGGCGGCACCTTAGTTGTTTATAGCGGACGACACATTATGTGATGCGTTGACCATATAAAACACGTGTTTGATGTATCCGATCAAACTCAGCGTAACCTATATAAGCATTTGTGGTTACAACGAACAATGATGACAATAACGTTTGATGCACGCACATGACATTACACTTTTTTACTTTGTTACACACGGTACGTTCGTGACATTAACGCCATTAGATATATATATATATATATATATATATATATAGTATGGCTCGATCATTGCGGTGTAAAGTTGTAACAATATTTTAGACAATCGTGTAAAGTCGTAAAAGTAATTTAGAAATTAACATGGTTATACATAGACAAAAACAGTATAATAATGTGTGACATTATGGTCTAAAGTCGTAAAAGCAATTCAAATAAGATGAGACGTCAAGTTATTAAGTAGAAAAAGTTAGCGGATCAAAGTTGTCAATTACCAAAAGTTAGAAGTGAATGTGTAACTTACTTAGTTTGAAAGTGTGAAGTGAAAAAATTAATAGTATAAGAGGTTAGAAAGTAAAAGTATTAGAGTTAAAATTATAATATATGAAAGAGAAAAATGCCCGGATAGTCCCTGTGGTTTCGCCTTTTTTCACCTATAGTCCCCAACTTTCTAAAATTACCTGAATAGTCCCCAAGTTTTCATTTTTTGTTCCCGGATAGTCCCTGGGTCTAACTTCAGTTTGTTTTCTCTGTTAAGAGGGTGTGAAATGACAAAAATATCATTTCCTTAAAAGGCCAAACCATAGGGACTATCCGGGCATCTTCTTCATTTTTATTTATAAAACCCCACCACCACACTTCATCTTCAACCTCCACCCACCATCACCCTCATCCACCCTCCACCATCGCCGGCTGCCGGTCATCCAGTGCCTCCGGTCGGCTGCCGGTCATCCTTTTAAGAATCTGAAGTGCACAAACAGACCAAACACACACATCTGAATCTCTCTCTCTCTCTCTTCACCCTTTCCGGCGCCACCGCCGACGGCGGAGCTCCGGCGACCGATTTCCGGCGCGTACCCCCCCTAAACCACACCTTCTGAACTCATTTCTAATGTCGGTTTCTTGATCTGAGGCGCGATAGTGGCAGATCTGATGTACAACAGCCGCAACGTGTGAGGTTTCTCTCCGGTAAGAACCTACAACCCGTCTTCTTCATATTTTCTTGAGGATCTTTGTAGATCCGTTCATATTTCCGGTCAAAACATCTGGTTGCAGGAGGTTGGCGGCGACGAGAGACCGAAAGAGACCGAGAGAGAGAGAGATGGAGGAAATCTCCGGCGGTCGGAGACTCGGACCGGTGGTCAACAACAGGGCCCGACGGTCCTTGACATTATCCGACGAGTTCCGGTAAGGAACCTCCCCTATTGTTTCATTTTGTATTTTTTTAAAGATTTGATGAATAATGATGCTGTTCGGTTGTTCGAGATCGGTTCAAGATTTCAGATCGGGTTTTTCAGCTTTGGTTCGGCATGTTTGGTTCAGGTTCAAGCCACGGTTCAGTCACGGGACTCTGGTTGCAGATTAGTTTTTCAACTTCGGTTCGGGTTTTTCACCTCAAATTTAAAAGGATGACCGGCAGCCGGCCGGAGGCACTGGATGACCGGCAGCCGGCGATGGTGGAGAGTGGAGGAGGGTGATGGTTGGTGGAGGTTGAAGATGAAGTGTGGTGGTGGGGTTTTATAAATAAAAATGAAGAAGATGCCCGGATAGTCCCTAAGGTTTGGCCTTTTAAGGAAAGGGTATTTTTGTCATTTCACACCCTCTTAACAGAGAAAACAAACTGAAGTTAGACCTAGGGACTATCCGGGAACAAAAAATAAAAACTTGGGGACTATTCAGGTAATTTTAAAAAGTTGGGGACTATAGGTGAAAAAAAGCGAAACCACAGGGACTATCCGGGCATTTTTCTCTATATGAAAATTGGAAAAACATAAATGTTTAAGGGCTAAATGTGTATTTTTTTTGTGAATGTTCATGACTTAAAACGCAAAAGGACTAAACGGGTACATTTTGTAAATGTTGAGGACTTAAAACACAAAGTCTCCACCGACTTTGTGTTTTAAGATGTTATAGAATGGGGAATATGGATCTAATTGACTTATTTTCAACATATACAAAAAGAAGATGGGCGGTAATAGTGATGGCCAATTATTGGCTGAAATGGGCGGCTAGAGTAATAGTGATGGGCTGCTGTCTGGCACTTCTCTATTGGCTTAACAAATTTACACTTTTACCCTATTTTAAAATTACGATTTTGCCATAAGTTTAAAAATATGTTTTTGTCCCTACATAAAAATAAATTTACGTTTTTGCCCCCAGCTAGATATTTACATTTTTCCCTCGGTTCAAAATTACGATTTTGCCCCGTTTAAATTTACACTTTTGTAATTAGTTTTTTTTTCCTTTAAAATTACGATTTTGCCATCAGTTCAAAGTTATGTTTTTTCGCCGCTTAAAAATAAATTAAGGCTTTTGCTCCCAGCTAAAAATTTCAATTTTGCCATCGGGTCAATTAGGATTTTGCCCCGTTTAAATTTGCAGATTTGCCATTAGGTTTTTTTCTCACAACTACATTACGATTTTGCCCTCAGCTTAAATTTACGTTTTCTCCATCATTTTTGTTTTTTTTTCCTGATTAAATTACAATTTTGCCCCCAATGTAAAATTACAGTCATGCCGTCAACTGCCTGACACTCCCCCATTGATCCATTTAATTTACGATTTTAACCCAGAAATAAAATTATGATTTCTCCCTCAATTAAAAATCGTTTTAATTTTTTTTTTTTGCAAAACTATAAAAGTTTTTTTTTCATTGGTTAACTCCATTTAATTTTTTCCCGTGTCAAGTAGCTGTCTAACACTCGCTCATTAGTCCTGAAAAATTACAGTTTTGCCCTTAGCCGAAAATTACGGTCTTATCATCGTTTTAGTTTTTTCCTACCAAATTATAGTAGAGTTTTTTTAATTGATTCAGAATTATTCGGCCATCCCCCCGCAACGCTGGCGGGGCAACTACTAGTTCTCAACAATAACAAAACCAAGTGTCGGCCGCCGACACGGTAATAGTTGTGGGCTTTCATTGGGCTAAATGGGCGGCAGGGATAAAAGTGCCAGTCAGCTGCCTGACACTCCCCTATTGGCCCAACAAAATTACGATTTTATCCCCCTTTAAAATTACGATTTTGCCATCAGTTAAAAATTATGTTTTCGCCCTCGCTTAAAAATAAATTTACGCTTATGCTCCCAATTAATATTTCAATTTTGCCCCCGGTTAAAAATTACGATTTTGCCCCGTTTCAATTTACAGTTTTGCCATTAGTTTTTTCCCTTAAAAATACGATTTCCCATCAGTTCAAAGTTATGTTTTTACCCCCACTTAAAAATAAATTTACGCTTTCGCTCCCAGCTAAAAATTCCAATTTTGCCCTCGGTTCAAAATTACGATTTTGCTCCGTATAAATTTATAGTTTTGCCATTAGTTTTTTTTTTCTCACAGCCAAGTTACGATTTTACCCTCAACTTAAATTTACATTTTCCCCATCGTTTTTGTTTGTTTTCCTGGTGACATTACAAGTTTGCCCCCAGTGTAAAATTACAGTCGTGCCGGCAACTTCCTGACACTCCCCCGTTGGTCCATTTAGTTTACAGTTTATCCCCGAATTAAAGTAATGATTTGGCCCTCAGTTAAAAAATACGTTTTTCCCATCGTTTTAGTTTTCTTACCAAAACTATAAAGGTTTTTTTGTTTTAATTGGTTTACTCGATTTAATTTTTTTTCGTGTCAAGGAGTTGCCTAACACGAGCTCATTAGTCCTGAAAAATTACAGTTTTGCCCTGAGCCCAAAATTACGGTCTTATCATCGTTTTTGTTTTTTTTTTTTCCTAGCAAAATTACAGTAGTCTTTTTTTAATTGGTTGAGAATTATTCGGCCATCGCCCCGCAACGCGGGCGGGGCATCTACTAGTTATAAACAAAACCGATGGGCTTTGTAAATAAGTGGTTGAGAATTATTCGGCCATCGCCCCGCAACACGGGCGGGGCATCAACTTATAGATCAAAGTTGATTCCATGAAAACATATTAAATTATATATATATATTTGAAGATATGTTTTGAATTAATTAAAAAATGATTTTATAAATTTGGAAAATGTCATGTGGGTGGTTGGTTTGATCTACGGAATCCATTGGGTGTTTCAAGGTTCATGTTTTGAAAATCAAAACCAAGTAGATAAGTTTTGACATTTTGCATCTGTACAAAATAGAAAAGAGGATAACCTCATTTGTTCTTGACTTGCGGCAGAAATAAGAATGCAAGGGGCCAATTTTTCATGGTGTTAATATTAGAAAAGAGGATAACCTCTGGTTCTATATACGGTTTTCATGGTGTTAAAATATAATAATAATAATAATAATAATAATAATAATAATAATAATAATAATAATAATAATAATAACGATCTATATTTTGGTGAAGGTGGCCATGGTTTTTTGGGTGAAGGCAACCCTATTTTCTCTAACTTGATCAAATTGATTTTCCTTTCTTGAAAGTAGACGACACTTTGGATTGCAATTTGTGATATTTGGAATTGCAAATGTCTTGATACCTAGATTCAATAAAAAGGAATAGCTAAGTATCGTGGCTCTAATTTTCATATGTAATTAGTTGAAGTAGATATGTTCTGTCTCGATTTGGAATGTGAATTCACGATTCTATGCTTTGGAATGCGCATTTTAGGTCATGGAAATTTTAGTGTTATGTATGAGGGTGACTTGGTCCTTGATTTTGGTAGAAACTTAGGAACTTGTAAATATATAGTTCTTTTTTTTTTTGAACGGCCAACAGAAATTATTTTATTATATGTAGCAAGATGCTACCCGCCAAATATACAAAGTACAAAAAAACAACACCAATCAACAACTTAAAAAAAAAATACATAAGGCTAAGCAGGAAAACTAAACCGACACCAATCTTCCCACGTCATTGACACCATCTTTGCTCGATTTTTAACCCAAAGGTACGCCATATCTTTAATCTCGTCTAGGATCTTCGTTGTGTTTGGAACCGAAAGTCTAAAAACTGAGTCGTTTCTTAGCTTCCAGAGACTCCAAATAGATACTAGAATCACCGCATGAACCACCTTCTTCTTTATCGAGTTTCCGGAACACGTTAAGCATTGGGGTATGTTAAGCATTCATATGCTTATCGGTTGTCATAAAACCAGATGCTAATCGGTTGTCATAAAACCAGATGACTGTGTGTCTATAAACACAGTGATTGAGTTAAGAAATATTGGTTTGGATGGGAGTCTCATTTACTCCTACCTAAGGACATAGTTTCAAACTCAAGTAGCTTTTTAAGTGACTAAGTAAGCAAGTGACACACCTCCTCAGCCATGGATAAATAGTGGAGCAAGAATAGCTAAGAACTATGGATCTGATTTTCAACTATACTTGGTTGAAAGATCTAGGAGTGAGGATCAAACCCATTCAATATTGTTTAATATTGAGGAAGATCCTAGGAAGAATAGTGTAGCTATGGCATCTCCAGATATAATATTCTAGAAAGAAACAATAAATGATGCGACGTATTCTGTCATGCAAACTTGGAAATTAGACAATTTGCCTCCTGGGTGCAAACCATTAGGTTGCAAATAGATGTTTAAGAAGAAGATGAAGGTGGATGGTAGCATAGATAAGTTTAAAGCCAGGTTGGTTATTCAAAACTTTAGTCGAAAGGAAAGTATTGACTTCTTTGATATCTATGCTCTTGTCGCAAGAATATTCACGATTAGATTGTTATTAGCACTTGTTGCTATACAGACTTGTAATTCACCAAGTGGATGGGAAAAATTACTTTTTAATATTGAGTTAGATGAAGAGATTTATATGAAATCGCCTGAAGACTTTGTAATGTCTGGTAATTAAAACAAGGCTTGTAAGTTAATAAAATCTCTTTATGGCTTGAAACAAACTCCTAAACAATGACATCAAAAGTTTGATGAAATTGTGTTGTTAGGTGGTTTTGTTTTAACCAAGCTAACAAGTGTGTATATAGCAAACTTGACTCTTCGGGTAAAGGAGTTGTAATTTGTCTATATGTAGATGAGATGTTGATCTTTGGTACCAATCAAAATTAAGTGGATAAAACTAAGAGAGTCTTGTCATCTAAGCTTTCCATAAAGGACATGGGGGAGGTAAAAGTGATTCTTGAAGTTAGAATCACACATGGGAACAATGGTATCTCAATCTCTCGCTACACTTAGAAGATTTTGAAGAATTTAATTTCAACATAGTTCACCAGTTGGAACACCCATTGATCCTAATATTAGGCTTATGCCTAATAAAGGTGATCCCATTTCTCAGGTGGAATATTCAAAGGCAATCAAATGTTTGATGTATGCTATGATTAGAACAAGGCCAGATATGGTATGTGCTATGGAAAACCTAAGTTGATACACTAGTTACCAAGCACACATCATTCATAAGCTATGAACAAATTGTTCTAGTATTTGAATGGAACCATGAACTATGGTTTATGTTATTCAAGTTTTTCTACATTTCTAGAAGGGTACTTGATGCGAGTTACATAAGTAATATAGAAGATCATTATTCTACAAGTGGATGGATATTCCTACTTGGTGGAGGTGTTATCTCCTGAACTTCAAAGAAGCAAACTTGCATCTCTCAACTTCAACAATGGAATCTGAACCTGTAGCCTTAGCAGCAGCTGGTCATGAAGTTGAATGTCTAAGAAATTTGATTTTTGAGATTCCTTTGTGTAACACCTCGTAAAATCACGTCCAATGATGTATTGACACGTGTAATAAACCCTAATAAAGTCAAACGTTGAATTTAAGGGACTAATTTTTTGAAAATACGAAAACTTTGATTATGAAAGGACTGGAAGTGTTAACACGCCTAAAATAAGTTCCTGAATAACCTCTTACGGTATTTATATTCACAAATGAGCCACTTGTTGATCGAGTGTAGCCGTTTGCGTAATTAATTGAAAGTTTGCGCAATGAAGGGTTAAAAGCGTCAACATGTTAATTCTTACCCCTGAGTGACCTTTTAACAAACTGGGAGATTCATAATATTTGATTATACTCTCGGGAATGCCAATTATTGGCCGTCTAAGGGCTTTTATGCCTATAAGTGAAGTTACGCGCAACTTTGCAAGTTTAAGGGGTTAAAAGCGTCAATATGTTTAATTATACCTCTGAATGACCTTTTTACGAACCTGAAGCATCTTGATGTTTAATAATACTCTCAAGAATGCCTAACATGGATTAGATAAGTCTTCGATGCTATTAAACGATGATTTGCGCAAGTTTGCACATTAGAGGGACCAAAAGCGTCAACTTTTGAATCTACGCCTTTTGGTGACCATTAAAGCGAACGAGAGCATAGTAATAATTAAACACATGCTTGGGAATACCCATTATGGGCCATGGAAGGCTTGGATATCATTAAATGACATTTCGCGCTACTTTGTGCGATTAAAGGACTATTTGCGTCAAACTGCAAAAGTATATCGAATCGGATGGTAGCGATCATTCCGGAACTTGACAATAAGTTAAAATATAATAAATATCCTTTAAATAGCTTAGAAATAGGCTTTGAGGGGTCCGGCGTGCAAAAATAAACTTTTATGTCAAACAGGGACTAAAAGCGTCAAAAAGTGCATAAGTTTGCATTTTCGCGCATATCTTACATTCTGAATATATCCGGACATCCAAAAATTTTATGTAATCACTAAAATATTTTATTTTAGTGTTTGGCATGATAAAATTCCATTCTTCGCGTAATTTGGATCGTTTTTCGCGTCCGTTCGTGTTTCGTCGTAATTAGCCGAATGACACAACCGTACGGCCAAACGAACCGACATCTGGCATATTTCCGAGCATGTTTCATATCCATTATGTTTAGGCATCATTGTAGAGCCTTGAAAATGGCTTAACGGGCTTTAAATGTGTCAAAAATAGCATTTATCATATGTAGGGGCTGAAATTGTAATTCAGCAAACTGTTTCTGATCTTAACAACTTTCAAAAGTTGTTTTAAACCTGCAACCATTTGATTCAGAAGTCAGAGGGACTGAATATGTTTTTTTATAAGATATATGGGTTTAAGGAGCTGATTACAAAGAACAGGGACTGAATCTGCAATTATGTCCAAATTTCTATAAGATATATGGGTTTAATTGCTGGTTTTCGATAGTATTGGTTTCCCACTCTCATCCAAACCATCAAATTGAAACCTTGGGCTGCACATAGAATGTAAACAGCTGTATTAACACCTGTTATGATCTATTGAACTCTTGAAACACTTGGCATCATCCTATTCCATCTAAATTACTATAAACAAGCCAAGATGTTTCACTTGCACTTGCACCAATTCATTCAAAGCTGCTGTATCTCCAAGCCAAGGAGGATCCTGAGCTTTTAGGAACCTCCATTCAGTCCTTTGGGCCCTTTGTAAGTGCCTCTTATGGCTAGTTTGTTTTATTTGGCGATTAAAGCCAAAAAGTCAAGCGTTTACGATAAACGCTTTGACTTTTAAGCGATCAAGCCATTGTTCGCAACGAACATGGCTACGTGATCGTAATTAGGTAGGTATTAAACCCTCAAAAGGGCACCTCCTAATTACCACGTTTGCTTAGTTAATTGTCGGGTCAAAGTAATTAAAATAAAAGTCAAACGAGTCGGTTTATAATTAAAATTCATAACTAACGATGTAAAAGCAATAAAATCAGTTTTATCACTTTAATAACTTGGTAAATATTAATTGAACATGTCTAGGCATGTTCAACCCGACAATTCTGAGTTTAGGCTCAGTTCGGAACCGAAAGTCGCAAAAGTAGACTTTTGCTTTGACTTTCAGTTCTGACCCGATTTAGCTTAGTTTAGACATGCCTTAAAGTTCCATTAGGACCAGGTTATAAGTTAGTATAACCCTCTGAGATTATACAACTTGGTTCCTAATTTATCCGATTCATTTGTATGTTTCCGTTATATGCCTAAATGTTGACCATTATGCCCTTTTGACCTTAAAACGATATTTTTGAAAATGTGAGAGGACAAAAACCTTTGTTATTGAATTATAAACTTGTCCTAAAAATTTGACATCAGTTTGAGGTCTAGATTAAGAGTTATGCTCAATAGCGTAAATTGAAAGCTTTTTATTAATTAAACGGCATATTTGGCATAAAGCCTATTTAAACCCAAATTTCGATACCAAACTTTTTAGCCACTGATGTAATATAATATTTTGGGATTTTTGAATATTTTTATTCATTTTTAAGCTGAGCATAACATAGAGTTCTTGCTTTAATTCGGTAATTATTGGTTATACCCTTTTTGCTAATAAAATGAGTTTTACATAATGTTTTGATACCAAACTTTTTGCTACTGATTTTATATGATAAATAAAATATTTTGAACTTTATAAACTGATTTGACCTTTAAAGCTTATGTGAAATTACCAAATTGCCCCTACGGTGCATAGTTTGGTTATAAATGATAAATTTCACATATATGCAATACCCTACTGATGTAACTTATTAAATTAAATATTTTTACTGATCTTTTCAGACCTGAACCTCAGATTTATATTTAATCTATTTTATAACCTCTAAAATGACCAAAATACCCCTACGGGGCTTAATTTGAGTTTAAATCCGTTTTGGGCATAATGGAAGGTATCCTACTGATATCACAACATATTTAAGGCATATTAACTTAGGAAACATGTTCATGACTCGTTTTTTACCCGCTATGCATTTTTCGCGTTCGGTGCGGTTTATGTCACTAGTTTGCATAAATTAACCGAAACGGGTCAAACCTTATCATTTTAATCTCAAATTCTAGAATGTGTTTAGTTTACCCATATTATACAAGTCTTCAAACTTTTCGGGTATAAATCACATTCTATTTCGGTCTTCGCTTAATCACGCGTTTTGAACCATATACCTTTATTTAAAACTAACCGGTCTAAGTTTAAACTTAAGTAAGACCCGTTAGGAATCTAATAGGTTAATTAAAACCTTCGTTCCAGATTTAGGAGACCAGTAAAAGATACTTGCACTTACTGATTTGTACGACTGGGATAAATTTGTATAATTTGCTCAGGTAAATACTTTTAACTTATTTTCCCTTATACGGGCTTGGGGTACGGTATATAAAATACCGCTTGGTCGGGCATTGAAGTATTAATCACATGAAGGTTAATTTATTGAGATGACCCGTTTAATCTGTTTTGTTTGCTTAAAGCCTTTGGGGGATTAATGACCATGTCCCGGATATCCTTGGTATCATTCATTGAAATGGCCACGACCTAAGCACGGGGTGTAGGCATACACCTGCCATTGCATATATATATAAAAAGGTATAACCGACGGTTCGAGAATAACTCACCGCGGGATTATATCATGTGGTGTGTCTATTAATCTTTAACCCGGTATTCAGCCCGGGCTACTGAACGTATAACGAACCTGTAAATCTTTTACAAGTTTATATATAAATATTATCCCAAGTTATAAAAGATATTTTGTGCCTTGTGCATTCAAATCAATTTTCTTAAACATTTTCAAAATGAGTCGGTTAATTGTATGTACCAGTGAAAACTGACGTATTTTCCCAAAAAGGTTAAGTGCAGGTACTAATCGTAATGGGCTGGCTACTCCTAGCATCAATAAAGAGTCTTGCAAGCTTAGATGTTTAAGAATCTGTTGAACAATGTTGCTTTTATCTTTGATCCGCCTGTGGATCCCTTTTACAACCGTTTGTAATAATTGATATTACTGTTCATCGGTTTGTAATGAAATTATCTTTAGCTTCCGCTGTGCATTAAACTGTGATAATTTGACTATGACGATATAAACTACGTCACGATACTCCCCACCGGTAATACGTGGAAATATCGGGGTGTGACAGGTTGGTATCAGAGCTAACATTGAGTGAATTAAACACTAGCCTTTTGTGTTTAATCTCAATGACACGGTAGCACATTCCTTGACCTTCTGAGTCTAGACTTAACATAGGAATACTCTCATCCCTATTCAGTAAAATATTGTTTTTGATTTTATGTATTTTTGAATATGTCGTCAAGCAAAGAAGCCGTGGATGGAGATTCTTCCTGTCAGAAGCCAAGAAATGCTAAGTTTCATACCACGACTAGGATAAGCGTACAACCAGTTGGAGGAAAGACCTTTATGGACCTATTTCCAAAATCAAACTTGTTTAAACCCTTATCCAGATTACGGAGTCCATACCAGAAGGTCCCTGAGGCTCCCACATTGAAGATGATACATGTGGATGATATTAATCCCTATTTCTTACCTCCGAGTTTCCGAATTTCAGACTTAGAATATACCAGTCAAAACCTAACCCATGATCCATGTCGTTTCTTTAATCATTGAATTCTTGGATTCTACTTCTGCAATGGATCCTGATTTGAAATATTACTTTATTCATTAAAATCTTCAGAATCGCTACTGCGTATGATATATAGAGATGAAGAAACAATCAGAATAAAGAGAGGAAGACATTAGAAGACCTTCCTTTCATCATACTTCTTTTCATTTAAATCCCTGTTTGGGCATTTGATTATTGTAGTCCTTTGTGGACATAGTATTCCATCATAGTCCTTGTGGACCTACGTCTCCTGATAAGACTTGGTATATACGTATGTTTATCATAGTCCCTTCGAGGGCATTATATTTCAATATAGTCCTTTTACGGACATATTATTTCGTTAAAATCCTTTCAGGGATATGTTATTTCTAAATAATCCTTCCATGGGCATGAGATTTCATTATAAGTCCTTTAGTGGGTATGATATCTCCTGGTAACCCCTTCATAGACCTGATACTTTATTATAGTCCCTTCATGGCCAAACTGTTTTAATATAGTCCCTATATGGACTTATGATATTTTTATATAGCCCCTATACGGACATACAATTTCCTTTTAAAAGTCCTCTATGGACAAATATGATACTAAAAGTCATGTTTAAGGCACTATGGTAATTTCCTAATGATTTACTGGAAGTTTTAAAAATTTAAATAGGTATTCATTTCGTCCTTTATCAACCAATAGTATCACTTGATTCGAATTTTATTGACCTGCTAAATAATTTCAGAAGATCTTCTTAATGGTTTACCACTGCCAAGTGGCAAGTCCACATTAATTGACCAAAACCTTTGGTAGTTAAGGATGATTATTCCTTCTACTATGATAGTTAAGGGAGATACCCCTTCTATCTAGAGGTGGTGAACTATGTTCAAGCCTCCAAACCTATATGATCAATGCGATCATGGTAATATTGTGTAACCATTAAGACAAATTAATCTTGTTAACATCTGAGAACATGTTAACGCTCCTGGCAGTGTGACCTGAGAGACCACACCAGCCGTTAGGGTATTTGGACTATGTCCAGGCCTTAAAGCATACATGATCGAATTAGATCATGGCAAGTATCATCAGTATGATGATCAAAGTATAAACATCCATTTGTGATGAAGAGCCCACGGGCTATAATATATTGTCCATTAGTGACATTGACATTGTGATCCTTATGATCCCCTGTTCAAAGTAGTGAGTTATGCTCAAGCCTAATAGTCTATATGATCAATGAAATCATGACTAAAAAACATCAATACGATGATTAAATTTAACATCCTTAATGATGTTTTGCCTACGGGCTATATTATATTGTCCAATCGTGACAAGGCAATTGTAATCTTTTATAATTCTTTGCCCAAGGGGGTGAGCTATGCTCAAATCCCATAGTCTATATGATCAATGCGATCCTGACTAGTATCATCAGTATGATGATCATAATATTAACATCCCCAGTGATGAAATGCCTACGGGCTATACTTTATTCTATTGGAGATAAGACAAAGTTAGTGGTGGTCTTTATGATCCCCTGTTCAAAATGGTGGGTTATACCCAACCCTAACAGTCTATATGATCAGTGCGATCATGACTAATATCATCTGATGCGATGATCATATTATTTTATAGGATATTTGAAGTACAGTCTTAGGTCTTCCTATCTTCATAGTGAGATTTCAAGAAGTACTTTCCGACTCGATGGTTATGATTATATGTATCTTGACGGTGATTTAGATAACGAAACTAGAGTAATACAATAAACACATGGCGGATACGCCGTTGGTACTTCTTATATATAAGTGTGTTTATTGTATTACCCTTCGTGGCGTTATCCTGAATCACTGATAGGATCTATATCACCTACGGATTATATACTATATTGTCCATTAGAGACATTGTCAAATGTGACCGTTATGGTACATCGTCGAAGGTGATGGGCAATGCCCAAGCCTTAAAGTCTATAAGATCGATAAGATCATGACTGATATACTCAATGACGATAATTATATATATATATATACATATATGTATATATGTAAGCATCCATTAATGATGTCCTAGGATTTGCCTATGTGCCAAAATAAATCGTCTTTCAAGACGATGACAATGGTAGTCTATGACTCCCTGTCCAACGGTGAAGAACTAGGTTCAAATCTTAAAACCCCTAATCTAATAAGATTGCGGCTTATAAATTAATGTCCTCCGTGACAGGCGTTTGTTGCCATATCTTATAACGTCCTCTGCGACAAGGCCTTCGTGCCATATGATTATTTATGTCCTTCCTAACGGACTAATGTTTCATATTTTAGAAAGCCATTTTGGAAAGCCTTCGAGCTATCTAAAATCATCTATATGCCAAAGACAGTTGGGACATTTTGATCCCCTGTCATAAGGGTAATGGACTCGGTCCAAACCCTAAAGGCCATTGATGGTCCTTTTGTGACCTAGGCTGAATGTAATTGATGTACATTCAAATAACATTCATTAGGAATGTTCATACCCTATTAGCTTATATGGTTTAATAATACCATGGTCAATGTATGTTAGGTCGTCAGGGTGATGACTCGCTATAGAAATGCAATTAAGCAATTGATTAATTTTGGCGTTTAGTGCCAAGCTTTAAGTATGGCAAACTTGAATGAGACAAATAATAGTTTTGATACTGAAGATGCAACAAATGTGAACCTCAAGGTTAATATGAATGACGCAGCTGTGAGAAAGGCTATGAGAAAAGTCATGAAAACATTCGAAGAGCAGAATGCTACTTGCCCTAAATCATATTCCCTCTGATCATGAAAAAGGCTTTGTTCATACTTCGAATGCGAAAAATGAACCAAATAAGATGATATATATAGTGAGGAGCCCCGTTCCTCTATAGGATGTACTTAAAAGTACTTCGTCTCTTGCAAATCAAGAGATTTCAATGGCGAAAAAGGGGCCATTGATTGCATGAAATTGTTGGATGAAATAGAAACCATTATGGACATCAACGGTTGTGCTGAGAGGGACATTGTGAGATATGTATCACAGTCATTCAAGGGAAGTTCCCCTAATTGGTGGAAGACTTTAATAAAATTACAGGAAGAATACTCTTACACAAATTGGGATGATCCTGGTTCATGGACTAATCAGAAAAACCGGTTGTCTGCAACACGGAATGGAAAAGGCGGAATAAGAATTTTCTGACTCTCACCATAACAGATCTAAACTATAAACATAACGTTATAGACTTTAGCTTATTGTCTGGGATAGTGCCCTATTCGGTTAACCCAAAATCTAAGCTTAATGCATTAATTATGGATGGTTTAGCATCGGTAATAAGAGGGCACATTAAGGTTTCAAAGCTTGCTTCTTATAATCCATTATGGATCTATCTCAGCTACTCACGTTATATAGATTAAGAAATGAACCAGTCGAAGCTAAGACTGCCCTAAAACTCTCAAAGATTTTATAGCTAAGTGTAGAAGGATTAAGAATGGAGGCGCCTAAACCCTCCTGATGAATGTTAGAGGCAGTTCGTATCAATAATGACACCAGATAAATCCCTTATTGTGATTTTATTGCTAAGAGTTACGTTTGGATTCAGGTGCTACTGAGTCTCTCATAAGACCACAAGCTTGGCAAACTCTTAAAATCTTCCTATAAGAACCCCAGATATTAAGTGTAAGGTAAAACTTAAAGGCGAAATCATAGGAACCCTTTCTTCTCTTCCTGTCAAGGATCTTCATTCGTAAAATTCTAGAGTACTCTTTCTCCAGATGGAGTACGTCGATATATGTGTTTTTATTTTATTATCTCATTAATTTCTATCAACTGCGAATACCAGACTGTATGAGAAAAGCGCCAAATGAGGATTGGTGTATCTTAATATGTTCCATAGATTGCTTCCATGCCTGATCAGTATGGAGGTTTAATGCATGGAACCACAAAGATATTCCGATGGTCATATGGTACTAAAATCAACTAATGGTATTCAAAGAAGATATCAAGAATGGAATTGTCCAAGTAAGTGTCTTTGATTAAGGAATCCGTGGATTCGTAACATAAATGTGTCACTTATCTGACACAGGCAATAATAAATGAACCAGAGCTTGAGATTTGGGAAATCTCTGTAATCTCCTTGCGTCTTGACTATCTTCTCCAAAGAAGTACCCCGTTTACCTCTAAAGGCAAGTGGAGTTAAGATTTACATCCCGCATAGGGCTGCATTATTGTGAAAACTCCATGACAATTAGTACCATCATTATTGGAAGAATCGAAACCCTAATTTGTAACATCCCGAAAACGGGTTTGGTAATCAAACTCCGTTAATACTAAAAGACGGGTAAAGTACCGTTAGCAGTAAAAATAACCCGGTAAATATTTGGATTTAAATAAGAAATCCTAATAATTAATTACAAGTGAATCAAAGAATTAAGGAATTGAGTTTATAAGAGCCCGAGTCAACGGGACTTAAAATAAAACGGGTTTTAACTCCCGGAACCCACTAAGTTAACTAGGTAAAATTAACCTAGTTAGTAATGGGTAATTAAATAATAAATAATGAATTATAGTTTCATTTGATCAAAATAAAACAAGAGGGAAAAAAAGGGACAATTATGAGAGTTGTATGATTAAAACAAAAATAAACCACACCAAACACACACTTAGTGTCTGGTCGATGTTAAACACAGGGGGCGAACCAAGTTCCTCCACAAACCCTGATTCTCACAAAATCCTCCAAATTGAAGCTCAAATCAAGCCCAAATCGTCTGCATGATTACAAATTCGTGATCACCTAGTCGTGGGGATCATAAGGTATGTAAAAATTTGATGATTCGTGAAGTTGCAAAATTTGAGTTAGCATCATAATTCGCGAATTATGTAAGGATTAGAGGAGCTATGGCTAAGTTAGTGATGTACACATGCTTAGGAACTAAACCCTAAGTAAAAATCATGCATATGATGCTATGACTTGAATGATTTGGTGATTACTTATATGTGTGTTAAATGGGTTTATTGACAATATGATGAACACTCGGATTAGGGTGTTAAATTGATGAATATTGGTTGCTATGATATAAGTTCTTGATGTAGTTCATGAACACTAGACATAGATGTTTGATTTTTGATGTAAATCTTGGTGAAAATAATTAGTTATGAACTAGTTAGTAAATATGTAAAATTATGCACATTAGGTGTTTGTTAAAATGCCTAAATGAGAACTAAAGTGTTGAAATTTAGAGTGAAAACGTGTATTTGAATGATATGGAAAATACGTGTGATGTGAAGTGATAGGGTTCTAAATACTATGTTGATTTAGACTAAATGTAGTAAACATGTGATTGAAAGTAGTTAACTTTAGATAAGTTAAGTTAACTAATCATGAAGCCGAATAGTAGCTTCGGCATAGAAAATAAGTGAGGTGGAATAGTCGTGATTGTTAATGACTAATTTAACCGCCTTGTAAATGTTTGACAATAGTTTGACGCGTAACAAGCTAGGTGAAAGCTTGGAAGAGGGAGCGGGTCAAACGGAGCAAGTACGGAAAGAAAAGCGTGGCGTGGATGCGAGGTAAGTGTAATTTACACACTTATGTAGAATACTCGTTTATTCGATACGTTGTAAACGTGATAATGATAATATTGGAAATATGAAAATTTGTCAAGTGTCGACTAATGTAAATCAAGGATAAAAGGATACCCATGGTGTAAGCCGAAATGGGTTGAAATTGTAAGAAAAAAGTGTAAAAGAAAAAGGGTATGGTTATAAAATCCGGGATGGGATGTATGAATTGGAAATCAAAAATGATGTTTTTGATTAAATAAATAATGTTGGGCATATAGTCCAAACGGGTCGAATGGTGGTGATAACACCATTTGACAATATCGACTAATGTGGTTGTCAAGTCTTATGTTAACAGGACCGATTAGCAAATCGGATAATTACGTCACCATTGATGGTGTGATAATGAAAACAAGGTATAAATCGGGTCTACTTGTTGATCCGGGCCAGGTACGCGTAATTATGTTGTAGTTAAAAGTGCTATTTTGGTCGAATAATTTGAGAGAGAGTCCTTAGTCATAAAAGGACTAAAATCGACCAAAACGCCCTTGTAGGCTAAATGGAACAAACGATCCTTAAAGGTTGTTTGGAAACGAGTTTTATGACTAGGTAAATACTTAGAATAAGTATAGAAACTGAAAGAGGTATTATATTAGCCAAATGGCACTAATTGAGTTTTTGCCGTAAAATAATGATTCGAGAGGTAAAATTTGGTTTATATTGATCACCACATTAAACCCGCCATAAACACAGTTGTGGTGGGAGATTATAGGATAAGAAATGTGGTGATGAGTGCTAGAAGTAATCGAAAGCGATTTTAGGCTCGAAAGCACTTAAATACCCTTAACGGGTCAAAATAAGCATATAAGCGAAAAAGGGTTTAAATTGTGTAATAAACCTATGATTAGAACCTAATATAGTAGGTAACATTAATTTGAAGAAGTGTATGAGATATAGGAATCAAATAAATACGTTTGTTTGATAAAATGCATAAACGGGTTAAAATTCGGTAAAAAGGTAACGAGTCAAAGGCTTAGAAGTCTCGAAATTTCTTATGTTGGATGTAGGATTTTAACTCCATAAGATGGAGGATTAAATTACGGACGCGTAGGAAAAAGAATCGGGTAAAACGGATCAATAACGAAGAAGTTATGGCCGTTTCTGTGAAATCAGATCGTGCTGGGTATGTACAGCATCAGCTGAAGGCAGTAGGCTGTGAAAAACAGGGCTAGGCGTGACACCTAGGCCCTTGGCGTCACGTCTAGCCCCCTAACTCCGAAAATTGTTAAATTTTGTCATTTTTAACCCCTGTACTTGTTTGAACTTAATATTTGACTATCAAAACTAACTTTTAAGTTGGTTTTGATCATAGGTGAATGCCAAGAGTGCACGGATGAAGATCAAGCGACGAGCAAGAACCGAACACGATCACGAAATAAGCTTCCGCACTATGTATCGTTATTATGTTAAACGACGAACGTACACATGATATGTTGTATACTTTTTAAATTGTAAAAAGTTTTAATAAATCTGTAATTTCCAATGCATATGTAATCTTAATTACATGACTGTTTTTCGTAAATGATACGTTAAACCTTAATTTATAAGAACGGGTGTTACATAATTAGATGAATTTTAAGATAAAGGTTCTTAAAGCCTGATTCAAATTCTGAGAGTTTTGGTATTATTAATTAAGAAAGATGGTTCATTTTGCTTATGCGTTGATTACCGCAACCTTATTTAGGCAACAATTAAGAATCGCCATCAGCTGCCCAGGATCGTCGACTTGTCCGACTAACTGTAAGGATTAGCTATTCCTTAAGATTGGTTTAAGTAGTGGTTGGAATAATCATCTCACCTTAAATGAGCTTTTCTATAACTAATAGTTGTAATGTAAGTATCAAGGCTGCTCATTTGGAGACCTTGTATAGATGGAATGTCAAGAATCCGTTTAATGGACAGAATTTTGGTAAATCAAATTATCCGAATCTAAAGGATTACCTTGGAAACGATGGATGAGATCATATAAACTTATGATCGTCTGGAAACTGCCAGTAATCGGCGAGAAGTCAATAATTGATGAAAGTCGCAAACCTCTTAAGTTCTTGTTAAGGAATAAGATTCAACAGAAAGTATCACCTTGGAAGGGTGTGCTGAAAATTTAATACAACAGGCTAGTTAGGCTCTGATATATAGAATCATTCGAGGAAATCGAATATATCAAGATTGGTAACCTATAAGCTAAAACTTACCCGAGGAGCTTGATGGAAATCAATGTATCCCACACTAGTGATTTAAGGATATGTTTCACCTATAAGACAAGAAGCATTATCACAGAATGATATGCAGACCAATGAAAATTTATGGGTTGATAGGAAACCTGTATAGATTAAGGATCGACAGGTTAAGAAGCTCCGAAATGGAGTATGTACCTATCGTATAGATCGACTGAGATGCCCTTAGAGGCCCAAATATGCTATGGAGGTTAAGTCCATGATACGTCAGAAAGTACTTCCATTACTTTATCAAATCTCGAGGTTGAGATATATTTTAAGGGGGTGAGGATGTAACACCTCGTAAAATCACGTCCAATGATGTATTGACACGTGTAATAAACCCTAATAAAGTCAAACGTTGAATTTAAGGGACTAATTTTTCGAAAAATCAAAAACTTTGATTATGAAAGGACTGGAAGTGTTAACATACCTAAAATAAGTTCCTGAATAACCTCTTACAGTATTTATATTCACAAATGAGCCACTTGTTGATCGAGTGTAGCCATTTGCGTAATTAATTGAAAGTTTGCGCAATGAAGGGTTAAAAGCGTCAACATGTTAATTCTTACCGCTGAGTGACCTTTTAACAAACTAGGAGCTTCATGATATTTGATTATACTCTCGGGAATGCCAATTATTGGCCGTCTAAGGGCTTTTATGCCTATAAGTGAAGTTACGCGCAACTTTGCAAGTTTAAGGGGTTAAAAGCGTCAATATGTTTAATTATACCTCTGAATGACCTTTTTACGAACCCGAAGCATCGCGATGTTTAATAATACTCTCAAGAATGCCTAACATGGATTAGATAAGGCTTCGATGCTATTAAACGATGATTTACGCAAGTTTGCACATTAGAGGGACCAAAAGCATCAACTTTTGAATCTACGCCTTTTGGTGACCATTCAAGCGAACGAGAGCATAGTAATAATTAAACACATGCTTGGGAATACACATTATGGGCCATGGAAGGCTTGGATATCATTAAATGACATTTCGCGCTACTTTGTGCGATCAAAGGACTATTTGCGTCAAACTGCAAAAGTATATCGAATCGGATGGTAGCGATCATTACGGAACTTGACTATAAGTTAAAATACCATAAATATCCTTTACATAGCTTAGAAATAGGCTTTGAGGTGTCCGGCGTGCAAAAATAAACTTTTATGTCAAACAGGGACTAAAAGCGTCAAAAAGTGCATAAGTTTGCATTTTCGCGCATATCTTACATTCTGAATATATCCGGACATCCAAAAATTTATGTAATTACTAAAATATTTTATTTTAGTGTTTGGCATGATAAAATTCCATTCGTTGCGTAATTTGGATCGTTTTTTGCGTTCATTCGTGTTTCGTCGTAATTAGCCGAACGACGCAACCGTACGACCAAACGAACCGACATCCGGCATATTTCTGAGCATGTTTCATATCCCTTATGTTTAGGCATCATTTTAGAGCCTTGAAAATGGCTTAACGGGCTTTAAATGTGTCAGAAATAGCATTTATCATATGCAGGGGCTGAAATTGTAATTCAGCAAACTGTTTCTGATCTTAACAACATTCAAAAGTAGTTTTAAACCTGCAACCATCTGATTCAGAATTCAGAGGGACTGAATATGTTTTTTATAAATTATATGGGTTTAAGGAGCTGATTACAAAGAACAGGGACTGAATCTACAATTCTGTCCAAATTTTTATAAGATATATGGGTTTAATTGCTGGTTTTCGATAGTATTGGTTTCCCACTCTCATCCAAACCATCAAATTGAAACCTTGGGCTGCACATAGAATGTAAACAGTTGTATTAACACCTCTTATGATCTATTGAACTCTTGAAACACTTGGCATCATCCTATTCCATCTAAATTACTATAAATAGGCCAAGATGTTTCACTTGCACTTGCACCAATTCATTCAAAGCTGTTGTATCTCCAAGCCAAGGAGGATCCTGATCTTTTAGGAACCTCCATTCAGTCCTTTGGGCCCTTTGTAAGTGCCTCTTATGGCTAGTTTGTTTTATTTGGCGATTAAAGCCGAAAAGTCAAGCGTTTACGATAAACACTTTGACTTTTAAGCAATCAAGCCATTGTTCGCAATGAACATGGCTACGTGATCGTAATTAGGTAGGTTTTAAACCCTCAAAAGGGCACCTCCTATTTACCACGTTTGCTTAGTTAATTGTCGGGTCAAAGTAATTAAAATAAAAGTCAAACGAGTCGGTTTATAATTAAAATTCATAACTAACGATGTAAAAGCAATAAAATCAGTTTTATCACTTTAATAACTTGGTAAATATTAATTGAACATGTCTAGGAATGTTCAACCCGAAAATTCTGAGTTTAGGCTCGGTTCGGAACCGAAAGTCGCAAAAGTAGACTTTTGCTTTGACTTTCAGTTCTGACTACCCGATTTAGTTTAATTTAAACATGCCTTAAAGTTCCATTAGGACCTGGTTATAAGTTAGTATAACCATCTGAGATTATACAACTTGGTTCCTAATTTATCCGATTCATTTGTATGTTTCCGTTATATGCCTAAATGTTGTCCATTATGCCCTTTTGACCTTAAAACGATATTTTTGAAAATGTGAGAGGACAAAAACCTTTGTTACTGAATTATAAACTTGTTCTAAAATTTTGACATCAGTTTGAGGTCTAGATTAAGAGTTATGCTCAATAGCGTAAATTGAAAGCTTTTTATTAATTAAACGGCATATTTGGCATAAAGCCTATTTAAACCCAAATTTCGATACCAAACTTTTACCCACTGATGTAATATAATATTTTGGTATTTTTAAAGATTTTTATTTATTTTTAAGCTGAGCATAACATAGGGTTCTTGCTTTAATTCGGTAATTGTCGGTTATACACTTTTTGCTAATAAAATGAGTTTTACATAATATTTTGATACCAAACTTTTTGCTACTGATTTTATATTATAAATAAGATATTTTAAACTTTATAAACTGATCAAAAACTCATATTTCTTTTTATAACCCGAAAATCACTTAAAACCGATTTTTACGCGTTTTAAACGGATAGTATGTATTAAAACTATTTTTATCATATAAGACTTAATACCTACTGATGTTTTAAGTAAATTTTTATACTTTAACAGTAAGAAAAAGTTTTGAACCCAGATTTCCAAATTTGACCTTTAAAGCTTATGTGAAATTGCCAAATTGCCCCTACTGTGCATAGTTTGGTTATAAATGATAAATTTCACATATATGCAATACCCTACTGATGTAACTTATTAAATTAAATATTTTTACTGATATTTTCAGACCTGAACCTCAGATTTATATTTAATCTCTTTTATAACCTCTAAAATGACCAAAATACCCCTACGGGGCTTAATTTGAGTTTAAATCCGTTTTGGGCATAATGGTAGGTATCCTACTGATATCACAACATATTTAAGGCATATTAACTTAGGAAACCTGTTCATGACTCATTTTTTACTCGTTATGCATTTTTCGCGTTCGGTGCGGATTATGTAACTAGTTTGCATAAATTAACCGAAACGGGCCAAACCTTATCATTTTTATCTCAAATTCCAGAATGTGTTTTGTTTACCCATATTATACAAGTATTCAAACTTGTCGGGTCTAAATCACATTCTATTCCGGTCTTCGCTTAATCATGCGTTTTGAACCGTATACCTTTCTTTAAAACTAACCAGTCTAAGTTTAAACTTAAGTAAGACCCGTTAGGAATCTAATAGGTTAATTAAAACCTTCATTCCAGATTTAGTAGACCAGTAAAAGATACTTGCACTTGCTGATTTGTACGGGTGGGATAAATTAGTATAATTTGCTCAGGTAAATACTTTTAACTTATTTTCCCTTATACGGGCTTGGGGTACGGTATATAAAATACTGCTTGGTCGGGCATTGAATTGTTAATCATATGAAGGTTAATTTATTGAGATGACCCGTTTAATCTGTTTTGTTTGCTTAAAGCCTTTGGGGGGTTAATGACCATGTCCCGGATATCCTTGGCATCATTCATTGAAATGGCCACGACCTAAGCACGGGGTGTAGGCATACACCTGCCAGTGCATATATATAAAAAGGTATACCCGACGGTTCGAGAATAACTCGCCGCGGGATTATTTCATGTGGTGTATCTATTAATCTTTAACCCGGTATTCAACCCGGGTTACTGAACGTATAACGAACATGTAAATCTTTTACAAGTTTATATATAAATAATTATCCCAAGTTATAAAAGATATTTTGTGCCTTGTGCATTCAAATCAATTTTCTTAAACATTTTCAAAATGAGTCGGTTAATTGTATTTACCACTGAAAACTGACGTATTTTCCCAAAAAGGTTAAGTGCAGGTACTAATCGTAATGGGCTGGCTACTCCTAGCATTAATAAAGAGTCTTGCAAGCTTAGATGTTTAAGAATCTGTTGAACAATGTTGCTTTTATCTTTGATTCTCCTGTGGATCCCTTTTACAACCGTTTGTAATAATTGATATTACTGTTCATCGGTTTGTAATGAAATTATCTTTAGCTTTCACTGTGCATTAAACTGTGATAATTTGACTATGACGATATCAACTACGTCATGATACTCCCCACCGGGCCCACCGGTAATACGTGGAAATATCGGGGTGTGACACTTTGTGATCAAAACCGATATCACCAATATCTATCAGTTGTGATAGCACTGGCTAAGGATTATTGCCAGGTGTATAATGGAAAGTCTAGACGGTTATGTGTTATACATTAGTGTTTTGGTCAAAAATCAGACTAGGATAATGCAACCAAATCTTCTTTTGTGAGGAGTGATGCTTGAATTTTATAGTGAATGTATGAATAAACTTCAAATGAAATGAACAAGTGACACAGGGATTTCAATGCCCTTGATCAAGAGATGATCTCTGGCATAAAAAACCTCGGGTGATGGAAACTACCGATCACCAACTACAATTAAACAAATGATGATTACAACTCGGGATGATAACAAGCTTGTTACAAGGATCACTAGTGCGTAATGTGTATGAAATCGCCAATGAACTGTTGAGAGCTGTTTCGAGTGTGTGTGTTTGCTAACTTGTTCTAATTCAAGCTTGTTATCCCCTTATAAAAATAGAAATATACTAGCTATCTAACAATCCGCAAAAGGTGCTAGCTCCCCACGATCTCCATAACGTTCACGAAGGCCAGGCACGTGTGGAACTGTAACGTATATTCCCCTGGAATCTCGGCAAGACCAAGTCCCATTTGAATACTCCTGCAAAAAAAGCTCACATACAATGGAAAAAACCGTTAGTGTTAGGATAACAATGAGGATCCTGGATTCTCAATTCTGCAACGTCTTCTGAGGATCCTTAATTCAAACAGAATTAAGGATCCGTGATCCTGGCTGCACTTGTGGATCCGTGATCCTTAGGTTTAGAAAATCCATCCCTAACAATTGCCCCCAAAACATGAGGAATAAAATATCACTTAAATGAGTCATATTTTCTAATCTTATCTGCAACGAACTAGCCAACGAAAATATAGCCGTTAGAATCGAACTAGCCGATACACATCATGCGTCACCGAAGTGACAACCTACAGAATCATCATTATATATAGGTTAGAGATAAGGATCGATTTGCATTTAAATTCGAGCGATACTTCCCTTTAAATCCTCATTCAAAGATCGATCAGGTATCTCTCTTCTTCTTCTCTCTTCATCTTCTTACTATGTTCTTCTTTTTCATCACCACCCATGACAAAGATGGTTCTTCGATGCTCACCAACCAAGGATCCAAAGAAGGATGATTCCTTGAAAAGCCAAGGATCATCAAAAAACCCCTCATCTGAGCTCTGCCGCTTCACCGACTCGGAGATTGATCGCCACTGTTTTCCGGCGGATACCGTTTTCAAGCCCTTTGACCCTACTGCCAAAAGTGACTCCGTCTCCGACACTTGGGTTGCTTTTCCGGCCACCCCATTCCTGATAGGATTCTCCTATCCTTTCCCTGCCTTTACCCAATCCTTCTTTGCACTCACCGGTATATGCTATATCCAGGCCATGCCGATGATGTGGAGGGTTCTGCATACCTTAGAAAATATCATAGAGCAGGAAGGTATAGAGATAGGAATGTCGGAACTGGCTGAGCTGTATAATCTTGTGAGCCATGGTTCACACCGTTACTTGTTCAAACATAAGCCTAGTGATCCTCATCCAATCCTTAAAACCACAAAGAATGATACCCACTGGAAAAACAGTTTCTTCTTTGTTAGGAGAGATTCTGTTCCAGACGGGAAAGATCTCCCCAAAGAGTGGACCACCCATGGTAGGACATAGGATCCTTATAGAAGGATCATAGGATAACCCTGTTTTTGTTGAGGATAACTAATCCTTTTCTGTCTTGCAGCTATCTCGGTCTCTCATCTCATTCAGTCACCTGCAACAAAAGAAAGGATCGCTTCCTTTTGGAGCCTTGATCCTGTAGTTAGATCATTCCAGGCAAACACAAAGGATTCACAACAAGTATCCTCCGGTTCAGTGACCATGTCAAGTAAGTGTTTATATTTATGTACGATTAAATAGATATAGATTAAGGATACTTATCTGTTGTTTGCCGTTTGTAGGTGCTGGAAAGTCCTTGAAATCAGCTTCTCACTTTAGCGTCAGTGATCTTGATGCTGTCACTGCCTGGTCCGGCAAGAAACGAATTGCTACCAGCCCTAGCGTCCCAATCCCTAAGCCTGTCACCTCCAAGGGCAAGGGAGGAAAGAAGAGGAAGACCGCTGACGATCTTGAAGGCCTGCCCATAATCCGGCATCAGTTGGAAGAATACTTCTCCGATGTAAGGATCCCTGATCCTTAATTCTATCCTACCCATTCGAGGATAACGGATCCTGAATTGTATCTTTCTTTTTTTTGTAGAAATTTGCTGAGATCCAGATGCTCTTTGATGCGTATGTTGAAGAGGCTGAGCAGAAGGAGCTGGACTTTCAGAAGATCTTCCTGGCAAAGGATGAGACCATCTCTACCCTCGAGAAGGAGCTTAACTTGGCAAAAAAGCAGCTGGGCAGGGCACACATCAATGCTGATCATGAGAAGGCTGAAGTGATGGAGGGTGCTAAGCTTTCTGCCGCCATTGCTATGCTCAAAATCAAATTGCAGATGGAAAAGGAGGCTGAGGATCCTAGCTTCGACAGGACTGCCTGGGACCAAGAAGGCTGGAAGTCCAAGCTAGCTGAGCTGGACGATGAAGAGGAGACTCAAGAGGTTCTGGCAATCGAGGCTAGTGACAGCGGGTTGAAGGATCAGGCTGGTGAAGCAGAGGCTGGAGGTGATGGTGATGCAGCGAAGGTGTAGGCTGCAACAATGGGTGATGATGGAAATTTCTAGACGTGGCCGGAGCCCATTTTTTATGGTTTGGTAGTTTTTTGAATGTTTGATGATGTTTTTGAACAATGGTCGGTCTGTACTTAAAACAATAGTTCTTAGGTTTAAGGATCACTGATCCTTCAGACAATAGGTAGGATTACAAATGGTGGAGGGATCCTCTGTTTGGGGGATGAAGCCATTGTGATTCTGCCGTCTTTTTATTCCTGCACTTTGACCTCGTTAATATGGACACCCTTTGCCAACCCAAGTGGACGGGCCACGTTTTGCTGGTAGAAACTTGGGTTGGCAATTTTGACAACCTTTAAAGGGTTTAACTTTTGATAAATAAATAAAACCTTAATCTTTTGGCTATCTCATGTGTTGTTATATTTGTGAATACTTTACCTTTCAATTGTTATGATACATTTTGCTTGAATTCATGAGTTAAGAACAAAAGTTTAGTAGATTATGTCAAAAAGTTTAGGATATGATCAAGGATCAAATATCCTATAATCGAAAAATTCAAAAAGTGATGTCACTTAAGGATCGTGTATACTGTTGTCAAAGAATAAGGGTCACTTAGATAAATAAAGAATAAAGTGAAGGTAAATAAGGATCATACCTGAGAATCCAAGTTAGGATCCTAAACTCTTAATCAAGATAACCATAAGACAAACCTTAATAAAAGGTTAGGATCAAGGATCCTTAGTTGTTTTGCTTCGAAAACCTGAAATGGAATGTAACTTGGGACTAAGCCAATCATAAGAGAAGAGTTAGCAACTGGGGACAAGCCCAACAATTCTGGGGACAAGCCCAAAAAACTGGGGACAAACCCAAAGGATCTTGTGTAAACTGGAGTATGGCCCTCACTGGCGACTATCCAAACTTAGTGACATGAAAATGCCAAAACCTTAGCTAACGTGAAAACGTTAGAAACCTTAGGAACGGATGTGTGGTACGTCTACCATTATACGTAGGATCCTGAATACAGCCAGTACAATGAAATTTTCAGCCCCTAAAGCGGGTACTGGTCCCATTGCCTTAAACTGCACCAGGATCATCGTGCGCTACTGGCGATACTGGGAACAGGCCCAAAGAACTGGGGACTAGCCCAAAGACTGGGGACAAGCCCATAAAACTTAGGAGACTTCAGTGGATACTTGATCCTTCGTTAAGGATATATCAATCTTCTGCAAAACTCAGAACTAAATAAAAGAAGGATAAAGGATCCAGGATCCTTCTCCTTATATATAAGATAATTAAAGAATTAAATAGATTGAAATTAGATCATTACTAGAATGAGGATCGTCTATCCTCTAAGGATCCTTCGAGGATATCGGTTATGAATAAAGCCAAGGATCCTGGATCCTTATTACATGAAGTATTTCTTCAAGTGGACAACATTCCAAGCTCTTGGTAGCAAATCTCCTTCCATTGTTAATAATCTATATGCCCCCTTTCCTGCCTCAGCTTCAATAAGATAGGGACCTTCCCACTTTGGTGCTAATTTGCCATCAGCAGGATTGGTGGTATTTTGGAATGCTTTCCTCAACACCATATCACCGACTTGAAACTTCCTGATCCTGACGTTTTTGTTATAAGCTCCAGCCATCCTTTGTTGATAACTAGCCATTCTTATCCTTGCCAAATCCCTGAGTTCTTCTATGGTATCCAAGTCTTGAACCAAGTTTTCAGCATTTCCTTCAGGATCACGGATGCTTGTTCTTGCAGTAGGAACCACCATCTCTGTAGGGATCACTGATTCTGCTCCAAACACTAAAGAAAATGGAGTCTGGCCAGTAGCATTCTTAGGGGTTGTTCTATCAGCCCATAACACATAAGGTAGTTCTTCTGCCCATTTTCCTTTCTTGGATCCAAGCTTCTTTTTCAAGTTGTTGATGATGATCTTGTTGGATGATTCTGCTTGACCATTGGCTTGTGGGTGGACTGGTGTTGATGTTATCATCTTGATCCCCCAGCTGTCACAAAAGTTAGTAGTTCTACTCCCAATAAATTGGGATCCATTATCACAAAAAATTTCAGAAGGGATACCAAATCTAGTAATAATATTTCTTTTAATAATGGATATCACTTCTTTTTCTCTGACTTGAGCAAAGGCTTCAGCCTCTATCCATTTGGAGAAGTAATCAGTCATGGCAAGCATGAACACTTTTCCTCCTGGTGCTTTGGGGAGTTTGCCAACTATATCCATTTCCCATCTCATGAATGGCCAAGAAGAGGATATAGGATGCAGGAGTTCTGCTGGTTGGTGAAGGATATTACTATGTCTCTGACAAGGATCACATTTCTTGGCATAATCCACAACATCCTTCTTCATTGTAGGCCAATAGTATCCTGTCCTCAGGATCCTTGAGAACAGTGCCCTGCCCCTAGTGTGATTTCCACAATCTCCTTCATGAAAATCCTTTAGGACTTCTTGGATTTCGGGATCCTCAATGCATCTTAGATATGGTCCTGCAAGAGATCGTTTATATAACATGTTATTCAATATTGTAAATTGAGATACCTTGATTTTGAAAGCCCTGGGGTTTTCTCCTGTAGGAATCTCTCCATGTTGTATATGTTAGGGGAGGATTTTCCAATCCTAAGGATCACGGATCCTCAAGTGCTGCCAGGATCATGGATCCTCAATTTTGTTTGAATTAAGGATCCTCAGCGGGTGTTGCAGGATCAGGATTCAGGATCCTTATTGTTATCCTTTTACTAACAATTGTCTACCTTGTACGTAAGCTTGTTTTGCAGGAGCAAAGGCATGGACCAAGTGTCACCAAAAATCCTGGAGCATATTCCCTCAATATTCCGCACGTGCTTGGCCATTGTGAACGTTGTAGAGATCGTGGGGAACTTGCACAAATTGCGGATAGTTTGTTAGTTTAGTTATTTCTAATTTAAAATGGGGATAACAAGCTTGAGTTAGAACACTTAGCTAATTTTTGGCATACACACACTCTCACAACAGCTCTCAACCAGCTCTCAAACACTACTTGGCGATTTCATTTATTTTTTGCACATTGCACATTAGTGATCCTTGTAACAAGCTTGTTATCATCCCGAGATGTAAACTTATTTTGATTAATCTTAGTTGGTGATCGGTAGTTTCCATCACCCGAGGTTTTTTATGCCGGAGATCAACTCTTGATCAAGGGCTTTTTCCTCGTATAAATCCTTGTGTCACTTGTTCATTACATTTCTGAATTATCCTTAACATTGTTCATTGATTCAAGTATCACACCTCACAACAAAAGATTTGGTTGCATTATCCTTGCTTGATTTTTGACCAAAACAGTTTGGCGCCCACCGTGGGGCAATTGGTGCTTCATTCCTGAGAAATTATTGTTTTTGTGATCATTTCGGTTCATTACAACCAAGCAAATGGCCTCTTCAGCGAAAAACACTTCCAGTTCAATGCCGGCAATCACTTCTTCACAGGGCGTTCCACCTTTGCCTCCACCACCTTCTGGATCCCAGAAGAATGCTGAAAATATTGCAAAGAGACAAAGCCCCATTTTTTCAAAACCACAAACTTCTTCTGTTTCTTCTAACCCTACTACTAGTGATCTTTTTAATTTGATTTTGCAGATGAGGGATCACATACAAGAGAAGGACAAGACCAATGAAAGGATTCTCAGGGAAATCGGTGACATCAAGAAACAGAAGAAATCAGCAGAGGATCACTCCCCTCTGATACCAAGGTCACTGAATTTTGACACTCCAGCCGTAACTGCCCAGCAATCTGCAGCCTTAGACATCCAGTACCAAACTGAACCATTAGGAAGGCGTTATGGAGCAACAACTATGAGTCAGGCCTTTGGATCTCACTTTCAGCCTTCGGGATCCAATTTCCAGCATCAGGGATCCTTCGTCAGCTCAGGAGGATATATGGGGGCACACACAGTTCAAGGATCCTCCCAGGTTCAAGGATCCTCCTTTCAGGTTCAAGGATCCTCCCAGGTCCAAGGATCCTCCCAGGTTCAAGGATTCTTTCCGATTCAAGGATCCTCCTTTCAGCATCATGGATCCTCTCAGCTTCAAGGATCCTCACTTCAGGTTTATGGATCCATGGATTATCCTCCAAGACCCCCAGTCACATCACATCAAGGATCCAACATCTTTCATGATCAAGGATTTTTGAGAAGTGTACAACCCTCAAGTTCAGATGTTCATCAAGGAGATTTCATTCCAATGCAGACCATCACCTCTTCTGGTCCTTCAATCATACCAGAATCCCGTCAATATGGATTCACATCTGCGATTCCAAACTTGAATCCTTTGGGAGGTAACACTTTCAATAATTCTTATAACACTAACCATGGCTCTATGTAGGATACAGGTATCAATCAAACTATGGCTAGAGAATTACAGAAGTTGAGGGATATGATATCCAGCATTCCAGGTGTGGTTAAACCCATTCCTGAAATTGCAGATGGGAGTCATAAGATATCTCGTTTTGCACCACCTATTTGTGATGCCGAGATACCCAAAAGGTTTCAAATACCAACTATGAAGCTGTATGATGGTTCAACGGATCCAGAAGAACACGTAGCTCAATATAGAGAAAGGATGGAGATCAACCCCATCCCAGAGAGGTTAAAAGAAGCATGTCTATGCAAGGGTTTCGGATCCACACTCACAGGATCAGCTCTTAAATGGTTGCTAAGTCTTCCCCCTTACTCTATTACTTCATTTGCTAATCTAGTTAACCTGTTTAATAGTCAGTTCTCATGTAGCAGAAAAATTGAACGTTTAACTAGTGATCTATATAAGGTAACACAAGGTCAAAATGAGTCACTTAGAGATTATATCACTAAGTTTAGTAAAGAATCCTTAGACATTCTTAATCTGGATATAGCTACGGTTGTGGAAGCCTTTAAAATGGGATTGCTTAGGGATTCATTATTCTATGATGATCTTGTTATGACCCCATGCAGGAATCTTGATGAAGTAAGAACCAGGGCCCTTAGGTTCATCCGTCTAGAGGATGACAAAAGGATCTAGGAGAGATTGGCAGGATCCTCAAAACAGGAAAAGCAAGTAGGGATGAGATCGGTACGATACCGGTACCGTACCGGTACCGATACCGTAAATACCGTTACCGAAATTGAGGAAATGTGGATACCGATTACCGTACCGTATTTATGGATTCGGTACCGGTACGGTACCGGTATCAGTACCGGTATTTCGGTACTTTACCACATTTGTACCGCTTTGGTGTCATCCATTGTTTTACCTAAAAAATATATGTGCAACCTATCCATCCATTATTAACTGAATTAGAGTAATATAAAAACTTATCAATATTAACAAAATACATAAACTTGTGAATCAGTCTAAACTAATATAAATATGATACCGACATATTGCAATATCTTTAATGAAGAACTCTTTTGAAAAAAAATAGAATATAAATTCTTGAATCTCTTGTATAACAGGAGTATTGAAGTCGATTATGTAGGCTTTTAAGTTAATGGATGGCCATTGGGATTCTTTATCCATCCACACTAATAGTTATTTTATTATTATTAGGCTTTCAAGTAAGCCGAAACCCTCCTAACATACAGACTACAGAAGATACTTCATTTGCAATATATAATGTTAAATAAAAAAACTAGAAATAGGAAGCAAACATTAAACGTAGATTTGATTTTTTTTTTTTTGAATACCTTGAAGAAAGCATGAAACAGAGTAACAGACGTTCCTTCCTTTGGATTTTATGTTTAGGTTTTGTTATATTAGTTCAATATATTGTAGTAGCCAATAAGATTAGTTGGACTTGAACTCTTCGTAATACAACCTAAAAACCCATTGGAATTCATTATTAAATTCGGTATTAAAACCGGTATTTACCGAAAAATACCTATACCGATACCGTTTTTTACCGATACCGAATTTGGAAAAATCTATTACCGATACCGGTACCGTTTATGATCGGTACGGTACCGGTATGGTACCGGTACGGTACCGGTATTTCGGTAAAAAATCTCATCCCTAAAAGCAAGGATCCTACTTCAAGAATAACAAGTTCAAGTCCTACAACAAGTCTGATAACCAGAATGTGCATGCAGTAGAACAGGAAGAGGATGATGAGGATTATCCTCCCATTTATGAATACTGTTTTTCTGTTGATAACAATGAATTAATTCTTGCAATGCAAAATTCGGGTGAGAAAGCTAGGTGGCCAAGGAAAAGTGATAAACCAGCTGCTACAAAAGACAAGTCCAAATGGTGTGCATATCATGAGGATTTCGGCCATCTCACTGAAGAGTGTATTGCTCTTAGGAAAGAAATTGGTTACTTATTAAGCAAGGGGCACTTGAATGAGCTTTTGGGAAGAAAGAAGTCAAGGATCCAGGATCCTGAAAGGATCCCAGAAAAAGCTCCTGATCTTCCGGCAGATGCACAAGTTATAAACTTCATATCCGGTGGATCAGACATTTGTGGTACTTCCTTTTCAGCAGCCAAAAGACATGCTAAAGAGACCAAGATGGATAATGGAGATAGACCCATCCGGACCTCCACTATCACACAGGATAAAGTCATAACTTTTGATGAGGATGATCGTGTTGATGTTCAGGATCCTCATCATGATGGTCTTGTTATTACTCTATTTATTTCTAACCATTTTGTTCGAAGGATCCTGATAGATGGAGGAAGCTCAGTAAACATCATTCAGCTTGATGTCCTCAAGAAGATGAACATTCCTGAATCAGACATTGTCCCAAGATCTTCAGTTCTTGTGGGATTCAGCGGAGAAACCAAGAATACATTGGGGGACATCAAACTCCCCATCTATATTGAAGGACTTCATATTTATCAAAAATTTTGTGTTATAGAATGCTTATCTTGTTGTAATGTTATCCTTGGCAGGCCATGGATACATGACATGAAGGCAGTCCTATCTACCTATCATCAATGTGTAAAGCTTCCTAGTCCATGGGGAGTGGTGAAAATTGAGAGTGATCAACAAGAAGCTAAGAATTGCTACACGTCATCAATGAAGCCAGCCTCAAGACCAAGGGAGCAATAGCAATTAAAGCATCCTTCAAGAGATGTCTTGGAGGCAAGAGAACAGGATGTGAAAGAAATCCTTATGGATCCTCATGATCCTGAATCCATAGTCTTCATAGGATCGGGGATCCTCAGCAACATTGAACAGGATCTAGTATCCTTCCTTAAGAGAAGGAAAACTACCTTTGCCTGGAAGCATGAGGACATGACATGTATATCTAAAGATATAATTACTCATAAGCTTGGCATTGACAGGCCATTCAAGCCTATACATCAGAAGAGGAGGAAGTTTACACCTGAAAGGAATGCTATTATCCAGGAAGAGGTAGATAAACTACTTCGGGCAGGTATGATAAGAGAGGTTAAGTATCCAAGGTGGTTAGCCAATGTGGTTATTGTTCAAAAGAAAAATGGAAAGTGGAGGGTATGTGTCGATTTTACTAATTTAAACAAGGCATGTCCCAAGGATCCTTTCCCATTACCCCACATTGACTCCATGGTGGATGCTACCGCGGGTCATGAGTTGTTGACTTTTATGGATGCTTCGTCTGGATTTCAACAGATTCAGATGGAATCATCTGATCAAGAGGATACAGCCTTTACGACCCCAACTGGTATATATTGTTATATTGCTATGCCATTTGGACTAAGGAATGTAGGTGCTACTTATCAAAAGCTAGTCAATATGATGTTCAAGGAACAAATTGGACACACTATGGAAGTCTACATAGACGATATGGTGGTTAAGTCCAAGAAAGCTAAGGATCACCTTAGAGACTTGGAGGAAGCATTCAACATCCTTGATAAATTTAATTTGAAACTAAATCCTTCCAAGTGTCACTTTGGTGTTAAAGCAAGATAATTCCTAGGCTATATGGTGACAAAAAAAGGCATTGAAGCAAGTCCAGAACAAATTAAGGCTATTGTGAATATCAAATCTCCTGCCAATGCCAAGGATGTGTAAAGATTGACAGGCAGGATCGCAGCCTTGAACAGATTCATATCCAAATCCTCAGAAAAATGCAAGGAGTTCTATGACATTTTGAGGAAGTACAAGAAATTTAAGTGGACTGAAAAGGTTGAAAATGCTCTCAAAGCTCTTAAGGATTACCTATCCTCAGCCCCTGCCTTGATGAAACCAGAAAAAGGGGATATATTATCCTTGTATTTGGCGGTATCCTCTAAAGCAGTAAGTGTGGTCCTTGTTAAGGATCACGAAGGTACACAACATCCTGTTTATTATGTAAGTAAGAGTTTACTTGATGCTGAATCCAGGCATTCACATTTAGAAAAACTTATCCTTGCACTAATTATGGCATCTACTAAATTAAGACATTATTTTGAAATTCATGCCATTATTGTTAAGACTAATTTTCCAATTAAGAATGTTCTCAGGAAACCTGAAATGTCAGGAAGGATGGCTAAGTGGGCAGTGAAGCTTAGTGCTTACAATATAAAATATGAACCAAGGACTGCCATTAAATCCCAAGCCTTAGCTGACTTTGTGGCAGATTTCAGTAGTGACTTGCAAAAGGAAGCTGAGTTAGAGGTCCAACAGCTGGAAGAGACTAAGGATCCTTGGATACTCTTCACTGATGGAGCCTCCAATGTCAAAGGAACAGGACTTGGAATACTACTAAAATTGCCACAGGGGGACATAATACCCCACTCCATAGCTGGTGAGTTTCAAACTACTAATAATGAGGCTGAATATGAAGCCTTGATAGCTGGTTTGCAAATTGCCAAGCATATGAGGATCAGGTATCTTGAGGTACATGTAGATTCATTGTTAATTACTAATCACTTTAATGGATCCTATGCTATTAAAGGTGAAAAGCTAATCAAATATTTAGAGATAGTCAAAGAGTTGGCACTCTCTTTTGTTTCCGTTAGTTTGACACAGGTACCCAGAGAAGAGAATGCAGAAGCTGATGCATTGGCCAATCTAGGGTCATCCTTGAAAATTCCAGAGGATATCAGGATCCCTATTATCCACATCCTAACCCCCACTATTGAGGATCATGTAGCCATGGAGATAGGAGAAGATTATGCAATCATCCCTAGTGATGATACATAATCTCATTCAGGATCATGGACCCTTCCGATCAAAAGATATATCCAACATGGAGAGATTCCTATATAAGAAAACCCTAGAGCTTTCAAACCCAAGGTATCTCAATTCACAATATTGAATAACATGTTATATAAACGATCCCTTGCAGGTCTATATCTAAGGTGCATTGAGGATCCTGAAATCCAAGAAGTCCTAAAGGATTTCCATGAAGGAGATTGTGGAAACCACACTGGGGGCAGGGCATTATTCTCAAGGATCCTGAGGACAGGATACTATTGGCCTACTATGAAGAAGGATGCTGTGGAATATGCCAAGAAGTGTGATCCTTGTCAGAGACATAGTAATATCCTTCACCAACCAGCAGAGCTTTTGCATCCTATATCCTCTTCTTGGCCATTTATGAGACGGGGAATGAATATAGTTGGTAAGCTTCCTAAGGCACCTGGTGGAAAAGTATTCATGCTTGCTATGACTGATTACTTCTCCAAGTGGATAGAGGCTGAAGCCTTTGCTCAAGTCAGAGAAAAGGAAGTGATAGCCTTTATTAAGAGAAACATTATTACTAGATTTGGTATTCCTTCTGAAATTGTTTGTGATAATGGATCCCAATTTATTGGGAGTAGAACTACTAACTTTTGTGACAGCTGGGGGATTAAGATGATAACATCAACACCAGTCCATCCACAAGCTAACAGTCAGGCAGAATCATCCAACAAGATCATCATCAACAATTTGAAGAAGAAGCTTGGATCCAAGAAAGGAAAATGGGCAGAAGAACTACCTTATGTATTATGGGCTGATAGGACAACTCCCAAGAATGCTACTGGCCAAACTCCATTCTCTTTGGTATTTGGAGCAGAATCAGTGATCCCTACAGAGATGGTGGTTCCTACTGCAAGAACAAGCATCCGTGATCCTGAAGGAAATGCTGAAAACTTGGTTCAAGACTTGGATACTATAGAAGAACTCAGGGATTTGGCAAGGATAAGGATGGCCAGTTATCAACAAAGGATGGCCGGAGCCTACAACAAAAATGTCAGGATCAGGAAATTCCAAGTTGGTGATATGGTATTAAGGAAAGCATTTCAGAACACCACCAATCCTGCTGATGGGAAGTTAGCACCAAAGTGGGAAGGCCCTTATTTGATTGAAGCTGAAGCAGGAAAGGGGGCATATCGATTGCTAACAATGGAAGGTGATTTGCTACCAAGAGCTTGGAATGCTGTCCACTTGAAGAAATACTTCATGTAATAAGGATCCATGATCCTTAGCTAACAAGTATCCTTGAAGGATCCTTATAGGACAGAGGATCCTCATTTTGGTAATTATCTAATCTCAAACTATTTCATTCTTTAATTATCCTATATACAAGGATAAGGATCCTGGATCCTTTATCCTTCTTTCACTTGATTCTGAGTTTTGCAGAAGGTTCGTATATCCTTAGCTAAGGATTGAGTATCCACAGAAGTCTCCAGTTATTTGGGTTTGACCCTAGTTATTTGGGCTTGACCCCAGTTATTTGGGCTTGACCCCAGTTATTTGGGCTAGTCCCCAGTTTTTGGGCCTGTCCCCAGTATCGCCAGCAGCGCACGATGATCCTGGTACAGTTCATGGCAGTGGGACCAGTACTCGCTTTAGGGGCTGACAATTTCATTATACTGGCTGTATCCGGGATCCTACGTATAATGGTAGACGTACCATACACCCGTTCCTAAGGTTTCTAACGTTTTCACGTTAGCTAAGGTTTTGGCATTTTCATGTCACTAAGTTTGGATAGTCGCCAGTGAGGGCCATACTCCAATTTACACAAGATCCTTTGGGCTTGTCCCCAGTTATCATTTGGGATTGTCCCCAGTTATCCTTTGGGCTTGTCCCCAGTTATCCTTTGGGCTTGTCCCCAGTATATTGGGCTTGTCCCCAGAATTGTTGGGCTTGTCCCCAGTCACTAACTCTTCTATTATATTGGCTTAGTCTAAAGTTATGCTCTGTTTCAGGTTTTTGAAGTTAAACAGCTAAGGATCCTTGATCCTTACCTTCTACTAAGGTTTGTCTTTTGGTTATCCTGATTATAAATGTTAAAGGGTTAGGATCCTAACTTGGATTCTTAGGTATGATCATTGATCACTTTTATTTTATTCATTATTTATATAAGTGACCCTTATCCTTTGACAACAGAATTAACGATCCTTAAATTGCATAACTTTTCTGAATTTACCGACTATAGGATATTTGATCCTTGATCATATCCTAAAACTTTTAAACATGATTTATTAAATCTTTATTCTTTACTTACAAGTTCAGAGAAAGTGGATAACTACAATAGAAAAATAAAGAATTCACAAGGATAACAACACGAGAAATAGCCAAAAAGTTGAAGTTTTATTCACAAAAGTTGAACCCTTTTAAGGTCGTCAAAATTGCCAACCCAAGTTTCTACCAGCAATACGTGGCCCGTCCACTTGGGTTGGCAAAGGGTGTCCATTGTTAACAGGTCTTGAAAGTGCAGGAAATATAAGATGGCAGGATAACAAGTGGTTTCATTCCCCAAACAGAGGATCCCTCCACCACCTATTATCCTACCTATTGTCTAAGGATCCATGTTCCACAACCTTAAAAACTATTGTTCAAAGTGCAACCCAACATTGTTTCAAAACATCACAACCAAAAAACTTCCAAATCCTAAAAAAATGGGCTCCGGCTGAGTCTAGAAATGTCCATCATTGCCCATTTCTGCAGCTCACACCTTGGCTGCATCACCACCAGCATCATCACCACCAGCTTGATCCTTCCCGCTGCCACTTGCCTCAATCGCCAAGACCTCGGTAGCCTCCTCCTCATCGTCTAGCTCAGCCAGCTTCGCCTTCCAGCCCTCCTTGTTCCAAGTGGTCCTGTCGAAATCAGGATCCTCAGCCTCCTGGGCCATTTGCAGCTTGACCTAGTACATGGTGATGGCAGTAGAGACTTTAGCATCCTCCGGCAGGTCATGCTTCTCATGATCAGCATTTATCTGGGCCATGACCACCTGCTGCTTTGCCAGAGATCCTTCTCAAGGCGAGAGATAGTCTCATCCTTAGCCAGGAAGAATCTTTGATACTCCAGATGCTTTTGCTCCGCCTCCTCAACATATGCATCAAACAGCATTTCGACCTCAGTGAATTTCTGCAAAAAAAAAAGACAAGGTGAAGTTCAGGATCAGTGATCCTAAGTGGGCAGGATAATCAAGCAGAGTCAATGATCCTTACATCAGCAAAGTATTCTTGGAACTGGCGACGAATGAGGGGCAGGCCTTCGAGATTATCAGCTTCAGTGGCCTTCCTCTTCTTTCCTCATTTGGAGGTGTTAGGGGAGGATTTCTCAATGACCTGTGATCCTCAATTACTGTTGGGTTTGGTGATCCTCACTTCTGTTTGAATTGGTGATCCTCAGAAGTGTTTCAGGATCAGGATCATGGATCATCTTAAGGATCCTTATACTAACGATTGTCTACTTTGAATGTGGTGTTGTTTTGCAGGGGAACCAGCTTGGACTTAGTCTTGGCGATATTCCTGGAGCATATTCCATGAATTATTCTGCATGTGCTTACCTGAAGTGGACGTTATGGAGTTCGTGGGGGACTTGCATGAAATGCGGAATGTTTGTTAACTTAGATATTTTTCTATTTTTAAAGGGGTAGCGAGCTAAATAGAAAACACTTGGCTATTTTTTGCTACACACACACTCTTACAACTGCTCTCACCAGCTCCCGTTAATTCACTTGGCGATTACACACTTTTTTACACAATACACTATAGTGATCCTTGTACTTAGCTCGCTATCATCCGAAGTTGTAATACATTTCTTGTTTAATTTGAGTTGGTGATCGGTAGTTTCCATCACCCGAGGTTTTTTATGCCGGAGATCATTCATTGATCAAGGGATTTTTCCTCGTATAAATCTTCATGTCACTTGTTCATTACATTTCAGAGTAATCCTTATTGTTGTTCATCAATTCAAGCATCATACCTCACAACAGAAAGTTTGGTTGCATTATCATTGCTTGATTTTTGACCAAAACAGTTTGGCGCCCACCGTGGGGCAATTGGTGCTTCATCCCTAAGAAGATTCATACCTTTGTGGTCATTTCGGTTCATAACAACCAGGCAGATGGCTTCTTCAGCGAAGAACACTTCAAACTTAATGTCGTCATTCAGTTCTTCACAAGGCGTTCCTTCTTTGCCTCCACCACCTTCTGGATCCCAGAAGAATGCTGAGAATGTTGCGAAGAAACAAACCCCCATTTGCACAAAACCACCAACTTCTTCTGTTTCAACTAATCCTACTACTAATGATCTTTATGCTCTGATTTTGCAGATGTGGAATCATGCACAAGAGCAGGACAAAACCAACGAAAGGATCCTCCGGGAGATCGATGAGATCAAGAAACAGAAAAAATCAGTGGAGGATCACTCTCCTCTGATGCCAAGATCGCTGAACTTCGACACTCCAGTCATAACTTCCCAACACTCAGCAGTTCCGGACGTGCAGTACTTGGGTGAATTACCAGGAAGGCGTTATGGAACAACAACAATGAGTCAGGCATTTGGATCTCACTACCAGCCTCAGGGATCCTATTTTCAGCCATCAGGATCCTCTTCTCAGCATCAGGGATACTTCACGTCAGGAGGATATTTGGGAATGCATGCAGTCCAAGGATCCTCCCGGGTCCAAGGATCCTCCCGGGTCCAAGGATCCTCCCGGGTCCAAGGATCCTCCCGGGTCCATGGATCCTCCCAGGTCCAAGGATCCTTCCCGGTCCAAGGATCCTCCCTTGTCCCAGGATCCTCTCTGGTTCCAGGATCCTTTCAGGTTCAAGGATCATCTCAACTTCAAGGATCCAACATCTTTCAGGATCAAGGATTCTTGAGAAGTATGCAGCCTTAGAGCTCGGACGTTCATCAAGGAGACTTCATACCAATGCAGACCATTGCTTCCTCTGGTCCTTCGATCATGCCAGAGTCTCGTCAATATGGATTCACATCCGCAATTCCAAACATGAATCCTCCGGGAGGTAACACTTTTAATAATTCATATGACACTAACCATGGCTCTATGCAGGATACAGGTATCAATCAGGCTATGGCTAGGGAGCTACAGAAGCTTAAGGATATGATATCCAGTGTACCAGGAGTGGTTAAACCTATTCCTGAAATTGCAGATGGTAGCCATAGGATATCTCGTTTTGCACCACCCTTATGTGATGCTGAGATACCTAAAAGGTTCCAGATACCATCTATGAAGCTGTATGATGGTTCAACGGATCCAGAAGAGCATGTAGCTCAATACAGGGAGAGGATGGAGATCAATCCAATTCCTGAAAGCTTAAAAGAAGCATGTCTTTGCAAGGGATTTGGATCCACACTTACAGGATCTGCTCTTAAATGGCTGCTAAGTCTTCCCCCTTACTCTATTACTTCATTTGCTAATTTAGTTAACTTGTTCAATAGTCAATTCTCTTGTAGTAGAAAGTTTGAACGATTAACTAGTGATCTATATAGGGTAACACAAGGTCAAAATGAATCACTTAGAGATTACATCACTAAATTTAGTAAAGAATCCTTGGATATTCCTAACTTGGATATTGCTACGACTGTAGAAGCCTTTAAAATGGGATTGCTTAGGGATTCATTATTCTATGATGATCTTGTTATGACACCTTGCAGGAATCTTGATGAAGTAAGAACTAGGGCCCTTAGGTTCATCCGCCTAGAGGATGACAAAAGGATTCAGGATAGATTGACAGGATCCTCAAAACAGGAGAAACAAGGATCCTACTTCAGGAACAACAAATCCAAGTCCTACCACAAGTCTGATAACCAGAATGTGCATGCAGTGGAATAAGAAGAGGATGATGAGGATTATCCTCCTATTTCTGAATACTATTTTTCTGTTGATAACAACGAACTAATCCTTACAATGCAGAATCTAGGTGAGAAAGCTAGGTGGCCAAGGAAGAGTGATAAACCAGCTGCTACAAAGGATAAATCCAAGTGGTGTGCATATCATGAGGATTTTGGGCATCTCACTGAAGAATGTATTGCACTGAGAAAGGAAATTGGTTACTTGTTGAGCAAGGGGCATTTGAAAGAGCTTTTGGGACGAAAGAAGTCAAGGGTCCAGGATCCTGAAAGGATCCCGGAAAGGGCTCCTGGTCCTCCAGCAGATGCACAAGTCATAAATTTCATATCCGGTGGATCAGACATCTGTGGTACATCCTTTTCAGCAGCAAAAAGATACGCTAAGGAAACCAAGATGGACAATGGAGACAGACCCGTCCGGACCTCCGTTGTCACCCAGGATAAAGTCATAACTTTTGATGAGGATGATCGTGTTGATGTCCAGGATCCTCATCACAATGGTCTTGTAATTACATTGTTTATTTCTAACCACTTTGTTCGCAGGATCCTTATAGATGGAGGAAGCTCTGTGAACATCATTTAGCTTGATGTCCTCAAGAAGATGAATAATCCGGAGTCTGATATTATCCCAAGATCCTCAGTACTTGTGGGATTCAGTGGAGAAACTAAGAATACATTGGGGGACATCAAACTCCCAATCTATATCGAAGGATTACATTCTTATCAAAAATTTTGTGTTATAGACTGCTTATCATGTTGCAATGTTATCCTTGGCAGGCCATGGATACATGATATGAAGGCAGTTCCATCCACCTATCATCAATGTGTAAAGCTTCCAAGTCCTTGGGGAGTGGTGAAAATTGAGAGTGATCAACAAGAAGCTAAGAATAGCTATACCTCATCAATGAAGCCAGCCTCAAGACCAAGGGAGCAATAGCAATTAAAGTATCCTTCAAGAGATGTCTTGGAGGCAAGAGAAGAGGATTTGAAAGAAATCCTCATGAATCCTGAGGATCCTGAATCCAAGATCCTCATAGGATCAGGGATCCTTAGCGACATCGAACAGGAGCTAGTATCCTTCCTTAAGAGAAGGAAATCCACCTTTTCCTGGAAACATGAAGACATGACAGGTACATCTAAGGATATAATTACTCATAAACTTGGCATTGACAGATCATTCAAGCCAATTCATCAAAAGAGAAGGAAGTTTGCACCTGAAAGGAATGCTATTATGCAGGAAGAGGTATATAAGCTACTTCGAGCAGGTATGATAAGAGAGGTTAAGTATCCAAGATGGTTAGCCAATGTGGTTTTTGTTCAAAAGAAAAATGGAAAGTGGAGGGTATGTGTCGATTTTACTGATTTGAACAAGGCATGTCCCAAGGATCCTTTCCCATTACCCCACATTGACTCCATGGTGGATGCTACCGCGGGTCATGAGTTGTTGACTTTTATGGATGCTTCCTCTGGATTTCAACAAATTCAGATGGAAGCATCTGACCAAGAGGATACAGCCTTTATGACCCCAACTGGTATATACTGTTATATTGCTATGCCGTTTGGACTAAGGAATGTAGGTGCTACTTATCAAAGGCTAGTCAATATGATGTTCAAGGAACAAATTGGACACACTATGGAAGTCTATATTGATGACATGGTGGTTAAGTCCAAGAAAGCTGAGGATCACCTTAAAGACTTGGAGGAGGCATTCAATATCCTTGATAAATTTAATATGAAACTTAATCCTTCCAAGTGTCATTTTGGTGTTAAGGCAGGTAAATTCTTAGGCTATATGGTGACAAAGAGGGGCATTGAAGCAAGTCCAGAGCAAATTAAGGCTATTGTGAATATCAAATCTCCTGCCAATGCTAAGGATGTGCAAAGATTGACGGGCAGGATTGCAGCCTTGAACAGATTCATATCCAAATCCTCATAAAAATGTAAGGAATTCTATGACATCCTGAGGAAGAACAAGAAATTTGAATGGACTGAGAAGCATGAAAGTGCCCTAAAAGCTCTTAAGGATTACCTATCCTCAGCCCCAGCCTTGATGAAACCAGAAAAGGGGATGTATTATCCTTGTACTTAGCAGTATCCTCAAAAGCAGTAAGTGCGGTCCTTGTTAAGGATGACCAAGGTACACAACATCATGTTTATTATGTAAGTAAGAGTTTACTTGATGCTGAATCCAGGTATTCACACTTAGAAAAACTTATCCTTGCATTAATAATGGCATCTACCAAATTAAGACATTATTTTGAGACTCATGCCATTATTGTTAAAACTAATTTTCCTATTAAGAATGTTCTCAGGAAACCTGAAATGTCAGGAATGATGGCTAAGTGGGCAGTGAAGCTGAGTGCATATGATATAAGATATGAACCAAGGACTGCCATCAAATCCCAAGCCTTAGCTGACTTTGTGGCAGATTTTAGTAGTGATTTGCAAAAGGAGGCCGAATTAGAAGTCCAACAGCTTGAAGAAACTAAGGATCCTTGGATACTCTTCACTGATGGTGCCTCTAATGTGAAAGGAACAGGACTTGGAATACTACTAAAATCGCCACAGGGGGACATAATACCCCACTCCATAGCTTGTGAATTTCAGACTACCAACAATGAGGCTGAGTATGAAGCCTTGATAGCTGGTTTGCAAATTGCTAAGCATATGAGGATCAGGTATCTTGAGGTACATGTAGATTCATTATTAATCACTAATCACTTTAATGGATCCTATGCTGTTAAAGGTGAAAAGCTAATCAAATATTTGGAGATAGTCAAAGAATTGGCACTCTCTTTTGTATCCTTTAGTTTGACACAGGTACCAAGGGAAGAGAATGCAGAAGTTGATGCATTAGCCAATCTAGGATCATCTTTGAAGATCCCTGAGGATATCAAGATCCCTATTATCCATATCCTGACCCCTGCTATCGAGGATCATGTAGCTATGGAGATAGGAGAAGAATCTGCAGTCATCCCTAGTGATGATACTCAATCTCATTCAGGATCACGGATCCTCCCAATCATGAGATACATACAACATGGAGAAATTCCTACAGGAGAAAACCCAAGGGCTTTCAAAACTAAGGTATCTCAATTTACAATATTGAATAATATGTTGTATAAACTGTTTTGGTCAAAAAATCAGACGAGGATAATGTAACCAAACTCTCTGTTACGGGTATGATGCTTGAATTGGTTTATATAAGGATCACTATGAAAAATAAATAACAAGTGACACAAGGTTTATACGGGGAAAAAGCCCTTGATCAAGAGTTGATCTCTGGCACAAAAAACCCCGGGTGATGGAAACTACCGATCACCAACTCAAATTAAATAAGTAATCTGTTACAACTTCGGATGATAGCGAGCTAAATACAAGGATCACTATAGTGTAATGTGTAAAAAGTGTACGAAATTGCCAAGTGAATGAACGAGAGCTGGTGTGAGCGGTTGTGAGAGTGTGTGTAGCCAAAAATAGCAAAAGTGTTGTCTAATTAGCTCGCTGCCCCTTTTAAATCTAGTAAAAATCTAAATAACAAACTATCCGCAAATGGTGCAAGTCCTCCACGACTCCACAACGTCCATTTCTGACCAAGCACGTGCGGAATAGACTTAGTATATTCTCCAGAAATATCGCCAAGACCAAGTCCCAATTGATATTCCTGCAAAACAGTACCGAATTCAAAGTGAACAATCATTAGTATAAGGATCCTTAGGATGATCCATGATCCTGATCCTGAAGCACTTCTGAGGATCACTAACTAACACAGAAGTAAGGATCACCAAACAGGATAATAATTGAGGATCACGGGTCATTTAGAAATCCACCCCTAACAATTGCCCCCAAAATATAAGGAGTAATATCGTAAATAAACGAGTTATATTTTTTCGATCTTATCCGCAACAAACTAACGGATAACTAGCCGTTGGAGACGGACTAGCCGTTGCAAACCTGACGTCACTGAAGTGACAATCCTGCAAATCATCATTATAAATAGGAGTTAGAGATAGGATCAATATGCATTTAAATCCGAAGAAACTCCCTTTAAATTCTCAGTTGAAGATCAATCAGGTATCTCTTCTCTTATTTCTCCTTCTCTTACTCTGTTTTTCTTTCTTTACCAACATCAATGATGCTCCGGTCTTCCCCCGCCAAGGATCACCAGAAGGATAGCCCTTTGAAGAGTCAAGGGATCATCAAGGACTCAGTAAATGAGAGGTGTTGCTTTAACGATGCACAAGTAGATAAGATCCGTCACTGCTTTCCGGCGAACGCCTTTTTCAAACCCTTCGATCCCACTATTCTGAGCGACTAAGTTTCTGAAACATGGGTTGCTTTTCCAGTTACTCCATTCACCATAGGATACACCTATCCTTTTCCAGACTTTACCCAATCCTTCTTTTCCCTTACCGGCATCTCTTACATCCAAGCTATGCCGATGATTTGGAGGGTCTTGTATACCCTGGAGAGGATCATAGAGCAGGAAGGGATTGATTTAGGAATGTCAGAGCTGACACAGATGTATGATCTCACGACGTTTGGATCACACCGATATCTGTTTAAGCGAAAACCCGGTGAAGAACATCCCATTTTTAAAGCCACCAAGAATGACACAAATTGGAAACGACGCTTCTTCTTTGTCAGGAGGGATACCATTCCTAACGGAAAGCATTTACCCAGGAAGTGGTCCACCAATGGTAGGACAGAGGATCCTGAGAAGGATCATCAGGTAATCTTGCTCTTGTGAAAGGATCACTAACCCCTTTTTGTCTTGTGTTATGCAGCTATCTCTGTTTCGTACCTCATCACAACACCCGCAACCAAGGAAAGGCTTGCTGCTTTTCGGAGGCTTGATCCTGAAATAAGGTCATTCAAGATAGACACCCAAGACTCACAAGAAGTATCCTCAGGTTCCATCACCATGTCAAGTAAGTATCCTGCTTTTTGTATAGTTGAATATTAAAATAAATAGTTAAATTGAAATAGGATAAGGATACTTATCTTGCTTTAAATGTGTAGGTGCCGGAAAATCTTCCAAGCCTGCCTCCCAGTTCAACACGGCCGACCTTGATGCTGTTCGATCCAGGAAGAAGAGGGCCACTACCAGTCCTAGCATCTACATTCCCAAGGCACCCACTAAAGGAAGGGGTGGCATGAAGAGGAAAACTTCTGATACAGAGGAGCTACAAGGCCTACCACTGATCCGCCACCAGTTCCTTGAATACTTCAATGACGTGAGGATCACCAATTCTGCCTAGGTATCCTATTCATTTGAGGATCACCTGATCTTGAACTGCTTTGTCTTTTTCTTTGCAGAAATTTGCTGAGATTGAAGATTATGTGGGAAGCGTCGAGGAGCTGGATAAGAAGATTGCTGACCTCCAACAAGTTGCAGTGCTTAAGGATCTTAAGATTGCTGATCTTGAAAAAGCCCTTCAAGATGCCAAGACTAAGACAGCTAAAATCTTGATCGACATCGACTACGAGAAGCATGATCTCATAGAAGGTGCAAAGGTCTCCGCTGCCATCACAATGTATCAGACAAAACTAAAGATGGCCCAGGAAGCTCAAGATCCTAACTTCGACAGAAGCAGCTGGGATGTTGAGGGCTGGAAAGCGAGGTTGGCTGATCTTGAAGATGATGAAGAGGCTGAGGAGGTTTTGGCGATCGAGGCTGGAGGCAGTGGGAAGGATCAGGTTAAGGATACCGAAGCTGGAGGGGATGAGGATGCAGCGAAGGTGTAGGCTGCACGATTGGGCAATGATGGACATTCCTAGACGTAGCCGGAGCCCAATTTTTAAATTTGGTAGTAGTTTTTTGTGGTTGTGATATTTTAAAACAATGATGGTCTGTAATGACTAAACAATAGCTATTAGGGTTAAGGATCATGAATGATCCTTTGGACAATAGGTAGGATTACAACTGGTGGAGGGATCCTCTGTTTGGGGGATGAGGCCATTGTGATCCTGCCATCTTTTTAATTCCTGCACTACCAAGACCTTTAGACAATGGACACCCTTTACCTACCCCAGCGGACGGGCCACGTATTGCTGGTAGATGCTCGGGGTAGGTAATTTTGACAACCTTCGATGGTTAAACTTTTGTTAATAAAATAACCTTAATCTTTTTTGGCTTATCTGGTGTTGTTATTCTTTTCTGTTCTTTTTTAAATTTTCATTTGTCTTGATATACACTTGTCTGAACAGAAAAAGTTGAACAAATTATATAGAAAATATTTAGGATATGATCCATGATCCAGGACCAATTATCTTATAGTTGGAAAATTCCAAAAAGTGGTACATTTTAAGGATCATGAGTTCTGTTGTCAAAGTATCAGGGTTATTCAAATAATCAATGAATAAAATCAAATTAGTTAAGGATCATACCTGAGGACCCAAGTTAGGATCCTAACTCTTAATATTATTATAACCAGGATAATCACAGAACAAACCTTAGTAAAAGGTAAGGATCAAGGATCCTTGGTTGTTTAACTTCGAAGACCTGAAATAGAACATAACTTGGGACTAAGCCATTATAAGATAAAGGTTAGCAACTGGGGACAAGCCCAAACGATAACTGGGGACAAGCCCAAAGGATAACTGGGGACAAGCCCAAGGATAACTGGGGACAAGCCCAAGGATCGTGTGTGAACTGGAGTATGGCCCTAATTGGCGACTATCCAAACTTAGTGGCATGAAAATGCCAAAACCTTAGCTAACGTGAAAACTCTAGAAACCTTAAGAACGGATTAATGGTACGTCTACCATTATACGTAGGATCCTAGGTATAGCCAGTACAATGGAATTATCAGCCCCTAAAATGAGTACTGGTCCCACTGCCATGAACTATACCAGGATCATCGTGCGCTACTGGCGGAACTGGGGTCAAGCCCAAACAACTGGGGTCAAACCCAAGTAACTGGTTGCTTGTGTGGATAATCATGCTTTTGTTAAGAGTACCTGGACCTTCAAAACTCAAAATCTCGTGAAATGGGGATAAAGGATGCAAGATCCTTATCCTTATGTGAGAAAGTAAGGAAATGAAATAGTTTAAGATTAGAATGTTACCAAAAATGAGGATCATCTGTGCTTTAAGGATCCTTTAAGGATATTTATCATGTGAGGATCATGGATCCTTATCACATGAAATATCTCTTCAAATGGACAACATTCCAAGCTCTTGGTAGTAAGTCACCTTCCATTGTAAGCAATCGATATGCCCCCTTTCCTGCCTCAGCTTCAATCAAGTAAGGGCCTTCCCATTTTGGTGCCAACTTTCCATCAGCAGGATTGGTGGTATTCTAAAATGCTTTCCTTAGTACCATATCACCAACTTGGAATTTCCTAATCCTAACATTTTTGTTGTAGGCACCGGCCATTCTTTGCTGATAACTGGCCATCCTTATCCTTGCCCAATCTCTGATTTCTTCTATAGTATCCAGGTCTTGAACCAAGTTCTCATCATTTTCCTCAGGATCACGAATACTGGTTCTAGCAGTTGGAACCACCATTTCTGTAGGGATCACTGATTCTGCCCCAAATACTAAAGAGAATGGAGTTTGGCCTGTAGCATTCTTAGGAGTTGTCCTATCAGCCCAAAGCACATAAGGCAATTCTTCTGCCCAGTTCCCTTTCTTGGATCCAAGCTTCTTCTTCATCTTGTTGATGATGATCTTATTGGAAGATTCTGCCTGACCATTAGCTTGTGGGTGGACTGGTGTTGATGTTATCATCTTAATCCCCCAGCTGTCACAAAAGTTAGTGGTTCTGCCCCTAATGAATTGGGAACCATTATCACATATAATTTCAGAAGGAAAACTAAATCTAGTTATAATATTTCTTTTAATGAAGGATATAACTTCCTTTTCTCTGACTTGGGCAAAAGCTTCAGCCTCTATCCACTTGGAGAAGTAATCAGTCATAGCAAGCATGAATACTTTTCCACCAGGTGCCTTAGGGAGCTTACCAACTATATCCATACCCCATCTCATAAATGGCCAAGAGGAGGATATAGGATGCAAAAATTCAGCTGGTTGATGAAGGATATTGATGTGTCTCTGACAAGGATCACATTTCTTAGCATACTCCACAGCATCTCTCTTCATGGTTGGCCAGTAGTATCCTGTCCTCAGGATCCTTGAGAATAACGCCCTGCCCCCAGTGTGGTTTCCACAATCTCCTTCATGGAAGTCTTTTAAAACTTCTTGGATTTCAGGATCCTCAATGCATCTTAAGTATGGTCCTGCAAGAGATCGTTTATACAACATATTATTTAAAATTGTGAATTGAGATACCTTAATTTTGAAAGCCCTAGGGTTTTCTCCTGTAGGAATCTCTCCATGTTGTAAGTATCTCATGATTGGGAAGATCCATGATCCTGAATGAGATTGACTATCATCGCTAGGGGTGATTGCAGAATCCTCTCCTATCTCCATAGCCACATGATCCTCGATAGCCGGGGTCAGGATATGGATAATAGGGATCTTGATATCCTCCGGGATCTTCAAGGATGATCCTAAATTGGCTAGTGCATCTGCCTCTGCATTCTCTTCCCTTGGTACCTGTGTCAAACTAAAGGATACAAAAGAGAGTGCCAATTCTTTGACTAACTCCAGATATTTGATTAGCTTTTCACCTTTAACAGCATAGGATCCATTAAAGTGATTAGTGATTAACAAAGAATCTACATGTACCTCAAGATACCTGATCGTCGTATGCTTAGCAATTTGCAAGCCAGCTATCAAGGCTTCGTATTCAGCCTCATTGTTAGTGGTTTGGAACTCACAAGCTATAGAGTGGGGTATTATGTCCCCCTGTGGCGATTTTAGTAGTATTCCAAGCCTTGTTCCTTTGACGTTTGAGGATCCATCAGTGTAGAGTATCCAAGGATCCTTGGTCTCTTCTAGCTGCTGGACTTCTAATTCAGCTTCCTTTTGCAAATCACTACTGAAATCTGCCACAAAGTCAGCTAATGCTTGGGATTTAATGGTTGTCCTGGGCTCATATCTTATATCATATGCACTAAGCTTCACTGCCCACTTAGCCATCCTTCCTGACATTTCAGGTTTCCTGAGGACATTCTTGATTGGAAAATTAGTTTTAACGATAATAACATGAGTTTCAAAATAATGTCTTAATTTGGTAGATGCCATAATTAATGCAAGGATAAGTTTTTCTAAGTGTGAATACCTGGATTCAGCATCAAGTAAACTCTTACTTACATAATAGACAGGATGTTGTGTACCTTCGTGATCCTTAACAAGGACGGCACTTACTGCTTTTGAGGATACCGCAAGTTATAAGGATAACACACCTCCTTTTTCTGGTTTCATCAAAGCCGGGGCCGAGGATAGGTAATCCTTAAGAGCTCTTAAGGCACTTTCATGCTTCTCAGTCCACTCGACTTTCTTGTTCTTCCTTAGGATATCATAGAATTCCTTGCACTTTTCTGAGGATTTGGATATGAATCTGTTTAAAGCTGCAATCCTGCCTGTTAACCTCTGAACATCCTTAGCATTGGTAGGGGACTTGATGTTCACTATTGCTTTGATTTGTTCTGGACTGGCTTCAATGCCTCTCTTTGTCACCATATATCCTAAGAATTTACCTGCTTTAACACCAAAGTGACATTTTGAAGGATTAAGCTTCATATTATATTTGTCAAGGATATTGAACGCTTCCTCCAAGTCTCTTAGGTGATCCTCAGCCTTTATTGATTTTACCACCATATCGTCTATGTAAACCTCCATAGTTTGTCCGATCTGATCCTTGAACATCATATTCACTAGCCTTTGATAAGTTGCACCTGCATTTCTTAGTCCGAATGGCATAGCAATATAGCAGTATATACCAGTTGGAGTCATAAAGGCTGTATCCTCTTGATCGGATGGTTCCATTTGAATTTGTTGAAATCCAGATGAAGCATCCATAAAAGTTAACAGTTCATGACCCGTAGTTGCATCCACTATGGAGTCAATGTGGGGTAATGGGAAAGGATCCTTGGGACATGCCTTATTTAAATCGGTAAAATCGACACATACCCTTCACTTTCCGTTTTTCTTTTGAACAACAACCACATTGGCCAGCCATCTTGGATACTTGACCTCTCTATTTCTCTACCTCCTCCTGGATAATGGCATTTCTTTCTGGTGCAAATTTCCTTCTCCTTTGATGGATTGGTTTGAAGGACCTATCAATGCCAAGTTTGTGAGTGATTACATCTTTAGATATACCTGTCATGTCTTCGTGTTTCCATGCAAAGGTAGTCTTTCTCCTTTTGAGGAAGGATATGAGGTCTTCCTTCATTTCGCCAAGGATCCCTGATCCTATATAAACTATAGATTCAGGATCATCAGGATCCATAAGGATTTCTACTATATCCTGTTCTCTTGCCTCCAAGACATCCCTTGGAGGACACTTTGATTGCTATTGCTCCCTAGACTTTGATGCTGGTTTCATTGATGAGGTGTAGCAGTTCTTAGCCTCTTGCTGATCACTATCAATCTTCACTATTCCCCAAGGACTAGGAAGCTTCACACATTGATGATAAGTGGATGGGACTGCCTTCATATCATGTATCCAAGGCCTGCCAAGGATCACATTACAACAAGATAAACAGTCAATAACACAAAACTTTTGGTAAGAATGTAGGCCTTCGATATATATTGGGAGTTTAATGTCCCCCAGAGTATTCTTAGTCTCGCCACTGAATCCCACGAGCACAGAGGATCTTGGTATGATGTCGGATTCAGGGATATTCATCTTCTTGAGAACATCAAGCTGGATAATGTTCACAGAGCTTCCTCCATCTATAAGGATCCTACGATCAAAATGGTTAGAAATAAAAAGAGTGATAACCAAACCATCATGATGAGGATCCTGGATGTCAACACGATCATCCTCATCAAAAGTTATAACTTTTCCTTCGGAGACACTGGATGTTCGAATGGGTCTATCTCCATTATCCATCTTGGTTTCCTTCGCATGTCTTTTGGCTGTAGAGAAGGATGTTCCACAAATGTCTGATCCTCTAGATATAAAGTTTATAATTTGTGCATCTGCTGGAGGGGCTGGAGCTTTCTCTGGTAGGATCCTGAGTCCTTGACTTCTTTCTCCCCAATAATTCTTTCAAGTGCCCCTTGCTCAACAAGTATCCAATTTCTTTTCTCAATGCGATGCATTCTTCTGTGAGATGCCCAAAATCTTCATGGTATGCACACCACTTCGACTTATCTTTAGTTGCAGCTGGTCTATCATTTTTTCTAGGCCATCTAGCTTTATCACCTAAATTCTGCATCGCAAGGATTAGTTCATTGTTATCAACAGAAAAACAATATTCAAAGATTGGAGGATAATCCTTATCATCCTCTTCTTGTTCAACAGCATGCACATTCTGGTTATCAGATTTATTATAAGATCTGAACTTGTTGTTCCTGAATGAGGATCCTTGCTTCTCTTGCTTTGAGGATCCTGCTAACCTCTCCTGGATCCTTTTGTCATCCTCTAGCCGGATGAACCTAAGGGCCCGGGTTCTTACCTCATCTAGATTCCTGCATGGTGTCATAACAAGATCATCATAGAATAACGAATCCCTAAGCAATCCTATTTTAAAGGCTTCAACAGCTGTAGCTATATCCAGGTTAGGAATATCTAAGGATTCTTTACTAAATTTAGTGATATAATCCCTTAATGATTCATTATGACCCTGGGTTATCCTATACAGATCACTAGTTAAACGCTTAAATTTCCTACTACAAGAAAATTGGTTATTAAATAGGTTAACTAGATTAGCAAATGAGGTAATAGAGTAAGGAGGAAGACTTAGCCGCCATTTAAGAGTCGATCCAGTAAGAGTGGATCCAAATCCCTTGCACAGACATGCTTCCTTTAAACTTTCTGGGATGGGATTGATCTCCATCCTTTCCCTGTATTGAGCTATGTGTTCCTCAGGATCCGTTGAACCATCATACAACTTCATGGTAGGTACATGGAACCTCTTGGGTATCTCAGCATCACAGATTGGTGGTGCAAAACGAGATATCTTGTGGCTCCCATCTGCAATCTCTGGGATAGGCTTGACCACTCCTGGGACACTTGATATCATGTCCTTTAACTTTTGCAATTCTCTAGCCATGGCATGATTGATACCTGTATCCTGCATAAGGCCATGGTTAGTAGTATAAGAATTATTAAAAGTGTTACCTCCCATTGGATTCAAATTAGGAAGAGCGGATGTTAAACCATATTGTTGGGGCTCTGGAATGACTGATGGACCAGTAGAAGCAATGGTTTGCATTGGAATGAAATCTCCCTGATGGATGTCGGAACTTCCTGATTGCAAACTCCTTAAGGATCCCGAAATCTGGAAGGATCCTTGAAACTGAGAGTATCCTTGGACCTGGGAGGATCCTGGAACATAGGAGGATCCTTAAACTTGGGAGGATCCTGGAACATAGGAGGATGGATCCTTGAACATAGGAGGATCCCTGAACCTGGGAGGATCCTTGAACATAGGAGGATCCCTGAACCTGGGAGGATCCTTGAACCTAGGAGGATCCTTGAACCTGGGAGGATCCTTGAAACGGCCAGCACCCTTGAATCTGCTGCGCTCCCGAGTATCCTCCTGAGCTTGCAAAGGATCCTATATGCAGAGGATGGGACCCTGATGGTTGAAAGTGTAACCCTGAAGTCTGAGTCATTGCAGATGACCCATAATGCACTCCTTTTGGTCCTCCAACATATTGAACGTCTGGAACCACTGAAGGCTGAGAAGTTATAACCGGAGTATCAAAATTCAAAGATCTGGGCATTAGTGGGGAATGATCCTCTGCCGATCTCTTCTGTTTCTTAATGTCTCCAATTTCTCTAAGGATCCTTTCATTGGTCTTGTCCTGCTGCTGGATATGCTCCTTCATCTGCAAAATCAGAGTAAACAAGTCACTAGTAGTAGGAGTATAAGAAGCAGAAGAAGTTGGAGGTTTTGAGAAAATGGGAGTTGGTTTCTTCTCGGCATTTTTCTGAGGTCCAGAAGGTGGTGGAGGCAAAGGTGGAATGCCCTGGGATGAATTGACTGCGGACATCGCACTGGAGGTATTCTTTGATGATGAAGCCATCTGCTCGTATGCAATGAACCGGAATGATCACAAAGATGAGAATTTCTTAGAAATGAAGCACCAATTGCCTCACGGTGGGCGCCAAACTGTTTTGGTCAAAAAATCAGACGAGGATAATGTAACCAAACTCTCTGTTACGGGTATGATGCTTGAATTGGTTTATAGTAATAAGGATCACTATGAAAAATAAATAACAAGTGACACAAGGTTTATACGGGGAAAAAGCCCTTGATCAAGAGTTGATCTCCGGCACAAAAACCCCGGGTGATGGAAACTACCGATCACCAACTCAAATTAAATAAGTAATCTGTTACAACTTCGGATGATAGCGAGCTAAATACAAGGATCACTATAGTGTAATGTGTCAAAAGTGTACGAAATTGCCAAGTGAATGAACGAGAGCTGGTGTGAGCGGTTGTGAGAGTGTGTGTAGCCAAAAATAGCAAAAGTGTTGTCTAATTAGCTCGCTACCCCTTTTAAATCTAGTAAAAATCTAAATAACAAACTATCCGCAAATGGTGCAAGTCCTCCACGACTCCACAACGTCCATTTCTGACCAAGCACGTGCGGAATAGACTTAGTATATTCTCCAGAAATATCGCCAAGACCAAGTCCCAATTGATATTCCTGCAAAACAGTACCGAATTCAAAGTGAACAATCATTAGTATAAGGATCCTTAGGATGATCCATGATCCTGATCCTGAAGCACTTCTGAGGATCACTAACTAACACAGAAGTAAGGATCACCAAACAGGATAATAATTGAGGATCACGGGTCATTTAGAAATCCACCCCTAACATAAACGATCTCTTGCAGAACCATATCTAAGATGCATTAAGGATCCTGAAATCCAAGAAGTCTTAAAGGATTTCCATGAAGGAGATTGTGGAAACCACACTGGGGGAAGGGCGTTATTCTCAAGGATCCTGAGGATAGGATACTATTGGCCCACTATGAAGAAGGATGCTGTGGAGTATGCCAAGAAGTGTGATCCTTGTCAGAGGCATAGTAATATCCTTCACCAACCAGCAGAACTCTTGCATCCTATATCCTCTTCCTGGCCATTCATGAGATGGGGAATGGATATAGTTGGAAAGCTTCCTAAGGCACCTGGTGGAAAAGTATTCATGCTTGCTATGACTGATTACTTCTCTAAGTGGATAGAGGCTGAAGCCTTTGCTCAAGTCAGAGAAAAGGAAGTTATATCCTTTATTAAAAGAAACATTATCACTAGATTTGGTATCCCTTCTGAGATTATTTGTGATAATGGATCCCAATTTATTGGGAATAGAACTACTAACTTTTGTGACAGCTGGGGGATTAAGATGATAACATCAACACCAGTCCACCCACAAGCTAATGGTCAGGCAGAATCATCCAACAAGATCATCATCAACAATTTGAATAAGAAGCTTGGATCTAAGAAAGGAAAATGGACAGAAGAACTACCTTATGTGCTTTGGGCTGATAGGACAACTCCAAGAATGCTACAGGCCAAACTCCATTTTCTTTGGTATTTGGGGCAGAATCAGTGATCCCTACAGAGATGGTGGTTCCAACTGCAAGAACAAGCATTCGTGATCCTGAAGAAAATGCTGAAAACTTGGTTCAAGACTTGGATACTATAGAAGAAATCAGGGATTTGGCAAGGATAAGGATGGCCAGTTATCAACAAAGGATGGCTGGAGCTTACAACAAAAATGTCAGGATCAGGAAATTCCAAGATGGTGATATGGTATTAAGGAAAGCATTTCAGAATACTACCAATCCTGCTGATGGAAAGCTAGCACCAAAGTGGGAAGGCCCCTATTTGATTTAAGCTGAAGCAGGAAAGGGGGCATATCGATTGCTAACAATGGAAGGTGATTTGCTACCAAGAGCTTGGAATGCTGTCCATTTGAAGAAATATTTCATGTGATCAGGATCCATGATCCTTACTTAACAAGTATCCTTGAAGGATCCTTACAGGGCAGAGGATCCTCATTTTGGTAATGATCTAATCTCAAACTATTTCATTTTTTTATTATCCTTTATAAGGATAAGGATCCTGTATCCTTTATCCTCCTTTCACTTGATTCTGAGTTTTGAAGGTTCAGGTATCCTTAACTAAGGATTGAGTATCCACAGAAGTATCCAGTTATTTGGGCTTGACCCCAGATATTTGGGCTTGACCCCAGTTTGGGCCTGTCCCCAGTTTCGCCAGTAGCGCACGATGATCCTGGTATAGTTCATGGCAATGGGACCAGTACTCGCTTTAGGGGCTGACAATTTCATTGTACTGGCTATATTCAGGATCCTACGTATAATGGTAGACGTACCATACATCCGTTCCAAAGGTTTCTAACGTTTTCACGTTAGCTAAGGTTTTGGCATTTTCATGTCACTAAGTTTGGATAATCGCCAGTGAGGGCCATACTCCAGTTTACACACGATCCTTTGGGCTTGACCCCAGTTATCCTTTGGGATTGTCCCCAGTTATCCTTTGGGCTTGTCCCCAGTTACTAACTTTCATCTTATATTGGCTTAGTCCCAAGTTATATCCTATTTCAGGATTGTGAAGATAAATGACCAAGGATCCTTGATCCTTACCTTTTACTAAGGTTTGTCTTTTGGGTTATCCTGATTATAAGTGTTAAAGGATAGGATCCTAACTTGGATTCTCAGGTATGATCCTTAACTATTTTGATTTTATTCATTATTTATTTGAATAACCCTTAGCCTTTGACAACTGAACTTATGATCCTTAAACTATATTACTTTTCATAACTCATCGATTATGGGATATGTGATCCTTGATCATATCCTAAACATTTTGAAGATATTTATTAAATTTTTCTTTACCTGATAAGTTTAAACAACATGAACATCATAACAATTGGAAAGTAAAATACCAACAAGGATAGCAACACGGGATATAGTCAAAAAGTTAAAGTTATTTTATTCACAAAAGATTAAACCCTTCAAGGTTGTCAAAATTACCTACCCTGAGCATCTACCAGCAATACGTGGCCCGTCCGCTGGGGTAGGTAAAGGGTGTCCATCGTTAATAGGTCTTTCAAGTGCAGGAATCAAAAGACGGCAGGATCACAATGGCTTCATCCCCCAAACAGAGGATCCCTCCACCATTTGTAATCCTACCTATTGTTCAAAGGATCCATGATCCTTAGCCCTAATTACTATTGTTCAAATACAACCCATCATTGTTCAACAAGAAAACACCATAACCAAAACAAACTATCAAACTTAAAAAATGGGATCCGGCTACGTCTAGAAATGTCCTTGATCGCCCATTCATGCAGCCTATGCCTTCGCTGCGTCACCATCTCCTCCAGCTCCCATATCCTTCACCTGATCCTTGCCACTGCCACTAGCTTCGATTGCCAGAACCTCGTCAGCCTCATCTTCATCATCCTCTAACTCAGCCAACCTAGCCTTCCAGCCCTCCATGTCCCAGTTGCTCATGTCAAAGGAAGGATCCTGAGCTTCTTGGGCCATCTGTAGCTTGGTCTTGTACATGGCAATGGCAGCGGAGACCTTAGCATCCTCTGTGATCTCGTGCTTCTCATAATCAGCATTGATCTGAGTTGCAACTATCTGAGCTTTGGCATTATTGAGATCCTTTTCAAGGGAAGCAATCTTGTGATCCTTGAGCACTTTCACTTTTTGGAGGTCGGAGTATTTCTCCTCAAGCTCTTCAACATTCCCAACATAGTCCTCGATCTCAGCAAATTTCTACAAAGAAGACAATGCAAAGATTAGAGTCAAGTGATCCTCAAATGGGCAGGATAACTAAGCTAGGTTAGTGATCCTTACATCTGCGAAATACTCGAGGAACTGATGGCGGATCAGAGGCAAGCCTTGTAGGTTGTCAGCTTCGGAGGTTTTCCTTTTCTTTCCACCTCTTCCCTTTGAAGTGGTTGCCTTGGGGATTACGACGGAGGGGCTAGCAGCAGACTTTTTCTTTGAGGATCTGACAGTGTCAAGATCAGTGACACTGAATTTGGAAGCAGATTTTGAGGATTTCCCGGCGCCTACACACCCAAAACAGATAAGTATCCTTATCCTATTCCTATTTAACTATTTATTTAAACATTTAACTATACAAAAAACAGGATACTTACTTGACATAGTGACAGAACCTGAGGATACTTCTTGAGAATCCTGGGTGTTTGTTTTGAATGATCTTGTTGCAGGATCAAGTTTTCTGAAAGCAGCAAGCCTTTCCTTGGTAGCAGGTGATGGTATAAGGTGCGAAACAGAGATAGCTGTACAACAGAAAAAAGGGTGTTAGTGATCCTTATACAAAAACAAGGTTATCTGGTGATCCTTCTCAGGATCCTCTATCCTACCATGGGTGGTCCACTTCCTTGGCAGATCCTTTCCATCCGGGATAGAATCCCATCTGACAAAGAAGAATCGCCGTTTCCAGTTGGTATCATTCTTAGTGGCTTTAAAGATGGGGTGTTCTTCACCGGCTTTACGCTTGAATAGATATCGGTGGGATCCAAATGTTGTGAGATCATACATCTCTACCAATTCCAACATTCCTAAAGCAATTCCTTCTTGCTCAATGATCCTCTCAAGGGTATATAAGACCCTCCAGATCATTGGCATAGCTTGAATGTAGGAGATGCCGGTGAGGGAGAAAAAAGACTGGGTGAATTCATGGAAAGGATACGAGTATCCTATTGTGAAAGGAGTGACTGGGAAAGCTACCCAAGTTTCAGAAACGTAATCACTTAGAATGGTGGGATCAAACGATTTGAAATTGGTGTTCGCCGGAAAGCAATGTCGGATCCTGTCTATTTATGGGTCAGTGAAGCAGCACCTTTCTTTCGCTGAATCTTTGATGATCCCCTGGCTTTTAAGAGGACTGTCTTTAATGTGACCCTTAGTCGGAGATGATCTTAGCATCATCTTGGTAAAGAAGAAGATGAACAGAGAAATAAAACGTAAAGGGAGAAGAGGAAGAGAGATACCCGCTTGATCTTTGAATGTGGATTTAAAGGGAGTTTCTCTTGAATTTAAATGTGAATTGATCCCTATCCATAACTTCAATTTATAATGATGGTTTTGCAGGATAGTCACCTCAATGACGTCACGCTCGTAACGGTTAGTCCGACTCCAACGACTAGTTATCCGTTGATTTGTTACGGATAAGAACAAAATACAACTCGTTTATTTACATAATTACTCCTTATATTTTGGGGGCAATTGTTAGGGGAGGATTTCTCAATGACCTGTGATCCTCAATTACTGTTGGGTTTGGTGATCCTCACTTCTGTTTGAATTGGTGATCCTCAGAAGTGTTTCAGGATCAGGATCATGGATCATCTTAAGGATCCTTATACTAACGATTGTCTACTTTGAATGTGGTGTTGTTTTGCAGGAGAACCAGCTTGGACTTAGTCTTGGCGATATTCCTGGAGCATATTCCATGAATTATTCCGCACGTGCTTACCTGAAGTGGACGTTATGGAGTTCGTGGGGGACTTGCATGAAATGCGGAATGTTTGTTAACTTAGATATTTTTCTATTTTTAAAGGGGTAGCGAGCTAAATAGAAAACACTTGGCTATTTTTGGCTACACACACACTCTTACAACTGCTCTCACCAGCTCTCGTTAATTCACTTGGCGATTACACACTTTTTTACACAATACACTATAGTGATCCTTGTACTTAGCTCGCTATCATCCGAAGTTGTAATACATTTCTTGTTTAATTTGAGTTGGTGATCGGTAGTTTCCATCACCCGAGATTTTTTATGCCGGAGATCATTCATTGATCAAGGGCTTTTTCCTCGTATAAATCTTCGTGTCACTTGCTCATTACATTTCAGAGTGATCCTTATTGTTGTTCATCAATTCAAGCATCATACCTCACAACAGAAAGTTTGGTTGCATTATCATTGCTTGATTTTTGACCAAAACATGAGGTGACAGGCTTTGGAACTATGGCACTCGGGCTAGCAGCAGTCTTCTTCTTCCCGGACCTAGGAGCAACAGCAGTAAGATCGGTAACACTGAAGCGGGTGGCAGACCTTGAGGATTTTCCAGCACCTATCCATCCAAAACAATAGATAAGTATTCTTGTTTTATTTACATTTTAACATTTACTTAAATACAAACTTGGATACTTACTTGACATTGTAACTGAGCCTGAGGATACTTCTTGAGAATCCTTGGTGATCACTTGAAATGATCTTATAGCAGGATCAAGACTTCGAAAAGCAGCAAGCCTTTCCTTTGTTGCAGGTGATGGAATGATATGAGAGACAGAGATAGCTGCAAAATAAATAAAAAGATATTAGTTATCCTTACAGAAACAGTGTTGTCCTATGATCCTTCTATAAGGATCCTCTATCCTACCATGAGTGGCCCATTTTCTAGGGAGATTCTTCCCATCCGGGATAGAATCCCTCCTAACGAAGAAGAATCGTTTCTTCCACTTAGTGTCGTTTTTGGTGGTCTTCAGGATCGGGTGTGCCTCACCAGGTTTGTGTTTGAATAGAAAGCGATGTGAACCGTGGCTCACAAGGTTGTATAGTTCAGACAAATCCGACATTCCCAACTCTATATCCTCCTGCTCAATGATCCTCTCAAGGGTAAATAAAACCCTCCACATCATTGGCATAGCTTGGATATAGGATATGCCGGTAAGGGAGAAGAAAGACTGAGTAAAAGCAGGAAAAGGATAGGAGTATCCTATCGAAAATGGGGTGATTGGAAAGGCAACCCAAGTTTCAGAAATGAAATCGCTCAAGGCGGTAGGGTCAAAAGGCTTGAAGACAGCGTTCGCCGGAAAGCAATGACGAATCCTGTCGATTTCAGGATCAGTAAAGAAGCAACGTTCCTTCGAAGAATCTTTGATGATCCCTTGACTCTTCAAAGGACTGTCTTTCTGATGATCCTTAGCAGGGGATGATCGTAACTTCATTGTGATTCAGAGATTTCGAGAAAGAAGAACAGAGTAAGAAGGAGAAGAGAGAAAGGAGAGAGAAGTACCTGCTTGATCTTCGAATGAGGATTTAAAGGGTGTAACGCACGAATTTAAATGCATCCTAACCCTTATCTCTAACTTGAATTTATAATGATGATTCTGCAGGGATGTCGCTTCAATGACGTATGATCGATAACGGCTAGTTCGATCCTAACGGCTATATCTCCGTTAGTTTGTTGCAGACAAGATCATGAAAATATAATTCGTTAATTTACACTTTACTCCTTATATTTTGGGGGCAATTGTTAGGGGAGGATTTTCCAATCCTAAGGATCACGGATCCTTAAGTGCTACCAGGATCATGGATCCTCAATTCTGTTTGAATTAAGGATCCTCAGCAGGTGTTGCAGGATCAGGATTCAGGATCCTTATTGTTATCCTTTTACTAACAATTATCTACCTTGTACGTAAGCTTGTTTTGCAGGAGCAAAGGCATGGACCAAGTGTCACCAAAATTCCTGGAGCATATTCCCTCAATATTCCGCACGTGCTTGGCCATTGTGAATGTTGTAGAGATCGTGGGGAACTTGCACAAATTGTGGATAGTTTGTTAGTTTAGTTATTTCTAATTTAAAATGGGGATAACAAGCTTGAACACTTAGCTAATTTTTGGCATACACACACTCTCGCAACAGCTCTCAACCAGCTCTCAAACACTACTTGGCGATTTCATATATTTTTTGCACATTGCACACTAGTGATCCTTGTAACAAGCTTGTTATCATCCCGAGTTGTAAACTTCTTTTGATTAATCTTAGTTGGTGATCGGTAGTTTCCATCACCCGAGGTTTTTTATGCCGGAGATCAACTCTTGATCAAGGGCTTTTTCCTCATATAAATCCTTGTGTCACTTGTTCATTACATTTCTGAATTATCCTTAACATTCTTCATTGATTCAAGCATCACACCTCACAACAAAAGATTTGGTTGCATTATCCTTGCTTGATTTTTGACCAAAACAGTATATATCTCATGATTGGAATGATCCATGATCCTGGGTGAGATTGTGTATCATTACTAGGGATGACTGCAGAATCCTCTCCTATCTCCATAGCTACATGATCCTCAATAGCAGAAGTTAGGATATGAATAATAGGGATTTTGATATCCTCTGGAATCTTCAAGGATGATCCTAGGTTGGCCAATGCACCAGCTTCTGCATTTTCTTCTCTGGGTACCTGTGTCAAACTAAAGGAAACAAAAGAGAGTGCCAATTCTTTGACTATCTCTAAATATTTGATTAGCTTTTCACCTTTAACAGCATATGATCCATTAAAGTGATTAGTAATTAACAATGAATCTACATGTACCTCAAGATACCTGATCCTCATATGCTTGGGAATTTGCAAACCAGCTATCAAGGCTTCATATTCAGCCTCATTGTTAGTAGTTTGAAACTCGCAAGCTATTGATTGGGGTATTATGTCCCCCTGTGGCAATTTTAGTAGTATTCCAAGTCCAGTTCCCTTGATATTAGAGGCTCCATCTATGAAGAGTATCCAAGGATCCTTGGTCTCCTCAAGCTGCTGAACTTCTAACTCAGCTTCCCTTTGTAAATCACTACTGAAATCTGCCACAAAGTCAGCTAAGGCTTGAGATTTAATGGCAGTTCTTGGCTCATATATTATATCATAAACACTGAGCTTCACTGCCCATTTGGCCATCCTTCCTGACATCTCAGGTTTCCTGAGAACATTCTTAATTGAAAAGTTAGTTCTATCAATAATGGCATGAGTTTCAAAATAATGTCTAAGTTTTGTAGATGCCATAATCAAAGCAAGGATAAGTTTTTCTAAATGTGAATACCTGGATTCAGCATCAAGCAAACTCTTACTTACATAATAGACAGGATGTTGCGTACCTTCGTGATCCTTAACAAGGACTGCACTCACTGCTTTAGAGGATACCGCTAGATATAAGGATAATATATCCCCTTTTTCTGGTTTCATCAAGGCAGGAGCTGAGGATAGGTAATCCTTAAGGGCTTTGAGAGCATTTTCATGCTTTTCAGTCCACTCAAATTTCTTGTTCTTTCTCAAAATGTCATAGAATTCCTTGCACTTTTCTGATGACTTTGATATGAACCTATTCAAGGCTGCGATCCTCCCTGTCAACCTTTGCACATCCTTGGCGTTGGCAGGAGATTTGATATTCACAATTTCCTTAATTTGCTCTGGACTTGCTTCTATGCCTCTTTTTGTTACCATGTAACCAAGGAATTTGCCTGCTTTAACACCAAAGTGACACTTTGAAGGATTCAACTTCATATTGAATTTGTCAAGGATATTGAATGCTTCTTCCAGGTCTCTAAGGTGATCCTCATCTCTCTTGGACTTAACCACCATGTCATCTATATAGACTTCCATAGTGTGTCCTATTTGTTCCTTAAACATCATATTGACTAGCCTTTGATAAGTAGCACCTGCATTCATTAGTCCAAATGGCATAGCAATATAACAATAGATACCAGTTGGGGTTATAAAGGCTGTATCCTCTTGGTCAGATGGTCCATCTGAATTTGTTGAAATCCATATGAAGCATCCATAAAAGTCAACAACTCATGACCCACGGTAGCATCCACCATGGAGTCAATGTGGGGTAATGGGAAAGGATCCTTGAGACATGCCTTGTTTAAATCAGTAAAATCGACACATACCCTCCACTTTCCATTTTTCTTTTGAACAACAACCACATTGGCTAACCACCTTGGATACTTGACCTCTCTTATCATACCTACCCAGAGTAGTTTGTCTACTGTTAGGGGAGGATTTTCTAACAATTAGTGATCCTTATTCGTTATCCTAATTAATGATCCTTACTTCTGTGACAGGTGGTGATCCTCAGAAAAGCTTCAGGATCAGGATCATGGATCACTATAAGGATCCTCGTACTGACGATTGCTTATTTATATTTTGTATTACCTCACAGGAATAACGAGCTTGACCTACTCTTGGCGACATTCCTGGAGAATATTCCCAAACTATCCCGCACGTGCTTGGTCAAAAATGGACGTTGTGGAGAACGTGGGAGCTTGGCACAAAAGTCGGATAGTTAGTTTTAGTAGTTAACTTCTAATTTAAAAGGGGTAACGAGCTAGTAAAAAAACACTTAGTCATTTTTCAGCTACACACACTCATATACTCGCACACTTGAAGCTCTCGACGAACATTCATTCGTTTTCACTCACTTATACACATTTCACGATAGTGATCCTTGTACCTAGCTCGTTACTATCCGAAGTTGTAAACATTTTTCATTTATTTGAGCTTGGTGATCGGTAGTTTCCATCACCCGGGGTTTTTTGTGCCGGAGATCAACTCTTGATCAAGGGCTTTTTCCCCGTATACATCCTTGTGTCATTTGTGCAAATTACATTGAAGTAATCCTAGTTATTGATATACATAATTAGCATCATACCCTGTAACAAAGTGTTTGGTTGCAATATCCTCAACAGATTTTTTGACCAAAACAGTTTGGCGCCCACCGTGGGGCAATTGGTGCTTCGTCCTTAGAAAAATTCACATTTCTGTGCTCATTTCGGTTCACTACAACCAAGCAAATGGCTTCCTCAGCGAAGAATGCTTCAAATTTGATGCCCTCATTCACTTCTTCACAAGGCATTCCCCCTTTGCCTCCACCACCTTCTGGATCCCAGAAGAATGCTGAGAATGCTGCGAAGAAACCAACTCCCATTTTCTCAAAACCTCCAACTTCTTCTGCTTCTTACACTCCCACTACTAGTGACATGTTTACTTTGATTTTGCAGATGAAGGATCAGATACGGCAACAGGATAAGACCAATGAGAGGATTCTCAAAGAAATCGGAGATCTCAAGAAACAAAAGACAACGGCAGAGGATCATTCCCCACTGGTGCCGAAATCCTTGAATTTTGATACTCCGGTGATTACTTCTCAGCCATCAGTGGTTCCAGACGTTCAATATGTGGGTGGACCAAAAGGAGTGCACTACGGAACAACAACAATGACTCAGGCATCAGGTTCATATTTCCAGCCAGCGGGATCCTATCCTCAGCATATGGGATCCCTCACGAATTCAGGGGGATATTCGGGAATGCAGCAGATTCAAGGATCCTCTTTTGTTCCAGGATCATCCCAGGTTCAAGGATCCTCCTTTGTTCCAGGATCATCCCAGGTTCAAGGATCCTCCTTTGTTCCAGGATCATCCCAGGTTCAAGGATCCTCCTTTGTTCCAGGATCATCCCAGGTTCAAGGATCCTCCTTTGTTCCAGGATCATCCCAGGTTCAAGGATCCTCCTTCGTTCCAGGATCGTCCCAGTTTCAGGGATCCTTCCAGATGCCAGGATCCTTGAGGAGTTTGCAAACAGGAAGTTCAGATGTCCATCAGGGAGATTTTATTCCAATGCAGACCAATGCTTCCACTGGTCCCTCGATCATTCCAGAGCCTCGACAATATGGATTAACTTCCAATCTTCCTAATCTGAATCCAATGGGAGGTAACACTTTTAATAATTCTTATACTACTAACCATGGTCTTATGCAGGATCCAGGTATCAATCATGCCATGGCCAGAGAATTGCAAAAGCTAAAGGATATGATATCAAGTGTTCCAGGAGTGGTCAAACCTATCCCAGAGATTGCAGATGGGAGCCACAAGATATCTCGTTTTGCACCACCAATCTGTGATGCTGAGATACCCAAGAGGTTCCATGTGCCAACAATGAAACTTTATGATGGTTCGACAGATCCTGAAGAACACATAGCACAATACCGGGAGAGGATGGAGATCAATCCAATTCCAGAAAAGTTAAAGGAAGCATGCTTGTGCAAGGGATTCGGATCCACTCTTACTGGATCAGCTCTCAAATGGCTGCTAAGTCTTCCTCCCTATTCTATTACCTCATTTGCTAACCTAGTTAACTTGTTTAACAATCAGTTTTCTTGTAGCAGAAAATTTGAACGATTAACTAGTGATCTATATAGGATAACCCGGGGTCATAATGAATCATTAAGGGATTACATTACCAAATTCAGTAAAGAATCCTTAGACATTCCCAACTTAGATATAGCCACGGCTGTTGAGGCCTTTAAAATGGGATTGCTTAGGGATTCGTCTTTCTATGATGATCTTGTTATGACACCATGCAGGAACTTAGATGAGGTAAGAACCCGAGCACTTAGATTCATTCGGCTAGAGGACGACAAGAGGATCCAGAAGAGGTTAGCAGGATCCTCAAAGCAGGATAAGCAAGGATCCTCATTCAGGAACAACAAGTTCAGATCCTATAACAGATCTGATAATCAGAACGTGCATTCTGTTGATCAAGAAGAGGATGATGAGGATTATCCTCCAATTTCTGAATATTGTTTTTGTGTTGATAATAATGAACTAATCCTTGCGATGCAGAACCTAGGTGATAAAGCTAGATGGCCGAGAAAAAATGATAGGCCAGCTGCAACTAAGGATAAATCTAAGTGGTGTGCATACCATGAAGATTTCGGGCATCTCACAGAAGAATGCATTGCACTAAGAAAGGAAATTGGATACTTGTTGAGCAAGGGGCATCTGAAAGAATTGTTGGGAAGAAAAAAGTCAAGGACTCAGGATCCTGAAAGGATCCCTGAGAAGGCTCCAGCCCCTCCAGCAGATGCACAAGTAATAAACTTTATTTCTGGAGGATCAGACATTTGCGGCACATCCTTCTCAGCTGCTAAAAGGCATGCAAAGGAAACTAAAATGGATAATGGAGAAAGACCAGTTCGAACATCAAGTGTCTCCGAAGGAAAAGTCATAACCTTTGATGAGGATGATCGTGTTGATATCCAGGATCCTCATCACGATGGTTTAGTTATTACCCTTTTCATATCTAACCATTTTGTCCGCAGGATCCTTATAGACGGAGGGAGTTCAGTGAATATTATCCAGCTTGATGTTCTAAAGAAGATGGGTATCCCTGAATCAGATATCATACCAAGATCCTCCGTGCTCGTGGGATTTAGTGGCGAAACTAAGAATACCCTGGGGGACATTAAACTCCCAATATACATCGAAGGCCTACACTCTTATCAAAAATTTTGTGTTATTGACTGTTTATCTTGTTGTAATGTTATCCTTGGCAGGCCTTGGATACACGATATGAAAGCAGTCCCATCTACCTACCATCAATGTGTGAAGCTCCCTAGTCCTTGGGGAATAGTGAAGATTGATAATGATCAGCAGGAGGCCAAGAATTGCTACACTTCATCGATGAAACCAGCCTCGAAGTCAAGGGAACAATATCAATCAAGGTATCCTCCAAGGGATGTCTTGGAGGCAAGAGAACAGGATGTGGTAGAAATCCTCATGGATCCCGATGATCCTGAATCCAAAATCTATATCGGATCAGGGATCCTTGGCGAAATGAAAGAAGACCTCGTATCCTTCCTCAAAAGGAGAAAGACTACCTTTGCATGGAAACACGAAGACATGACTGGTATATCCAAAGATGTAATCACTCACAAACTCGGCATTGACAGATCCTTCAAATCAATCCATCAAAGGAGAAGAAAGTTTGCACCGGAAAGGAATGCCATTATCCAGGAAGAGGTAGAGAAATTGCTCCGGGCAGGTATGATTAGGGAGGTCAAGTATCCAAGATGGTTGGCCAATGTGGTTGTTGTTCAAAAGAAAAACGGAAAGTGGAGGGTATGTGTCGATTTTACCGATTTAAATAAGGCATGTCCCAAGGATCCTTTCCCATTACCCCACATTGACTCCATGGTGGATGCAACTGCGGGTCATGAATTGTTAACTTTTATGGATGCTTCATCTGGATTCCAACAAATCCAAATGGAACCATCCGACCAAGAGGATACAGCCTTCATGACTCCAACAGGTATATACTGCTATATTGCTATGCCGTTCGGACTAAGAAATGCAGGTGCAACATATCAAAGGCTGGTGAATATGATGTTCAAGGACCAGATTGGACAAACTATGGAGGTTTACATAGATGATATGGTGGTAAAATCCTTAAAAGCTGAGGATCACCTAAGAGACTTGGAGGAAGCATTCGATATCCTTGACAAATATAACATGAAACTTAATCCTTCAAAATGTCACTTTGGTGTTAAAGCAGGTAAATTCTTAGGATATATGGTGACAAAGAGAGGCATTGAAGCTAGCCCGGAACAAATCAAAGCAATAGTGAACATCAAATCTCCGGCCAATGCTAAGGATGTTCAAAGGCTAACAGGCAGGATAGCAGCTTTGAACAGATTTATATCCAAATCCTCAGAGAAATGCAAAGAATTCTATGATATCCTAAGGAAGAATAAGAAATTTGAGTGGACTGAGAAGCATGAAATTGCTTTAAGAGCCCTCAAGGATTACCTATCCTCAGCCCCAGCCTTGATGAAGCCAGAAAAAGGCGATGTGCTATCCTTGTATCTTGCAGTATCCTCAAAAGCAGTAAGTGCGGTCCTTGTTAAGGATCATGAAGGTACACAACATCCTGTCTACTATGTAAGTAAAAGTTTACTTGATGCCGAATCCAGGTATTCACACCTTGAAAAACTTATCCTTGCACTAGTTATGGCATCTACTAAGTTAAGACATTATTTTGAAACTCATGTTATCATTGTTAAAACTAATTTTCCAATTAAGAATGTCCTCAGGAAACCAGAGATGTCAGGAAGGATGGCTAAGTGGGCAGTGAAGCTAAGTGCATATGATATAAGATATGAGCCTAGGACAGCCATCAAATCCCAAGCATTAGCTGACTGTGTGGCTGATTTCAGTAGTGATTTACAAAAAGAAGCTGAATTAGAAGTCCAGCAGCTAGAAGAAACCAAGGATCCTTGGATACTCTATACTGATGGATCCTCAAATGTCAAAGGCACAGGGCTTGGAATACTACTAAAATCGCCACAGGGGGACATAATACCCCACTCTATAGCTTGTGAGTTCCAAACCACTAACAATGAGGCTGAATTTGAAGCCTTAATTGCTGGTTTACAAATTGCAAAGCATATGGGGATCAGGTATCTTGAGGTACATGTAGATTCATTGTTAATTACAAACCACTTTAATGGATCCTACGCTGTTAAAGGAGAAAAGCTAACCAAATATTTAGAGATAGTCAAAAGTTTGGCACTCTCTTTTGTTTCCTTTAGTTTAACGCAGGTACCAAGGGAAGAAAATACAGAGGCTGATGCATTGGCTAACTTAGGATCATCCTTGAAGATCCCGGAGGATATCAAGATCCCTATTATCCATATCCTGACCCCGGCTATCGAGGATCACGAGGCTATGGAGATAGGAAATGATTCTGCAATTATCCCTTGTGAGGATACTCAATCCCATTCAGGATCAGGATCATGGATCTCACCAATTATGAGATACTTACAACATGGAGAGATTCCTACAGGAGAAAACCCTAGGGCTTTCAAAACTAAGGTATCTCAATTCACAATTTTAAATAATATGTTGTATAGACGATCTCTTGCAGGACCATACTTGAGATGCATTGAGGATCCTGAAATCCAAGAAGTTTTGAAAGACTTCCACGAAGGGGATTGTGGAAACCACACTGGGGGCAGGGCATTATTCTCAAGGATCCTAAGGACAGGATACTACTGGCCAACCATGAAGAGAGATGCTGTGGAGTATGCTAAGAGATGTGATCCTTGTCAGAGACACAGCAATATCCTTCATCAACCAGCTGAATTATTGCATCCTATATCCTCCTCTTGGCCATTTATGAGATGGGGTATGGATATAGTTGGTAAGCTCCCTAAGGCACCTGGTGGAAAAGTATTCATGCTAGCTATGACTGATTACTTCTCCAAGTGGATAGAGGCTGAAGCTTTTGCCCAAGTCAGAGAAAAGGAAGTTATATCCTTCATTAAAAGAAATATTATAACTAGATTTGGAATTCCTTCTGAGATTATATGTGATAATGGTTCCCAATTTATTGGGGGCAGAACCACTAACTTTTGTGACAGCTGAGGGATTAAGATGATAACATCAACACCAGTCCACCCATAAGCTAATGGTCAGGCAGAATCCTCCAACAAGATCATCATCAACAATTTGAAGAAGAAGCTTGGATCCAAGAAAGGGAAATGGGCAGAAGAACTACCCTATGTGCTTTGGGCTGATAGGACAACCCCTAAGAATGCTACTGGTCAGACGCCATTCTCTTTGGTATTTGGGGCAGAATTAGTGATCCCAACAGAAATGGTGGTTCCAACTGCAAGAACAAGTACCCGTGATCCTGAGGAGAATGATGAGAACTTGGCTCAAGACCAGGAGACTATTGAAGAAATCAGGGATATGGCTAGGATAAGGATGGCCAGTTATCAGCAAAGAATGGCTGGTGCTTACAACAAAAATGTCAGGATCAGGAGGTTTCAAGTTGGAGATATGGTATTAAGGAAAGCATTTCAGAATACCACCAATCCTGCTGATGGAAAATTGGCTCCAAAATGGGAAGGCCCTTATCTGATTGAAGCTGAAGCAGGAAAGGGGGCATATAGATTGCTAACCATGGAAGGTGATTTGCTGCCAAGAGCTTGGAATGCTGTCCACTTGAAGAAATATTTCATGTGAGCAGGATCCTCATGGCACAGATGATCCTCCCGATAGGGATATCCTTAAAGGATCCTCAAAGTATCGGTGATCCTTACTTAGGTAATATCCTAAACTTGAACTATTTCATTTCTTTATTTTCTCATATAATGATAAGGATCATGTATCCTTTATCCATCTCTCACGTGAGTTTAAGTTTTGAAAGTTCAGGTATCCTTAGCATAACATTGGTTATCCGCTGAAGCAATCTGTTCCTTGGGATTAACCCCGGTTATTTGGGCTTGACCCCAGTTCCGCCTGTAGCGCATGATGATCCTGGTATAGTTCAAGGCAGTGGGACCAGTACTCGTTTTAGGGGCTGATAATTCCATTGTACTGGCTATACCTAGGATCCTACGTATAATGGTAGACGTACCATACATCCGTTCCTAAGGTTTCTAACGTTTTCACGTTAGCTAAGGTTTCTAACGTTTTCACGTTAGCTAAGGTTTTGGCATTTTCATGTCACTAAGTTTGGATAGTCGCCAGTTAGGGCCATACTCCAGTTTACATACGATCCTTGGGCTTGTCCCCAGTTATCCTTGGGCTTGTCCCCAGTTATCCTTGGGCTTGTCCCCAGTTATCCTTGGGCTTGTCCCCAGTTGCTAACTCTTATCTTATATTGGCTTAGTCCCAAGTTATGCTCTATTTCAGGTTCTTAAGGATAGGCAACTAGGGATCCTTGATCCTTACTTTATTCTAAGGTTTATCTTATAGTTATCCTTATTATGGTTAGGATCCTAACTTGGATCCTCAGGTATGATCCTTAACTATTTCTAATTCTATTCATTATTTATTTGAATAACCCTTATACTTGACAACTGAACTTGTGATTCTTAAACCATATTACTTTTTAGAACTTATCGGTTATGGGATACGTGATCCTTGATCATATCCTAAACTTTTTGATATCTTTTTAAGGCTTGATAAGTATAAACAGAACGAACATTACAACAGTTGGAAAGTAAAATATTAAAAAGGGTAACAATACAAGATAAGCGACAAAAGGTTAAGATTTTATTTATTAACAAAAGACTAACCCTTAAAAGGTTGTCAAAATTACCTACCCGAGCATCTACCAGCAAAACGTGGCCCGTCCGCTGGGGTAGGTAAAGGGTGTCCATGATAATAAGTTCAAAAGTAGTGCAGGAATAAAAGGCGGCAGGATCACAATGGCTTCATCCCCCAAACAGAGGATCCCTCCACCATATGCAATCCTGCCTATTGTCCAAAGGATAATACATGATCATTAATCCTAAAACCTATTGTTCAAGTACAAACCATTAAATTTTTCAACATCACAACCACAAAAACAAACTACCAAATTTAAAAATTGGGCTCCGGCTGCGTCTAGAAATGTCCTTCATCGCCCAATCATGCAGCCTAAACCTTCGCTGCATTGTCACCTCCAGCTCCACTTGTTTCACCACCTTCACCTTTGCCTCCAGCTTCAATTGTCAGGATCTCTTCAACCTCCTCAGCCTCTTCATCATCTAGTTCAGCCAGCCTTGCCTTCCAGCCTTCAACATCCCAGCTGCTCTTGTCAAAAGCAGGATCCTGAGCTTCCAAGGCCATTTGCAACTTGGTCTTATACATTGTTATGGCGGCAGAGATTTTGGCGTCTTCGGTGATCTCACGTTTCTCATAGTCAACATTGATCAGCACCCTGGCCGTCTCCTGTTTGGCATTCCGGACTTCCTTCTGAAGATCAGCAATTGCAAGGTCCTTAAGCACTGCAACCTGCTGGAGGTCGGCAATCTTCTTATCCTGATCCTCAACGTGGCCAACATAATCCTCGATCTCAGAGAATTTCTGCATAAAGGATAAAGGATAAGGTCAGGATTAGGTGATCCTCAAATCAGCAGGATATATCAGCAGGATATGTCAACAGGATATACAAGCAGAGACAGTGATCCTTACCTCATTAAAGTACTCGAGGAATTGGTGGCGGATCAGAGGCAGACCCTGCAGATCCTCAGCTTCAGAGGCTTTTCTCTTCTTGATTGCCTTTCCTTTGAGGGGTGCCTTGGGGACCGAAGCTGTCGGACTGGTAGGAGCTTTTCTCTTGGAGGATCTGACAGTGGTGAGATCAGCAACATTGAACTTGGAAGCAGACTTGGTGGATTTTCCAGCACCTACACAACCAAAACAAGATAAGTATCTTTTCTTAATTTATATTTCACTATTTATTTAAATTTTAAACAAGGATACTTACTTGACATAGTGACAGAGCCTGAGGATACCTCCTGTGAATCTTGGGTTGTTGTCTTGAAAGTTCTTGTCTCAGGATCAAGTTTCTTGAAAGCAAGGAGCCTCTCCTTAGCAGCAGGGGACAATTTGAGGTGTGAGACGGTGATAGCTGCATAACAAGAAAGCAAAAATATAAGTGATCCTTACATCAACAGAAAGATTCTGGTGATCCTTCTCAGGATCCTCCACCCTACCATGGGTAGCCCATTTCTTGGGTAGATCCTTTCCATCCTCAATAGAATCTCTCTTGATAAAAAAAGAAACGCCGTTTCCAATTAGCATCGTTCTTGGTGGCTTTGAAGATCGGGTGTTCCTCACCGGGTTTACGTTTAAACAAATAGCGATGAGAACCAAAGGTGGTAAGATCATACAGCTCTCCCAGCTCTGCCATTCCTAGGTCTATACCTTCCTGCTCGATGATCCTTTCAAGGGTGTACAAAACCCTCCAAATCATCGGCATCGCTTGGATATAAGAGATGCCGGTTAGGGAAAAGAAAGATTGGGTGAAGGCTGGAAAAGGATATGTATAGCCTATGGTGAAAGGAGTGACGGGGAAAGCAACCCACTTATCGGAGATATGATCGCTCAGGGCATTGGGGTCAAAAGGCCTAAATTCGGTGTTCGCCGGGAAGCAGTGGCGGATCCTATCGATCTGAGCATCATTGAAACAGCAGCGTTCTTTAATGGAGTCTTCAATGATCCCCTGGCTTTTCGGAGGGCTGTTCTTTGGGTGATCCTTGGCTGGGGAATTTCGGAGCAACATCTTTGATGGAAAGAAAGAAAAACAGAGTAAGAGAAGGAAGAAGATGAAGAAAGAGATACCTGATTGATCTTCGACTGAGAATATAAAGGGAGTTTCTTTCGAATTTAAATGCATTTGATCCTATCTCTATCCCCTATTTATAATCATGATCGTGCAGGGTTGTCACTTCTGTGACGTCACCATTGCAACGGATAGTTCAACAATAACGGCTATATTTACGTTAGTTAGTTACGGATAAGATCAAGAAAATATAACTCGCTTATTTTACAAATTACTCCTTATATTTTGGGGGCAATTGTTAGGGGAGGATTTTCTAACAATTAGTGATCCTTATTCGTTATCCTAATTAATGATCCTTACTTCTGTGACAGGTGGTGATCCTCAGAAAAGCTTCAGGATCAGGATCATGGATCACTTTAAGGATCCTCGTACTGACGATTGCTTATTTATATTTTGTATTACCTCGCAGGAATAACGAGCTTGACCTAGTCTTGGCGACATTCCTGGAGAATATTCCCAAACTATCCCGCACGTGCTTGGTCAAAAATGGACGTTGTGGAGAACGTGGGAGCTTGGCACAAAAGTCGGATAGTTAGTTTTAGTAGTTAACTTCTAATTTAAAAGGGGTAACGAGCTAGTAAAAAAACACTTAGTCATTTTTCAGCTACACACACTCATATACTCGCACACTTGAAGCTCTCGACGAACATTCATTCGTTTTCACTCACTTATACACATTTCACGATAGTGATCCTTGTACCTAGCTCGTTACTATCCGAAGTTGTAAACATTTTTCATTTATTTGAGCTTGGTGATCGGTAGTTTCCATCACCCGGGGTTTTTTGTGCCGGAGATCAACTCTTGATCAAGGGCTTTTTCCCCGTATACATCCTTGTGTCATTTGTGCAAATTACATTGAAGTAATCCTTGTTATTGATATACATAATTAGCATCATACCCTGTAACAAAGAGTTTGGTTGCAATATCCTCAACAGATTTTTTGACCAAAACATCTACCTCCTCCTGGATAATAGCATTCCTCTCAGGTGCAAACTTCCTCCTCTTCTGATGTATGGGTTTGAATGACCTGTCAATGCCAAGTTTATGAGTAATTATATCTTTATCGATACCTGTCATGTCTTCATGCTTCCAGGCAAAGGTAGTTTTTCTCCTCTTAAGGAAGGATACCAAATCCTGTTCAATGTCGCTGAGGATCCCTGATCCTATGAAGATTTTGGATTCAGGATCATGAGGATCCATAAGGATATCTTCCACATCCTGTTCTCTCGCCTCCAAGACGTCTCTTGGAGGATACTTTAGTTGCTATTGCTCCCTTGGTCTCGAGGCTGGCTTCATTGATGAGGTATAGCAATTCTTTGCTTCTTGTTGGTCACTCTCAATCTTTATCACCCCCCCCCCCCATGGACTAGGAAGCTTCACACATTGATGATATGTAGATGTAACTGCCTTCATGTCATGTATCCATGGCCTGCTAAGGATAACATTGCAACATGATAAGCAATCTATAACACAAAATTTTTTATAAGAATGAATACCTACAATGTAGATGGGAACTTTAATGTCCCCCAATGTATTATTGGTTTCTCCGCTGAATCCCACAAGAACTGAGGATCTTGGGAGAATATCCGATTCAGAGATGTTCATTTTCTTGAGGACATCAAGCTGAATGATGTTTACTGAGCTTCCTCCATCTATCAAGATCCTGCGAACAAAATGGTTAGATATATATAAGGTAATAACAAGACCATCATGATGAGGATCCTGGACATTAACACGATCATCCTCATCGACGTTATAACTTTTTCCTGTGTAACAGTAGAGGTTCGGATGGGTCTATCCCCATTATCCATCTTGGTTTCTGTGACAACTGGCACAAACCGGTAATTTCCGTACACTATAATTATTGCTTAATGACTGCAATTATGAGTTTAATTGTCAGCAATGTCTGAACACATGATTAAACAAGTGAATTCATGCATGTTGTATACTACAAAATATTGCTTTATGCATAAACAAGAGCGTTGCGTCAAAAATAATAGTAAACTCACCGGTAAGACACACTGTGTCAACAGAACTGCAGAAAGCAGTCGGACATTATAATTGAGGCCTAGGTGTAGGTCTGACGACAAAAGTGCATTAAAACCCAAGAGTACATATAAGGGTTTAATTTATAGACTTTGCGAAAGCAAAAATAAGCACTAAAAAGCACCCGAAACGCACTTTAAGTGCAGAATTTATATAATTCAGCAATAAATCAGCATTTAAACATATGAATGTTATGCAGAAATGTCGTTTTATTATCCAGAATATTTCCCCAAGTGTTGGGAATCGAAAGTGTTACAAAAGGATACTTAAGGGACACTAAAAAGTGTAATTTAGCGCTTTAACGAACCGGTGTGTAACCGAACAACCGGACTATACCCGGAACATGAAAATATTGTTATTTTCATTATTTATCTTTTCTGAGCTAGTTAGGGTCCCCGAACACCCTAACACTCACTAAAACATCTAGTAACTAATTAAACTAACTAAATACTTGAATATGGATTACATGACAACCAATTGGTTAAAAGTTACAATTGGACCCCCTCCCCACATCCTAGAAATCGGCCACATGGCCTAATTACTAGATGCTACATAATCTCATCAAGATCTTGTTCAAATCCCATGTGATTTGGTGGAAGATTTGGTAGTGTACTTAGGAAACACTAAGACCTTTGGACAAAAAGAGTTAGAGATTACTTAATGGACATGAACTTAATCATTTCATCACTTTCCACTCAACAAACACTCCCTCTTTCTCTCTACCTAGCTCACGGCCAAACACCCCTCTTTCAACCACCCATTTTCGAGTTCGATCATCATCATTCCAAGCACACACAAGTGTTAAGGGTCACATATTAGGAAGCTTGGTGCAAGCGGAACGCGAAGGACCTCTCTACTTAGCTTTTATCCACCTCTTTTGCGCATAGATTCTTCCCTAGCCTCGAGCTAGAGGTATAATGCTTAAAACCCGTTTTTGAACTAATCTAAAGTGGTTAAAAGGATTTTTATCGGATAAAACTCGTTAACATACAAGATGATGCTTTAAAGTCTACCTAAAACACTAAAAATGGTGGTTAATAGCACATAAGTTGTGTAAATGATGTAGTATTCGAAATGTATGATTATTGAGACCCGATCTATGTTGTGGTAGCTCGGATCATCGATTAACCCGGTATAGTCATGTTCTTGAATCATGACACAAAGCTATTTTAGAAGTAACAAGGGTTAAAAGGTGAAACTCTACCACACATGAAACATGAACTTGTGTAAAAGTATTTTTACTTGCAAAATAGTGTTTAAAACTAGCCGATCTATGTATCTACAAGTGGTATTTTCAAAAGACCAAGCATCAAAAGAAATCACGTGTTCTAAACCGGATCTTACACAAACAAAAGTGGTTTTTGTGAACAAACAAGTGTGTGGACACTTGTGTAACAAAGGTTTTAACAAAGAAATAATTTTCGTAAAAACCAACTAGAAGTTGTGAAACTTCATATCCGTTAAAAATAAAGTTTTTAAGAAATTAAACTTATTTTTAACGATAACAAGACTTACTAAATGTGCTAGTAAGTTACTACACATTATTGTAAATATTCAAGTTCATGAAATGGAGAAACTAGTGATTATTGCTGATGAGTATTGATGATAATTGTTGTTGATGATTGATAATGGTTTAAAAGAAAATAAACACACGTTTTGAAAACGTGGGAAACCTCCATTTTTAGGGGAAACTCTGTCAAAATTTTTATAAATTTTGACACTTAGAAAAAAATATAAGTTTTTGAGAAACTTATTCCCTAAAAATGTATTTAAAAGTATTACCAAGGTTTCCCTAATTTTTGGTGATGAGAAATGGTGATTTTCAAGAATAAAAATGGATATTAAGTATATATTTTTGAAAGAAAAATATATATTATTTGATCACCAACTTTTGTGCTAAGTGTATATAGTATGTGTTATACGTGCTAGTGTATTAAGACTTAAAAATACACTAATTACTCATGAGGAGTAGAAATATAAAAAAAGTACACATACAACATACAAAATACATAATTCGGGTGCAAAGTGCAAAACATAAAAGACTTATATTTATTTTTGGAGAAAATAATATAAGTAAGATACGTAGTTAAAAATATGGAATATTTTTAACACAAGAATATACAAAAGAGAGTGACTGTACTTGTGCGACGCAAGTCTAGTGACTAACGTTAAGAAAACGCGTATAGGTTACGACGTTAATTAAGCAAATCCGGTGGAGTTTACGACGCTAGGAACGCAAAGTTGTGAGTTCATGCTCCCCCTTTTCTTTAACTGTTTTCAGTTTTTATAACTTCGGGGGTGAAATACATGTACAAAAGTACAATATTTATAAATGGTATGATATAAATACAAGAAGTACACTTGGTGAGAACGAGAACCAAGTGTGACGAAATATAAGAATACAAGAAGTACACTTGGTGAGAACGAGAACCAAGTGTGATGAAATATAAGAATATGAGAAGCGCACTTGGTGAGAACGAGAACCAAGTATGAGGCGCTATGAGAAATGATAACAAGAAACGCGCTTGGTGAGAACGAGAACCAAGTAGGATGCGTTATGAGAAATAGTGTCACGAATAGGGTACAGAAGCACCATTAATCAACGTATACATTCAGACCGCAGAACAAAAGGTTAGATCTAACGGGTGCCTGGCAGCCACACTCCCGGTCGGGGCGAGAACCGAGGAGTGCTTTTGTGTCTCAGAATATACCAATTAAATGCCTTAGGTTTGGTGACTTCCTATGACGTGCCACATGTTAATGGCTTTGCAACCCATTAACAATCTGATAATTACAGAAATACTGTATTTACATAAAATTCATACCATTCTAAAATTGATATATAACTTGAAGTACGTGGGGTACTCAAGAGAATTGATATATAACTTGAAGTACGTGGGGTACTCAAGAGGATTGATATATAACTTGAAGTACGTGGGGTACTCAAGAGGATTGATATATAACTTGAAGTACGTGGAGTACTCGAGAAAAACTTGATTTATTCACAACTATGTTTTTATACAAAGTATACAAACGTGAAATACAAAACTGCATGAATTCACACCAACATTATGTTGACGTTTTTCCAAAACTCACATGTATTTCAGGTAACTAGGATGGATGTGCGCGTGGTCTTACTCATGCTCGTGGATGTCGCTTTGTTTATCTTTAGATAAAGTCGTGACTTTTAAGACAATATGTTATCTAGTGTTGTAAACACTTGACATATGTTTTTGGTAATGTAATATTCGATGTTATTTTTGAGCATATAGTATGTTTACTCTTCGTATGCAATGAGAACCTTTCATGATCACACCTCGTGCTTCCGCCGCAGAAAGGGGTGTGACAGTTTCCTTGGCATGTCTCTTGGTTACTGAAAAGGAAGTACCACAAATGTCTGATCCACCGGATATGAAGTTTATAACTTGTGCATCTGCCGAAGGAGCAGGAGCTCTTCCTGGAACCTTTTCAGGATCCTGCATCCTTGACTTTTTTCTTCCCAAAAGCTCCTTCAAATGCCCCTTGCTTAACAAGTAACCAATCTCTTTTCTCAGTGCAATACATTCGTCAGTGAGATGCCCGAAATCTTCATGATATGCACACCATTTGGATTTATTTTTTGTTGTAGCTGGCTTGTCACTTTTTCTAGGCCATCTTGCTTTTTCACCTAAGTTCTGCATTGCAAGGATTAGTTCATTGTTATCAACAGAAAAACCATATTAAAAAATTGGAGGATAATCCTCATCATCCTCTTCCTGTTCTACTGCATGCAGATTCTGATTATCAGACTTGTTGTAAGACTTGGACTTGTTGTTCCTGAAGTAGGATCCTTGCTTTTCCTGCTTCGAGGATCCTGCCAGTCTTTCCTGGATCCTTTTATCATCCTCTAATCGGATGAATCTAAGGGCCCTGGTTCTTACTTCATCAAGATTCCTGCAAGGGGTCATGACAAGATCATCATAGAATAATGAATCCCTAAGTAAACCCATTTTGAAGGCTTCTGCTGCCGTAGCAATATCCAAATTAGGAATATCTAAGGATTCTTTACTAAACTTAGTGATATAATCTCTAAGTGATTCATTTTGACCTTGTGTTACCCTATATAGGTCACTAGTTAATCGTTCAAATTTTCTACTACATGAGAATTGACTATAAAACAGGTTAACTAAATTAGCAAATGAAGTAATAGAGTAAGGGGGAAGACTTAGCAGCCACTTAAGAGCTGATCATGTTAATGTGGATCCGAAACCCTTGCATAAACTTGCTTCTTTTAACCTCTCCGGGATGGCATTGATCTCCATCCTTTCTCTATATTGAGCTACATGTTCTTCTGGATCCGTCGAGCCATCTTATAGCTTCATGGTTGGTATTTGAAACCTCTTTGGGATTTCTGCATCACAAATGGGTGGTGCAAAGCGAGATATCTGTCACACCCCGACCACGTAAAACAACAAATCATGGCGGAAACGTCGGGGAGTGTTGTAACAGAATTATTGTTTCAAACCATGGATACAAAGAGTTTCATTTTATTGAATATTAAACATTGTCTTAAAGTTAAACAAGCAAGTCAAACATAGTCTATCATCGTTATTAAATCACTAAGGCCTCGTCCAGTCCTAAGTGAACATGCATCCTAGCAATCACATCAAGCAACTTCACCTGAAACATATGTAAAAACAAAGTCAGCAAAGAAATGCTGGCGAGTACATAGTTTTTGTGTGAATATCAGATTCATGGCTCATTTATTTCTTTAAACAACTTGTACAACCTCGATGCCATGAATCTTAACCCAAAACGTTTGTTTAAGTAACCAAGTCGTAAATCGTTCTCGTAATAAAACTCGTATGGTTTATATAGTTTCGTAAACATCGTTGTGTGACATTGTTTAATTCGTTAGCCCAAGTGAACTAAATAACGCCACGGTATGTAATATGATAAGAGCACTTATATATAAGAAGTACCAGCAGCGTATCTACCATGCTTTTATTACATTACACCCGTCCCGTTATCTAAACACTAACCAAAACCCAATCGTTCGTTCGAATCGTTTAACTTGTTCAAATCGTTCAATCGTTAAATATCGTTCTCTTTTTAATTGTGAAAACTACTTTTTGTCGTCTCGCTAATAACATTCAAACCTTTGTGAATCGTCCATCGTTCAACTCGTTCTCGTATTAACAAACCACCAAAGGGTAAGTTAACAATCATCAGATTCAGTCGTTACCCACCTAACCCACACATAACCATGGGTGCGGTCTGATAAAGGGATTTGTCAGATCCTATGGTACCATAACCTAATACTGGTCGGCTTGATCAATGCTAATGAATGTCATTTGTTATGTAACTACCACCAACAAGTTCGTTCACATTATCGAAATCGTTATTAGTTTTGTATAAACCATCTCAATTGTTTTGAAACCATCGTTAGACTATCGAAATCGTTTTGATACATATGAATCACCCCAAAACAATCGAAAACAGTAAAAAGAGGGGATCTATGTACTCACCTTCGGGTGCGTTTTTATAAGTTAACACAATCCCTCAAATTATTTATCCGCCCTAAATTAAATAAGGATGATTTTAATAATCAAAAACCCACACTTTGACATGCAAAATACTACTTATGTCATTTTTGTTTTAATATATATGAAACTGGACTGTTTTCGGACATTTAAATAAAATGGTTAACTTAATCCAAAAATTCCCAAATTTTTACAGAATGTCTCACACTGACCAAATATTATTGTGTAAAAATATCGGGGTCCAATTCATTATCAGTATTTTACAGAAAATCGTTTACCGGACTGCAATCAGATTTGTTACTTTCTGATTGCAGTCTACGAAATAATTCATCTAAAATTTATCGTAAGTCCGTTTGATGTAATTCCAGTGGGACAATTACTACGACATTAGTGGTTATTTACAGTATAAATTTCATGGGCTGGTTCTACTCAGGTTTCGAGTTATGACTGAAAACGTATCGCCTATTTACTGCAGTAAAACTCAGCTTTAGCTGCTGTTACAAAACGGGTCTTTAAAAATAGTAAACCATTTCAAAAAAATATGATTCCAGTGCCATTTTCTTCTTTTTTCGAAAGTACATATTTTAGGCTTCAGAAATTCTGTTTTTTTTTACTTATTATGGTCCGTTTACAGCCCTATGAAGTCAGCTGAAAAAGTAACTCAGCATGTTCTTTTATAACTTAAATGTTACTAAATCGTATCCACACATATCCGAACAACGGATTTATCAAGAAAACAACGATCAAATATCAAGTATGATTTAACCATCCCTAAACCAACAACATTTCCGCTTCATGTTTCATTCTTATATAAACTTTATGTAAAGGTTTAAGTAAACTTTTATGTTTCAAGTTTCTTGTTTAGACTTTTGTAGTGTTCTAGTAAAATACAACATACTACTCTTTTTAATCTACTCAAAATAGACGTAAACAAGAGTGATCCGAGACTTACTACTAGCACAAGGCTAGGGTAGAACTTCAAGTGCAAAGATGATGAGAAAGACTTGAACAAAGCTCCTTTGGAATCCCTTCAAGATGCAACCTCCATGGATCACTTTGAAGCTTTGAATGGCACTTGATGTTGGAGAAGATGAAGATGTTGGAAGGTGGTGGTGGGTTCGGTTATGGGGGAACCGAAAAGAGAGAGAGAGAGAGAGTGGGAGTTTGAGTGTTGTGTAGATTGAAGTATGGTTGTGTACTTATAGGACAAAGATCTAAATAAGATCTCATAATATCCTAGTGTATCTATGGGAAATCCAAGTAAATCCAAGAATGATATATATGGATTTGCAAGACCTAAAAAAATCGACTCTTGGAGATATGATTTGATCATTGAAAGATCTTGGAAGATATATAAGAAGATATGGTGGAAGATATGGAAGATTGAAAAGATTGCATAATCTAAAAAAAATCCAAGAAGGATCATATAATCTAGCCATATCAAGGAAAATATTGTCATATCTTGTGAAAATATTTAGTGGGTCCCTCTCCATATATTGTAACCGTATGCATATGGGGGAGGGGGGTGAAGTGTAGTTTTGATGGTATATTAGTTAAAAACAGGTGTTTAACTGGGTACTGGGTATTTTATCTAGCGTTTAAATTAGGGATGAGCTCGGTACCGTCCGGTACCGAACCGGTACCGAAAGAACCGGTACCGAAAATCCTCAAAAGTGGGTACCGGTACCGAATATACCCGGTTCGGTACCGGTACCGGTACGGTACCGGTAATTGAAGGTAAAAACCGGTAAATTCCGGTACCGAACCGGTACCGAAAATGTCAAAAGTCGGTACCGAATCGGTACCGAAAAGGTAACCGGTTCGGTAAATTAGGTACCGGTACCGGTTCGGTACCGGTACCGGGTCCATTTTGCTCATCCCAAGTTTAAATCCCGGTTTATATCGTTCTAAATTATTTTTATTATTCTATAACAATAAACTCGCCAAAATATTACTGAAATAAATTTCAGTTACCGAGACTGGCTGCGTTGTCTGCGTTTTGCAGTAGAAGCACTGTGTCGCGCAGAAACACACGGTACGCGCTTAAACTTGAAAAATAACGTTTTTAGGCGTTTTAATTTATTTTTCAACACGGACCTGATTAAAAATAAAATTTTAATCATAACATAATATTTTTAGAATTTAAATGTTATCCGGGCGGTCACCAACGTTCGTTTCGCAGTTTTGTCGTAATTAGTTATTTAGTTAAAATAAACATGTTTTTGCCATACCGAATCCTTCGAAACTTATTTCTAAGTTATGTAAAGGATATTTAAGGTATGTTTGGCTTACGTCACAGTTCCGGAGTGTACGTCGCATTAAACTGATTGCGTTTATGCACCAGTTTGCGTATAACCTTCCAGAAAGTGATTTAAAGCTCGAAATCGGAATCGAATCAAATTGTAAAATCATTAAACACAATTGCACATATAATAACACCAAAGCATATTGTTTTATTGATAACTGGCATTGTTTTACATAATACGATGATTACAGAACACAGTTGTCATAGTCTCCCCTACTTTAGGAAATTTCGTCCCGAAATTTTATTTAGAGGAAACTTGTGAAAACAAATATGGATATTTCGTCTTCATCTGGTCCTCACGTTCCCAAGTAAACTCGGCGCCACATTTGGATTCCCAGCGAACTTTGACCAAATGAATCTGTTTGTTCTTCAACTGTTTGTATGTACGTTCCACTATCTCCACAGGTTTCTCGACAAAGTGCATCGTTTCGTCGATTTGAATCTCGTCGAGGGGAATGTGAAGATCAGCATCAGCTAAACACTTTCGCAAATTGGACACGTGAAAAGTCGGATGAACATTTCCAAGCTCTGGGGGTAGTTCTAGTCGATAAGCAACCTTTCGAATTCTTTCAACAATCTTAAATGGTCCAACATATCGTGGTGCAAGTTTTCCTTTCTTTCCACATCTCACCACTCCCTTCCAAGGTGAAACCTTAAGTAGGACACGGTCTCCGATTGAAATTCCATGGGCTTGCGTCCCAAATCTGCATAACTCTTTTGACGGCTTCTAGCGGTCACAAGATTATCGCGGATTTTCTTGATTTTGTCTGTTGTTTCCAGAATGAGCTCAGGTCCAGTAAGCTGAGCTTCACCGATCTCATTCCAACAGACGGGTGAACGACATTTTCGACTGTAGAGAGCTTCGAATGGTGCCATCTTAATGCTAGCATGATAACTATTATTGTATGAGAACTCGATCAATGGCAGATGAGAATCCCAATTACCACCAAAATCTATCACGCATGCTCTAAGCATATCCTCCAAAGTTTGAATCGTCCTCTCAGATTGACCATCTGTTTGGGGATGATAAGCAGTGCTTAGATTCAGTTGGGTTCCCAAAGCAGATTGCATGGTCTTCCAAAAATGAGATGAAAATCGAGCATCACGATCAGAAATGATATCCAAGGGAACACCATGTCGTGATACAATCTCGTCTACATAGATCTTGGCAAGCTTTTCATCAGAGAAATCCTCACGGATTGGTAAGAAGTGAGCAGATTTTGTCAAACGATCAACTACTACCCAAATAACATCATGACCTTTAAACGTACGTGGTAACTTAGTGATGAGATCCATTGCAATGTTCTCCCACTTCCAAACCGGTATCTCTGGTTGTACAAGCAAACCAGAAGGTCGTTGATGTTCCGCCTTGACTTTGAGACAAGTTAGGCATTTCGATAAATACAAGGCAACATCCTTCTTCATACCAGGCCACCAATACTGAGTACGAAGATCCTTGTACATTTTATCAGCACCAGGATGGATAGAATATCGAGACTTGTGAGATTCATCCATTACTAAGGTGCGAAGATCGTCCTGATTCGGAATCCACAAACGATTCTCAAAATAGAGTAAACCATCGTCTTTCCTTTCGAGTTTAAGCTCAAGTTGAAGTGGTAGCTCATATTTCAATAAGTCATTGATCACACAAAATCGTTGAGTTTGAAGAACACGAGATTGAATATCAGATAGAGTTCGAACAGAATGAAGCTTGACTCGTTCCTTTCGACTAAGCGCATCTGCTACGACATTCGCCTTACCAGGATGGTAACGGATCTCGCAATCATAATCATTTAGGAGTTCAACCCAATGTCGTTGCCTCATGTTCAGCTCCTTCTGATTGAGAATATGCTGGAGACTTTTGTGGTCTGTGAAAACCACACACTTCGTTCCATAGAGGTAGTGTCTCCAGATTTTAAGTGCGAAAACCACTGCTCCTAATTCAAGATCGTGAGTCGTATAGTTCTTCTCGTGAATTTTCAACTGTCTAGACGCATAAGCTATGACTTTACCTCATTGCATAAGAACGCAACCAAGTCCTAGATTCGACGCGTCACAATAGACAACAAAATCACCTTTTCCCTCAGGTAGAGATAAAACAGGAGCATCACAGAGCTTTCGTTTCAGTGTTTGGAACGCTTCTTCTTGCTTAGGTCCCCACTCAAAAGGCTTATTTTTCTGAGTCAAAGTAGTGAGTGGAATCGCGATCTTTGAGAAACTAGAAATAAACCGTCGATAATAACCAGCAAGACCAAGAAAAGAACGAACTTATATAGGTGTCGTTGGTGTATTCCAATCCTTAATTGCAACAATCTTGGATGGATCTACATGAATACCCTGCTCATTGACAATATGACCCAAGAACTGAACTTCTTTAAGCCAGAATTCACACTTGGAGAATTTAGCAAAAAGTTGTTCCTTCTTTAGGAGTTCCAATGTCAAACGAAAGTGTTGCTCGTGCTCTGCTTGAGACTTTGAATAAATGAGAATATCGTCGATAAACACAATGATGAACTTATCTAAATAATGTTTACAGACCATATTCATTAAGTCCATGAAGATTGCTGGGGCATTCGTCAAACCAAAAGGCATGACAGTGAACTCGTAGTGCCCATATCTTGTACGGAAAGCAGTTTTGGGATATCTTCTTCGAACACGCGAAGTTGATGATACCCAGATCGCAAATCGATCTTGGAAAAACATGAAGCACCTTGCAGCTGGTCGAAGAGATCATAAATTCTAGGTAGGGGATATCGATTCTTGATGGTAAGCTTATTAAGCTCACGATAATCGATACACATTCGAAAAGATCCATCTTTCTTTTTCACAAAGAGTACAGGAGCTCCCCAAGGTGAATAGCTCGGACGGATGAATCCTTTATCAAACAACTCTTGTAGCTGTTTCGATAACTCTTGCATCTCTGACGGTGCAAGACGATAAGGTGCTTTCGCAACCGGGTTGGCATTGGGTACAAGGTCAATATGAAACTCGACTTGACGAACTGGAGGCAAACCAGGCAGTTCATCGGGAAACACCTCTGGATAATCCCAAACAATCGGAATATCCTGAATACTCTTGCTCTTGCCTTTCTCCTCGGTGACATGTGCCAGGAAAGCAACACATCCTTTTCGTAAATATCTTTGGGCTTTTGTACACGACATAAGCTTCAATCCACCAGATGGTTTCTCGCCACGAACTTCCAGAATATCGCCAGACGGAAGAGGAATACGAACAATCTTATCGAAACAAACCACCTCAGCATGATGTTTGGTTAACCAATCCATCCCCACGATAATATCGAAACTCCCAAGTTGCATCGGTGTGAGGTCAATGGGAAAAAGATGGTTATCAAGGTTTAACTGACAATTACGAATAACAGAATCGAGGATAAGAGGTTTACCAGTAGCAACTTCAACAGACAAGGGTTTCCTCAGTTTAGTTCTAGGTATCGCAAGCAAAGGTTCAAAAGATAGTGAAACAAAACTTCTATCGGCACCAGAATCAAAAAGAACAGATGCAGGTCGATTGTTAACAAGGAACGTACCATTGACGACGAGGTTGTCAGCTCGAGCCTCGTTTGCATTCAGATTGAATACTCGTCCACGAGCGGGATTCGCATTCGCATTGACATTGACATTGACATTCTCGTTCAGATTTACATTCGTATTTGCCAACCTCGGACAGTTGTTGCGGAAGTGACCATATTCTCCATAATTGAAACATGAACCCGGTGGGAATCTAGCAGCATTCCCCTGAGTTGGAGCTTGATTTTGAACAATCTGATTCTGACCCGAACGACAGACGTTGGCCAGATGCCCAAGCTTACCACACGTTGTGCATTGCCTACAAGCTTGTTGTGCAACATGATGACCGTTGCAGCGAGCACAATGAGGTGCGGTACCAGCATATGCTTTCTTCACAGGTGGTTGAGCTGGCGGGTTCTGAGGGTTCTGAGCAGTTTGTGCAGTTACTGCAAAATTATGAGCACCCTTTCGCTTCCTCGACTTCTTCGATGACTCACCTTCTTTACCCTTACCCTTCTTCTTGTCCTTCCCAGAATCAGTCGCCTTCTTTTTATCACCCATGCAGGTAAGTTTACCCTTCCTGACTTGCGACTCAGTCAGGGTAGCAGATAACTCGATCGCTTGACGAACAGTAGCAGGATTAACGCCAGTCACAATATCTTGTATGGAATCGGGTAACCCATTGATATACCTCTCGATCGCTTTCTCCAACAGGGTAACCATAGTAGGACACAAAAGACTGAGCTCTTCAAATCGATCCGTGTACGCACGGTGTTCTCCCCCATCTTCTTTTAGATCGTCAAACTCTCGTTCCAAAGCTCGAATTTCGTGACGGGGACAGAACTCTCTCATCATGAGAGCTTGAAGCTCTTCCCATGTTTGTGCCAATGCCACTTCGGCACCCCTGTCGCGCATCACTCCGTTCCACCATGTAAGAGCACGCTTCTCAAACACACTTGATGCAAATTCAACCTTACGCTCATTCGGACATTGCACGTGTCTGAATGTGTTCTCGATACTTTCAAACCATTGAAGGAGTGCAGTCGCTCCTTGTGACCCAGAAAACTTTAACGGCTTAGCAGAATTGAAACTCTTGAAATTACATTGTGCATTGTTATTGTTATTGTTGTTGTACAGCTCGTGGATTTGGGTCACAACGCCTGGAAGCACAGCAACCATTTGCTGTGAGACAATGGATGCGAGTTCTTCAGCAGTAAAAGATTGTGCATCACGTCAAGGAGGCATTGTCTAACAAGAAAATATGAGAAACGAGTGAGGTCGACAATTAGGAAAAACAAGAGGTATTGAAAATATCGACGAATCATAAGGAAGGCGATCATTTGTTCGTTACCTCGAACAAGCAAATGACACGCAGTGACTAATCAAAGTTAGAATCAAAATAATGTATCACGAAGACATGCTCGCCTATAAGTGAATACTCACCCCAAGAGTTCCCAGGTAAGAGTGACTGGTCCGATTATGTGGATTTGTACGAACACTCTAGCCTTAGACAGAAAACTCAGGGTACAGGCATTCACTCTTCCAGTTTGCACGTGTTCACATTATTTAGACCCAAACTTTGACGAGATTTTGAAAACTCAAAAGGCACTAAGCCAGAAATGAGTCAAACTGGAAGGGTTCAAAACCTTACAACAGAGGGTTCAAAACCTAGTAATCAATCATCCTAGAACGGATGATTAATTTTCGAAGCAGATTCGGACTTTGTTTTTAAAATTCTAAACACAAATCAACTTGCGTTGGGGTCCTAGAAAGTTATAGTCTAGGTCAAAATTTTACTAATAACCTTATTCCCTATAACCATTGGCTCTGATACCAACACTTCTGTCACACCCCGACCACGTAAAACAACAAATCGTGGCGGAAACGTCGGGGAGTGTTGTAACAGAATTATTGTTTCAAACCATGGATACAAAGAGTTTCATTTTATTGAATATTAAACATTGTCTTAAAGTTAAACAAGCAAGTCAAACATAGTCTATCATCGTTATTAAATCACTAAGGCCTCGTCCAGTCCTAAGTGAACATGCATCCTAGCAATCACATCAAGCAACTTCACCTGAAACATATGTAAAAACAAAGTCAGCAAGGAAATGCTGGCGAGTACATAGTTTTTGTGTGAATATCAGATTCATGGCTCGTTTATTTGTTTAAACAACTTGTACAACCTCGATGCCATGAATCTTAACCCAAAACGTTTGTTTAAGTAACCAAGTCGTAAATCGTTCTCGTAATAAAACTCGTATGGTTTATATAGTTTCGTAAACATCGTTGTGTGACTTTGTTTAATTCGTTCGCCCAAGTGAACTAAATAACGCCACGGTATGTAATATGATAAGAACACTTATATATAAGAAGTACCAGTGGCGTATCTACCATGCTTTTATTACATTACACCCGCCCCGTTATCTAAACACTAACCAAAACCCAATCGTTCGTTCGAATCGTTTAACTTGTTCAAATCGTTCAATCGTTAAATATCGTTCTCTTTTTAATTGTGAAAACTACTTTTGGTCGTCTCGCTAATAACATTCAAACCTTAGTGACTCGTCCATCGTTCAACTAGTTCTCGTATTAACAAACCACCAAAGGGTAAGTTAACAATCATCAGATTCAGTCGTTACCCACCTAACCCACACATAACCATGGGTGCGGTCTGATAACGGGATTTATCAGATCCTATGGTACCATAACCTAATACTGATCGGCTTGATCAATGCTAATGAATGTCATTCGTTATGTAACTACCACCAACAAGTTCGTTCACATTATCGAAATCGTTATTAGTTTTGTATAAACCATCTCAATTGTTTTGAAACCATCGTTAGAATATCGAAATCGTTTTGATACATATGAATCACCCCAAAACAATCGAAAACAGTAAAAAGAGGGGATCTATGTACTCACCTTCGGGTGCGTTTTTATAAGTTAACACAATCCCTCAAATTGTTTATCCACCCTAAATTAAATAAGGATGATTTTAATAATCAAAAACCCACACTTTGACATGCAAAATACTACTTATGTCATTTCTGTTTTAATATATATGAAACTGGACTGTTTTCGGACATTTAAATAAAATGGTTAACTTATTCCAAAAATTCCCAAAGTTTTACAGAACGTCTCACACAGACCAAATATTATTGTGTAAAAATATCGGGGTCCAATTCATTATCAGTATTTTACAGAAAATCGTTTACCGGACTGCAATCAGATTTGTTACTTTCTGATTGCAGTCTACGAAATAATTCATCTAAAATTTATCGTAAGTCCGTTTGACGTAATTCCAGTGGGAGAATTACTACGACGTTAGTGGTCATTTACAGTATAAATTTCATGGGCTGGTTCTACTTAGGTTTCGAGTTATGACTGAAAACGTATCGCCTATTTACTGCAGAAAAACTCAGCTTTAGCTGCTGTTACAAAACGGGTCTTTAAAAATAGTAAACCATTTCAAAAAAATATGATTCTAGTGTCATTTTCTTCTTTTTTCGAAAATAAATATTTTAGGCTTCAGAAATTCTGTTTTTCGACTTATTATGGTCCGTTTACAGCCCTATGAAGTCGGCTGAAAAAGTAACTCAGCATGTTCTTTTATAACTTAAATGTTACTAAATCGTATCCACACATATCCGAACAACGGATTTATCAAGAAAACAACGATCAAATATCAAGTATGATTTAACCATCCCTAAACCAACAACATTTCCGCTTCATGTTTCATTCTTGTATAAACTTTATGTAAAGGTTTAAGTAAACTCTTATGTTTCAAGTTTCTTGTTTAGACTTTTGTAGTGTTCTAGTAAAATACAACATACTACTCTTTTTAATCTACTCAAAATAGACGTAAACAAGAGTGATCCAAGACTTACTACTAGCACAAGGCTAGGGTAGAACTTCAAGTGCAGAGATGATGAGAAAAAGATGATGAGAAAGACTTGAACAAAGCTCCTTTGGAACTCCTTCAAGATGCAACCTCCATGGATCACTTTGAAGCTTTGAATGGCACTTGATGTTGGAGAAGATGAAGATGTTGGAAGGTGGTGGTGGGTTCGGTTATGGGGGAACCGAAGAGAGAGAGAGAGAGAGAGAGTGGGATTCTGAGTGTTGTGTAGATTGAAGTATGGTTGTGTACTTATAGGACAAAGATCTAAATAAGATCTCATAATATCCTAGTGTATCTATGGGAAATCCAAGTGAATCCAAGAATGATATATATGGATTTGCAATACCTAAAAAAATCGACTCTTGGAGATATGATTTGATCATTGAAAGATCTTGGAAGATATATAAGAAGATATGGTGGAAGATATGGAAGATTTGAAAAGATTGCATAATCTAAAAAAAATCCAAGAAGGATCATATAATCTAGCCATATCAAGGAAAATATTGCCATATCTTGTGAAAATATTTAGTGGGTCCCTCTCCATATATTGTAACCGTATGCATATGGGGGAGGGGGTGAAGTGTAATTTTGATGGTATATTAGTTAAAAACAGGTGTTTAACTAGGTACCGGGTATTTTATCTAGCGTTTAAATCCCGGTTTATGGCGTTTTAAATTATTTTTTTATTCTATAACAATAAACTCGCCAAAATATTACTGAAATAATTTTCAGTTACCGAGACTGGCTGCGTTGTCTGCGTTTTGCAGTAGAAGCACTGTGTCGCGCAGAAACACACGGTACGCGCTTAAACTTGAAAAATAACGTTTTTAGGCGTTTTAATTTATTTTTCAACACGAACCTGATTAAAAATAAAATTTTAATCATAACATAATATTTTTAGAATTTAAATGTTATCCGGGCGGTCACCAACGTTCGTTTCGCAGTTTTGTCGTAATTAGTTCTTTAGTTAAAATAAACATGTTTTTGCCATACCGAATCCTTCGAAACTTATTTCTAAGTTATGTAAAGGATATTTAAGGTATGTTTGGCTTACGTCACAGTTCCGGAGTGTACGTCGCGTATAACTGATTGCGTTTATGCACCAGTTTGCGTATAACCTTCCAGAAAGTGATTTAAAGCTCGAAATCGGAATCGAATCAAATTGTAAAATCATTAAACACTATTGCACATATAATAACACCAAAGCATATTGTTTTATTGATAACTGGCATTGTTTTACATAATACGATGATTACAGAACACAATTGTCACAATATCCTGTGGCTTCCATCTGCAATTTCAGGAATTGGCTTAACCACTCCTGGAATGCTGGATATCATATCCTTCAGTTTCTGTAATTCCCTAGACATAGCTTGATTGATACCTGTATCCTGCACAAAGCCATGGTTAGTGTTATAAGAATTATTCAAAGTGTTACCTCCCGGAGGATTCAAGTTTGGAGTTCCAGATGTGAATCCATACTGACGAGATTCTGGTATAACTGAAGGACCAAAAGAAGCAATGGTCCGCATTGGAATGAAGTCTCCTTGATGAACATCTGTACTTCCGGGTTGCACATTCCTTAAGAATCCTTGATCCTGAAAGATGTTGGATCCTTGATGTGTTGTGACTGGGGGTCTTGGTGGATAATCCATGGATCCGTAAACCTAAGATGAGGATCCTTGAACCTGAAAGGAGGATCCTTGAACCTGAGAGGATCCTTGAACCTAAGAGGATCCTTGAACTGTGTGCGTCCCCATATATCAATAAAACACCAAAGCATATTGTTTTATTGATAACTGGCATCCTTGAACCTAAGAGGATCCCTGATGCTGGAAAGAGGATCCTGAAGGCTGAAAAGAGGATCCTGAAGCTTGCAAGGAGGATCCTAAAGCCTGACTCATAGTTGTTGATCCATAACGCCTTCCCAATGGTCCACTCTGGTACTGGATGTCCGGAGCTGCATATTCCAGGGCGGTTATAGCTGGAGTGTCGAAATCCAGTGATCTAGGCACCAATGGAGAGTGATCCTCCACTGATCTCTTCTGTTTCTTGATGTCACCAATCTCCCGGAGGATCATTTCGTTGGTTTTGTCCTGCTGTTGTATGTGATCCCTCATCTGCAAAATCAAAGTAAAAAGATCACTGTTAGTAGGGCTAGAAGAAACAGCAGAAGTTGGTGGTTTTGAGAAAATGAGGGTCGGTTTCTTCGCAGGATTCTCAGCATTCTTCTGAGATCCAAAAGGTGGTGGAGGCAAAGGTGGAACGCCATGTGAAGAAGTGATTGCCGTGTAAGACCCGTCTCATTTTAATACAATTATAATATTAGATACGCATTTTATGTAAAAATGTGACCTTTCAAAAGCTTTGACAAGTTAACGTTCATACAGAATTAGGGTATTCAAAATATAGTATCAAGTGTTTACAACTTTCATTTTTAAACTAAACAAAAGAAAGATATTGCGGAAGCTTCATTAAGTATGTGTTTGGTTCACTTCGTTGCTTGATCGGCGTCCGGATGGTAACGACATTCACCTAATGTCAAAACCAACTTAAAAGTTAGTTTTGATAATCATAGAAACAAGAATAAACAAGTTCCAATATCAAATAAAAGAAATCAAAAATAAAAAATTCAGATCTAAGTCTCTCGCGCCACGCGAGAGATTTCTTTAATTCGTTCGCAGGCCACGACAGGCCCCGCGTGTCGCGCCAGCATTCACTCATCCCCTCGCGTGCCACGGGGAAGTCTGTTTTCCAGCGGATCCATTCTCTGGACTTGCATATTGCCCAGCTCCATTTTTACAAAAATAACAAACTTCAAATTGCCATAACTTTTTATGTACAAGTCCGTTTTGCGTGATTCTTTTTCCCACGCGTCCGTAATTAAATTACGGATCCGTTTATCACCTCGGTTTGCATAAAAATCTGAATTATAAGCTATTGGCTTATAAATCCTTTATATGATTATTCGACCCGTTTGACTATAACATCACACACTTGTTTCTAGTTAATCATAAATCATACACCAAAGTATTTAACTCAAAATCTTTATTTCAGATCTTTAACTTTTGTGAATTACGCAACCAATACCCAAGTTATGCGCGTAATTCGTTTTGACCCTTTTAGAGAATTTAAAATTTTAAGTTTAAATTTTGCTCATTCTTTTCACCCATCATTTTCCCAAATTTGATTTATCTACTTACATTTCACCAAAACTACACTCGTGGTGGATTTAGTATATTTGACCGATTTTCCCGGATTCTACACTTCGGTTGGTTGTTTTACGGAAAAGACCCGTTTATAGGCACTTGACCCAAAAAGGCTTATGTCTAAAATGTATAAAACTTACCAAACATTATTTATGCTGTTAAACAACTTCTGGCCAAATATCATGTCAAAACTCGATAGTTAAGACATCGAAATAATTTCTGCAAGTAACGGAACTGTTGCTGTCAACGTTTTCTCTCTGTCTTACGTCATTTACTTATATCAGGGAAATTTACTTCCGAGGATTTATTCCTCTCCATTATTATTTAGGGCGGGGAGTTATAACTAGTTTCCCTACTTAACCCAAATAACTCGTAGGTTCTTTCACTTAGCCTCGTAGGCTATATGTGTATATATGTATATGGCGTCAAAGACTCAAAGCCCCCTTTTTATGTTTAGAATCATTTACTTTTGCTTTTTGGATTTCATTTGATCTTGACCATAGTCTAAGGCTACATTTGTTTTCTTTCGAATTATTTTCGGACTTTATGACTTCTCACGTCATTTATGCGTCGGTTCATCTTATGCTCACCATTATCCCGTTTACATATATCCGCATTTGATTATGTCCCATTACCGAGCTCATTATTCTTTTGCTTTTAACGCTACCGTTATCCCGCTCGCGCTTACTCATGCCATCCGACATTATATTATATTCGACCTGTTTGACTCATTCATGTGAAATTTTTATCATTTACGGATGTCAACTTCATTCTTTGTTCGACCCGTTTAACTTTAAAATAGTTTAACATAATTTATCAAAGTTTCTATTTACATTATCTTGTCGTCTTTTAGTCATGACTCAAAACCCGAGTCTTTTAACTTTCCATCCGAGTTCCCGTTTCTCGGTCTATGCATGTGTTTAATCCTTACCCATCAACCGGGTATTTTACCGAAATCGTTATTATTGCAACCCTCCCGGTATGCATTAAGACTTCGCTTCACTTTTATATTCCAACTTTGTCCTCAAGTTTGACGTTTTACAAAAACGGCCCGTTAAGAGACACATTTGCATTCTCCGGGTTCGAGTGTAAGTACACCCCCTCCCAATGCATATCTTAATCATTTTACATGTTTGCATTCTCCGGGTTTGAGTGTAAGTACACCCCCTCCCAATGCATATCTTAATCATTTTACATGTTTGCATTCTCCGGGTTTTACATGTTTTCATTCTCCGGGTTTTACATGTTTGCATTCTCCGGGTTCGAGTGTAAGTACACCCCCTCCCAATTCATATCTTAATCATTTTACATTAATCTTTGTCCCTTCACTTGGGCTCATTATCCTAATGTAATACGCTTCCGTCACTCGGCTGTGCGTTTACATTATTATCTAATATTTTGCTCATTTGATTCATTTGGGTACTTTTTAATTTGTCCCACTCACCACGTCCTTACTACATCGGATGTAAGCATGTCCATCATAAAAAGTTCATGGTACCACGTTCTCACCACTTACTTGGACAGAGTAAGCGATCAGTACCTGGTATACATGACCTTTTTATAATTTTCACATTACACCCCATGTAAGTAATGCCTCTATTTGTTTCTCTTGGAAACCATATCCCGAATAGATTTTCTATTCGGGTTTTTCCAAGTTTTTAATCTACATATGCAACTTTCAATTTCTACATATTTGTTGCGTATTACTATTTGTGCAATTAAATTTAAAATGTGCACCTGGTAATGCTTGCCCTAACGGGCTTCTCTTGCCATTAGCCCTGTTCGCGATCGCTACGCAATTTAGGTCCTTGATGAGCATACTCTTTGGATCGTTCCTCTACCAAATCCGCGATTTGTTAAACTCTCGCTATCTTCATATGCGAGTGTCCTTCAACTAAAACATTTACAACAGTTAGTAATTTCGACATTAATGGATGCCCGTATTATAATACAAGGCTTTTCTACTATACGCATCAACGCGTGTAATTTCGTTGACTATATCTACTCTATATCGTTTTTATTGGTATAATGTGTATTACACGATAACCATATGTGTTGTTCTCAACACTTTAATCATACTAAACCATTGTTATACATGTACTTACCGGATTTGCGATCAAGCCTCGAACCGAACACACTTTATTCTTTAACCATGAGCTCTGATTACCAACTTGTAAGACCCGTCTCATTTTAATACAATTATAATATTAGATACGCATTTTATGTAAAAATGTGACCTTTCAAAAGCTTTGACAAGTTAACGTTCATACAGAATTAGGGTATTCAAAATATAGTATCAAGTGTTTACAACTTTCATTTTTAAACTAAACAAAAGAAAGATATTGCGGAAGCTTCATTAAGTATGTGTTTGGTTCACTTCGTTGCTTGATCGGCATCCGGTTGGTAACGACATTCACCTAATGTCAAAACCAACTTAAAAGTTAGTTTTGATAATCATAGAAACAAGAATAAACAAGTTCCAATATCAAATAAAGGAAATCAAAAATAAAAAATTCAGATTTTCCCGGATTCTACACTTCGGTTGGTTGTTTTACGAAAAAGACCCGTTTATAGGCACTTGACCCAAAAAGGCTTATGTCTAAAATGTATAAAACTTACCAAACATTATTTATGCTGTTAAACAACTTCTGGCCAAATATCATGTCAAAACTCGATAGTTAAGACATCGAAATAATTTCTGCAAGTAACGGAACTGTTGCTGTCAACAACTAATTTATTGACAAAACATCCGCGAAAATCTCGTCGAACAACTTAAAAAAAATCTATCAAAATTACCAAACATCCTTTATGTTGTAAACCAACTTCTGGTCAAATATCGTGTCAAAACTCGATGGTTAAGACCTCGAAATAATTTCTGCAAGTAGCGGAACTGTTACTGTCAACAACTAATTTATTGACAAAACATCCGCGAATAGCTCGTCAAACAACTTTATAAAAATTACTAAACGTCCTTTATGTTGTAAACCAACTTCTGGTCAAATATCGTGTCAAAACTCGATGGTTAAGACCTCAAAATAATTTCTGCAAGTAGTGGAACTGTTGCTGTCAACAACTAATTTATTGACAAAACATCCGCGAAAACCTCGTCAAACAACTTTATAAAAATCTATAAAAATTAATAAACATCCTTTATGTTGTAAACCAACTTCTGGTCAAATATCGTGTCAAAACTCGTGACTAATTTACTATTTTACCCTTTTTTTACAACCATCATGGTTTTCATCACTTTGACTTATTCCGACCCATATTATTTACGTCGGAACATCAAAATTCAATTACGGATTTTTCTCTATTCATTTTCAATACACACAACTGATGTATACTATAAAAGGGTGTAAGCTTTTACTTACCTTACATCCGGTTATGCTCTTTTTCCGCGTACTCGATCCGTTTGACCCGCTTCTTTCTCAAGTCTTCATCTAACTTGTCTAGAGTCAAACTAACATCATCACAATTCGTAAGACGGTTAGATTAGTCATAATCGTTTACGACTATTCCATCCTACGGGTTTTATGTCGAATTTATCATTCGACCATATCAAAATTATCATTCGATCTAATCATTGGTCGGTTTGACTTTTTAAAAGTCAATTGACTTATCAACATATTCAAATGCACATTTGGTTCAATGAACTCACTTAGGCATGTTTCATCCGAACACTTAACGAAATCAAATTTTACATACTAACTAGTAGGCCGTGATTTCATTTAGGCATTTCATATCACTGAAAATGGGTTGTTTTTGGTGACTTGTTTAACCTGTTTACAAGTCTTCAAAAATTATGATTTTTTTATGTGGTGTACCTCTCGGAGGGTTAGGCCTTGTGTTAAAATTTCAAGATCTAACTCTTTACCAAAAATTCGTAAAAATTCATTTACTAAGCTGCAATCAGATTCGTCACTTCTGACTGCAGCTTACGAAAAAATTCATTAAAAATTCCTCGTTTATCCGATTGATGAAATTCCAATTGGTGATTCTTTTAATCGCTTAAAACTATCTACAGTACTAATTTGAGATCATAACTAAATTCCTAAATTGAGTTATGACATTCGTAATGGGCTGCAAATTCTGCCAGAAAACGCAGCTTGAACCTTTGATACGGAAAAATTCATAAAACGCTCAATTCTCGTCGAAAAAATACGATTCCAGTGGGGTTTTAAAGATATTTCCTGGAATTACATTTTAGACTCAAGAAACACATGTTTTTGTCACGTTTTTTCAGGTTACAGCCAATACAAGTCGGCTGTAAATTCTGATCAAGAGCTGTTTGAATTCAGCTTTCAATTTAAGCATGTTCTTGACATCAATTTTTAGCAATCAAACCCCTAAAAACATCTCATACATGAATTTAGCATCAACAAAATCTGAATTTACTTGAGCTAGGCATGATTTCAATATATTCTTGTCTAGGGTTTACTCCTAGACATGTTTTCATTACTAATTTCATCTAAACATCAATCATGCAAGTTCAGATTTCGATTTCACAAATCATCAAGAATTCAAGAAGTAACCAAAATACGAAATTCAACATACCTTGTGATCCCCTCACTTGAGTGATCACTAGATTGATCTTGGTTTTCGATTTGAACTTGAATTGCCTTCTTAATTTGATCAATTTTGTGAGTTAGGGTTGAACTTTTGAGAGCCCTTTCTTGGCTCTGTGGATCGCACACCCAGAACACACACTTAGGTGTGTGTTTTGGTGTTTGGTTTTTAATTTAATTAAAACCTTTTTCACTTTTACCAAGTTTAGCCCTTCTACAATTCAATTATTTTTATAAAGGGTGTTTTAACCTTGTTTTCTTATTAATTCGAGGCCTTTGATTAACTAGGTTACTTATTCCTAGTTACTTTATCTTGACCATAACCGACTTTTAATTTACAATATAAAATTTATATTTTGGGGTGTTACATGCCGGCATAGAGCTTGAAGTGTTCTTTGCTGAAGAAGCCATATGGTTGAAGATAATGAACACAATGAACAAAATTTTTCAGAAATGAAGCACCAATTGTCCCACGGATGGCGCCAAACTGTTTTGGTCAAAAATCAGACTAGGATAATGCAACCAAATCTTCTTTTGTGAGGAGTGATGCTTGAATTGAATAATGAATGTATGAACAAACTTCAAATGAAATGAACAAGTGACACAGGGATTTATACGAGGAAAAAGCCCTTGATCAAGAGATGATCTCAGGCATAAAAAACCTCGGGTGATGGAAACCACCGATCACCAACTACAATTAAATAAATGATGATTACAACTCGGGATGATAACAAGCTTGTTACAAGGATCAATAGTGCGTAATGTGTATGAAATCGCCAATGAACTGTTGAGAGCTGTTTCGAGTGTGTGTGTTTGCTAACTTGTTCTAATTCAAGCTTGTTATCCCCTTATAAAAATATAAATATACTAGCTAATTAACAATCTGCAAAAGGTGCTAGCTCCCCACAATCTCCATAACGTTCACGAAGGCTAGGCACGTGTGGAATTGTAAGGTATATTCCCCTGGAATCTCGGCAAGACCAATTCCCATTTGAATACTCCTGCAAAACAAGCTCACATACAATGGAAACAACCGTTAGTGTTAGGATAACAATGAGGATCCTGGATTCTTAATTTTGCAACGTCTTCTGAGGATCCTTAATTCAAACAGAATTGAGGATCCGTGATCCTGGCTGCACTTGTGGATCCGTGATCCTTAGGTTTAGAAAATTCATCCCTAACAATTAGCATGATTCATGAGCTCATCATGCATAGAGTGATATCTGTTGAATATGTAAGATCTGAGTATAATTTGGCTGATTATCTAACTAAAGAGTTAGGAGAGATCTTGTGAATAAATCAGTCATAGGGATGGGTTTAAAGTCCACACTTTAATATCCTATGTCAAGATACCCAATTCCCATCTAATACAACGTTAGATGCAAAATTCATTGCGGAAAGCTTGTCATAGAGATATTGGAACACATGATTAGAATCATCCCGAGGTTCTGTTCAGACTGCAAGATAAAGGAGGTTGAAGTATAACTTCTTAATAGTTCTTTGAAAAATTGCATTTGCAGGTGCGAGAATAAAAGAACTACCTATAAGAGTATGAAGTTTAGCCGCTTCAAGAAGCTTGGACTTGGCTTTGATATACTCTTTGAAGGATTGGACACACGCTAGTAAAATATTGTGTCAAGTAAGAACATATGAATTTATGAACTTATGTATATATTATCTTCATGTATTCATTATGAATAGAAAGGGTTCAATCCATAGCGACACCCTAATATTCGAATATTTGGAATGTGTAATATACTAATGTGAAATTCAATCGTCGCGATATTTCATTTATGCATAAGTTTGTGTCTGTTTGAGAAATGTTTTAAGTTAATCATGGATACCACTAAAATGGGGGAGGAATGTTGGTAATTTTAGTGTTATCAACGGATTTTGGTGGTATTGGGATTAACTTGTCGACCAAGTTAATCTTATTATATATTAAACGAGTTAGGAGATGCGGGAGTGCATGCTCGTTTTCATTTAATAAGATTTGGTGTATAAATTGGTTTTGTGTTATAACTAAATTATAAATAAATGTTATTATTATATGGGACATGAAGTTCAATTGAGTGGGTCCAAGATTGGGCTTTAGAAATTGGATAAGATTGTTTTGTATTTTAATATACAAATGGGGAATATGGATCTAATTGACTTATTATAAACAAAACCGATGGGCTTTGTAAATAAGTGGTACAGTTTTCACACAAACAAAAAGGAGAATACGGTTTTCTTGGTCGAATATCAAAGGAGAACAGTCTGGTCGCATGATCAGGGGGTACGGTTTCTTCTCAACTTACAAACTAAATTCGTTCTTGACAAACCTTTTGGTCTTATCCGATTGAACATTTGTTAGTACCAACAAATAGTTTGATCTGAAAGTGTATCACGATTCCAAGAGGAATCCAAGTTTATTTCGATGACTACAATCTCTTAAAGTCGATTTTAATCAACAAATTCCGTTAGATCGTTTTCCGCAAATCGGGTGTGTTCCAACACTCAAGTTACGGTGGCGGATGCGCACTAGGTGCTCGTGTGATGGATACCTGCACGATGTACGATATTAACTCCTAACTTTATGATTTTGGTAGTAGAACACAATAGCACGTCATCTAACCATCATGATGTCCTCTTGGAGACAAACATTTCTTTTACCATAAGGCCATACGTAGTCATAACGCCCTTTTGGGGGCGTTATGCGACACGTGTCGTGCCACGTCACCCCGGGGCTTTATGGGGCGTTATATCACTAGAGCCCGTAGTCATAAAGCCCCTACCCATCATTACCTAATTATTAATTTTCGTTTTTATTAATTATTTATAAAAACCCATGCTTTTTTGTGATTGGTCCAAGTTTTGAAAACCATCCCATACCGCCGCGATAAATCTCGCGCCCCTCCCCCATTTCTCCTTGATAGCGCCCAAGGTAATGGTGTTGCCGGCGTTTTGGCGGCGCCATGAAGGGGGAAAGCGCCCCACTACGTATGCTCTAATTGTATAAAAAAACTTGCTTAGGTTAAAACGCCACTAAAAATTTGAGAAAAATACTTTGTATCATTATATCAAACACCAATGATTCAATTGAAGAACGAAGGTATTTTCTTTAGTTTTGCGGTATTTTGGTATGTTTTTATCAGGGGCGGAACAGAGGGGGGTCAAGAGGGTCCGTTGACCATCCGGTCACCGGAACTTTTTGAATTTTTATTTATAAAATTTGAGTTTTTGAAGAACAATCATAGAGATGAATCCTCTAATTTGAACCAGTATGGAATATAAGCTTATGATGACCCCTTAACTAAATCGTTCTGGTTCCGCCACTGGTTTTTATGTTAAGTAGTGTCCTATTATATGTATTGGTTTAATCAAATTGTATACTTATGTATAGATGCATTTAAGTATAGATACATGCATTTGGATCAGTTTGGATCGAGATACATGCATTTGTTTAGATTAGTAAAATGATTCCATTGTAAAGCGTGTGGACGGTGCGTTTGGAGGAGAATCACGGGTTTTGTGAAGGAACCCTTCAAAAGCACATGACTCCATTGATAACTTTTATATACAAAGTTGTATTTCAAGTGATTATGGGTTTTTTATTGTTTTTTTATCTCGATCGTTTGAATAATATTTATTGTAGTATCTCGATCGTTTGAATAATTTTTATTGCAGTATTTGATGATAACTCTAACTTCAGGTTGTAAGACCACCCGTAGTGGTTAAGAAAAATAATGCCTCCACCATGGGGCATTATCCGACACGTGTCATCCCAATCAGCATGGGGCGTTATTGCAAAAGTTGCGTACTGGAAATAATGCCCAAATAATGTCCCTTCCAATCATTAAAAAAAAAAAGCAAACTAATTTTTGATTGGATAATCAAAATGGAGATGAAAGATGATTGGTGTAGTGGAAGGGGGCAAGGCGTTGTTAATAAAACGCCAACCCACTTTTTTTTTCAAAAAAAATGCCAAATAACGCCCCATGTAATGGAGGGGGGGCGTTTTTGGGCGTTATTTTTCAATTTTTTTAAAAAATACCCCCCCCCCCCACTACGGGTGGTCTAATGGTGTATGGAGTGGTTAGACACTTGAAAGTGGTAAATTTTAAAATCAACCAATGAGAGTGTGTCATGTCAAAGTGGTAAACTATGCTCAAAAGTGTTGGCAATGGTTAGAAACTTCATGAATTGGTAAACTATTTAAAAAAAAAGAAAAATGTGTGATTGGTTGAGATGGCATGGACCCCACCACACCCCCCCCCCCCCCTCTCCCCTCTCCTCCCTCACCCCGATTCGCTAATCCTTCACCGATTTCTCCCCCCAAATCGGTAAAACTATTTCGGTAAACATGTGGGCATTGGTCACCGATCGGTGCCGAAACCCTTTGCCGACTCCACTCCGGACGGCCTAATATTGGGTGGACAAATTTAATTTAAATCTTTCTATACTAAGAAAATCTTTTGTTGACATGTGTCAATCTCTGGTGCTTCCTATCTTATTTTTCAATTTCTTTTTCCTATCAAACAATAATTTAACTAAATATAATTTAGATAAGGATAATATTTTTTTATCGAACTTTGAATTAATAATAATATATAATTTGTGCTTTCTTCTTTTCCTTATGAGATAGAAAGAAGTTTTCTTTTTTGTTTTCTTTGTAGAACCATACAAATCAAATTTTTATTCTCATTTAAATTAGATTTAGTTAGACTATTTTTTAATACTATTATTATATAATCTTTAATAGGATACATAAATAAGAAAAATATTATATTAAATCATAAACATCATGGATCTATCTTATTTATTTACTATTTATTTTATTTTTTCCGCTTATTAATAATCATCTAATATTTCATTGGTTCTAACACATGTAATACACATTGTTATAACCTAATAATAAATAAAAAACATATTTAAATTTTAATATGTAAATAGTACATCAATGGCATGTTTGGCTAAGCTTATTTAAGTTAAAAAGGACTTTTGAGAAAATGACTTATTGACTTATGACTTTTTGAAAATGAGTTTTAAAAAAAATGTTTGGATTAGCTTATGGGGTGGGAAAAACCAATAAGTCAATAAGTTGTTTTTTAAAAACTGTTTAGCTTAGCTTATTGATGTAAAATGACTAAGAGCTAATAAGTCAATAAGTTAGTTCAAAAAGTCACAACATTCTAACTTCTCAAAAATGACTTTTTGATGACTTTTTCTCCTTCTCAAAAAGTCATTTTGAAAAGGACTTTTGCATTTGCCAAACACTAAAACTCCTTATTGGCTTTTTGATTAAGTCAATAAGTTGGTTGGAAAAGCTTAGCCAAACATGCTCCAAGTTTATCATTTAAATACATATTTTGATAACGATATGTGTTAATTGATTACATTATATTTATTTAATCCATGCAATATGCAGGGTATTTTAAAGATATAACCATATTGCTTATTATATAAAATTAAATTTATGCAACCTGTGTATAACACGGGATTCTAAACTAGTTATTTAATATACAAAATTATATCTTGCGTCTTTTATTTTGGGTATGTTTGGCATTGAGCTTTTAGGAGCTTCTAGCTTTAAACTTTTAAGAAAAAAAAAAACTTCTACTCGATAAAAAGTCTTGTTTGGTTGAAGGAGTTTGAAGCTTTTAGGTTAGGATCTTGAAGCTTTTGGTTGAACGATCCAACTAATAGCATTTAGAAGTAGCTACAAGTTTTTACTTAAAAATGACCATTTTAACCTCTAAAGATAATGAATTTTTCAATCCACAAGCTTTTTTATTTTTTAGTTATGTCTATTTTGGTTATTTTATTATAAACTCCAGTTACTCTGCCAAACAACAAATATACCTAAAAAGCTACAGCTACTAGCTATCAGCTTTCGGCCATCAACTATCAGCTTCCAGCCTCCAGCTTCTTTTGCCAAACATACCCTTACTTATACAGAAAATTGCATGTTCAGTCATCAATTATACGAACTAGTTGACTTGCACCGCGCTTCGCGGCGGCATTTCAGCCGATATCAATTTGGTTTGTTTTTGTACCAGTACAGTACAAACATTCGGTATAGCAATCATCACACGTTTTACATAGATCGAAAACAAAAAAAACAAACATGGTATCGGAATTGATGTTGTTTGGATGATATAGGTTCAGTTGGTCACAGTATCGGTATTGTTTCGCTGACGGAGTTGTATAAATGAAATATTATCAAAACCAAAAACCATAAAAAAGAATACGGGTACCGCTACCGATGTTGTTTGGCTCGGCTCGGTACAGTGCAGTACAGTGGTGATATGGTGTTAGTTTATCGAAACTAAAAATCATAAAAGTAAACATCGGTACCAATACTGATGTTGTTTGGTCAATTTTATGTTCGGTACGGGAGCACACGGTATCCATTTTCAATAAGATTGACCAAAAACCATAAAAATGAATATCGGTACCGATGTTATTCAGTCGGTTTTCCGTTCGGCATGGTAGCGGCGCAACATCCATTTTCAATAAGATTTATATTGGGATATTGGAAAAAAATCAAACATAGTTGCGTCTTTGGATCCTTTTTTTTTTAATTTAACATACGCAAGTTATTAGCAAAAATATCATATTAAATAAAAAGTAAAATACTATTAACAAAACTAAAACAAATACTTAAAAATTTATATACTATTCATGGTCCTTCGTGCCGCTATCAAACCAAATCGAAACCGATTGAAAAATTTCTGTATCTGTACCGGTTTTATTTTTATTGTTTTTGCTTTCGATAATCTGACACCGTGTTGCTACCATATTGTACCAAACTGAACCAAACACCAATACCAATATACATTAATTTTTATAATTTCCTGTTTGATAACGGATACTTTGATCATATGTTAAAAGTTATATAAAAAATATGTTTAAAATCAAATTATGTAATAAACCAATAAAACATGAAACCTTATAAAAAATCAATATTAAAATAAAGGAAAACACTGTTCATCGGCTGTTTCTATATATAAATATAAGATAATATAATTGTCCTTTACTTTGGTGATTCGTTCTTTCCACTAACATATTAAAACTTCAGTTAACTTTTATGAAGAAAAAAAAAACGGATTAATATCAACGGTCAAAATATGTAATTTTGTCAAAATATTTTATTATCTTTGTATTATATAAACTGATTTTACAATTTGTTAGTTAGTGGATGGATGTATTTACTTATATATATAAGTATAATTTTATTTCTATATATTTTTTCATCTGTCCAACTGGACGGAGGTTAACGGTGGCTTGGAGATGCCCCAGTCTCCACCAATCTTTTTGCTTGTAACGTTAATTTTACCAAAAAGTTCTGAATTTTTTTTAGTGTAAAATATTAGATTTTTAAGAGTCCGTCTCACAACGATTTGGATTTTGAGAGTTTAACCTACCAAGATTTTGTTCAAGCTCCGTCACTACTGACTGATTAGTTTTACTTTTCTTATTTGTTATATTTGTTTAAAACTGTTTGAAGATTGATAAATTACAAACATTATAAATAATTAAATACTTTTCTAATCTCCTTTTAGCGAAGAAGGGGCACTCATTTCCTTTACACTAGAACCCATCAATCCCGCGTTAGCACTTGATTTGTACCCTCAACTAACCTAATACTACAAAATTACTAAAAACACTCCATTTAGTTATTCACTTTCCTTTTATTGGTTGAGATTTTAAGAAAAAAAAACCCACTGATCATATATTGATATCCTTCCCGATGCGGTGAAGGATACCTGTGAGGCTGTGATCACAAGCCGCACACCTTACCCGAATGGATGACGGCCATTTACCTTCCTTGGTTAAGTACTCGAAAGGGGTACCCGAGAGGTGCCCCTCGTCCGTTGGTATGTTAATAAATTACAAATATTTTTGTTGTACACTATTCAACTTTGATTGATTGTAAATGTAAATTAACTAGTATTAAGCACCCCACGTTGTGGCGGGGTAAAACCATGCCAAATAACATCAATGTCATACTCTCGTCACTAGAAACCACCAACACCGAAAAAACTCGTAAAACAAAAAAACTAACAAAAAGTAGACGAAAAACGTTGAACCATGCACGGCTGTTGCGGCGTGTTAATGCGGAACATAAAACATAAAAAATAACTAAGTCGATCGAAGACCCGTGCGTTACAAAAGGGCCGATAAGCGAAAAAAAAGTAAACGTAAAAATGTTGAAACACACACGCACGTTGCGTCGTGTTAACTCGCAAAACTTAGACCGAAATGTAAAATGAAAAGTTTATAAAAATGAAAAGTATACGGTCAAATTGAAAGTTAAAAGCGTTAGGCTAAATTATAAAAGATAAAAAGTAAAACGATAAAAAATTAAATTAATAAAAAAATTCACATAACATATGATACAACTATCAATGCATAAATAACTTGTTAATAATTAAGCTATTAGTACAACTATGAGATGCACAATACACTCACAAAGCTTGATTTACAAACACTAATACAACAAAATGTTATAAATTGATATTATATAAATATAAATCTATACTTTCTATAAAAAGAAGAAACTTCAATGACATAAGAAAAGCTAACGTGTCAGCTAGAGAGGCTGTCCAACAAGGTTTTTTCTTATGTCATTATTACATCAAAATGCCTAATATTAAAAGACTTTAAAATTCAAAGGTGGCCCACATTCATATTCCAAAGGCCTGCCATCAAACCACTGCCTATCTCCAAAATTCAAACCTACGTTATAAATTCAAACCACTGCCTTAAACCTCTGACGATTCAAATTTCAAAATTCAAAACCTCTGACGATTCAAAATTCGGGCTCCATATTCAATTCAAAATTCAAAATTATGGCTCCACATATATAAGATACAGCATTCAGCTCCACATTCAAAATTTAAACCACACTTTCATCTCTCCCTCAAATCCAGTTCCCTCAACATTTTATAATCAAACATTTGTTCCCAATTCAAAATTCTGGCTCCACATTCAAAATTCAAAATTCAAACCATATATTCTAATCCTATAAATAAGACATAATTATCTGGCTCCACATTCAAATCTCTATCGCTCATATCTGCGAGCGTGTCTCTCTCTCTCTCTCTCAAATGCATCTTTCTCGTGATTCAGCCGCTATTCTCCGATTACACTTCTTTGTTCGAATGTTTGATGATTCTGTTTACATGTTATCGTTCCAGTATCATTGTTCCAACATCGTCGTTTCAATGAAGCTTCCCATCACACATCAACCTTTCAATATCGATGTTGCAGTATAATTGTTGCAACATCGTGAAAAGTTGCATGTGCTACCTTCTTTGATGGGAGAGTTGCAACTTGAACGGACGATATGTATCTTCTATCGTGAAAAGTCAGATGTGCTACAACAGTTGAGAAGAGACCTTTGCATTTTAGGTTTGTTTCTTATTTTGATTAACTGTTGATGATGTTGAGAGTTTTTATTTACACTGACATTTTAGAATATGTTAAGATGCATGTTTATATTACTAAAATGAACTACTACATAGAAAAATAGAAATTTAATGAAATATTTATAAAGTATTACACGCTAGAGTTAACACTTGCTAGGATTTCGTAGACTGTGGTCTTTCTCCATGTGATTTCATGCTCTCTTTTGAATTTCGGGTCAGTTAGCAAGTTGCAGATTTTCTGATCCTGTTTTAGAAGTTGTGTCAGAAACTCTTCTGCATTCTTCTGGAACTCTGATGGAGGAGAGTGGAGGACTTCATCGAGCAATGCTATGTTGTTCCAGGTTTTGTTGTAATTAGTGTCATTGATTATGTCGACTTTCCTGTTTAGTTCTTCGTCTGTTCTTTGTTCATTGAGTGACCACATCGAGAATTGTGTTTTAACATCGCTGGTGTCTGACCAGTGGTAGAAGCTGAAGTTTGCCATGTAGATTTTTTGTTGGTTTTCTTATTTGGAACAATTTTTGACAGAAAGTGATTTGTAGGACACTTTGTTGATGTTTTGAATCAAAAGTAATCATCGGTTTTTTATAGAGTTTAAAAACACGTCTACATGGTAAATGAAGAGGTTAATTGTAATTGTGATAATCTGCTTTTGTTCTTTGAACTTCGAAATTTTGTCCCTTGGGTTTCTTGTTATTTAGTTTTACAGTTTTCCCATAAAAGTTGGGGTTTGAAAAGGTTTTTGCATTAAAAGACTGCTGTTTTGAAATATACATTAATATGTTTATATTAAATCTACACGTTTTCACAATTACAAATTTCAGTATATAAACTCATAGTCACTTCACCTGTTTTTCATCAAGTTTTCATACGAAGATATCATACTTTCAGGAAAGTCGAATAATATAGTTTATTCAAATGGCGTCATTCACAAATGCAAAATCAGATGATTTAAAGCAGCGTTTTGTCAGGCAAATCGAGGAACAGGTGTATGAAGATAGGGCTACTCTTCAAGAGCTGAAGAGATGTTTTGATGGATTGCAAGTTGGCCTGTTCACTAGAGAGCAGGTTTGCAGAGATCTTATGCGGATGCCTTCAACTTTCGTTCGTGAGCTTTGTGTTGTCAGTAATATAGAGTGCGGTGATAGAGATGTGGAGTTCATGGCGACGCTGAAGGACATACATTGAGAGGTTCAGCAATCGATGGAGTTGAAGCTAAAGTTTCTTAATTCTTGTTGTTATTGTTAGATTTGAACTTTAATGTTGTTCAGTATGTGATGTAATTATTGGACTTTTAATGTCATGAATAAATGAATAAATTTTAATCTTATGAATCTATGTTGCGTTTTAGTTTTACTTATTTAGTGTTTGAGTTTGATTTAGATTATGTTGATGTTGAATTGTGTCTGAACATCTGTTTGGTAAGTCACCAGAAGTTTAATAGTATCAAGGGTTGGTTTGATGGTGAACAGATAATGTTGATGTTGAATTGTGTCTGAACATCTGTTTGGTAAGTCAACAGAGGTTTAATAGTATGAATGGTTGGTTTGATGGTGAACACGTTATGTTGATGTTGAATTGTGTCTGAACATCTGTTTGGTAAGTCAACAGAGGTTTAATAGTATCAAGGGTTGGTTTGATGGTGAACAGATGAGTGCAAAGATAAAACAAATGTTCAGAATTTGATCATTGATAGTAGTTTTTTGAAGAATCTGTGCTCCTGCAAATTACAGAGAGTCAATATTTGGAGTTGTAAAGGTCTGTTGTAGTTAAAGTTTGGTAAAAGAGAACATCTGCTGATGATGAAACAACTGTGTATGCTAACGACTGTTTGATTTACCACTGTTAACTAAATGAATACATATTAATAATATTAATCTTTGTTGTCGCATCTTCATTTTAATTATTTCAGTCATTCCTAAGTATTGTTATATAATTTTGTTTATCAATAACAGTTTTTTGGAAGAATTTACCGTATATTTTGCTGTTGTAAAAGGTGATGTGTAGCTAAAGTCTGACAAAAGAGAGCATCTGCTGATGAATAAATGACTGAAGATGCAAAGGTCTGTTATGGGTCAACAGATGTTAACGAACAACAAATGATATTCAATCTTAAAATGCTTAACAGAGGATTTGATACTAACAGTGGTTGGGCTAACGATGAATAAGTATTATTATATAAGATCTGCTCTAAGTATTATTATATAATTTTGTATATCAATAACAGTTTTTTGGAGGAATTTACGGTATATTTTGCTGTTATAAAAGGTGTGTTGTAGCTAAAGTCTGACAAAAGAGACCATCTGCTGTTATAAAAGGTGTGTTTTCAATCTTAAAATGTTTATTAGAGGATTTGATACTAACAGTGGTTGGGCTAATAGCAGATGTTAGACTTACGACTGTTGAGTTACACCGATTGAAAACAACTGTTTTTGAAACTTATGATTGCCTAAAATACATCCACTGCTAAACCCGAGTAAGTAAATGATGGAGGCATTAGGACTAACCCTTTTTATTTCTACACCATTATTTTTTTTTTACCACCTACCCAAAATCCCCCTATTTAGCCCCTTTGAGCCTAAACATTTTCATTTCATAACCCAAACCAAACACCCTTTTTACCCACCAAAACCTTTTTCATTTTTACCCCTTTGTTTTAGTAACAAGTTCGATTTTTCGTATGACTTTTCAAAAAAAAAAAAAAAGTTGATTATGAAGCAAAAGAAACTAAACAAACAAGTTTATCAAAAATGACTTTGTTTGAAAAATAGCTTCATAAAAAAATAAAAGTGGAAAAATATAAAGTCTTACGAAAACCGACGCTTGTTACCCTTTTCGCCCTTTTTCTACTAACCACTAACCACTAACCCAACCACCTACCTTTAACCCAAGCCTAACCCTTCACCCACAAAAGTCCTCTTGATATTTACAAAGGTATATAAGTTAAAAAGGAGGAGGATTGATTGCTTGGCAAGCCTATGGTAGGAGTAAGTTCCATGCCGCTCTCGAGTGATCCACAAAAATACATCTTCGGCCGAGTGTTGAGTGATCCCCGTGAGGTACGTGAACTTGTATATAAATGAAATTTTACAAAAGGCATGTTATGCCCTAATAAGTAATTTATCTTATGAAAAGTTTTAAATAAATCATGACGAATAGGATTGTAAATAAATAAAAATAAAACTAAATAAAGAATCTTGGAAATCCCGACACTCTATGACAAGCCCAAAAACCTTCTTCTCTACCCATTCCATTTGGGAGTGTAATAGCCACATATTAAAGAGTTTTGCTTGAGGACAAGCAAAGATTCAAGTGTGGGGGTATTTTATGTGTTCAAAATGCAACATATAAATTTCATCAATTGTGGCATAAAACTAACCCTTTTTTAGTACTAATGTTGGAAAAAGTGTGCTTTTGTCTTCCTTTTGTATTTTCAGGATTAAATGAGCTCAAATTAACAAAAGAAGCAAAAAGACATCAAAATCTAACATAAATACAAGAAAAGGAACAAGACGTGACATGTCTGACCCCACGACAGCATCTTCCCAAGCAAAACAAGACAACAGAAGACTGAACACGCCCCGTGCTCAGCCAGCACGGGGGTGTGCCCAAGTGTCAGCAGAAAAGACAAAGTGGTAGAAGCTTCTATTGCCCACCACGGGGCCGTGCTCAGCGGACACGGGGCCGTGGTCAACTATAAGATTCGCACAATCCAGGCAAATCTTCATAGTACAAAGATTCTTCTGCACACGGGGTCGTGCTCAGCGGACACGGGGGCGTGGTCAACTAATAAGACAAAACTGCATTAAATGAAGAAAGAGAAGGATGTGGACACGGGGCCGTGCCTGAGCTTCTGTTCAGCCTATAAATAGGAGTGCTTGGCTCAAGCTCAAACCATCCATTGGCACACCACCTCTCTCACACTTCACCCACCCACCACCACCATAACACCATCATCCACCACCATCATCCATTGTCCATCGTAGAGTGTGTGAGTCGTCTCGGGATCCAAGATTGATCGTAAGAGTTCTTGACAATCAAGGTCATGTTTACCTAAGTCTCTTACATCACTTGGTGAAGACAAAGTGTCTAGTGTAATACTTTTTATTTCTAATCTTTTCGCACTTTTTACTTGGTTTTGTGTTAATGACTTTAATAATTAGTTGCTTATGTTGAAGGTGATCTTTCCTTATCGTTTGTCCGTGGTGTCTTGGCATTATTTTACTGTCTATATAAAATAAAAGATTTTCACCATTCATATCTCCACGGTCTATATGGAGGTATGTTGGCTACCTGGTCGGGGGTTAAGGGAATGGTTTGGTAAAGGTCTTGCCATTGTTCAGCGTTTAGAGGTCCTGCAATGGACCTGGGTCAAATTTAGTAGGACCTCCTTCAATACTTAACGGTATTGGATGGCGGGGGTCCAAACTCTTTGATCCCCTCATAAGTTAACTACTATTAATACTATAACCCGGCTATTTAGGACTGTATCCCTGCTGACTCAGACTACTTAGTCGAGGGTAACGTCACCTCCAAAAGAGGGGCCTACCATAATTTGCATTAATAACTTAATTAATTATCTTCCAATAATCCACCCTTTTAGGATTGTATCCTTGCTGACTCAAACTACTGGGGTGAGGGTAACGTCACCTTCAAAAGAGGGGCCTGCTACAATAACTAAGATAATCTCTTAAATAAGTGCAAAAGTGCGGAAATAATCAAAGGTTACACTGGATACGAGTCGGAACCAAGTGATTCATCTTGTCTATCTGTTTTTCTTTTTATTTTATTTTTTCAGCATTTTTAGTTAATTTTTATTTTTCTTAGTTTAAAACATTTTTCTAAACTTTTTGATTTGATTAGACGTTGAGGATAAACCGGTATTAAAAGCTCTTGTGTCCTTGGACGACCTCGGTATCTTGCCAACACTATACTACGCTCACGATGGGTGCACTTGCCCATATGTGTGTTTAGTGTTAGTAAAATATCGTGTTTTATAAATTTAAAACTTGGCTAAAAATAAGTGTTAAAGGGGCTTAAAATATACACCTAATATATATAACACTTCACACGCATCACCACTTAATTAGTATATCTTATATAAACTGTTTTTTGTGTGCATATATTCAACATTCCTTTAATTCACATGTATATGTTTACTTTTTCATCAAGGGGAAGAGAGCCGCCAACATTCAGGAAAAGCTTAACTGTAGAAATAAGATTACAAATACTGCAAAAAAGAAATTCTGGACATCTTCTCGACCCTGAATTCTTTCATTTTGATCACAAAGGAGACTATAGGCTGGTATACCATTTTTTTATAACAAACCAATGATTTATGTTTATTTGTCTGACTATTATTTTTTTTCTACACAATACATGTAGCGTCTTCCTGTTGAAGTTGCCAGACGAGCAGGTCTTTCTGTTGATCTTCATCCTTTGAAAGTTCAAAACATGGTTGGAGTTGTGGAGGTTTATGATATTAAGTCGGAGTTAAATGAATTGAAGCCACGTTATGCGTTGGACAGTTGGCGAAAGTTTATGACTGAGAATAACTTGAGGTTTGGTGATATGTTGCACTTTACATACGTGTCTTCGCAACAGAAGATCGTATTAAATCAAGTTACCTCAGTTTAACAACGGCATTTAAGTATGTTCTTATATCAGATATTATAACTATGAATTTTTTGATGGTGATGTTGTATGTTTTTTTTTTTAATTATTGACTTGATGTTTTGTTGCTATGTATAGCTAACATGATAAAACACTGTTATTAGCACTTTATGTTTTATATATAGATGATATCATGCTTCTTTTTGCTAATAGTAACTGCAATTAGTAGAAACTTGGTTTATTAATCGCAAATGTGACATTCTTATGCATTTATGGGTTTATGAATTCAGAATAATGGATGGATATATATGACTGTATTTGGCATGATGATGTTGTGTTTCATGTTGTAAAAACCAGGGAATTATCAGATAATAGATTGCTTTGCCCGATTAGATTATGTGTTAAATTATAGTTCTTTAAGTCATTGTTTCGTTTTCTTGAATTTTATGTAATTTTGTAAAGAAGTACAATAACAGTGGTTTGAACATCTGTTTGCCTTTTGGTCAATAGTTAATGGAAACCCATGTTAGGTTCAACAGTGTTTTGAAGAGGAAAACAGTGTGAGAAGACAGTAGATCTGGTTAAATTAAATATCTGTTCAGACTTAAACATATGTTTGCCCTTAAACAGATGTTTGGCCTTTTATATAAGAGGTTTGGACTTAAACAGTTGTTTGACCTTAAACAGATGTTTGGCCATAAACAGATGTTTCACATTAAACAGATGTTTTGCCTTAAACAGATGTTTGGTCTTCTATATCAGATATTTGGACTTAAACAGATGTTTTACCTTAAACAGATGTTTGGCCTTAAACCAAACATTTGTTTAAGGTCAACATCTGTTTGACTATTGGTCAACATCTGATTGACCTTTTGTCAACATCTGTTTGAATTTTGGTCAACATTTCATTTAGTATTCAACAGAACTTTGAATAACTCAACATATGTTTAGACCATGGGGTATGGTGGGGCGGGGGTTGGGGGCATAAGTTGACACATGGAGTTCGAGCCCCCCCCCCCCCCACCGGTGAGTGACGTGTCCGTGTGGTATGGCGGGGCGGGGCGTGGGTGTTTAATAAAAAATACAAAAAATTAAAAAAATACACACAACATTAAAAAAAGCCTAAAATTTTATTAAACTCTTAAAAATTACATAATTCCTAAAAATTACATAATTCCTAAAAATTACAAAAAAACCTAAAAACGATTACAAAATAAAAAAAACCTAGAGCGTTAGGTAAATTTCAAAAAGCGCGAGCTTGTCGAACGGCTTTCGCTCCTTGCCCCGAAACTCAATGTTCACCACCGCCACCCGGCCCTCGTGGCTTAACTCACCGCTCGGAACGGCTTCGTAGTAGGCTTTGAAACGATCAAGCTTCGGCCGTAGCTCGCGCCATTTATGTTGGCACGCGCTTAGGTTGTGCCGGTCGTGTCCGACGTTATGTCGGTAGCTTGCAGAGGCTTCCGGCCAATATCGCATTTCACCAGGTTGTCGCCCCTTCATTGCGTCAACGACGCTCGTGACGAGAGTTAGCTCTTCTTCATGTGTCCAAGAGGCCATCGATCAAGTGGGTTGGGGTAGCGGGTTCGATCAAGTGGGTTGGGGTAGCGGTGGACAGCCAACAAGTTTGTTTGGGTTGGGGTAGCCGGTGGGGTTGGGGTTATATATATAGTCGGGTGGGTGACTGTTGGGTTGGGTGAACCGCTTGGCTTGGCCAAACGGTTAGATTTTGAATTTTAAAATGCCCCGCTATGACCTAGCCAACAAGCGAATAGGAGCCGGCCACATAGGATCGCTAGCCCGCCCCACGCCCGGCTTTAAACTCCCGCCCCTTGGGCCACGCCGAAACCCAAGCCCACCCGGGGTGGTGGCTTGGGCGTTTTCAGCCCACCCACGCCCCAACCCCCGCCCCATACCCCACAGTCTTAATTCGTTGTTTCGTTTTCTTGAATTCTATGTAATTTTGTAAAGTATTACAAAAACAAACATTTTTACAAAATCCAAATCACCCTATCATTTAAGTGCATTGAAGTAAAAGTGGAAATGATGTTATTCATGTGGTTCTGTTGTGCTTTTGTTTGACCTCTAATATGGGTTCATGATCTAATCCGGTGATTTTAAGACATTGTTGTTGAATCGAATGAGATGCTTGATGTAATGTGGTCGTATTAATAACAAATAGTAATTAATATAATAAGTTTCCCGAGCCCAGGAAGCAATCTCGGGTAATAAACTAGCTAAATAATATTTTATCAGTGTTGTAAAAGTCGCTAGGCGGTCCCTAGTCGGCCAACTGGGGAGTTGGGAGTAATCGGAGTACTCGGAGAGTACTCGGGGAGTACGCGGACATGGTAAATATAAAGAAAATTAATTGTTATATATTATTTATGTGTTAAAATAAGCATAATTCATGTCAACTGAGTATAATTTAAAATGAAACATGTTTAAAGTTCAAATATTCTGAATACAAGTCCGACTAGTCTGAGTACAAGGCCGAGTAGTCCGAGTACAAGGCCGAGTAGGCCGATTTTGACCGAGTTTGACCGATTAAAAGTCAACAAACCACGTTGACCGCCTAGACCGACTAGGCCGACTACGTCCGACTAGGCGCCGACTAGGCCGACTAGGCACCGAGTACTCCCGAGTAATCCCGAGGCCGACTAATTGAGACCGCCTAGGAGGAAGTCGCCTCGGAGGAGGTCCGAGGACCGAGTACTCGGCGAGTACTCGGCCGAGTAATCCGACTTTTACAACACTGTATTTTATAAGGAGCAGTGGTTAGTTATAACAGTCGATGAACTTTCGTTAGAGTTTCACAAGTCTACTCAATTGCTGAAGTTAAAAAAAGTTGTGCATATCGTGACAAAGAAACAACCCGTGTTTGCACACGGGTCTTATATCTAGTTGGTATTATATAAGACTAAAGGGTATGGGGGCCGGCTAGGACCGGCGCCGGTCCCCCACACCGCCCCCTGAGGCTCGGCTCGGCCCAAACGGCTCCCCACAGCCGGGTGAGACGGACCAACTTTCACCATTTTCAAAAAAGGGCCGTTACTCAACGGCTAAATTTAAAAAAAAAATCCAATTTTCTTTAAAAACACACTCATTTTCACCATTTTCCCCCACTTTCAACCCAAAACCCTCTCATTTTTATACCATTTTCTCTCCACTTTTTTTAAAAAAAAATTACCTTTTCATCCACAATGTCATCTAATTCTTGGTGGTCCTCGTCTTCGGATGAGGAAGAGGAGATGTTTTTCGCGAACGCTGTGCTACGGGCGGCGGAGATTCTTATCGAGGAGTTGTACCAAGCTCATGAAGCACGGCACGGGTTTCCGGGAATGCTCGGTAGTATTGATTGTATGCATTGGGCGTGGCATAGATGCCCGACTGCGTGGCGCGGCCAATATACTCGCGGTGATCACGGCTATCCAACCGTGATACTTGAAGCCGTGGCATCACAGGATTTGTGGATCTGGCATTCTTTCTTTGGTCTCCCTGGTTCACTCAACGACCTCAATGTGTTATACCAATCGGCGATCTTTACCGATGTCGTTAATGGAACTGGCCCGGACACCCGTTTTACAGTTTCTGGGGTTGAGTATAGACGTGGGTATTATCTTGCTGACGGGATATGTCCGTCTTGGTCTACAATTGTGAAGACTATTCCATATCCCGATGACGAAAAAAGGAAAAAATTTGCCAAGCGTCAAGAAGCTGCAAGAAAAGACATCGAACGTGCTTTTGGTGTCTTACGAAAAACAGGGCCATCCTTGAACAACCGGCACGTGCGTTCACACCGAAGAGGTTCTCGCTAACCAACGACTTCACGCATGCAAACCTTCAACAGGATTTGGTAGAACATATTTGGAACAACGTTAACGTAGCGGACGGTGACGAAGACGGAGACGAAGACGAGTAGTGTAATTTTTTTTTTAGGTTATGTAATTTTTATTTATGTTATGTAATGGATTTTATTATCTTCCTTTATGTTTTATTTTTATTTAAATGTTGAATAGTTTTTATAAAGTTAAATAAATAAAAAATAAACAATAAAATTTAAACAAATAAAAGTTAAACAATAAAAAATTACGTGGGGTAGGCTCATCCTCCACCCCCCCCCCCCCCCCCCCTCAAAAAGTATGAAGGCTCATCCCCACGAGCCGCCTACGTGGAGGCATACCCTTTAGTCTAAGTAACCTAAACAGTTATCATGACCGGACAAATCAACGATTGCGATTGATCAACCGTACACTGGGCCCATCAATAAGGCCGACATGTTTTGTTCTACTAAATCAACGATATAGTGTTTTGTTATATCATCTTTTATTATCATTCCAAAAATGTATGTTTCGAATTTGATAAAAAAAAAAACAATTTAATACGCTTTAATATTTGATAATCAGTTATTAATCATACAAGTGGTTTTGGTGTTCTAGCAGCAAAGCAAAGTCTTTTTTTAATACATTGAGCGTGATGTACTGGGTTTAAGTCTTACAAAAATATGAAATTCGTCTTTTAATTTTTTTTATTAATCATACAAGTTATTTCCTAATTACTATCATATTTGCATGTAAATGAACTGAATGCTTAGTGTATCATTCGATGAAAAGTATGTTTATTTTCGTTTATTTAATAAATGAAAGGACATTAACTAAAAAAATGTTTATTAAATAAGCGAACATGAACACATGTTGCTCGTTCATTTACGCCCATGAACGTTTGCTTGCGTGGGTTCATTTACGTTCATTCGATTATGTTCATTTATATAGTCATGTAACATTGTTTATTAATTGTTAGCAATTGCCCATCATGCATCAACCCATCACCCAAATCAATTTCAAAACCAAACTTTGGGTAATAGACTAACGAATTGAACAAACAATTTGGGTAATAGGCTAGCGAATTGAACAAACAAACACGAAGACGCAGTGGCGAAGCTTCTTGTTGGCCCGGGGTTTTATGAGTAAAAGGGGCTAAGGGTGTAAATGTATGGAAGTGTAGAGTTTAGGGACTTATGTGTCATTTAGTCATAGTGTAGGGTGTCTGTTATGAGAAGTGGTTAGGTAGTTATAGTTAGTTAACCAACTGTATAAAAAGACTGTTAGTAGTTAATGAGAAGCTAGTTGGTTGATTGAATACTCTTCTCTGTATATTCTTTTCTTCAATTCAGCTCTTATCATTGGTATCAGAGCTGTCGATTCTCGACACGCTCTTGATTCGATCAATTTCGTCCAATTCATTCAATTCTTTCAGCGAATTTGATCATTGTTCGGTCAAATTCATCCGCAATTCATTTTCAACTGGAATTGATCATTGATTCGATCAATTCAACCTTCATTTCAACAGGAATTGATCATTGATTCCGTCAATTCAACCTTCATTCTTGTCAATAGCTCTCAATCGATTTCAAACCCTAGTAATTGGGGAAAAGATGACAACTCGCAGCAGATCTGATTCAGAGAAATCAAATCTTGAAAAAACGGTGGAAGAACATGGTGTTACTCTTTTAAAGGTGGATGCATTCATGCAGAAGTCTGAACAAACGTTTGCAAGTCTTAATGCGAATGTTCAAGCATTATTGGCTAAGCTAAGTAATGGTCAATCATCCCACAGCATGTCCAAGCAACAGAAACGAGCGATTACATAGGATTGGGAAGATTGATTTCCCAAAGTTCGATGGAAATGAAGTAGATGATTGGATATACAAATGTGAACATTTCTTCAATGTAGACGAAACCCCGGAGAATTTCAAGGTTCGTTATGCAGCAATTCATCTTGAAGGAAAGGCAGTTAAATGGCATCAAGCTTTCTTGAAGACTAAAACGCTGCCTATCTCGAAAATTACATGGAAAGAGTATTCAGAAGCCGTTTGTCACACCCCCATAATCCACACGCGGAGTATCACCGCTTGGGAGCGTGACTGACCAGGATCAAGCCACCAATCATATTGAACATGCAAGTAATAAATAAAAGTGTTTGTAATTCAACCAAACCAATATGAAAGGTGTTCAAAACATAAGTGCAATATCAATGTTTAGCGGAAGCATATGAGTAAAAGCCCAACATAAATAAAGTATGTAATGTCATAATGTTTAATTAAGCATTCACGATCCTTGTCCACAACGGCCGCGCCTCCCAGTGCAAGCTCCATGTATACCTAACGACCTGCAAGGCATGTAACAGAGAGTCAACAACTAGTTGAGCGAGTTCACAGTAAGTAAGTTCGTAATAGTAAGTTTGTTTCGTAATATGTGGCTCTACTAGGCCGATAGTATGTTCCATTAGTGGGGGCTTCCCATGTTTGCATATACACTAGACTATTTGTAACCATAAGTGTTCTTCTTAACCCGAGAACAGTAGTACGTACAAGCTTTACGTAGGTTTTACGTAAGTGTCCTTCTTTACCCGAGGACAGTGGTACGCGTGGGGTTTACGTAGGTTTTACGTAAGTGTCCTTCCTGACTCCGGAAGACAGTAGCATGTGTGAGTTTACGTAGGTTTTACGTAAGTGTCCTTCCTGACTCCGGAAGACAGTAGCATGTTCTTGTTTACGTAGGTTTTACGTAAGTGTCCTGCTTTACCCGAGGACCATGGTAGATAGTCTAGTAACCGTGTAAGTACGAGAAATTGTTCAATCCCATCATTCAACCCATTCCCAATCCCCGGGAATCCCATGCCTTGGTAAAGAGTGTGAACTCACCTTGGTTTGCTCGGTATGCTAAACTATGTGCTCACAAGAAATCAGTCAACTCCTATAGTATGCACGTATATCCAATCAGTTCAGGTTCGTAAAGATTCATACACAATTTGTGTCACAAGTGGGATTAGCAGTTAACATTGTGTACACACAAACAGTTGGCCATTCCATACCAAGTTCCAACTTACATGCAAGTCATGCTTGACTGAGTTAACACACTTAACATACATGACAGAGTCAATCAGAACTAATAGGGTTATCGCACATACTGAGCTTAACATACATAACAAGGTTAACATAACTCAGTTACATACTTTACATATCTGACATACATAACACAGTTAACACTTAACAGGGTTAATCACTTAACAGACAACAAAACTCGGACCAAACATATCATATAAAAATTCGGACAAGGGCATCAAGCATGAAAATTCGGACAAGGGCATCAAGCATAAAACTCAGACAAACAACCCCTAGTGAAACTCGGACCATGCATATCAAAATCAAAAGGTCAGACCATGTGTATATCATAAAATTCGGACCAAGTCTTCCCCATAAACTCGGACCACTCATATTCATAAAACTCGGACTCCATGTATTTATACAAAACTCGGACCTTGTGTGTGTGCATTACAAAATTCGGACAAGCATCATAACCACAAATTCGGACCTTATATCATTCAAAGGTCGGACTACACACCACATCACAAAAGTCGGACCATGTAACTCCTTAAAAATTCGGACCAAGCATTCCTTAAATATTCGGATCATGTGATAATACAAAATTCGGACCCCCATACTTTATCTACAAAAATTCGGACTATGCAAGCATTCAAAGTTCGGACCATACAATCATTCAAAACTCAGACTTGTGACCCCAAACAACAACGCTACGAATCAACAAGCCAAATTATGGTTTCTGATACAACAGTTACAATAATCCAGCACGATCAAAACCCTATTCTTTCATAGGAATCAACCAAGAGTTTAACTATTCTAGCATGTGGATTGATCTTAATCACAGGCAAATCATCAGAAAATTACAAATCATCATACAAACAATCTAAAAGATCAACTAATCACAGAATCATTGCTTGGAGAACTAGGGTTTGCATGAGATCAATTGAATAAGAATAACAACATATGATGTAAACATTACCTTAGATTTGATGTGGGGTTTGCTCTGGAAAGATTGAAAGATCAAAGATCAAGAGTTTAGAGATTGGTGAAACCCTAAAATGATTAGAGAACCTTCACTGCCGTATGCTTGGAATTTGTGAGAATGATTAGGGTTGTGAGGTTTTGTTTTATTTTCACTATTAACACTAAACACCCCTAAGTATTATCTACTACATAATTCACGCACAAGGCATACAATTTACAGTTTCATCCCCAAGTTCATGTATTTGTCAAATCATTCGTAAAATAACACATAACCATGCAACAATCACAATACACTTTATCAAATCACAATGTATATACAGTTACAAAGCAACAAATTGTGTAAGTAAGCAACTAGACAAACAGTGAACGTGCAAAAAATGCGAAAGTGGAATCTCGGAAACTCGAGTTGTCACATTATCCCCAACTTGAAAGAAATTTCGTCCCGAAATTTAGCATGCGGTTACTGAGGAAGCTAGTTAAGTTGTATCTTTTACTGGTTTCCCTGGGGTGTCACATCATCCCCCCGTTGATTTGGAATTTCGTCCCGAAATTCTGTAGTAGCTTCAGCCTCAGTAGTGGTTGCACGGTTTTCGAATAACTGGGGATACTTGAGTTTCATTTGGTCTTCTCGTTCCCAGGTGAACTCTGGGCCACGACGGGAGTTCCAACGAACTCGTACAAGAGGTATTCTAGTGTGCTTGAGGACCTTAACATCCCGGTCCGTGATTTCTACTGGTTCCTCAACGAATCGCAACTGCTCGTCGATAGTGAGTTCCTTCAGAGGAACTATGAGGGTCTCATCTGACAGACACTTCTTCAGATTCGACACGTGAAAAACGTTGTGAACTGCACCGAGTTCATCTAGTAGGTTCAGTTTGTAGGCCACCTTGCGTATTTTCTCGATGATTTCGAACGGTCCGACATACCGCGGATTGAGTTTACCTCGTTTACCAAAATGAACCACACCCTTCCAGGGTGAGACTCTGAGTAGCACTTGATCCCCAACTTGGAACTCGAGCGGTTTCCTGCGCTTATCAGCGTAACTTTTCTGACGGTCACGAGTTGCCGCCATGCGTTGTTGTATATGTGCATTTCGTTCAAGAGCATCAACTATAAGTTCTGGACCCGTGATTTGACTATCCCCCACCTCTGCCCAACAGAGAGGTGACAGGCATTTACGTCCGTACAATGCCTCGAATGGAGCGGCTTGAATGCTGGTGTGGTAACTGTTGTTGTACGAAAACTCCACTAACGGAAGATGCTTTTCCCAGCTGTTGCCAAAATCGATAACACATGCCCGAAGCATGTCTTCTAAGGTTTGAATCGTGCGCTCAGACTGCCCATCCGTCTGAGGGTGATAAGCTGTGCTCATGTCTAGCCGTGAGCCGAAAGCTTTGTGCATTGCTTGCCATAGTTCTGAAGTGAATCGTGCATCACGATCTGAGATAATAGAGGTTGGCACTCCGTGCCTTGAAACAACTTCCTTAAGATATACGTCTGCGAGAGTGGAGATCTTATCCATTTCCTTAATAGCCAGGAAGTGTGCAGACTTTGCGAGTCGATCTACGATCACCCAAATAGTATCATTCCCATGCTGGGATCTAGGCAGGCCAGTAACAAAATCCATGGAAATTTCCTCCCATTTCCACTACGGTATCTTGGGTTGCTGAAGTAGGCCTGATGGTTTCTGATATTCAACTTTGACCCTTGCACAGGTCAAACATTTGCTGACTTAGGTTGCGATGAGGGCTTTCATGCTTGGCCACCAATACGTAGTTTTAAGATCGTGGTACATCTTATCCGAACCTGGATGTACCGAGTAGCGAGATTTGTGTGCTTCATCCATCACAAGTTCTCGTAAACCGCCATATAGTGGGACCCAAATACGCCCCGTTACATAGTAGGCGCCGTCTTCCTTTTGATCTAATCGCTGCCTTGAACCGCGTAAGGCTTCAGCCCTGACATTTTCTGGTTTCAATGCTTCTACCTGAGCATCTCGTATTTGAGCAGGAAGACTGGATTGGATAGTGAGCTGCAAGGCTCGTACACGCCTAGGTGTAGTATCTTTTCGACTGAGGGCATCAGCCACAACATTGGCTTTACCTGGATGGTACTTGATGGCGCATTCGAAATCGTTCAGTAATTCAACCCATCGACGTTGTCGCATGTTCAATTCCTTCTGCTTGAAAATATGCTCGAGACTCCTGTGATCGGTGTAGATAGTGCACTTGGTACCGTACAGGTAGTGTCGCCATATCTTAAGCGCGAAAACAACAGCTCCCAACTCTAAATCGTGCGTCGTGTAATTCCGTTCGTGAACTTTGAGTTGGCGCGAAGCATAAGCAATAACTTTATCCCTTTGCATCAATACACATCCAAGACCCTGAATTGATGCGTCGCAGTAAACCACAAAGTCGTCCGTGCCCTCTGGCAATAAGAGAATAGGTGCGCTGCAGAGCCTATCCTTTAGGTGCTGAAAAGCTGTTTCCTGGGGATTACCCCAACGATTGGTGACACCCTTCTGTGTCAGTAGAGTAAGCGGCTGTGCAATCTTTGAGAAGTCTTTAATGAATCGTCTGTAGTAACCCGCCAAACCCAAGAATTGCCATATTTCCATTGGTGTACGCGGTGCAGGCCAGTTCCTAATCGAGTCTACCTTGGATGGATCAACATGAATCCCATCCTTGTTCACCACATGGCCTAGAAAATGGACTTCACAAATCCAGAAGTCGCATTTTGAAAACTTGGCATACAGTTGTTCCTTTCTAAGAAGTTCCAAGATAAGTCGTAGTTGCTGCTCGTGTTCCTCCTGACTCCTGGAGTAAATCAGAATGTCGTCGATGAAGACGATCTCAAACTTGTCTAAATAAGGTTTGCACACTCTGTTCATAAGATCCATAAAGACTGCAGGCGCGTTCGTTAGCCCGAACGGCATGACTAGAAACTCGAAATGGCCGTAGCGTGTTCTGAATGCTGTCTTAGAGACGTCCTCATCCCGGACTCTCAGCTGATGGTAACATGAACTTAGATCCATCTTGGAGTAGTAGCTCGACCCTTGCAACTGGTCGAATAAATCATCACTACGCGGCAGAGGGTAGCGGTTCTTCACCGTCACCTTGTTGAGTTCGCGGTAATCTATGCACATCCTGAAGGTACCGTCCTTCTTTTTCACGAATAACACCGGAGCTCCCCAAGGCGAAGAGCTAGGACGAATAAAGCCCTTATCCAAGAGCTCTTGTAGTTGCTTCGATAGTTCTTCCAATTCTGATGGAGCTAAGCGATACGGTACACGAGCTATAGGTGCTGCCCAGAACTATAGGAATGAGGTCGATAGAGAACGTCTGACCAGCGAGGATAAGATTACAACCCTGAACTATGAGTGGCCTCTAGACTTCTACCATTAGCTAACACTACGACATGTTTGGTGTTCAAGGGAGTTGGTGCACGTTTTAACATTTGACTAACTTTCAAGGACATATAACTGGTATCCACACCCGAATCAAACAAGACAGTAACATAAAAGTCATCGAGAAGAAACTTACCCATTATTACGTTAGGATCGTTCCTTGCGTCACCCTGACCAATCACGTACATGCGGCCCCGGCGTCATTGTTTCCATTGTTTGCCCCAATGCTATCCCCATTGTCATCCCTGTTTCCATGGTCGTGGTTCTGAGTCTGGTCCTGGTTTATTTGCGGACAATGTCTCTTGTAGTGATCTTTAGCATCACACTGAAAACATCCTTTAAAACTCTGTTGTTGCTGCTGATTCTGTGGAGATTGAGGCGGCCGTTGCTGTTCTTGAGTTACAGGATGTGAGCTTCGACAATCCTTAGCTTCATGACCTATCTTGAGACACCTCTGACAACGACCCTTGTTGCACTGGCCGCTGTGGTGCCTATTGCATCTGTTACACTTTGGATGATTTCCTCGATATCCACTCTGCCCACGACTACCAGAAAATTGCTGACTGGGACTCTGGTAGTCATCTATCTTTTGCTGCTGCGCCAGAGGCTGAACCGGAATTAATCCATTGCTCAGGTTTCCATCCCACTTGCGTTTGTTGTCACTAGAAGCACATGTAGTAGCAGCTTTAACACGTTTCGATAGTTTGTTTTGTTCTACTGCCTGGTCTGTGAGACGATGAGCAAGCCGAGTGACTTGCTGGATAGTGCCAAGATTAGCTGCGGTCACATGACTCTGAATTTCGGGCACCAGACCCTTGAGATACAGCTCGATGCGTTTGGTGGGAGGGTCTACCATAGTGGGACAAAATGTGGCTAATTCATTTGATCTCTTCGTATAAGCCTCAATTTCAGACCCCGCCATCTGTAAGTTGAGGAACTCCACCTCTAGTTCGTGGATGTCTTCCCGACTGCAAAACTCTTCCTTAATTAGGTCCTTGAACTCGTTCCAGGGGGTGGCATTAGCAGCTGCCAGCCCTAACATTTGAACCTGTGCTTCCCACCAGGTTAATGCAGCACCTTCGAGTGTTCCAGTAGCAAACTTTACTCTACGAGACTCAGGGCAATCACACACCTCAAAGTCAGTTTCGAGCCTTTCGAACCAATGGAGGAGACCTACAACTCCCTCAGTACCACTGAAGGTACTAGGTCGGCAATCCTTGAGATTTTTGAAGGTGCAAACAGGTGGCTGAGCGTGTTGACCTATTGTGTATAAGAATAGGACAAGGTTAAACACAAGAGTTGGTTTAGGAGTGTAGGATCTAAAGATCCTAGTTACGACTGCAGGGTATACCTCCTGCTTGTATGGCTGCAAGTGCCGCAGCAACTCGTTCGTTAATGAGAGCCGTCAACTGGGCTTGAGTCAAGTTGATACGTCCGGCCATGATCTTCATAGCAAATGCAACATAAGTGAGAGAGGTTCGCGAATAGTGCGATGACAGAAGAGAGTAAGCACACAAGTGTTCTCGAGCAATAACGAATAGTAGACAATGTAATCTAAGCATACCACGAGCAAAGTTCTATGTAATTCTAGCATATAGGCAATAAACATAAACCTTATTAACTAGGATGTTGAGTCTTGCACGTGGAGCGAGGCGTCGTTGTGGATCGTTGAGCACTGTACTGGTTATAGTCTGGTTTTAATAAAAACGTTTTTCCCTTATTAAAACCGAGTTCTTTATAACCAATGGCTCTGATACCAATCTGTCACACCCCCAAAATCCACACGCGGAGTATCACCGCTTGGGAGCGTGACTGACCAGGATCAAGCCACCAATCATATTGAACATGCAAGTAATAAATAAAAGTGTTTGTAATTCAACCAAACCAATATGAAAGGTGTTCAAAACATAAGTGCAATATCAATGTTTAGCGGAAGCATATGAGTAAAAGCCCAACATAAATAAAGTATGTAATGTCATAATGTTTAATTAAGCATTCACGATCCTTGTCCACAACGGCCGCGCCTCCCAGTGCAAGCTCCATGTATACCTAACGACCTGCAAGGCATGTAACAGAGAGTCAACAACTAGTTGAGCGAGTTCACAGTAAGTAAGTTCGTAATAGTAAGTTTGTTTCGTAATATGTGGCTCTACTAGGCCGATAGTATGTTCCATTAGTGGGGGCTTCCCATGTTTGCATATACACTAGACTATTTGTAACCATAAGTGTTCTTCTTAACCCGAGAACAGTAGTACGTACAAGCTTTACGTAGGTTTTACGTAAGTGTCCTTCTTTACCCGAGGACAGTGGTACGCGTGGGGTTTACGTAGGTTTTACGTAAGTGTCCTTCCTGACTCCGGAAGACAGTAGCATGTGTGAGTTTACGTAGGTTTTACGTAAGTGTCCTTCCTGACTCCGGAAGACAGTAGCATGTTCTTGTTTACGTAGGTTTTACGTAAGTGTCCTGCTTTACCCGAGGACCATGGTAGATAGTCTAGTAACCGTGTAAGTACGAGAAATTGTTCAATCCCATCATTCAACCCATTCCCAATCCCCGGGAATCCCATGCCTTGGTAAAGAGTGTGAACTCACCTTGGTTTGCTCGGTATGCTAAACTATGTGCTCACAAGAAATCAGTCAACTCCTATAGTATGCACGTATATCCAATCAGTTCAGGTTCGTAAAGATTCATACACAATTTGTGTCACAAGTGGGATTAGCAGTTAACATTGTGTACACACAAACAGTTGGCCATTCCATACCAAGTTCCAACTTACATGCAAGTCATGCTTGACTGAGTTAACACACTTAACATACATGACAGAGTCAATCAGAACTAATAGGGTTATCGCACATACTGAGCTTAACATACATAACAAGGTTAACATAACTCAGTTACATACTTTACATATCTGACATACATAACACAGTTAACACTTAACAGGGTTAATCACTTAACAGACAACAAAACTCGGACCAAACATATCATATAAAAATTCGGACAAGGGCATCAAGCATGAAAATTCGGACAAGGGCATCAAGCATAAAACTCAGACAAACAACCCCTAGTGAAACTCGGACCATGCATATCAAAATCAAAAGGTCAGACCATGTGTATATCATAAAATTCGGACCAAGTCTTCCCCATAAACTCGGACCACTCATATTCATAAAACTCGGACTCCATGTATTTATACAAAACTCGGACCTTGTGTGTGTGCATTACAAAATTCGGACAAGCATCATAACCACAAATTCGGACCTTATATCATTCAAAGGTCGGACTACACACCACATCACAAAAGTCGGACCATGTAACTCCTTAAAAATTCGGACCAAGCATTCCTTAAATATTCGGATCATGTGATAATACAAAATTCGGACCCCCATACTTTATCTACAAAAATTCGGACTATGCAAGCATTCAAAGTTCGGACCATACAATCATTCAAAACTCAGACTTGTGACCCCAAACAACAACGCTACGAATCAACAAGCCAAATTATGGTTTCTGATACAACAGTTACAATAATCCAGCACGATCAAAACCCTATTCTTTCATAGGAATCAACCAAGAGTTTAACTATTCTAGCATGTGGATTGATCTTAATCACAGGCAAATCATCAGAAAATTACAAATCATCATACAAACAATCTAAAAGATCAACTAATCACAGAATCATTGCTTGGAGAACTAGGGTTTGCATGAGATCAATTGAATAAGAATAACAACATATGATGTAAACATTACCTTAGATTTGATGTGGGGTTTGCTCTGGAAAGATTGAAAGATCAAAGATCAAGAGTTTAGAGATTGGTGAAACCCTAAAATGATTAGAGAACCTTCACTGCCGTATGCTTGGAATTTGTGAGAATGATTAGGGTTGTGAGGTTTTGTTTTATTTTCACTACTAACACTAAACACCCCTAAGTATTATCTACTACATAATTCACGCACAAGGCATACAATTTACAGTTTCATCCCCAAGTTCATGTATTTGTCAAATCGTTCGTAAAATAACACATAACCATGCAACAATCACAATACACTTTATCAAATCACAATGTATATACAGTTACAAAGCAACAAATTGTGTAAATAAGCAACTAGACAAACAGTGAACGTGCAATAAATGCGAAAGTGGAATCACGGAAACTCGAGTTGTCACACCGTTGTTAATCGTTTTTTCTTCGGTCCTGTTTGAAGATGCAATATTAACTTCTTTGGTGCAAACAGGGTCATTGGAGGAGTTTTGTGACCAATTTGATGCTTGTTTACTTAAGGTTTCAATTCCAGAACCTTATGCTGTGAGCACTTTTTTTAAGGCAGTAAAGCCTGAAATTGGCGGACCTGTGAGGATGTTTCAGCTAAAAACTATGAAGGAAGCATTCTATTTGGCCAAGATTCAAGATACAGCGAATAAATCAGTGAGATCTTCTTATGGGGGTAACAGGTATTACTCTAATAATTCTGCAGTAGGAAATAAGATGCAAAGTACAGTCAAACCTCCTACTAACGTTTCTCACCTACCTTTGTCACCATCCCCACCTATGTCAAAAAGATTCCCTAATACTAAACAGATGTCTAGTAAAGAGATTGAGGGAAAGAGGGCAAGGAGATAATGTTTTTGGTGTCCTGAAAAGTTCACACCAGGGCACAAGTGTGCAAATAAAAAGTTGTTTGTATTGGAAGTGATAGGGGTAGATGAAGATGAGGAAAAAGGAGGAGATTATATAATTGATGAGACTGTTGTCACGGCCCCCGACCCGGTTTGACCCGTTTCAGGAGCTGCGGGACAGAAAATCCCGTCGTATTTATTTAATTGAGTTAGCAGCGGAAGTTTTCTTCAGGATCTTTTTAAAACTGAAATTTCCCGATTATTTTATTTCACAACTCGGGATAAACCCCTGTAAATTACAATCATATGATTTCACGGAGAAATCTTTATTTTTCTAAAACATGTTTCTTTATTTTATACTGAGCCACTTCCTTAAGCTTGTAGTGCTTCGAGGCACTTTTCCTAAAACGACACGTTTGTTATAATTTACAGTATTAAGAGCGATTACAATGTTTCCAGATATCAACCAACTACCCACAGTATTTGTCACTCGACTCGTTTCTGTGACTATGGTCAGATCACCCATTGGCTAACTCGTTGTCCAATGGTGACGGGAATAAGTAATGTATACAAAACCCCATATACCGGCTGTAATTTGGTGATTACAAAGACTTAATCCCTGTAATTATAACTTTGAAAATAAACATTCTTTTGAAAGTAATTTGATAAAAAGAGAATGACTCACATTGCAGATTTATTTGAGCAGAGCCTAGCCTACTGATTAGCCTTTTAACCTAATTTTAATAACATGCACACGAACTCGGTTAGTAACTAATACAGCATTTACGATAACTCACGAGATTAAACCTTCACAGCGAATGACAAAGTGCGATACTTAAACACCCATCGATTTAACGACGAATGACAAAGCATAAACCCTAATGTGGGCAGCACTTAAACATCCATTGGATAGTTTAATCGATCGGACATTGAATCGTAGCAGCGATCGAGTTAATACCCGGTATCGGAGCAGCGCCTCACTAATATAATTGATATTTTCGACTTCAGAGTACTAAACCTTCGTTTTTGAAAGTTTTGATCGACACCAGTGGATTGTGCAAGTGACGGGCTATTTATAGCTGAAATTGAGACCTTACGCGGCCCGCGTAAGCCTTCAGCTTAACCTTACGCGGCCCGCACAGCCGCCCAGTCTACGACTAGCCTTGACCAGTCACAAGTAGGTTAGCCAGGTGGTCGCTACGTGGATCCGGAACACTTATCCGGTCAACACAGGTTTGACGCGGCCCGCGTAAGACATCCCTTGTCTTTTACGCGGCCCGCCTAAGAACCAAGATTTTGTTTTTTCTTGATTTTTTGATGTAGGGTAAGGTTTCAGGGGTTCGGGTTTATACTTACGGGTATTTTTAGGAAAATTTTGAGAGTCCTTACATCCTCCCCACCTTATTTAAAATCTCGTCCTCGAGATTTATTGGAATAAGTGAGGATATTTTCGCTTCATCTCTGATTCTAGCTCCCAAGTGTATTCTGGTCCTCTCTTTAAATTCCACTTGACCTTGACAAGTACTAACCGTTTGTGTTTGAGAAATTTCACCTTTCTGTCTTTTATTTGAAGAGGTTTCTCAACAAATTTTAACTTTTCGTTTACCTCTATATCTTGGAGAGGTACTACCAAAGATTCATCTGATAGACATTTCTTGAGATTGGATACATGAAATACGTCATGTACTCCAGCTAACTCTTCTGGTAGTTGTAAGCGATAAGCAACCGGTCCTATACGTTGGATTACTGAAAATGGTCCTACGTAACGTGGACTTAGCTTTCCTTTCTTTCCGAATCGAACTACTCCTTTCCAAGGAGAAACTTTTAAAAGTACCTTGTCTCCAATTTGGAATTCTAAAGGCTTGCGTCGATTGTCTGCATAACTTTTCTGACGATCTCGAGCCGTCTTCAGTCTTTCCTTGATTTGAGTAATCTTGTCGGTCATCTCTTGCACTATTTCAGGACCTGACAATTGACTTTCTCCTATTTCTGCCCAACAAACTGGAGTTCTGCACTTTCTTCCATACAGTGCCTCGAATGGGGCAGTTTCAATACTTGAATGATAACTATTGTTATAGGAGAATTCAATTAATAGTAAGTGATCATCCCAGTTTCCACCAAAATCTATTACACATGCTCTGAGCATGTCTTCCAGAGTTTGGATTGTCCTTTCACTTTGTCCGTCTGTCTGAGGATGATATGCCGTACTTAGATTTAGTCGGGTTCCCATAGCTTCTTGGAAACTTTTCCAGAAGTGGGAAGTGAAACGACTATCCCTATCCGATACAATGGAGAGTGGAACTCCATGTAAGGATACTACTTCATCTACATACAACTTTGCCAATCTTTCCATACTAAAGGTTTCTTTCATAGGTAGAAAGTGAGCTGATTTGGTTAATCGATCCACAATTACCCAAATCGCATCATTACCTTTTCTGGTTTTGGGCAACTTAGTAACAAAATCCATTGTTATGAGTTCCCATTTCCATACAGGCATTTCTAGTTGTTGTAGTAGACCTGAAGGTTTCTGATGTTCTGGCTTAACTTGTGAACAAGTAAGACATTTAGAAACATATCGAGCTATATCCTTTTTCATTCCTATCCACCAGAAATTATTTCTTAAATCTTGGTACATCTTATTGTTTCCTGGATGCATGGTATACCTAGATTTATGAGCTTCTTCTAAAATCTTATTTCTTAATTCTCCCTGTTTAGGTACCCAAATTCTACTTTTGTGGAATCTCCAAATTCCATCAGCTCCTTGTTCTAATTCTTTTATTCGTCCCTTCATTCCTTCAGCATCATCCTTGATTGCTGTTTCTTGTACATTCTTCAATTGTTACATTAAATCTAATTGTAGATTTAATCTAAGAGCACGAAATCGCTTTTGCTTTTCATGATATTTACGACTTAAGGCATCTGCAACTACATTTGCCTTTCCTTCGTGACACAAAATATCACAGTCGTAATCACTTAGGATTTCAATCCATCTCCTTTGCCTCATGTTTAACTCTTTTTGCCCAAATATATATCTTAAACTTTTATGATCCGTATAGACAGTAAACTTACTTCCATACAGATAATGTCTCCAGATCTTCAGGGCAAAAATTACGGCTCCTAATTCTAAATCATGAGTCGTATAGTTTTCTTCGTGCTTTTTCAATTTCCTTGAAGCATACGCAATTACCTTCTTGCGTTGCATTAGCACACATCCTAATCCTAGTTTTGAAGCATCACAATATACTTCAAAATCTTCAGTCCCTTCTGGTAAAGCTAGGATTGGAGCATTTGTTAATTTCTGCTTCAAGATTCTAAAGGCTTCTACTTGTTTAGGTCCCCATTCAAACTTAACTGCTTTACAGGTTAGCTTAGTTAATGGTACATCTATCTTGGAAAAATCCTTAATAAACCGTCTATAATATCCAGCTAAACCTATAAAACTTCTAATTTCCATTGCGGTTTGCGTAACATTCCATTTGGTAATTGCCTCTATCTTAGCAGGATCTACATGAATACCTTCATGATTTACAATGTGTCATAAGAATTGCACTTCTTGTAGCCAAAATTCACACTTCGAGAATTTGGCATAAAGCTTTTCTTTTCTTAACAAAGTTAAGAGTGCATGCAAGTGCTCACAATGTTCTGTCTGACTTTTGGAATAAATAAGTATATCGTCGATGAAGACAATTATGAATTTATCCAAATATGGTTTACAGATTCTATTCATCATGTCCATGAATGCTGCAGGTGCATTCGTTAATCCGAAGGGCATGACTGTAAACTCGTAATGACCATACCTAGTTCTGAAAGCAGTTTTAGGTATGTCTTCTTCTTGTACCTTTAATTGATGATATCCGGAGCGTAAGTCGATCTTAGAAAAATATCTAGCTCCTTGAAGTTGATAAAAAAGATCATCAATCCTAGGTAATGGGTATCGATTCTTAATTGTAATCTTATTCAATTCTCTATAATCAATACACATTCTCATCGAACCATCCTTTTTCTTTACAAACAACACTGGTGCTCCCCAAGGGGATGAACTAGGTTGTATGAAACCTTTACTGAGTAATTCATCTAATTGCTTTTTCAGTTCTAACATTTCTGTAGGTGCTAACCGATAAGGTGCCTTGGCTATCGGTGTAGTTCCTGGAATTAGATGAATTCTAAATTCTACTTCCCTATTGGGTGGTAATCCTGGTAATTCTTCTGGGAATACATCTGGGTATTCTGAGACTACATGAATCTCCTTAAGTTCTTTATTCTTAGTATTAATGATTACTGAAATCATATATACTATACCTTGCTTTCGTTCATAATTAGCAACTTTCATTACTGATATGAACTTCATGGGTTTACATGGCTTATCTCCTGTAATCATAATTACTTCCCCAGTAGGTGCCTGAATTTCTATAGAATTTTTATCACAAAGGATTCGAGCATGGTTGGCTACTAACCAATCCATTCCTAATACGACATCGAATCCAGTTAAATTCATTGGCAATAGGTTTGCATGAAATTTATAACCTGAAAGTTCTATATAACCTGAAAGTTCTATATTTTCTTTTTGCAAAACATTTTCACACCACACTATCCCTCGTCATTTGGTATTTCAGTAACGACGTTCCCTCTCATCGTATTTTCAGGAGATCTGTTCTCCTACTTCCCTGATCCTATTTTCGGCATCCACCAACTCTTCGCCAAAGTGGCGGAGTTCAGCTAAATTCTCATTGCTCATCGGTGGGTTTGGTATAGGTTCCGGGTCGAACTGAGGGAGAAAGGAATAAGGACTGTTGAGCAGGTTTTGGAACTGCCAATCATTAGTCCACCACTCATCCATTCCTAGAGGTTGGGTGTGAATTATAGGTTCTGGAATTGCTGGTTCTAAATTTATAGGGAGTTGATTTTCTACATAAATAAGAACTTTCAGGTTTTGCAAAAAGAAAAAGAAAATATAGAACTTTCAGGTTATAAATTTCATGCAAACCTATTGCCAATGAATTTAACTGGATTCGATGTCGTATTAGGAATGGATTGGTTAGTAGCCAACCATGCTCGAATCCTTTGTGATAAAAATTCTATAGAAATTCAGGCACCTACTGGGGAAGTAATTATGATTACAGGAGATAAGCCATGTAAACCCATGAAGTTCATATCAGTAATGAAAGTTGCTAATTATGAACGAAAGCAAGGTATAGTATATATGATTTCAGTAATCATTAATACTAAGAATAAAGAACTTAAGGAGATTCATGTAGTCTCAGAATACCCAGATGTATTCCCAGAAGAATTACCAGGATTACCACCCAATAGGGAAGTAGAATTTAGAATTTATCTAATTCCAGGAACTACACCGATAGCCAAGGCACCTTATCGGTTAGCACCTACAGAAATGTTAGAACTGAAAAAGCAATTAGATGAATTACTCAGTAAAGGTTTTATACAACCTAGTTTATCCCCTTGGGGAGCACCAGTGTTGTTTGTAAAGTTTTTCCTTTGTCTAAGGGATTTTCTATTTTAGGAATCTTCCTAGTTGTGGGTTTCCTCCTGCGCACACGCCTCCATCCTACAAATCTTCTCCTTTTCTTAGACTTGGGTTTCTCCGGAGGTGGAGCATTGAATTCCATAGGTTCTTCTATGTCTGGTATATATCTATTGAAATCTCTGGAAACCTCTATTTTCACCGGATAGAGATTTAGATTTTGAAGGGCGTCAGACAAGTCATTCATGCTGTTTAGCACATATGCAAAATACATAAAAATTGCTAAGTTAAAATTTTATAACAAAATTCCATAGAAAATATTATTGCATACCGTGTGACTAATTTAGTACAAAGAACAACTGAAAATAAAACATATTAGGGTTTATTGTAACTTATTTATTTACTAGATCTGGCTTGTAATTGATAAGGGTGCTAAAACTTTGAGTTAGATATATTTAAAGATTTGCATTTACTGCTACAGTGGCTAGCATATAGAGATCTGTCCATTTTTCATCTAACTTGTCTTCCCACGGTGATTTATTGATTAATTCCTGGGTTTCCTGTTTAACTTTCTTTTCTCGGGATTTCTTTATTTTCTCCTGACTTTTCCTAATAATCAAACTTCTTTTATTAGGAGAAAGTGGTTCCTCATATTGTGCCTTACGGACAAATATTCCTTCATCGGGAATTACAGAGTGATTTGAAGATTTTGTTTGGGATGAACTTCCCTTCTCATTGGATGACCTATCTAATTTAAGATAGATGTTTGAAAGCTTTTGCTTACCCATACTGTACACGAATATTAAAATAATAAAACACATAATCATAGAATAGCAATTAGTAAAATTAAGTATTTTCTAAATACTTAATTGGCTTAAATCAGTGGCTCTGATACCACCTTTTTCTGTCACGGCCCCCGACCCGGTTTGACCCGTTTCAGGAGCTGCGGGACAGAAAATCCCGTGGTATTTATTTAACTGAGTTAACAGCGGAAGTTTTCTTCAGGATCTTTTTAAAACTGCAATTTCCCGATTATTTTATTTCACAACTCGGGATAAACCCCGGTAAATTACAATCATATGATTTCACGGAGAAATCTTTATTTTTCTAAAACATGTTTCTTTATTTTATACTGAGCCACTTCCTTAAGCTTGTAGTGCTTCGAGGCACTTTTCCTGGATCACAACAGATCACCTGAAACATGTTTGAAAAAGGTTTTGTCAGCGGGAAATACTGGTGAATCATTCTTTTTACTAAAACGACACGTTTGTTATAATTTACAGTATTAAGAGCGGTTACAATGTTTCCAGATGTCAACCAACTACCCACAATATTTGTCACTCGACTCGTTTCTGTGACTATGGTCAGATCACCCATTGGCTGACTCGTTGTCCAATGGTGACGAGAATAAGTAATGTATACAAAACCCCATATACCGGCTGTAATTTGGTGATTACAAAGACTTAATCCCTGTAATTATAACTTTGAAAATAAACATTCTTTTGAAAGTAATTTGATAAAAAGAGAATGACTCACATTGCTGATTTATTTGAGCAGAGCCTAGCCTACTGATTAGCCTTTTAACCTAAATTTAAGAACATGCACACGAACTCGGTTAGTAACTAATACAGCATTTACGATAACTCACGAGATTAAACCTTCACAGCGAATGACAAAGGGCGATACTTAAACATCCATCGATTTAACGACGAATGACAAAGCATAAACCCTAATGTGGGCAGCACTTAAACATCCATTGGATAGTTTAATCGATCGGACATTGAATCGTAGCAGCGATCGAGTTAATACCCGGTATCGGAGCAGCGCCTCACTAATATAATTGATATTTTCGACTTCAGAGTACTAAAACTTCGTTTTTGAAAGTTTTGATCGACACCAGTGGATTGTGCAAGTGACGGGCTATTTATAGCTGAAATTGAGACCTTACGCGGCCCGCGTAAGCCTTCAGCTTAACCTTACGCGGCCCGCGCAGCCGCCCAGTCTACGACTAGCCTTGACCAGTCACAAGTAGGTTAGCCAGGTGGTCGCTACGTGGATCCGGAACACTTATCCGGTCAACACAGGTTTGACGCGGCCCGCGTAAGACATCCCTTGTCTTTTACGCGGCCCGCCTAAAAGGCAAGATTTTGTTTTTTCTTGATTTTTTGATGTAGGGTAAGGTTTCAGGGGTCCGTGTTTATACTTACGGGTATTTTTAGGAAAATTTTGAGAGTCCTTACAACTGTGGATCATCAGGATTGGCATGATCCACCACAGATCTCTATTCATGCCTTAACTAGTATGGTTTCATACTCAACAATGAAAGTGGTAGGTACCATAGGAAACAAACAGTTAAGGATATTGACTGACTCGGGATCGACTCACAACTTTGTGAATGAGAGTTTAGCCAAGAAGCTTAAGTGTCCCTTGAAGCCTATTGATAGTGTTACAGTAGGGGTGGCTAATGGAAATGAGATTGTGTGCGAAAATTATTCTCCTAATTTCCAATGGTTTATGCAAGGAAGATGGTTTACAACTGATGTGTTGGTTATTCCTTTGGATAGTTATGACATGGTCTTGGGGGTACAATGGTTACTTACCTTGGGGTCTATTGTGTGGAATTTTGTGGATATGACTATGCAGTTTACTATTAGGAACACTCAATGCAGTCTTAAAGGAGTTGACAGTAATAAGATTTCCTTATGTTCAGCAAACAGTATGCACACTCTATTAGGTCAACAAGACAAGGTGGTAGAAGCTCACTTGTTTAGCATGCAGCTGCAGCCTACCAAGAAGGAATTTCAACACGAAACCAAAGTTACTGCAGTAAAGAATAACATGCAATTAGATAAGTTGCTATCTGAGTTTGAAGATGTGTTCAAAACTCCTACTACATTACCACCAAAGATGGCATTTGATCACAGAATTATGTTAAAGGATGAGTCACAAGTAGTCAATCTCAAGCCTTATAGATATCAATCAACTCAAAAGGATGTGATTGAAAAGTTGACTAAAGAGTTGATGGAAACCGGTGTGGTGAGGGGCAGTTCAAGTCCATTTGCAGCTCCTGTGGTTCTGGTTAAAAAAAAGATGGTACCTGGAGATTTTGTATTGATTACAGAAGGTTAAACGATGTGACAATAAAAAACAGTTATCCAATTCCATTGGTGGATGAATTGTTTGAAGAATTGGGTCATGCTTTGGTATTTTCGAAGCTGGATCTTAGGGCAGGATACCACCAAATCCGGATGCATGATGATGACATTCATAAGACTGCATTCAGAATACACGAGGGTCTGTTTGAGTTTGTAGTAATGCCTTTCGGCCATACTAATGCACCGGCAACCTTCCAAGCGTTGATGAATTCCATTTTCAAGAAGTTTCTAAGGAAATTTGTGCTGGTTTTTTTTTTTTGACGACATATTAGTTTACAGTGATAGTTGGGAATCTCATATTGATCACCTTAGACAAGTGCTGCTGATTTTGAGAGATCAACAGTTATATGCCAAGAAATCTAAGTGCAATTTTGGGGGGTCTTCGGTGGAATACTTGAGTCATATAATTTCCAATAAAGGGGTGTCAACGGATCCTAAAAAATAGCTGCTATTAAAGAATGGGTTGTTCCTACTGACGTCAAACAGCTAAGGGGTTTTCTGGGCCTTACTGGATACTACAGGAGGTTTATCAAGTCTTATGGGATGATAGCAAAACCTTTGACAGATTTACTTAAAAAAGATGCTTTCAAATGGTCTGGTCAAGCTACTGCAGCATTTGAACATCTAAAAGAGGCTCTTATGTCACCCCCTGTGTTAAGCTTACCAGATATGTCTAAGGTTTTTACGGTGGAAACTGATGCTTCGGGTAAGGGTATAGGAGCTGTGTTGATGCATGAGGGTCACCCTATTGCATTTATAAGTAAAGCACTGTCATCAAGACAACAGGCATTGTCGGTCTATGAGAGGGGAACTGTTAGCAATTATCTTTGCTGTTCAACATTGGCATCACTATTTGGCAGCTGGGCATAGGGCTGCAAATGAACCGAACGAACACGAACACGGCCTTGTTCGTGTTCGTTTGTTAAGGATTTCATGTGTTCACGAACAGTTCATGAACACTTACCGAACGAGATTTTTTGTTCGTGTTCGTTTGTTAAGGAAATGAACTTGTTCGTGTTCGTTTGTGTTCGTTTGTTAATTTAGGTACCGAACACAAACGAACGTTCGTGAACGCACACGGACGCAAACGAACACAAACAAACGTTAATGAACATAAACAAACACAAACGAACATATATTTACTTTCGAAGATGATCATAACAAAAAACACTAAGTAGATCCACCCAAAATATACCAAGCTAATTATCCAAACTTGAGTAGCTTAATGTGACAAAGAAGTTATTTCTATAAATGCATCAGCTATTTAATCTATTTATATAACTTAACTTGAATGGAAATAATGTGACAAAGAACCTTACATGAGTGGGAACGGTGTTGAACGATGGTGATTGACAGAGGAACGACGGAGGGAACGGAGGAGAGAGCGGCGCTTGGTCGATGGCGGAGAAAATGGGATCCAGAATCTGGAACGGCGCTAATAATGCTTAGGGTTTTTGTACTTTCAAACTTTCAATTGTATATTCTGGTAGACCTTAGGTGATAATGAAATATCTAACAAATAACCAGTAAAATATAAGTTGGGCCATACAATATAATATAATATAAGTTGGGTAATAAAATATTATATATATATATATATTCCTATACACAAACGAACACGAACATACAAACGAACACAAACGAACGTAAACGAACACGTTACCGAACGTTCACGAACACAAATGAACGAACACGGTCTTTGTTCATGTTCGTTCATTTAACTAAATGAACGATTTTTTTTGTTCGTGTTCGTTCATTTATTAAATGAACGAACACAAACGAACTTCCCGCCGAACGGTTCATGAACTGTTCACTGAAAGTTCAGTTCGTTTGCAGCCCTAGCTGGGCATTTTATAATCAAGACGGATCAGAAGAGTCTCAAACATCTATTGGAGCAGAAAATAACTACTCCGTTACAAAAGGTGTGGCTGTCCAAGCGAATGGGGTATCACTTCGAAATACTCTATAAACAAGGAAATGATAATGGGGTAGCTGATGCCCTTTCAAGAGTGCATGCTCCTGCACTTTTAGCCATAATTGTCAACACTTTTGATCCTGCTATATGGGATAAAGTTCGACTGACTTGGGACTCATATGTTCAGCTTAAAAGTATCAATGAGAGTTTATTAGCTGGGCAGACACATCCTAAGTATAGTTGGAATGGTCAGGTGCTGTTTAAGAAAGGGAAGATTGCAGTGGGTAAAGATGTGAATTTGCAAAAAGATATTATTTTGTTATGTCACAGTAGTGCTGTGGGAGGGCACTCAGGTATTCATGGAACTATTCAGAGAATCCAGTCCCTGTTTACTTGGAAAGGGCTGTATAAGCAGGTGAGAAATGTTATAAGGCAGTGTGTTGTATGCCAAAAAGCTAAGAATGAGACGGTGGCATCTCCAGGGTTGCTACAACCATTACCAGTCCCTAATGATGTGTTTTCAGGAATTTCTATGGATCTCATTGGGGGGTTACCAAAGTCACAGGGAAAAGATGTAATTTTAGTAGTGGTGGACAGACTTACAAAGTATAGTCATTTCATGGCGTTGACACATCCGTTTTCTGCAGCTCAAGTAGCTCAAGTTTTTCTTGACCAGGTATTCAAATTACATGGTTGGCCAGATTCCATAGTATCGGACAGGGAACCTATTTTTATCAGTCAATTCTAGAGAGAACTCACAGCATTGCAAGGTATTCAATTGAATTTGTCCACTGCCTATCACCCACAAACAGACGGGCAGACTGAAGTGGTGAATAGGTGTTTAGAATCATACCTCAGGTGCATGGTTATGGACAAGCCTACAACATGGGTGAAATGGTTGTCCTTGGCTGAATTTTGGTATAATACTAATTTCCATACTGCATTGGGAATGACTCCTTTCCAGGCTTTGTATGGGTATCCACCACCATTATTTGTCCCTTATGTGCCAAAAGATGTACGAGTGGCAGCAGTCAATGAAGTATTGATAAATAGAGAGGAAACTATTAAGCTGCTGAAATTTGCTTTGTCAAGAGCACAAAATAGGATGAAACAGGCGGCTGACAGTCACAGAAGTGAAAGGGAATTCAAGGTAGGAGATCATGTTTATGTTAAACTACATCTGTATGGTCAGTCCACACTAAGATCCTCTCATTTCAACAAGCTGGGACCTAAGTACTTCGGACCCTTTATGATCATAGAGAGGATAGGGGCAGTTGCTTATAAGTTGGATTTACCGAATGATGCTCAAGTACATCCAGTGTTCCATGTGTCTCTACTTAAGTTGGCCAGGGGAAATGTTGGACAAACTACACCTTTACCCCAGAATCCAAGGTTTATGTTTAAACATTTGCAAGTATTGGAAAGGAAGATGGTGAGAAGGGGAAATAGGGCTTCAGCCAAAGGGTTGGTTCAATGGGATAGTCTTCCTATCACTGAAGCAACATGGGAGAACTTAGAAGATTTACAAATTCGGTTTCCAGACTTCATTTTTTGAAGTCAAAAAATGCTATAGGGGGAAGTATTGTTATGAGTAAAAGGGGCTAAGGGTGTAAATGTATGGAAGTGTAGAGTTCAGGGACTTATGTGTCACTTAGTCATAGTGTAGGGTGTCTGTTATGAGAAGTGGTTAGGTAGTTATAGTTAGTTAACCAACTGTTAGTAGTTAATGAGAAGCTAGTTGGTTGATTGAATACTCTTCTCTGTATCTTCTTTTCTTCAATTCAGCTCTTATCACGGGGTGCCCTGGCCTCACCTGATCTTTCGCTCGTAGTGTTAAGTTTACGGAAATTTTCTTTTATAGTGTAAAATATTGGATTTTTAAGAGTCCAGTTCCTACGGTTGTTTCGTTCAAGCTCCGCCACTGCAAACACGCTCATTTTCTTTGTCCACTTAAGTTTGGTTACGTATGTTTATGTTCTTTCATTTACGTTCATTTATGTTCATCATTTACATTTGTTGATGTTTGTTACAAACTTGCTCATTTTCTTAACAAACTAACATAAACAAGAAAATTCACTTAAATGTTCATATTTGTAAGATTGAGTTAAACGAACACCAGTAAACCTTATTCACGTTCGTTTGAGTCATTTACAGTGCTACTTTCATGTAAATAAATTAGCATAAAATAATAATTTGAAATGTTGTGTTAGTGAATAGTGATATTTTTAGGGTATTTTTATATATTACTACTTGAATTATTTAAAAGCATTGTTAAAATCAAATTATTGATTCCATTGGTATATGTTGAACGGACAAAAGTTGGACCGTTTTATAGAAGTGGCGGTCGAACCAATTCAATGACCCTCATCATTATCCACCAATTAGATTTTAGGGTTGTTTGGTAGCATCTTAATGACATTAAAAGGCTACCTCTTAATGAAATCATTTAAGAGTTTAACAAAGATAATGTAAAAGAATGTGACATGTGATGGTTTACCATTCAAATGTTACCTCTTATCCAGTCAGACATAAGGTTACCTCTTATTCATTCAGACATAAGGGCCACAAATGATTTCATTAAGAGACAGTCTCTGAATGGATTAAGAGGCTACCAAACAGCCCATTTCTCAATTAATTCATGAATTGAGAGGAGTGTGGTATATCATGCGAATCATGATGCATTTGGTAATCAATGATCCAAACCACCATCCTACACCGAGATTTTTTCCAAATGGGTGTAGTTGGAAAAAATATTTACCAAAATAGGTTGTTTGAAACTTATTTACCAAAATAAGTGAAAACCTATTTATTATTCATTTTCTTTTAAAGATAAAACATTTAAACCCATTAGTTTCTTTTAAATATAAACATTTAAAACCAGTTCATCTTCTCCACTCAACATTTAAAACCTGTTCATAATGATTCTAAACTTTTGCCAATGATGTACAGACTCATGCTTCTTCGTCCTTTTAGTACTTACCCTCATAAATTCTTCATTCTTTTAGTAGTTACCCCAATCAGAAATAAACTCATCTGATGATAGCTTTCAATTTTTAACAATAACCTAGCCACTAAACTCTCTTGCCATTTCACAAATCTCCCGGGTGTAACCAAAGCACAAAATAACTGAGTAATTGGAAAGCTAATTCTCCTTCATGTATGCCCCTAGATGAAACTAAAAGATAACGTGCAAGGATGAATGATTCTTCACTCCTGGAATCTCGCTAGCTTATTTGTCAGTCGAGTCGGCCACCCGGGTTCGGGCTCTAAATCATGGTTGTAAATTGGGGTGAGAATCGTGAATTGTTGGGGTTAGAGAAATTGTTTCGTGTATTCAAGAGACGTCGGAATCATGGTTATAAGTCCAAGCTTTCCGGAATCGTTGTAGTGAATCATTGGTACTTCTATTGGGGTTTCACATGAATCGTTGATACTTCTCTTCGTGAATCACCAGAATCATTTGGTGAAACACCAAAATTGTGGTTGTGAATCAGAGCTAGTTGGCTGTTAACCGCGACATGTATTCCTTGGAATTACTTAGTTAAGTGGAGACGATGAACTAGTTTTAAATGTTTTATCTTTAAAAGAAAATAAAAATAAATAGGTTTTTACCCATTTTGGTAAATAAGTTTCAAACAACCCATTTTTGTAAATATTTTTTTCAACTACACCCATTTGGGAAAAAACTCATCCTACACCCCCTACAACCTTGTAAATATTAAAAAAACAATTGACCCATGACATTATACCTAATGGTATCTTGTGGGTGAGATAAGGCTTAAAGACCTTAAAGACCATTAGGTTCTAAGTTTAATTCCCACAAGGAGGTTTTTCTAAATATGTTTGGTTTTCTCTTAAATTTGCGTATATACCTTATTGTCAAGTGGTAATGAATATAATCAGATGATTTCATTGGTGACACGATAATATTCTAGTATTTTTTTTTTGAAGGGTGACTTTCTATGTACAGGACCTATAGGTCACCGGGTTCTTGTCAAAGACAATCCCTCGTCGTCAATGATTCAAATTCGCTACTAAAAAGTTAAAAAACAATTATTTTTTTTTTTTTTTAAATTAAAAAAAAAACAATTAATTAAAGAGGAGTAGAGGAGGAGTTTTTTCTTTTTGAAAGATGGCAATGATAAAGAAGAGGCTATAGATAGAAAGATATCATTTTGTGGGTCCCACCTAATGTATCAGCCTGTGGTCACAGAGTCGGTCACGTGCCACACGGAGCCCACCTTCCTTCCTTACCGACACTTGATTTCTTTATTTATTTATTTTTTGTGTTGGCCGCGTCACGTACGCGTTCTCTATATAAAATACGAAATAAAATAACAAAAGATACAATTGAAAATCAGACTTCGAACTTTATTTGTGGTAGTGTAACCAATGGCTCACCTTTAACTCATTAAATCATTAATTATAAGTTATTATATAGCTTTCACAATTCATTATAGAAAGATAATTATGCAACAAAAACACCTATATATACATGAAAAAGTTTGATAAAAAGGTTAGAAAGTTTACTTTTCTTCATAATTAATTAAGTTTTAGTTGAATTTATAATACGCTACCAACGTTTGCATCTACAATGATCCAAAGGCTACAAATATATGATGGTCGTGATGACTGATAATGGGTGACAATAGTGGGAGAGCTAGCCTATTAATTTTGGGGTAGTCCGAAAATATTTTTTCTAGTTTGGGTCTTGGGCTAACTTTATCAATTATATTTTGGGTCTCCTTTCAATTCTTTAATTTGGGCTTATTTTATCATTCGGGTTTAATTATTCTACAAGTTTTCATGTTGTAAAATGTTTGGGCTTATAAGAAAAATTGGATTTTACTAAAATCAAGTATCCTATTTTTTTTGTTAGGGGTATACTCGTATTTTTTAAGAGTATCCTTTGTATAAAACCAAAAAAATAAAATAAAAAATAACACTATAAATACGGGGTTGAGCCGTAGCCCGTGCTACGACCACTAATACTATAGTTCCGCCATCTCGTTGTCGTTAGACCATGTGTAATGGTTTAGTGAATAATGCCCCTACCTTTGTACGTTTTCCGCCATGTGGCAGTACAGTCAGCAAGGGGGCATTATTTGGCGTTTTTATAAAAGGGGCGTAGTGGAATAATGCTCCAACCCATCATGACACAAATATTATTTTTTTAAATTAAAAAGTTAAAATACTTCATTAAATAAAAAAAAAAAAAAAAAACCGACTAAACTAAAAAAACAAATTAAAATAATAAAAAAACTTGAAAAAAGGAACATTACTAAAAAAATAAAAAAGATGATAATCTAAAGGCCGTATTTTTCCCGAAGATTTTGGCGGTGCATTTGCGGAACGATCAACGCGTCGCCTTGGAGGTGATCGATCGGTTTGGACAAAAACTCTATGTCCTTTTCCGTTTGTCTTGCCACTTGTATCTCGTTAAACTTTTTGTTTTCGGCGACTCGTTCTTGCATAGTCTCCCAACGCTTGTGACCGAGGTCTCGAATGTATCGGAGACGTCGATTCATCTCCTCGAAATCTCCCTTCAACTCGAGATTATCGGAAGACGACTCTACCGGTTTTTTCCCGTTTTTTTTTCTTTTCTTCTACCGGGCGGTCGGGACAACTCTTCATCTTCCTTGTCATTGTCCACAATAACATTTGAGTCAACGGTGCGCGCATCGGAAGTTGGTGTTTCCGGGTCAACCGACGATGATGTTTTCGACCGTTTAGCTTTACGCCTACTACTAGACGTCATGGTCGGTACGCTAGCCCACTTTGGACTATCTCTTAGAAGCTCCCAACATCTATAGTACGTGAAAACTCCTCTGCCCTCGTTAAAACATCGACGTCACCTCCTCCGCTCGGCCGATTATCTTTGTTTCGTTGATAAACTTCTTGGATTGGTGACATTTGTTGTTGATATCGGACCATTTGCTAGAGATGGAATCTTTGTTACGATGTTCACCTTTTTCCCATCGCATTAAAAAAAAGCTCACGAATTCTGTTCCAAAATTCTGGACCGGTTTGAAAATTTGCTACAGAAAAAATAAAAATAAAAAGTGATACGTTAAAAAATAATAAATTCGACGCGTAGTTTTATAACACTTACCCACTTCGGGGTCCTCCGAAACATTGACCCACGCCCGAACCAACGCGTATTCCTCGTCCTTCGTCCAAACAACGTAACTATGCTTACGTCAAGGAGCGTTCGGGTCCTTTTTTATGTGACCTTCTAACGCGTTTGGATGTCTCACGATCGGGTTCGGGTTACATCTCCGGCACGTTATCCACATCGGGTTCGTCTTGTTCTTGGGATGGTTGCGAAGCGCCCGGTAGGGCAAAGCCGTAAGTGGTTGGAATGAAGGGATTAGAGCCGCTCAAGTAAGGCGCATACGAAAACACATTCGGGTCCATGTCATGAAAGTTAAAGTTTTGTTGCGGTTGGGTGGTATTTGGGTTCCCGGGTCTTGACGGAACACCAAACGGGGGTGGGTCGGAATGGATGCATGGTAAATAAGTTTATAAAACTTGGAAGAAGTAGAGGGAAAGGTAGATAGAAAGTTGGATTTTTTTTATAAAAAGTTGGATGAAAAGTGGGGTATATATAGATTTAAATGGGAATTAAAAAAATATTTAATGTTTGTTACCGTTTTACAACGGTCAAAACTAAAAAAATGTGCAAATTTGGCGTGATTCAAAACACGCTTTGGGGTTTTTTTTTGGAAAATAAAGCCAAAACACGCACAAAGGGGTGGGGAATTGGCGTTTTCAGGCGTGTTTAGGGGCTTTTTTTGAAAAAAACACGCCTACTACGGACGGTCTTAGTGGTGGTGGTGTTCTATGGTGATGATGAAATTGGCGTTCGGAATTACATAGAGAGTGGGGTGTGTGTTTGGGGGGGGTGTCACACCCCAACCGTTGGCGGAATCATCGGGACGCGACACTGAGCGAAACAAATTGTCTAGGAGAATCCATAACAACTATTAGTTATAATATATTAAAGGTTCATGTATCATACCATAAACACATAAAATAAAAACAGTTATTACAGATGTTATTCTCAAAGACAAGTTATCCATTCCGACAACTCAGATTACATTTAATTGTTTGTTTCTAAGACTTCATCCTAACTTGATTCCAGCAAGTAACAAGCAAGGCATCCTAAACACCTGTCACATATGTTAAAATAAAGGTCAATACACATAGTGTAAAGGTGAGCATACAAGTTTGATATAGCATAATAGAGTTCGAAATAGTTTACGCATAACCAACATGAAACATGTATAATGCGAAGCTAGCAGGTTATCGACGATGAAATATGCACAGACTAGACTACGAGTTGTAGAATGCACAACACATATCACCACTGCGACATGTGAGAGGTAACCTTAACAACCCCTGTCCACGACAGGTGCTGAGTCCAAACAAACAGCACTATCGTTGCTAAGGCGTCAGGCAATAATCACTGTGTTAACATAACATACAAGCATTCATCGAGTAACACGTATCATGCAGTAACGGTCAGCGTATAAATAGTGTTTGCGTTGTGTGATAGATGTGATTTAGAATAAGTAACGTATATAACACCCAAAAGTGCGCAAAGCAAAAAAGGATCGAGTATACTCACAGATTGTGTTTAACAAGTAAACACTCTCTTGGATTGAATGGAGCGCTGAGAGAGATTAGCCTGAACAATTAACGATAGCATAAGCGAAAAACGGCGCGTATAACGATGCAAAAGTACCAAGTGTCGGATGGTAATCCGATCGGATGGCCAGTCGATCGAATGTCAATCCGTTCGGATGGTCATCCGATCGGGTGGCCATTCGATTGGATTGACATTCGTTTGGTAAGGATGTGTTTGTGTATGTTGGCTTTGAAGTTTTCATTGTAGCATTTTGAAAACAGAGAAGTATCTCTACCCTTCAGATCGATCGATCGAACGGTCGTTCGATCGGACAGCGATCCCCTTGGCAGGACACTTAGAGAGAACAAGTTCACAGCAGGATTGTCACTCGATCGGATTGCAATCCGATCGGTTGGTAATCCGTTAATGACTGATGATCTTTGAAAATTATAAAAATGATTAAGTGTCGAAGTTCCAAAGTCACATGATCGGATGGTCGTTCGATCAGATGGCTATCCGATCGGACGGTAATCCGTTCGACGTTCAGAACTTTGAAAGTTTGAATGAAAAGTTTAAGTGTGAAACCAAGTGCAAGCCGATCGGATGGTTGTTCGATCGGATGGCAATTCGATCGGATAGCAATCCGATCTAACGGAAATCCGTCCCAACGGCCTGATCGTATTGGCACTTGATTATTTGAAAGTTTTGCAGCTTTGATCGAGACGGTTTGACAACGTGCTAAACAGTAGAAACCCCATCTCTACCAGAGTGATCCGATCGAACAGGAATCACCCTAATCCGATCAGTCAACTGTTCGAGACGGTTGTTCATGTTTAACCCGAAATCAGTTGTCTCTCGGATAGAATTCAGATATTGAACTAACACATCACTAAGAAAGAGTAGAAGATCAGAACGAGCTCCGATTCTATCTGTTTTGAGTGCATTAAGTGTAAAAGAGTTGAAAGAAAGTTAGAAAACCATCTTTCAATCCTTCTAAACATGAATCTGTGTAGATCTTTGTGAAAACATTGATTACACGTGTGGAAATCCTTCAGATCTAAGTTGTTTTTGGTGGAATGAAGCCAAAACTTGAAGTTCATAAGAACTCCATGATGACCTCACCCTAGAACACCTCAAATCCGGTGATTTCACGGTTAAAAGTTGAGATTCAAAGGTGAAAAAGATGAAAAAGTGTGTGTAGATCATAGAAGTACAAGATTTAGGTTGAAAACTTACAAGAATCGCGAGAAATCGAGAGAAATGAGGGCTTGAGAGCGGTTGGTCGAGTGAGAGGGCTGTCACATCACAAATGATGTGACAGGAGGGTATTTATAGGGTTTCAATAAAGGGAAAGTGCTGAAGTGTCGGATTGGTCACCGATCGGATGGCCACTCGATCGGTTGGCCACTCGATCTAGGTGTCCGGCGCGTTGAGTTTTGTCGTTTCGATTCGCGTGTTGAGCGTTACGATACGATTCGAGCGAGCGATGCGATAGTATTACCCATTAGTTACACAAATAACCTAACTACTTTATCTAACATACAATCACTATAAATATCTTGCGTTTAGCGTTTGCGATTAGATTGCGATTGCGACAGAATTGCGATTGCGATTAAGCACCTCAAAACATAAACATAAATAAACACGCACAAGTAACACATAAATAGCACACACACGTAAAACAATATCCATAACACATAATTTCGAGTTGCGAATGCGATAGCGATAAGTCGATTAGCGATTAAACATGTGATTAATTAGCGATTAAATCTCGATTATTAATAGATACACCACATAATACAACTAAAGCAAATAAAAATAAAGAATTCGATTACAAGTCAAAACAATAGTTGAGCAAGGAGTGACAGATCGCAACTAACAATATTTTCTTCCTTTGACTTCAATCTTGACTTTGACTTTCGAAACACGGGGTGTTACAGGGGGGACTAACTTGGGTTGTGGGGCTCGCGTTGGAGATTATATAGATTTTTGAATAAACTGCCATTTTGGTCCCTGTGGTTTAGGCACTTTTGCCATTTTAGTCCAAATCTCAAACCTTTTAAATCTGGGTCCCTGTGGTTTCACTTTTATTGTCATTTTAGTCCAAATCTCAAACTTTTTGGAACAGCCAAAAAAAGGGGGATTTTGAATTTTGGACTAAAATGACAATAAAGATGAAACCACAGGGACCCAGATTTAAAAAGTTTGAGATTTGGACTAAAATGGCAAAAATGCCCAAACCACAGGGACCAAAATGGCAGTTTACTCTAGATTTTTAACATCCAAAATGAAAAAAACGCAATCAGGAGGTTATAATGATATTTAACATCTAATAGAGAAAAAGACAATTTACACTTTATGTGTAGAACATATGCGAAAACTTATAACTTGTGTACTAAGGACAAACTATATAATCTAGGCATATCATAACAAAATTAGTATGTACATTTTTTCTAATAGTTATAGCTTTAGAGAAATGTTCAAAACCGAACAATTTTTATGTATAGGATTGTGAGTATCGAAGAAGAACGTATTTGTGTGTAATACTTATATATCTTAAAACTGAAAAGAATGGGGGACATATGAATGCCTAAACTGTTTTCTAAATCACATTAAAACAAAACAATAAAGTATAATAAAACTCCCAATGTAATACATTATACCATTAATAAGAGGGTAAAAGTAAGGGTATACGGGGCACTCTCGGTGACCCCATGCGGTGACCCAAGTCCCCGAGCGTAAGCGGGGAGGTGGATCGGTGGGTGTTCACCGCTTGAGAGATGCCATTTTTTTTTCTTGTGAGGTAATGAAGGAGGATGAAGAACAATTGCAGGTAATGAAGAAGGAGATGTAGGAGGATGAAGGAGATGTAGGAGGATGAGAGATGCCATTTTCTTTTTTGTTTTTATTTTTGTTTTTTCCTTTTTTTTGTTTCTTGTGATTTTTTCCTTGTGATTTTTTTATTACTTTTAAAAATACCCCTCAAACTTGTTTTTAATTAAATGAAATGTTCTATTTTTTATTTTTATTTAGTTTTAATTTATTTAAATTATGTTTTACTTTTATAAAAATATTTAGATAAAAAAAAAGAAAAAAGCAAGTCCCCCAAGAGAGGAGTGCCGCCATCAATTTGAGGGTGTGAGGGGAGTTAAGAGGGAAGTTGACGTGGCGCGTGCTGATTGGCCGTGCGTAAAAGAGGGGACTCCCCTAAGAGAGGAGTGCCCCTCTCACTCTAATGAAAAACAATAAAGTATAAGAAAACTCCTAGTTAACTCCTTAAACGTGAAGCTTTTAATGTCTCTTAATGCACCACTAAGGATATAACGCGCGTTAACAAATGCCAACTAGTATTAACTCCTACAGGCGTTACTGTATACCAGACGACCTCAGTTAGTTAAGCTGGCATATTGGTATAGTAGTGTAATTAAATGTTGGATATGAAATAGAAAATTCCATGAAAAGGATCTAACATCCTTTTAAAGTTGAAATAAAATAATTTTTTTAAGGGTCCTAATAATCGCAAATGGTAAAATCTTATTCTTATATGGTGTATATGGTTATACGACACGTACATAATAAAATGAACTGACAAAGGTTGTGCCAGCATAATGTTATACGACCATTATACGGGCCGTATAATGTTATACGACCCGTATACTTTGGATTTCTATTTTTTTTATTTGACTCGACGTATTAATCCTCGATACGCGTGCGACTAGACATAAGATTGCTCGGTTCGATATTATATTTCTCGATTCTCGTGCGAGTTATGTGATTAGACGCTAGATTTCTCGATATTCGTGCGAGTTATTTAATTTGACGTTAGATTACTCCATTCGCGTGTTAATCATTTGAAACGATGTAATATTCCATAAAAACTTCTATATAAACGACACTAATCTTATTCATTTTCATTCAAATTCTATTCATTTCTTCTATATTTCTCTGTATTCAAATTATATTACGCTATCAATGTCGTTTTGGGGTGACAGTAACTTTTTCGGTGATGACTCGGCTAGCGAGTCGAATCAGAGGAGTTATGAAATCAATCAAAATAACAATCCCAATTAGTTTGATCTAAATGTTTCGTTCGGTCTCAATCTTGCGTCTGATGCAAGTCAGGATCCTTGGGGTTTGGAGGAGAGACTGGCTCATGTCGAGTTAGATGTAGCTGCTATACGGGTGGATGTATCGTGTATGCAGAGCGACATACAGTGGATGGTGGAGTTGATTATTGCTATGTATTCTGGCATGCCTCTACCTCCACGAGCTGACACTGCACCACCACCACCATTGCCATAGCTGCTTATTGTATTTTTGGTTTTGTTGTTTTACTTTTGAAACATTGTAAACATTTATCTTTTATTGTTTTAGATGTAAAACATTGTAAATATTAATCTTATGTTTATATTTTATCTTGTTTTTATGATAATTATTATCGTATTGTTTATCCTATGCACATGTTTTGTTGTTAATAAATGTTTTAATTATTTGAAACTCGCAGTATTACAAGCTCGTAACACAATCCGATATATATAAAAAACAATACGGCAAATACTATTGTAACATAGACGTTTCACATAATAAAGTGGACAATTATTCAACTCGTAACATAATCCGATATATTTAAATAATACGGCAAACGATATCTAAACAATTACTAAAATTTATTAAATGGTTTTTCGTATATATATATAGGGTGGAGTTATTGTAAAAAAGACCAAAAGTGTGAGAAAGGTAAGAAAGAATCTCAACCATTAGATCTAAATTAATTGAAAAGGGTAAGATTGTAAATGCATTAACAAATTCAAATATGGTAATCCTTGATTTAAGGATTTGGAGAGAGAAAAACCTGGATTTTAGGACTTATAACCGTCCATAAATATAACACCATTCAGAGCATGTTCATACATGGTGTTTTAAATATAACACAATTCAGAAAATATAACACCATTCAGCACAAAAAAAACACCATTCAGTACAAAAATAACACCATTCAGCAGTAAATAAAAAAAAACACCATTCAGTACAAAGAATATAACACCATTCAGTACAAAAATAACACCATTCAGCAAACAAAAATAACACCATTCAGTAAACAAAAAAACACCTTTCAGTACAAAAATAAAATAACACCATTCAGAAAAAAAAACACCATTAATGAAAATAAAATAACACCATTCAGAAAAAAAAACACCTCTGTATCATCTTCTTCACTTCCGGCACCACCACCACTGCCACTTCCGGCACCACCACTGCCGATCCAGCACCACCACCGCCGATTCACAAAATCAACTGCAGAAATCCGATTCACAAGATCAAAACCACAAAAAAAACTCCGATTCACAAGATCAACTGCAGAAATCCGATTCACAAGATCAAAACCACAAAAAAAACTCTGATTCACAAGATCAACTGCAGAAATCCGATTCACAAGATCCAGCACCACCACCGCCGATTCACAAGATCAAAACCACAAAAAAAACTCCAATCGATGACCTACATAAAGCCGATTCACAAGATCAACTGCAGAAATCCGATTTTCGTTTCATGTTATCATCGATTTCTGCGATTGGAGAGAGAGAAAGCTCTCTGGTAGTTCGATTGGAGAGAGAGAGAGAGAGATTGTAGGGATTTTAATTACAGTTACCTCTTTTGAATGTATTTAAAAGACTTTATTACCCCTATAATTTTCAATTCAGTCCAAAAAATAAAACAAATTTTACATTTTGGTCCCTATTAATCTAAACCATTAGATCAAAGATCTAATGGTGTGTATTCTTTCTTATCCTTCTCACACTTTTAGTCTTTTTTACAGGATCCTCTACCTATATATATATATATATATATATATATATATATTAAAGATCCTGTACATTAATTCAAAAGTGTGAGAAGCATGAAAAATATTGTTGAGATGACATGTGTCCTTAATCTAAATTAATTCAAAAGGGTAAACAAGTAATTTTCTCATTGATTCAATTAATTGATATCCTTCCATAACCGCCACCCTTTATTTTAGGAATACGAATTAATTTACGAATTTGTATTTTTTTTATCGTTCATCAATTATAACTTTCCGAAGATTGCAGAATGAAGGTTTTATAAAGTGTTATATAGTGATGGATACAGAATGAAGGTTTTATACAGTGTTATAGTGTTATATAGTGTTATATTTTCTGGTAGCAGTCTATGATGATCTATAGTGTTATATAGTGTTATATTTTCTGGTAGCAGGTCTATGATGGATGTATTGTGTTATATGATGGATGTATTGTAACACCCCGTGTTTCGAAAGTCAAAGTCAAAGTCAAGATTGAAGTCAAAGGAAGAAAAGATTGCTAATTGCGACCTGTCACTCCTTGTTCAACTACTGTTTTGACTTGTAATCCAATCTTTATTTATATGCTTTAGTTGTATTATGTGGAGTATCTATTAATAATCGAGTTTTAATCGCATGTTTATCGCTAATCGACTTATCGCTATCGCATCGCAACTCAAATTACGTGTTCTGGATATTGTTTTACGTGTGTGTGCTATTTATGTGTTACTTGCGCATGTTATGTTTATGTCGAGGTGTTAATCGCAATCGTAAATCGCAATTCTATCTCATCGAAATCAAATCGCAAACGCTAAACGCGAGTTATTTATAGTGATTGTATGTTAGATATAGTAGTTAGGTTATTTGTGTAACTAATGGGTAATATTATCGCATCGCTCACTCGAATCGCATCGCAACGCTCAACACGCGAAACGAAACGACAAAACTCAACGCGCCGGACACCTGGATCGAGTGGCCAACCGATCGAGTGGCCATCCGATCGGATTGCCATCCGATCGGATTGCCATCCGGTCGGATTGTCATCCGGTCGGATTGTCATCCGATCGAGTTGCCATACGATCGGACTGCCATCCGATCGGTGACCAATCCGACACTTTGACACCTGACACTTTGACACCTTCCTCTATTGGAAACCCTATATATACCTACCTGTCACATCACTTGTGATGGCTCCTTGTTCGACCAGCCACACTCAAGCCCTATTTTCTCTCGATTTCTCGTGATTCTTGTAAGTTTCCAACCTAAATCTTGTACTTCTATGATCTACACACACTTCTTTATCATTTTCACCTTTGAATCTTAACTTTTAACCGTGAAATCACCGAATTTGAGGTGTTCTAGGGTGATGTCATCATGGAGTTCTTATGAACTTCAAGGTTTGGCTTCATTCCACCAAGAACAACTTCGATATGAAGGATTTACACAAGATTAATCAATGCTTTCGCATAGATCTACACATATTCATGGTTAAAAGGATTGAAAGAAGGTTTTTCAACTTTCTTTCAACTCTTTTACACTCAAAGCACTCAAAACTGATAGAATCGGAGCTCGTTCTGATCTTCTACTCTTTCTTAGTGATGGGTTAGTTCAAGATCTGAATTATATCCAAGAGACAACTGATGTCGGGTTTAGGGACGGCAATCAAACCCGAACCCGATGGGTAAACCCGAAACCTGACACATTTGAGACGAGTTTGGGGTCGGTTAATCGGGTTTGCGAATAGTTTTTATTTTTTTCGCGGGTTTGGGATTTAGTGATATACCCGTTTACCCGACCCAATTACCCGATAAAGTGTACCCGTTTACCCGATTGTATACCCGATATAATTTCTTTTATATTATTAATATGTATATATATATATATATATGATACATCCATTTTTTACACATATAGATATTCTATTCCGTATACATTGTAGTTATTTGATATATATTTTTATAATAACAATACAAAATGTAACCGGTTAGTAGTTACCCGATAGATACCCAATGGGTTTTGAGATGAATATACCCAACGAGTAATATTTTTAGATTAACGGGTTTACCCGAAACCCGTGGGTATACCCGATACCCGATGGGTATTTACCCGCTAGAAACCCGACGGGTTTTGGGACGGGTTTGGGACAAGCTTATCTAATCGGTTTTGGGTTTGGGATTACCTAAACCCGTCCCAAACCCGACCCATTGCCATCCCTAGTCGGGTTAAACATGAACAAACGTCTCGAACCGTGAACTGGTTGGACTAGGGTGGTTCCTGATCGATCAGATCACTTGGGTCGAGATGGGTTTCTGTTGTCTAGAATGTTATCACACCGTCTCGATCAGAACTGCAAAACCTTTTAAAATAATCAAGTACCAAGACGATCTGGTCGTTGGGACGGATTGCCGTCTGATCGGATTGCCATCCGATCGGACAGCCATCCGATCGGCTTGCACTTGGTTCCACACTTAAACATTTTTCCAAGTTTCAAAGGACTGGACGTCGAACGGATTGCCGTCCTATCGGATTGCCATCCGATCGAACGACCATCCGATCGAACGACCATCCGATCGTGTGACGTTTGGGACTTTGGTACTTGATCAATTTCAAAGAACAGTAGTTCCAACGAATTGCTATCCGATCGGATTACCATCCGATCTAGTGACAATCTTGCTGTGAACTTGTTCTCACTAAGTGTCCTGCCAATCGGATTGCTATCCGATCGAACGACCGTTCGATCGATCGACCTGAAGGGTAGAGATACTTCTCTATTTTTAAAATACTACAACGAAAACTTCAAAGCCATCATACACAAACACATCCTTACCAACGATTGTCAGTCCAATCGAATGGCCATCCGATCGGATGACCATCCGAACGGATTGACATCCGGTCGACTGGCCATCCGATCGGATTGCCATCCGATACTTGGTCACTTTTCACCGTTTTATGCACCGCTTTTCGCTTATGCTATCGTTAACAGTTCAGGCTAATCATTCTAGCGCTCCCTTCAATCCATTAACTTCCATCGCTGTGAGTATACTCGATCCCTTTTTGCTTTATGCACTTTTGGGTGTTACATAAGTTACCTATTCTAAATCACATCAAACACACGACGCAAACACTATTTATACGCTGACCGTTAATGCATGTTATACGTGACTCGATGAATGCCTGTTTGTTATGTTTACATATTGATTGTTGTCTACCTGCCTTAGCAACGATAGTACTATAGTTTGGACTCAGCACCTGTTCACTCAGGGGTTGTTAAGGACAATACTTCACGTGTTCGCAGTAGTGAACATGTGATGCGCACTCGCTACTCACAGTCAAATCGCAGTCATTGGTATTGATAGGATCTTTGTCGATAACTTACATGCTTCACATTATACGTTGCACATGCTGGTTATGCGTAAACGCTTTCGAACTCTATTACTATTAGCAAACTTGTATGCTCACCTTTACACTATGTGTATTGACCTCTATTTTAACGTATGTGACAAGTGCTTAGGATGTTTGCTTGCTGTTTGATGAACCAAGCTAGGATGAAGTCTAGAAACAAACTAAATAAAATCTGAGTTGTCGGAATGGGTATTTATCTTTGAGAACAATGTCTGTAATAACTGTTTTTATTTTATATGTTTGTGGTATGAGACATGAACCTTAATATATTATAACGAATAGTTGTTATGGATTCTCCTGGACAATCTGTTTCGCTCAGTGCCATGCCCCGATGTTTCCGTCATCGGTTGGGGTGTGACATGTACTGTGTTATATAGTGTTGCATAGTGTTATATATTGTTATATATATATATATATATATATATATATATTTCTGGTAGCTGTTACATGTTTCCGGATTTTTAGAATGTCCGGATTTGTAGTGTTGGTATTAAAAATGGATTGCTAGAATTTAGGAGATGTTACCTTTTTTGAAACATATAAAAAGACACTACTACCCCTACAATTTACACTTTGTTCCCTATTGATCTCAACCATTAGATCAAAGATCTAATGGTTTAAAACACTTATTCTCACACTTTAGGCCCTTTTTACACTATCTTTACCCAATATATGTATAAAGTATATCGTACAATATGCGTTAACGTACGCTGCGTACGCGAGGCAAGTTTGTATGTTATAAAAAACTAATGCTATAAGTTTCGCATGTTATATTACATTTCTTGAATCGCATGTATATACATTCTAAAAGTCTCATGTTATATTTACTGAAAGTGGCATGTAAATCGCATGTTATATTATTAAAAGTCTCATGTAAATCGCATGTTATATTATTAAAAGTCTCATGTAAATCACATGAATATACATTTCTAAAAGTTGCATGTTATATATAGAAATGAAAGTCGCATGTTATAAACCAAAATCGCATGTTGGTAGTGCCTCGCGTACGTAATGTACGTTAAGACATTTTGTACATTAACCGGTCTCTCTCTCTCTCTCTATATATATATATTATTTACTATATACGACCCGTATACAGGTATTAAAAACACCCAAAAAACTGATTAAAACCTCACAAAAAATATACATCAGGCCGTATAGCATTATATTGCTCGTGTAATGTTATACGACTAGTATACATGTAAAACGAAAAAACATTCTCTGTAGCTATATATGTACAACAAAATTTTATATGAGTCATATAACATTATACGACCCGTATAGAGGTGTGAAAATAATAAGAAAGTATAGGTGTGAAAATAAAAAATTATATTTTAACCATAGAAAAGATGCACCACAAAATATTTGGTCAATTGGTCGGTTTCAAAAGTATTAAAAACGGATAATGCTAAAATAATAATTCAAATACTCCTCTCACTCACAAATAGATATTTCTAGAGACAACTCGCCACGTGTCCTCCTCATCCCCTCTATAAATCCAACTTCACTTGTACACCAATTCCCCACACCAAATCAAAACCTCATTAATTTCAGTAATACTTTCCAATACAGAAGCGATCAAAATGGCCGGAATCATGAACAAGATCGGAGACGCACTCCACATCGGCGGCGACAAATCCGACGACAAGAAGCACGAATCTGACTACAAATCCGATGTCAAGAAGCACGAAGGTGACCAATCGAAGTCTGAACCCAAGGTAGGGATAATTGATAAGATAAAGGCTAAAATCCCCGGAGGAGATGGAGGAAGTAAGGAGCACAGCGGTGAAGGTGAGAAGAAGAAGAAGAAGGATAAGGAGAAGAAGAAGAAGGAAGGTGATCATCACGACGGCGGTAGCAGCAGCAGCGACAGCGATTAGATCTCCGATCGGTATGTGTATGTTTTGATTATTTTCAGATCTGTTAGTTCTTAGTTCTTACACTTGTTCACTTTTCGGTTTTCATACGAACGAGCGTTGAAACGACGACGCATCGTTGATGATATCACTGTGTCGATTCGTATATTTTCAGATCTGTTCCTCAGTTCCTCTCACACATATTCAGTTTTTAGTTTTCGTAGACGTAAGGTTTGCACGAACGAGCGTTGAAACGACGACGTATCTGTGTATACAGTATACTTACAGTTTCAGATCTGTTAGCACTCACACTTATACTGTTATACACTTGTCACATACGTAGACTTTACATGATCGAGCGTTGAAACGATGATACATGTTTGATAATCACCGTGAGGATTCATCATTTATGTGTTTTTAGAGTGTGATTCATGAGATACAGATTTATATTTGAGTTTTCGAATGATTAATTGTTGTTGTTTTGTGCTTTGTTTATGCTGGGGATGAGTGATTTACATGAAGCTAGAGCTATCATGGGTGTGCTTTTTCTATTAAAATAAATTGTAATGTAATGAAAAAAAAAAGGAAAAAAAAAAGATTTATGGATTGGTACTTAATTCGAAATCAATGGGGTGTAATTGCTACTAGCTAGTGAATGAAGAAGTTTAATTATTGTACTGTTACTCTGTTAATTTAATACTTTAACAAGTAACTTGTTTTACGCGTATAGTACACTGAATTTATATTGTCAAATGAAAACGTACTATATTCTATCTGACGTGATTGGTCTCTGGAAAAAAATGTCAAAACATAGATCAACTGAAAACGTACATAAAAATAAGCATAGAAAAGTATTTTATTTTGACCCGATTCATTTCCGGGAAAAATTTAACATTTACGTCAAAACGTAGAATAACAAAAAATGTACATAATAAAAAAACATAAGAACATATTATATTTGACCTAACTCATTTCTGGGAAAAAATTATGTCAAAACGTAAATTAACTTGAATTTCTACCGACACGTACATGGCAATCATGTAGAGCTCTATTACAAAGTTTTTAGAAAGTTAAGGGGTTGTAAGTGTAAACGTTGAAAACTGAAAGGGAAAAAAATAAGTTAAAGTGCCATTCACAAAAGGTTGGTAATAATATTGTAGCTAGGATTTCCTCACCGCGCGTTGCGGGGGAAAATCTATGTACGAATCAAACGGTAAAAGTTAGTTTTTTAAAACAGTTATATTACATTATAATGTATATATTCAAAACCAACTTGTTCTAATTAATAATAACTGTTTAAAAAATCAATTTTAGATACCGCAAAAGTAAGTATATAAAATTTTCAGATGGGTAGATTGGTATGTTTTCTATAAATATTTTATCGCGAATTTAGTTGTAAAAAGATAACGAACGGAAGTTATAAGAGGAATTAAAGGCCTACATTATTTAAGATGTAAGAGATTAATTTGAAACCTTAACAAAATATTGTAGCACTATATGTAAAAGGGATGATAACTTTACCAGTGGACACTTGATAAATTTAGTTGAAATTCATGAGGTAGGAATGTAAGTTGTTTAAAAAAAACTAACAAAAGTTGAGGAGACACTTAATAAATTAGTTAAAATTTAAGGGGTATGAATGTAAGTTGTTTTAAAAAAACTAACAAAAGTTGAGGGGGTAAAAATAATAAAAACTAAAACCTTGGTGGTCAAAACATACAAATAAAAAAGAATTATTATGAGATAGTTACAAATGTCACTTAAAAAGGAGTTAATTACAAAAATGTGATGAAGAATGAAAAGGTAAGTATGTGAGTGAATGGTATTCTTGTAATTAAAATAAAAAGGAAGGGGTCAATAGGTAATGTAGCTATGGATGTAAGTATAATATAATCCATGTAATGTTTGTATCTTTTAATTAGTGAGAGCATAAAAAATTATAAAAATTATCATTTATAATTATTTGTTTATTAAAATATTACTAGTTAAATTCCCCGGTACGTTGCGGCGGGTATCATTCAGTATGGGTTCGATTCATTACGACATCGATACGGTATCGCCACTCGGTATATCAAGCGAACGATAAAACCCAAAAGATAAAGTCACGATATGACCAAAATAATATCAATATGTATTTTACATCGGTCAAAAACCATAAATACGAATATCAGTAACGGTTCTGATAATAAGGATACCGATACCGATGTTATACAGTCGAGATCGGCAGGGTATCAATGTTGCTAAGATATTATCTTATAAATTTTATATGAGAAAACTTAAAATAATAAAATAAGGAAACAATAAAATAATAAATTAAAGTAATAAAATAATAAAACAATGGAAACTTAAAAAACTATAATATTATAAAAATCTTGGGTTATGAATATTATTAAACATTTACCATGAAGATCAAGATTTACCTCTAGATTTACCAAGCAAGTGGATGAACTCTTTGTCAAACTTAGGGATAGTTTTGTCTACTAAATAGTTAATCTTGTCTACCAAATAGTTAACCTTGTCTACCAAATAGTTAATCTTTTGAGTAAACTGCCATTTTAGTCCCTGAGGTTTGGACAGTTTTGCCACTTTAGTCCAAATCTCAAACCTTTTGCATCTGGGTCCCTGTGGTTTCAGTTTTATTGTCATTTTGGTCCAAAAGTGAAATCAACTCAAATTCTTCAAATTAAATTATGATGTTTTGTCCTTTTCCTCAGGGGTAATTTGGTCATTACAAGTATTATTTTACCACATTATTAATTAAAATAATTAAATTAATTAATCCTTTTAAGAAGCACAGACCCAACCATCATCTTCTCCAAACCAAATTCTATTTTCATCTCCATTTCAAAGAATCAATCAAAGAATTAACGGCGAATCAATCAAAGAATCACATGAAACCCACATCAAATTCCACCTTCAATCTTGACCCACAATCGATTAACAGCGGCGGCGGTGGTGGAGATGGCAGCGGAAGACGGCGGGGAAGAGGGATGTAAACCAGAAAAAAAGGTGTCCTACTGGTTGACGAATTTCCCAAGAGATCTAATGGCTAGTGCGATGATAGGTGGAATGGTGCACACGGATGTAGCCCCTTTCAAGATTTTGAAACCCCAAAACTTCACCCTATAAACAATCAAGATTTTACCAACATTTTATTACTATAAATAAGCAACAAAAACATGCAATAGAACTTGTACATTGTGCTTTATGAGTTTTTCAAAAAAAAAAAAAAAAAACTTGATTGTTTACCTTTAATCCAAAGATTTTTACCTTTTGCAAATTTAACCCTACATAATTTGTTTTTTAACTTTAACACAAAACTTTTCATTATTTGCAATTTAACTTCACAACTTTTGTTACTTATAGTTTTCATCTTTCGCAAATTTTCGTTTTACGTATAGTTCTAAATTTTTCGAGTTAATACGACGCAGCGTACGACTGTGGTTCAACCTTTTTATGTTTTTTTTTTTTTCAAATTTTGCAAGTTAACACGGCGCTACGTGCATGTGTGGTTGAACGTTTTTATCTCTATTTTTTCATGCTTGACAGGTTCGTCGCAACACCCAGATCATAGGTCGAGTCAGTGTTGGTAATCGATGAAAGTTGTGTGACATTAGTACTATTTGACACCGTTTTACACCCGCCGCAACGCGGAATGTGCTTTAGGGGTTTTTCAAAGAAAAAATGGTTATGCATACGGTTGTTTTAACCTTGGCTCTGGGGGTTTTCCAAAAAAAAAAAAAGATTTTTTTTACATTCCACCCAAAGGTAGTTCATAAATTACTTTTAACCCAAAATTATTTGTTTTTTTACTTTTAACTCAAAACTTATTATCTTTTGCAATCTATCCTCATAACTTTTTTTTTACTTTCAACTTTGCTCCTTTATAGTTTTCATTTTCCGCAAATTTTTCGCTTTATGCTTGGTTCTAAATTTTGTGAATTAACACATCGCAACGTGCGTCTTTGGTTTAATGTTTTTACGTTTCGTTCTAAATTTTGCGAGTTAACACGACGCAATGTACGTGTGTGGGTAAACGTTTTTACATCGTGTATTTTTTCCCCGTTTGCCAGGTTTAACATAACGTGCGGATCCTAGATCGACTTAGTTATAACTAAAGAATCCCCGCCGCATTACGGCGGGTCGAAATCCTAGTTTGTAAAAAAGTACAAAACCCACAAGATTCTAAACTTAACTCAACGTGGGTATTTCAAAGTTTCAATCTTTTTCCTCAAAAATCAATACCCAATTGAAATTTACTAAACAATCAAGATTTTACCAATATTTGTAAAGAACACACAAGATTCTGAACTTAACTCAACATGGGTATCTCAAAGTTTTAATCTTTTTTATAAAAAATCAACACCCAATTGAAATTTGCTACAGATTTGTCACCATCTTAAACAAAATCTCATAAAGACACAAACTTTATGCTTCAACAGCAAAAAAGAAAGATACCCAGATGAAGAAAACATGTACTCCAGTTAATATATAGAAGAAAACTGTATTGATGTGGTGATGATGATGAGTATAGACAAAATACTGAAACGTTAGAGAGAAGCAAGAACAAATGGAGATAAAAATAGAATTGGAGTTTGGAAGAGAAAAGTTGAAATGGAGATGAAAATATAATTGGGTTCGGAGAAGATGATGGTTTCTTTTAAAGGGATTAATTAATTTAATTATTTTAATTAATAATTTGTTAAAATAATACTTGTAATGACCAAATTACCCCTGAGGAAAATAATAAAAATCAGAATTTAATTTGAGTAATTTGAGCTGATTTCACTTTTGGGCCAAAATGGCAACAAAACTGAAACCACATGGATCTAGATGCAAAAAGGTTAGAGATTTGGACTAAAGTGGCAAAAACTGCCCAAACCTCAGGGACCAAAATGGCAGTTTACTCTAATCTTTTGTAGTATAAATACTAGCTCAAGTTAGAAGAAAAAATGCACCTCATGTATACACTTTCATAAGTTATACAATTCTCTTCTTCTTTCTGTCATAACATTTCTAAAGTTCTTAAAGTTTTAGCACTAATCTTGTGTTAATTCTTGTTATATTATAACACGTTATCAGCACGAGTCGCTTATATCCTAATCAAAGAAGACCTTAAGCCCAAAGATATCCATCATAAGCAATGTAAGCACTTCATTAACTTTATAATTCACTTTGAAAAAAAATTAAGTACAAAAGAACATTTTAATATACATATTTCATAACTATGGGACTACTAACAATCTAACATTTAATTATGCATCTAACTTTGCTTTTATCGCTGTAACTACAGGACTACTAACAATCTAACATTTAATTATGCATCTAACTTTTACTTTTATCGCAACTAACTTTTATTTATACACATACGCTCACATTTCATTTAGAGTTTACGTTTATTTATGTATACTAACATTTTTATTCTTATTATTATGCATCCTAATTTTATATCTTATAAAATAACATTTCTGTAGTACATCATTTATTATAAACTAGTAGAACCACCCGCCGCGTTGCGGCGGGGTTCTAGATAACTCGTTGTTTCATTGTAGCCAATAAATAAAATGATCATATTCAACAATGAAATGAAAAGTTGCATTTCAAAGGGCGGGGTGAATCAAAATCATAAGTGATAACTCCTCACTTCCATGATAAAGGGTTTTAACATTTTTGAAAGATTTTACAGACACAAAATATGCCACTTTCGAAGACCTGGTGAGCAAAACCGGTGATCAGTAGTATATGTTTGAAATATCACATCATCCTAAGACACCCAATATTACAGTAAAATAAAGAAGCTAATTAATTAAAAAAGAACAAAAAAAGGTAAGACAATCTGGGCATATTCTATCAAACATCTACACAAACACGTTACAGGCGTTACCTCAAGGGCACGCTAATTGAATTTCCTTTTGCGTAAAGGCTTGATGGCGTGAAAGATATCACCTCCGTCAATTGGAAATCCATAGCCCACCCAACTCTGGAATGTGAACCAAACAGGGTCTCCCTTCGCTAGCTTTTCTCCACATAAGCTTTTGGGTTCTTTATCCTCGTTGATAGACTGGGGAACAACAATTTTTTGTTCGTCTTTAACAGATTTGAAACCACCAGTTGCTTGAGTGCAACATGAAATACATATAACCAACATGGAATCCTTTCGCTAGCTTTTCTATTCTATTCTTCCACATGCGCCTTAAGCCAATGAAACAATACCTGCATCCATGACCAAAGAAACAAAACCGTATGCAAAGAAAAAAAAAAAAAAAAAAAGAAAAAGAGAAGACCATAAAAGGCAAAAATTAACTTATTTTGATAGAATAACTAAACTAAGGCTTCGGGCAAAACAAAATCTTACCAAAATGAAGTTATTAGTTAGCTATTCATGATGGTTGTTAAAATGGACTCTTAACTATAGCTCGCCTCAGAGCAAATTTCATGTAAATATTATAATTTGTTAACCACTTCGAGAACCTTGTTGCAGACATACATACGTAGCCTTTCACAGTATAGCATTTGTTAACTGTTACAACTGAATCTAAGAAGACAAAAATTTAGGTTGTGGGAAGTTACAAACCTACAGGGCGCCGAAACAACCGAACATAGCATAAGTACTACTTTAAGTTAATAAACAATATCTCCATCACCTAAAAACTTTAGATCATTCAACAATATCTTCATCACCTAAAAAACTTGAAATTAAATCCTTATCTCAATTCAATCACCAAAATACAAATTCTACTTATGAAGAATATCAAAATCCAAATTAGATCATCAACTTCATATGCCCACCACACAGAAACTTTTCCTAAATTACTATTGAAGTGTTTAAAATGTCTATAAAACTCAAAAGAACATCAAAGGATTAGCTAAGCTACAAAATAGTGGCATAGATGTCTAAATAAACCAAAAACAATCAAGAATATATATATACAAACTATCCTTAACATGCTATAAAACACACATTATTAGCCGAGAAATTTCTAAAACCGAATACGTTAAAACTTAAACATTGTAACTCAGACTGAATGAATGTCTGATATACCAACCCTCTTTTCCCTAGCAATATACACATGGCCAAACTTTCCCCTTCCAAGCGGCTTCCCGATGTCAAGATCATTAAAGTTCCACCTCTTCTTTTCCGATGCTGCCTCTACAGAAGCCTGTATAAAACAGCATAACACTAAAATCAATAGATACTTCACAAAAACCATAAATCATCATAATTCATAACCCAAATTGAAACTACAGTATTTACAACCCTTGCAATTCAAACCATATGATGACTTTCAAAACCCTATGTTATCTCTATCCTCCAAATTCATCTCATGCTCAAAAATTATTATATAACAACAAATAAAACCAAACCCTAACATTTTCAACTTTAAGAGAATATACTCTGTATATAAAACTTAACAAACTCATAAAACAAAAAGCTACAATCACACAACCTGACACCGCTGTCTTCGGATTTAAATTGAAACCCTAGCCGACGCAGAACCAACAACCCAAATCACCGCCGTAGTCGGGTTCGCAGTGGAATCCTAACCGCCGAAACACCGATTTCGGTCTCTTTGAAACAATTACATACTTCTATCGGAACAATGATGGGGCTATTGCAGTTTATGATTTAGGTGAGTCTGGGGGCTGTGTTTTGAGTTTGGGGATGGGTTATGCAGAGGTGGGGAAGACCGGAAGATGCCGGTCATATGAAACCGGAAAACTGATACTGTTGTTAAGAGCTTTCATCAATACACACATATACACACCTATATACAAGTGAATAACCGATAATATATACACACACATATACAAGTGAATAACTGAGCATATATACACACATACATATATATACACAAAGACTTGTGGCTCATAGATTCAGACAATTGCAACAAAAGAGATTCTAAAATCTAAACTACAACAGATCGCGAAGAAAACAAAACAAATCAACTCAATCGATACGTATTATCTTCATCGTTTAGGATTCTGTATGCAAAAAATAGATCAATATACGAAAGCTGCTTACCTGAACGACAATATACACGAAACAATTCGGTGAATCGATTGTAGAAAACGTAGGCAGACGAAGAGAGATATTAGAATAAAGGGGGATAGATCTTGTAGCGATTTGTAAATACAGATTGAAGAGATCTGATTGGGGGTAGAATTAGGGTTTGATGAGAAGAGAACCAGAGGTTCGATTTGGGGGAAAAGATGCGTTCACGAGGCAGAAAACCGGAGATGGGTGTTTTGAGAGGTGGGATGCAAGTTAGATGACCTACAGATGCCAGTCATGAGTGACTTGGAAACTTGCACTGTTGTTAAGAGGTTTCATCAATTGTTATTATATAAAATACATACATATATATATATAACCGTTATATAACGGCTATAAAACAGTAAGATAACCGTTGCAAAACGGTTATAATTTACCACTATAATTTACCAACTATCAATCTCATTTTTTTCACAATAAACACTCTTCTTCTCAAGGTTATTCAAGAAAAAATTTCGAAGATGATTCAGCCGGTTTTAATATTGGCCGGCACAATATTAATATTGTTGCCAACCTTAATGTATGGGCTTCCACCTCATCTTTGTAGTACTTATGTATTCATTTATTTGTTTATAGTTGTACCTATGTATGTTATCTCATTTTAATGAGTATTTAGATTTTAATATTTATCTTATTTATGTTTAGCAACAAAATGGCAAACATCGCAAAAATTGAATTCCCAGCTCTTAATATCACCAGAGAAAATTATATGCCGTGGACGGCACATGTTAAGCGACATCTCAAATCAATGGGTGTTTTGGAAACGATAACGACGGGGAATAAATGTAGCGATTAAGACAAGGTAAAAGCCGATGTCTTCCTCCACAAACACATTGATGAGATGTTGCAATTTGAATATTCAAATTGTGAGGATCCATACGTTTTGTGGGAAGATTTAAAAAGCAGATTTGATCATCAGAGGGAAGTTTTACTTCCCACTGCTAGAGATGAATGGAACAATCTCAGGTTCCAAGATTTTAAAAAAGGTGAATGAATACACCTCTGCTTTGTTTAGAATATGCTCAACGCTCCGATTATGTGGGCAAACTGTTACGGAGGAAGATAAGTTGGAGAAAACTTTCTCCACATTTCATGCATCAAATATAAACTTGCAACAACAATATCAGTTGCAAATGTTTCAAAGATATTCTGATCTAAATTCATTTCTCCTCGTTGCAGAGAAAAACAATGAGCTACTAATGAAAAATCATCAAGCTCGCCCCACTAGAACATTAGCCATTCCAGAAGCAAATGCTGTTATTAATGATGATACTAAAAACTCTGGAAGAAAATGGGGACGAGGCCGTGGCCGTGGCCATTTTGGTAAAGGTAATGGTCGCAACCATTCCTTCAAAGGAAATAATAATTTCCGAGGTAATTCCCATGGTCGTGGACGTGGTCGCGGTCGTGGTCGAAATCAAAGAACCCCCAATTACCACACTCCACAAAATACCAATTCCAACCAGTATAATAAAAGGAATGAAGCTGGTAGGTCCGAAAACAATGGCACTTCTTGTTTCAGATGTGGAAGTACAAACCATTGGTCAAAGGCTTGTCGTACACCTTCACATTTATGTGAACTTTACTAAGCCTCTCTCAAAAGAAGAGAAAAGGAGGTGAACCATGTGGATAATTTTAATGATATCAACGTCGAACTGAATGTCGCCGACTATACCAATGACATGGAACTCTGAAACAAATGTTGCTAAACCATAATAGTTATATGCAACAATTATGTAATTTCCTTTATTATAACTATCTGTATTATGTTTCATTAGTCTTTCTTTTCATGTAACGTTTTCAACTAACAAATAAACTTCATTAAATAAATAATTCATAATGCCTTCGTTATACACTTATTATTATTTCTCTTTATATTTTCAAGATTAAAATGAATACCACTGGAACACAAGAGTAAACAAATGATGCAGATATATGTATAGCGGATAGTGGAGCCACACACACTGTTTTGGTCAAAAATTACCGAAACAATTAAGTGATCAAATTAGTTAAGTGAGGTAGTGTGCTAAGAAAATGTGTTGAAAAGATGCTAATTGAGTTATTTGCAAAAACAGTTTTCAGGATACGACTCAGGATATTGAGCTGTATCTATGATCAAACAATGAGCGAAAATGTAAAGGGTGACACGAGATGTACGAGGAAAGCCCTTGATCAATCTAGATCGCCGGCACAAAACCTCGGGAGCTGACAATCGCAGCTGCCTTGTTCTTCTTATTACTTCAAATGTCAGGATACAGAGCAGGATATGATGCGGATCAACTAAGTGTTACAATGTAATTTCGATACAAGTGTAAGTGTTTTGTGAGTGTTTGCAGGTAGAGAGAAAGAATGTATGAGAGATTGTGTGTCCCTAATCTGATCCGATCAATCCTTTTTATAGTAAAAGAAACTAACTAACTATCCTATTATTCCGGGATTCAGCGAATATTCCATATGTGAACGTTGTACTCTACGTCTTCCGGCTTCAACGTCCATAATCTAACTGATTTGCCCGAGTCTTGAGGAGAAGAAGTCCACTTGAACGTTAGAGACTTGTTCCAATAATCTGCACGTGAGTTAATTAATCACCACCAGGATACTGCATCATGATGCTACCAATATCCTGATTCGGTATCCTGATCACAATAAAAGAAACATAGTCAGAATATTAGTCAGGATATATAAACAGAAAATCACCCATAACACACACTATACTTAAATCTAAGAAACATTTTTATGAGTTGAAACCAACAAAAGGAACCGTTGATACAATATCAGGTCCTACAAACTTGATAGAAGGAGTGGGAAAAGGTAATTTAATATTACCAAATGGTACAAAGCTCTTAATAGAGAATGCTTTATTTTCCCCAAAATCAATGAGAAACTTGTTGAGCTTCAAAAACATATATCATAACAGATATGATACTCAGTCAAGGATTGTTGATAATAAAAAATATTTGCACATCATGCGCAAAGATCATATATTGGAAAAACTGCCAATGCTCCACTCTGGTTTGCATTATACACACATTAATGTGCCTCAAGCACACATGGCAGTAAAAGAAAGTTTTTGTGATCCTGAGACATTTAACTTATGGCATGACAGACTAGGCCATCCAGGATCTACAATGATGAAAAGAATTATTGAAAACACACATGGACATCCATTGAAATATCAAAAGATTTCCCAATCAGATAAAATGCCTCAATGTACCTCTTGTTCAATTGGAAAACTAATTACAATCCTTAAAAGTTGACAAGGAATCACCAATGTTTCTTGAAAGAATTCAAGGTGATCTATGTGGACCAATTCATCCACCATGTGGACCATTTAGATATTTCATGGTCTTGATAGACGCATCCAGCAGATGGTCTCATGTCTCTTTATTATCAACTCGTAATATTGCCTTTGCAAAATTTCTTGCTCAAATTATCAAACTACGTGCACATTTCCCTGATTACACTGTTAAAAGGGTGAGACTTGATAATGATGGTGAATTTACATCACATGCTTTTAATGATTATTGCATGTCTGTGGGAATTGTTGTCGAATACCCTGTTGCTCATGTACATACACAAAATGGCTTAGCTGAATCATTGATCAAATGTTTACAGCTAATCGCTAGACCATTAATAATGAGAACAAAACTTCCTGTGTTAGTTTGGGGTCATGCAATTTTACATGGTGGATCATTGATTCGTGTGAGACCAAGTGCAAATCATAAGTACTCCCCATTACAACTTGTTTCTGGCCATGAGCCAGACATTTCCCACCTTAAAAGTTTTGGGTGTGCAGTGTATGTTCCTATTGCACCAGCACAACACACAAAAATGAGACCTCAAAGAAGGTTGGGAATATATGTTGGATATGAAACAGCCTCCATCATACGATATCTTGAACCTTTAACAGGTGACGTATTTAAAGCACATTTTGATGACTGCCGTTTTAACGAGGCAATGTTCCCAGCATTAGGGGGAGAAAATAAAAAACGAGAAAATGATGTCTCATGGTGTGTGCCTTCAATGTCTCATCTTGATCCAAGAACAAAACAATGTGAGATAGAGGTTCAAAAGATAATACACTTGCAAGACATTGCAAATCAATTGCCTGATGTTTTTACTGATACAAACAGAGTTACTAAATCTCATATACCAGCTGCTAATGCTCCAGCTCGAGTTGAGATCCCAAGTAAGGCAATAGATAATAAGATAGCTCACGAATCTCAAAAACGTTTGAAACGTGGAAGGCCAATCGGTTCAAAAGATAAGAATCCTCGAAAAAGAAAAGCACTTGTAAAGGAAATTGACCACAAAGAGAATGATCTTGATAAAACACTAAATACTGAAACCACTCATGAGGAAGATGTTGATGATGCTAACAAAGAGATATCAATCAACTATGGTTATACACATGTCATATGGAACCGATATGAAATGGAAAATATTGATGAGATATTTTCTTATTCTATAGCAAGTGACATCATGGGTGGAGATGATGATTGTTAGGGATGGATTTTCTAAACCCAAGGATCATGGATCCTCAAGTGTAGCCAGGATCACGGATCCTCGATTCTGTTTGAATTAAGGATCCTCAGAAGACGTTGCAGGTTTAAGGATCCAGGATCCTCATTATTATCCTTATACTAACGTTGTTTCCACTGTATTTGAACTTGATTTGCAGGAGTATACGAATGGGACTTGGTCTTGCCGAGATTCTTGGGGAATATGCTCCATTATTCTGCACGTGCATAGCTTGTTTGACCGTTATGGAAGTCGTGGGAAGCTAGCATGATTTGCAGATTGTTTGTTATTTAGTTTATTTCTATTTTTATAAGGGGATAACGAGCTTGATAGTAGGAGAAAGTTAGCAAACACACACACTCGAAAACTCTCTGCAACTTATTGGCGATTACATACATTTTGCACGCTAGTGATCCTTGTAACAAGCTTGTTATCATCCCGAATTGTAACCTTTACTTATTTAATATAGTTGGTGATCGGTAGTTTCCATCACCCGAGGTTTTTTATGTCGGAGATCATCTATTGATCAAGGGTTTTTTCCTCGTATAAATCCTTGTGTGTCACACCCCGATATTTTCACATATTACCGGTGGGCCCGGCAGGGAGTATCGTGACGTAGTTGATATCATCATAGTCAATATACACAATATAATAGCACAACGGAAGGCTTGGTGAATAAACTATTACAAACCATAATGTCTGAGTGTTCGACGAAAGAATATACAGACTGGATTGTGATAAGATCCACAGGCGGATCATAAAATACAAAGAAACAAAATAACAGACTTCAAGTATCTTAGGGATTTGCAAGATCCTCTTATTCGACACCTAATAGCTCCAGCCTATTTACGAGAGGTACCTGTCAATTAATCTTTAGGAAAATACGTCAGTTTACACTGGTAAATACAATTAACTGACTCTTTTGAAAACATTTATGAAAATTGATTTAAGTGCACATGGCACAATTCATTTATAACTTGAGACAATTATTTAAATATAATATTGTATATAGATTTACATGTTTGTCTTACAATTTGGGGCCGGTTGGAAGCCAGTCATGATTAACCAACTCACCACTTATAGAACCCACAAAGGAGTTATCCCCAACATGTGGGTTTATATTTTTAGCATTTGCATCTGTCAGGTGTATGCCTACACCCCGTGCATAGGTCGTGGCCATTTTCAAATGAAATGAGCCGAGGATATCCAGGACACGGTCGAATTAACCCCCAATGTTTATGTTATCAAACAAAACAGATTAAAACGGGTTATGTAAATTTATTAATCACAATCCGATTAAATGATTTCATACCCGACCAAGTGGTATTTTATAATACCATATCCCAAGCCCGTATAAGGGAAAATAAGTTAAAAGTATTAACCTGAGCTTAAAGTGAAGGTAACTCAGCTGTAAATCCTAAAGCTTTATGATGGTACCTTCTACTGGATGCTACTTAATCAGTATAGAAGGTTTAATAACCTATTAGGATGCTAACGGGTCTTTAGTTAAGTCAAAGACTTAGACCGGCTAGCTAGAAAGAAACTTTACGGTTCTAAACGCTAGATTAAGTGGATACCGGAATAGAATGTGGTTTAGATGCGACAAGCTTGGATACTTGTATAATATGGATAAACTAATCACATTCTGGAATTTGAGGATTTAATGATAAGGTTAAACCCGTTTCGGCTATTATACGTAAACTAGTCACATAAACCAATCCGAACGCGTAAACGCGTAACGGGTAACCAAATGAATTATATACAGGTCTTAATTGTTATTATGCTTAAAATATGTTAATACATCAGTAGGATATTAACATATATGCGCCAAAAGTAATTTAAACCAATTTAAGTCCCATAAGGGCATTTTGGTAATTTTAATGTTTATAAAAGAGATTTTATAACAAACTGAAGTTCTGGTCTTTTGAAATCAGTAAAAATATTTAATTTATCACATTACATCAGTAAGATATCATTCATATGTGAAATTTACTATTTATGACCAAACTCTGCCCCGAAAAGGGCATTTTGGTCATTTCACATGGGCTTTTAAGGATATTTTTGGAAACCTGTATTCATAACTTATACCTACTGTAATTATATTTAAATTTGTTTAAAAATTCAGTAGGTAACAAGTCTTAGATGTTAAATATGATTTTAAATCATACTATGCACCTAATTAGTGTAAAACTCGCTAATTGACGATAATCAAGATGTTTATGTAAATATGATATTTTGATCAATTTTAAATGTTCAAAAAAAATTATTTAATGTATGAAATCAGTAGGAAAAGGTTTGGCATTCAAATCATTTGTTAATTTCATTTTATGCTTAAAAAGGGTATTATCGTCATTAGCCGAATTATACAAGAACTCTATGTTTTAAACAGATAATAATTTGACCAAAAATCTTAAAATTCCTTAAAAATAATATCTTAACAGTAGGTAATGAGTTTTGGTTCAAAATCTAAGTTTAAACATGCATTATGCAAGATATCGCAAATTAATTAATAAAAAGCTTCTAATTACGATATCGCGCATAACTCCTATTTGAGACCAAGAACTGATGTCAAATTTTTGGGAAAAGCTTATATATCAGTAGCAAAGGTTTTTGTCCACTCACATTTCTAAAAATCTCATTTGTGTGTCAAAAGGGCGTTTATGGCATTTATAAGCATATTAACGATTAAGAGCATATAATTCAACCCACTAAGAACCATGCAATATAACTCCAGGGGGTTATACTACTGAGTAATGTGATCCTAATGGAAGCTTAAAACATGGGAGATTTAAGCTTGAACGGGTCAGAACTGAAAGTCAAAGCAAAAGTCAAGCTTTTGCGACTTTCGGTTATAAACTGACCTTAGACTGATAATTGTCGGGTTAGGACTGATTAAACATGTTCTAATATTAATTACCAAGTCATTAGAGTGTTAAAATATAATTTAGAACCTCTATTTTATTAATTTAATTCATTTTTAAACTTTCTGTCCAGTTTGACTTTTTGTCAAACTAGTTTGACCCGACAATTAACTAGTCAAATGAAATAATTAGGAGGTGCGCTTTCAAGGGTTAACCACCTACCTTAATATGGTTCCATAACCACTTTCGTTTCGGTCAGTGGCTGGACTATTTGTGATTAAACCGAAAGTCAAAGCTAAATTACGATATGTTTGACTTTTCGGTATTTAAGCTAATTAAAAGGACTAAGCAGGGATTAAAACTCTTACTTATGGTCCTTGCTATCTTTTCTACACTTGAAATTCTTCTCCTAATGCTTGCTAACTCCAGAGATGTCCAGAACACAAGTTTGAAGTGTGGAGTGTGAAGATGAGAGAAAGTGCAAATGAATTGCTGAACTTATGTCCCTATATATAGTGAATTCAGGTTGCTCCAGATGATTACAGGTGTTAGGGGATGAAATCAGGCCTCTACAGGTGTCTTGGTGGTTTGTAAAAACCATTAACAAGCCATAGAATCGATCAAAACTTGTTTGGAGCTCAAGGAATGGAAGTAACCTGCACCTGGCAACAGCATGCTGACGAAACAGGGCCGTCGCACTGCACGACGGCTGAGGGGTCATATGGTCGCGCTACGCGACCACCTATGATATCAGCCAAACAAGTTTCCTTTATGGAAAGATCAGTCCCTGTACTTATATGAGCTAAATATCTTTCGTTTTAAACGTAATTGGCCCTTGTAGTTAGATTGTAGATGATCAAGGGAGTATAACTAAACTCCTTTAGGCCCGATTTTGTTAATTGATCACCGAAAATATAAGTTTCGCCTCGTTGACACTTTAAACCCTAATTCTTGGGAATTTGCATAAACAACATATAACGATCTCGAAACCTCGTGAAATTTATATCACTTATTATTGAGAGTATATTTGAATATTTCGAAGCCTCGAGTTCGTTAAAAGGTCACTCAGAGGTAAGAATTAACATGTTGACACGTTTAACCCCTGTAGAAAATAATCTCCCGATTATTTTCATGAACGGCTTCTTATATCAAATTAATCACTCGTTTAAGAATATATTCTCTGTGTGTGGTCATTCAGAGGCATAAGTTCGGCATGTTGACACTTTTAGTCCCTCCAAACACATAGTTTCATCGTTTGTCAACTTTAGTCCTTCAAACTCAATCTTTTACATGATTAGGGTTTTAGGACACGTGTCTGTATATAATTGGACACGTTTTTACATGGTATTACATCCTCACCCCCTTAAAAGAAATCTCAATCTCGAGATTTACTAGAATAAGTGAGGGTACTTCTGTTGCATAGTGGACTCCACTTCCCACGTATATTCGGGACCTCTACGGGCGTCCCATTTGACCTTTACTATTGGTACGTGCTTCATTCGGAGCTTTTTAACCTGACGATCCTCGATTGATATAGGTCTTTCAACAAACCTCAGGCTTTCATCAATCTGTACGTCTTTATGAGACATAGCTAGCGATTCATCAGCTAGACATTTCTTGAGATTACAGATGTGGAACACATTATGAATTCCACTGAGCTCGTCAGGCAAGTTTAGCTTATAAGCTACACTGCCGACACATTCGATAATCTTGAATGGTCCGATATACCTAGGGCTTAACTTACCCTTTTTACCAAAATGTATCACACCTTTCCAGGGTGATACTTTTAGTAAGACTTTATCGCCAACCTCAAACTTTAGAGGTTTTCGCCTCTTATCAGCATAACTTTTCTGCCTATCCCTAGCAGCTTTCAGTCGATCATGAATCTGGACAATCTTGTCCGTCGTTTCAAGGACTATATCAGGTCCTGATAACTGTGCTTTCCCTAATTCCGCCCAACAAACAGGCGTTCTGCATTTCCTACCATACAATGCCTCAAAAGGCGCAACCTGAATGCTTGTATGGTAGCTATTGTTATAGGAGAACTCGATCAAGGGTAGGTGATCATCCTAACTACCTCCCAAATCAATAACACATGCACGAAGCATGTCTTCCAACGTTTGAATCGTACGCTCACTCTGTCCTTCTGTCTGAGGATGGTAAGCCGTACTAAAATTCAAACGAGTGCCCAAAGATTGTTGGAAACTTTTCCAAAAGTGAGAGGTATATCTAGTATCTCTGTTAGAGATAATAGATATCGGCACTCCGTGGAGTGCTACGATTTTATCCACATATAACTAGGCTATCTTGTCGGAGCTATAAGTCTCCTTAATGGGTAAGAAATGTGCTGACTTAGTCAGTCTATCGACTATAACCCATATGGTATCATTTCCGTGCCTTGTTTTAGGTAACTTGGTTTTAAAATCCATGGTTACCATCTCCCACTTCCATGTGGGAAGTTCTGGCTGTTGTAGTAGACCTGATGGCCTTTGATGTTCAGCTTTAATCTGAGCACAAGTCAGGCACTTAGCTACATGTGTGGCAAGAGATTTCTTCAATCCTATCCTCCAATAATTAGCTTTCAAATCCTGATACATCTTGTCACCTCCAGGGTGAACTGAATATTTGGAGTTGTGAGCTTCCTGGAGGATTACATCTCGAAGTCCTCCATGAATGGGAACCCAGATTCTTCCATTCAGTCTGAGAATTCCATCTTTGCCGGGTGTTAACTGTTCAGCAGTTGCACCTAACTTTTCATCTGGTAAGTTAACTTCCAAAATAGCATCTTTCTGTGCAGCTAATAGCCTTTCACTCAGGCCATTCTTCAGTTTAATGCTCTTAGCATTAATCCTGATAGGCTTGACTCTCTCTTTTCGGCTTAAGGCATCGACGACTACATTCGCCTTGCCGGGATGGTAGCAAATTTCACAATCGTAATCATTTAAAGTTTCCATCCAGCGGCGCTGTCTCATATTGAGCTCTTTTTGATTAAATAAGTGTTGAAGACTTTTGTGATCCGAATAGATCACACACTTTGTTCCATACAAATAGTGTCTCCATAACTTTAGTGCGAATATAACGGAACCCAACTCTAAGTCATGGGTGGTGTAATTCTTTTCATGCACCTTTAGTTGTCGTGATGCATAGGCAATCACCTTGCCCTTTTGCATAAGTACACAACCCATACCGGTGTGTGATGCATCACAATAAACGACAAACTCTTCGATTCCTTCGGGCAATGTCAATACTGGAGCATTGCTCAATTTCTGCTTAAGAATCTCAAAGGATTCTTGTTAATTTGGACCCCAATCAAATTTTACATTCTTACGGGTCAAAGAAGTCAATGGTGCAGCTATTCTTGAGAAGTTATCAATGAATCTTCAATAATATCCCGCTAGACCCAGAAAACTGCGAATTTCTGTTGGCGTCTTCGGTGCTTCCCAATTCATAATGGCTTCTATCTTGGAGGGATCTACTTGGATGCCCCGTTCACTAACAACATGTCCAAGGAATTGGACATCACGAAGCCAGAACTCGCACTTGGAGAATTTAGCATACAGCTTCTCCTGTCGAAGCAATCCTAAGATACATCGAAGGTGTTTCTCGTGATCAACTTGGCTATGAGAATAGATAAGTATGTCATCTATGAAGACGATGGCAAACTTATCTAAGTATGGTTTGCAGACTCTATTCATGAGGTCCATGAATGCGGCTGGTGCATTAGTGAGCCCGAAAGGCATCACTAAAAACTCGAAATGTCCATACCTCGTTTTGAATGATGTCTTTGGTACATCTTCAGTTCTGACCTTAAGTTGATGATACCCACATCTTAAATCAATCTTCGAAAAATAGCTTGCCCCTTGGAGTTGATCGAATAAGTCGTCGATCTTGGGCAAAGGATAACGATTCTTGATTGTTACTTTATTTAATGCACGATAATCAATGCATAAGCGCATTGATCCGTCCTTCTTTTTCACAAACAATATTGGAGCTCCCCAAGGCGAAGAGCTGGGTTGAATGAAACCCTTTTCCAGTAAGTCGTCTAATTGAGTCCTAAGCTCCTTCATTTCAGTAGGCGCTAGACGATAAGGAGCTCGTGCAATAGGTGCAGATCCTGGAAGAATGTCTATCCTGAATTCAACTTGCCTCTCCGGAGGTAATCCAGGTAATTCATCAGGAAAGACATCAGGATACTTGGAGATAATAGGAATATCTTCAATCTTAGGCTTTGGGTCATTTACTGACACTTGTGCCATATAGATGACACATCCGCTCTTCAAACACTACAATACTTTGAGAATGGACACATTGTTGGGCAGACCATACTGTGTATCTCCTTGGATGGTGACGAATTCACCAGAAGGGGTCTTGATGATAACTAGCTTTTTATCGCAGGCGATTTGGGCTTAGTTATGCGACAACCAATCCATGCCCAAAACTATATCAAACCCAGCCAATTTCATTGGCAAGAGGGATAGCGAGATAGAATGATTCTTAATGGATATGAAGCATCCATCAAGAAGAGTTGAAGCTGTTTCTAAGGTACCATCAGCAAGCTCTCATATTTTATGTCTAGAGTCTTAATAGGCAAATTCAGTGACTTACAAAACTTATGGTCTACAAAGGACTTATCAGCTCCTGAATCAAATAAGACTCTAGCATAGTTATTATTGATGAGGAAGGTACCTGTTATGACGTTCTCGTCGTTCACCACTTCCCTTGCGTTCATCTGAAAAACTCTCGCATTCGTTTTCTTTGCCTCCTCAGGCTTTTTAGCATTCTTGGGGCAATTTGTCTTGATGTGCCCCTTTTGTTGCAACCATAACAGGTTGCGTCCTTGATATTCTGGAACTCTACAGACTTGTGCCCTTTCTTTTTGCAAATCCCACATGGTTTGGCTTGTGAGTCTTGGTTGCACTTTCCAAAGTGCCTTTTGTTGCAGGTTTTGCACCTGGGCTTGTCACTGGACTGCCCTTTCTTAGAACCAAAGTGACCTTTGCTTTTCTTGTTTGACTGAGGAGACTTGTCTTCCTCCCTTTTCCTCTTCCCGTCATCGGTAGTTCTCTTTGCTCCACTCCTCACAATATCAAGAGTAAGAGACAAAGATAGATCCACAACAGATCTATACGTAGTAGGCTTAGAAGCCTTGACGTTTCCTTTCACTTCAGGAGCTAAACCGCCGATGAAACGCGCAATGCGTTTGGGTTCAGGAGTGACTAAATATGGTACAAGCCTGACATCGAGGTGAAACTGGTCACATAGGATCTACAGTCTTAAATCCTTCATTACCAAGGTGAGGAAGTCAGTTTCAATCCTCTCAAATTCATGCTGCGGACAATATGTGTCTTTTACAAGATCTACAAACTTGCTCCCCGAAAGGGTATACAGATGAACCTTTCCAGTGGACTGTACTAACGCTTTCCACCAAGTGAGGGCATCGCCCTTAAAAGATTGAGACACAAACATGACTATGTCTTCCTTAGCACATCCATTGATGTCAATCACAGTCTCCATTTCGTCTAACCATTTCATGCAGTCAATTGCTCCCTTTTCTCCTGTAAAATCCCTCGGTTTACAGGAGACGAAGTACTTATAAGTACAACTCTTTTTGTACTTAGCACCCTGGTTTAGCACCACTCTATGAGACTCAGATCTTTGATTGGATGAATGCTGAGATTCATCCCTTCTTGATGCATGCGACTGTGATAAGGGTTTTGTGTGAGTTTTGGACCGAACATGACTCGGTTCCTTGAATATCTTATCCACCGCTTGAGCAACTGCGGTGTCAATCATGGCTTGCAGTTCAGCGTTTGTAAGATTTATTCTGGTCTTATTATTGTTTTCTTCCCGGGGATGACTGTTTACTTCATCAGATCCAGCCATGATTTGGGTACTATATTAAACAATAATTCTATATTTAAATTATGCAATAAATCATCACATTGATGATTAGATGGTCATGGTATTATTAAACCATATAGACCATTTTAAGAAAATAATAATAATCAATGAGATATAATTCTTTATATTTTATCAGACAGGGGAATATAAATCACAACTGTCAATGCCATGAAAGACATTTTAATTTAGCACAAGGCTCGTCTCGAAGGACATTTAGACAGCACAAGAGGCCATGTCACAGGGACGATTAAACTATAATCAATGATCTCCTGGATCAGTGATCTTTTAAGGGTCGAACATAGTTCATCGCCTTGTTAACAAGAAGTTTATAAAGTAGAACTGTCATTGTCATTATTACACCTTTGCTTGTAAGTGTACATCTCAAATGGATGTTTTAGGTGTATACATCACGTTGATGTTTATTAGCCATGATTCGTATAGATCATATAGGCTATGATAGTGACTTGGGAAGGTCCAAGTACATTTGGAAGTTTGTGTGGTTTCCCGTACCGCACAACCAGGAATGTTAACATGTTTTCAGATGTTAACAGGGAGTTATTTTCTTAACAAGATTGTACCATCATAGCCATTAATATTTTTGGCTAGGTTATACCTCTAAGAATTTCTTTGGCAGATTAATTGAATTTGAATTGATATAGCATGATGATGTAATAAAATACATATTTGAAAATCGAAAATAACTTCATTAAATCACGAAACTAGTACAACGATGCCCTAAACGGGACTTGAAACAACATACTGCCCACGCAGGGGCTACGGAAATAGAAAGTAAGTCCACGCAGGGACTTGGTACTGAAAATAAAATAATGTCCTCGCAGGGACTTGATTAAAAGACGATACAAAATAAAATAACAATTTCCTACTTCTTCTTGCCTTTAATGAGGTTCGCAAGGCCCTTGAGAAAGCCATTATGCTTCTTCTTAGTTTCATCGGCTTCACGTTCAACCCGGTCTAACCTCTGCAGAATCTCCTGAGTTTGTTCCTGTTGGGGAGGATGAGGTTGATGATATGGTGGGTATTGATACCCTTGTACCAGATTTCCAGTTGGGTAAACTGGTGGGTAAGAAGAAGGATAAAGTGCATTGTATTGTGCTGCAGTAAGGTATGGGTCATGGGCTCCATATTCCGCAGTGGTTGGATACCCAGATGGGTTATACCCAGACGAACCTGGGTATGTTGGCATCGGGTTGTCAAAACCCACTGGCTGTGGCGGTGGTGCATGAGAAACTGGCGGGGGATTGACTTCCGGCACCGCGTGCGAGGGTCCACCCATTTGGGGGTCCTCGGCAATAGGAGGGTAAGAACTTGAACCATGAGGGGATGCGAACCGTGGTCCCCCACACACAGACATTCGAGCATTTCTCCTTCGCCTTGGCGGCTTGGGAGGCGGTTGAGGTGGTTCCTCAACTGGTATAGGTGGTGGGGTAACTGCTTGAAGTTTCGGATCATTTAAAGGAGGTTGAGCAGGAGAGTTATGATATGAAGGGGTGAATTGTCACACCCCGACCGCGTAAAACAACAAAGCGCGGCGGAAACATCGGGGCGTGTTGCAACAGAATCATTGTTTCATAACCATGGATACAAAAAGTGTTTCGTTTTATTAAACATTGAATAATTACATCGTCTGGAAATCTAAATACACAATTTAAACATAGTCTATCATTGTTATTGAGTCACTAAGGCCTCGTCCAGTCCTATGTGAGCATGCATCTTATCAATCGATATCATTCAACAATACCTGAAACATATGTGAAAACGAGGTCAGCAAAGAAATGCTGGCGAATACATTAGTTTTGTAGGAGTGTCGAAATCATGGCTAGTTTAGATGTTGCAATAATTTATTAAAAACCTTGTTTTGAAAAGAGTATAATATTGCAACTTAATTAACCAACTCAAATCAAGCGGGTTACAGTTTATAAAACCTCGTAGCCATGACTCTTAACCCAAAAATCTTTGTTTTAGTACAGCAAATTGTGAAAAGTATGTTATTTGCATAAAATGTTATATGTCCAAATTGAAATGATTCAAATAACGCTACGATATGTAATACCATACAAACACTTATATATAGGAAGTACCATCGGCGTATCCACCATGCTTGTATCATATTACACACGCCTTGTTACTTAATCACTTACTCAAATCAAACTACCAAAGTGAAATGTTCATGTCTAATGTAAATCATGTAATGTATAACCAATGTCAAAAGTGTTTATGTGTTAAATGTAAACCATGTAATATGTAACCAAAATGATATGTATGGCTAGTGAAATGCATCAACTAAACCATGGATGAAATGCACAAAACAAAGCGTTGAAGTAAAACTTGGTTTAAATCAAAGCTATGTTTTGTGTAAATGCATGATCAATGTAAATCATGTAATATGTAACCAAAACCCAATCGTATATCGCTTTGAAGCCAATCGTTTACCCAATCGTTAAAACATCGTGTGAAAACCAATCGTTTACCCAATCGTTAAAATATCGTGTGAAAACCAATCGTTTACCCAAATCGTATAATTCGTTTTAGGTCGTGAAACTACTTAAATGGTCGTCTTGCTAATAACATTCAAACCTTCTTGACGCGTTCATCGTTCCAACTCGCTCTCGCTCTCGTTCTTAACAAACCCTTACCAAAGGGTAAGTTAATAATTTCAGATTCAGTCGCTACCCAAAATATCCACACATAACCATGGGTATAGAGAATAACGGGATTTGTCAGATCCTATGGTACCATAACCTAATACTGGTCGGCTTGATCATTGCTAATGAATGTCATTGGTTATGTAACTACAACCAACAAGTTCGTTCACTTTATTGAAATCGTTCTTGAAACCATTGTAATTGTTTTTGAAACCATTGTTATCGTTCTTGAAACCACATTGTAATTGTTATTGTAATCGTTCTTGAAATCACATTGTAATTGTTATTGTAATCGTTCTTGAAATCATTGTTAAACATTTAGCACATATGAGTCACCCCAAAACAGTTGAAAACAGTAAAATAGGGGAATAATGTACTCGCCCGAGAATGCTTGGAGGTCTTGAACAACAACCAAACAAAGCTAGAGAGAGCACGGAATCAGTCGGCAATCTAAAACTATATAAATAAACCGGACTTAAATCGGGAGATCGGATAGGATGAGGCTTGGTAAACCAAATGAGTATTGGAACTCATATGATATGGTTTAACAAGGCCTACATACTACATTGAGACTAACCTAAGTGCTTTCGACCCATCGCGACCCATTAAGGTAACTTATGCTACTTTAACGCGTCGTGCGCGTGAAACGCGTTCGGACCGTCTAACTAGTCCTATGACAAGTGTTATATGCCTAAACATGTTACATAATCAGTTATGTGACAAAAGTTTAGGTTACATATGCTTAATTACCAATTATACATGAAAAGGGTATTCTGGTAATTTACCTAAGGCATATAAACTACCTATCATACAACTACTTAAACGAAGCGACCATAGGGTATAACCTCGGAAGGTTATTCCCTACCTACTATGGTCACCTAATGTATTTGGTCGGATCCTAATGATCGACCAAATGGGTCGGGTTCGAGGTATAAGCGATTTATTAGATCGCTTACCCTACGACCCTAGACAACGTGGTAATCAGTAGGCATAGTCCCAAGGGACTATAACCAACGTGATTACACTCACGTTGCGAAGTTCAAACGAACTTCGCATTGACCATAACTGGTCAATGTAGAAAGTCAAACAAAGTTTGACTTTCAGACTCGAAAGACTCGAAAAGCAATAAAAGAACGAAAGAATACTTACGAAGGGTCCCCGAATGCTAACTTCGATTCAAAAATCTCAGGTATGAAACAATAGTTTCAACTTAGAGTTTCTCAAATCAAAGTTCTTGTAATTTTGAAGCATGGGGGGTGGGGTATTTATAGTAAAAGGTCCACCGTTAAGATCGTTTCATGGAAAACGTGCCTTAATCCCACCCGTACAAGTGTCGGGACCTTATGGTGACTAAAATTGGTTCTTATCATCTGACTAGACAAATGAGAATGTGTGGTGGTGGATCAAACAGCTGCAATCTGTTGTTAGAAACATTTAACCTGGTCAGAAGGTCTGACGCGGGCCGCCTGAGGATGTTAAGATCCTGAGGCGGGCCGCCTAGGAGTCACAGATCAGAACAAAGTTTCAGAAATGTCAGTTTCAGTCCCTGCACGTGTTTAAGCCCATTTCCGGCACTTCTAAGGCCCGTAAAGCCAACTTTAAGGCCCTAAAATGATTCCTAAACATTGTGGACATGAAACATGCTCAAAAATATGCCGGATGTTGGTTCGTTTGGTCGTACGAACGCGATGTTCGCTTAATTACGACGAAATGCGCATAAGCGCGAAAAACGATCCAAATGACGCAACGAATGGATTTTTGACAAGCCAAACACTAAAGCATAATATAGTCATGCTTACATAAATTTTTGGATGTCCGGATGTATTCAGAACGTAAGTTATGCGCGAAAATGCAAACTTGTGCACTTTTTGACACTTTTAGTCCCTGAATGACACAAAAGTTTATTTTAGCATACCGAACACCTCAAAGCCTATTTCTAAGCTATGTGAAGGATATTTAAGGTGTGTTTAACTTATGGTCATGTTCCGGAATGTTCGTTACAGTTCAAATTGGCATACTTTCGCAGTTTGTCAAATTTAGTCCCTGTAAGCGAATTAACTTGATTTCGTCATACAAAAGCCTTCAAAACTTATTTCTAAGTTATGTAAAGGTTATTTAAGGTATGTTAAGCCTATGTCACTATTCCGGAGTGTTTGTTGCATTAAACTGGTTATATTTACGCATCGGTGCGCGTATAACCTTCCAGAAAGCGATTTAGAGTTTGGAATTGAACAAAGATTGATATGTGCAAATGATACACATATTTATACAAATCCAAAGTATGAAATACAATATTTCATTGGTTTGGTATTTGTTTGATGGCCGTGAAGGCACAGGTGTTACATGAATTCCCATTCATACCTTGACCACCATTCCTTAAATGGATCGGGCCCTTGGTACGGCGATCCTTGATACGAAGAACCGCTTGAGATACTGATAGGGTGGCTCGGTGTTCCGGTTTGCATTTCAGGGTCAGGGTCGTCTTCCATTTCAATCTCCTGGGAGAAGTGATCTTGAGGTCCTAAAGGGTTGAAACCAAAAAGATTGTTGACATATTCATTGGGATTGAACTGACCTGGGGAATAAATGGAATCGGAGTGAAGGGAGTGGTGAGATTGGTTCGAATGGTGTGATTCTAGAGAATGTTGGGAATGTTGGGGTTCATCGGGAATGGGTTGTCCAAAGTATGGAGGGTCGGATGGTAAGGATCCTAGCGAAACAGAATGTCTTGCCGGCTCGAAGTTATGACTCCAATGGTCCCGAGAGTCAGAACTAGAGAGAGTCGCCGACGGGGTACGTCGATGGGATGGTCCCGCGTGGCCTGATGGCCTTCCTCTCATTGGTCCCTTTCCTCTGCCTCTCACACGTGGTGGCATTTTCCAATTTGATAACCTGTCAAAACAAGTAAATATATTATAAACAATAAAAGGAAAGTTAAGAATAAATCCTAGGTCATTAGCCTAGACTCGAAAGTTTAAGGAATGTGCTTATTGTGTCATTGAGATTAAACACAAAAGGTTAGTGTTTAATTCACTCAATGTTGGCTCTGATACCAACCTGTCACACCCCGATATTTCCACATATTATCGGTAGGCCCGACGGGGAGTATCGTGACGTAGTTGATATCATCATAGTCAATATACACAATATAATAGCACAGCGGAAGGCTTGGTGAATAAACTATTACAAACCATAATGTCTGAGTGTTCGAAGAAAGAATATACAGACTGGATTGTGATAAGATCCACAGGCGGATCATAAAATACAAAGAAACAAAATAACAGACTTCAAGTATCTTAGGGATTTGCAAGATCCTCTTATTCGACACCTAATAGCTCCAGCCTATTTACGAGAGGTACCTGTCAATTAATCTTTAGGAAAATACATCAGTTTACACTGGTAAATACAATTAACTGACTCTTTTGAAAACATTTATGAAAATTGATTTAAGTGCACATGGCACAATTCATTTATAACTTGGGACAATTATTTAAATATAATCTTGTATATAGATTTACATGTTTGTCTTACAATTTGGGGCCGGTTGGAAGCCAGTCATGATTAACCAACTCACCACTTATAGAACCCACAAAGGAGTTATCCCCAACATGTGGGTTTATATTTTTAGCATTTGCATCTGTCAGGTGTATGCCTACACCCCGTGCATAGGTCGTGGCCATTTTCAAATGAAATGAGCCGAGGATATCCAGGACACGGTCGAATTAACCCCCAATGTTTATGTTATCAAACAAGACAGATTAAAACGGGTTATTTAAATTTATTAATCACAATCCGATTAAATGATTTCATACCCGACCAAGTGGTATTTTATAATACCATATCCCAAGCCCGTATAAGGGAAAATAAGTTAAAAGTATTTACCTGAGCTTAAAGTGAAGGTAACTCAGCTGTAAATCCTAAAGTTTTATGATGGTACCTTCTACTGGATGCTACTAAATCTGTATAGAAGGTTTAATAACCTATTAGGATGCTAACGGCTCTTTAGTTAAGTCAAAGACTTAGACCGGCTAGCTAGAAAGAAACTTTACGGTTCTAAACGTTAGATTAAGCGGAGACTGGAATAGAATGTGGTTTAGACCCGACAAGCTTGGATACTTTTATAATATGGATAAACTAATCACATTCTGGAATTTGAGGATTTAATGATAAGGTTAAACCCGTTTCGGCTATTATACGTAAACTAGTCACATAAACCGATCCGAACGCGTAAACGCGTAACGGGTAACCAAATGAATTATATACAGGTCTTAATTGTTATTATGCTTAATATATGTTAATACATCAGTAGGATGTTAACATATATGCCCCAAAAGTAATTTAAACCAATTTAAGTCCCATAAGGGCATTTTGGTAATTTTAATGTTTATAAAAGAGATTTTATAACAAACTGAAGTTCTGGTCTTTTGAAATCAGTAAAAATATTAAATTTATTACATTACACCAGTAAGATATCATTCATATGTGAAATTTACTATTTATGACCAAACTCTGCCCCGAAAAGGGCATTTTGGTCATTTCACATAGGCTTTTAAGGACATTTTTGGAAACCTGAGTTCATAACTTATACCTACTGTAATTATATTTAAATTTGTTTAAAAATTCAGTAGGTAACATGTCTTAGATGTTAAATATGATTTTAAATCATACTATGCACCTAATTAGTGTAAAACTCGCTAATTGACGATAATCAAGATGTTTATGTAAATCTGAGATTTTGATCAATTTTAAATGTTCAAAAAAATTTATTTAATGTATGAAATCAGTAGGAAAAGGTTTGGCATTCAAATTATTTGTTAATTTCATTTTATGCTTAAAAAGGGTATTATCGTCATTAGCCGAATTATACAAGAACTCTATGTTTTAAACAGATAATAATCTGACCAAAAATCTTAAAATTCCTTAAAAATAATATCTTAACAGTAGGTAATGAGTTTTGGTTCAAAATCTAAGTTTAAACATGCATTATGCAAGATATCGCAAATTAATTAATAAAAAGCTTCTAATTACGATATCACGCATAACTCCTATTTGAGACCAAGAACTGATGTCAAATTTTCGGGACAAGCTTATATATTAGTAGCAAAGGTTTTTGTCCACTCACATTTCTAAAAATCTCATTTGTGTGTCAAAAGGGCGTCTATGGCATTTATAAGCATATTAACGATCAAGAGCATATAATTCAACCCACTAAGAACCATGCAATATAACTCCAGGGGGTTATACTACTGAGTAATGTGGTCCTAATGGAAGCTTAAAACATGGGATATTTAAGCTTGAACGGGTCAGAACTGAAAGTCAGAGCAAAAGTCAAGCTTTTGCGACTTTCGGTTATAAACTGACCTTAGACTGATAATTGTCGGGTTAGGACTGATTAAACATGTTCTAATATTAATTACCAAGTCATTAGAGTGTTAAAATATAATTTAGAACCTCTGTTTTATTAATTTAATTCATTTTTAAACTTTATGTCCAGTTTGACTTTTTGTCAAACTAGTTTGACCCGACAATTAACTAGTCAAACGAAATAATTAGGAGGTGCCCTTTCAAGGGTTAACCACCTACCTTAATATGGTTCCATAACCACTTTCGTTTCGGTCAGTGGCTGGACCATTTGTGATTAAACCGAAAGTCAAAGCTAAATTACGATATGTTTGACTTTTCGGTATTTAAACTAATTAAAAGGACTAAGCAGGGATTAAAACTCTTACTTATGGTCCTTGCTATGTTTTCTACACTTGAAATTCTTCTCCTAATGCTTTCTAACTCTAGAGATGTCCAGAACACAAGTTTGAAGTGTGGAGTGTGAAGATGAGAGAAAGTGCAAATGAATTGCTGAACTTATTGCCCTATATATAGTGAATTCAGGTTGCTCCAGATGATTACAGGTGTTGGGGGATGAAATCAGGCCTCTACAGGTGTCTTGGTGGTTTGTAAAAACCATTAACAAGCCATAGAATCGATCAAAACTTGTTTGTATCTCAAGGAATGGAAGTAACCTGCACCTGGCAACAGCATGCTGACGAAACAGGGCCGTCGCGCTGCGCGACGGCTGAGGGGTCATATGGTCGCGCTATGCGACCACCTATGATATCAGCCAAACAAGTTTCCTTTATGGCAAGATCAGTCCCTGTACTTATATGAGCTCAATATCTTTCGTTTTAAACGTAATTGGCCCTTGTAGTTAGATTGTAGATGATCAAGGGAGTATAACTAAACTCCGTTAGGCCCGGTTTTGTTAATTGATCACCGAAATTATAAGTTTCGCCTCGTTGACACTTTAAACCCTAATTCTTGGGAATTTGCATAAACAACATATAACGATCTCGAAACCTCATGGAATTTATATCACTTATTATTGAGAGTATATTTGAATATTTCAAAGCCTCGGGTTCGTTAAAAGGTCACTCAGAGGTAAGAATTAACATGTTGACACGTTTAACCCCTGTAGAAAATAATCTCCCGATTATTTTCATGAACGACTTCTTATATCAAATTAATCACTCGTTTAAGAATATATTCTCCGTGTGTAGTCATTCAGAAGCACAAGTTTGGCATGTTGACACTTTTAGTCCCTCCGAACACATAGTTTCATCGTTTGTCAACTTTAGTCCTTCAAACTCAATCTTTTACATGATTAGGGTTTTAGGACATGTGTCTTTACATAATTGGACACGTTTTTACGTGGTGTTACATTGTGTCTCTTGTTCATTTCATTTACAAGTTGTTCATTCATTTGTTCATTAATTCAAGCATCACACCTCACAATATAAGATTTGGTTGCATTATCCTAGTCTGATTTTTGACCAAAACAGTTTGGCGCCCACCGTGGGGCCATTGGTGCTTCATTTCTGAGAAATTTTGTTCATTGTGATCATTTCGGTTCACCACTTTCAACCACATGGCTTCTTCAGCGAAGAATACATCAAGTTCCATGCCGACAGTCACTTCTTCACAAGGCATCCCACCTTTGCCTCCAGCACCTTTTGGATCCCAGAAGAATGCTGAAAATGTTGCGAAGAAACAAAGCCCCGTTTTCTCAAAACCACCAACTTCTGCTGTTACTTCTGGCACTACTAACAATGATCTTTATTCTTTGATTTTGCAGATGAGGGATTACATGCAACAGCAGGACAAAACCAATGACAGGATCCTTCGAGAGATTGATGAAATCAAAAAATTGAAGAGATCAGCGGATGATCACTCTCCATTGCTGCCCAGATCACTGAATTTTGATTCACTAGCCATAACGGCCCAGCACTCCTCAGCATCAGGCTCTCAATACCAAGGTGGAATGTCAAGTCTACGCTATGGATCATTGGCGATGCCTCAGACTGAAGGATCCTACTTTCAGCCTTGTGGATTATCACACCCCGATATTTCCACGTATTACCGGTGGGCCCGGTGGGGAGTATCGTGACGTAGTTGATATCATCATAGTCAAACAACACAATTTAAATGCACAGCGGAAGCAAAAGATGAATCATATTACAAAACGAATAAAAAGTAATATCAAAGTATTACAAACGGACTGTAAAGGATCTACAGGCGGATCAAAAGTAAAAAAAATCATTGTTCAACAGATTTTAACATCTAAGCTTGCAAGACTTGTTTAATGATGCCAGGAGTAGCCAGCCTATTCCGTCTAGTACCTACACTTAGCCTTTTTGGAAAATACATCAGTTTACACTGGTAAATACAATTAACTGACTCATTTTGAAAAGAGTTTAAGAAAATTGATTTAAATGCACATGGCACAAAAGTTCTTTTATAACTTGGGACAATTATATAAAAATATTCTTGTACACAGTTTTACTTATTTGTCGTCCGTCAGGGCTGGTTAGAAGAGCCGGACAAGATTAACTGACACACCACAGGTATAATGCCCACAAGGTTGATTCCTTAAAGTGGGTTACCAATTTTTACATATACAACTGTCAGGTGTATGCCTACACCTCGTGCTTAAGTCGTGGCCATTTCAATGAATGATGCCAAGGATATCCGGGACATGGTCATTAACCCCCCAAGGGCCATATACCAAATAAAACAGATTAAAATGGGTTATGTAAATATATTAATCACAATCTGATTTAAACAACTACATACCCGACCAAGCGGTATTATTATAATACCGTATCCCAAGCCCGTATAGGGAAAATAAGTTAAAAGTATTTACCTGAGCAAATGTTCAATTTATCTCAACCATATTCAATCAGCAAGTGCAGATAGCTTTTACTGGGCTCCTATATCTGGAACGAAGGTTTTTATAACCTATTAGATTCCTAACGGGTCTTAATTAAGCCTAAACTTAGACCGATTAGTTTTAAAGGAGATATACGGTTTCAAACGCATGATTAAGCGAAGACCGGATTAGAATGTGGTTTAGACCTGACAAGTTCGTAGACTTGTTTAATATGGGTAAGCTAAACACATTCTGGATTTTGAGATAAAAATGATAAGGTTTGACCCGTTTCGGCTAATTTATGCAAACTAGTTACATAAACCGTACCGAACGCGAAAAATGCGTACGGGTAGCCAAATGAGTCATGAACAGGTTTCCTAAGTTAATATGCCTTAAATATGTTGTGATATCAGTAGGATACCTTCCATTATGCCCAAAACGAATTTAAACTCAAATTATGTACCGTAGGGGTATTTTGGTCATTTTAAAGCTTATAAAGGAGTTTAAATATAAATCTGAGTTTCAGGTCTGATATATTCAGTAAAAATACTTATTTTTATAAGTCATAACAGTAGGGTATGGCATATATGTGAAATTTACCTTTTATAACCAAACTATGCACCATAGGGGCATTTTGGTAATTTCACATAAGCTTTAAAGGTCAAATTTTGAAATCTGAGTTTAAAACCTTTTCTTATTGTTAAAATATAAAAAAATTTGCTTAAAACATCAGTAGGTATTAAGTCTTATGTTAGGATCTGAGTTTGGTTTTGATTGTGTTTTACGTTTGAAATAAGATGAAGATGGATGAGCAGTGCAGCGGAATTTAAGATGGAAACAAACTTTGCACACAATCAAACAGGAGAATTGCTTTAATCAAACATTTTCAACAAAGAACCGAAAGATTGAATTTATTTCAATAACGATTACAATGCATGTATGAATACAAACTCCCCCTCAGCCTGAGCTCACAGTGTTTGTTCGTGCAGGAAGAAGATTTTGTGAAGAGCTGATAGAACAGTGCATGGTACTGTTCTATTTATAGGCACGGACAAATCACTGAGGCATCAATGCTGACGTCACCATGAAAGTGACATCTAACCTCCTAACAACTTCTAGCAACTGATCTATACAAACACTGCTTAAGCTAACAACTGCTATACAATACATTATATAATTAAACTAAACTACTGCTGGTTCTTCCACTGTTGTGACTTCAGCAGTACTTGACAACTACCAGCAGTGCTTGACCCAAAGCAGTAGATTGAACAGCAGGGCTTTAGTCTTTGAGTTGATCAGTGGTTGTAGGCCAGCAGTTGTAACGATCAGTAGATAGGAGGTCAGCAGATGTTGAAACCACTTTCAAGGGGAGAGACATGTAACACAACATCTGCTTATTCTGGATCCACTGTCCTGATCCAGTTTTGGCTTTAATTATCTGTTCCTCTGATAGGGTTCAATCCCAACAATCTCCCCCTGGAACAGATAATGCCAAAACCCTTCATTATTGTGGAACTTTATTGCCTCATCAACAGTTCCCTTATCTGACCTTTAAGTTACAACTCAAAGTCTAGGGCATCTGTGTCATCTTCATCCCTACAAAGTGGAAGATCAAGGAGATCCTGCATATCTTCAAGACTTAGGCCAAGTGTTTGTTCCCTTGTTATTTTCTTCACTTCTCCACTAGACTTGAACACAGTCAGTACATGGGTCTGTTTTTTAGTTTTCCACTTTAGTACTTTTGAGCCTGGTGGGTTTCTTGGGAGATTTTTATTAGATGAGGAGTTTGGTGATGCAGGCCTTGTGATGACTGTTTGAGCAGTGCTTGCAGGTTGGTTCAGGCCAAGAGTTTCAACTATCATTTGCTTAATGCCTTCTTTTATAAGTTCATCTCCTGCCATTAATTCTGCCACTGTTTCAGTACCCAACTGTTGTTGTTGCCTTCTTTTGTAGATGGCAGCACCAGCTGGAGCAGTGGTTCTCCTTATTTGCAGCTTTGGTGGTCTTGTTGAAACCTCTACTTCAGGGTAGTCAGGTTTTTGTGGAACTGTGGGATCTTTCTTCCTTAATTCCTCCAACCTTTTGTAGGTGGTCCTGACTATGTCTTCTTTCCATCTTGCCACTTGATTTTTAGACCCATAGTCAGCAGCAACTAATTCCTCTTTCATTCTCTTCAGCTCTAGTGTCTTTTCAGGCACATTCTTTTTGTACTTTGACCAATTTGGAGGAGTGTGTTTGACCTTATTCTTTATCATTTCTTGAATCCTGGCTGCTTCTTGTTCAAGCTCAGGAATGGTCCACTCCTTGTACATATGCTTTTCTCCCTTGTACTTCTTGGTTGCCATGATGCTTTCAATGTATCTTTTCTCAAAGTTTCATCTGCTCTTTCTGAGATTTGTTGACAAACATTTTTTTGCAAATTGCTCTAAGGAACTGACTTGAGTAAATAGAAACTGGTAATGCCTTTGAATTTCTTTGTCTGTTTTTCCTTGAGAGGTTCTTTTGGAAATATCCTCTGCCTGTTTAGCCTTAACTTTCAAATATTCTTCAATGTTGTTAGGCCTTGGATATCCTTCAACAGATGGCAACTTCCTTTTAGCAGGGTCATCCTCATAGTAGAAGGATTTGATCTCTTCTCTAACTGCTTCAAGTTCTAGAGGAAATTGAACACCTGCAGGAGTGATGACAGGGATTGATTGTTGTACTGGAGCTGAAGAGAGAGGAACAGGTTTTGGAAATCAGTGCAAGAGATTGTGAAGATGTTGGTGGTGGTGATGGAGAATCATCATCAGGTATGAAAATCCTTCTCCTTTTTTATTGTAGGAGAGGCTGATGATGTCTTGGGTGGATCAGTGGTGGTATTTTGAGTGGTGGATGGTGACTGACTAATAGCTGTTGAAACAACTGGTGTTTCAACCACTGTTGTCATTACAACAGATGTTGTAACATCTGATGTCTTCTGCTTTTTGGCAGGAGGTGATGGTGGTGAGGTTGTTTTTGGTGGTTTTATTTGTGGAGTGATTTTTGGTAGTGGTGGTAAGGCAGTGGTTGTGGTGTGTGTTGAAGTGGTAGTTTGAGGTTTGGAGTCTTTAGTAGGTGGTTTGGAAGCATGCTTTTTAGGTTGCCTCACTTGTCTAGTGGGCTTCTTCTTTTCTTCCTTGGGATTTTTATCATCCATAGGTTCAGAAGGACCTTGTGCATTTAGCTTCATGAAAGCTCTCTTCTCCTGTTCCCACCTGGCTTTATCCTTAGCCTCTCTATCCCTTTTTACACTTGCTTTTGCTTCAGCTAGTGCATTTTCAGTAACATCAATCATTTTACTACCATCTGGCAAGGGAATGTTTTTAGTCATGTTTTCTTTTTCTGGTTCAATATAAATACCATCTTCAATTCCCTTCTTTATCCACTGTTTGATTTTCTCCCCCTTTTTGGCATTATCTGGAGGAGGGTTATCAATGAAGAGAACAGTGGGAGGAGCAGTGCCAGTGGTTTTCAGAATGTGGGCTTTTAAAGCCTTGATGTCAGCTTGGGTATCTTTAAACCTTGCTTCCGTGAGAGTTCTGATCTTTTGAATTTGGATCTCATGTTGCTGATCAGCTAGTTCTCTTTGATGTCGGAGCAATGGTTGAAATAAACTCCACAGCTCATTAGATAATGGAGCAGCTGTTGGGGGTGGTGCAGCAGTGAATGTAGACTTTTGAGAATTTAACACCTGCTGCTGCATTGTTTTGATGTCTGTAACAGATGATTCAATTCTGTCCACTCTCTTCGTCAATTCTTTATATTTTAAACCATCACCCAAATGAATGGGATCATCTGATTTCCCATCAGCAGTGGTTGTATCAATGTATGACTTAGGAAATGAATCCCAGAAATCACTCATTGATGCCCCTTGTTCTTGGTTCTGGGGTCTTCTTTCTTCAACACTTGATAACCTTTTGAAGGTACCAGTGGTCAAAACTAACTCACTAGTGGTTACCAGAGGTGCTATAGAAGAAATTGCCTTCAAGGGAGTCTGATTTATGAAACAACTGGCCAAGTGTAGATCTGTTGATCCAACACTTGTAGTTGCTGCTCCATTTGAACTACTGTCAGGAATTACTTGTAATTCCTGCAGTGTAACCTCCTCAATTGCTGCTGGGATAGCAGAGGTATAAGCATCAGACCCAGTCACTTGTGGGAGTGTACTCTCATTAATAGGTGGTTGAGAGGAACTGGTTTATGTCTGAGCTATATCAACTGCATGCAACAAAGGTAGCATGGATTGTGGTAAGATGAGGGGTGAAGGTATTGGTGTAGAAAGAGACATGTCCTTGGGATCAGTACTGAGGAAGATGGATCCAATTGGATCCAGAGCTTCATAATGTGGGGTCCCTGTGCTTAGAACCTGATCCTTTTGTGAGGATGCAGGAGGAGTTTTAGGCAAAGGTGGAGATCTTTCTTCCAACTGCTGTGAGGAAGTAGCAGCAGTGGTTATTGGTGACTTTTGTGTTGTCACTAGCAGTTGCTCTGGGATCTCATCTTCCAGAGTTGCCTTTTTGATGGGTTTGGGGGGTTTTCTGGATGATTTCTTTTTGGTCTTTTTGGTAAGGGCAGGTGTGGGTTTCAAAATAGTGGTTATGCTGCCTTGATCACCTGGAGCAGTGGGCTCAGCAGCAGATACCTGAGGAGCAGTGGTAGCTGCTAAATTCTGCTCAGGCACCTCTGCTTGTGTTTTTGTAGGTTTTAACATTCTTGTGAATGTTTCAGGTGTTAAACTGATTATTTTAAAAGGAGGACCCTGTACAAGTACACAGGCATTATTTTCTGATTTTTTTTTATCAAAATAGTAACTCAAAAATCTTGGAAATAATAGAAAAGCCTTTTTCTCAACATTTTTGACCAAATTATCGAAGATTACCTGGGAATAATTAAAATTTTCACCTTTAAGTATAGCATAACCCAGGTATTGTATCTTCAACAGGATTTCATTGAAATCAGTGGTTTTATTAGAAACACACATAAGGAGGGTATGAAATAAAAACCTTACAACAGATGGAAAACTGCCCTTTTGTAAAGTATCTATTTTCATTTCTTCTCCATACCCTCTTTTAATGAAATATCCTTGGTACTCTGTTTTCGGAAAAGAATTTTTACCTTTCAGATCATTGAGCTCAAAAACTTCAGATATGGCTTGAGGTGTGATAGAGATTTTTACACCTTTTATTGTGGAATTAATGGCAACAACCTTTTTGTCCATCTTCTCAAGAGTAGCATTTTTCCAAAATTCTCGTTGAGTAGCAAAATAGACGGTTGCATTGTATGTGAGCAAAGTTTTGTACTTTGTGGAGGATAATGTGTCTATGATGGAATCGAAGGTCTTTGTGTCACTGGGTTTTTTAAGAATACCCAAGTAATTGTGAGACCATTTGTATGGAATTTCAACCTCGGTAGGCTCCTTTGTTTTGGATTTGTTTGCCTTTTTTTACCATGATTGAAACAGAGTATGAGAGAAATGAAGTGAGGAGGATGAAGATTGTGGGAGAATTTTTGTGGAAAACTGTTTTGAGAAAATAATTTTGAATTCGATTCGACAGTGAAAACCCTGTTTGGGGGTTTGGGGCAGGGTTTTATATGATGAAAAAGTGAATGCTGATGTGGCAGCGGTTACAAAGATCTGACGGATAAATACTGACCACGTGCCAACTTCTGATGATAAGATGAATAATGGAAGACAGTTGTTTGGGAAACCACTGATGAAGCAATACCAGTGGTTCACAAGGAAAATAGGAACAGTGGGTGAGTTTCACTATCAGTGGATAGTTTGTGTCAGTGGTTTTAAAGCACTGAAGTTTGTCAACAGTGTTTTACCAAGAGAACTGAGAGAACAGAGGTTGACTTTTCAGCAGTGGATAGCAAATAACAAACAGATGTTTGCACCAATCAGTGGTTATGGCAGACTTTTAAGGATTTAATGAAAATTTCATTTTTAGCTATTTTTAAGGATGGATTTTTGATTTTCTGAAAACATTTTAATGCTTTTATTCATGGAAAAACAAGATTTTGCTTGTTATTCCATGTTTAGCATGCCAATCCTAGAGACCAAACTTTCAAAGGTAGATGTATCTAAAGCTTTTGTGAGCACATCTGCGAGCTGGTCTTTAGTTGGAACATGATGCAGAGAAATCAAACCTTTTTCATAGCAATCCATCAGAAAGTGATGTCTGATGTCGATGTGCTTGGTGGTTGAATGGGAAACCGTATTTTTGATGATATTTTCTGCTGCCTGGCTATCCAACATGAGTGGTGTCTTTAAGGCAGTGATACCAAAATCCAGCAACTGATTTTGAAGCCACAGGAGTTGGGCTGTACAGCTTGCAGCAGCAATGTATTCAGCTTCAGCAGTGGATGTTGAAACAGCTGCTTGCTTTTTGCTTTGCCATGAAACCAAGCAATTGCCTAGAAACTGGCACCCTCCTGAAATGGACTTCCTTGTGGTGTTACATCCGGCAAAGTCACTGTCTGAAAAGCCTGAAAGCTGGATATTCCCATTAGCTGGATACCAGATACCAAGTGTGGGAGCACCTTTTATGTATCTGAAGATCCTTTTTACAGCAATGAGGTTTGATTTTCTGGGAGCTGATTGACTTCTTGCACAGACACATGTTGCAAACATGATGTCTGGTCTAGATGCAGTTAGGTACAATAAAGACCGAATCATGCTTCTATAAAGTGTTTGGTCAATCAGCTCATCCTTTTCATCAGACATGACTAGCTTATTGGTTGCCATGGGTGTGCTACATGGTTTACAATCATTCATATCGAATTTAGTTAAAAGTTCTTTAGCATATTTGCTTTGATGAATGAAAGTTCCATTTTGCATTTGCTGAACTTGGAGACCAAGAAAGCATTGCAGCTCACCCATTGCACTCATTTCAAACTCAGCTGTTATGAGTTGCCTAAACTCTTCACACATTTTATTACATGTGATTCCAAAAATAATGTCATCCACATAAATTTGGACAATCATTAAATCCTTTCCTCTCTATTTTAGAAACAGTGTTTTATCAATGGTTCCTCTTTTGAAACCATTTGAGAGTAGAAAGGTGGAAAGAGTTTCATACCAGGCCCTAGGTGCTTGTTTCAGGCCATACAAGGCTTTGTTTAGCCTGTAGACATGATATGGATAAAATGGATCCTCAAAACCTGGAGGTTGACAAACATACACCTCTTCTTGAATTATACCATAGAGGAACACACTTTTGATATCCATTTAGAACACCTTCATGTTGTGGTTGACAGCAAAGGCCAGGAACAATCTTATAGCTTCCAATATTGCTACAGGGGCGAATGTTTCATCATAATCAATCCCCTCTTCATGTCTGTAACCTTGAACCACAAGCCTGGCTTTATTCTTGACAACAACGCCCCTTTCATCAGTTTTGTTTTTGAAGACCCACTTTGTGCTGATGGGGCTTACATCTTTTGGCAGTGGTACAAGCTCCCATACTTGTTGTCTTTTAAATTGTTGGAGCTCTTCTTGCATGGCTTCTACCTAGCTATTGTCTTTCAGTGCCTCTTGGTACTTGACTGGCTAATGGAGTGATAGAAAACCAACAAAAAGACAAATGTTTTGGGTTTGGCTTCTTGTGAGCACCCCTTCATTGATGTTGCCAATGATTTGGTCAGGTGGATGAGATCTCAAGAAGATTAAATCTCCTTGGTATGGTATGATGGCATTTGTTGGTGAAGGCTGCAGATGTGTATCATCTGAGCTAACCACTGCTGGTGACTTTGATGATCCAGCAGTGGCTTCAAAAGGTGGTGGAATAGGAGGTAGTGGTGTGGACACATGCTGACTTTTATCCACTGTTTGGGGACTTTTGTCAGCAGTGTTTGATGATGTGGAAGCAGTGGTTGATGGGCTACTTTGATCAACAACTGTTGAGGTAGCAGTGGTTGAGCTTTGACAGTTGTTTTGTACAACTGATGCTTTTCCCATTGTGACAGACTTTTGTTGAGGAATGATGATCTCATACCCATAGTCTGGTGATGAATCCTCTGATGGACCTGTACTGTTAGTCTTGACAGCAACACTTTCAAATGTGAATTTATCAAGATTAAATAAATCAACAGGATTTGCTGGGATTTTCATTGATGAAAGTTCATTGAACTTCACATTCAAAGTCTCTTCCACTGTTTTAGTCCGTGTGTTAAACACTTTGAAGGCCTTAGCAGTGGTAGAATATCCCAAAAGATAACCACTGTCTACTTTGGTTGCAAATTTTGAGATGGAATCTTTTAAATTCAAAATAAAGCATGGGCAGCCAAATACTTTTAAGTATGAGATCAGTGGTTTGATTTTATACAGAATTTCATAAGCAGTCTTTTTGTGCCTGGGGTTTATTAAAACTCTGTTTTGGACATAGCAAGCAGTGTTTACTGCCTCTGCCCAGAAAGTCAAAGGCAAACCTGAGTCAGCAATCATGATCCTAGCAGCTTCAATCAGTGTCATATTCTTTCTTTCAACTACCCCATTTTGCTCTGGTGTTCTAGGGATGCTGTACTGCCTTACAATCCCTTTCTTCACACAGAAGGCATCCAACTCCTTATTTTGAATTCTGTGCCATTGTCACTCCTGAAGACTTTTACTGGAAGGTCAAATTGCTTTTCAACCTGTGTCACAAAGTCTTGCAAAATGCCTGCAGTCTCATCTTTTGAGCGTAAAAAGAAAGTCCATGTAAACCTAGAGAAGTCATCAATAATAACCAAACAATATCTCTTCTTTTTGAGACTCATGACTTGAACTGGGCCAAACAAATCCATGTGCATCATTTGCAAACACTGGGTTGTTTTGGACTCTTCAATGGACTTAAAGGAGCTTTTATGCTGTTTTCCTTTTAAACAGGAAACACAATGCTCAGGACATGAAAACAATTTTTGTGGTAAGCCTCTTACCAGGCCATTTTTTGAAATTTCAGTGATTGTCTTGAGATTTGTGTGCCCCAATCTTCTGTGCCAAAGTTCTGTCTCTTTGTTAGAGGCAGCTGAGAACAGACAGGCATCAGTTCTGGGACAATCTTTTGACATATCAACAACATAAACATTGCCACTTCTTTGAGCAACAAGTTTTGTTTTTCTAGTTTTTATTATTGCTTCAATCTTTTCAACCATTTCTGGTCCAACAATCCTACAACACTCCTTTGTGAAGAATGACCCATACCCTTTATCACTCATTTGTGAAACACTCAGGAGGTTGAATTTTAGATTGTCTATCAGATTGACATTTTCAAATTTTACATTTCCAGACTGTACTGTACCAGACCCCAAAACTTTCCCTTTACTATTATTACCAAAGGATATATCACCCCCTCCATGGATTTTGAAAGCTTTGAGAAGGGCTTTACATCATGTCATGTGCCTGGAGCCTCCACTATCTACATACCAAAGACTATCTAAGCATGCAGAAGCTCCCTGCACATGAAGTAAAAGGATTAGTTCATTAGGGTCTCCAAAGTCAATAAGGCTTTGGATGGGGTCTCAACAGTGTCTGGGATGAGTTCAGATGCATGGGCAGTGGTTAGGTCAGGGGTTTGGACAGTTTTAGGACTGTTTCTCTCTAACCACTGTTGTGGGTTTTGACCAATCACCTGCTGATAACCAAAAGGATACCTGTTCACTCTTGGTTTAGAGGGCCTTTTGTAGGTCTCGTAAACGTGTGGAATCCTTTGGTAAGATGATTGTCCCTTGCCTCTTCCGAATTGGTTGGCAGGGGGTGCATCAGTCACTTGAACATCTCTTTGGACAGATGTTTGATTCAGCTGTTTTGTAACAGCTGTTTAGACTGGCACAAACAGTGGTTGATTCTTGGTGAATTTGACAGATGATGTTGATGGACTCAAGGATGTTTTAGCAGTGTACTCATTCTTTTTAACATCAAAGTTTTTGAGATACACACATGCTTGAGTTTTGTGGTTTGTTTTACCACAGATGGTGCAGCTTTCAGCAGGTACAATGATACTTGTTTTGTTTAAATCATATGCTTTTAAATGGAAACAGTCTTTTGTTAGATGATTCATTTTTTCACAAAATTCACAAAACGGGTTTTTGATCTTTTCTCTCTTCTTTCTCTTTTCAGACTCCTTTGCTACAGAGTTTTTAACCTCTGTTGGGATGTCCTTGAGAGGGATGAGTTTTGCTTTTGGAGCTTTAACACCATCAGTGGTTGTGAAATCCATGGGTTTAAAATTTTCAAGAATGTCACACTCGTCAGACCATGTGGGTTTAAATTGGTATTTCTCAATTTCCTCAAAAGTAGAGGATCCCACTGGTTTCTCAAGTGTGATTTTGTTACCAAGTTTATCAGTGATTTTCACTTCTTGGCCATTCTTGTTCGTGGGAATGAATTCAGTGGTTACATCAGTGGTTTGAACAGATTTTTCAAAAGCAGTGTTTTCATCATCATGTTTTCTATAACCAACACCAAATTTCACATTGCTTTTAATATGTTTTTCAAGCATTACTTCATACCCTTTGCAGGATTCCACCCACTTTTCACATGTGATTTGGGTGGATTCCAACTCCTTTTTACAAACATGATATTTTTCTATCATTGTTTGGATTTGGGTTTTGGTAATGCTTTGCTCTTCTTTTAGACAGCAAATTTCTTTGTCCTTTTCAACCAACTTGATTTTAAGTTCTTTTAATGAATTTTCAAATTTGACTTCATCAGTTAAGACCCTATTTCGAAGGTTTTCATTCATCTCTTTGATGCTAGCAAATGCAATAATGCATTTGTCTGAACACATATTTTTAAGAACCTGAGGTGATACCTTGGCAGCTGCCATCATAGCACAATCACATTGATGATTATTTTCTTCATCAGCTCTTTCTTCTTTCTCACCCTCTTTCTCCTCATCTTTTTCTTCCTTGTCTTCTTTGGACCAAGGATCAACCAGTGGTTCAATCAGGGTTTCTGAATTTTCTCCCAGCAGTAGTTCACCAGCAACTGCAGTAACCACTGCTTCAGTCACTTCATCCATTGTTTCAGCACTTAGCTGTTCACCTTCAGTTTCTACCCCTTCTGGTATTGACTCTAAAGCCATCAAGCAAAATTCATCATTAGAAGGATCATTAAAAGCATATAATGCAAAATTTTCATCACCAAGATCATCAGGCATGCTGCTCCAGTCAACAAAGCCTTGAGTGAAAAAGCTTTGCTGATCTGGTTGTGTTACTGTTGGAGCAGCTGGTTGAGGTGCAACAGGTTGCACTTGTGCCTGAGGGACAGGGGTTTGAACATAATGAATTTGTGGAACAGTGGTTTGAACATAATGCACATGCACAGGGGTTGCAGCATAGTGAGCAGTGTTAACATGGGCAGCAGGGGTATACTGGGTATATTGCATAGTGCTTTGATGTTGTGGTCTAGGGTTTGAGATGGGATGAGTGATTATTGGACCAGTGGTTTGACTCCTGCATTCCCTAGCAAAATGACCTAGCCTATTGCACTTATAGCACTTAATTTTTGGCTTATCCAACCCCACTTTTAAATTCCCATGTAACCCTGGGAATTTTCTCCATGTTCTTTTGTAGAATTTACTTGTTCTTACACTAAGCAAAGCCAATTGATGCAAAATGTCCATTCCTTCTAAGTCAGTGGGATCAAAGTGCTGTAAGTCATTGAGTTCAAAGCACAAGTTATCTGAGTTCTGGCTTTCTCCATTTGCTGTGAAAGCAAAGTTGGATGAGTGAGGATCAGAGTTGAAATTACCTCCATCAGTTATGTCAATAAAATGATCATAACTCTGATCCTTACTGCTGCCAGACTCTTCTTGACCCAGAAGAGCTGTGTTACCAAATGAATAGTCATCTGTAACTTTGCCAGACTCTTGCAACTTCTTTTTCTGGTTTAGCTCGCTTTCATAGGTCAGGAGTCTACAATGAACTTGGGTCAGTGTCAGGTCTTTGAACTCAGCAGAATTTCTAGTCACAAAAGCAACTGTGTCCCATTTTTCAGGTAGTGATCTAAGAAACCTACTATTTTGAGTTGATTTTGGAAATTCAACTTTAACAAGTCTTAGCTCACTAATGAGACAACTGAAACGTTCAAACTGTTGGGTCAATGATTCACCCTTAATGTGACAGAAGGTTTCATACTGCTGATTCAGAATTTCCCTATTGTTTTCAATTACTTCTTCAGTTCCCCCAAATTGTTCCTTAAGTGCATCCCATAATTCTCTGGCACTGTTACAATGTAACAGCCCAGCATAGATTTCATTTGGTAATGCAGATGCAATGATGCTAAATGCTTTGGCATCCAGTTCGAACTTTTGAAAATCAGTTTCTGTATAGTTTTCATAACTTTTAGGTTCGAATTTCTTTGGATCCTCAGCACTTGGCACCATTGGAACATGGGGACCAAAAACAACTGATCTCCAACATCTGGTATTTTGTTAAGCAAGGATATGACCCATCCTTCTCTCCCAGATGTTGTATTCATTACGTTTAAGCATGGGTGGTTTGAAAAGAGAGTCGATGTTATTCTTATCATCTTGTGATTGTGACGTCATCCTGGTTGTTTTACAGGCACTGATTAATCAACTTTGATGGTGATTAAACCTTGCTCTGTTTTTCAACAAAACGAACAAACTATCAGTATCAACGATTATGAGCTGAACTATTTATGTCAAAATGATTGTTAAATCAAATTTGATTGTCCAAGCTCTGATACCAATTGTTAGGATCTGAGTTTGGTTTTGATTGTGTTTTACGTTTGAAATAAGATGAAGATGGATGAGTAGTGCAGCGGAATTTAAGATGGAAACAAAATTTGCACACAATCAAACAGGAGAATTGCTTTAATCAAACATTTTCAACAAAGAACCGAAATATTGAATTTATTTCAATAACGATTACAATGCATGTATGAATACAAACTCCCCCTCAGCTTGAGCTCACAGTGTTTGTTCGTGCAGGAAGAAGATTTTGTGAAGAGCTGATAGAACAGTGCATGGTACTGTTCTATTTAAAGGCATGGACAAACCACTGAGGCATCAATGCTGACGTCACCATGAAAGTGACATCTAACCTCCTAATAACTGATCTATACAAACACTGCTTAAGCTAACAACTGCTATACAATACATTATATAATTAAACTAAACTACTGCTGGTCCTTCCACTGTTGTGACTTCAGCAGTACTTGACAACTACCAGCAGTGCTTGACCCAAAGCAGTAGATTGAACAGCAAGGCTTTAGTCTTTGAATTGATCAGTGGTTGTAGGCCAACAGTTGTAATGATCAGTAGATAGGAGGTCAGCAGATGTTGAAACCACTTTCAAGGGGAGAGACTTGTAACACAACATCTGCTTATTCTGGATCCACTGTCCTGATCCAATTTTGGCTTTAATTATCTGTTCCTCTGATAGGGTTCAATCCCAACATCTTATATGAGAAAAATGGTTTTAATACATACTATGCGTTTTAAACGCGTAAAAAGTTTGGTATAAAAAATTGGGTTTAGATAGGCTTTATGCTAATTACGCCGTTTAATTAATAAAAAGCTTTCTAATTACGCTATTGAGCATAACTCTTAATCTAGACCTCAAACTGATGTGAAAATTTAGGGACATGTTTATAAATCAGTAATAAAGATTATTGTCCTCTCACATTTTCAAAATTCTTGTTCTAAGGTCAAAAGGGCATATTGGTCAACATTTATGCATATAACGGAAACATGCATATGAATCGGATAACTAATGAACCAAGTTGTATAATCACAGAGGGTTATACTAACATGTAACCTGGTCCTAATAAAGATCTAAGGCATTTCTAAAATATACTTTAATGGGTCAGAACTGAAGGTAGTAAAATTCCATTTATGCAACTTTCGGTTCCGAACCGAGCTTAAACTGAAAATTGTCGGGTTGAACATGCTTAGACATGTTCTTACATTAATTACCAAGTTATATGAATGATAAAACAGGTTGCATGGCTTCTACATTGTTAATTATGTGTTTATTTGAAAAATTGCTTTCTGTTGACTTTTTCTAATCAAGTTTGACCCGACAATTGACCTAGTTAGAGTGGGAATCAGAGGATGCCCTTTAAAGGGTTTATTACCCACATAATTACCAACTCAAAGCTACTTTCAATTCGAGAATTGACTGGACCATTAGTGATTAATCACTAAGTCAAACCTTAATTACGACGGGTTTGACTTTAGGCCATTAAATTAATAAAACTGAATTAAGAGAGGTTAAGGAAGCTTACAAAGGTCCTAAGCATGATTTTGAAACTTAAGGAAACTTGTTTGCTGACCAGAGAGCTCCAGAGAAGAGTCTTGGATGATTTCAAGTGAATATCAAAATGTTTCAACAAGTGTTCTTCTTATATAGTGGATTTGATGCAACAAGATCATGCCACAATAGTCTATAGATGTTCCTTGATCATTTCCAGGTGTCCCTAGGCATGAAAAACCATCAAACAAGCCCCTAGAATCGAATACAAGGTTTCTAAGTCGGTTTAACTTGCTGAACTCGCACCTGCACATGAATTCTGTTCAGCTCAAGCCATCCCGTCACGCGACGGCAGAAGGGGGAGTTGGTGGCGCAGCGCCAGCAGGTGGCTGACCTGATCAACAAGTTTCAAACAATGACATTTTCACCCCCTGGACCCTCTAAAGCGTAATTTCTTCCATTTTAAGCACTTTTAACCCATGAAATTAATATTTCTATGATCCATGAGATATAACCAAACATCATTAGGTACGGTTTCATTAAACGATAACCGAAAACACAAGTTTTGCCTCGTTGACGCTTTTAACCCCTTACTAACGAATGTTCGCGTATCTTTCTCATACGATATCGAAACCTTGTGAAATTTTTATCACTTATTCTAGTGAGCATAATTAATCATTACAAAGCTTCAGGTTCGCTAAAAGGTCACTCAGAGGTATGAATTAAACATGTTGACACTTTTAACCCTTGCGGTTTGTAAACTTTCACTTTCTTCCACAAATGGCTTCATACGCTTCATGATTCATTCGTTTAAGGTTATAAACATCGTGTAGGGTTGTTAAAAGGCATAATTATCAAATGTTTTGAATCCTTTTATACATATATTTTCTTCATTTGTCAACTTTAGTCCCTCATATTCAATCCGTTACACGTTTAAAGTCCATGACACGTGTCGACACTATATTGGACATGATTTTACGAGGTGTTACATCCTCAGCCCCTTAAAAGAAATATCGTCCTCGAGATTTACTGAAATAATTGAGGGTACTTCTCTTTCATTGTGGACTCTACCTCCCACGTATACTAGGGACCTCTACGGGCATCCCATTTAACCTTTACAATTGGTACCTGCTTCCTTCGAAGCTTCTTAACCTGTTGATCCTCGATCGACAAAGGTTTCTCAACAAATTTCAGGCTCTCATCTATGTGCACATCCGTATGTGGTATGACTAGTGATTCATCAGCTAGACATTTCTTCATATTGCAGATGTGGAATACATTATGAATACCACTGAGCTCTTCAGGAAAATTTAACTTATAAGCCACTGGTCCGACACATTCGATGATCTAGAATGGTCCTATATATCTTGGGCTTAACTTGCCTTTCTTGCCAAATCGCATTACCCCTTTCCAGGGTGATACTTTCAGTAACACTTTGTCACCAACCTCGAATTTTAGAGGTTTACGCCTTTTATCTGGGTAGCTTTTCTGCCTATCCCTGGCAGCTTTGAGACGATCTCGTATTTGTACAATCTTATCAGTCATCTCCAGGACTATATCAGGTCCTGTTAGTTGGACATCTCCAACTTCTGCCCAACAAATGGGAGTTCTGCACTTTCTTCCATACAAAGCTTCAAAAGGTGCAGCTCGAATACTGGAATGATAGCTATTGTTGTATGAGAATTCAATCAATGGGAGATGATCATCCCAACTTCCTCCTAAGTCATTAACACAAGCTCGTAGCATATCTTCGAGTGTTTGAATAGTGCGCTCGCTTTGACCATCGGTCTGGGGATGGTATGATGTGCTGAAGTTCCATCGTGTGCCTAGGGATTGCTGAAAGATTTTCCAGAAATGCGATGTATACCTTGTATTCCTATCAGAGATGATAGATACTGGCACTCCGTGGAGAGATACAATCTCATCCACATACAGCTGAGCTAACTTATCCGAGTTGTGTGTTTCCTTAATAGGTAGGAAGTGGGCTGACTTAGTCAGTCTATCCACTATAACCCAAATAGTATCATTTCCTCGCTTTGTCTTCGGTAATTTGGTGATAAAATCCATGGTCACCATTTCCCACTTCCAGGTGGGAAGTTCAGGCTGTTGTAGCAATCCTGACGGCTTTTGGTGTTCTGCCTTAACTTGAGCGCATGTCAGGCATTTGGCCACATAAGTGGCTATAGACTTTTTCAAGCCTATCCACTAATAATTTGCCTTCAAATCCTGGTACATCTTGTCACTTCCAGGATGAACGGAATACTTGGAACTATGGGCTTCCTGAAGGATCACTTCCCAAAGTCCTCCATAGATTGGAACCCATATCCGTCTATTCAATCTTAGGATTCCATCCTTACCACATGATAACTGTTTTGCAGTGACTCCCAGTTTTTCATTTGGATAGTTAGCTTCTAACATGGCTTCCTTCTGCATGGCTAACAGTCTATCACTCAAACTGTTCTTTAATTCAATGTTCTTGGCATTGATTCTTATGGGCTTCACCCTTTCCTTTCTACTTAAGGCATCGGCAACCACATTTGCCTTGCCTGGATGGTATCTGATTTCACAATCATAGTTATTCAACGTCTCCTTCCATCGACGCTGTCTCATGTTTAAATCCTTCTGATTAAACAAATGTTGAAGGCTCTTGTGATCAGAATAGATCACACACTTGGTACCATATAGATAATGCCTCCAAAGTTTTAGTGAAAACACACGGCACCCAACTCCAAGTCATGAGTGGTGTAATTCTTTTCGTGCACCTTTAATTGTCGAGAAGCATAGGCAATGACCTTGCCTTTCTGCATGAGCACACACCCCATACCAGTGTGTGATGCGTCGCAGTATACTACAAATTCTTCGATTCCATTAGGCAATGCCAACACAAGTGCATTGCTCAACTTCTTCTTAAGAGTATCAAAAGATTCTTGCTACTTAGGACCCCAGTCAAACTTGCTATTCTTGTGGGTTAATAAAGTTAGGGGTGCTGCAATTCTTGAGAAGTTTTCAATAAAACGTCTGTAATATCCTGCCAGTCCCAAAAAGCTACGAATCTCTGTGGGCGTCTTCGGCTCTTGCCAATTCATGACATCTTCAACCTTAGCGGGATCCACCTGGATACCATGCTCACTAACTACGTGTCCAAGAAACTGGACTTCTCGAAGCCAAAATTCACACTTTGAAAACTTGGCATAGAGTTTCTCTTGTTGAAGCAGTGAAAGGATACAACGAAGGTGCTTCTCATGGTCAGCTTGATTCTTTGAGTAACTAAGAATATCATCGATGAAGACGATGACAAATTTATCCAAGTAGGGCTTGCAGATGCGGTTCATGAGATCCATGAACGCTGCTGGTGCATTAGTGAGCCCAAAAGGCATCACTAAGAACTCGTAATGACCATAACGAGTCCTAAATGCAGTCTTGTGTACATCTTCATCTTTAACCTTCAGTTGATGATAGCCTGACCTCAAATCGATCTTAGAGAAGTAACTTGCCCCTTGTAATTGATCAAAAAGATCATCGATCCTGGCAATGGATATCTATTTTTGATAGTGACTTTGTTAAGCTCGCGATAATCGATGCATAGACGCATCGATCGATCCTTCTTCTTTACAAACAGGATTGGTGCTCCCCAAGGAGATGAACTAGGTCTAATGAATCCTTTTGCTAACAAATCATCCAGTTGAGTCCTTAGCTCTTTCATTTCAGTTGGTGCCAACCGGTAAGGTGCTCTTGCAACAGGTGCTGCTCCAGGTATAATGTCGATTCTGAACTCCACTTGCCTATCTGGTGGTAAACCAAGTAGTTCTTCAGGGAATACTTCTGGATATTCAGAAATGACAGGGATGTCTTCAACCTTGGGTTTTGGTTCATCGATAGTTACTTGTGCCATGTAGATGACACAACCTTTCCTTAAACACTTTGATGCCTTAAGCATGGACACTTGCTTAGGCAACCCATACTGAGTATCTCCTTGTATGGTAAGTGGCTCACCATACGGAGTCTTGATCACCACTTGTTTCTTTTCACAAACAATCTGGGCTTGGTTATGCGATAACCAATTCATGCCTATCATTATGTCGAAACCAGCTAATTTCAAAGGAAGCAAGGATAACGGAAAGGAGTGGTTCCTAATGGATATAAAACATCCATCTAACACAGTTGAGGCTGTCTCTAAGGTACCATCAGCCAATTCTACCTCATATTTCACGCTTAGGGTTTTAACAGGTAAATTCAGCAACTTACAAAACTTATCATCTACAAATGACTTATCCGCGCCCGAATCAAATAACACCCTTGCATAAACATCATTTATAAGAAAGGTACCTGTTATCACATTATCATCCTGAACGGCTTCTCGTGCATCCATTCGAAAGACCCTTGCATTGGTCTTTTTGACTTCTTCAGGCTTTTTGGGATATTTAGGGCAGTTGGTCTTGATGTGCCCCTTTTCATTACAGTTATAGCACGTTTCATCCTTAATTTTCTTGCAGTCTAATGTCTTGTGCTCCTTGGATTTGCATAACCCACATGCAGACGGTTTTGACTGGGACTTGGATTCAAACCTGCATTTTCCAAAGTGACGTTTCTGGCAGGTTTTGCACTTTGGCTTCTCCTCTACTTGCTGACTACCCTTGCCAGACCCAAACTTCTTCTTGTGGTCTGTGGTTCCCTTAAACTTCTTCACAGACCGTCGTGAGTTATCGTCCTCACGTTTTCTCTTACCTTCCTCCGAGTTCTTAAGCGATATTAGCCTGACCGCATCCAAGGTAAGGGATAAAGATAGGTCAGCTGCTGACCTAAAACTAGCAGGTCGTGATGCCTTGACACTGGCCTTGATCTCTGGGGCTAAACCCCCAATGAATCGAGATGTTCGCTTGGGTTCCAGTGTTACCAAATACGGAACCAATCGGGACAGGGTATTGAAACTGGTGAGGTATGCTTGGCAATCTAAATTTTTCATCACCAATGATAAGTAGTCGGACTCAATCTTTTCGACCTCATGTTGAGGGCAGTAATTCTCCTTGATGAGAGCAAGAAACTGATCCCATGACAGATTGTACAACGGGATCTTCCCAGTAGCCTGGATTAGTGACCTCCACCAGGCTAGTGCTTCTCCTTTAAACGACTGAGATACATACTTCACAACATCCCTATCAGCACAACCACTAATGTCAACTACGGTGTCCATCTCGTCTAACCACGTCATGCAGTCGATAGCTCCTTTTTCCCCAGTGAAATCTCGGGGTTTACAGGATACAAAATACTTATAGGAACAACCCCTAATACATGCCTCTTGATCGAGTACAATCTTCTTCGACGGAACACTATGCTGATTTGATGAGTGTCGGTCATCATCCTTCTTTGATGGGGTACAGATGAGGCCTTGCTTCGAGTACCACTTGACTCATTTAATTGCCTATCTATGGCCTTGGTAACATCATTATCAATCAATGCTTAAAGTTCCGCACCAGTTACGTTGATCCTGGTGGCATCATGATTTTCCCTTGGGTGACTGTTGATCTCTTCAGACTCTTCCATGTAGCTTGATTGCTACATAAAATGATGACAATGATTTCTTAGAGGTATATAATAGATTTGTTATCTTGTCAATTTATTAACCATGGCATTAAAGAACCATATTGGCTAATTTGTTAAGTATTTTATTCAGGATTTTTCATTAACAACCCTTAGTTATAATTAAATATAATAATGGCACAAAAGGCCAAGTCACATGAGCACATTCAAATTTTAGGTCAAGATCTTATACGATCGAGGTACTAAGGCTTGAATCATAGTTCATTACCTTTCTTGACAGGGAGTTATAGGCTACAACTGTCTTTTGTCTTATATGACAATGATTATGGCTCGTAGGCATTACATCACAATTGGATGTTTATTATATGATCATCTTATCTGATGATATTAGTCAAGATCGCATTGATCATACAGACTATTATGCTTGGACGTAGTCCGACATCTTTAGACAGGGGGTCAAAGACCACCACTGTCGTTGTCTTATTGGACAACAAGTTTAGCTCGTAGGCACTTCATCACTAATGGATGTTTATAATATGATCATCTTTATTTGATGATTTAAACCATGATTTCTAAATCACTAGGCTAGATAAGGGGGTTGGAAATTCCCACTTTAAGGATGACAAGTGTGATTTTATCGCATCACTGTTGCCAGGAGTGTTAACATGTTTTCAGATGTTAACAAGGATCTGAATCTCTTTTAAATAGGTTTTACCATCATAGCTAGGTCCTTAATGACATGCAAGCTAGGTTATACCCTTTAAGATTCTTTTTAATATATATTGGCAGATCAATTACAAAAAGGAATGATATTTTGATTTATTTCATATATTATGTTCGTATATAATGACAAAAATGAAATTTAAACAAATCACTCCAATAAATTTTAAAAGGAGTACATAATTGCCCTCAACGGGTCTTGAAGGAAATAACATTGTCCACGAAGGGACTAAAAGATAATTATGTCCTTATAAGGACTATTAGGGAAAAGAAATTCAACAAGAGGGTTTCTTCTTTATCTTTCTCCTGAAAGTCTCCTCCTTGGTTTACTGTATGCGGTATGGTTACTGAAGGTTTTGGCGGGTAGTCGAAATCCTCCACGCTAGGGATCTTAACAGAAGTGGAATCCAAGGATTTTATGGTTAGCAAATAATATGGATCACGGATAGGGTCAGGACAGGTATAATCCAAGTTTGGGATTCCAAGACTTGGAGGTAAGCAATATGGATCATTTGGGTCCATAGGTATCATTTCTGGAGTGGGAGCCTCAGGGACTGCTAGTATGGGCTCCTCTGACGTCGGCTTCTCAATTGAAGTTTCAAAAGTCTCAGGTAAGGAGGTTGGAACATGGTTAATGGTTTCAATTGGTTTGATTTTGGGAATGGGTTCAAAAAGATCCTTCCTCCATACTGGGCGTACGCTTACTTGAGCTGTGGTACGGAGCTTACCATCCTTAAACTTCGGGTTTGGAGAACTTCCACCAATGGCAGCTTTACTCGGTGACATGTTCCTGAAATGCACAAATATTGAAAACAATGTATACTTATTAAGGATGAGATTATTCCTAATTCAAGTCTAGACTCGGAAGTCGAGGAATGGGCAACTTTTTCATTGAGATTAAACACAAAAGGCTAGTGTTTAATTCACTCAATGTTGGCTCTGATACCAACCTGTCACACCCCGATATTTCCACGTATTACCGGTGGGCCCGGTGGGGAGTATCGTGACGTAGTTGATATCATCATAGTCAAACAACACAATTTAAATGCACAGCGGAAGCAAAAGATGAATCATATTACAAACCGAATAAAAAGTAATATCAAAGTATTACAAACAGACTGTAAAGGATCCACAGGCGGATCAAAAGTAAAAAAAAAATCATTGTTCAACAGATTTTAACATCTAAGCTTGCAAGACTTGTTTAATGATGCCAGGAGTAGCCAGCCTATACCGTCTAGTACCTGCACTTAGCCTTTTTGGAAAATACGTCAGTTTACACTGGTAAATACAATTAACTGACTCATTTTGAAAAGAGTTTAAGAAAATTGATTTAAATGCACATGGCACAAAAGTTCTTTTATAACTTGGGACAATTATTTAAAAATAATCTTGTATACAGTTTTACTTATTTGTCATCCGTCAGGGCCGGTTAGAAGAGCCGGACAAGATTAACTGACACGCCATAGGTATAATGCCCACAAGGTTGATTCCTTAAAGTGGGTTACCCATTTTTACATATGCAACTGTCAGGTGTATGCCTCACCCCGTGCTTAAGTCGTGGCCATTTCAATGAATGATGCCAAGGATATCCGGAACATGGTCATTAACCCCCAAGGGCCATATACCAAATAAAACAGATTAAAACGGGTTATGTAAATATATTAATCACAATCCAATTTAAACAACTACATACCCGACCAAGCGGTATTATTATAATACCGTATCCCAAGCCCGTATAGGGAAAATAAGTTAAAAGTATTTACCTGAGCAAATATTCAATTTATCTCAACCGTATTAAATCAGCAAGTGCAGATAGCTTTTACTGGGCTGCTATATCTGGAATGAAGGTTTTTATAACCTATTAGATTCCTAACGGGTCTTAATTAAGCCTAAACTTAGACCGGTTAGTTTTAAAGGAGATATACGGTTTCAAACGCACGATTAAGCGAAGATCGGATTAGAATTTGGTTTAGACCCGACGAGTTCGTAGACTTGTTTAATATGGGTAAGCTAAACACATTCTGGATTTTGAGATAAAAATGATAAGGTTTGACCCGTTTCGGCTAATTTATGCAAACTAGTTACATAAACCGTACCGAACGCGAAAAATGCGTACGGGTAACCAAATGAGTCATGAACAGGTTTCCTAAGTTAATATGCCTTAAATACGTTGTGATATCAGTAGGATACCTTCCATTATGCCCAAAACGAATTTAAACTCAAATTAGGTCCCGTAGGGGTATTTTGGTCATTTTAAAGCTTATAAAGGAGTTTAAATATAAATCTGAGTTTCAGGTCTGATATATTCAGTAAAAATACTTATTTTTATAAGTCATAACAGTAGGGTATGGCATATATGTGAAATTTACCTTTTATAACCAAACTATGCACCATAGGGGCATTTTGGTAATTTCACATAAGCTTTAAAGGTCAAAATTTGAAATCTGAGTTTAAAACTTTTGCTTACTGTTAAAATATAAAAAAAAATTTGCTTAAAACATCAGTAGGTATTAAGTCTTATATGAGAAAAATGGTTTTAATACATACTATGCGTTTTAAACGCGTAAAAAGACGGTTTTAAGCGATTTCCGGGTTTTTAAAGAAAAGCTGATATTTTTATCATTCCAAAAGACTCAAACTATTTTATTTATTATATAAAATCAGTAGCAAAAGGTTTGGTATCAAAATATTATGTAAAACTCATTTTATAGGCCAAAAGGGCAAAACCGACAATTACCGAATCAAAGCTATAACCCTATGTTATGCTCAGCCTAAAAATAAATAAAAATTTTCAAAAATCCCAAAATATTATTTTACATCAGTAGGTAAAAAGTTTGGTATCAAAAATTGGGTTTAGATAGGCTTTATGCTAATTACGCCGTTTAATTAATAAAAAGCTTTCTAATTACGCTATTGAGCATAACTCTTAATCTAGACCTCAAACTGATGTGAAAATTTAGGGACATGTTTATAAATCAGTAATAAAGATTATTGTCCTCTCACATTTTCAAGATTCTTGTTTTAAGGTCAAAAGGGCATATTGGTCAACATTTATGCATATAACGGAAACATGCATTTGAATCGGATAACTAATGAACCAAGTTGTATAATCACAGAGGGTTATACTAACATGTAACTTGGTCCTAATAAAGCTCTAAGGCATTTCTAAAATATGATTTAATGGGTCAGAACTGAAAGTCAAAGTAAAAGTAAAAGTCCACTTATGCGACTTTCGGTTCCGAACCGAGCTTAAACTGAAAATTGTCGGGTTGAACATGCTTAGACATGTTCTTACATTAATTACCAAGTTATATGAATGATAAAACAGGTTGCATGGCTTCTACATTGTTAATTATGTGTTTGTTTGAAAAATTGCTTTCTGTTGACTTTTTCTAATCAAGTTTGACCCGACAATTGACCTAGTTTGACCCCACATAATTACCAACTCAAAGCTACTTTCAATTCGAGAATTGACTGGACCATTAGTGATTAATCACTAAGTCAATCCTTAATTACAATGGGTTTGACTTTAGGCCATTAAATTAATAAAACTGAATTAAGAGAGGTTAAGGAAGCTTACAAAGGTCTTAAGCACGATTTTGGAACTTAAGGAAACTTGTTTGCTGACCAGAGAGCTGCAGAGAAGAGTCTTGGATGATTTCAAGTGAATGTCAAAATGTTGCCACAAGTGTTCTTCTTATATAGTGGATTTGATGCAACAAGATCATGCCACAATAGTCTATAGATGTTCCTTGATCATTTCCAGGTGTCCCTAGGCATGAAAAACCATCAAACAAGCCCCTAGAATCGAATACAAGGTTTCTAAGTCGGTTTAACTTGCTGAACTCGCACCTACACATGAAGCCTGTTCAGCTCAGGCCGTCGCATCACGTGATGGTAGAAGGGGGAGTTGGTGGTGCAGCGCCAGCAGGTGGCTGACCTGATCAACAAGTTTCAAACAATGACATTTTCACCCCCTGGACCCTCTAAAGCGTAATTTCTTCCATTTTAAGCATTTTTAACCCATGAAATTTATATTTCTATGATCCATGAGATATAACCAAACATCATTAGGTCCGGTTTCATTAAACGATAACCGAAAATACAAGTTTTGCCTCGTTGACGCTTTTAACCCCTTACTTACGAATGTTCGCGTATCTTTCTCATACGATATCGAAACCTTGTGAAATTTTTATCACTTATTCTAGTGAGCATAATTAATCGTTACAAAGCTTTGGGTTCGCTAAAAGGTCACTCAGAGGTATGAATTAAACATGTTGACACTTTTAACCCTTGCGGTTTGTAAACTTTCACTTTCTTCCACAAATGGCTTCATACGCTTCATGATTCATTCGTTTAAGGTTATAAACATTGTGTAGGGTTGTTAAAAGGCATAATTATCAAATGTTGACACTTTGAATCCTTGTATACATATATTTTCTTCGTTTGTCAACTTTAGTCCCTCATATTCAATCCGTTACACGTTTAAAGTCCATGACACGTGTCGACACTATATTGGACATGATTTTACGAGGTGTTACATGGATCCTCTCAGCCTCAAGGATCCTCTCAGCTTCAAGGATCCTTCTTCAGTTCTGGAGGATATGTGGGAGCACAGACAGTTCAAGGATCCTCCTCTCAGGTTCAAGGATCCTCCTCCCAGGTTCAAGGATCCTCCTCTCAGGTTCATGGATCCTCTCAGGTTCAAGGATCCTCCTTTCAGGTTCAAGGATCCTCATCTCAGGTTTACGGATCCATGGATTATCCTCCAAGACCCCCAGTCACAGCACACCAAGGACCCAACATCTTTTAGGATCAAGGATTCTTAAGGAGTGTACAACCCGGAAGTTCAGATGTTCATCTAGGAGACTTCATCCCTATGCAAACTATTGCTTCATCTGGTCCCTCAATTATACCAGAATCCCGTCAATATGGATTCACATCTGGAATTCCAAACTTGAATCCTTCAGGAGGTAACACTTTGAATAATTCTTATAATACTAACCATGGCTTTGTGCAGGATACAGGTATCAATCAAGCTATGGCTAAGGAATTACAGAAACTGAAGGATATGATATCCAGCGTTCCAGGAGTGGTTAAGCCCATTCCTGTAATTGCAGATGGAAGTCATAGGATATCTCGTTTGCACCACCTATTTGTGATGCAGAAATTCCAAAGAGGTTCCAAATACCAACCATGAAGCTATATGATGGCTCAACGGATCCAGAAGAACATGTAGCTCAATATAGAGAAAGGATGGAGATCAATCCCATCCCGGAGAGGTTAAAAGAAGCATGTTTATGCAAGGGTTTTGGATCCACATTGTTTTGGTCAAAAAATCAGACGAGGATAATGTAACCAAACTCTCTGTTACGGGGTATGATGCTTGAATTGGTTTATAGCAATAAGGATCACTATGAAATGTAAATAACAAGTGACACAAGGTTTATACGGGGAAAAAGCCCTTGATCAAGAGTTGATCTCTGGCATAAAAAACCCCGGGTGATGGAAACTACCGATCACCAACTCAAATTAAACAAGTAATGTGTTACAACTTCGGATGATAGCGAGCTAAATACAAGGATCACTATAGTGTAGTGTGTAAAAAGTGTATGAAATTGCTAAGTGAATGAATGAGAGCTGGTGTGAGCGGTTGTATGAGTGTGTGTAGCCAAAAATAGCCAAAAGTGTTGTCTAATTAGCTCGCTACCCCTTTTAAATCAGAAGATAACTAGCTAACAAACTATCCGCATTTCGTGCCTTCTCCCCACGTTCTCCAGAACGTTCATAAATGGTCCAGCACGTGCAGAATTGCAGGGAATATTCTCCAGGAATGTCGCCATGACCAAGTCCAATCCGGCACTCCTGCAAAACAATATCGAATTCAAAGTGAACAATCATTAGTATAAGGATCCTTAGAATGATCCATGATCCTAATCCTGAAACACTTCTGAGGATCACTAACTGACACAGAAGTAAGGATCACTAAAGAGGATAACAACCGAGGATCGCAGGTCATTAAAAAATCCTGCCCTAACAATTGCCCCCAAAATATAAGGAGTAATATCGTAAATAAACGAGTTATATTTTATCGATCTTATCCGTAACAAACTAACGGATATATAGCCGTTAAGTTCGAACTAGCCGTTGCGATCATGACGTCACTGAAGTGACAATCCTGCAAATCATCATTATAAATAAGAGTTAGAGATAGGATCAATATGCATTTAAATCCGAAAGAAACTCCCTTTAAATTCTCAGTCGAAGATCAATCAGGTATCTCTTCTCTTATTTCTCCTTCTCTTACTCTGTTTTACTTTCTCTGTTCATCCTCTCGTTAAGAATGATGCTCCGGTCTTCCCCCGCCAAGGATCACCAGAAGGATAGCCCCTTGAAGAGTCAAGGGATCATCAAGGACTCAATGAATGAGAGGTGTTGCTTTACCGATCCTCAAGTAGATAAGATCCGACACTGCTTTCCGGCGAACGCCTTTTTCAAACCCTTCGATCCCACTGTTCTGAGCGACTACGTTTCTGAAACATGGGTTGCCTTTCCAGTTACCCCATTCACCATCGGATACACCTATCCTTTTCCAGCTTTTACCCAATCCTTTTTCTCCCTTACCGGCATCTCTTACATCCAAGCTATGCCGATGATTTGGAGGGTTCTATATACCCTGGAGAGGATCATAGAGCAGGAAGGGATTGACTTAGGAATGTCGGAACTGGCAGAGATGTATGATCTCACGACGTTTGGATCCCACCGATATCTGTTTAAGCGAAAACCCGGCGAGGAACATCCCATTTTTAAAGCCACCAAGAACGATACAAATTGGAAACGACGCTTTTTCTTTGTCAGGAGGGATACCATTCCAAACGGAAAGCATTTACCAAGGAAGTGGTCCACCAATGGTAGGACAGAGGATCCTGAGAAGGATCACCAGGTAATCTTGTTCTCGTGATAGGATCACTAACCCCTATTTGTCTTGTGTTATGCAGCTATCTCTGTTTCGCATCTCATCACAACACCCGCAACCAAGGAAAGGCTTGCTGCTTTTTGGTGGCTTGATCCTCAAATAAGGTCATTCAAGACAGACACCCAAGACTCACAAGAAGTATCCTCAGGTTCCATCACCATGTCAAGTAAGTATCCTGCTTTTTGTATAGTTGAATATTAAAATAAATAGTTAAATTGAAATAGGGTAAGGATACTTATCTTGCTTTGAATGTGTAGGTGCCGGAAAATCTTCCAAGCCTGCCTCCCAGTTCAACACGGCCGATCTTGACGCTGTTCGATCCAGGAAGAAGAAGGCCATTGCTAGCCCTAGCGTCTCCATCCCCAAGGCACCCACTAAAGGAAGGGGTGGCAAGAAGAGGAAAACCTCTGATGCAGAGGACCTACAAGGCCTGCCACTGATCCGCCACCAGTTCCTTGAATACTTCAATGAGGTAAGGATCAACAATTCTGCCTAGGTATCCTACTAATTTGAGGATCATCTGATCTTGAATTGCTTTGTCTTTTTTGCAGAAATTTGCTGAGATTGAAGATTATGTGGGAAGCATCGAGGAGCTGGATAAGAAGATTGCTGACCTCCAACAAGTTGCAGTGCTTAAGGATCTTAAGATTGCTGATCTTGAAAAAGCCCTTAAAGACGCCGAGACTCAGACAGCTAAAATCTTGATCGACATTGACTACGAGAAACATGAGCTCGTGGAAGGTGCAAAGGTCTCCGCTGCCATCACAATGTACCAGACAAAACTAAAGATGGCCCAGGAAGCTCAAGATCCTAACTTCGACAAAAGCAGCTGGGATGTTGAGGGCTGGAAAGCGAGGTTGGCTGATCTTGAAGATGATGAGGAGGCTGAGGAGGTTTTAGCGATCGAGGCTGGAGGTAGTGGGAAGGATCAGGTTAAGGATACCGAAGCTGGAGGGGATGAGGATGCAGCGAAGGTGTAGGCTGCACAATTGGGTGATGATGGACATTCCTAGACGTAGCCGGAGCCCAATTTTTAAATTTGGTAGTAGTTTTTTGTGGTTGTGATGTTTTAAAACAATGATGGTCTGTAATAACTAAACAATAGCTATTAGGGTTAAGGATCATGAATGATCTTTTGGACAATAGGTAGGATTACAACTGGTGGAGGGATCCTTTGTTTGGGGGATGAAGCCATTGTGATCCTGCCATCTTTTCAATTCCTGCACTACCAAGACCTTTAGACAATGGACACCCTTTACTTACCCCAGCGGATGGGCCACGTATTGCTGGTAGATGCTCGGGGTAGGTAATTTTGACAACCTTCGATGGTTAAACCTTTGTTAATAAAATAACCTTAATCTTTTTTGGCTTATCTTGTGTTGTTATCCTTGTTTATCCTTCTAATTTTCAATTGTTTTGATATACACTTGTCTGAATAGAAAAAGTCGAACAAATTAGATAGAGAATATTTAGGATATGATCCAGGATCAAATATCCTATAGTTGAAAAAATTCCAAAAAGTGGTATATTTTAAAGATCATGAGTTCAGTTGTCAAAGTATTAGGGTTATTCAAATAATCAATGAATAAAATCAAAATAGTTAAGGATCATACCTGAGGATCCAAGCTAGGATCCTAACTCTTAATACTATAAACAGGATAACCATAGAACAAACCTTAGTAAAAGGTAAGGATTAAGGATCCTTGGTTGTTTAACTTCGAAAACCTGAAATAGAACATAACTTGGGACTAAGCCATTATAAGATAAAGGTTAGAAACTGGGGACAAGCCGAAAGGATAAATGGGGACAAGCCCAAGGATAACTGGGGACAAGCCCAAGGATCGTATGTAAACTGGAGTATGGCCCTAACTGGCGACTATCCAAACTTAGTGGCATGAAAATGCCAAAACCTTAGCTAACGTGAAAACGTTAGAAACCTTAGGAACGGATGTATGGTACGTCTACCATTATACGTAGGATCCTGAATATAGCCAGTACAATGAAATTGCCAGCCCCTAAAGCGAGTACTGGTCCCATTGCCTTGAACTATACCAGGATCATCGTGCGCTACTGGCGGAACTGGGGTCAAACCCAAGGATAACTGGGGTCAAACCCAAGTAACTGGTTGCTTTTGTGGATAATCATCCTTTTGTTTAGAGTAGCTGAACCTTCAAAACTCAAAATCATGTGAAAGGAGGATAAAGGATACAGGATCCTTATCCATATATGAGAAAGTTAGGATATGAAATAGTTTAGGATTAGAGGGTTACCAAAATGAGGATCATCTGTGCTTTAAGGATCCTTTAAGGATATTTTTCACGTGAGGATCATGGATCCTTATCACATGAAATATCTCTTTAAATGGACAGCATTCCAAGCTCTTGGTAGTAAGTCACCTTCCTTTGTTAGCAATCGATATGCCCCCTTTCCTGCCTCAGCTTCAATCAAGTAAGGGCCTTCCCATTTTGGTGCCAACTTTCCATCAGCAGGATTGGTGGTATTCTGAAGTGCTTTCCTTAGTACCATATCACCAACTTGGAATTTCCTGATCCTAACATTTTTGTTGTAGGCACCGGCCATTCTTTGCTGATAACTGGCCATCCTTATCCTTGCCAAATCTCTGATTTCTTCTATAGTATCCAGGTCTTGAACCAAGTTCTCATCATTTTCCTCAGGATCACGAATACTGGTTCTAGCAGTTGGAACCACCATTTCTATAGGGATCACTGATTCTGCCCCAAATACCAAAGAGAATGGAGTTTTGCCTGTAGCATTCTTAGGAGTTGTCCTATCAGCCCAAAGCACATAAGGTAGTTCTTCTGCCCATTTCCCTTTCTTGGATCCAAGCTTCTTCTTCAAATTGTTGATGATGATCTTATTGGATGATTCTGCTTGACCATTAGCTTGTGGGTGGACTGGTGTTGATGTTATCATCTTAATCCCCCAACTGTCACAAAAGTTAGTAGTTCTGCCCCCAATAAATTGGGAACCATTATCACAAATAATTTCAGAAGGAATACCGAATCTAGTTATAATATTTCTTTTAATGAAGGATATAACTTCCTTTTCTCTGACTTGGGCAAAAGCTTCAGCCTCTATCCACTTGGAGAAGTAATCAGTCATGGCAAGCATGAACACTTTCCCACCAGGTGCCTTAGGGAACTTACCAACTATATCCATGCCCCATCTCATGAACGGCCAAGTGGAGGATATAGGATGCAATAATTCAGCTGGTTGATGAAGGATATTGCTGTGTCTTTGACAAGGATCACACTTCTTAGCATACTCCACAGCATCTCTCTTCATAGTTGGCCAATAGTATCCTGTCCTCAGGATCCTTGAGAATAATGTCCTTCCCCCAGTGTGGTTTCCACAATCTCCTTCATGGAAGTCTTTTAAAACTTCTTGGATTTCAGGATCCTCAATGCATCTTAAATATGGTCCTGCAAGAGATCGTTTGTACAACATATTATTTAAAATTGTGAATTGAGATACCTTAATTTTGAAAGCCCTAGGGTTTTCTTCTGTAGGAATTTCTCCATGTTGTAAGTATCTCATGATTGGGAGGATCCATGATCCTGAATGAGATTGATTATCATTGCTGGGGGTGATTGCAGAATCCTCTCCTATCTCCATAGCCACATGATCCTCGATAGCCGGGGTCAGGATATGGATAATAGGGATCTTGATATCCTCCGGGATCTTCAAGGATGATCCTAAGTTGGCTAGTGCATCTGCCTCTGCATTCTCTTCCCTTGGTACCTGTGTCAAACTAAAGGATACAAAAGAGAGTGCCAATTGTTTGACTAACTCCAGATATTTGATTAGCTTTTCACCTTTAACAGCATAGGATCCATTAAAGTGATTAGTGATTAACAAAGAATCTACATGTACCTCAAGATACCTGATCCTCATATGCTTAGCAATTTCCAAGCCAGCTATCAAGGCTTCATATTCGGCCTCCTTGTTAGTGGTTTGGAACTCACAAGCTATAGAGTGGGGTATTATGTCCCCCTGTGGCGATTTTAGTAGTATTCCAAGCCCTGTTCCTTTGACGTTTGAGGATCCATCAGTGTAGAGTATCCAAGGATCCTCGGTCTCTTCAAGCTGCTGGACTTCTAATTCAGCTTCCTCTTGCAAATCACTACTGAAATCTGCCACAAAGTCAGCTAATGCTTGGGATTTAATGGCTGTCCTGGGCTCATATCTTATATCATATGCACTAAGCTTCACTGCCCACTTAGCCATCCTTCCTGACATTTCAGGTTTCCTGAGGACATTCTTGATTGGAAAATTAGTTTTAACGATAATAGCATGAGTTTCAAAATAATGTCTTAATTTAGTAGATGCCATTATTAATGCAAGGATAAGTTTTTCTAAGTGTGAATACCTGGATTCAGCATCCAGTAAACTCTTACTTACGTAATAGACAGGATGTTGTGTACCTTCGTGATCCTTAACAAGGACAGCACTTACTGCTTTTGAGGATACCGCAAGATATAAGGATAACACATCTCCTTTTTCTGGTTTCATCTAGGCTGGGGCCGAGGGTAGGTAATCCTTAAGAGCTCTTCAGGCACTCTCGTGCTTCTCAGTCCACTCGAATTTCTTGTTCTTCCTTAGGATATCATAGAATTCCTTGCACTTTTATGAGGATTTGGATATGAATCTATTCAAAGCTGCAATCCTGCCAGTTAACCTCTGAACATCCTTAGCATTGGCAGGTGACTTGATGTTCACTATAGCTTTGATTTGTTCTGGACTGGCTTCAATGCCTCTCTTTGTCATCATATATCCTAAGAATTTACCTGCTTTAACACCAAAGTGACATTTTGAAGGATTAAGCTTCATATTATATTTGTCAAGGATATTGAACGCTTCCTCCAAGTCTCTTAGGTAATCCTCAGCCTTTATCGATTTTACCACCATATCGTCTATGTAAACCTCCATAGTTTGTCCAATCTGATCCTTGAACATCGTATTCACTAGCCTTTGATAAGTTGCACCTGCATTTCTTAGTCCGAATGGCATAACAATATAGCAGTATATACCAGTTGGAGTCATGAAGGCTGTATCCTCTTGATCGGATGGTTCCATTTGAATTTGTTGAAATCCAGATGAAGCATCCATAAAAGTTAACAGTTCATGACCCGCAGTTGCATCCACCATGGAGTCAATGTGGGGTAATGGGAAAGGATCCTTGAGACATGCCTTATTTAAATCGGTGAAATCGACACATACCCTCCACTTTCCGTTTTTCTTTTGAACAACAACCACATTGGCCAACCATCTTGGATACTTGACCTCTCTAATCATACCTGCTCGGAGTAATTTCTCTACCTCCTCCTGGATAATGGCATTTCTTTCTGGTGCAAATTTCCTCCTCTTTTGATGGATTGGTTTGAAGGACCTATCAATGCCAAGTTTGTGAGTGATTATATTTTTAGATATACCTGTCATGTCTTCGTGTTTCCATGCAAAGGTAGTCTTTCTCCTTTTGAGGAAGGATATGAGGTCTTCCTTCATTTCGCCAAGGATCCCTGATCCTATATAAACTATAGATTCAGGATCATCAGGATCCATAAGGATTTCTACTATATCCTGTTCTCTTGCCTCGAAGACATCCCTTGGAGGATGCTTTAATTGCTATTGCTCCCTTGACTTTGATGCTGGTTTCATTGATGATGTGTAACAGTTCTTAGCTTCTTGCTGATCACTATCAATCTTCACTATTCCCCAAGGACTAGGAAGCTTCACACATTGATGATAAGTGGATGGGACTGCCTTCATGTCATGTATCCAAGGCCTGCCAAGGATAACATTACAACAAGATAAACAGTCAATAACACAAAATTTTTGGTAAGAATGTAGGCCTTCGATATAGATTGGGAGTTTAATGTCCCCCAGAGTATTCTTAGTCTCGCCACTGAATCCAACGAGCACAGAGGATCTTGGTATGATGTCGGATTCAGGAATATTCATCTTCTTGAGAACATCAAGCTGGATAATGTTCACAGAGCTTCCTCCATCTATAAGGATCATGCGAACAAAATGGTTAGAAATAAAAAGAGTGATAACCAAACCATCGTGATGAGGATCCTGAATGTCAACACGATCATCCTCATCAAAAGTTATAACTTTTCCTTCGGAGACACTGGATGTTCGAATGGGTCTATCTCCATTATCCATCTTGGTTTCCTTTGCATGTCTTTTGGCCGCAGAGAAGGATGTTCCACAAATGTCTGATCCTCCAGATATAAAGTTTATAACTTGTGCATCTGCTGGAGGGGCTGGAGCTTTCTCTGGGATCCTTTCAGGATCTTGAGTCCTTGACTTCTTTCTCCCCAATAATTCTTTCAAGTGCCCCTTGCTCAACAAGTATCCAATTTCTTTTCTCAATGCGATGCATTCTTCTGTGAGATGCCCAAAATCTTCATGGTATGCACACCACTTTGACTTATCTTTAGTTGCAGCTGGTCTATCATTTTTTCTGGGCCATCTAGCTTTATCACCTAAATTCTGCATCGCAAGGATTAGTTCATTGTTATCAACAGAAAAACAATATTCAGAGATTGGAGGATAATCCTCGTCATCCTCTTCTTGTTCAACAGGATGCACATCTGGTTATCAGATCTATTATAGGATCTGAACTTGTTGTTCTTGAATGAGGATCCTTGCTTCTTTTGCTTTGAGGATCCTGCTAACCTCTCCTGGATCCTTTTGTCATCCTCTAGCCGAATGAACCTAAGGGCTCGGGTTCTTACCTCATCTAGATTCCTGCATGGTGTCATAACAAGATCATCATAGAATAACGAATCCCTAAGCAGTCCCATTTTAAAGGCTTCAACAGCCGTAGCTATATCCAGGTTAGGCATATCTAAGGATTCTTTACTAAATTTAGTGATATAATCCCTTAATGATTCATTATGACCCTGGGTTATCCTATACAGATCACTAGTTAAACGCTCAAATTTTCTACTGCAAGAAAACTGGTTATTAAATAGGTTAACTAGATTAGAAAATGAGGTAATAGAGTAAGGGGGAAGACTTAGCAGCCATTTTAGAGCCGGTCCAGTAAGAGTGGATCCAAATCCCTTGCACAGACATGCTTCCTTTAACCTTTCTGGGATGGGATTAATCTCCATCCTTTCCCTGTACTGTGCTATGTGTTCTTCAGGATCTGTTGAGCCATCATACAACTTCATGGTTGGCACATGGAACCTCTTGGGTATCTCAGCATCACAGATTGGTGGTGCAAAACGAGATATCTTTTGGCTCCCATCTGCAATCTCCGGGATAGGCTTGACCACTCCTGGGACACTTGATATCATATCCTTTAACTTTTGCAATTCTCTGGCCATGGCATGATTGATACCTGTATCCTGCATAAGGCCATGGTTAGTAGTATAAGAATTATTAAAAGTGTTACCTCCTATTGGATTCAAATTAGGAAGAGTGGATGTGAATCCATATTGTTGGGGCTCTGGAATGACCGATGGACCAGTAGAAGCAATGGTCTGCATTGGAATGAAATCTCCCTGATGGATATCGGAACTTCCTGATTGCAAACTCCATAGGGATCCCGGAATCTGGAAGGATCCTTGAAACTGAGAGTATCCTTGGAGCTGGGAGGATCCTGGAACATAGGAGGATCCTTGAACTTGGGAGGATCCTGGAACATAGGAGGATCCTTGAACTTGGGAGGATCCTGGAACATAGGAGGATCCTTGAACTTGGGAGGATCCTTGAACCTGGGAGGATCCTTGAACCTTGGAGGATCCTTGAACCTGGGAGGATCCTTGAAACGGCCAGTACCCTTGAATCTGCTGCGCCCCCGAGTATCCTCCTGAGCTTGCAAAGGATCCTATATGCTGAGGATGGGATCCTGATGGTTGGAAGTGTAACCCTGAAGCCTGAGTCATTGCTGATGATCCGTAATGCACTCCTTTTGGTCCTCCCACATATTGAACGTCTGGAACCACTGAAGGCTGAGAAGTTATAACCGGAGTATCAAAATTCAAAGATCTGGGCATCAGTGGGGAATGATCCTCTGCCGATCCCTTCTGTTTCTTGATGTCTCCGATTTCTCTAAGAATCCTTTCATTGGTCTTATCCTGCTGCTGTATATGATCCTTCATCTGCAAAATCAGAGTAAATAAGTCACTAGTAGTAGGAGTATAAGAAGCAGAAGAAGTTGGAGGTTTTGAGAAAATGGGAGTTGGTTTCTTCTCGGCATTTTTCTGAGGTCCAGAAGGTGGTGGAGGCAAAGGTGGAATGCCCTGGGATGAATTGACTGCAGACATCGCACTGGAGGTATTCTTTGATGATGAAGCCATCTGCTCGGATGCAATGAACCGGAATGATCACAAAAATGAGAATTTCTTAGGAATGAAGCACCAATTGCCCCACGGTGGGCGCCAAACTGTTTTGGTCAAAAAATCAGACGAGGATAATGTAACCAAACTCTCTGTTACGGGGTATGATGCTTGAATTGGTTTATAGCAATAAGGATCACTATGAAATGTAAATAACAAGTGACACAAGGTTTATACGGGGAAAAAGCCCTTGATCAAGAGTTGATCTCCGGCATAAAAAACCCCGGGTGATGGAAACTACCGATCACCAACTCAAATTAAACAAGTAATGTGTTACAACTTCGGATGATAGCGAGCTAAATACAAGGATCACTATAGTGTAGTGTGTAAAAAGTGTATGAAATTGCTAAGTGAATGAACGAGAGCTGGTGTGAGCGGTTGTATGAGTGTGTGTAGCCAAAAATAGCCAAAAGTGTTGTCTAATTAGCTCGCTACCCCTTTTAAATCAGAAAATAACTAGCTAACAAACTATCCGCATTTCGTGCCTTCTCCCCACGTTCTCCATAACGTTCACAAATGGTCCAGCACGTGCAGAATTGCAGGGAATATTCTCCAGGAATGTCGCCATGACCAAGTCCAATCCGGCACTCCTGCAAAACAATATCGAATTCAAAGTGAACAATCATTAGTATAAGGATCCTTAGAATGATCCATGATCCTAATCCTGAAACACTTCTGAGGATCACTAACTGACACAGAAGTAAGGATCACTAAAGAGGATAACAACCGAGGATCACAGGTCATTAAAAAATCCTGCCCTAACACACATTAACTGGATCAACTTTTAAATGGCTGCTAAGTCTTCCCCCTTACTCTATTACTTCATTTGCTAATCTAGTTAATCTGTTTAATAGCCAATTCTCATGTAGTAGAAAATTTGAACGTTTAACTAGTGATCTATATAGGGTAACATAAGGTCAAAATGAATCACTTAGGGATTATATCACTAAATTCAGTAAAGAATCCTTGGACATTCCTAATTTGGATATTGCTACGGCTGTAGAAGCCTTCAAAATGGGTTTACTTAGGGATTCATTGTTCTATGATGATCTTGTCATGACCCCTTACAGGAATCTTGATGAAGTGAGAACCAAGGCCCTTAGATTCATCCGATTAGAGGATGATAAAAGGATACAAGAAAGACTGGCAGGATCCTCGAAGCAGGAAAAGCAAGGATCCTACTTCAGGAACAACAAGTCTAAGTCTTACAACAAGTCTGATAACCAGAACGTGCATGCAGTAGAACTGGAAGAGGATGATGAGGATTATCCTCCCATATCTGAATATTGTTTTTCTGTTGAAAACAATGAATTGATCCTTGCAATGCAGAACTTAGGTGAAAAAGCAAGATGGCCCAGAAAAAGTGATAAGCCAGCTGCGACAAAGGACAAATCCAAAAGGTGTGCATATCATGAAGATTTCAGTCATCTCACTGAAGAATATATTGCACTAAGAAAAGAGATTGGTTACTTATTAAGCAAAGGGCACTTGAAGGAGCTGTTGGGAAGAAAAAAGTCAAGGATCCAGGATCCTGAAAAAGTTCCAGAAAGAGCTCCTGCTCCTCCTGCTGATGCACAAATTATCAACTTTATATCAGGTGGATCTGACATATGTGGCACTTCCTTTTCAGCAGCCAAGAGGCATGCCAAGGAGACCAAAATGGATAATGGGGAGAGACCCATCCGAACCTCTACTGTTACACAGGAAAAAGTTATAACCTTTGATGAGGATGATCGTGTGAATGTTCAGGATCCTCATCATGATGGTCTTGTTATTACTTTGTTTATATCTAATCATTTTGTTCGCAGGATCCTGATAGATGGAGGAAGCTCAGTGAACATCATTCAGCTTGATGTCCTCAAGAAGATGAACATCCCTGAATCAGAAATTATCCCAATATCTTCGGTTCTTGTAGGATTCAGTGGGGAAACCAAGAACACATTGGGGGACATTAAGCTTCCCATTTACATAGAGGGACTTAATTCTTTTCAGAAATTTTGTGTTATAGATTGCTTATCCTGTTGCAATGTTATCCTTGGCAGGCCATGGATACATGACATGAAAGCACTTGCATCTACATATCATCATTGTGTAAAGCTTCCTAGTCCATGGGGGTGGTGAAGATTGAGAGTGATCAACAAGAAGCTAAGAATTGCTATACTTCATTGATGAAACCAGCCTCAAGACCCCGGGAGCAATATCAATTAAAGCATCCTCCAAGAGATGTCCTGGAGGCAAGAGAACAAGATGTGAAAGATATCCCTATGGATCCTCATGATCTTGAATCCAAAGTCTTCATAGGATCCAGGATCCTCAGCAACATCGAACAGGATTTAATATCCTTCCTCAAGAAGAGAAAAACTACCTTTGCCTGGAAGCATGAAGACATGACAGGTATCTCTAAAGATATAATTACTCATAAGCTTGGCATTGACAGGTCATTCAAACCCATACATCAAAAGAGGAGAAAGTTTGCACCTGAGAGGAATGCCATTATCCAGGAGGAGGTAGACAAGCTGCTCCGAGCATGTATGATTAGAGAGGTTAAGTATCCAAGATGGTTAGCCAATGTGGTTGTTGTTCAAAAGAAAACGGAAAGTGGAGGGTATGTGTCGATTTTACTGATTTAAACAAGGCATGTCCCAAAGATCCTTTCCCACTACCCCACATTGACTCCATGGTGGATGCTACCGCGGGTCATGACTTGTTGACTTTTATGGATGCTTCATCTGGATTTCAACAAATTCAGATGGAACCATCTGATCAAGAGGATACAGCCTTTATGACCCCAACTGGTATATATTGTTATGTTGCTATGCCATTTGGACTAAGAAATGCAGGTGCTACTTAACAAAGCCTAGTCAATATGATGTTTAAGGAGCAAATTGGACACACTATGGAAGTCTATATAGATGACATGGTGGTTAAGTTCAAAAGAGCTGAGGATCACCTTAGAGATTTGGAGGAAGCATTCAATATCCTTGATAAATTCAACATGAAATTGAATCCTTCCAAGTGTCATTTTGGTGTTAAAGCAGGAAAGTTCCTAGGTTACATGGTAACAAAAAGAGGCATAGAGGCAAGTCCAGAGCAAATTAAGGCGATTGTGAATATCAAATCTCCTGCCAATGCCAAGGATGTGCAAAGGTTGACAGGGAGGATCGCAGCCTTGAACAGGTTCATATCAAAGTCATCAGAAAAGTGCAAGGAATTCTATGACATTCTGAGAAAGAACAAGAAATTTGAGTGGACTGAAAAGCATGAGAATGCTCTCAAAGCCCTTAAGGATTACCTATCCTCAGCTCCTGCCTTGATGAAACCAGAAAAAGGGGATATATTATCCTTATATCTAGCAGTCTCTTCTAAAGCAGTAAGTGCAGTCCTTGTTAAGGATCACGAAGGTACACAACATCCTGTATATTATGTAAGTAAGAGTTTGCTTGATGTTGAATCCAGGTATTCACATTTAGAAAAACTTATCCTTGCTTTGATTATGGCATCTACTAAATTACGTCATTATTTTGAAACTCATGCTATCATTGTTAAGACTAACTTTCTAATTAAGAATGTTCTCAGGAAACCTGAGATGTCAGGAAGGATGGCCAAATGGGTAGTGAAGCTTAGTGCTTATGATATAAGATATGAGCCAAGAACTGCCATTAAATCCCAAGCCTTAGCTGACTTTGTGGCAGATTTCAGTAGTGACTTACAAAGGGAAGCTGAGTTAGAAGTCCAATAGCTTGAAGAAACCAAGGATCCTTGGATACTATTCACAGATGGAGCCTCTAACATCAAGGGAACTGGACTAGGAATACTACTAAAATCGCCACAGGGGGACATAATACCCCACTCAATAGCTTGTGAGTTTCAAACTACTAATAATGAGGCTGAATATGAAGCCTTGATAGCTGGTTTGCAAATTGCCAAGCACATGAGGATCAGGTATCTTGAGGTACATGTAGATTCATTGTTAATTACTAATCACTTTAATGGATCCTACGCTGTTAAAGGTGAAAGACTAATCAAATACCTAGAGATAGTCAAGGAATTGACACTCTCTTTTGTTTCCTTTAGTTTGACACAGGTACCTAGGGAAGAGAATGCAGAAGCTGATGCATTGGCCAATCTTGGATCATCATTGAAGATTCCAGAGGATATTAAAATTCCTATCATCCATATTTTGGCTCCCGCTATTGAGGATCACATAGCTATGGAGATAGGAGAGGATGCTGCAATCATACCTAGTAATGATGCACAATCTCATTCAGGATCATGGATCCTTCCAATCATGAGATATATACAACATGGAGAGATTCCTACAGGAGAAAATCCTAGAGCTTTCAAAGTCAAGGTATCTCAATTTACAATATTAAATAACATGTTATATAAACGATCACTTGCAGGACCATATCTAAGGTGCATTAAGGATCCTGAAATTCAAGAAGTCCTAAAGGATTTTCATGAAGGAGATTATGGAAACCACACTGGGGGCAGGGCATTGTTCTCAATGATCCTTAGGACAGGATACTATTGGCCTACTATGAAGAAGGATGTTGTGGATTATGCCAAGAAATGTGATGCTTGTCAGAGACATAGCAATATCCTTCATCAGCCAGCAGAGCTCCTGCATCCTATATCCTCTTCTTGGCCATTCATGAGATGGGGAATGGATATAGTTGGTAAACTTCCCAAAGCACCAGGAGGAAAAGTGTTCATGCTTGCCATGACTGATTACTTTTCTAAGTGGATAGAAGCTGAAGCCTTTGCTCAAGTCAGAGAAAAAGAAGTGATATCCTTTATTAAAAGAAACATTATTACCAGATTTGGTATTCCCTCTGAAATTTTTTGTGATAATGGATCCCAATTTTTGGGAGTAGAACTACTAACTTTTGTGATAGCTGGGGGATTAAGATGATAACATCAACACCAGTCCACCCACAAGCTAATGGTCAAGCAGAATCATCCAACAAGATCATCGTCAACAATTTAAAGAAAAAGCTTGGATCCAAGAAAGGAAAATGGGCAGAAGAAGTACCTTATGTGCTATGGGCTGATAGGACAACTCCCAAAAATGCTACTGGCTAAACTCCATTTTCTTTAGTGTTTGGAGCAGAATCAATGATCCTTACAGAGATGGTGGTTCCCACTGCTAGAACAAGCATCCGTGGTCCTGAAGGAAATGCTAAAAACTTGGTTCAAGACTTGGATACCATAGAAGAACTCGGGGATTTGGCAAGGATAAGAATGGCTAGTTATCAACAAAGGATGGCTGGAGCTTATAACAAAAATGTCAGGATCAGAAAGTTTCAAGTTGGTGATATGGTGTTGAGGAAAGCATTCCAGAACACCACAAATCCTGCTGATGGCAAGTTAGCACCAAAGTGGGAAGGCCCCTATCTAATTGAAGCTGAAGCAGGAAAGGGGGCATATCGATTATTAACAATGGAGGGTGATTTGCTACCAAGAGCTTGGAATGCTGTCCATTTGAAGAGATACTTCATGTAATAAGGATCAAGGATCCTTAGCCGTCTTCATATTTGGTATGCATTAAGGATCCTTAGAGGATATATGATCCTCAGTCTGGTAATGATCTGATTCTAATTTATTTAGTCCTTTAATTTATTTTATCACGAGGAAAAGGATATGGGATCCTTTACTCATTTTTCACTAAGTTCTGAGTTTTGCAGAAGATTGATGCATTCTTGACAAAGGATCAAGTATCCACAGAAGTCTCCTAAGTTTCTTGGGCTTGTCCCCAGTTTTTTGGGTTTATCCCCAGTTTTGGGCTTGTCCCCAGTTTAAGGTATCCACTACCTTCGCCAGTAGCGCACGATGATCTTGGTGCAGTTCAAGGAAATGGGACCAGTACCCGCTTTAGGGGCTGACAATTTCATTGTACTGGCTGTATTCTGGATCCTACGTATAATGGTAGACATACATACATCCGTTCCTAAGGTTTCTAACGTTTTCACGTTAGCTAAGGTTTTGGCATTTTCATGTCACTAAGTTTGGATAGTCGCCAGTGAGGGCCATACTCCAGTTTACACAAGATCCTTTGGGCTTGTCCCCAGTTTTTTGGGCTTGTCCCCAGATTGTTGGGCTTGTCCCCAGTTACTAACTCTTCTTTTATATTGGCTTAGTCCCAAGTTATGGTATGTTTCAGGTTTTCCAAAGCTAAACAGTTAAGGATCCTGGATCCTAACCTTTTACTAAGGTTTGTCTGTTGGTTATCTTGATTCTAAGTATTAAAGATTTAGGATCCTAACTTGGATTCTCAGGTATGATCCTTATTTACCTTCACTTTATTCTAAATTTATTTAAGTTACCCTTATTCTTTGACAACAAAATACATGATCCTGAAATTACATCACTTTTTTTGAACTTTTCGATTATAGGATATGTTAGGGGAGGATTTTCCAATGATCAGTGATCCTCAATTACTGTTGGGTTTAGTGATCCTCACTTCTGTTTGAATTGGTGATCCTCAGAAGTGTTGCAGGATCAGGATCATGGATCATCTTAAGGATCCTTATACTAACGATTGTCTACTTTGAATATGATGTTGTTTTGCAGGAGTACGAGCTTGGACTTGGTCTTGGCGATATTCCTGGAGCATATTCCATATTTATTCCGCACGTGCATGGCTGAAATGGACGTTATGGAGGTCGTGGAGGACTTGCACCAAATGCGGAATGTTTGTTAGCTTAGATATTTTCCATTTTTAAACGGGATAGCGAGCTAAATAGAAACACACTCTCGCAACTGCTCTCACCAGCACTTGACAATTCCCTTGGCGATTACACACTTTTTTGCACATTACACTGTAGTGATGCTTGTAATTAGCTCGCTATCATCCAAAGTTGTAATACATTTCTTATTTAATCTGAGTTGGTGATCGGTAGTTTCCATCACCCGAGGTTTTTTATGCCGGAGGTCATTCATTGATCAAGGGCTTTTTCCTCGTATAAATCTTTATGTCACTTGTTCATTTCATTTCTGAGTGATCCTTAGTGTTGTTCATTGATTCAAGCATCATACCTCACAACAGAAAGTTTGGTTGCATTATCATTGCTTGATTTTTGACCAAAACAGTTTGGCGCCCACCGTGGGACAATTGGTGCTTCATTCCTGAGAAGATTCATACTTTTGTTGTAGGATCGTATTCTGACCCGAACGAGTCTATCAGAGGAGTCTCGATCAGTTACAGGTGCGGAAAACAAGTAACCAACGTAGAAACAGCTAGATCTTCACTTAAATCACCTTGTTGATTGATATAACAACGTTTACAGCCAAATCTCACACCGGCAGCACCTCGGTATGGATAACAAGAACATTACCAACTGATTTCGCTCCTAGGGTTTATATAGGGCTTGGTATTTCGCTCATATGGACATGATGTCCATATAAGCGAAACCTCTATTGTACATATAAGCGAAACCCCCCCATTGACATATAAACGAAACCTCTAGGGACCCTATGAGCGAAACCTCTATCTAAGACTCATACATTCTCCCATTTTCTCATAACACGTGCCCTAATCTAACATTCTAAGACTAAGACTCGATACAAGATAAAGTCGACAGATGTATGCACTAACATACTCCCCCTCAGATGTTGACGAGTCTTAAGTGTCGAGTCTTCACATCTTCAGTCTTGATCTGTCTCTGGGCTTCCTTCTCTCAATCTCTTCTTGCAAGTTTTCAGACTCCCCCTTGCGATATGCTGGCATTTCTTCAGTTCATCAGCATCATCAGCTTTAGGATCGTTGTCTGGTTTTCATCTAACAGCTTCTCAATATCAATCAGTCTGACTTTTCATGTCTCAAGATCATTGTCTGGCTACCTCCAATCAGAATCCTTAGGTATTGGAACCTGGCTCTCATCTAGCTCAGATCTCAGGAACGAATAACCTGGTTCATCTTATCCTGCAAAGTCTCTACCTCAAAGTAAATTTCCTGATAACCACTTGTAAAGCATATTTTAAAATGATTCAACATTTATAGTCTCTGATGAACCACTTACAGAAATATCATGTTCATTTCAAAGAACTTCAAACAAATACTTTCCCAAACCTGTTCATCATGTCTAGCACTCGGAATTTTGAAAATTAGCTCTTCAACACCAGTTGTCGAAAATCTTTTTGAATTTTTACAAAATTTATGCTAAAACATACTAAAAATCTTTTTGGAATTTTTGAATTTAAATGAAATGCATTAAAGAAATATTTACAGACAATATTTTTGTGAGTTCGTGCAAGAGGATCATATCAGTTTATGACAAGTCACAAGTACCGTTGAGCTTAGTTCCACATTAAGAATTAAACAATTCACTTAGATTGCCGATATACTGATCCACTTAAATTCTCACACAAATTTCAACTGATTCAGGATATGAGTTAGATGTTTTAAGGACTTAAACTCGTTCATGTTTCCCACCTCTTGAATATACTCCCGTATCCAGATCCCAATATTCAGTCTTACAGGTGAGTATACCACAGATGATATCTGTAAGGAGTTAAATTGCGAGGGCCGTGAGAGCTCAGGTCGATACTCCCGTATACGCAGAGAGATGACGGCTTCGACTTTTGGTGTGTCCCCTTTAGAGGATCTTTTGTATTACAACAGCAATGACTATTAATTTTATTGTTTCATCAATTTGCTGAGGGCGGCACTATATTTCAAGCAAGCAGAAAGTATTCTCCGGGGACTAGGCCATTGCTTCCGCAAAATCAGAAGTCCCGGGATAATACCCCAGATATCACTGAGCATAAAGACCTAGTATCTCAGAAAGAGGGACCTTTCAAACGAGATTTCAGGGGTTACCTATATATCCAAGTAGTGTTCCCCACAAAATAAGCAAGTTTGAATTTATGTTTATATCCCGAAAAAGCTTACTAAATGTGTGAAAACCTATCGGCATATCATCAGTGAGACCGTTTAACGCTATTTAAACAAAACAATTCTTAAGCATATCGTAACTGTCTACTGATGTACTATCATTTCCTCTTCTTTGACAACAAAACTCATTTTTGATTTTATCATGTTTTTGTCTTTTTCAAATTTTCAAATGTTTTTGGATTTTTTTTGATTTTCTGAAATTCTACTCCCCCTAAAATGCAAACACATTTTAGGAAATTTGAAAACAAACTATACAGAAAATTGACAACCGATATCGAATCGCTTCAAATCGCCATCCACTTGGCATAAACAATCAGAACTCCCCCTTACACAAAACTATTTTCTCATAATGATTTCAAAACACTTAAGTTTGTTTTAATCAAAATGATTTTTTCGGAAAATAAGTTTGTTTTTACCACTTGTAAAGTTAGGGGTTTGGTTCATCATATTGTCCATTCAATCTCTTGTATTAGGATTACATCAAGTTCAAACTAATGACCTTGAGTAATCACTTTGTCAGAATCAACCTCTTACCACTTGTAAGTATATCCAAAACATTTAATCACATGTAGGAATAAATCATCTACACAAACCATTTTACCAATCAAGATGCCGATTCCTGCTTCTCACTTACCAACCTGGAAGCTCCGGCAAGTCACACTTATCCTGTAAAAATTTAACAAACTTTAAGATTTATTTACAAAATCAATTATCAAGAATGATGCCGATTCCTGATCCACAATTACAAACTTGGGATCTCCGGCAAGTCAGGTTTTTCAATGAAAGAAAATATCCACCCAAGCCTGACCAGCCTTGGGTGTTTTTAATTCAAAAGCAGTTGGGGTGTAAGTTGCTTTCTTTGTAGCATAAAACTCCTTTACCCCTTTAACCTTTCCATCGACCATTTTTCCGAAAATTTTCTTAACTTTCCCATTAAACGCTTTCTCAACATCAAAATTATCCTTTTCAGAATAAAACTGATTTGAGATTTCAACCTTTCCAACTTTTCGTTTAAAATTCTCAGTCCTCAATGGTGGAAAGTTCTCATTATCCATTGAAAGAACTGATTTTTCAACAATCTCATCAAATTGTGACTCTTCTGACTTTGTGGAATCAGATTCATCGCCAGAGTTTACCTCTGATTTCTTAACAACCCAAGTTTGGTTGTCAAGGTTTCCCTTCTTCTTGTAAAACCTTTTCGAACACTCACCAACTTCATATGTAGAGTTTTTAAACACTTTAAATTTTTCTGTTGGTGGTTCGGTTTTATCAACAACAACTTCTTTCAGTTTTTCTGAGACTCCCTGTTTTGTTTTTGTTGCTTGAGGACAGTTCCATGCAATATGACCAACTTCATTTCATCTGTAACAGGTTCTTGTCTATTTTCTTTGAAAAGCTCCATACTTCATCTTTTCAGCAAGAAACTCCTGGTTTGACTGTTTCCAGAATGAACTCTTTGCTTCTTCTTCATGACTAGTTCCTGCAACATATGTCATTTTTGATTTAAAATCTCGAATATATTTTTCATTTTTATAATTTTCAGGTGGAATAAAACCTAATCCTTTCTTTTTGAAATTACACTTATGGTTTGATTTCTTTTGAAAATCTGAACCATAATTGTAATTCTTTTTCTTGTTTATCCGCTGTTGAACTCTTGAAGTGTATTTTTTAGGTTTTCCATTAAGATTTAAATCTTTTATTTCGGAAATATTAATTTCTGTCATTTTGAAAACCTTTTTGATCATGTCAAAACGAACACTTCTTATTGGAAATTCTTTATCAAAATATAATTTGTCAGCACCATTCAAAGTATAAGCAACTTCAAATGTTTCGTCATTCAAATTAGATTTTGACAACAAAAATTCTTTACTATACACCCGTTTTCCCAACGATTTTGAACTCCTTTTGAACGAACTCGAACTCCCAACTGACTGACATGAACTTTTGGACTCGGACTTTGACTCTGACTCCTCATCCTTATCCAACACCTGATCGACCACTCGTTTTATCAGTTCTGACTCATGATCTGTGTCGGACGTTGTGAACGTGATGTCAATATTGTCAGGTAAAACATCGGTTATCTCGGACTCCAACTTTATATTGACTGCCATTTTTAATTGCTCCTCATTTGGTTTTCTAGACGAATACCCTTCCCAAATCGGAGGCGGACACTTATTATAACAGACACCCTGTTTCTTACCAGTATCCTTTTTCTTCTTTGGCTTTGTTTCTTCACCTTTAAACGCTTAAAATCCTTCAACTGTTGGATAAATTCTATCAATTATGTAGTCACAACCTTTGTAACTTTGCAGCAATCTTCTGATTCTTTCATTCTCAGTTGCTTCACTATCCAACTCTTTCTTCCACTTTGCACATTCTTCTATGTACAAGTTGATCTCTTTCTGCTTTGTCATCATGGTAGCATTCAACATCTTCAAAGCTTTCTCTCTTTCAGAGTTAGCCTTTTCCAGACTATTCACAGTTCTGTTCAATACATCATATGACTCTTTCAAATTTTTTACATCAAACAACAACTTTTCTTTCAACTTTTCTAACTCACTAAACCTCTCATCTTTTTCTATACATTGTTTACATGACTCTAAACAAGTAAGACAGGGTTTTGTGATTTCAACGATCTTCTTGACTTCAACTATCTTTTCAACTTCCACAATCTTCTCAATCACTTTGACCTCTTTCATTTCCTTTGCAGCTTTCCTTTCTTTCAGTTTCTTCATTTTTTCTGCAAAATAAAATTCAAAAGTGTCAGAAGATAAATGAGTTTTTCCCAAATTTATCTGTTCCATCTCTTCATCACTATCACTTGTTTCTGATGAACTGTTTTCAGATGAAACAGATCTTTCATCTTCATTTTTCTCTTCATCAGATAACACTTCCATCCATTCCTTCAACATTTCTGGCTTTTGAACAATATGTGCAATAAAAGCTTGGACATTTGGATCAGCTGAAATGAATTTGTCCCAGCTATAACCTTCAGCCATTTTCTCATCATCTTGATCAACGATGCCATAATAAGCTTTCCTGTTTGCATCCTCGATCATTCTTCCATGTGCCGTTTGAACTTCTTTTTGTTGATGCGGTTGATGAGTGATTTGCTGATAAATGGTTTTCCTATAATAATCATCTTTCCCAGACGACTCCTTTGCTCCTCTCGGCTCCTGATTCTTGCATTCTCTTTTAAAGTGGCCTTTCTCCCTGCAACGAAAATAGACAACTTTAGATTTATCAAATCCTAGATTAGAAAGGTTTGCATCCAACAAATCATTTCTTCCTGTAACCAATCTAAATTTTTCTGCTCTCCTCAAAACAGTAGCTAAGGCCCATTTAATATCCATCAGTTCCAGCTCCTCTGCATCGATTTGGTCATAGTCTTCCTTTGTGAGCATTGGATTACCAATTCTTCCGGCAATCAACCCTTCATAAGACTCTAATGCAGTGACCAATAATCCCATATGATTCTTTACAATCTGTTCAGAATAATTTTGTCCATTTTGAAGATGTAAAGCCACATTACACTGAATTAGATGACCATTTCCAGCAGATGAACTTTGAACACTTGGAGGATTTACCGTTGAGAACCCACTAGTGTTGACTGATCCTTGACAGCTTGGTGTAGACTGATTTCCAGCACTAAATGCAGTTTGTATCTTTGGACTGGCTTCAGCAGTTCGAACATTTCCTTTATAGTACAATTTAATATCTTGTTGATGAGTTGAACTGTTCATTCTAGCAATTTTCTGCTGCTCCAGATCTTGTGCCTCCAGCTTCTCGATAAACTGTGCAATTGATAACCTTCTAAACTGTCCGGAATTCTTCAATATCATCAGATATGTACCCCATTCCTTTTGCGGTAACGCGTCAGCAAGCTTTTCAACCCATTCTGCTGGAGTTTTTGTAATCTTCAACTATGACATGGTGCGTACAAGATGACAATATCTTTCAATAAGAGTCTTTGTTGTTTCACCAGGCATGCATGTAAATAGTTCAAACTCCTTTTTCAGTAATGCTGCTTTACTCTGAAGCATCTCAGTACTTCCTTCGAATTTCTTTTTAAGAGCTTCCCAGATAGAGTAAGCATTGTCATCATGTTGAAGCAACACAAATATATCCTCCTTTACTGCTTGTTGTAACAGATTGATCATCATTTTCTCTCCTTTATAACTATCTCTTTCTTGCTCTGTGAATTCTGAAATGATTTTATCGACTCCCGCTGAATTCTTTGGCCTCTCATATTCAGTTTCGATGCTCTCCCAAGCTTTTAGATGATTCGCCTGAACCCAATTCTCAAACCGTTTCTTCCACCCGTGATAATCCTCAATTCCCATAAGTTTCGTGGGTTTTTGTATTGTTTTGGTTTCATTCTCCATTGGCATGGTCTTAGTAATATCGGATGAACTAGTCGGGGTTGTAGCAAAAGCGTTGTAGAACTCAGTATCCATTTTTCAATGCACGTTGTTTAAACACAGGCACTTATGAGCGAAATCAGGGTCTTGATTGACCTTATGAGCGAAATCAGGGTATTGTATGACCCTTGGAGCGAAATCTGAAGTTTAGAGGTGACACAAAAGCGAAATCAGGTGATTAGAGTTGACACATGAGCGAAATCAGGTGATTAGGGTTGACACATGAGCGAAATAGGATCTTATGGATGGTCACAAAAGCGAAACCAGGTCTCTTAGTGGTCCTATGAGCGAAACCCTATATCAAATGAGCGAAACCTGATGTCAAATGAGCGAAACTATCAAGCAATTTGGAGCGAAACCTCTCAATTATATGACAAAAGAGCGAAATATGATGTTCAAATGAGCGAAACTACACAATGTTCGAATAAGCGAAACCAATTCGGAGGTTAATTTGATCCATCTTTCCTTTGAATTTAGGTCCGAAACTTTCCAGGGTTTGTTAATGTCCAATTATCTATGATCTGTGAAAATTTGAACGAATTTCGACCGGTAAATCTTGTTCTGATAAAGAAAGAAGATGTAGAAGTAAGAATTTATGATGAAATCCAGCAAATCTCTGTAGAACTCCTCTTCCTGAAGCTCTGATACCACTTGTAGGATCGTATTCTGACCCGAACGAGTCTATCAGAGGAGTCTCGATTAGTTACAGGTGCGGAAAACAAGTAACCAACGTAGAAACAGCTAGATCTTCACTTAAATCACCTTGTTGATTGATATAACAACGTTTACAGCCAAATCTCACACCGGCAGCACCTCGGTATGGATAACAAGAACATTACCAACTGATTTCGCTCCTAGGGTTTATATAGGGCTTGGTATTTCGCTCATATGGACATGATGTCCATATAAGCGAAACCTCTATTGTACATATAAGCGGAACCCCCCCCCCCATTGACATATAAACGAAACCTCTAGGGACCCTATGAGCGAAACCTCTATCTAAGACTCATACATTCTCCCATTTTCTCATAACAAGTGCCCTAATCTAACATTCTAAGACTAAGACTCGATACAAGACGAAGTCGACAGATGTATGCACTAACATTTTATGGTCATTTCGGTTCATTACGACCAAACAGATGGCTTCCTCAACAAAGAATACATCAAGTTCTATGCCGGCAATTAGTTCTTCACAAGGCGTTCCACCTTTGCCTCCACCACCTTCTGGATCGCAAAAGAATGTAGAGAATGCCGCGAAGAGACAAACCCCCATTTTCACAAAACCACCAACTTCTTCTGTTTCCTCTAATCCTACCACTAATGGTCTTTTTACTCTGATTTTGCAGATGAGAGATCGTATGCAAGAGCAGGACAAAACCAATGAAAGGATCCTCCAGGAGATTGGTGATATCAAGAAACAGAAGAAATCAGTGGAGGATCACTCTCCTCTGATGCCAAGGTCCTTGAATTTTGACACTCCGGTTGTAACTACCTTACAATTGGCAGATCCAGGCATCCAGTATCAAAGTGGTCCATCAGAAAGGCGTTATGGAACAACAACTATGAGTCAGGCATTTGGCTCTCACTTCCAGCCTCAAGGACCCTCTTCTCAACCATCGGGATCCTCTTTCCAGCATCAAGGATACTTCACATCAGGAGGATATTTGGGAATGCATGCAGTTCAAGGATCCTCCCAGGTTCAAGGATCCTCTATGGCTCCAGGATCCTCCCAGGTCCAAGGATCCTCCATGGCTCAAGGATCCTTCGAGCTTCAAGGATCCTCTATGATTCCAGGATCCTCCCAGTTCCTAGGATCCTCTATGCCCCAAGGATCCTTTCAGGTTCAAGGATCATCTCAGCTTCAAGGATCCAACATCTTTCAGGATTAGGGATTCTTAAGAAGTATGCAACCCCCGAGCACCGATGTTCATCAAGGAGACTTCATACCAATGCAGACCATCGCTTCATCTGGTCCTTCGATCATACCAGAATCCCGTCCATGTGGATTCACATCCGCAATTCCAAACATGAATCCTCCGGGAGGTAACAATTTTAATAATTCATATAACACTAACCATGGCTCAATGCAGGATACAGGTATCAATCAGGCTGTGGCTAGGGAATTACAGAAACTTAAGGATATGATATCCAGTGTACCAGGAGTGGTTAAACCCATTCCAGAAAATGCAGATGGTAGCCATAGGATATCTCGTTTTGCACCACCCTTATGTGATGCTGAGATACCCAAAAGGTTCCAGATACCATCTATGAAGCTGTATGATGGTTCAACAGATCTGGAAGAGCATGTAGCCCAGTATAGGGAGAGGATGGAGATCAATCCAATTCCTGAGAGGTTAAAGGAAGCATGTCTATGCAAGGGATTTGGATCCACACTCACAGGATCTGCTCTTAAATGGCTGCTAAGTCTTCCCCCTTACTCTGTTACTTCATTTGCTAATCTAGTTAATTTGTTTAATAGTCAATTATCTTGTAGTAGGAAATTTGAACGATTAACTAGTGATCTATATAGGGTAACACAAGGTCAAAATGAATCACTTAGAGATTATATCACCAAGTTTAGTAAAGAATCCTTGGATATTCCGAACCTGGATATTGCTACGGCTGTAGAAGCCTTTAAAATGGGATTACTTAGGGATTCATTATTCTATGATGATCTTGTCATGACACCTTGCAGGAATCTTGATGAAGTAAGAACCAGGGCCCTTAGGTTCATCCGCCTAGAGGATGGCAAAAGGATCCAGGATTGATTAGCAGGATCCTCAAAACAGGAGAAACAAGGATCCTACTTCAGGAACAACAAATCCAAGTTCTACAATAAGTCTGACAATCAGAACGTGCACTCAGTGGAACAAGAAGAGGATGATGAGGATTATCCTCCTATTTCTGAATACTGTTTTTCTGTTGATAACAATGAATTAATAATTGCAATGCAGAATCTAGGTGAGAAAGCTAGATGGCCGAGAAAAAGTGATAAACCAGCTGCTACAAAGGATAAGTCCAAGTGGTGTGCATATCATTAGGATTTCGGGTATCTCACTGAAGAGTGTATTGCACTAAGAAAGGAAATTGGTTACTTGTTGAGCAAGGGGCATTTGAAGGAACTTTTGGGACGGAAGAAGTCGAGGATCCAGGATCCTGAAAGGATCCCGGAAAGGGCTCCTGCTCCTCCAGCAGATGCACAAGTTATAAACTTCATATCCGGTGGATCAGAAATTTGTGGTACTTCCTTCTCAGCAGCCAAGAGACATGCTAAGGAAACCAAGATGGATAATGGGGATAGACCCATCCGGACCTCCACAGTCACAGAGGATAAGATCATAACTTTTGATGAGGATGATCGTGTTAATGTCCAGGATCCTCATCATCATGGTCTCGTAATTACATTATTTATTTCTAACCACTTTGTTCGCAGGATCCTAATCGATGGAGGAAGCTCTGTGAACATCATTCAGCTTGATGTCATCAAGAAAATGAATATCCAGGAGTCTGATATTGTCTCAAGATCCTCAGTCCTTGTGGGATTTAGTGGGGAAACCAAAAACACATTGGGGGACATCAAACTCCCTATTTATATTGAAGGACTCCATTCTTATCAGAAATTTTGTGTTACAGATTGCTTATCTTGTTATAATGTTATCCTTGGCAGGCCATGGATACATGACATGAAGGCAGTCCCATCTACCTATCATCAGTGTGTAAAGCTTCCAAGTCCATGGGGAGTGGTGAAAATTGAGAGTGATCAACAAGAGGCTAAGAATTGTTTTACATCATCAATGAAGCCAGCCTCAAGACCAAGGGAGCAATAGCAATTAAAGTATCCTTCAAGAGATGTCTTGGAGGCAAGAGAACAGGATTTGCAAGAAATCCTCATGGATCCTGATGATCCTGAATCCAAGATCTTCATAGGATCAGGGATCCTTAGCGACATTGAACAGGAGCTAGTTTCCTTCCTTAAAAGAAGGAAAACTACCTTTGCCTGGAAACATGAGGATATGACAGGTATATCTAAAGACATAATTACTCATAAACTTGGCATTGATAGGTCATTCAAGCCAATTTATCAAAAGAGGAGGAAGTTTGCACCTGAGAGGAATGCTAATATCCAGGAAGAGGTAGATAAACTACTTCGGGCAGGTATGATAAGAGAGGTTAAGTATCCAAGATGGTTAGCCAATGTGGTTGTTGTTCAAAAGAAAAATGAAAGTGGAGGGTATGTGTCGATTTTACTTATTTAAACAAGGCATGTCCCAAGGATCCTTTCCCATTACCCCACATTGACTCCATAGTGGATGCTACCGTGAGTCATGAGTTGTTGACTTTTAAGGATGCTTCATCTGGATTTCAACAAATTCAGATGGAACCATCTGATCAAGAGGATACAGCCTTTATGACCCCAACTGGTATATATTGTTATATTGCTATGCCATTTGGACTAAGGAATGCATGTGCTACTTACCAAAGGCTAGTCAATATGATGTTTAAGGAACAAATTGGACACACTATGGAAGTCCATATTGAAGACATGGTGGTTAAGTCCAAGAAAGCTGAGGATCACCTTAAAGACTTGGAGGAAGCATTCAATATCCTTGATAAATTTAATATGAAACTAAATCCTTCCAAGTGTCATTTTGGTGTTAAGGCAGGTAAATTCTTAGGCTATATGGTGACAAAGAGGGGCATTGAAGCAAGTCCAGAGCAAATCAAGGCTATTGTGGATATCAAATCTCCTGCCAATGCTAAGGATGTGCAAAGATTGACAGGCAGGATCGCAGCCTTGAACAGGTTCATATCCAAATCCTCAGAAAAGTGCAAGGAATTCTATGACATACTGAGAAAGAACAAGAAATTTGAATGGACTGAGAAGCATCAAAGTGCCCTCAAAGCTCTTAAGGATTACCTATCCTCAGCCCCTGCCTTGATGAAACCAGAAAAGGGGGATGTATTATCCTTATTGTTTTGGCCAAAAATCAAGCAATGATAATGCAACCAAATTTCTGTTGTGAGGTATGATGCTTGAATTGATTAACAACAATAAGGATCACTCTGAAATGTAATGAACAAGTGACACGAAGATTTATACGAGGAAAAAGCCCTTGATCAATGAATGATCTCCGGCATAAAAAACCTCGGGTGATGGAAACTACCGATCACCAACTCAAATTAAACAAGAAATGTATTACAACTTCGGATGATAGCGAGCTAAGTACAAGGATCACTATAGTGTATTGTGTAAAAAAGTGTGTCATCGCCAAGTGAATTAACGAGAGCTGGTGAGAGCAGTTGTAAGAGTGTGTGTGTAGCCAAAAATAGCCAAGTGTTTCTATTTAGCTCGCTACCCCGTTTAAATATAGAAAATATCTACACTAACAAACATTCCGCAAATGGTGCAAGTCCTCCACGACTCCATAACGTCCACTTTTAGCTATGCACGTGGGGAATAAACATAGAATATGCTCCAGGAATATCGCCAAGACCAAGTCCAAGCTCATACTCCTGCAAAACAATTTTGAATTCAAAGTAGACAATCGTTAGTACAAGGATCCTTATGATGATCCATGATCCTGATCCTGAAACACTTCTGAGGATCACTAATTCAAACAGAAGTGAGGATCACTAAGCCCAACAGCAATTGAGGATCACTGATCATTGAGAAATCCACCCCTAACAATTTCCCCCAAAATATAAGGAGTAATTATGTAAATAAATGAGTTATATTTTGTTCTTATCCGTAACAAATTAACGGATAACTAGCCGTTGGAGTCGGACTAGCCGTTACGAGTATGACGTCACTGAGGTGACTATCCTGCAAAACCATCATTATAAATAGGAGTTAGAGATAGGGATCAATCCGCATTTAAATTCAAGAGAAACTCCCTTTAAATTCTCATCCGACGATCTAGCAGGTATCTCTCTTCCTCTTCTTCCTTTACGTTTTCTTTCTCTGTTCCTTCATAATCAAGATGATGCTAAGATCCTCACCGGCTAAGGATCATAAGAAGGACAGTCCTCTCAAGAGCCAGGGGATCATCAAAGATTCGGCGAAAGAAAAATGCTGCTTCACTGACCCACAAATAGACAGGATCCGACATTGCTTTCCGGCGAACACTGATTTCAAACCGTTTGATCCCACCGTTTTAAGTGATTACGTTTCTGAAACTTGGGTAGCTTTCCCAGTCACTCCTTTCACAATAGGATACTCGTATCCTTTCCCTGAATTCACCCAATCTTTCTTCTCCCTCACCGGCATCTCCTACATTCAGGCTATGCCAATGATCTGGAGGGTATTATATACCCTTGAAAGGATCATTGAGCAAGAAGGAATTACCCTAGGAATGTCGGAGTTGGCAGAGATGTATGATCTCACAACATTTGGATCCCACCGATATCTATTCAAGCGTAAACCCGGCGAAGAACATCCCATCTTTAAAGCCACTAAGAATGATACCAACTGGAAACGGCGATTCTTCTTTGTCAGAAGGGATTCTATCTCGGATGGAAAGGATCTGCCAAGGAAGTGGAGCACCCATGGTAGGATAGAGGATCCTTAGAAGGATCACTGAGTAAGCTCATTTCTGATGATGATTACTATTATGCTTCTGTTTCTTTTGTACAGCTATCTCAGTTTCGCATCTTATACCATCACCTGCCACCAAGGAAAGGCTCGCTGCTTTCAGAAGACTTGATCCTGCAACAAGGTCATTCAAAACAAACACCTAGGATTCACAAGAAGTATCCTCAGGTTCTGTCACTATGTCAAGTAAGTATCCTGTTTTTTGTATAGTTAAATGTTTAAATAAATAGTTAAATAGAAGTAAGATAAGGATACTTATCTGTTTTGGGTGTGTAGGCGCTGGAAAATCCTCAAAATCTGCCTCCAAATTCAGTGTCACTGACCTTGACACCGTCAGATCCTCAAAGAAAAAGTCTGCTGCTAGCCCCTCCGTCGTAATCCCCAAGGCAACCACTTCAAAGGGAAGAGGTGGAAAGAAAAGAAAAACCTCTGAAGCTGACAACCTACATGGCTTGCCTCTGATCCGCCATCAGTTCCTTGAGTATTTCGCAGATGTAAGGATCACTGACTTAGCTTAGTTATCCTGCCCATTTGAGGATCACTTGATCCTAATCTTTGAATTGTCTTTTTTGTAGAAATTTGCGGAGATTGAGGACTATGTTGGGAATGTTGAAGAGCTTGAGGAGAAGTACTCTGACCTCCAAAAAGTGGCGGTGCTCAAGGATCGTAAGATTGCTTCTCTTGAAAAGGACCTCAATGATGCCAAAGCTCAGATAGTTGCCACCCAGATCAATGCTGATTATGAGAAGCATGAGATCACACAGGATGCTAAAGTCTCCGCTGCCATTGCCATGTACAAGACCAAACTGCAGATGGCCCAAGAAGCTCAGGATCCTGCGTTTGACAGGAGCAACTGGGACATGGAGGGCTGGAAGGCTAGGCTGGCTAATTTGGAGGATGAGGATGAGGCTGACGAGGTTCTGGCAATCGAGGCTAGTGGCGGTGGCAAGGATCATGCGAAGGATACTGGAGCTGGAGGGGATGATGATGCAGCGAAGGTGTAGGCTGCATGAATGGGCGATGAAGGACATTTCTAGAAGTTGCCGGAGCCCATTTTTTAAGTTTGATAGTTTGTTTTGGTTATGATGTTTTTTGTTGAACAATGATGGGTTGTACTCAAACAATAGTAATTAGGGCTAAGGATCATGGATCCTTCGAACAATAGGTAGGATTACAAATGGTGGAGGGATCCTCTGTTTGGGGGATGAAGCCATTGTGATCCTGCCGTCTTTTGATTCCTGCACTACCAAGTCCCTTGGACAATGGATACCCTTTGCCAACCCATGTGGACGGGCCACGTTTTGCTGGTAGAAACGTGGGTTTGCAATTTTGACAACCTTAAAGGGTTTAATCTTTTGTGAATAAAATAACTTTAACTTCTTGGCTTATCCTGTGTTGATATCCTTGTTAATATTTTACTTTCCAACTGCTGTGATGTTTATTTTGTTTAAATTTATCAGGTAAAGGAAAAAGATAATAAATATCCTTAAAAATTTTAGGATATGATCAAGGATCACATATCCTATATTCGATAAGCTTCGAAAACTTATATAGTTTAAAGATCACAAGTTCAGTTGTCAAAGGATAAGGGTTACTTAAATAAATAATGAATAAAATCAAAATAGTTAAGGATTATACCTGAGAATCCAAGTTAGGATCATATTCTTTAACATTTATAATCAGGATAACCCAAAAGACAAAGCTTAGCAGAAAGTAAGGATCAAGGATCCTTGGTCATTTATTTCCAAAAACCCGAAATAGGATACAACTTGGGACTAAGCCAACATAGGATAAGATGTAGTAACTGGGGACAGGCCCAACAATTCTGGGGACAAGCCCAATATGCTGGGGACAAGCCCAAAGGATAACTGGGGACAAGCCCAAAGGATAACTGGGGACAAGCCCAAAGGATCGTATGTAAACTGGAGTATGGCCCTCACTGGCGACTATCCAAACTTAGTGACATGAAAATGCCAAAACCTTAGCTAACATGAAAACGTTAGAAACCTTAGGAACGGATGTATGGTACGTCTACCATTATACGTAGGATCCTGAATATAGCCAGTACAATGAAATTGTCAGCCCTTAAAGCGAGTACTGGTCCCATTGCCATGAACTATATCAGGATCATCGTGCGCTACTGGCGAAACTGGGGATAGGCCCAAAAACTGGGGATAAGCCCAAATAACTGGGGACAGGCCCATAAACTTTGGAGAGTTGGCCAACCACTTTGATCTTCTGTAAAATGATAATAACTCTGCAAAAGCTTAAACTTTATGAAAATAGATGTTAAATGTTTAACATCTTTGCCTTATGATAAGTAATAAGTATAAAATGAATGAAAATGAAAGTAATGTGTTACCAAATGTAGAATCATATATCCTTTGAGGGTCCCGGATCCCTAATCAGAATACTGGTATCGCTGAGGATCCCTGATCCTTCTTACTTAAAGTATTTTTTTTAGATGAACAGCATTCCAAGCTCTTGGTAAGAGATCACCATCCATTGTTAATAAACGATATGCCCCCAAATTTATGGATCCTCAAGAACAGTGTTCTGCCCCCAGTGTGATTTCCATAGTCTCCTTTATGAAAATCCTTTAAAACTTCTCAAATTTATGGATCCTCGATGCATCTTAAATATGGACCTACAAGAGACCTTTTATATAAGATGTTATTTAATAATGTGAATTGAGATACCTTAGTCTTGAAGGCTCTAGGATTTTCTCCAACAGGAATTTCTCCATTCTGTATATATCTCAAGATTGGAAGGATCCAGGATCCTGAATTTAACTGTGCACCATCATTGGGTACAATTGCAGAATCTTCCACTATCATCATGGCTACGTGATCCTCAATTGCAGGGGCTAAGACATGAATGATGAGTATTTTCACATCCTCTGGAATCTTCAGTGATGATCCAAGATTAGCTAGAGCATCAGCTTCTACATTTTCTTCCCTGGGTACCTGTGATAGACTGAAAAAAGCAAAAGAGTCTGCCAATTTCTTGACTATTTCTAAGTATTTGGTTAGCTTTTCCCTTTTGACAGCATAAGAACCATTATAATGGTTAGTAATTAATAGAGAATCTACATATACTTGAAGATACCTGATCCTCATATTGTTAGCTAATTGCAAACCTGCTATCAAGGCCTCATACTCCGCCTCATGATTAGTGGTTTGGAATGCACATGCAATGGATTGGGGTATAATGTCCCCCTGTGGTGATTTTAGTAGTGTGCTTTGTCCATTTTCTATAGCATTTGAAGCTCCATCCGTGAAGAGTGTCCAAGGATCCTTGGTCTTCTCAAGTTGTTTAACTTCTAATTCTGCTTCCCTTTGTAGATCACTACTGGAATCAGCCACAAAGTCAGCTAAAGCTTGGGACTTGATGGCAGTCCTGGGTTCATACTTAATGTCATATGCAATAAGCTTGATTGCCCACTTTGCCATTCTACCTGGCATTTGAAGTTTCCTGAGAACATTCTTGATAGGAAGGTTAGTTTTCACAATAATGGTGTGAGTTTCGAAATAATGTCTATGTTTAGCAGAAGCCATAATTAAATCAAGAATTAATTTCTCTAAATGAGAATACCTGGCCTCAGCATCAAGTAGAATTTTACTTACATAGTATACCGGATGTTTAGAGCCTTCATGATCCTTAACTAGGATCACACTTACTGCTTTAGCTGAAATAGCTAAGTATAAGGATAACGATTCTCCATTTTCTGGTTTCATCAGGGCTGGTGCTGAGGATAGATAATCCTTAAGAACCTTGAGTGCAGCTTCGTGCTTATCAGTCCACTCAAACTTGCCTTGAGCAATTTGTCTACCTTTTCTTGGATAATGGCATTCCTTTCAAGCGCAAACTTTCTCCTTTTTTGGTGTATTGGCTTGAAAGACCTGTCAATACCAAGTTTGTGAGTAATAACATTCTTAGATATACCTGTCATATCTTCATGTTTCCAAGAAAAGGTAGATTTTCTTCTTTCCAAGAAGGATACTAAATCATGCTCAATACTGTCTAGGATCCCGGATCCTATAAAATTTTTGGATTCAGGATCCTCTGGGTTCAACAGAATATCCTTGACGTCTTGCTCTCTTGCCTCCATGACGTCTTTCTCCTTGGAGGCTGGCTTCATTGAAGAAGTGTAGCAGTTCTTTGCCTCCTGCTGATCACTTTCTATCTTCACCATATCTCATAGAGTTGGGAGCTTGACACATTGATGATATGTTGAGGGGGACTGCCTTCATATCGTGTATCCATGGCCTGCCAAAGATAACATTACAGCAAGATAAGCAATCAATAACATAGAATTTTTTTAACATAATTCACTCCCTCTATATAGATAGGAAGTTTGATGTCCCCCAATGTAATCTTTGTATCTCCACTGAATCCCACAAGGACATATGATCTTTGGACAATATCGGATTCAAGGATGTCCATTCTATTGAGGACATCCAACTGGATTACGTTCACTGAGCTTTTCCCATCAATAAGAATCCTGCGAACAAAATGGTTAGATATAAATAATGTAATAACCAAACCGTCATGATGAGGATCCTGTATGTCCACATAATCATCCCCATCAAAGGATATGACTTTTTCCTGGGTAAGAATGGAAGTTCGAACAGGTCTATCTCCATTCTCCATCTTTGTTTCCTTTGCATGTCTCTTAGCTGCTGACAACCTCCGGAGATGAAATGGATGATTTGAGCATCAGCTGGTGGAGGAGGAGCTTTTTCAGGAACTTTCTCAGGATCCTTGATCCTTGACTTTTTCCTTCCAAGCAATTCCTTCAAGTATCCTTTGCTTAAAAGATAACCTATCTCCTTCCTTAATGCTATGCACTCATCTGTGAGATGACCAGAATCCCCATGGTAAGCACACCATTTCGATTCGTCTTTGGTGGCAGGCGGTTTGTCATTCTTCCTTGGCCACCTAACCTTGTCACCTAAACTCTGCATAGAAAGGATTAGTTCATTATTATCAGGAGAAAAACAATATTCAGAAATAGGAGGATAATCCTCATCATCTTCCTCTTGTTCCACAGCATGCACATTCTGGTTGTCATGCTTGGAGTATTGCTTGGATCAGTTATCCATGAGATAGGATCCTTATTTGTCTTGCTTTGAGGATCCTGACAATCTCTCGTGGATCCTTTTGTCATCCTCTAAATGGATGAACCTAAGGGCCCTGTTCCTTTCCTCATCTAAGTTCCTGCAAGGGGTCAGGAAAAGATCATCATAGAACATTGAATCCCTAAGTAAACCCATTTTAAAGGCTTCTACAGTCGTAGCTATATCCAGGTTAGGGATATCTAAGGATTCTTTACTAAACTTAGTGATGTAATATCTAAGTGATTCATTTTGACCTTGTGTTACCCTATATAGATCACTAGTTAATCGTTCAAATTTTCTACTACATGAAAATTGACTATTAAACAGATTAGCTAGATTAGCAAATGGAGTAATAGAGTAAGGGGGAAGACTTAGCAGCCATTTAAGAGCAGATCCTGTGAGTGTGGATCCAAATCCTTTGCATAGACACGCTTCTTTTAACCTTTCAGGAATTGGATTGATCTCCATCCTCTCCCTGTACTGAGCTACATGCTCCTCTGAATCCGTTGAACCATCACACAGCTTCATAGATAGTATCTGGAATCTTTTAGGTATCTCAGCATCACATAAGGGTGGTGCAAAACGAGATATCCTATGGCTACCATCTGCAATTTCAGGAATGGGTTTAACCACTCCCGGTACACTGGATATCATATCCTTAAGCTTCTGTAGCTCTTTAGCCATAGCCTGATTAATACCTGTATCCTGCATTAAGCCATGGTTAGTGTTATATGAATTATTAAAAATGTTACCTCCCACAGGATTCGTGTTTGGAATTGCGGATGTGAATCTATATTAACGAAACTCTGGCATGATTGAAGGACCAGAGGGAGCAATGGTCTGCATTGGTATGAAGTCTCCTTGATGAACGTCCGAGCTCTGAGGCTGCATACTTCTCAAGAATCCTTGATCCTGAAGGACGTTGGATCCTTGAAGTTGAGATGATCCTTGAACCTGAAAGGATCCTGGAACCAGAGAGGATCCTGGGACCAGAGAGGATCCTGGGACCAGAGAGGATCCTGGGACAAGGGAGGATCCTTGGACCGGGAAGGATCCTTGGACCTGTGAGGATCCTTGGACCTGGGAGGATCCTTGGACCTGGGAGGATCCTTGGACCTGGGAGGATCCTTGGACCTGTGAGGATCCTTGGACCTGTGAGGATCCTTGGACCTGGGAGGATCCTTGGACCTGGGAGGATCCTTGGACCGCATGCATTCCCGAATATCCTCCTAACGTGAAGTATCCCTGATGCTGAGAAGAGGATCCTTGAGGCTGGAAGTGAGAGCCAAATGCCTGACTCATAGTTGCTGTTCCATAACGCCTTCCTGGTAATTCACCCAAGTATTGCACGTCCGGAACTGCTGAGTGTTGGGAAGTTATGACCGGAGTGTCGAAGTTCAGCGATCTTGGCATCAGAGGGGAGTGACCCTCCACTGATTTCTTCTGTTTCTTGATCTCATCGATCTCCCGGAGGATCCTTTCTTTGGTTTTGTCCTGCTCTTGTGCATGATTCCTCATCTGCAAAATCAGAGCACAAAGATCATTAGTAGTAGGATTAGTTGAAACAGAAGAAGTAGGTGGTTTTTGGAAAATGGGGGTTTGTTTCTTCGCAGCATTCTCAGCATTCTTCTGGGATCCAGAAGGTGGTGGCGGCAAAGGAGGAACGCCTTGTGAAGAACTGAATGAGGGCATTAAGCTTGAAGTGTTCTTCGCTGAGGAAGCCATCAGCCTGGTTGTTTTGAACCGAAATGACCACAAAGGTATGAATATTCTTAGGAATGAAGCACCAATTGCCCCACGGTGGGCGCCAAACTGTTTTGGTCAAAAATCAAGCAATGATAATGCAACCAAACTTTCTGTTGTGAGGTATGATGCTTGAATTGATTAACAACAATAAGGATCACTCTGAAATGTAATGAACAAGTGACACGAAGATTTATACGAGGAAAAAGCCCTTGATCAATGAATGATCTCCGGCATAAAAAACCTCGGGTGATGGAAACTACCGATCACCAACTCAAATTAAACAAGAAATGTATTACAACTTCGGATGATAGCGAGCTAAGTACAAGGATCACTATAGTGTATTGTGTAAAAAAGTGTGTAATCGCCAAGTGAATTAACGAGAGCTGGTGAGAGCAGTTGTAAGAGTGTATGTGTAGCCAAAAATAGCCAAGTGTTTCTATTTAGCTCGCTACCCCGTTTAAATATAGAAAATATCTACACTAACAAACATTCTGCAAATGGTGCAAGTCCTCCACGACTCCATAACGTCCACTTTTAGCTATGCACGTGCGGAATAAACATAGAATATGCTCCAGGAATATCGCCAAGACCAAAGTCCAAGCTCATACTCCTGCAAAACAATTTCGAATTCAAAGTAGGCAATCGTTAGTACAAGGATCCTTATGATGATCCATGATCCTGATCCTGAAACACTTCTGAGGATCACTAATTCAAACAGAAGTGAGGATCACTAAGCCCAAAAGCAATTGAGGATCACTGATCATTGAGAAATCCACCCCTAAAACTTATACCTTGCAGTATCCTCAAAAGCAGTAAGTGCGGTCCTTGTTAAGGATCACGAAGGTACACAACATCCTGTCTATTATGTAAGTAAGGGTTTGCTTGATGCTGAATCCAGGTATTCACATTTAGAAAAACTCATCCTTGCATTAATTATGGCATCTACTAAATTAAGACATTATTTTGAAACTCATGCCATTATTGTTAAAACTAATTTTCCAATTAAGAATGTCCTCAGGAAACCTGAAATGTCAGGAAGGATGGCTAAGTGGGCAGTGAAGCTGAGTGCATATGATATAAGATATGAACCAAGAACTGCCATCAAATCCCAAGCCTTAGCTGACTTTGTGGCAGATTTTAGTAGTGATTTGCAAAGGGAGGCTGAGTTAGAAGTCCAACAGCTTGAAGAAACCAAGGATCCTTGGATACTATTCACTGATGGAGCCTCCAATGTAAAAGGAACATGAATTGGAATACTACTAAAATCGCCACAGGGGGACATAATACCCCACTCCATAGCTTGTAAATTTCAAACTACCAACAATGAGGCTGAGTATGAATCCTTGATAGCTGGTTTGCAAATTGCTAAGCATATGAGGATCAGGTATCTTGAGGTACATGTAGATTCATTATTAATCACTAATCACTTTAATGGATCCTATGCTGTTAAAGGTGAAAAGCTAATCAAATATTTAGAGATAGTCAAAGAATTGGCACTCTCTTTTGTTTCCTTTAGTTTGACACAGGTACCAAGGGAAGAGAATGCAGAGGCGGATGCATTAGCCAATCTAGGATCATCCTTGAAGATCCCGGAGGATATAAGGATCACTATTATCCATATCCTGACCCCTGCCATCGAGGATCATGTAGCTATGGACTCAATTGCTGTTGGGCTTAGTGATCCTCACTTCTGTTTGAATTGGTGATCCTCAGAAGTGTTTCAGGATCAGGATCATGGTTCATCATAAGGATCCTTGTACTAACGATTGTCTACTTTGAATTCGAAATTGTTTTGCAGGAGTATGAGCTTGGACTTGGTCTTGGCGATATTCCTGGAGCATATTCTATGTTTATTCCGCACGTGCCTGGACAAAAGTGGACGTTATGGAGTCGTGGAGGACTTGCACCATTTGCGGAATGTTAGTTAGTGTAGATTTATTCCATTTTTAAAGGGGTAGCGAGCTAATTAGAAAACACTTGGCTATTTTTGGCTACACATACACACTTTTACAACTGCTCTCACCAGCTCTCGTTAATTCACTTGGCGATTACACACTTTTCTACACAATACACTATAGTGATCCTTGTACTTAGCTCGCTATCATCCGAAGTTGTAATACATTTCTTGTTTAATTTGAGTTGGTGATCGGTAGTTTCCATCACCCGAGGTTTTTTATGCCGGAGATCATTCATTGATCAAGGGCTTTTTCCTCGTATAAATCTTCGTGTCACTTGTTCCTTACATTTCATAGTGATCCTTATTGTTGTTCATCAATTCAAGCATCATACCTCACAACAGAAAGTTTGGTTGCATTATCATTGCTTGATTTTTGACCAAAACAGTTTGGCGCCCACCGTGGGGCAATTGGTGCTTCATTCCTAAAAAGATTCGTATTTTCGTGGTCATTTCGGTTCGCTACAACCAAGCAGATGGCTTCCTCAGCGAAGAATACTTCAAATTTGATGCCCTCATTCAGTTCTTCACAAGGCGTTCCTCCTTTGCCTCCACCACCTTCTGGATCCCAGAAGAATGATGAGAATGCTGCGAAGAAACAAACCCCCATTTTCACAAAACCACCAACTTCTTCTGTTTCAACTAATCCTACTACTAATGATCTTTATGCTCTGATTTTGCAGATGAGGAATCATGCACAAGAGCAGGACAAAACCAACGAAAGGATCCTCCGGGAGATCGATGAGATCAAGAAACAGAAGAAATCAGTGGAGGATCACTCCCCTCTGATGCCAAGATCGCTGAACTTCGACACTCCAGTCATAACTTCTCAGCACTCAGCAGCTCTGGACGTGCAATACTTGGGCGAATTACCAGGAAGGCGTTACGGAACAGCAACTATGAGTCAGGCATTTGGCTCTTACTTCCAGCCTCAGGGATCCTCTTCTCAACCATCTGGATCCTCCTCTCAGCATAAGGGATACTTCACGTCAGGAGGATATTTGGGAATGCATGCAGTACAGGGATCCTCCCAGGTCCAAGGATCCTCCCTTGCCCCAGGATCCTCTCTTGTCCCAGGATCCTCTCTGGTCCCAGGATCCTCTCTGGTCCCAGGATCCTCTCTGGTCCCAGGATCCTCTCTGGTCCCAGGATCCTTTCAGGTTCAAGGATCATCTCAACTTCAAGGATCCAACGTCCTTCAGGATCGAGGATTCTTGAGAAGTATGCAGCCTCAGAGCTCGGACGTTCATCAAGGAGACTTCATACCAATGCAGACCATTGCTCCCTCTGGTCCTTCAATCATGCCAGAGTCTCGTCAATATGGATTCACATCCGCAATTCTGAACACGAATCCTGTGGGAGGTAACATTTTTAATAATTCATATAACACTAACCATGGCTTAATGCAGGATACAGGTATTAATCTGGCTATGGCTAGAGAGCTACAGAAGCTTAAGGATATGATATCCAGTGTACCGGGAGTGGTTAAACCCATTCCTGAAATTGCAGACGGTAGCCATAGGATATCTCGTTTTGCACCACCCTTATGTGATGCTGAGATACCTAAAAGATTCCAGATACCATCCATGAAGCTGTATGATGGTTCGACGGATCCAGAGGAGCATGTGGCTTAATACAGGGAGAGGATGGAGATCAATCCAATTCCTGAAAGATTAAAAGAAGCATGTCTATGCAAGGGATTTGGATCCACACTCACAGGATCTGCTCTTAAATGGCTGCTAAGTCTTCCCCCTTACTCTATTACTTCATTTGCTAATCTAGTTAATTAGTTTAATAGTCAATTATCTTGTAGTAGGAAATTTGAACGATTAACTAGTGATCTATATAGGGTAACACAAGGTCAAAATGAATCACTTAGAGATTATATCACCAAGTTTAGTAAAGAATCCTTGGATATTCCGAACCTGGATATTGCTACGGCTGTAGAAGCCTTTAAAATGGGATTACTTAGGGATTCTTTATTCTATGATGATCTTGTCATGACACCTTGCAGGAATCTTGATGAAGTAAGAACCAGGGCCCTTAGGTTCATCCGCCTAGAGGATGACAAAAGGATCCAGGATAGATTAGCAGGATCCTCAAAACAGGAGAAACAAGGATCCTACTTCAGGAACAACAAATCCAAGTTCTACAATAAGTCTGACAATCAGAACGTGCACTCAGTGGAACAAGAAGAGGATGATGAGGATTATCCTCCTATCTCTGAATACTGTTTTTCTGTTGATAACAATGAACTAATCCTTGCAATGCAGAATTTAGGTGAGAAAGCTAGGTGGCCAAGGAAGAATGATAAACCAGCTGCTACAAAGGATAAGTCCAAGTGGTGTGCATATCATGAGGATTTTGGGCATCTCACTGAAGAGTGTATTGCACTGAGAAAGGAAATTGGTAACTTGTTGAGCAAGGGGCATTTGAAGGAACTCTTGGGACGGAAGAAATCAAGGATCCAGGATCCTGAAAGGATCCCAGAAAGGGCTCCTGCTCCTCCAGCAGATGCACAAGTCATAAATTTCTTATCCGGTGGATCAGATATCTGTGGTACCTCCTTTTCAGCAGCAAAAAGACATGCTAAGGAAACCAAGATGGATAATGGAGACAGACCCGTCCGGACCTCCGTTGTCACCCAGGATAAAGTCATAACCTTTGATGAGGATGATCGTGTTGATGTCCAGGATCCTCATCATGATGGTCTTGTAATTACATTATTTATTTCTAACCACTTTGTTCGCATGATCCTTATAGATGGAGGAAGCTCTGTGAACATCATTCAGCTTGATGTTCTCAAGAAAATGAATATCCCAGAGTCTGATATTATCCCAAGATCCTCAGTACTTGTGGGATTCAGTGGAGAAACTAAGAATACATTGGGGGATATCAAACTCCCAATCTATATTGAAGGATTGCATTCTTATCAAAAGTTTTGTGTTATTGATTGCTTATCATGTTGTAATGTTATCCTTGGCAGGCCATGGATACATGATATGAAGGCAGTCCCATCCACCTATCATCAGTGCGTAAAGCTTCCAAGTCCATGGGGAGTGGTGAAAATTGAGAGTGATCAACAGGAGGCTAAGAATTGCTATACCTCATCAATAAAACCAGCCTCAAGACCAAGGGAGCAATAGCAATTAAAGTATCCTTCAAGAGATGTCTTGGAGGCAAGAGAACAGGATTTGAAAGAAATCCTCATGGATCCTGATGATCCTGAATCCAAGATCTTCATAGGATCAGGGATCCTTAGCGACATCGAACAGGAGCTAGTATCCTTCCTTAAGAGAAGGAAATCCACCTTTTCCTGGAAACATGAGGATATGACAGGTATATCTAAAGATATAATTACTCATAAACTTGGCATTGATAGGTCATTCAAACCAATTCATCAAAAGAGGAGGAAGTTTGCACCTGAGAGGAATGCTATTATCCAGGAAGAAGTAGATAAACTACTTCGGGCAGGTATGATAAGAGAGGTTAAGTATCCAAGATGGTTAGCCAATGTGGTTGTTGTTCAAAAGAAAAATGGAAAGTGGAGGGTATGTGTCGATTTTACTGATTTAAATAAGGCATGTCCCAAGGATCCTTTCCCATTACCCCACATTGACTCCATGGTGGATGCTACCGCGGGTTATGAGTTGTTGACTTTTATGGATGCTTCATCTGGATTTCAACAAATTCAGATGGAACCATTTGATCAAGAGGATACAGCCTTTATGACCCCAACTGGTATATACTGTTATATTGCTATGCCATTTGGACTAAGGAATGCAGGTGCTACTTATCAAAGGCTAGTCAATATGATGTTCAAGGAACAAATTGGACACACTATGGAAGTCTATATAGATGACATGGTGGTTAAGTCCAAGAAGGCTGAGGATCACTTTAAAGACATGGAGGAAGCATTCAATATCCTTGATAAATTTAATATGAAACTTAATCCTTCCAAGTGTCATTTTGGTGTTAAGGCAGGTAAATTCTTAGGCTATATGGTGACAAAGAGGGGCATCAAAGCAAGTCCAGAGCAAATCAAGGCTATTGTGAATATCAAATCTCCTGCCAATGCTAAGGATGTGCAAAGACTGACAGGCAGGATCGCAGCCTTGAACAGATTCATATCCAAATCCTCAGAAAAGTGCAAGGAATTCTATGACATCCTGAGGAAGAACAAGAAATTTGAATGGACTGAGAAGCATGAAAGTGCCCTTAAAGCTCTTAAGGATTACCTATCCTCAGCCCCAGCCTTGATGAAACCAGAAATAGGAGATCTGTTATCCTTATATTTGGCGGTATCCTCAAAAGCAGTAAGTGCGGTCCTTGTTAAGGATCACCAAGGTACACAACATCCTGTTTCTTATGTAAGTAAGAGTTTACTTGATGCTGAATCCAGGTATTCACACTTAGAAAAACTTATCCTTGCATTAATTATGGTATCTACTAAATTGAGACATTATTTTGAGACTCATGCCATTATTGTTAAGACTAATTTTCCAATTAAAAATGTTCTCAGGAAACCTGAAATGTCAGGAAGGATGGCTAAGTGGGCAGTGAAGCTTAGTGCATACGATATAAGATATGAACCAAGGGCTGCCATCAAATCCCAAGCCTTAGCTGACTTTGTGGCAGATTTTAGTAGTGATTTGCAAAAGGAAGCTGAGTTAGAAGTCCAACAACTTGAAGAGACTAAGGATCCTTGGATACTCTTCACTGATGGAGCCTCTAATGTGAAAGGAACAGGGCTTGGAATACTACTAAAATCGCCACAGGGGGACATAATACCCCACTCCATAGCTTGTGAATTTCAAACTACCAACAATGAGGCTGAGTATGAAGCCTTGATAGCTGGTTTGCAAATTGCTAAGCATATGAGGATCAGGTATCTTGAGGTACATGTAGATTCTTTACTGATCACTAATCACTTTAATGGATCCTATGCTGTTAAAGGTGAAAAGCTAATCAAATATTTGGAGATAGTCAAAGAATTGGCACTCTTTTTGTATCCTTTAGTTTGACACAGGTACCAAGGGAAGAGAATGCAGAAGCTGATGCATTAGCTAATCTAGGATCATCTTTGAAGATTCCTGAGGATATCAAGATCCCTATTATCCATATCCTGACCCCTGCTATCGAGGATCATGTAGCTATGGAGATAGGAGAAGATTCTGCAGTCATCCCTAATGATGATACTCAATCTCATTCAGGATCATGGATCCTCCCAATTATGAGATGCATACAACATGGGGAAATTCCTACAGGAGAAAACCCAAGGGCTTTCAAAACTAAGGTATCTCAATTTACAATATTGAATAATATGTTGTATAAACGATCTCTTGCAGGACCATATCTAAGATGCATTGAGGATCCTGAAATCCAAGAAGTCCTAAAGGATTTCCATGAAGGAGATTGTGGAAACCACACTGGGGGCAGGGCATTATTCTCAAGGATCCTGAGGACAGGATACTATTGGCCCACTATGAAGAAGGATGCTGTGGAGTATGCCAAGAAGTGTGATCCTTGTCAGAGGCATAGTAATATCCTTCACCAACCAGCAGAACTCTTGCATCCTATATCCTCCTCCTGGCCATTCATGAGATGGGGAATGGATATAGTTGGAAAGCTTCCTAAGGCACCTGGTGGAAAAGTATTCATGCTTGCTATGACTGATTACTTCTCTAAGTGGATAGAGGCCGAAGCCTTTGCTCAAGTCAGAGAAAAGGAAGTTATATCCTTTATTAAAAGAAATATTATTACCAGATTTGGTATCCCTTCTAAGATTATTTGTGATAATGGATCCCAATTTATTAGGAATAGAACCACTAACTTTTGTAACAGCTGGGGGATTAAGATGATAACATCAACACCAGTCCACCCACAAGCTAATGGTCAGGCAGAATCATCCAACAAGATCATCATCAACAATTTGAAGAAGAAGCTTGGATCCAAGAAAGGAAAATGGGCAGAAGAACTACCTTATGTGCTATGGGCTGATAGGACAACTCCCAAGAATGCTACAGGCCAAACTCCATTTTCTTTGGTATTTGGGGCAGAATCAGTGATCCCTACAGAGATGGTGGTTCCAACTGCAAGAACAAGTATTCGTGATCCTGAAGAAAATGCTGAAAACTTGGTTCAAGACTTGGATACTATAGAAGAAATCAGGGATTTGGCAAGGATAAGGATGGCTAGTTATCAACAAAAGATGGCTGGAGCCTACAACAAAAATGTTAGGATCAGAAAATTCCAAGTTGGTGATATGGTATTAAGGAAAGCGTTTCAGAATACCACCAATCCTGCTAATGGAAAGTTGGCACCAAAATGGGAAGGTCCCTATTTGATTGAAGCTGAAGCAGGAAAGGGGGTATATCGATTGCTAACAATGGAAGGTGATTTGCTTCCAAGAGCTTGGAATGCTGTCCATTTGAAGAAATATTTCATGTGATAAGGATCCATGATCCTTACATGACAAGTATCCTTAAAGGATCCTTACAGAACAGATGATCTTCATTTTGGTAACATTCTAATCTCATACTATTTCATTCTTTTATTCTCTTGTATAAGGATAAGGATCCTGCATCCTTTATCCTCCTTTTACATGATTATGAGTTTTGAAGGTTCAGGTATCCTTGACTAAGGATTGAGTATCCACAGAAGTATCCAGTTATTTGGGGTTGACCCCCGTTATTTGGGCTTGACCCCAGTTATATGGGCTTGACCCCAGTTATTTGGGCTAGTCCCCAGTTTGGGCCTGTCCCCAGTTTCGCCAGTAGCGCACGATGATCCTGGTATAGTTCAAGGCAATGGGACCAGTACTCGCTTTAGGGGCTGGCAATTTCATTGTACTGGCTATATTCAGGATCCTACGTATAATGGTAGACGTACCATACATCCGTTCCTAAGGTTTCTAACGTTTTCACGTTAGCTAAGGTTTTGGCATTTTCATGTCACTAAGTTTGGATAATCGCCAGTTAGGGCCATACTCCAGTTTACATATGATCCTTTGGGCTTGTCCCCAGTTATCCTTTGGGCTTGTCCCCAGTTATCCTTTGGGCTTGTCCCCAGTATATTGGGCTTGTCCTCAGAATTGTTGGGCTTGTCCCCAGTTACTAACTTTCATCTTATATTGGCTTAGTCCCAAGTTATATCTTATTTCAGGTTTGTGAAGATAAATGACCAAGGATCCTTGATCCTTACTTTCAACTAAGGTTTGTATTTTGGGTTATCCTGATTATAAGTGTTAAAGGATAGGATCCTAACTTGGATTCTCAGGTATGATCCTTAACTATTTTGATTTTATTCATTATTTATCTAATTAACCCTTATCCTTTGACAACTGAACTTATTATCCTTAAACTATGTTACTTTTCAGAACTTATCAATTATGGGATATGTGATTCTTGATCATATCCTTAACTTTTAGGGGATATTTCTTAAATTTTTTCTTTACTTGATAAGTTTAAACAAAATAAACATCACAACAGTTGGAAAGTAAAATATTAACAAGGATATCAACACAGGATAAGCCAAAAAGTTAAAGTTATTTTATTCACAAAAGATTAACCCCTTTAAAGTTGTCAAAATTGCCAACCCACGTTTCTACCAGCAAAACGTGGCCCGTCCACATGGGTTGGCAAAGGGGGTCCATTGTCTAAGGGTCTTGGTAGTGCAGGAATCAAAAGACGGCAGGATCACAATAGCTTCATCCCCCAAACAGAGGATCCCTCCACCATTTGTAATCCTACCTATTGTTCGAAGGATCCATGATCCTTAGCCCTAATTACTATTGTTTGAGTACAACCCATCATTGTTCAACAAAAACATCATCAAAACAAAAACCATAACAAAACTAAAAAAAATGGGTTCCGGCTATGTCTAGAAATGTCCTTCATCGCCCATTCATGCAGCCTACACCTTCGCTGCATCATCATCCCCTCCAGCTCCAGTATCCTTCGCATGATCCTTGCCACTGCCACTAGCTTCGATTGCCAGAACCTCGTCAGCCTCATCTTCCTCATCCTCCAAATCAGCCAGCCTGGCCTTCCATGTCCCAGTTGCTCCTATCAAAGGCAGGATCCTGAGCTTCTTGAGCCATCTGCAGCTTGGTCTTGTACATGGCGATGGCAGCAGAGACTTTAGCATCCTGTGTAATCTCGTGCTTCTCATAATCAACGTTGATCTGAGTTGCAACTATCTGAGCTTTGGCATCATTGAGGTCCTTTTCAAGGGAAGCAATCTTGTGATCCTTGAGCACCGCCACTTTTTGGAGATCAGAGTATTTCTCCTCGAGCTCCTCAACATTCCCAACATAGTCCTCGATCTCAGCAAATTTCTACAAAGAAGACAATGTAAAGATTAGAGTCAGGTGATCCTCAAGTGGATAGGATAACTAAACTGAGTCAGTGATCCTTACATCATTAAAGTACTTGAGGAATTGATGGCGGATCAGAGGCAAGCCTTGAAGGTTGTCAGCTTCAGAGGTTTTTCTTTTCTTTCCACCTCTTCCCTTTGAAGTGGTAGCCTTGGGGATTACAATGGAAGGGCTAGCAGCAGACTTTTTCTTGGAGGATCGGACAGTGTCTAGATCAGTGACACTGAATTTGGAGGCAGACTTTGAAGATTTCCCAGCACCTACACACCCGGAACAGATAAGTATCCTTATCCTATTTCTATTTAGCTATTTATTTAAACATTTAATTATAAAAAGAACCGGATACTTACTTGACATCGTGACAGAACCTGAGGATACCTCTTGAGAATCCTGGGTATTTGCTTCGAATGACCTTATTGCAGGATCAAGTTTTCTGAAAGCAGCAAGTCTCTCCTTGGTGGCAGGTGAGGGTATAATATGTGAAACAGTGATAGCTGTACAAAAGAAACAAAAGCATGTTAGTAATCCTCATCAGGAACAAGTTTACTCAGTGATCCTTCTAAGGATCCTCTATCCTACCATGGGTGCTCCATTTCCTTGGCAGATCCTTTCCATCAGGAAGAGAATCCCTTCTGACAAAGAAGAATCTCCGTTTCCAGTTAGTATCATTCTTAGTGGCTTTGAAGATGGGATGTTCTTCACCGGGTTTACGCTTGAATAGATATCGGTGGGATCCAAATGTTGTGAGATCATACATCTCTGCCAACTCCGACATTCCCAGAGCAATTCCTTCTTGCTCAATGATCCTCTCAAGGGTATATAAGACCCTCCAGATCATTGGGATAGCTTGAATATAAGAAATGCCGGTAAGAGAGAAGAAAGACTGGGTGAATTCAGGGAAAGGATATGTGTATCCTATTGTGAAAGGTGTGACCGGGAAGGCTACCCAAGTTTCAGAAACATAATCGCTTCGAACGGTGGGGTCAAATGGCTTGAAATCGGTGTTTACCGGAAAACAATGGCGGATTCTATCTATTTGTGGATCAGTGAAACAAGACCTTTCATTCGACAAATCTTTGATGTTCCCCTGGCTCTTAAGAGGACTGTCCTTCTTATGATCCTTAGATGGTGAGGATCTTAGCATCAACTTGGTCATAGCAATAGAGAAGAAGATGAACAGAGAAAGAAAACGTAAAGGGAGAAAAGGAAAAGAGATACATGCTTGATCGTCGGATGAGAATTTAAAGGGAGTTTCTCTTGAATTTGAATGCTGATTGATCCCTATCCCTAACTCCTATTTATAATGATGGTTTTGCAGGATAGTCATCTCAATGACGTCATGTTCGTAACGGCTAATCCGATTACAACGGCTAGTTATCCGTTGGTTGATTGCGGATAAGAACAAAATACAACTCGTTTATTTACATAATTACTCCTTATATTTTGGGGGAAATTGTTAGGGGTGGATTTCACAATGATCAGTGATCCTCAATTGCTGTTGGGCTTAGTGATCCTCACTTCTGTTTGAATTGGTGATCCTCAGAAGTGTTTCAGGATCAGGATCATGGTTCATCATAAGGATCCATGTACTAACGATTATCTACTTTGAATTCGAAATTGTTTTGCAGGAGTATGAGCTTGGACTTGGTCTTGGCGATATTCCTGGAGCATATTCTATGTTTATTCCGCACGTGCCTGGCCAAAAGTGGACGTTATGGAGTCGTGGAGGACTTGCACCATTTGCGGAATGTTAGTTAGTGTAGATTTATTCCATTTTTAAAGGGGTAGCGAGCTAATTAGAAAACACTTGGCTATTTTTGGCTACACTCACACTCTTACAGCTGCTCTCACCAGCTCTCGTTAATTCACTTGGCGATTACACACTTTTCTACACAATACACTATAGTGATCCTTGTACTTAGCTCGCTATCATCCGAAGTTGTAATACATTTCTTGTTTAATTTGAGTTGATGATCGGTAGTTTCCATCACCCGAGGTTTTTTATGCCAGAGATCATTCATTGATCAAGGGCTTTATCCTCGTATAAATCTTCGTGTCACTTATTCATTACATTTCATAGTGATCCTTATTGTTGTTCATCAATTCAAGCATCATACCTCACAACAGAAAGTTTGGTTGCATTATCATTGCTTGATTTTTGACCAAAACATAAACGATCTCTTGCAGGACCATATCTAAGATGCATTGAGGATCCCGAAATCCAAGAAGTCCTAAAGGAATTCCATGAAGGAGATTGTGGAAACCACACTGGGGGCAGGGCATTATTCTCAAGGATCCTGAGGACAGGATACTATTGGCCCACTATGAAGAAGGATGCTGTGGAGTATGCCAAGAAGTGTGATCCTTGTCAAAGACACAGCAATATCCTTCATCAACCAGCAGAACTTTTGCATCCTATATCCTCTTCTTGGCCATTTATGAGATGGGGAATGGATATAGTCGGTAAGCTTCCTAAGGCACCTGGTGGAAAAGTATTCATGCTTGCTATGACAGATTACTTCTCCAAGTGGATAGAGGCTGAAGCCTTTGCTCAAGTCAGAGAAAAGGAAGTTATATCCTTTATTAAAAGAAATATTATTACTAGATTTGGTATTCCTTCTGAAATTATTTGTGATAATGGATTCCAATTTATTGGGAATAGAACTACTAACTTTTGTGACAGCTGGGGGATTAAGATGGTAACATCAACACCAGTCCACCCACAAGCTAATGGTCAGGCAGAATCATCCAACAAGATCATCATCAACAATTTGAAGAAGAAGCTTGGATCCAAGAAAGGAAAATGGGCAGAAGAACTACCTTATGTGCTTTGGGCTGATAGGACAACTCCCAAGAATGCTACTGGCCAAACTCCATTTTTTTTGGTATTTGGAGCAGAATCAGTGGTCCCTACAGAGATGGTGGTTCCAACTGCAAGAACAAGCATTCGTGATCCTGAAGAAAATGCTGAAAACTTGGTTCAAGACTTGGATACTATAGAAGAAATCAGGGATTTGGCAAGGATAAGGATGGCTAGTTATCAACAAAGGATGGCTGGAGCCTACAACAAAAATGTCAGGATTAGGAAGTTCCAAGTTTGTGATATGGTATTAAGGAAAGCATTTCAGAATACCACCAATCCTGCTGATGGAAAGTTGGCACCAAAGTGGGAAGGCCCTTATTTGATTGAAGCCGAGGCAGGAAAGGGGGCATATCGATTACTAACAATGGAAGGTGATTTGCTGCCAAGAGCTTGGAATGCTGTCCATTTGAAGAAATATTTCATGTGATCAGGATCCATGATCCTTACCTAATTAGTATCCTTGAAGGATCCTTGCGGGGCAGATGATCCTCATTTTGGTAATGATCTAATCTCAAATTATTTCATTTTTTAATTATCTTATATAAGGGTAAGGATCCTGTATCCTTTATCCTCTTCTCACTTGGTTATGAGTTTTGAAGGTTCTGGTATCCTTAACAAAGGACTGATTATCCACAGAAGTATCCAGTTATTTGGGCTTGACCACAGTTATTTGGGCTTGACCCCAGTTTGGGCCTGCCCCCAGTTTCGCCAGTAGCGCACGATGATCCTGGTATAGTTCATGGCAATGGGACCAGTACTCGCTTTAGGGGCTGACAATTTCATTGTACTGGCTATATTCAGGATCCTACGTATAATGGTAGACGTACCATACATCCGTTCCTAAGGTTTCTAACATTTTCACGTTAGCTAAGGTTTTGGCATTTTCATGTCACTAAGTTTGGATAGTCGCCAGTGAGGGCCATACTCCAGTTACTCACGATCCTTTGGGCTTGTCCCCAGTTATCCTATGGGCTTGTCCCCAGTTATCCTTTGGGCTTGTCCCCAGTTATCCTTTGGGCTTGTCCCTAGTATATTGGGCTTGTCCCCAGAATTGTTGGGCTTGTCCCCAGTTACTAACTCTTATCTTATATTGGCTTAGTCCCAAGTTGTATCCTATTTCAGGCTTTTGGAGACAAACGATCAAGGATCCTTGATTCTTACCTTCTACTAAGGTTTGTCTTTTGGTTATCCTGATTATAAGTGTTAAAGATTAGGATCCTAACTTGGATTCTCAGGTATGATCCTTAACTATTCTGATTTTATTCATTATTCACTTGAGTGACCCTTATCCTTTGACAACTGAATTTATGATCCTTAAACTATACTACTTTTCAGAACTTACCAACTAAAGGGTATGTGATCCTTGATCATATCCTAAACTTTTTGAGGATATTTATTAAATTTTTTCTTTACTTGATAAGTTTAAACAAAATGTATATGACAGCAATTGGAAAGTAAAGTACTAACAAGGATAGTAACACGGGAGATAGCCAAAAAGTTAAAGTTATTTTATTCACAAAAGATTAAACCCTTTAAGGTTGTCAAAATTGCCAACCCACGTTTCTACCAGCAAAACGTGGCCCATCCACATGGGTTGGCAAAGGGTGTCCATTGTTTACGGGTCTTTGTAGTTGTCACACCCCGACCACGTGGAACATACAAAACGTGGCGGAAACATCGGGGAGTGTTGTAACAGAATTAATTGTTTCAAATCCATGGCAATTGAAGTTTCGTTTTATTGATTAAAAGTGTTACAATGTCTTAACAAACAAGGAAATACAACATAATTAACTAGTCTTGTATCTTTTATTGTCACTAAAGCCCAAGTCTGTCTAAGTGTATCTTGAACATCTTATGCAACAGCTCCTGAAAAACACATGTGAAAATAGGTACGTCAGCATAAAAATGCCTGTGAGATACATAGGTTTTGTGAAAATAAGATTCATGACTTATGTTTGAGAAAATGTTTAGTCATGAACCTTGTTATTTGCTTTGTCTTTTAAATCATTTGAAAAACGATAAGATCGGATGATAAGTATAAATAAATGTAAGGTTAAATGAATAACCAAGTAAAATGTGTTTGCAATAGATAAGTTGTTTATAAATCAATGTCTTGTGAAAAGTATGTTATTTGTATGAAATGTTCTATGTCTCAAACTGAAATGATTCAAATAACGTTACGACATGTAATACCATACAAACACTTATATATAGGAAGTACCAGCGGCGTATCCACCATGCTTGTATCATATTACACACGCATCGTTACTTAATCACTTAATCAAACCAAACCAAACAATGTAAAATGTTCATGTCGAGATGTAAATCATGTAAAAATGTCTATGTCAAATATCCATGTCAAATGTCTATGTCCAGTATCCATGTCAAATGTCTATGTCAAATATCCATGTCAAATGTCTATAGTCCAAAAGTAGTCAAGTAATGTATAACCAAAATGATATGTATGGTAAGTAAAATGTAGACTACTTAAACCATAAGTAAAAATGTACAAAACAAAGTATTGAAGTAAAACTTGGTTTAAATCAAAGTTATGTTTTGTAAGAATATATGCATGCTATACTGAATATGAACATTTATGCGGTATTGTGAAAATTCATACATCCAAGCCTTGAGACAGACGGATAACTATGTAAAAGTGAGTTATCAAGAGAATATGTATTCGGATTCGGTCATTCCTTTCATCCCCTTTCCCTGGGATGTCCGGAACGGGATTTGTCAAGTCCTATGGTACCACTACCTACTAACGAACGGCATGATCGGTGTTAATGAATGTATAGTATAGTTTAAACAAACCAAATGTCATACCAAAATGTAAGCATGTTTTATGAAGATAATGTACCTAGTATGCTAGAGTAAACATACAGGGTAGAGCTATAAAACCATGTGTCCATATGTTACTGGAACATATGCAACAGAGATGCAGTGTGAAAACAATGTACTAAGTATGCTAAGTTAACATACAAAGCAGAAAAGTCATGTAAATCAATGTGCTTAGCATGTTATCAGTCAACATACATAGCAGAAAAGTCATGTAAATCAATGTGCTTAGCATGTTATCAGTCAACATACATAGCAGAAAAGAAATGAAATCATGTACTATAATGTACTAACAAACATAGTCGGTATATGATGTGAAAACAGGAAAGCATGAAAGTAACAAGTAGGCACATGTGTTCCACCCCAAAACAGTTTGGAAAACAGTAAAAGAGGGGTCTATGTACTCACTTGAGATTGCTCAGAAGTCCTTGAGTAACAACCAAACAATGCTAGAGATCGCGGAATATCAAACGGCACCTAATATAGGTAACTACATTAATAAACCGGACCTAAATCGGAAGACTGGGTAGCATTAGGGTTTGTAAACCAAACGAGTGTGGAGACTCGTGTGATATGGTTTAACAAAGCCTACATACTAAATGAAACCTAACATAACTGTCTACGACCCATTACGACCCGTTTGGGTAGCTTATGCTACTTTAACGTGTCGTGCGCGTGAAACGCGTTCGGACCGCCTAACTAGTCCTATGACAAGTATTATATGCCTAAACATGTTAAATAATCAGTTACGTGACAAAAGTTTAGGTTACATATGCTTAATTACCAATTATACATGAAAAGGGTATTCTGGTAATTTACCTAAGGCATATAAACTACCTATCATACAACTACTTAAACGTCGTGACCATAAGGTATAACCTCGGAAGGTTATTCCCTACACTATGGTCACCTAATGGGTTTGGTCGGATCCTAATGATCGACCAAACTGGGTCGGGTTCGAAGGTATAGGCGATTTATTAGATCGCCTACCCTACGACCCTAGACAACGTGGTAATCAGTGGGCATAGTCCCAAGGGACTATAACCAACGTGATTACAATCACGTTGCGAAGTTCAAACGAACTTCGCATTGACCATTACTGGTCAACGCAGAAAGTCAAACAAAGTTTGACTTTCAGACTCGATAAAACAATAAAATAAGGAAAAGAACGAAAGAATACTTACGAAGGGTCCAAGAATGGAAGGTTTGGATCCGAACACTCTCAGGTATGAAGTGTTAAACACGACAACTTAGAGAGCAAGTTCAGATTCAAAGGTGTGAGTTTTTGGTTGTGATGTTGGTTAGTATTTATAGGAAATGGTCCACCGCTAGGATCGTTTCTTGGAAAAGGAGGCAATGATCAAGGCCGTACACTTGTCGGAATGTTATGGTGCCACAAATGCTCCATAACTTAGTGATTAAGCAAGTTGCAAACATGTGGTTGTGGTTAAACCTGCTGAAAACAGGCTGTTAAACATTGCACCTGGTCTGCAGACCCCATACGCATCGTATGGTATACATACCATACGCATCGTATGGTATAAGTTTGGCAGAATTACAGTTTTGGTCCCTGAACTGTATTTAGGTCATTTTTGACACGTTTAAGGCCCGTTAACCCCATTTCAAAGCTCTAAAATGAAGTTAAAGTATAGGGAACTTAAAACATGCTCAAAAATATCTCGGATGTCGGTTCGTTTAGCCGTACGAACGCGATGTTCGCTTAATTACGACGGAATGCGCATAAGCGCGAAAAACGATCCAAATGACGCGACGAATGGATTTTTCTCAAGGCGAACACTAAAATATAATGTAGTCATGTTCACATAAATTTTTGGATGTCCGGATGTATTCAGAACGTAAGTTATGCGCGAAAATGCAAACTTGTGCACTTTTTGACACTTTTAGTCCCTGAATGACCCAAAAGTTTATTTTAGCACACCGAACCCCTCAAAGCCTATTTCTAAGCTATGTAAAGGATATTTAAGGTGTGTTTAACTTATGGTCATGTTCCGGAATGTCTGTTACAGTTCAAATTGGCATACTTTCGCAGTTTGTCAAGTTTAGTCCCTGTAAGCGATTTAACTTTGATTTCACCACACCAAACCTTCCAAAACTTATAACTAAGTTATGTAAAGGTTATTTAAGGTATGTTAAGCCTATTTCACTTTTCCAGAGTGTTCGTTGGATTAAACTGGTTATATCTACACATCAGAGCGCGTATAACCCTCCAGAAAGCGATTTAGAGCTTGAAATCGAACAAGAGTTGATATGTGCTAACGATACACATATTTTTACAAATCCCAAGTATGAAATATAATATTTCATTGGTTCGGTATTTGTTTGATGGCCGTGAAGGCACAGGTGTTACAGTCTCCCCTACTTTAGGAAATTTCGTCCCGAAATTTATTTAGAGGAAACTTGAGAGAGTTTAAAACATGAAGTTGAAAAGATCAAACAACATTGGTTAGAGTTCTGAACTTCTAGTAACTTTAATAACATCATGTTTGCAATGTAAGAGGGATACTTATATACAAGTATATGAAGCGTCATTGGTGCGTCCACCGTACCTCCATTACATCGTTCACATTCCGTTATTGTTGTCGCTATCGGTTCTTACACATAATAAATCTTACTGGGTTTCTGTGCATTGAATTCCATAATTATGTAGGCCTCCATAATTACGTAGTTCCTTGTACAGTCCGCACAGTCTATTTTATAATGTGTAGTGTAAAACCAAATGAACAATCCTGTGATGAGCGTGACTTAGACCGCCATAGAGTCCTTTAGACTAAATCAATAAATGATTTAAATAGACTATCAAGGAGTCTGTCCAGCTACATCACTAGATGTCATTCTTTAACCAGATTGCGAATCAATCTTTTGACTAGACCACTAAAAAGGGTCTGGAGTGGTACTATATAATCCAAGGGTCTTAACTATTACATAGAAGCCCATTGAGGATTGAAGGTAGTACCTTTTGAATATCCTGTTACGAATCCCTCATATAAAGATATGAAAGATTCTGCGAGGATTTGGATAACGAATATCCAGAGTATTAAAAACACAAAAATGCATAAAAGAAAACATAAGATGAATTAACACATAGTCACATAACCACAAAATTGTTTAACTAGAAGTTTGTTCTGCTAACAGAGTACATGTATTTAAAGCACACTAGGAATCCATCTCGTGGATTTCATTTGGTACTTTAAACATTAACAAGAATCTAACTATAAAGATAGAAAGATTCAAAAAGAAAATTCGATTTCGATTACTAGAACCCGAAATGTTCGAATTAAGGTACATAAAGAATCCAATTAAGGACTCTGATTTGAATGATGATCATCCACAAGGGTCTAAATATGAAGATAAAAAGATCCCATATGGATTTTAGAAGTTGAAGATGTTTTGAAACCTTGCACTGGATGTGCTTAGGTCAAAACATGATGTAAAATGCTTATGAAGTTGAGATGCCTGATATGTCAAGGCGACATATGAAGCGGAATTTGAAGGTTAAGTCAATGTATGAGGAAAATATTTTTGAAAACTATGCATGGGGTTCTTTTAATAAAAATGTGTTTAACGTTTTTGAAACCTTATATATAATACTTTTTGAAATCATAAAGTAGGTGTATTAGATAGATATATTTACAAAAATGTTTTAAAATCATGCGAGATGAATTTTTGAAATTATGTATAAGGTTTTTGAAAGACATGAATGATGCTTTTCGAAATCATGCACTTGATAAGAAAATGTATTGTGTTAATATTGTCTTCAGACTATATGAAATATTTTGAATTTAGAAAGGTTGGTTTTGATAACATGGCCAATGTTTTTGAAATAACATAGATAATGTATCTAGAAAAATTGTTTTCAAACTATATGAAATGTTTTGAGATCATGAAGATTGTGTTGAAATACTTGTACTGTGTATGTTGAAAAAAAATCAAAACGTAATGGGTATGAGATTTGAAAATACCCTTAGTTATTTAACCAAGGATTTCAAAGGCACTGATGTGCAGAAGCATGATTACTCATAATTTCACTTTATTTTCTGTACTTCGTATCTTAGAATGAAACGAGTACTTAAAATTTTCGAAGGAATCATGAGCGATCATTTGAAAGAGAGAATCACAAGAGTAGTTTGTAAGGAACATAGTTCCTTGATGTAGGTATCATAGGAAAAGTCATACACACATGTAATTATACTTGTATATCAGAATTGTGAACAACAACTTTTATTTATGAACGAGACATATTGTTTCACAATACGCTAAAACAAAAGAAACAAAGGCATAAGACAGCAACATCCTTTGTTCAGCTGAATGCTCATCCAAGGGTTGGATTTGCATTAGCAAGCTTTGAGCAATCCCTTTGGAAATGGCCCATCTCGCCACAGTTGTAGCAAGGCCCTCGTGAGAAATGAGCTTGAGTAGGGTTGACTTGGAGTTGGGTAGCAGCAAGATTTGCAACAGCTTTGTTCTGGATAGCAAAGCGGCATGTGATAATCAAATGTCCCAACCGTCCACAGTAGGTGCATTTGGAGCAGGGTATGAGGTTTGAATGATGACCGTTACATCGCTCGCACCTAGGAGCAGTTCCTAAGTACGGCCTCCTAGCTGGTGGCCTTGCCACATGGCTAGGTCCTGCTTGATTAGGTGTAACCGCTGCGGGTTTCCTTGAAGCCTTACGCTTCCTTGACTTTGGTGCAGTCTTGACTTCTGCTTCCTTCAGTGGCTCTTGAGTGGCTTCATTGTCGAGACGAGAGGCTTCATTGTTGAGACGAGCCATGGCAATACCTAAATCCACAGTCCTCTGAATCACTTCGCCAATTTGCTGGACAAATTTGGCTGTTCGCTCGGGCATTTGACCAGTGATGAGAGGAATAGACATTCTAGAAGAAAATGAAAGATATAGGAAGAAACAAGTGAAAGATTATTGGAAAATCAATACCGAATGGTAACGAATGAAAATTATGATCATTTGTTTGTTACCTAAGGCAAACAAATGAGATGGTGACAAATCAAAGTAAATGGGTCAAAAATAATGTATCACGAAGACATGCTCGCCTATAAGTGAACACTCATCCCAAGAATTCCCAGGTAAGCACAACTGGTCTCGCGTCTGATGAGATGTATACGAAGTGCTTGCCTAGACAGAAAACCCAGAATACAGGCATTCACCCTTCCAGTTTGCACGTGTTCACATTATTTAAAACCCAAAACCTTGACGAGATTTTGAAAACTCAAAGGGTTCAAAACCATATAATAGAGAGTTCAAAACCTTAGAATAGAGGGTTCAAAACCTAGAAATCAATCATCCTAGAACAGATGATTAGTTTTCAAAGCGGTTTTGAAATTTATGTTTTTGTTGTGGTCGGCGCCTAAGGATAGGCGACGGTATTGTTTTATGACTAAACGCAAGTAAACTCGCGTTAGGGTCCTAAGAAGGTTATAGACTAGGTCAAAGCATTACTAATTACTAATAACCTAATTCCCTATAACCATTGGCTCTGATACCATCTTTTCTTGTCACACCCCGACCACGTGGAACATACAAAACGTGGCGGAAACATCGGGGAGTGTTGTAACAGAATTAATTGTTTCAAATCCATGGCAATTGAAGTTTCGTTTTATTGATTAAAAGTGTTACAATGTCTTAACAAACAAGGAAATACAACATAATTAACTAGTCTTGTATCTTTTATTGTCACTAAAGCCCAAGTCTGTCTAAGTGTATCTTGAACATCTTATGCAACAGCTCCTGAAAAACACATGTGAAAATAGGTACGTCAGCATAAAAATGCCTGTGAGATACATAGGTTTTGTGAAAATAAGATTCATGACTTATGTTTGAGAAAATGTTTAGTCATGAACCTTGTTATTTGCTTTGTCTTTTAAATCATTTGAAAAACGATAAGATCGGATGATAAGTATAAATAAATGTAAGGTTAAATGAATAACCAAGTAAAATGTGTTTGCAATAGATAAGTTGTTTATAAATCAATGTCTTGTGAAAAGTATGTTATTTGTATGAAATGTTCTATGTCTCAAACTGAAATGATTCAAATAACGTTACGACATGTAATACCATACAAACACTTATATATAGGAAGTACCAGCGGCGTATCCACCATGCTTGTATCATATTACACACGCATCGTTACTTAATCACTTAATCAAACCAAACCAAACAATGTAAAATGTTCATGTCGAGATGTAAATCATGTAAAAATGTCTATGTCAAATATCCATGTCAAATGTCTATGTCCAGTATCCATGTCAAATGTCTATGTCAAATATCCATGTCAAATGTCTATAGTCCAAAAGTAGTCAAGTAATGTATAACCAAAATGATATGTATGGTAAGTAAAATGTAGACTACTTAAACCATAAGTAAAAATGTACAAAACAAAGTATTGAAGTAAAACTTGGTTTAAATCAAAGTTATGTTTTGTAAGAATATATGCATGCTATACTGAATATGAACATTTATGCGGTATTGTGAAAATTCATACATCCAAGCCTTGAGACAGACGGATAACTATGTAAAAGTGAGTTATCAAGAGAATATGTATTCGGATTCGGTCATTCCTTTCATCCCCTTTCCCTGGGATGTCCGGAACGGGATTTGTCAAGTCCTATGGTACCACTACCTACTAACGAACGGCATGATCGGTGTTAATGAATGTATAGTATAGTTTAAACAAACCAAATGTCATACCAAAATGTAAGCATGTTTTATGAAGATAATGTACCTAGTATGCTAGAGTAAACATACAGGGTAGAGCTATAAAACCATGTGTCCATATGTTACTGGAACATATGCAACAGAGATGCAGTGTGAAAACAATGTACTAAGTATGCTAAGTTAACATACAAAGCAGAAAAGTCATGTAAATCAATGTGCTTAGCATGTTATCAGTCAACATACATAGCAGAAAAGTCATGTAAATCAATGTGCTTAGCATGTTATCAGTCAACATACATAGCAGAAAAGAAATGAAATCATGTACTATAATGTACTAACAAACATAGTCGGTATATGATGTGAAAACAGGAAAGCATGAAAGTAACAAGTAGGCACATGTGTTCCACCCCAAAACAGTTTGGAAAACAGTAAAAGAGGGGTCTATGTACTCACTTGAGATTGCTCAGAAGTCCTTGAGTAACAACCAAACAATGCTAGAGATCGCGGAATATCAAACGGCACCTAATATAGGTAACTACATTAATAAACCGGACCTAAATCGGAAGACTGGGTAGCATTAGGGTTTGTAAACCAAACGAGTGTGGAGACTCGTGTGATATGGTTTAACAAAGCCTACATACTAAATGAAACCTAACATAACTGTCTACGACCCATTACGACCCGTTTGGGTAGCTTATGCTACTTTAACGTGTCGTGCGCGTGAAACGCGTTCGGACCGCCTAACTAGTCCTATGACAAGTATTATATGCCTAAACACGTTAAATAATCAGTTACGTGACAAAAGTTTAGGTTACATATGCTTAATTACCAATTATACATGAAAAGGGTATTCTGGTAATTTACCTAAGGCATATAAACTACCTATCATACAACTACTTAAACGTCGTGACCATAAGGTATAACCTCGGAAGGTTATTCCCTACACTATGGTCACCTAATGGGTTTGGTCGGATCCTAATGATCGACCAAACTGGGTCGGGTTCGAAGGTATAGGCGATTTATTAGATCGCCTACCCTACGACCCTAGACAACGTGGTAATCAGTGGGCATAGTCCCAAGGGACTATAACCAACGTGATTACAATCACGTTGCGAAGTTCAAACGAACTTCGCATTGACCATTACTGGTCAACGCAGAAAGTCAAACAAAGTTTGACTTTCAGACTCGATAAAACAATAAAATAAGGAAAAGAACGAAAGAATACTTACGAAGGGTCCAAGAATGGAAGGTTTGGATCCGAACACTCTCAGGTATGAAGTGTTAAACACGACAACTTAGAGAGCAAGTTCAGATTCAAAGGTGTGAGTTTTTGGTTGTGATGTTGGTTAGTATTTATAGGAAATGGTCCACCGCTAGGATCGTTTCTTGGAAAAGGAGGCAATGATCAAGGCCGTACACTTGTCGGAATGTTATGGTGCCACAAATGCTCCATAACTTAGTGATTAAGCAAGTTGCAAACATGTGGTTGTGGTTAAACCTGCTGAAAACAGGCTGTTAAACATTGCACCTGGTCTGCAGACCCCATACGCATCGTATGGTATACATACCATACGCATCGTATGGTATAAGTTTGGCAGAATTACAGTTTTGGTCCCTGAACTGTATTTAGGTCATTTTTGACACGTTTAAGGCCCGTTAACCCCATTTCAAAGCTCTAAAATGAAGTTAAAGTATAGGGAACTTAAAACATGCTCAAAAATATCTCGGATGTCGGTTCGTTTAGCCGTACGAACGCGATGTTCGCTTAATTACGACGGAATGCGCATAAGCGCGAAAAACGATCCAAATGACGCGACGAATGGATTTTTCTCAAGGCGAACACTAAAATATAATGTAGTCATGTTCACATAAATTTTTGGATGTCCGGATGTATTCAGAACGTAAGTTATGCGCGAAAATGCAAACTTGTGCACTTTTTGACACTTTTAGTCCCTGAATGACCCAAAAGTTTATTTTAGCACACCGAACCCCTCAAAGCCTATTTCTAAGCTATGTAAAGGATATTTAAGGTGTGTTTAACTTATGGTCATGTTCCGGAATGTCTGTTACAGTTCAAATTGGCATACTTTCGCAGTTTGTCAAGTTTAGTCCCTGTAAGCGATTTAACTTTGATTTCACCACACCAAACCTTCCAAAACTTATAACTAAGTTATGTAAAGGTTATTTAAGGTATGTTAAGCCTATTTCACTTTTCCAGAGTGTTCGTTGGATTAAACTGGTTATATCTACACATCAGAGCGCGTATAACCCTCCAGAAAGCGATTTAGAGCTTGAAATCGAACAAGAGTTGATATGTGCTAACGATACACATATTTTTACAAATCCCAAGTATGAAATATAATATTTCATTGGTTCGGTATTTGTTTGATGGCCGTGAAGGCACAGGTGTTACAGTAGTGCAGGAAATAAAAGATGGAAGGATAACGAGTGGCTTCATCCCCCAAACAGAGGATCCATCCACCACCCATTATCCTGCCTATTGTTCAAGGATCCATGATCCTTCACCCTAGAAACTATTGTCTAAAGTTATTACAACCCATCATTATTCAACAAAAACATCATAACCAAACTTAAAAAAAAATGGGCTCCGGCTAAGTCTAGAAATGTCCTTCATCGCCCATTCCTGCAGCTTACACCTTCGCTGCATCACCATCTCCTTCAGCTCCAGCATCCTTCGCATGATCCTTGCCACTGCCACCAGCCTCGATTGCCAGAACCTCTTCTTCGTCCTCCAACTCAGCCAGCCTAGCCTTCCAGCCCTCTACGTCCCAGCTGCTCTTGTCAAAGTCAGGGTCCAGAGCTTCTTGGGCCATCTGCAACTTGGTCTTGTACATGGCAATGGCAGCGGAGACTTTAGCATCCTCCGTGATCTCGTGCTTCTCATAGTCAGCATTGATTTGAGCTGCAACCGCCTGAGTTTTGGCATCATTGAGGTCCTTTTCGAGGGAGGCAATCTTGTGATCCTTGAGCACCGCCACTTTTTGGAGATCAGAGTATTTCTCCTCAAGCTCTTCGACGTTCCCAACATAGTCCTTGATTTCAGCAAATTTATGCAAAGAAGACAATGAAAAGTTTAGGATCACATGATCCTCAAGTGGGTAGGATAACTAAGCTAAGTCAGTGATCCTTACATCAGCAAAGTACTCGAGGAACTGATGGCGGATCAGAGGTAAGCCTTCTAGGTTGTCAGCTTCAGAGGTCTTCCTTTTCTTTCCACCTCTTCCCTTTGAAGTGGTTGCCTTGGGGATTATGACGGAGGGGCTAGCAGCAGACTTTTTCTTTGAGGATCGGACAGTGTCAAGATCACTGACACTGAATTTGGAGGCAGATCTTGAAGGTTTTCCAGCGCCTACACACCCAAAACAGATAAGTATCCTTATCCTATTTCTATTTAACTATTTATTTAAACATCTAATTATGCAAAAAACAGGATACTTACTCGGCATAGTGACAGAACCTGAGGATACTTTTTGAGAATCCTGGGTATTTGTTTTAAATGATCTTCTTGTAGGATCAAGTCTCCGGAAAGCGGCAAGCCTTTCCTTTGTTGCATGTGTTGTGATGAGGTGTGCAACAGTAATAGCTGCAAAATAGAAACAAAAGGATGTTAGTGATCCTAAAACAAAAACAAGGTCATCTGGTGATCCTTCTAAGGATCCTCTATCCTACCATGGGTGGTCCACTTCCTTGGCAGATCCTTTCCATCAGGGATGGAATCCCTTCTGACAAAGAAGAATTGCCGTTTCCAGTTGGTATCATTCTTAGTGGCTTTGAGGATGGGGTGTTCTTCACCAGGTTTGTGTTTGAGTAGATACCGATGGGATCCATGGCTAACGAGGTCATACATCTCTGCAAACTCCGACATTCCCAGATCAATTCCTTCATGTTCACCGATCCTTTCAAGGGTATATAAGACCCTCCAGATCATTGGCATCGCTTGAATGTAGGCGATGCCGGTGAGAGAGAAGAAGGATTGGGTGAAATCTGGAAAAGGATATGAGTATCCTATTGTGAATGGTGTAACCGAAAAAGCTACCCAGGTTTCAGAAACATAATCACTTAGAACGGTGGGATCAAATGGTTTGAAATCGGTGTTTGCCGGAAAACAATGGCGGATTCTGTCTATCTGTGGATCAGTGAAGCAGCATCGCTCTTTTGCAGAATCTTTTATGATCCCTTGGCTTTTCAAGGGGTTGTCCTTCTTGTGATCCTTAGCCGGTGAGGATCTTGGCATCATCTTGATTATGACGGTGGTGAAGAAGAGAAACAGAGAAAGAAGATGAAGAGAGAAAGGAAAGAGAAATACCTGATCAAGTCTTCGAATGAAGATTTAAAGAAGGAAACGCACGAATTTAAATGCTCTCTAACCCTTATCTCTAACTTCAATTTATAATGATGATCTTGCAGGCTAGTCACCTCAGTGACGTCAGGATGGTAACGGCTAGTCCGACTACAACGGCTAGTTATCCGTTGATTCGTTGCAGATAAGAACGAGAAAATATAACTCGTTAATTTACAAATTACTCCTTATATTTTGGGGACAATTGTCAGGGGAGGATTTTCCAATGATCAGTGATCCTCAATTACTGTTGGGTTTAGTGATCCTCACTTCTGTTTGAATTGGTGATCCTCAGAAGTGTTGCAGGATCAGGATCATGGATCATCTTAAGGATCCTTATACTAACGATTGTCTACTTTGAATATGATGTTGTTTTGCAGGAGTACGAGCTTGGACTTGGTCTTGGCGATATTCCTGGAGCATATTCCATATTTATTCCGCACGTGCATGGCTGAAATGGACGTTATGGAGGTCGTGGAGGACTTGCACCAAATGCGGAATGTTTGTTAGCTTAGATATTTTCCATTTTTAAACGGGATAGCGAGCTAAATAGAAACACTTGGCTATTTTTAACTGAACACACACTCTCGCAACTGCTCTCACCAGCTCTAGACAATTCCCTTGGCGATTACACACTTTTTTACACATTACACTGTAGTGATCCTTGTAATTAGCTCGCTATCATCCGAAGTTGTAATACATTTCTTGTTTAATCTGAGTTGGTGATCGGTAGTTTCCATCACCCGAGGTTTTTTATGCCGGAGATCATTCATTGATCAAGAGCTTTTTCATCGTATAAATCTTTGTGTCACTTGTTCATTTCATTTCTGAGTGATCCTTAGTGTTGTTCATTGATTCAAGCATCATACCTCACAACAGAAAGTTTGGTTGCATTATCATTGCTTGATTTTTGACCAAAACAGGATATTTGATCCTTGATCATTGTTAGGGGAGGATTTTTCAATTCTAAGTGTTTTGGTCAAAAATCAAGCAATGACAATGTAACCAAACTTTCTGTTGTGAGGTATGATGCTTGAATTGATTAACAACAATAAGGATCACTCTGAAATGTAATGAACAAGTGACACGAAGATTTATACGAGGAAAAAGCCCTTGATCAATGAATGATCTCCGGCATAAAAAACCTCGGGTGATGGAAACTACCGATCACCAACTCAAATTAAACAAGAAATGTATTACAACTTCGGATGATAGCGAGCTAAGTACAAGGATCACTATAGTGTATTGTGTAAAAAAAGTGTGTAATCGCCAAGTGAATTAACGAGAGCTGGTGAGAGAAGTTGTAAGAATGTGTGTGTTGCCAAAAATAGCCAAGTGTTTCTATTTAGCTCGCTACCCCGTTTAAATATAGAAAATATCTACACTAACAAACATTCCGCAAATGGTGCAAGTCCTCCACGACTCCATAACGTCCACTTTTAGCTATGCACGTGCGGAATAAGTCATGGAATATTCTCCAGGAATGTCGCCAAGACCAAGTCCAAGCTCGTACTCCTGCAAAACAATACCATATTCAAAGTAGACAACCGTTAGTATAAGGATCCTTAAGATGATCCATGATCCTGATCTTGAAACACTTCTGAGGATCACTAACTCAAACAGAAGTGAGGATCACCAAACCCAACAGTACTTGAGGATCGTAGGTCATTAAGAAATCCTCCCCTAACAATTGCCCCCAAAATATAAGGAGTAATTATGTAAATAAACGAGTTGTATTTTGTTCTTATCCGTAACAAATTAACATAACTAGCCGTTGGAGTCGGACTAGCCGTTATGAGTATGACGTCACTGAGGTGACTATCCTGCAAATCCATCATTATAAATAGGAGTTAGAGATAGGGATCAATCCGCATTTAAATTCAAGAGAAACTCCCTTTAAATTCTCATCCGACGATCAAGCAGGTATCTCTCTTCCTCTTCTTCCTTTACGTTTTCTTTCTCTGCTCCTTCTTTCTTCACCTTCTTCATAATCAAGATGATGCTAAGATCCTCACCGGCTAAGGATCATAAGAAGGACAGTCCTTTCAAGAGCCAGGGGATCATCAAAGATTCGGTGAAAGAAAAATGCTGCTTCACTGACCCACAAATAGACAGGATACGACATTGCTTTCCGGCGAACACTGATTTCAAACCGTTTGATCCCAGCGTTTTAAGTGATTACGTTTCTGAAACTTGGGTAGCTTTCCCAGTCACTCCTTTCACAATAGGATACTCGTATCCTTTCCCTGAATTCACCCAATCTTTCTTCTCCCTCACCGGCATCTCCTACATTCAGGCTATGCCAATGATCTGGAGGGTATTATATACCCTTGAAAGGATCATTGAGCAAGAAGGAATTGCCCTAGGAATGTCGGAGTTGGCAGAGATGTATGATCTCACAACATTTGGATCCCACCGATATCTATTCAAGCGTAAACCCGGCGAAGAACATCCCATCTTTAAAGCCACTAAGAATGATACCAACTGGAAACGACGATTCTTCTTTGTCAGAAGGGATTCTATCCCGGATGGAAAGGATCTGCCAAGGAAGTGGAGCACCCATGGTAGGATAGAGGATCCTTAGAAGGATCACTGAGTAAGCTCATTTCTGATGATGATTACTAATATGCTTCTTTTTCTTTTGTACAGCTATCTCTGTTTCGCATCTTATACCATCACCTGCCACCAAGGAAAGGTTCGCTGCTTTCAGAAGACTTGATCCTGCAACAAGGTCATTCAAAACAAACACCCAGGATTCACAAGAAGTATCCTCAGGTTCTGTCACTATGTCAAGTAAGTATCCTGTTTTTTGTATAGTTCAATAGTTAAATAGAAGTAAGATAAGGATACTTATCTGTTTTGGGTGTGTAGGCGCTGGAAAATCCTCAAAATTTGCCTCCAAATTCAGTGTCACTGACCTTGACACCGTCAGATCCTCAAAGAAAAAGTCTGCTGCTAGCCCCTCCGTCGTAATCCCCAAGGCAACCACTTCAAAAGGAAGAGGTGGAAAGAAAAGAAAGACCTCTGAAGCTGACAACCTACAAGGCTTTCCTCTGATCCGCCATCAGTTCCTTGAGTATTTCGCAGATGTAAGGATCACTGACTTAGCTTAGTTATCCTGCCCATTTGAGGATCACTTGATCCTAATCTTTGAATTGTCTTCTTTGTAGAAATTTGCGGAGATTGAGGACTATGTTGGGAATGTTGAAGAGCTTGAGGAGAAGTACTCTGACCTCCAAAAAGTGGCGGTGCTCAAGGATCACAAGATTGCTTCTCTTGAAAAGGACCTCAATGATGCCAAAGCTCAAATAGTTGCCACCCAGATCAATGCTGATTATGAGAAGCATGAGATCACACAGGATGCTAAAGTCTCCGCTGCCATTGCCATGTACAAGACCAAATTGCAGATGGCCCAAGAAGCTTAGGATCCTGCGTTTGACAGGAGCAACTGGGACATGGAGGGCTGGAAGGCTAGGCTGGCTGATTTGGAGGATGAGGATGAGGCTGACGAGGTTCTGGCAATCGAGGCTAGTGGCAGTGGCAAGGATCATGCGAAGGATACTGGATCTGGAGGGGATGATGATGCAGCGAAGGTGTAGGCTGCATGAATGGGCGATGAAGGACATTTCTAGACGTAGCCAGAGCCCATTTTTTAAGTTTGATAGTTTGTTTTGGTTATGATGTTTTTTGTTGAACAATGATGGGTTATACTCAAACAATAGTAATTTGGGCTAAGGATCATGGATCCTTCAAACAATAGGTAGGATTACAAATGGTGGAGGGATCCTCTGTTTGGGGGATGAAGCCATTGTGATCCTGCCGTCTTTTGATTCCTGCACTACCAAGACCCTTAGACAATGGACACCCTTTGCCAACCCATGTGGACGGGCCACGTTTTGCTGGTAGAAACGTGGGTTGGCAATTTTGACAACCTTAAAGGGTTTAATCTTTTGTGAATAAAATAACTTTAACTTTTTGGCTTATCCTGTGTTGATATCATTGTTAATATTTTACTTTCCAACTGTTGTGATGTTTATTTTGTTTAAACTTATCAGGTAAAGGAAAAAGATAATAAATATCCTTAAAAATTTTAGGATATGATAAAGGATCACATATCCTATATTCGATAAGCTTCGAAAAGTTATATAGTTTAAAGATCACAAGTTCAGTTGTCAAAGGATAAGGGTTACTTAAATAAATAATGAATAAAATCAAAATAGTTAAGGATCATACCTGAGAATCCAAGTTAGGATCCTATTCTTTAACATTTATAATCAGGATAACCCTAAAGACAAACCTTAGCAGAAAGTAAGGATCAATGATCCTTGGTCATTTATCTCCAAAAACCTGAAATAAGATACAACTTGGGACTAAGCCAACATAGGATAAGAGTTAGTAACTGGGGACAAGCCCAACAATTCTGGGGAGAAGCCCAATATGCTGGGGACAAGCCCAAAGGATAACTAGGGACAAGCCCAAAGGATAACTGGGGACAAGCTCAAAGGATCGTATGTAAACTGGAGTATGGCCCTCACTGGCGACTATCCAAACTTAGTGACATGAAAATGCCAAAACCTTAGCTAACGTGAAAACGTTAGAAACCTTAGGAACGGATGTATGGTACGTCTACCATTATACGTAGGATCCTGAATATAGCCAGTACAATGAAATTGTCAGCCCCTAAAACGAGTACTGGTCCCATTGCCATGAACTATATCAGGATCGTGCGCTACTGGCGAAACTGGGGACAGGCCCAAACTGGGGACAAGCCCAAATAATTGGGGTCAAGCCCAAATAACTGGATACTTCTGTGGATACTCAATCCTCAGTTAAGGATACCTGAACCTTCAAAACTCAGAATCAAGTGAAAGGAGGATAAAGGATGTAGGATCCTTATCCTTATATAAGAGAATAAAAGAATGAAATAGTTTGAGATTAGAATGTTAGCAAAATGAGGATCATTTGTTCTGTAAGGATCCTTCAAGGATACTTGTCGGGTGAGGATCATTGATCCTTGTCACATAAAATATTTCTTCAAATGGACAGCATTCCAAGCTCTTGGTAGCAAATCACCTTCCATTGTTAGCAATCGATATGCCCCTTTTCCTGCTTCAGCTTCAATCAAATAGGGGCCTTCCCATTTTGGTGCCAACTTTCCATCAGCAGGATTGGTGGTATTCTGAAATGCTTTCCTTAATACCATATCACCAACTTGGAATTTCCTGATCCTGACATTTTTGTTGTAGGCTCCAGCCATCCTTTATTGATAACTAGCCATCCTTATCCTTGCCAAATCCCTGATTTCTTCTATAGTATCCAAGTCTTGAACCAAGTTTTCAGCATTTTCTTCAGGATCACGAATGCTTGTTCTTGCAGTTGGAACCACCATCTCTGTAGGGATCACTGATTCTGCCCCAAATACCAAAGAGAATGGAGTTTGGCCTGTAGCATTCTTGGGAGTTGTCCTATCAGCCTAAAGCACATAATGTAGTTCTTCTGCCCATTTTCCTTTCTTGGATCCAAGCTTCTTCTTCAAATTGTTGATGATGATCTTGTTGGATGATTCTGCCTGACCATTAGCTTGTGGGTGGACTGGTGTTGATGTTATCATCTTAATCCCCCAGCTGTCACAAAAGTTAGTGGTTCTATTCCCAATAAATTGGGATCCATTATCACAAATAATCTCAGAAGGGATACCAAATCTAGTAGTAATGTTTCTTTTAATAAAGGATATAAGTTCCTTTTCTCTGACTTGAGCAAAGGCTTTAGCCTCTATCCACTTAGAAAAGTAATCAGTTATAGCAAGCATGAATACTTTTCCACCAGGTGCCTTAGGAAGCTTTCCAACTATATCCATTCCCCATCTCATGAATGGCCAGGAAGAAGATATAGGATGCAAGAGCTCTGCTGGTTAGTGAAGGATATTACTATGCCTCTGACAAGGATCACACATCGTGGCATATTCCACAGCATCCTTCTTCGTAGTGGGCCAATAGTATCCTGTCCTCAGGATCCTTGAGAATATTGCCCTGCCCCCAGTGTGGTTTCCACAATCTCCTTCATGGAAATCCTTTAGGACTTCTTGGATTTCATGATCCTCAATGCATCTTAGATATGGTCCTGCAAGAGATCGTTTATACAATAAATTATTCAATATTGTAAATTGAAATACCTTAGTTTTGAAAGCCCCTGGGTTTTCTCTTATAGGAATTTCTCCATGTTGTATGCATCTCATGATTGGGAGGATCCATGATCCTGAATGAGATTGAGTATCATCAATAGGGATGACTGCAGAATCTTCTCCTATCTCCATAGCTACATGATCCTCTATAGCAGGGGTCAGGATATGGATAATAAGGATCTTGATATCCTCGGGGATCTTCAAAGATGATCCTAGATTGGCTAATGCATCAGCTTTTGCATTCTCTTCCCTTGGTACCTGTGTCAAACTAAAGGATACAAAAGAGAGTGCCAATTCTTTGACTATCTCCAAATATTTGATTAGATTTTCACCTTTAACAGCATAGGATCCATTAAAGTGATTAGTGATCAGTAAAGAATCTACATGTACCTCAAGATACCTGATCCTCATATGCTTTGCAATTTGCAAACAAGCTATCAAGGCTTCATACTCAGCCTCATTGTTGGTAGTTTGAAATTCACAAGCTATGGAGTGGGGTATTATGTCCCCCTGTGGCGATTTTAGTAGTATTCCAAGTCCTGTTCCTTTTACATTGGAGGCTCCATCAGTGAAGAGAATCCAAGGATCCTTAGTCTCTTCAAGTTGTTGGACTTCTAACTCAGCTTCCTTTTGCAAGTCACTACTAAAATCTGCCACAAAGTCAGCTAAGGCTTGGGATTTGATGGCAGTCCTTGGTTCATATCTTATATCGTATGCACTAAGCTTCACTGCCCACTTAGCCATCCTTCCTGACATTTCAGGTTTCCTGAGAACATTCTTAATTGGAAAATTAGTCTTAACAATAATGGCATGAGTCTCAAAATAATGTCTCAATTTAGTAGATGTCATAATTAATGCAAGGATAAGTTTTTCTAAGTGTGAATACCTGGATTCAGCATCAAGTAAACTCTTACTTACATAATAAACAGGATGTTGTGTACCTTGGTGATCCTTAACAAGGACGGCACTTACTGCTTTTGAGGATACTGCTAGGTACAAGGATAATACATCCCCTTTTTCTGGTTTCATCAAGGCTGGGGCTGAGGATAGGTAATCCTTAAGAGCTTTGAGGGCACTTTCATGCTTCTCAGTCCATTCAAATTTCTTGTTCTTCCTCAGGATATCATAGAATTCCTTACACTTTTCTGAGGATTTGGATATGAATCTGTTCAAGGCTGCGATCCTTCCCATCAATCTTTGCACATCCTTAGTATTGGCAGGAGATTTGATATTCACAATAGCCTTAATTTGCTCTGGACTTGCTTCAATGCCCCTCTTTGTCACCATATAGCCTAAGAATTTACCTGCCTTAACACCAAAATGACACTTGGAAGGATTAAGTTTCATATTAAATTTATCAAGGATATTAAATGCTTCCTCCAAGTCTTTAAGGTGATCCTCAGCCTTCTTGTACTTAACCACCATGTCATCAATATAGACTTCCATAGTGTGTCCAATTTGTTCCTTGAACATCATATTAACTAGCCTTTGATAAGTGGCACCTGCATTCCTTAATCCAAACGGCATAGCAATATAACAGTATATACCAGTTGGGGTCATAAAGGTTGTATGCTCTTGATCAGATGGTTCCATCTGAATTTGTTGAAATCCAGATGAAGCATCCATAAAAGTCAACAACTCATGACCCGCTGTAGCATCCACCATGGAGTCAATGTGGGGTAATGGGAAAGGATCCTTGGGACATGCCTTGTTTAAATCAGTAAAATCGACACATACCCTCCACTTTCCATTTTTCTCTTGAACAACAACCACATTGGCTAACCATCTTGGATACTTAACCTCTCTTATCATACCTGCCCGAAGTAGTTTATCTACCTCTTCCTGTATAATAGCATTCCTTTCAGGTGCAAACTTCCTCCTCTTTTGATGAATTGGCTTGAATGACCTGTCAATGCCAAGTTTATGAGTAATTATATCTTTAGATATACCTGTCATATCCTCATGTTTCCAGGCAAAGGTGGTTTTCCTTTTTTTGAGGAAGGATACTAGCTCCTGTTCAATATCGCTAAGGATCCCTGATCCTATGAAGATCTTGGATTCAGGATCATCAGGATCCATGAGGATTTCTTTCAAATCCTTTTCTCTTGCCTCTAAGACATCTCTTGAAGGATACTTTAATTGCTATTGCTCCCTTGGTCTTGAGGCTGGTTTCATTGATGAGGTATAGCAATTCTTAGCCTCTTGTTGATCACTCTCAATTTTCACCACTCCCCATGGACTTGGAAGCTTTACGCACTGATGATAGGTGGATGGGACTGCCTTCATATCATGTATCCATGGCCTGCCAAGGATAACATTACAACATGATAATCAATCAATAACACAAAACTTCTGATAAGAATGCAATCCTTCAATATAGATTGGGAATTTGATGTCCCCCAATGTATTCTTAGTTTCTCCACTGAATCCCACAAGTATTGAGGATCTTGGGATAATATCAGACTCCGGGATATTCATCTTCTTGAGGACATCAAGCTGGATGATGTTCACAGAGCTTCCTCCATCTATAAGGATCCTGCGAACAAAGTGGTTAGAAATAAACAATGTAATTACAAGACCATCATGATGAGGATCCTGGACATTAACACGATCATCCTCATCAAAAGTTATGACTTTATCCTGGGTGACAACGGAGGTCCGGACGGGTCTGTCTCCATTATCCATCTTGGTTTCCTTAGCATGTCTTTTTGCTGCTGAAAAGGAGGTACCACAAATGTCTGATCCTCCGGATATGAAGTTTATGAATTGTGCATCTGCTGGAGGAGCTGGAGCCCTTTCCGGGATCCTTTCAGGATCCTGGATCCTTGATTTCTTCCGACCCAAGAGTTCCTTCAAATACCCCTTGCTCAACAAGTAACCAATTTCCTTCCTTAGTGCAATACACTCTTCAGTGAGATGACCAAAATCCTCATGATATGCACACCACTTGGATTTATCCTTTGTAGCAGCCGGTTTATCACTCTTCCTTGGCCACCTAGCTTTTTCACCTAGATTCTGCATTGCAAGGATTAGTTCGTTGTTATCAACAGAAAAACAGTATTCAGAAATAGGAGGATAATCCTCATCATCCTCTTCTTGTTCCACTGCATGCACGTTCTTGTTATCAGATCTGTTGTAGGACTTGGATTTGTTGTTCTTGAAGTAGGATCCTTGTTTATCCTGTTTTGAGGATCCTGTCAACCTATCCTGGATCCTTTTGTCATCCTCTAGGCGGATGAACCTAAGGGCCCTGGTTCTTACTTCATCAAGATTCCTGCAAGGTGTCATGACAAGATCATCATAGAATAATGAATCCCTAAGTAATCCCATTTTAAAGGCTTCTACAGCCGTAGCAATATCCAACTTAGGAATATCCAAGGATTCTTTACTAAACTTAGTGATGTAATCTCTAAGTGATTCATTTTGACCTTGTGTTACTCTATATAGATCACTAGTTAATCGTTCAAATTTTCTACTACAAGAGAATTGACTATTAAACAAATTAAATAGCTTAGCAAATGAAGTAATAGAGTAAGGGGGAAGACTTAGCAGCCATTTAAGAGCAGATCCTGTGAGTGTGGATCCAAATCCTTTGCATAGACATGCTTCCTTTAACCTTTCAGGAATTGGATTGATCTCCATCCTCTCCCTGTACTGAGCTACATGCTCCTCTGGATCCGTTGAACCATCATACAGCTTCATAGATGGTATCTGGAATCTCTTAGGTATCTCAGCATCACATAAGGGTGGTGCAAAACGAGATATCCTATGGCAACCATCTGCAATTTCAGGAATGGGTTTAACCACTCCCGGTACACTGGATATCATATCCTTAAGCTTCCGTAGCTCTCTAGCCATAGCCTGATTAATACCTGTATCCTGCATTAAGCCATGGTTAGTGTTATATGAATTATTAAAAATGTTACCTCCCACAGGATTCGTGTTTGGAATTGCGGATGTGAATCCGTATTGATGAGACTCTGGCACGATTGAAGGACCAGATGGAGCAATGGTCTGCATTGGTATGAAGTCTCCTTGATGAACGTCCGAGCTCTGAGGCTGCATACTTCTCAAGAATCCTTGATCCTGAAGGACGTTGGATCCTTGAAGTTGAGATGATCCTTGAACCTGAAAGGATCCTGGAACCAGAGAGGATCCTGGGACCAGAGAGGATCCTTGGATAAGGGAGGATCCTTGGACCGGGAAGGATCCTTGGACCTGTGAGGATCCTTGGACCTGAGAGGATCCTTGGACCTGTGAGGATCCTTGGACCTGGGAGGATCCTTGGGCCTGGGAGGATCCTTTGACCTGGGAGGATCCTTGGACCTGTGAGGATCCTTGGACCTGGGAGGATCCTTGGACCGCATGCATTCCCAAATATCCTCCTGACGTGAAGTATCCCTGATGCTGAGAAGAGGATCCTTGAGGCTGGAAGTGAGAGCCAAATGCCTGACTCATAGTTGCTGTTCCATAACGCCTTCCTGGTAATTCACCTAAGTATTGCACGTTCGGAACTGCTGAGTGTTGAGAAGTTATGACCGGAGTGTCGAAGTTCAGCGATCTTGGCATCAGAGGGGAGTGATCCTCCACTGATTTCTTCTGTTTCTTGATCTCATCGATCTCCCAGAGGATCCTTTCGTTGGTTTTGTCTTGCTCTTGTGCATGATTCCTCATCTGCAAAATCAGAGCATAAAGATCATTAGTAGTAGGATTAGTTGAAACAGAAGAAGTAGGTGGTTTTTGGAAAATGGGGGTTTGTTTCTTTGCAGCATTCTCAGCATTCTTCTGGGATCCAGAAGGTGGTGGAGGCAAAGGAGGAACGCCTTGTGAAGAAATGGATGAGGGCATTAAGCTTGAAGTGTTCTTCGCTAAGGAAGCCATCAGCCTGGTTGTTATGAATCGAAATGACCACAAAGGTATGAATCTTCTTAGGAATGAAGCACCAATTGCCCCACGGTGGGCGCCAAACTGTTTTGGTAAAAAATCAAGCAATGACAATGTAACCAAACTTTCTGTTGTGAGGTATGATGCTTGAATTGATTAACAACAATAAGGATCACTCTGAAATGTAATAAACAAGTGACACGAAGATTTATACGAGGAAAAAGCCCTTGATCAATGAATGATCTCCGGCATAAAAAACCTCGGGTGATGGAAACTACCGATCACCAACTCAAATTAAACAAGAAATGTATTACAACTTCGGATGATAGCGAGCTAAGTACAAGGATCACTATAGTATATTGTGTAAAAAAAGTGTGTAATCGCCAAGTGAATTAACGAGAGCTGGTGAGAGCAGTTGTAAGAGTGTGTGTGTAGCCAAAAATAGCCAAGTGTTTCTATTTAGCTCGCTACCCCGTTTAAATATAGAAAATATCTACACTAACAAACATTCCGCAAATGGTACAAGTCCTCCACGACTCCATAACGTCCACTTTTAGCTATGCACGTGCGGAATAAGTCATGGAATATTCTCCAGGAATGTCGCCAAGACCAAGTCCAAGCTCGTACTCCTGCAAAACAATACCATATTCAAAGTAGACAACCGTTAGTATAAGGATCCTTAAGATGATCCATGATCCTGATCCTGAAACACTTTTGAGGATCACTAACTCAAACAGAAGTGAGGATCACCAAACCCAACAGTAATTGAGGATCACAGGTCATTGAGAAATCCTCCCCTAACACTAAGGATCACGGATCCTCAAGTGCGGCCAGGATCATGGATCCTCAATTCTGTTTGAATTAAGGATCCTTAGCAGGTGTTGCAGGATCAGGATTCAGGATCCTTATTGTTATCCTTTTACTAACAATTGTCTACCTTGTACGTAAGCTTGTTTTACAGGAGCAAAGGCATGGACCAAGTCTCACCGAAATTCCTGGAGCATATTCCCTCAATATTCCGCATGTGCTTGGCCAATGTGAACGTTATGGAGATCGTGGGGAGCTTGCACAAATTGCGGATAGTTAGTTAGTTTAGTTATTTCTAATTTAAAATGGGGATAACAAGCTTGAGTTAGAACACTTAGCTAATTTTGGCATTCACACACTCTCGCGACAGCTCTCAAACACTACTTGGCGATTTCATACATTTTTTGCACATTGCACACTAGTGATCCTTGTAACAAGCTTGTTATCATCCCGAGTTGTAAACTTCTTTTGATTAATCTTAGTTGGTGATCGATAGTTTCCATCACCCGAGGTTTTTTATGCCTGAGATCAATTCTTGATCAAGGGCTTTTTCCTCGTATAAATCCTTGTGTCACTTGTTCATTACATTTCTGAATTATCCTTAACATTGTTCATTGATTCAAACATCACACCCCACAACAAAAGATTTGGTTGCATTATCCTTGCTTGATTTTTGACCAAAACAGTTTGGCGCCCACCGTGGGGCAATTGGTGCTTCATTCACAAGAAATTCTTGTTCTTGTGATCATTTCGGTTTACTACCACCAAACAGATGGCTTCTTCAGCAAAGAACACATCAAGCTCTATGCCGGCAATCAGTTCTTCACAGGGCATTCCACCTTTGCCTCCACCACTTTCTGGATCCCAGAAGAATGCTAAAAATGCTGCAAAGAGACAAAGCCCCATTTTTCCAAAACCACCAACTTCTTCTGTTTCTTCTAACCCTACTACTAGTGATCTTTTTAATTTGATTTTGCAGATGAGGGATCACATACAAGAGCAGGACAAGACCAATGAAAGGATTCTCTGGGAAATCGGTGACATCAAGAAATAGAAGAAATCAGCGGAGGATCACTCCTCTCTGATACCAAGGTCACTGAATTTTGACACTCCAGCTGTAACTGCCCTATAATCGGCAGTTCCAGACATCCAGTACCAAACTGAACCATTAGGAAGACGTTATGGAACAACAACTATGAGTCATGCTTTTGGATCTCACTTTCAGCCTTCGGGATCCTCTTTCCAGCATCAGGGATCCTTCGTCGGCTTAGGAGGATATATGGGGGCACACACAGTTCAAGGATCCTCCCAGGTCCAAGGATCCTCCCAGGTCCAAGGATCCTCCCAAGTTCAAGGATCCTTTCTGGTTCAAGGATCCTCCTTTCAGCATCAAGGATCCTCTCAGCTTCAAGGATCCTCACTTCAGGTTTATGGATCCATGGATTATTCTCCAAGATCCCCAGTCACAGCACATCAAGGATCCAACATCTTTCATGATCAAGGATTCTTGAGAAGTGTACAACCCTCAAGTTCAGATGTTCATCAAGGAGATTTCATTCCAATGCAGACCATCGCCCCTTCTGGTCCTTCAATCATACCAGAATCCCGTCAATATGGATTCACATATGCGATTCCAAACTTGAATCCTTTGGGAGGTAACACTTTCAATAATTCTTATAACACTAACCATGGCTCTATGCAGGATACAGGTATCAATCAAGCTATTTCTAGGGAATTACAGAAGTTGAAGGATATGATATCCAGCGTTCCAGGAGTGGTTAAGCCCATTCTTGAAATTGCAGATGGGAGTCATAGGATATCTCGTTTTGCACCACCTATTTGTGATGCTGAGATACCCAAAAGGTTTCAAATACCAACTATGAAGCTGTATGATGGTTCAACGGATCCTGAAGAACATGTAGCTCAATATAGAGAAAGGATGGATATCAACCCCATCCCAGAGAGGTTAAAAGAAGCATGTCTATGCAAGGGTTTAGGATCCACACTTACAGGATCTGCTCTTAAATGGCTGCTAAGTCTTCCCCCTTACTCTATTACTTCATTTGCTAATCTAGTTAACCTGTTTAATAGTCAATTCTCATGTAGTAGAAAATTTGAACGATTAACTAGTGATTTATATAGGGTAACACAAGGTCAAAATGAATCACTTAGAGATTATATCACTAAGTTTAGTAAAGAATCCTTAGGCATTCCTAATCTGGATATAGCTATGGCTGTGGAAGCCTTTAAAATGGGATTGCTTAGGGATTCATTATTCTATGATGATCTTGTTATGACCCAATGCAGGAATCTTGATGAAGTAAGAACCAGGGCCCTTAGGTTCATCCGTCTAGAGGATGACAAAAGGATCCAGGAGAGATTGGCAGGATCCTCAAAATAGGAAAAGCAAGGATCCTACTTCAAGAATAACAAGTTCAAGTCCTACAACAAGTCTGATAACCAGAATGTGCATGCAGTAGAACAAGAAGAGGATGATGAGGATTATCCTCCAATTTCTGAATACTGTTTTTCTGTTGATAACAATGAACTAATTCTTGCAATGCAGAATTTGGGTGAGAAAGCTAGGTGGCCAAGGAAAAGTGATAAACCAGCTGCTACAAAAGACAAGTCCAAATGGTGTGCATATCATGAGGATTTTGGCCATCTCACTGAAGAGTGTATTGCACTTAGAAAAGAAATTGGTTATTTGTTAAGCAAGGGGCAGTTGAAGGAGCTTTTGGGAAGAAAGAAGTCAAGGATCCTGGATCCTGAAAGGATCCCAGAAAAGGCTCCTGCTCCTCCAGCAGATGCACAAGTTATAAACTTTATATCCGGTGGATCAGACATTTGTGGTACTTCCTTTTCAGCAGCCAAAAGACATGCCAAGGAAACCAAGATGGATAATGGAGACAGACCCATCCGGACCTCCACTGTTACCAAGGACAAAATTATAACTTTTGATGAGGACGATCGTGTTGATGTTCAGGATCCTCATCATGATGGTCTTGTTATTACTCTGTTTATTTCTAACCATTTTGTTCGCAGGATCCTCAAGAAGATGAACATTCCTAAATCAGACATTGTTCCAAGATCTTCAGTTCTTGTGGGATTCAGCGGAGAGACCAAGAATACATTGGGGGACATTAAACTCCTCATCTATATTGAAGGACTTCATTCTTATAAAAAATTTTGTGTTATAGATTGCTTATCTTGTTGTACTGTTATCCTTGGCAGGCCATGGATACATGACATGAAGGCAGTCCCATCTACCTATCATCAATGCGTAAAGCTTCCTAGTCCATGGGGAGTGGTGAAAATTGAGAGTGATCAACAAGAAGCTAAGAATTGTTACACCTCATCAATGAAGCCAGCCTCAAGACCAAGGGAGCAATAGCAATTAAAGCATCCTTCAAGAGATGTCTTGGTGGCACGAGAACAGGATGTAAAAGAAATCCTTATGGATCCTCATGATCCTGAATCCATAATCTTCATAGGATCAGGGATCCTCAGCAACATTGAACAAGAACTAGTATCCTTCCTTAAGAGGAGGAAAACTACCTTTGCCTGGAAGCATGAGGACATGACAGGTTTATCTAAAGATATAATTACTCATAAGCTTGGCATTGACAGGTCATTCAAGCGTATACATCAGAAGAGGAGGAAGTTTGCACCTGAAAGGAATGCTATTATCCAGGAAGAGGTAGATAAACTACTTCGGGCAGGTATGATAAGAGAGGTTAAGTATCCAAGAAGGTTAGCCAATGTGGTTGTTGTTCAAAAGAAAAATGGAAAGTGGAGGGTATGTATCGATTTTACTGATTTAAACAAGGCATGTCCCAAGGATCCTTTGCCATTACCCCACATTGACTCCATGGTGGATGCTACCGCGGGTCATGAGTTGTTGACCTTTATGGATGCTTCATCTGGATTTCAAAAAATTCAGATGGAACTATCTGATCAAGAGGATACAGCCTTTATGACCCCAACTGGTATATATTGTTATATTGCTATGCCATTTGGACTAAGGAATGCAGGTGCTACCTATCAAAGGCTAGTCAATATGATGTTCAAGGAACAAATTGGACACACTATGGAAGTCTACATAGATGACATGGTGGTTAAGTCCAAGAAAGATGAGGATCACCTTAGAGACTTGGAGGAAGCATTCAATATCCTTGATAAATTTAATATGAAACTAAATCCTTCCAAGTGTCACTTTGGTGTTAAAGCAGGTAAATTCCTGGGCTATATGGTGACAAAAAGAGGCATTGAAGCAAGTCCAGAACAAATTAAGGCTATTGTGAATATCAAATCTCCTGCCAATGCCAAGGATGTGCAAAGATTAACAGGCAGGATCGCAGCCTTGAACAGATTCATATCCAAATCCTCAAAAAATGCAAGGAATTCTATGACATTTTGAGGAAGAACAAGAAATTTGAGTGGACTGAAAAGCATGAAGATGCTCTCAATGTTCTTAAGGATTACCTATCCTCAGCCCCTGCCTTGATGAAACCAGAAAAAGGGGATATATTATCCTTGTATTTGGCGGTATCCTCTAAAGCAGTAAGTGCGGTCCTTGTTAAGGATCACGAAGGTACACAACATCCTGTTTATTATGTAAGTAAGAGTTTGCTTGATGCTGAATCCAGGTATTCACATTTAGAAAAACTTATCCTTGCACTAATTATGGCATCTACTAAATTAAGACATTATTTTGAAACTCATGCCATTATTGTTAAGACTAATTTTCCAATTAAGAATGTTCTCAGGAAACCTGAAATATCAGGAAGGCTGGCTAAGTGGGAAGTGAAGCTTAGTGCTTACGATATAAGATATGAACCAAGGACTGCCATCAAATCCCAAGCCTTAGCTGACTTTGTGGCAGATTTCAGTAGTGACTTGCAAAAGGAAGCTGAGTTAGAGGCCCAACAGCTGGAAGAGACTAAGGATCCTTGGATACTCTTCACTGATGGAGCCTCCAATGTCAAAGGAACAGGACTTGGAATACTACTAAAATCGCCACAGGGGGACATAATACCCCACTCCATAGCTTGTGAGTTTCAAACTACTAATAATGAGGCTGAATATGAAGCCTTGATAGCTGGTTTGCAAATTGCCAAGCATATGAGGATCAGGTATCTTGAGGTACATGTAGATTCATTGTTAATTACTAATCACTTTAATGGATCCTATGCTGTTAAAGGTGAAAAGCTAATCAAATATTTAGAGATAGTCAAAGAGTTAGCACTCTCTTTTGTTTCCTTTAGTTTGACACGGGTACCCAGAGAAGAGAATGCAGAAGCTGATGCATTGGCCAATCTAGGATCATCCTTGAAGATTCCAGAGGATATCAGGATCCCTATTATCCACATCCTAACCCCCGCTATTGAGGATCATGAAGCCATGGAGATAGGAGAGGATTCTGCAATCATCCCTAGTGATGATACACAATCTCATTCAGGATCATGGATCCTTCTGATCAAAAGATACATACAACATGGAGAGATTCCTACAGGAGAAAACCCCAGGGATTTCAAAATCAAGGTATCTCAATTCACAATATTGAATAACATGTTATATAAACGATCCCTTGCAGGTCCATATCTAAGGTGCATTGAGGATCCTGAAATCCAAGAAGTCCTAAAGGATTTCCATGAAGGAGATTGTGGAAACCACACTGGGGGCAGGGCATTATTCTCAAGGATCCTGAGGACAGGATACTATTGGCCTACTATGAAGAAGGATGCTGTGGAATATGCCAAGAAGTGTGATCCTTGTCAGAGACATAGTAATATCCTTCACCAACCAGCAGAGCTTTTGCATCCTATATCCTCTTCTTGGCCATTTATGAGATGGGGAATGGATATAGTTGGTAAGCTTCCTAAGGCACCTGGTGGAAAAGTATTCATGCTTGCTATGACTGATTACTTCTCCAAGTGGATAGAGGCTGAAGCCTTTGCTTAAGTCAGAGAAAAGGAAGTGATATCCTTTATTAAGAGAAACATTATTACTAGATTTGGTATTCCTTCTGAAATTGTTTGTGATAATGGATCCCAATTTATTGGGAATAGAACTACTAACTTTTGTGACAACTGGGGGATTAAGATGATAACATCAACACCAGTCCACCCACAACCTAATGGTCAGGCAGAATCATCTAACAAGATCATCATCAATAATTTGAAGAAGAAGCTTGGATCCAAGAAAGGAAAGTGGGCAGAAGAACTACCTTATGTATTATGGGCTGATAGGACAACGCCCAAGAATGCTACTAGTCAAACTCCATTTTCTTTGGTATTTGGAGCAGAATCAGTGATCCCTACAGAAATGGTGGTTCCTACTGCAAGAACAAGCATCCGTGATCCTGAAGAGAATGCGGAAAATTTGGTTCAAGATTTGGATACTATAGAAGAACTCAGGGATTTGGCAAGGATAAGGATGGCTAGTTATCAACAAAGGATGGCTGGAGCCTACAATAAGAATGTCAGGATCAGGAAGTTCCAAGTTGGTGATATGGTATTAAGGAAAGCATTTCAGAATACCACAAATCCTGCTGATGGAAAATTGGCACCAAAGTGGGAAGGCCCCTATTTGATTGAAGCTGAAGCAGGAAAGGGGGTATATCGATTGCTAACAATGGAAGGTGATTTGCTACCAAGAGCTTGGAATACTGTCCACTTGAAGAAATACTTCATGTAATAAGGATCCATTATCCTTAGCTAACAAGTATTCTTGAAGGATCCTTAGAGGATGGATGATCCTCATTCTGGTAATAATCTAATTTCAATCTAATTAATTCTTTAATTATCTTATGTATAAGGGGAAGGATCCTAGATCCTTTATCCTTCTTTCACCTGGTTCTGAGTTTTGCAGAAAGATGATATATCCTTGACAAAGGATTGAGTATCCACAGAAGTATCCAGTTATTTGGGCTTGACCCCAGTTATTTGGGCTTGACCCCAGTTCTTTGGGCCTGTCCCCAGTATCGCTAGCAGCGCACGATGATCCTGGTACAGTTCATGGCAATGGGACCAGTACTCGCTTTAGGGGCTGACAATTTCATTGTACTGGCTGTATCCGGGATCCTACGTATAATGGTAGACGTACCATACATCCGTTCCTAAGGTTTCTAACGTTTTCACGTTAGCTAAGGTTTTGGCATTTTCATGTCACTAAGTTTGGATAGTCGCCAGTGAGGGCCATACTCCAGTTTACACAAGATCCTTTGGGCTTGTCCCCAGTTATCCTTTGGGATTGTCCCCAGAATTGTTGGGCTTGTCCCCAGTTACTAACTTTTCTCTTATATTGGCTTAGTCCCAAGTTATGCTCTGTTTCAGGTTTTTAAAGTTAAACAGCTAAGGATCCTTGATCCTTACCTTCCACTAAGGTTTGTATTTTGGTTATCCTGATTCATCATCATCATCATCATCATCATCATCATCATTATCATACTCAGTAAATCCCACCAATAGCAAAGCAAAGGTAGGGTCTGAGGAGGGTAAGATGTAGACAGCCTTACCTCTACCCCGTAGGAATAGAGAGGCTGCTTCCAGTGAGACCCCCGGCTCGATAGTAGTTTTGCATCAAGCCTTGGACATAAGGCACATAACACTCGGCAATCGGGACAAAGACCGATTAGTGCATGTACCCTTTTGTCTTTCAGCTATCAACGCCACCACATGATGCATGATTAACCGTCCTCCACTTTTAACGTTATTTTCACGAAATTAGTAAAATAACGTTAAAATTAGTGCACTTTTACTTTTGCCCCCCGATGGCCCACACATATATACATTATATGCGCATACCGCAAGCGGGGCGTGTTTTGGTTATCCTGATTATAAATGTTAAAGGGTTAGGATCCTAACTTGGATTCTCAGGTATGATCCTTGATCACTTTGATTTTATTCATTATTTATATAAGTGACCCTTATCCTTTGACAACAGAACTTATGATCCTTAAGTTGTATAACTTTTTTGAATTTATCGACTATAGGATGTTTGATCCTTGATCATATCCTAAAACTTTTAAACGTGATTTACTAAACCTTTATTCTTTACTTACAAATTCAGAGAAAGTGAATAACTACAATAGAAAAATAAAGGATTCACAAGGATAACAACACGGGAAATAGCCAAATAGTTAAAGTTTTATTTATTCACAAAAGTTAAACCCTTAAAGGTTGTCAAAATTGCCAACCCAAGTTTCTACCAGCAATACGTGGCCCGTCCACTTGGGTTGGCAAAGGGTGTCCATTGTTAACAGGTCTTAAAAGTGTAGGAATTAAAAGATGGCAGGATAACAAGTGGTTTCATCCCCCAAACAGAGGATCCCTCCACCACCTATTATCCTACCTATTGTCTAAGGATCCTTGATCCATAATCCTAAAAACTATTGTTCAAAGTACAACCCAACATTGTTTCAAAACATCACAACCAAAAAACTTTCAAATCCTAAAAAAAAATGGGCTCCGGCTGAGTCTAGAAATGTCCATCATCGCCCATTTCTGCAGCTCACACCTTGGCTGCATCACCACCAGCATCATCACCACCAGCTTGATCTTTCCCGCTGCCACTTGCCTCAATCGTCAAGACCTTGGTAGCCTCCTCCTCATCCTCTAGCTCAGCCAGCTTTGCCTTCCAGCCCTCTTTGTCCCAAGTGGTCCTGTCGAAGTCAGGATCCTCAGCCTCCTGGGCCATTTGCAACTTGATCTTGTACATTGTGATGGCAGCTGAGACTTTAGCATCCTCCAGCAGGTCGTGCTTCTCATGATCAGCATTTATCTGGGCCATGACCACCTGCTGCTTTGCCAAGTTCAGATCCTTCTCAAGTTGAGAGATGGTCTCGTCCTTAGCCAAGAAGATCCTTTGGAAGTCCCTATGCTTATGGTCAGCTTCCTCAGTATAAGCATCCAGCAGCATCTCGATCTCGACGAATTTTTGCAAAGAGAAAAGGAAGGGTTCAGGATTCGTTATCCTTAAGCGGGCAGGATAATCATTCAGGATCGGTGATCCTTACCTCAGCAAAGTATTCTTGAAACTGGTGGCGGATTAGGGGCAGGCCTTCAAGATTGTCAGCTTCGGTGGCCTTTCTCTTCTTTCCCCCCTTGGAGGTGACAGGCTTTGGGACTACGGCACTCGGGGTAGCAGCAGTCTTCTTCTTCCCAGACCTGGGAGCAACAGCAGTAAGATCGGTAACACTGAAGCGGGTGGCAGACCTTGAGGATTTTCCAGCACCTATCCATCCAAAACAATAGATAAGTATTCTTGTTTTATTTACATTTTAACATTTAATCAAATACAAACTCGGATACTTACTGGACATTGTAACTGAGCCTGAGGATACTTCTTGAGAATCCTTGGTGTTTGCTTGAAATGATCTTATAGCAGGATCAAGACTCCGGAAAGCAGCAAGCCTTTCCTTTGTTGCAGGTGATGGGATGATATGAGAGACAGAGACAGCTGCAAAATCAATAAAAATATAATAGTGATCCTCAACAGAAATAGGGTTATCCTATGATCCTTCTATAAGGATCCTCTATCCTACCATGGGTGGCCCATTTTCTTGGGAGATCCTTCCCATCCGGGATGGGATCCCTTCTAACGAAGAAAAAATGTTTCTTCCAGTTGATGCCGTTCTTGGTGGTCTTCAGGATTGGGTGTTCTTCGCCGGGTTTGTGTTTGAATAGAAAGCGATGCGAACAATGGCTCACAAGGTTGTACAGTTCAGCAAGTTCAGACATCCCCAAATCTATACCTTCCTATTCAATGATCCTTTACAGGGTATGCAAAACCCTCCACATCATGGGCATAGCTTGAATGTAGCATATGCCGGTGAGAGAGAAGAAGGATTCAGTGAAGGCAGGGAAAGGGTAGGAGTATCCTATCAGAAATGGGGTGGCAGGGAATGCAACCCAGGTTTCAGAGAAAAAGTCACTCAAGATGGTAGGGTCAAAATGTTTAAAAACAGTGTCCGCCGAAAAGCAATGGCGAATCCTGTCTATATCCGGATCAGTGAAGCAGCAACGTTCCTTCGGAGAATCTTTGATGATCCCTTGGCTCTTCAAAGGACTGTCTTTCCGATGATCCTTAGCAGGGGATGATCGTAACTTCATTGTGATTCAGAGATGATGAAGAAAGAAGAAACAGAGCAAGAATGTGAAGAGAGAAAAGGAGAAAGAGAAGTACCTGCTTGATCTTCAAATGAGGATTTAAAGGATGTAACGCACGAATTTAAATGCTTCCGGATCCTTATCTCTAACTTGAATTTATAATGATGGTTTTGCAGGGATGTCGCTTCAATGACGTATGATCTGCAACAGATAGTTAGATCCTAACGGCTATATATCCGTTAGTTTGTTGCGGATAAGATCAAGAAAATATAACTCGCTAATTTACACTTTACTCCTTATATTTTGGGGGCAATTGTTAGGGGAGGATTTTTCAATCCTAAGGATCACGGATCCTCAAGTGCGGCCAGGATCATGGATCCTCAATTCTATTTGAATTAAGGATCCTCAGCAGGTGTTGCAGGATCAGGATTCAGGATCCTTATTGTTATCCTTTTACTAACAATTGTCTACCTTGTACGTAAGCTTGTTTTGCAGGAGCAAAGGCATGGACCAAGTCTCACCGAAATTCCTGGAGCATATTCCCTCAATATTCCGCACGTGCTTAGCCATTGTGAACGTTATGGAGATCGTGGGGAGCTTGCACAAATTGCAGATAGTTAGTTAGTTTAGTTATTTCTAATTTAAAATGGGGATAACAAGCTTGAGTTAGAACACTTAGCTAATTTTGGCATTCACACACTCTCGCGACAGCTCTCAATCAGCACTCAAACACTACTTGGCGATTTCATACATTTTTTACACATTGCACACTAGTGATCCTTGTAACAAGCTTGTTATCATCCCGAGTTGTAAACTTATTTTGATTAATCTTAGTTGGTGATCGGTAGTTTCCATCACCCGAGGTTTTTTATGTCGGAGATCAATTCTTGATCAAGGGCTTTTTCCTCGTATAAATCCTTGTGTCACTTGTTCATTACATTTCTGAATTATCCTTAACATTGTTCATTGATTCAAGCATCACACCCCACAACAAAAGATTTGGTTATATTATCCTTGCTTGATTTTTGACCAAAACAATCATATCCTAAACTATTTGGCATAATCTAATATACTTTTGTTCTTAACTTGTAAATTCAAGGAAATTATATCATAACAGTTGAAAGGTAAAGATATACAACATTAACAACACAAGATAAGCCAAAAGATTAAACTTTTATTTATTTAGTAAAAGATTAACCCCTCAAAGGTTGTCAAAATTACCTACCCCAAGCATCTACTAGTAATACGTGGCCCTTCTGCTGGGGTAGGGAAAGGGTGTCCATGATAATAAGCTCTAAGTTATGCAGGAATGGAAAGACGGCAGGATAACAATGGCTTCATCCCCCAAACTGAGGATCCCTCCACCAATTGTCATCCTACCTATTGTTCGAAGGATCAGTGATCCTTAAACCTAAATACTACTATTTAAGTACAGACCATTGTTTTAAAAACATCAACAACCAAAAAACTTGAAACCATAAAAAATGGGCTCCGGCCACGTCTAGAAATTTCCATCATCGCCCATTTGTGCAGCTCACACCTTCGCTGCATCACCACCAGCCGCTGCCTCCTCAGCCTGATCCTTCAACCCGCTACCACCAGCTTCAATCATCAGAACCTCTTCAGCTTCCTCTTCATCATCTAGCTCAGTCAGCTTGATCTTCCAGCCTTCTTGGTCCCAGGCAGTCCTGTCAAAGTTAGGATCCTCAGCCTCCTTTGCCATTTGAAGTTTGATCTTGAGCATGACTATTGTGTCAGAAAGCTTGGCACCCTCCATCACTTCAGCCTTCTCCTGATCAGCTGTAATGTGGGCCAGGACCAGTTCCCTCTTCACCAGGTTGACTTCATTCTCGAGAGAGGCAATCTTCTGATCCTTTGCCAGGTACATCTTCTGGAAGTCCAGCTGCTTTTGCTCAGCCTCTTCAGCATATGAATCCAGGAGCATCTGGATCTCAGCAAATTTCTGCAAAAGGGAAACACATGTTAGGATCCGATATCCTCAGTATCGGAAGATCAGACTTAAGGATCGGGATCCTTACCTCAGAGACGTATTCTTCAAACTGGTGCTGGATGAGAGGAAGGCCTTCAAGAGTCTTAGCAGTTTTTCTTTTCTTTCCACCCTTGCCCTTCGTGCTGGCACCCTTAGGAATTGGGATGCTAAGACTTGCAGCAAGTTGTTTCTTGGCAGACCGGGAGGAAGCGCATGCATCAAGATCACTGACACTGAAGGGAGAGGCTGATTTTGAAGATTTTCCAGCGCCTGCAAATGCCAAACAACAGATAAGTGTTCATATTCTCATTCATTTTAACATTCATTTATTTATACATGTATTCAAATACTTACTAGACATTATGAAGGAACCGGAGGATACTTCTTCTGAATCCTTGGTTTTAGCTTAAAATGTCCTCACAGCAGGGTCAAGCCTCCAGAAGGCAGCGATTCTTTCTTTTGTTGCAGGGGATTCTAGAAGATGAGAAACTGAGATAGCTGCACAATAGAAACAGAAAAAAAAGGATCAGTTATCCTCAAAAAAGACAGAATCTTCCTATGATCCTTCTATAAGGATCCTCTATCCTACCATGGGTGGTCCACTTCTTGGGAAGGTCTTTCCCGTCCAGAATAGAGTCCCTCCTAACAAAAAAAGAAACGGTTTTTCCAATGGGTATCGCTTTTTGTGGTTTTGAGGATTGGATGAGGATCACCAGGTTTGTGTTTAAATAAGAAACGGTGTGAACCGTGGCTAACAAGATTGTATAACTCAGCCAACTCCGACATCCCTGTCTCTACGCCTTCCTGCTCAATGATGTTCTCCAGGGTATACAGAACTCTCCACATCATCGGCATGGCCTGAATGTAGCACATGCCGGTGAGTGCAAAGAAGGATTGGGTGAAAGCAAGGAAAGGATAAGAGAATCCTATCAAGAAGGGGGTGGCCGAAAAAGCAACCCAGGTGTCGGAGATACAGTCACTCTTCATAGAAGAGTCGAAAGGTTTGAAGACAGCATTCGCCGGGAAGCAATGGTAGATTCGATCGATTTCCGGGTCAGTGAAGCGGCAGAGTTCAGACGAAGGATTTTTGATAACGCCTTGGCTTTTCAAGGGACTATCCTTCTTAGGATCCTTGGCAGGAGAGGATCGTAGCTTCATTATGGCTTTGAGATTTCGAAGAAATAGAAAATCAGAATAAGAAAATGCAGAGAAAATGAAGAAGAGAGATATCTGTTCCGATCTCTGGATGAGGATTTAAAGGGAAAGTAACGCACGAATTTAAATGCCTCTTGATCCTTATCTCTAATTTCGAATTTATAATGATGATCTATAGGTAGTCATGTCGCTAACGTCGGGATTGCAACGGCTAGTCAGATGATAACGCCTATATTTACGTTGGCTAGTTCGTTCGAGATAAGGCAGAAAAATATGACTCATCAAGTTGTATTTTATTCCTCATATTTTGGGGGCAATTGTTAGGGATGGATTTTCTAAACCCAAGGATCATGGATCCTCAAGTGCAGCCAGGATCACGGATCCTCGATTCTGTTTGAATTAAGGATCCTCAGAAGACGTTGCAGGTTTAAGGATCCAGGATCCTCATTATTATCCTTATACTAACGGTTGTTTCCACTGTATTTGAACTTGATTTGCATGAGTATACGAATGGGACATGGTCTTGCCGAGATTCTTGGGGAATATGCTCCATTATTCTGCACGTGCATAGCTTGTTTGACCGTTATGGAAGTCGTGGGAAGCTAGCATGATTTGAGGATTGTTTGTTATTTAGTTTATTTCTATTTTTATAAGGGGATAACGAGCTTGATAGTAGGAACAAGTTAGCAAACACACACAGTCGAAAACTCTCTGCAACTTATTGGCGATTACATACATTTTGCACGCTAGTGATCCTTGTTACAAGCTTGTTATCATCCCGAATTGTAACCTTTACTTGTTTAATATAGTTGGTGATCGGTAGTTTCCATCACCCGAGGTTTTTTATGCCGGAGATCATATATTGATCAAGGGCTTTTTCCTAGTATAAATCCTTGTGTCTGTTGTTCATTTCATTTACAAGTTGTTCATACATTCGTTCATTCACTCAAGCATCACACCTCACAATATAAGATTTGGTTGCATTTTCCTAGTCTGATTTTTGACCAAAACAATGATCCTGAACCAAAATCTGTCAATGATTGTTAAAATAGACATGACTGGGATAAATGGAAAGGCGCTATGCAAGCTGAATTAGACTCACTCAACAAACGAAAGGTTTTTGGGTCTATTGTTGTTACACCTAAGGCTGTAAGGCCTGTAGGGTATAAATGGGTTTTCATACGAAAACGAAATGAGAAAAATGAGGTTACAAGATATAAAGCGAGACTTGTAGCTCAAGGTTTTTCACAAAGGCCAGAGATTGACTATGAAGAAACATATTCTCCCGTTATGGATGCAATAACCTTTAGATACTTAATCAGCTTAGCAGTTTCAAAAAAGTTAGAAATGCGTCTTATGGATGTTGTTACAGCTTACTTGTATGGATCACTTGATAGTGACATCTATATGAAAGTTCCTGAAGGATTTAAACTCCCTGAAGCATTAAGTTCAAAACCCAAAGAAATGTACTCGATCAAATTACAAAGATCTTTATATGGGTTGAAACAATCTGGAAGGATGTGGTACAATCGTTTGAGCGAGTATTTGACAAGTAAAGGTTATACAAATAATCTTATCTGTCCATGTGTCTTTATTAAGAAGACAACATCAGGATATGTGATCATAGCTGTATATGTTGATGACCTAAATATAATTGGGACGCAAAAAGAAATTCATGAAGCAATTATTCTTTTAAAGAAAGAATTTGAAATGAAAGACCTTGGAAAAACCAAATATTGTCTTGGTTTACAAATTGAACATATGAGCAATGGAATACTTGTGCATCAAATGAATTATACTGAAAAGCTGTTGAAACGTTTCAATATGGACAAGGCAAATTCTTTAAGAACTCCAATGGTCGTTAGGTCACTTAATGTCGAAAATGATCCATTTCGTCCTTGTGAGGACAACGAAGAAGTTCTTAGTCCAGAAGCACCATACCTCAGTGCAATTGGAACACTTATGTATCTTACAAATTGTACGAGACCTGACATTTCTTTTGCAGTGAACTTGTTGGCAAGATTTAGTTCAGCTCCTACTAAAAGGCACTGGAATGGGATTAAACATATTTTTCGATACCTTCGAGGTACTGTTGATTTAGGCTTGTTTTATCCTGACGATTCAAAAGAAGGGTTAGTTGGTTATGCAGATGCAGGTTATTTATCTGATCCTCATAAAGCAAAATCTCAAACTGGATATGTATTTATGAATGGAGGAACTGCGATTTCATGGCGTTCTCAGAAACAAACACTTGTCGCAACATCCTCAAATCATGCTGAAGTCATTGCACTACATGAAGCTTCAAGGGAATGTGTATGGCTAAAATCTATGTCACAACACATAGTGACTTCTTGTGGGATAGAGAAGATCGAAGTCCAACTCCTATCCACGAAGATAATGCAGCTTGTGTCTCTAAAATGAAAGAAGGGTATATCAAAAGTGACAGAACAAAACATATACCACCAAGATTCTTTGCATATACTCGAGACCTTATTAAAGACAATCAGGTCGAGATGAGATATGTCCAATCCAGCAACAATTCAGCCGATCTTTTCACAAAAGCACTACCTACAACAACTTTCAGGAAACATGTTCATGACATTGGCATGCGTCATGTACGGAGAATGTGATTCCTTACAAATTGCAAACTTGAGGGGGAGCTATAGACTGCACTCTTTTTCCCTTAGCTAAGGTTTTTTCCCACTGGGTTTTTCTTTAGCAAGGTTTTTAATGAGGCGGTACTTAAAGACCCCGAAGTTTGCAAAGTGTCATCCAAGGGGGAGTGTTATGAATATTATTAAACATTTACCATGAAAATCAAGATTTACCTCTAGATTTACCAAGCAAGTGGATGAACTCTTTGTCAAACTTAGGGATAGCTTTGTCTACTAAATAGTTAATCTTGTCTACCAAATAGTTAACCTTGTCTACCAAATAGTTAATCTTTTTGTAGTATAAATAGTAGCTCAAGCTAGAAGAAAAAATGCACCTCATGTATACACTTTCATAAGTTATACAATTCTCTTCTTTTTTCTCTTATAACATTTCTAAAGTTCTTAAAGTTTTAGCACTAATCTTGTGTTAATTCTTATTATATTATAACAGGATACATGGAAACTTAAAAAACTATAATATTATAAAACTCTTGGAACTACTGTTCATGACCAGTTCCTATTAATATGTATAATGTATAATGTGTTGCATGATTATGCTAATATCTCCCTTGTAGTGAAGCTCAAATTGTTCAACAAGTATATTTTGTAGATGAAGTTAGGAAATCTTAACGTATTACTAAAACTAGGTTTAAAAAAGTTCGCCGCGTTGCGGCGAATTTCTTGAATTTCTTTTGTTATTTGGTCCGTGTTTACATGTGTTTTGAAATCACTACGAGCGTGCTGCGAACGGAACTGCTCACAAGAATAAAAATAAAATGTAGAAAAAAACACTAAAAGATAACCGAAAGAAAATCAACCAAAAAAGTTGTATGGTAACGATGTTGTTCGTATGAAACTCGTGGTCAGAGATGAGCAAATTGTTCTGGGTACCGGTACCAAATTTGCCGAACCGAAAGATCTTAAGTACCAATTCGGTACCGACTTTTGGCATTCCTGGTACCGGTTCACTACCGTTTTTTTACCTTCATATACCGGTGCCGTAACCGGTATTTTCGGTATCAATACCGATTCTGTATCGGTTCCCACCGAGCTCATCCCAACCCCTGAAACTAAAAAAAGAAAAAAATTAAAAGTTGAATAAAATCAAAAAAAAAAAGTTGTACGATACCGTTGTTCGTACGGTAACCGTGATCAAAGATGAGCAAATGGTACCGGGTAGCAGCACTGAATTTCCCGAATCAAAACATTTCCAATATCAATTCGGCACCAACTTTTGACGTTTTCTATATCAGTGTCGGATTTTACCTTCATGTACTGATACCGAACAGGACCGTCCCGGTATTTTCGATACCAATACTGGTTCGATACCGGTTGACACCAAGCTTATCCCAACCCCTGATATGAAAAAAAACCCCCTGAATTGAAAGAAAAGATTAAAGTTAAAAGAGTTAACTGCCATTTTCGTCCCTGTGGTTTGGTCACTTTGGCCATTTCAGTTCATTTTTCAAAAATGCGCCATTTTCGTCCCCCACGTTCTGGAAAGGTGCTATTTCAGTCCAAAAATCATAACCCAGTTAAGTCAGTTTGTAAATAAGGACTGATTGTGTAAATTTGTAACATAAAGGACTGATTGTGTAAATTTGAAAAATGAACTGAAATGGCAGTTAACACCACCACCACTAGCCCTGCCACCACCACCACTCCGCGGCCACCACCACCACCACCGCCACCACAGCCACCACAGCCCTGCCACCACCACCACTCCCCTGCCACCACCACCGCCACCACAGCCACCACCACCACAGCCACTCCGCTGCCACCACCACCGCCACCACAGCCACTGCCACCACCACCACCACCTAACCATGCCTCAGCTTCTATTTCCCATTACGCAATTGAAATCAAGGATGCGTATCTTCCTCCATGGTTAACCAGCAGAGTATGTGATGCACTAAGGTCCAATGGTGATAATAGCTTTGAGGCAAAGTGAGTTCATCGTTTTTAATTTTAATTATTACTATTCGTTTTTGGTTTACTAAATGACATGCAAATGTTCCAAAATGCAGCTTTGTGATTGAACCCATGTCAATCGGTTTGAACATTGGTCTGGACATGCTTAGCAAGAAGTTAGAGCACAAAGACACACTGGTTGCAGGGTTACACGACCCAAGTTGCCCGTTTGGTATCAGAAACACCGTTGTTTCTCATCACCTAAGCCATGGCTTTTTGAAAGGCTTAAAATACTCCGATGATTCTTACGACGTTTCTCTCTCACCAGTTTGAAGTTATTTTGTTGCAAAAAATGTGTGCATGTTTCCATTCCTTAAACTTAACTTTTATCCAACATTGCAGTTGGATCAACATTTTCTAATTTAATGTAACTTGGTTTATATTGTTCTTGGCATTAACTGTACATTAATTCTCTTAGTAGTATACAATTTAAGGTTGTTCTAAGTTTGGTTTTACCAGTTTGGATGAAATTTAAAGCTGGATTGGTTTTATAAAATTATAAACTAAACCCGCCAGACAGGTTGGTTGGTTGAATACACTATTTTTTGTGTGGTTTGAACTGATTTTATTTTTTCAAAGTCGATATTTGTTGTAAATTTTCAAAATGATAATTATTGGTTTGTGATTATAGTACTTATACATAACTAAACATATTTAAAAAATGTTAAAACCATTGTTTTAAAACATACTAGAGTTAACTGCCATTTTCGTCCCTGTGGTGGTTAGGTGGTGGTGGCAGCGGAGTGGCTGTGGTGGTGGTGGTGGCAGTGGCTGTGGTGGCGGTGGTGGCTGTGGTGGCGGTGGTGGTGGCAGCGGAGTGGTGGTGGTGGCAGGGCGGTGGTGGCGGTGGTGGTGGTGGTGGCAGCGGAGTGGTGGTGGTGGCAGGGCTAGTGGTGGTGGTGTTAACTGCCATTTCAGTCCATTTTTCAAATTTACACAATCAGTCCTTTATGTTACAAATTTACACAATCAGTCCTTATTTACAAACTGACTTAACTGGGTTATGATTTTTGGACTGAAATGGCACCTTTCCAGAACGTGGGGGACGAAAATGGCGCATTTTTGAAAAATGGACTGAAATGGCCAAAGTGACCAAACCACAGGGACGAAAATGGCAGTTAACTCAAGTTAAAAAGGAAAGAAAATAACTATTATTATAGCATTAAAATAATAAAAGTATTAAAAAACCTATATATTATTATAATATTAAAATCACTATTCATTTTATTTTCTTTATTAATATATAGTAATAATAGTAATAATAATAGTGTGAGACGTAGTATTATAAATGTTTTTAGAATTACAAATAGGGAAAATATGTTACTTTTTTATCTACACCTAAAACTTTTTCATGTAATCTAGTGTTTATATATTTTTCACATATCTATATTTTCACATATGAAAAACAACTTAATGGATCATGTTGTATTACAAGTATTTTATAATGATATACAATATGAACTTAACAAAGTACTTTGAATTTCTTTAGTATATTTGTTAAGAAAACTAAATAGTTAAACTAAATAGTTTGTTTTTCAGTTTGAAACGTATAAAACTACAATGGGCTTATTTTAAGGCCCAAGTGATAAAGAGAAGGCTCATAAAATAAATAAAAAGAGCCCGTGTTCAACTGTATTTTTGTCTCCTTATTAGAGGTGCATAAGATAACCGGTTAATTAACTGTAACCGGCTATTAACCAAAACCGTAACCGGTTAATAATCAATTTAGAAATAACCGGTTAGTTGTTATTTTTAACCGTAGGTTAGTAACCGGTTATAAGTATTTAGCGTTTGCAAGGATGACAAGGTAAGTATGTAATGCAGACACAACATGTTTGTTTGCGAGATCATGTGCATTTCATATGTCTATTCTTGTTGACCTTGATATTTTCATATCTTGGTTTTGTCTGATGTGAGTAATACTTGCAGTGGCGCAGTTTAGTGGGAACCGAGGGTGCAACCCCCACCCACCTCAATGTTCTAGTTCTTTTCATGATATTGTGAAATGTTTTCTATAAAAGAATCAATTGGTGAAACCAAGACCCAAGTAATGATGAGATTGAGTTAGTGTTCAAATAGCTAGAAACTTGTTCGAAAAAAGCTTACTTTAAAATAACTCGAATATAGCTAGCTCGATATTGACTAGGTTGTAAACAAGCCGAGTTCAAATTGACCCCACCTCGACTTGATTTGGCTCGTTAAAGAGTTTATTTCCCCACATATATATATCCACCTTATTTAGTTAATTTTCTCAAAATTTAAAATTTTGGAAAATTGTCAATTGACCACCACTTTAACCAACCCACTTTCTTTTTGCCTTTGATTTGTACCACTTGCGCTGAAAGTTTTAACTTTCTTTTATAAAGTTATTAACAAAAAGTGGTATTGATAAATACTAAAAAAAGTAGTAATTGCCTTTGATTTGTACCACTTGCGCTGAAAGTTTTAACTTTCTTTTATAAAGTTATTAACAAAAAGTGGTATTGATAAATACTAAAAAAAGTAGTAAAATACAGTAGTATTAACATTAGTAGTATTAATAAATAATATTTACAGATAAGTTTTCAATGGTTTGAGATTTTTTTTCATGAAAAGTTCCAAAGAAATTTAATTTTTCTAATTTTTCTAATTTTTCTTTAACCTTCAATAAATTTCCAATCTGTTCACTTTTGTAATTCCAACACCACCTACATGCAGAAAGACTCTTGAGTTTTCAATTTTGCCAACTTTTCACCTTCAATCTCATAGATGCTTTTCATTTCATCTTCAGTGTTCTTCCCTACTATTATATATAGCACAATTATAACGTGTTTATATATCTTCGTTGGTTGCACTGCAAATATATCTCAGTCAGGAGGAGATGGCAATGTACTCCAATGCCTGTTCTTCCACTGTTTGTCTTGATATAGGTCATAATTAATAACTATCATATTTCTTGGGGATGTAGTTGATTTTAATTGTTAATTCAAGAGGGTTGTGCTAAATGTACTTCTTCTGATTTTTTGGCGAATATACTCGTTCCTTACTAAAACAATCACATCATATATCTACTTTTACTATAGGGGCAGGGGGTGCGTTTAGGATACAATGGAGGTACGTTTAGACTCACCTATTTAATAATGTTGTCGATTCAGGTGGAACGAAATTCCGCACAACTGTTGATACACTAACTCATAAGGAGCCCCAATCAATGCTTGCTGCCATGTTCAGTGGTCACCACACTGTTTGCAAGGATGACAAGGTAAGTATGTAATGTAGACACAACATGTTTGTTTGGGAGATCATCTGCATTTCATATGTCTAATATTCTTGTTGACCTTGTTATTTTCATATCTTGGTTTTGTCTGATGTGAGTAATACTTGGGTCCAGTGGCGGACCCAAGAATTATTTTCTGGGGGTGTGAACGAAGGGTTCAACCAAATTTCAAGGGGTGCAGTCGGGATTTTTACCTCGAAAATACACTAAATCTTTTTTATCAAGGGGGCGCCCGCCCACCCAAGCTAAAGCTTGGGTCCGCCCTTGCTCGGGTCATGCTGGATTTCTTAAAGCATCAAACTATATTGACAATGAGCATGCAGATTTTTTGTGCTCAAAAGGAACATGTATTATTGCAGGGATATGTGTTTATTGACAGGGATGGGAAGCACTTTCGGCATATATTGAATTGGTTGAGAGATGGTGTAGCTCCTGTTTCCAACATGTCTGATTTAGAGCGTGTAGAGCTTTTGCGGGAAGCAGAATACTATCAGCTTCTTGTAACTAATTTTTTACCATTCTAAGTATTCTTATGGTTCTATTGTATAGTACTTAAAATAGTCTTTCTTTTGACTATGACAGGGATTGGTGAACAACATAAATGAGGTCTTAAATATAAAGGAAGATGAACAAACGTATGCTGATTTAACACGCACTGATATTATCAAGATCGTACAATATGCAGCTGGCGGATGTATCAGTTTAATAGGAGTTAATCTCTCTGGGCTTGATCTTTCAAAACTGGTATGATCAAATACATCTTGTTTTGGAAGATACTTGATGTGTATCCTACTGTTATGAGTAATATTTTAGGACATTAAGTTATAACATATTGTATCTTGTTTTGGAAGATACTTGATGTATGTTGTATCATTAGTAGAATTTTTGGACATGAAGTTACAAATGATTGGCATATATTATAGATTTATATAAGCTCTAATGAACAAGTGATTTCAGGCAGGCTTCCATGTAACATTGATATATTTGAAGTTGAAATACTTATTAGGAAAGCTAAAACATAGTAATTTTATCTCTATAGTTACAGGGGTAAAACACATGTAGCATTTTTTATTCATGTTTTTGTTTCAATGTTTGACTCTTATTGTCCATTACAGGTAAACCAATATTTGGCTATCCTGAACATGACATATATATAAAGTCAAAACATGCTGATATTTGTGAGTGTTTAAATAAACCTGTTTTTCCCATTATAACTTATGCAGAAATTGTCTTATGTGGACTTCACCTATGCATGCTTGAAAAATGTTGTCTTCTCTCGTGCTAATCTTTGTCGTTCTAAATTTCAGGTACAATATGTGACTTGGTTTTTATTAATTTTTTATTCCAACTTAACTAATTTTACATATACATAACATTAGCGCCTTTTTATTGATTAATTTGATCCTACATTTATGTTTTTTGTTATTATTCCAGGAGGTAGATGCTGAAAATACCATTTTTCACGATGCAACAATGGACAGGTAAGATTTTGCAAACCTGTTATTTGTTCTTGTTGTGAAGCACAAAGTACGCGTTTATTTATTTATTTATTTTTTTTGTAAATTTGCACACTTTTTAGTATCTTTTGTGAATCCTAGAGTCAATTTTTTCCACTGTTAGTTAACTCAATTGATTTCGTCTTGCTTATGGAAGGTGTGATTTCACAAGGGCTAATCTTCGTGGAGCTTTGCTGGCAGGGGCTAATCTTGAGAGTGCAAACTTACATTGTAAATATTTTTTTTTTCTACTTTTAAAATTTTTCTATAGCGATAATTTAATATATTCCTCTCAAAACTTGTATCATATCATATATACCCAACAAAATTGTAATATAATATTCAAAATACTCATTTTCTCTTTTATGCGATAGATGGCCTTTTTTTTTTTTTTTTTTTTAACCGCAAATTTGGATCACTGACGGACCACTGGAGTATCATCGTGCCACCAGCGGACCCACCCGATCATATCTATCTCCACTAGGCAATAATGTCCTACACCAATTCAGTAGGAAACCCAATAAATCTGGGAAAACCCCCTTTGTGAGAATCGAACTCATGACCTAATGGTCATAAGCCTTATCCCACCACCAAGATATCACTAGGCTATAATGCCATGGGTCATAGATGGCCTTTTTTAAAACTTATATCACAACTAGTAAATTGTCCCGCACGTTGCCGCCAGAGGCGGACTTAGAGTGTTATTAGGGGTAGCGGCTACCCCTCAACCCCGTCTCCGTAGTGTAAAAATACCCCTTAACTCCATTTCCGTAGTGTAAAAATATCTCTCAACTCCGTTTCCGTTATATAAAGGATACCCCTGAGCCTAAAAAAAAAAGTTAGGATACCCCTAACTTTTTGGGCTAGTTCCGCCACTGGTTGCAGCGGTGTTGCGAAAAAAATATACGTCAAAACTTAGAGCCATTGTATTTGATCCTAATCGTATGAATTAGTATTTGTTGTTTTTTTGTTTGGGTAAATATAATATTAGTATGTTTCTGGTATATCTGAAATTGCTCTATGTTGCATGGTAGGTAGTCGTTTATGTGATGCAGACCTGAGATCAGCACATCTCCAGGTATGTTAAATTCAGGATTAAACACACAAATTATTCTTAGTTTTAACATTTGGAGTATTTCTATATGTTCAGTGGGCCAAACTTACAGATGTGAATTTGGAGGGAGCCAATCTTGAAAAAGCCAATCTGGAAAGAGCCGATTTAACGGTTTGTTAAAAATTTAAGGTTTAGTGTTTAGTGTTTGAGAAAAATTCTAATTAATTCTTGGTTCTCTTTATTCGTTGTACTTTTTTAGGGCGCTAAAATGAGCAAGGCCAATTTGAAGGGTGCAAATCTTCAACGTGCTCGCCTTATTGGTGTTAATCTTGAGGATACAGTAAGTAACTTTGATAGCTTGTAGTCTACCACACACATCTCATAAAAGTTGAGATAATCGGTTTCTTTCTTAAACGCGAGACCATTAGTCAGATGACTAAAATTCTCTTAAACATTTTTTATTTTAATTTTTTTAATCTTATAGTGTTTGGAAGGCGCGAATTTACATGAGGTAATTTGGTGGACTGATGATTAAAGACACAAGAAGGTTGGTGGTGATCTTTTCTTTTGCTCCATGTAACTTCAGTCTTTTGTTATTGTATGGTCCTATGCACTATATGATTCAAGTGATTTTTGGTTTAACAGAAGCTTCGGTAGGTAGTTGTATGTAACTACCGATTATCGGTTATCGACTTTCTAGACAGAGGAGAAAAATTATATATATATATTTTGATTCGATCAACATTGTTATTTTTTTAGTGATATTTCACAGAAAAGGTAAGAAAAGAAAAGTGAAGTAATAAACTAAAAGGAAAGAAAAGAAAAAAAATTGTGATTTTCTTAGTTAGTACTTAATACCATTGACAAAATTAGTCATTTTTAATTAGACTAGCTAAATTTTTAACGATAATTAGGAGGATATCCGTGACAAACTCCAAAATAAAAGGATGAATCCTGTCATCACCTGAAATTTAAGATCAAAAGACTCACTTCTTGATATAACTAAAGGACTAAAAGTGTAATTTTGTCTGTTTAATAATTTTGAATAACAAATAGGCAAATTGGATTTAAATAATCCCAACTCACTGTTATTGGCCAATAATAATCCCAACTCATTTAATCACCAATAATAATCCGAACTATTCACTTTTGTTTGTAAAATACTCCCAGTTAAAAAAACACTAACTAGGTTAAAAAAATAGCTGATGTGGCATCTGATGTGGCCCTTTTAGCTGATGTGTCATATGACGTGGCAGTTGATGTGGCATTTTTTGATGACGTGGCAGGTGATGTGGCAGTATACGTGGCATTTTTCGATGACGTGGCAGCTGATGTGGCAGGTGACGTGGCAAGCCACATCAGCAATTTTTAACCTAGTTAGTGTTTTTTTAACTGGGAGTATTTTACAAACAAAAGTGAATAGTTCAGATTATTATTGGTGATTTAATGAGTTGGGATTATTATTGGCCAATAACAGTGAGTTGGGATTATTTAAATCCAATTTGCCTAACAAATATCACCCTACTATGTCAACGATATATGTATCCATTAACTTTTCTAAACAAGTTAGTTAATGAATCATGTTGCGTTACATAGTCATAACTTTTCTAAACAAGTTAATGAATCATGTTGTATTACATGAAATTTTTGATGACGTACGAAATAAACTAAGGTATATTATTATTATTATTATTATTATTGGATTTTATCACTCTCACCTATTGGGTATTGGCCGTTGTCACCCCCAACTATCACTTTGACTCCTACCAGGCTACCACTCCAACTTAACACCTTGTGTGTTGTGTCATCCCGCAGGTGAACATTTTATCACTCTCAACTATTGGGTATTGGCCGTTGTCACCCCCAACTATCACTTTGACTCCTACCACTCCAACTTAACACTTTGTGTGTTGTGTCATCCCATAGGTGAACATTTCTTAGTGTTTGACTAGTGTTATTGGTGATATTAGGCTAACATTTTGTGAATTACTAATGACTACAAGTGCATCTGCTCTTAAAAGACAAAAGGGGAGCAAAAAACCGCTCAACCCGAGTGACAGAACACACAAAGTGTTAAGTTGGGAGTTGTGGGAGCCGAAGTGATAGTTGAGAGTAACAGCAACCAATACCTAATAGTTAAGAGATAAAATCAAATAACCGTTATTATTATTTAGTATTTTTGTTGCTAAGAAAATTAAATAGTTCGCATTTTAGTTTGGAACTTTTAAAATTACAAATGGGCTTTTCGAAGGTCAGAATGACAAAAGAGAAGGTCCATGATCATTATCATTATCAACATATACATTATCAACATATTAACTCTATTACATTTCACAACTTCCGTGAAGAGTGATAATATTTTTTTTTTTCCTTTTTGACATTTTTTGTTTTTTTGGCTAAACCAATTTACGATTTTGTCTCACTTTAAAATAACGATTTTCCCATCAGTTTAAAATTACGTTTTTACCACCAGTTTAAAATAAAATTATGTTTTTACCCCCGGTAAAAAATTACAACTTTACCCTCTGTTCAAAATTACGATTTTGCGCCCTTTAAATTTACAGTTTCGTCATTAGTTTAGTTTTTTTTCTCCCAGCTAAATTACGGTTTTGCCCTCAATTTAAATTTACATTTTTGTCATCGTTTTTGTTTGCTTTCCCAGTCAAATTACGATTTTGCCCCTAGTGTATAACTACAGCCACAAGATGGAGGAGTAGTGTCAGGCAGCTGCCTGGAACTCCCCCATTGGCCCAACCAATTTACGATTTTATCATCACTTTAAAATTACGATTTTGCCACCAGTTCAAAATTACGTTTTTACCCCCAATTCAAAATAAAATTACGCTTTTGCCCCCAACTAAAAATTACAATTTTGCCCTCGGTTAAAAATTACCATTTTTATCCGTTTAAATTTACAGTTTTGCCATTATTTTTGTTTTTTTCCTCCCAACCAAATTACGATTTGGCCCTCAATTTAAATTTACATTTTTGGCATCGTTTTTCTTTGCTTTCCCAGTCAAATTATAATTTTTTTCCCAGTGTAAAATTACAGTCATGCCATCGTTTTAGTTTTTTTTTTTTTTTTTTTTTTTTGAGAAAATTGTGGTAGTGCTTTATTTTAATTGTTTGACTCGGTGTAATTTTTATTCGTGTCATGCGACTTCCTGGCTCACGCTCATTTATCCTGAAAAATTACAATTTTGCCCCCAGTTTAAAATTATAGTTTTTCTATCGTTTTTTGTTTTTCTTAAGCAAAAGTATGATAGTGTTTTAATTTATTTGGTTGACTCAATGTAATTTTTTTGAGATTGTGTTATAAGTAGTATGTACATGTAACCAAAACACAGACGTACATGTTATGATACAGAAATATTCGGCTTAGTGCCCCCGCAACGCGGGCGGGGCAAACCCCTAGTACATATACATTATCAACATTGGGGGAATAGTGCCAGGCAGCTGCCTGGCACTCCCTTATTGAACCAACCTATTTTTAATTTAATTTTATTCCTAACTTAAAATTACGGTTTCATCATTTGTTTAAAAATGCGTTTTCGCCCCTAATTCAAAATAAGATTATATTTTTGCCCTGACTCAAAATTTACACTTTTGCCCTCAGTTCAAAAACCCATTTCTAATTCTATTCCCAGTTTAAATTTACGGTTTTGCCTCCGTCTAAAATTACGCTTTTGCCCCCCTTCAAAATAAAAATATGTTTTCGCCCCTAGCTCAAAATTACGATTTTACCCCCAACTCAAATTTACGTTTTTGCCCACAGTTCAAAATAAAATTATGTTTTCCCCATAGCTCAATGTTATGATTTTGCTCTCAGTTTAAAATTATGATTTCGCCCCCAGTTCAAAATATTTTTACGATTTTGCCCTCTGTTCAAAATTAAGATTTTGCTCTCATTTCAAAAATTACGATTTCTCCCCCAGTTAAAAATTATGATCTTGCCATCGTTTTACTTTTTTTTTTTTTTGCAAAACTATAGTACTTTTTTATTTTGCTTGGTTGACTCAATGTAACTTTTATTGTGTCAAGCAGTTGTCTAACGCTCGCTCATTGGTCCTGACAAATTAGTATTTTACCCCAGCTCAAAATTACACACCTGTTATTGTTTTAATTTTTTTAGCAAAACTATGGTAGTGTTTTCATTTAATTGGTTGTCTCGATGCATTTTTTTAGATCGTTTTATAAGTAGTATGTACAAGTAACCTAAATACATGCATACATGTTATGAAACTAAGAAATATTTGATTTAACGCCCCGCAATGCGGGCGGGCATAGGTGTAATTTTTATTCCTCAAGGCATGCCTGGTACATGCTCATTTGTCTTGAAAAATTACAATTTTGCTCACAGTTTAAAATTATACTCTTTCTATCGTTTTAGTTTTTTTTAGTAAAAGTATTGTAGTGTTTTTGTTTTAATTAGTTGACTCGGTGTAATTTTTTTTTGAGATCGTGTTATGGGTAGTATGTACAAGTAACCGAAGCACAGACATACATGTTACGAGAGAAAAATATTCGGCTTATTGCCTGCAACGCGGGCGGGGCAAAAACTAGTTCATCTACAAAAGTAAAACGATATTTTTTGTCACCTTTTGCCATGTAGTTTACAAATGTAGTCCCTTGGATGATGTAGTTTACAAATGTAGTCCCTTGGATGGGAGTATCGAATTCACATTTTGGACTACTATCAAAAGATGAAGCAACACGATGCATAAAAACGGTTGTGTAAACTCTAAAACATATCATAGCATCATACCCAAGTTTTTTTTTGTTTATCCCACCTTTGTCACTTTGTTTGACTTTCAATTTCACAAATCTCCAATAAACACCTATCATTTTTAGCATTGAGATTAAATACTACAATAGAACTTTTTTAATCAGCTTAATTTAAAAATTAACTACTCTACCTACCATAATTTCTAAAGTTAAAACTATAATTTTAAGGTTAAACTATAATTTTAAGGTTAAACTATAACAAATCTTTTAGTTTAAAGCAAAATATGAAGTTAATGAATCTTTTAGTATGGATTTGCATGTTAACAAACATAATACTCGAATAAACAAATATGAAACATGGAGTAGGGGTGTGCACGGTTCGGTTCGGTTCGGTTATTAGCATTATCCGTAACCGTAACCGAAGTCATCGGTTAATCGGTTCGGTTAATTCGATTAATTTGTCGGTTTTCGGTTCGGTTCGGTTAATTTTCGGTTAATATCCAATTTTAAAAAGGGCTAATTTTTTTTTTGCTTAGAAATACATGTAATAGAGGTATAAATACATGAAATAGATGTATAAATACATGAAATTGATGTATAAATAAAAGAAATGGAGGTATAAATGCATGAATAGATGTTTAAATATATAAAATGGAGGTATAAATAAATGAAATGAGTGTATAAATAAATGAAATGAAGGCATAAATAAATGAAATAGAGGTATTAGTACATGCAATGAAAGTATAAAACATGAAATACATGAAATAGAGGTATAAAAGCTAGAAATATAAAAAAATGATTTGGTTCGGTTATTTTCGGTTAACCGATGGTAAAAATAATATCCGTTAACCGACTTTCGGTTAATTTCGGTTCGGTTTTGTCGGTTTTCGGTTCGGTTTCGATTAACGGTTCGGTTATTGCACACCCCTAAGTCATGGAGTACTAAATGATATTTTGATTAAAAAGAATTTGAAATCTGGTCCAACCACCTGGTTCATATGGACTCAGCTGGACTGTTAGGGATGCATAATGATTATATTATTTATGGATCATGTTGTATTACAAGAATTAAAGATGAGATGAATAAAATCCCTACGGGGGTCGCTTTGAGGAAAAGAAACATCCCGATTGAAGATGTTTCATGTCCCCTCTGTAGCTTCGGAGATGAAACGGTGGAACATCTTTTTACGTCGTGTTTGGTGGCTTCTATGGTGTGGCAACATGTGAGCACGTGGTGTAAGTTGCCAAGCATTTATGCTTTCTCGTTTAGGGACCTCCTAGATCAACATAACATGGCTGGCTTGTCGGATATAAGGAAGGAAGTGGTCCAAGGTATCATCATTATTGATTACTAGAGCATTTGGAAGGCTAGGAACGAGTTGAAGTTCTCAAATATACCGGTTAAATTGGAGAACATTATGAGCGAGATAAAGGCGTTAAGTTTCTTGTGGTTTTCAAATAGGTCGAAACATAAAGAGGTTGATTGGGATAGTTGGTGTAAATTTGTTTTGATATAATTATTGTTTGTTTGTGTTGTTCGTTACCGGCCTGGTTTCTGGTCAGTATGTTCTAATGAAGTTAACTTTTCAAAAAAAAAAGATGATATTACAGTTTATCGAATTTCTTTTTTAAATAGTTTGTTTTTTAGTTCGAAACGGAAAAAACCACAATTGGGCTTCTTCCAGGGCCATAGCCCAGAGTGACAAAGAGAAGGTCCATTATTAGAGTATATACATAGAGTTAGTTAGTTCAGTTTGTTATCAGTTTGTTATGTTTGTTCCATCCCCTTCTTCTATATATATGGGGGGTTTGCATTGTATGATTACTAGTTGATGATATGAGATCAGATTAGTTTGAGCATGATACTTACCTTTATGGTATCAGAGCATCATAACTAGGGTTCCGGCGATTCTCCGTTCACTCTCCGGCAACCCTCTGTTCTCTGATCTGAATCTGCTTCCGACGACTGTTTTTCCGATTAAATCTTCATCTTTTCCGACCAATCTTCATCTTTTCCGGCCATTATTCCAGCAATTTTTTTTTCAATATGACATCAATAACATCCGCTGATGATTCTGATTTCTCCAAGTTTATTCCGATTATGCTTGCAAAAGATAACTATTTGAGTTGGAAACATCAAATTCTCAAAGTGTTCAGGACTTTTGGTTTATTAAAATTCTTGAATCAAGAATTACCAATTCCGGTTACTGGATCCGATGAACGAAATAGTTGGAACAAAGTTGATAGTTGTGTATCGACGTTTATTACCTCTACTCTGTGTTCTTCACTGTTGCATTTGGCAAGAGAAACAAACTCCTCGTCAGAATTATGGAAGGTTATTGAAGAATATTTTCAATCCGCTTCTCTCTCTAGTAATGGATTTAATTTTTCCAGTGATAAAGATGTTGGTCAACAGATTTCCATGGAGGTGGTGGAATCTAGGGTTTCAAAAGAGTTGAATACGGATCTTAGTTGTGATGGATTTGTTTCAACTATGGGTAATGGATCTGGTCACTGTTGCTTTGACCAAGGTTTTGAGCAGTATTTTTCGAACAAAAAGGCCCATTCAGGTTTGGGCCTAGATTCATCTCTACCTTTCTATTATGATCAAGGTTTTGGGCTCCATCAATTTACATGTCAAGCCGAACAGCAGAATTTTTCTTATTTTGGGCTCATGGCTGATTTATCAAACATTTGTGAGAAAGTAGATTCATGGATACCTGACTCTGGCGCCACTGCGCATATGACTGCCGACTCTTCTATTGTATTTGATGCTGCTCCCTACACCGGCTCTGAGCGAGTCGTTGTAGGCAATGGTATGACTCTTGCTATTTCTCACATTGGCACTGCCTTGCTTCATTTATCTGATCGTACTCTTACTCTTAGACATGTTCTTGTGGTTATTGGCTTAGCCAAGAACCTTTTATCGATCACGCAGTTAGTGATTGATCATCCTATAGCTGTTGTTTTCTCATATCTAGGTTTGTCCATTCAGACTCTTGATGGACAACTCCTCCATCACACACATGGTAGTCCACATCAGCTATATTCATTTGTTGCTTTCACTTCTGTGTCTCGTCAGACATGGCATTCTCGATTGGGTCATCCATCTGATGATGTTTTGTCTAGATGTTCATTTTTACATCTGACAAACAAAACCCAACACACACATTGTACTGCTTGTAGTGTTTCAAAATCGACTAGATTACCTTTTACATCTGTTGTATCTCATTCTACTTCACCTTTACATATTATACATTGTATTTGGGGTGCCTCGCCTGTTCTGTCTAGAGATGGATACCGATATTTCATTACTTTTATTGATGATTTTAGTCGATTCACATGGATGTATCCTTTGACTTGTCGTTCTCAAGCGGTTGATTGCTTTCGGCATTTCAAACCGCTTGTTGAGAACCTTTTCTCCTGTACCATCAAACATCTTTAGTGTGATGGTGCTCCTGAGCTCATTCGTGGTTCTATGGCTCGTTTTCTTTCAGATTCTGGCATTGCTTATCGTATCTCATGTCCTTATACTCCCCAACAGAACGGGGTTGCTGAGCGGAAAAATCGTCATCTTTCTAAGGTAGCTCGAGCTTTATTGTTTCACGCTCGGTTACCAAAGAAATTCTGGTATGATGCATATGCCACTGCTGGCTTCCTTATTAACCGGTTACCATCATCGGTTCTTCATCACTCATCTCCTTACGAGGTCCTATTTGGATCTCGTCCTGATTATTCTCTTCTTCGTACATTTGGGTGTTTGTGTTATCCGTTTCTAGGTGATACTCGAGCGGATAAACTTTCACCCAAGTCTACTCCTTGTATCTTTATTGGCTATGCTCCATCTCATCTTGGTTATCTATGTTATGATCCTCATACGTCTCGTACGTATACTTCTCGTCATGTTCGGTTTCATGAGTCGATTTTTGACATTCCAGGGAGTTTCACTACTCCCACAGCTTCTTCAGACTCTATTCCTTTCTCCATTCCTCCTCCTCCTCCTTCTTCTGTTTCTTCTTCTTCCTCTTCATCTCCTCCTATCAGTTCTTCCTTATCTTCTCCTTCTCCTGTTATTTCCTCTCCTGATATTCCTTCACCTCATCTTTCTCCTTCTTCTTCTTCTTCTTCTTTTTCTCCTCCTCTTGTTCCGACTCACCCGATGGTTACACGATCTCGTGATCATACACGACAGCCACGTCAGTTTCCTGATCATGGTCTTTTTCATGTCTCTACTACTCCCACCACTGAGCCTTCCACATTTCGACAGGCTCAGCAGTACTCTGTTTGGTGGGATGCGATGCGTGCTGAGATTGATGCTCTTCATGCCAACCAGACTTGGCGTTTGGTTCAGGCTCCCACTGACGCCAACATTGTTGGTTGTAAGTGGGTTTATAGGATTAAACATAATCCTGATGGATCAGTGAGTCGTTATAAAGCCCGGCTTGTTGCCAAGGGCTTTCATCAGACTGAGGGTATTGACTACACTGAGACTTTTAGTCCTGTGGTCAAACCTACTACTATTCATCTTGTTCTTTCGGTTGCTTTCTCTCGAGGGTGGTCTATTCGTCAGGTTGATGTCAACAATGCGTTCTTACATGGGGATCTTTGTGAGACTGTGTATATGACCCAGCCCCCAGGCTTTGTTGACTCATCTAGACCACATTATGTTTGTCGTTTGCAGAAGGCTCTTTATGGTCTAAAGCAGGCTCCTAGAGCTTGGTTTTCCAAGCTATCCACCGTCCTGCTTGCTGATGGTTTTACCCAGTGTCTTTCAGATGTATCTCTGTTTGTTTAAAGTCGGGATTCGATACTCTGTTATGTCTTGATATATGTTGATGACATCATTATTACTCGAAGTTCTTCTGATTTTGTTACTGGCTTGATTGGGCGCTTACATTCTCAGTTTGCGCTCAAGGATTTGGGACAATTGTCATATTTTCTAGGTATTCAGGCCACATTTTCTGAGGACGTTTTACACTTATCTCAGCAGCGCTACTTACTTGATTTACTACAGCGCACTGGTCTTGCTGATTGTCGACCATTATCTACTCCTGTTTCTTCCGGTAGACAGCTTTCTCGACATACTGGTGATCCTTTATCTGACCCTACTATGTATTGGAGCACTGTTGGTGCTTTACAGTATCTTGTGCTGACACGACCAGAGATTGCTTATGCGGTCAGTAAGGTGTCACAGTTCCTTCAGACACCTACTGATCGACACTGGGTCGCTGTCAAGCGGATTTTGCGGTATCTTAAGGGTACCATTTCTCATGGGTTATGTATACGTCGGTCTACTTGTATTGATTTACATGCTTATAGTGATGCTGACTGGGCTGGATGTCCTGATGATCGGCGTTCTACCACAGGTTATTGTGTATTTCTTGGGCCCAACCTTATCAGTTGGAGTTCTAAGAAACAACATACAATTGCTAGGTCGAGTACAGAGGCTGAGTACCGAGCGCTTGCTCATACAGCTGCTGAGTTACGATGGATTACATCTATATTACATGAGTTACATATCACGATGACTTGTCCACCGTCTCTTTGGTGTGACAATATTGGAGCTACATACCTTGCAGTCAACCCGGTGTTTCATCAGCGCACCAAACACTTGGAGATTGACTTGCATTTTATTCGTGATATGGTTTTGGGTGGTACTTTACATGTTCGGTATGTTCCTACTACATTTCAGATTGCAGATCTTTTGACCAAAGGATTGTCTAGTGTTCGTTTTGACAGTCTGAGGTCCAAGCTTCACGTGGATGCTCCCCGTTTAGCTTGAGGGGGCGTATTAGAGTATATACATAGAGTTAGTTAGTTCAGTTTGTTACCAGTTTGTTATGTTTGTTCCATCCCCTTCTTCTATATATATGGGGGGTTTGCATTATATGATTACTAGTTGATGATATGAGATCAGATTAGTTTGAGCATGATACTTACCTTTATCCATAATGGCATAATATAATTGGCTCCGTGTTTAGCTTGAGCGGCATATTAGAGCGTGTATACGTATATAACAGTTTAGTAAGTTATGACAGCCGTGCCAGTTCATGCTAGCTGTCAGCCAATTGTTGGTGGTTACTAGTTAGTTAGTTAGTTGTTTATATACATAAAGGTGTGTGATGTATGATTCAGATTAACACAAAAAAATACAGAAATCAATGAATACATATTAGCCTGATTATCTTTAGAAAGTCCTTTGTTGTGGTACTCACGTTGATAGATAGTTAACCTATGTTTTTATAGCCAAATCGGACGTCTTACACTCCATAAGACCACATTTAAAACACGGGACGATCTCATAAATAATTTAAAACAATATATGAAACTAATGTATCTTGGATTTGCAATGTTAGCTCAATAAAATACCCGAAAAAACAAAATATGAAACATGGAGGAGTATATGAGATTTTGATTGAATTAAAATGGATACCGTTTCAACCACTAGGTTTGGTCTGTTGGTTTAACCGATCTGGCTAGCAACCGGGTGGTAAATGGACTTAGCTACTAGCAAGACCGATTATGTAGCCGGTTTCCATCCGGTTCTAAGAACATTGTATTTATACACCCAAGTTTGTCGGTTCAAACAATTTTATCTTATAAGCCATTCTACAATCCTTTCCATTCGTTTCTTCTAATATCGAGCTAAATATATGAACTCAAGTTTGATAATTTGGAATAAGCGATTTAAAAACAAAAAACAATTTGAAGTATACCAATACATAATAGGTTTCGGATGAGTTGAAGTAAGTGATTGTTTTTATAGTTTTCAGTCGACTTAAAATACGTGGTCAAATCCTTTTTGACGACTTTATTTTTTGGCTTTTCTATTATAGTTGCTATACTGAGTGTATGGATAATACCGTAATAAACTAAACCCATACTTACCGAATATCCTTCACTAACATATTTAACATTGTGTATAATTAAATTTAGGCGCAATTAATAATTATTCTCAAAAAAAAAAAAAAATTCTTTTACTTTTCCTTAGACTAAGCGTATGGGGGCCGGCTTAGGCCCGGCGCCGGTCCCCCACACCGCCCCCCTCGGCCCATCCCGGCTTGACCGGCTACTCCCGCTCGAACTCGACGGGCCAACTTTGAATATTATATCCGTTTGACAACGGATAGTTTAATAAACAAAAATTTCCTTTTCAAATTTAAATATATACCATCTTTCTCATCCATTTTATACCATTATTCTCTCATTTCATCCATTCTTCTCCAACTCTCTCATCCTTTTTATAAAAAACAATCCCATTTTTAATAGAATCATGAATCCCTTCAACCCAAACAACCCCAACCCGAACAACCCCAACCCGAACAACCCCAACCCGAACAATCCCAACCCGAACAATCCTAACTTTTTTTCGAGTCCCGCTTACACTCCGGCTATGGATCCTTCGTGGGGGAATACACAATATCCGTTTTCGGGTTTCCAACAATCACCTAACGCCTTCTCCCAAATGTCCCAAGTTCAACAAATGCAACAATACCAAGCACTCCAACAATTCATGCAACGCAACTCGGTTCAACTTGATCAATTCCAATCGCAACCGCAACCCTCGGTGGAGCTTGACGATGATGATGAAGTCGTCTCTGAATCGTCACCTAAAGAACTCAAGCGCAAAAAAAACACGGGGAAGGGGAAGGCGGTTGACACCGAACCCGACACCGGAAAAAAAGGCGGTTCGAGAGCAAAGCCGAGACAGTGGACAAAAGTAGAGGAGGAGGCGCTAGCAATTGCGTATCTTAAGGCCTCAACTTGTCCGATTTTCGGTATGATTTTTTTTTAAATTTAAATTTAAAAATATTTATTTTTTAGTTTTAATAATGCAATTTTTTTTTTAATTTTAGGGAAAAATCAAACGGGTTCTAGTTTTTGGAAGGCATGTACGGAAAGATTTAATACCCTTATGGGGGAAGGCCCCTACCGTGATCTCGAATTCGTATCGGCCAAGTGGCGGAAAATGAACAAGTTGATTAATGATTTTATCGGGATTTATAACCCACTTTACATCAATCGTCCTAGTGGGAGTAGCGACGAGGACGTTCTTAACCTTGCGACGTCTAAGTGGGAAGCAAAAAATCCGCCTTTCCCGCACATCCGAGCCTGGAACATTTTAAAGAAAGACCCTAAATGGGCGCCGATTCCAAATGAGGTCGCAACTGCTAAACGGACTAAAACTTCCGAGTCCGGAAGTTATAGTGCGGGAGGCTCCACCGCTCGTTGTCAAATCGACATAAACGACGAACCGGAATATGACGAACCGGAATATCACGAGATCGAACGTCCCGGCGGAAAGGACAAACAAAAAAAGAGGCGGCCGCAAAGCGCAAAGGGGCCGGCTCGAGTGGAGGGGGCGGCTCGGGTGGAGGTGGCGGCTCGAAGGCGTCTTCGAAAATGGACGACTTAATTTCCGAATTCCGTTCGTTTAAAGACTTTGCGGCCGAAAAATATAATCACAAGAAAAACGTGTCGGCCGACTACGCTCGAGCGGAGGATTTTAGGATAATGAGGTTGGATCTCGACTCGGTTCCGGAGGATGAACGAGAGGTGTATCGGAAGATGAAGGAAGAGGTGAAGAAAAAATGGACTTAGGAAATGTAATTTTTTTTTAGGAAATGTAATTTTTTTTTAGGAAATGTAATTTTTTTTTATATTATGAAATGAATTTATTTATGTTGTTTTATGTTGTATTTTATAATTTTTATAAAGTTTTAATTAAGTTAATAAAAATAAACTTAGAAAATTATAAAATATTAACGTGGGGTAGCCCCATCCTCCATCCCCTGAAAAGTGAAGGAGGCCCATCCTCGACGAGTCGGTGATGTGACGCCTACGTGGCGGCCCATCCTCGTGGGATGGCCTCACCATACCCGTTAGTCTTATTCCACTTTTGTAGTTCCAAGTTCCCAAGACGTCACCGCCTATAGTCTATAGAACGACTTGTTGAGGTCACAATTTTGCCAACTTATTTCCATTTTTCTTGTTTGCTAGCATCTGATGAGTAGGCAATGACGACGTCTTACGATGCGTGTTCTTCGAATGTTCGTCTCAATATAGGTCATAATAATATATAATTATATGATATCATTTTACTATTTTACTCATAATTCTCTGTCATTTGGCTATGAGTTCATCGATAATTAGGTTTTCAGTTAAGTTTCTTATTTTTATCGTTCTTGCTACCTGACCGTAGATTATTTGTTTGTCATAAGTTTATAAGTAATTTATTAATGCATGATATTTGAAATTTAGGTTTAGCCGCTTAGCTGATTAGATTTTAACTAGGGATGACAATCAAACCTGAATCGGATGGATAAACCCGTAACCCGACACATTTGGGACAGGTAATCGGGTATGGGACCGGGTTTGGGATTAATTATCATTTTTTACGCGGGTTTGGTATTTGATGATATACCCATTTACCCGATTGTATATCCGATAGAAACCCAACGGGTTTAGGACGATCTAATTGAGGTTGGGGTTGGGATTACCTATACCCGTCCCAACTCCCAAACTCACCCCGTTGCCATTCCTAAATTTTAACTCATGGATAGCCCAAGGACATGAGTATTAGGATTAGGTTAATTTGTCGTTATAAAACAATATTAGTGACATATTTAACGAGGTTTTGCTATACGTGTATACGCACCTCTTTCTTTTTCTTTTTCGAACGGCCAACAAAATATTATACAAACCACCAAAAGACGTCCAACAAGAAGCTAGACGCCTAGACTGCAACGAGCAGACACGGCTAACAAAAGAAAACAAACATCAAAAACGGAAAAGGAACAAGCTAGAACAAACAAAAAACTAAGCTCCATAGACATTGAAGCTGCACCATTGTTCCCACATAAGCGCCAACTCCTTAGACTAGTGTTTGACCCAAAGGAACGCTAAAGCTTTAGTCTCTTCGACGGCTCTAGCTAAAGACGCCTGCTTGTTATTGAAAAGCAAATCGTTTCTCATATGCAAATACACCCCATTCCCGATAGAATAACGGCATGGAAAGCTTTCCTTTTTTTCTTTTTCTTGGACCCCTTGAAGAGGACCATACATTTACATACCCCCCCAACCCGTTAGCCCGGCTCATGAGAAACTCACACACGCCCAAAAGGTTCACCTGGCATGTGGCGTTAGCCCATAATGGATGGTCTTATTAAGTCAAACACATTATCTCTCTACTTTAGTAAGTGGTACATTTAGTCTCACCTATTTATAACTTTTGCCGAAACAGGTGGAAAGAAGTTTTGCACAACTGTTGAAACGTTAACTCATAGGGAGCCTAGCTCGATGCTTGCTGCCATGTTCAGTGGTCGCCACACTCTTTGCAAGGACTCTGAGAAGGTAAGTATGTAATGTAGACACAACATTTTTTCCAGTTCTTGCTTTTTTATGAGTAACACTCAAATCATACTGAAAGGAACATTTGGTGTATTTGCAGGGATATGTGTTTATTGACAGGGATGGGAAGCATTTTCGGCATATTTTGAATTGGTTGAGAGATGGTGTAGCTCCCATTCGCAACCTGTCTGATTTAGAGCGTGTAGAGCTTTTGCGGGAAGCAGAATACTATCAGCTTCTTGTAACTCATTTTTTACTGTTTTAAGTTTCCTCACAGAGCTATTTTTGTTAGCAGAATATTATCAGCTTCTTGTAAGTTATTTTTCTACTATTCTAAGTCCTTCTTTTGACTATTTCAGGGATTGGTGGACATGATAAATGAAGTCTCGAATAAGAAGGATGAACAAATGGATACTGATTTAACACGCACTGATATTATCAAGATTGTACAATATGCAGTTGGCGGGCGTGTCAGTTTAATAGGAGTGAATCTCTCTGGGCTTGATCTTTCAAAACTGGTATGATCAAGTACATCTTGTTTCGGAAGGTACTTGATTTAACACGCACTAATAAACTAGTTCTTCGGATTGTAACCAATGCAGTGCTTGAAGGGTGTGGACTTCAGCTTTGCAAGCCTGAAAAAAGTTATCTTCTCGGGCGCTAATCTTCATCATGCTCAATTTCAGGTAATTTATGTGACTTGGTTTTTAACTTTTTCCACCTTAACTAATTATATATTTAATGTTATTGTTGGGTGCGTTGTGTACACGACTTTGTAATATAGTGGTTTATGGTTGTCTTAATAATTTGATCTACAATTATGTTTTCTGTTTTTATTCCAGGGAGCAGATGCTGAAAATACCAATTTTCAAAATGCAACATTGACCTAGTAAGATTTTCATAACCTATTATATGTTCTTGTTATGAAGTTTTAATTTTCTTCCATTGTCAACTCAATTGATTTGATTTATTGTTGCCAATGGAAGATGTGAGTTCACAAAGGCTAATCTTCGTGGAGCGTTGCTGGCAGGGGCTAATCTTCGGAATGCAAACTTACATTGTAAATATCTCTCTTTATAATTTTTTTTTAATTCATTTTATAGCAATAGTTTTATATATTCCTCTTATTTACCCAAGTAAAATAAAATTTAAAATATTCAATATACCCAACTGCTATGTTATGCCTTATATCGCCTTCTCTTAAAACTTATATCAAGATATGATAGTTTGGAGTGGAAGTTTAAAAGAGAAAGATATAATGGTCATATTATTTGTTATAATATGTAGTTAATGGAATCTGTAAATATGAACTATCTTGAAATTGCTCCTTTGTAGAATGTTTGGATTGTATTTATTAAGAAGCTAAGCCACGTGATCTTGTAAGCAATTGGGCAAGTATGTGATGGAGATTTCGTTGTTACATCATGTTTCAAAAAATTATATATTTGCATATGCGTGTGTGATAGGTTCTCAGTTATGTGATGCAGACTTGAGATCTGCATGTCTTGAGGTATGTTTAGCTCTGGCTTAAATACACAAATTATTCTTAGTTCTAATTCTTGGAAAATTTCTATATTTTTAGAATGCTAGACTCACATATGCGAATTTGGAGGGCGCCAATCTCGAAGGAGCCAATTTAACGGTTTGTTAAATATTTAAGGTTTATGGTTTAGTGTTTAGGGAAAATTCTGATTAATTATTGGTTCTCTTTATTCGTTGTACTTTTTAGGGCGCTAAAATGAGAAAGGCCAATTTGAAGGGTGCAAATCTTCAATGTGCTTGTCTTGTAGATGTTGATCTTAAGGATACAGTAAGTAACTTTGATAGCTGGTAGTCTGTCACACACATCCCATAAAAGTTGAGATTGAGATAATAGGTTTCTTAAACACGAGACTATTAATCAAATGACGAAAATGCTCTTTAATAGTGACAAATTGGTGCATAACCACTCATAGATTTTTAATATTATTATTATTAAGACTTTTGTTTCAATCTTGTAGTGTTTGAAAGGCGCGAATTAACGTGGGGCAAGTAGGCAATCTATATATATGATTAGATTTAAGACACAAGAAAGTTTGCGGTAATCTTTTCTTTTATTTTGCTCTACCGAATTTCGGTCTTTTGTTACTCTATGGTTCTGTGCATTGTATGATTTTAGTGGTTTTTGATTTAAAACAAGCTTCCTGAACTTCTTGTATGTACATACTGATCATTGGCGAAGCTTGAGATTTCCGACCGGGGGTCGAAAAGGTATATACCCAAAATATTCTATAAAACGGGGGGTCGAAAACGTATATACCCAAAAATTTCTATACGAAAACTATATACTCTCCACTACTGAGCGAAAAGTTCGGGGGGTCGGTCGCCCTCTCTCGCCCCCACAATGCTGCGCCACTGATACTGATTACAGATTATCGACTTTTTAGACAGTAGAAAATTCGTACAAAGGATAAATAGATAATAATCCAAGACATCAACGTATATTAAAATTAGGGAAACTGCAAATTGGGTGCACGACCGTGCTGTGTCGTATGTTTGCCACTTAGTTTGCTGGCTGCAAATAGTATACAAGTCATTAATGCATATGATACATGAGATGTAATAAAAAAGAACCAACCATGCACCCCACCTTCTGTTTCTTCCCCGTCCGAATTTTTAGACGAATTCCAAATTCGTACTCCTCAAATGTTTCCTTCAACAGTGACGCCCAGCCATCGGGCAACGAACAAAGCTCTTGAGATGGTCTCATGTGAGTAAACTGTGAAAGCAAAGTATATTGTACATAGGTTAGGGTGGCTGGATACATATTGGGTTTACGTGTGACGGTCGCATCCATTAAGACCACCCGTATATTAAATTTATTTCATACGTTACTTAACTCTATAATATCCAGCTTCAATATATATTAATTTTATTTCTTACCAAGTTTAACAAAAAAAAAAAAAAAAAAAAAAAACAACAGGTATGACTTAATAAACAGCTTCGTATATTTGTTGTTAAGAATTAAGTAGTTTTCTTTTTTAGTTTGAACTTTGAAACAAAGTGAAAGATTTCTACAATTTAACAAAATCGGATTTACTTTCTTTTTATTTCATTTTTCTTCACAACTTAACCCAAAGTTAACCACTTACACAAGCCATTAGTTGTGTGGTTTCCTAGTGGGACTAGCCGTACGTTTGACTTTCGAGCATCCACTGCTGTATGCGTTTGACAATAGGGTGGATTGAAGGGCCAGATGATATTGCCCTAAATAGATGTACTCCGGTTTTGAACCCGGGTTTCCTGTTGACATTTGAAGTTTGATGCGAAAGCCCAACCAGTTGCTCTACTTGTTGTTTAAAAAAGATTTACAAAATGTAGAACAATATGTTTTTTTTTTCTTCTTTTGCCATGCATAGACCTGGCAAATTGAACCCGAGCTCCCTTTTTTGGGTCTGTATGGGTGTTTTTTATTTTATTGATGGGCTCATTTGGGTCATAAAAAAGAGTTTAGCGGGTCTATTTGGGTTAAATAAAAAAGTCTAAAAAAATCAACGGGTCAAAGCGGGTTGGCTTGGGACTTTTCACACGGGTTATGATGGGTGGATAAGAAAGAAACTAGGGTTTCAACGGGTTGCTGAAACAGAGCGTGCTTAATTCTTTTAAGATTCAAATCTATTTTTCATTCCACAATCGATCATCATTCTACAATTGGGGCGATCATCTTCCAGCTGGTTTGTCATCCCCTTCGACACATTGCAGACGAGATGAAGGCTTAGAAAAATCACCGACTTTTGCTTTCTACCGATTCTCTCAGACTCTCAGATCCTAAAATTTGACAGTTGATTGGGTCGGATCTGGCATATGCCGGAGTGTTTTGCGCTATGAACTAGATAATTGGTCCGAAAGAATAGTCGCCGGAATTGACCTGCGCCGTTGCAGGTAGCTACCGGAGGAGCTTAAATTGCTTACTGATATGGCGTCATATCACATAAATTCGAACAGGTTTTGCGGAACAATCCCAAAAAACTCTCCGAACTTGAAGATCATTTTCGAGCTTGATATCAGCAACAACAGGTTCGCCGGAATATTAGTTCCATGGTTGTCTACCTGCAAGCTCTGTATCATGTCTGATTCTTTGAACATAGTTTTTTATAAACATATCACTTTTGGATCAAAGTGATATGTTTCTTTTTGTAGGAAAAGTCATTTTTTTAAACCGACCCAACCCAAACCGACCCGAAACCCGTTCTGACCCGGATCCGTTTCAACCCGAAACCCGTTCCGACCCGGACCCATTTCAACCCGAACCCGTTCCGACCCGAACCAAAATGACCCTTTCTTTAATTGACCTGTTTTGACCCGAACCCATTTTGACCCGTCACCCGACCCACCCGTTTTGCCAGGTCTAGCCATGCAGGAAGAAATAAAGTATTAGAGCTGTAATTTAAATCTAGAAAATTCATAAAGGTGTAAATGACCATTGATCTACCTTGTAATTTTCGAATTTAGTCCCTTGGATGGGAGTATCGAATTCACATTTTGGACTACTATTAAAAGTTGAAACAACACTATGCATAAAGATAGTTGCTTAAAAGATATCATGATAACCAGGGGCAGAGTGAGAATTTTTTTTCTAAGAGTGTGTATTAAGGGTTCAACCATATTTTCAAATGATGTGATCAAGATTTTATCTAAAAAATACACTAATTTTTTTCAAGAGTTGCGCCCGCGGCCCGCCCACCCACCCTTCAAGACAGGTCCGCCCCTAATTGGTAACATAACCAACTAACCAAGTTTTCATCGTTACAAGTTTTAACCAATTTCTTGACCACCTTTATCACTTTGTTTTACTTTTAATTTCACAAATCTACAATAGACACCTATCACTTTTAGCATAAAGATTAAACAGTACAATAGAACTTTTCTAAAGCAGCTTAATGTATAAATTCAACTACTCTACCTACTAATTTATTGTTGGTAATATGAACTCAACAATTTTAGACTTCTGGGAGTGGGGCTTGGGTTTGAAGTTTGGGTTGGGGGCTTGGGTTGTCATGTGGCGGAGATGGGCTCCACCAGGCCACCCCAAAAAAAGTGGGGTGTGGTAGCGGCGTGGGTGGACATGTGGCACTTGCTATTTTTTTTAAACTAATTAAAATTTCATTTAATTATACATCTATTAAAAACAAAGCTAATGAATAGTAGCTGTCACATCATAATGAATAGTAAACTTTCCTTATTGGTTGTCTTTGTTGACTTTTTTCCCCTATACCCTTTTTTAGTGTGTATATATATCCATTTTCTTCAAAGTTAGTTAGATTGTTCATCATGGTGGAGTGGTTTTGTGGTTGTATGTGTTTTAAAGAGACTCAAGTTCAAATCATGGAGTCTTTTTTTTTTCCATTTTATGCTTACATAACTTCACGCCATCTTCCTTTTTCTCCTCTTTCACACGTTTTTCTGATTGTATTTATACAATTCTTATTCCTTATTTGTTGGGTTAGTGGATGCTTAGACATCGCAATAGTCGCCATCGCCAGGAGTTACTAACTCGCTTGCTACCAACGGCTCTGTTGTATGAAAACTCCACTTGTCAACTTAAAAATAAGACACTAAATAGCACAACTTTAATAACAACCAAGTATTTAGTCGCAATAAATAGTTTTACAATGACTTAGTTTTGTCGCGCCGCAACGCGGCGCAGCATTAAAACCTAGTTAAATTAATAAACTAACTAAAAAACTACATAACCTTGTGGTTGGCTGTGGGGTATGTTGGCCGGGTTTGGTGGTTGACGGTTTTGTGGCGGGCTAGGGTTCGGGTTCTCTTGGAAAGCGAAGGGGTTGTTCGGGTCGAGGTTTCGGTTAAATGGATACATTGTAGAGGATTATGGGTTGAATTTATAAAAACATATAGAGATTGAAGAAGGTGAAAAGTAGAGAAGTGAAAAATGAGGGTTGTGGTGTGAACATAACTTGTGAGTGTTTGAATACATAGAGTACTTTTTGTAATTTTTGAAGGTAAAAAACATAATTTGCAATATGGTGTATACATAAAGGTTAGAAGGCTAATTTGTTATTTTTGTTGGTAATTAAAATCTCGTTAATAATTTTTATTCCCTTTTGTAGTTCCAACGCTACCTATAGAAAACAGTTTTCAGGCTAGCCAACTTTTCACCTTCTATCTCCTCATTTTTCTTGTCTGCTTTTCATTTCATCTCTCAAGAGGGGATGGCCTCTTCTCCGCCTGTTCGTCTGAATATAGGTCATAATACTTATATCATATTTCTTGCTTTTCATTTTACTACATTTCACTCGTAATTCTCTGTTAATAAAGTTTGGTTGCTACATACGATTAAGTTGTTATAAGTTCAAGTAATCTATTTGGACCCATGGAAATTGAGGTTTAAGCAAGGGTGTAAACAAGTCAAGACGTTTGTAAGTTACTTAAGATCGACTCGCTAAAAAGCATGAATTGTGAGTACTATCCTAAAAGCATGAATAGAGTTGAACATAAATGAGCCTAAAATCAACTTGTACATAAACGAGCCCGGGCCTGAACTTCACTTGTTGAGCTAGAGCTGGCTCACGAGCCTAAAAGAGCCTAGTAATTATTTAATTTTGTTTAGTATATTTAACATGTAATTTTAATATAAAGGGATGGTTTTTGGTTAAAGAAAGTGTCAGTGAACTTAGACCATAGGGTATGGTAAGGTTAGTCCCCAAAGAGACCACCCGTCTCGTAGGCGCCACCTCACCAAGGGTGGAGAACCATCCCCAAGGGTGTGGAAGACTACCCAACCCATAATATAATACTGTATTAATATATTAAGTTTCTTTTTTTATCGTTCTTGCCACCTGACCGTAGATTATTTATGTTTATTTTGGTTGCCACATACGATTATTAGTTTGTCATAAGTTTAAGTAATTTATTAATGCATGATATTTGAAATTTAGGTTTAGCCGCTTAGCTGATTAGATTTTAACTAGGGATGACAATCAAACCCAAATCGGATGGATAAACCCGTAACCTGACACATTTGGGATGGGTAATCGGGTATGGGACCGTGTTTGGGATTAATTTTCATTTTTTACGCGGGTTTGGTATTTGGTCATATACCCATTTACCATTTTACCCGATTGTATACCCGATAGAAACCCAACGGATTTTACGACGGGTTTAGGACGATCTAATTGGGGTTGGGGTTGGGATTACCTATACTCGTCCCAACTCCCAAACTCGCCACGTTGCCATCCCTAAATTTTTAACTCATGGATAGCCCAAGGACATGAGTAATTAGGATTAGGTTAATTTGTCGTTCAAAAACAATATTAGTGACATATTTAACGAGGTTATGCTATACGTGTATACGCACCTCTTTCTTTTTCTTTTTCGAACGGCCAACAAAATATCATATAGACCACCAAAAGAAGTCCAACAAGAAGCTAGACGCCTGGACTGCAACGAGCAGACGCGGCCAACAAAAGAAAACAAACATCAAAAACGGAAAAGGAACAAGCTAGGACAAACAAAAAACTAAGCACCATAGACATTGAAGCTGCACCATTGTTCCCACATAAGCGCCAGCTCCTTAGACTAGTGTTTGACCCAAAGGAAAGCTAAAGCTTTAGTCTCTTCGACGCCTCTAGCTAAAGACGCCTGCTTGTGATTGAAAAGCAAATCGTTTCTCATATGCAAATACCCCCCATTCCTGATAGAATAATGGCATGGAAAGCTTTCTTTTTTTTTTTTTTTCTTTTTCTTGGACCCCTTGAAGAGGACCATGCCCAACCCGTTAGCCCGGCTCATGAGAAACTCACACACGCCCAAAAGGTTCACTTGGCATGTGGCGTTAGCCCATAATGGATGGTCTTATTAAGTCAAACACATTATCTCTCTACTTTAGTAAGTGGTACATTTAGTCTCACCTATTTATAACTTTTGCCGAAACAGGTGGAAAGAAGTTTTGCACAACTGTTGAAACGCTAACTCATAGGGAGCCCTGCTCGATGCTTGCTGCCATGTTCAGCGGTCGCCACACTCTTTGCAAGGACTCTGAGAAGGTAAGTATGTAATGTAGACACAACATTTTTCCAGTTCTTGTTTTTATATGAGTAACACTCGAATCATACTGAAAGGAACATTTTGTGTATATGCAGGGATATGTGTTTATTGACAGGGATGGGAAGCATTTTCGGCATATTTTGAATTGGTTGAGAGATGGTGTAGCTCCCATTCGCAACCTGTCTGATTTAGAGCGTGTAGAGCTTTTGCGGGAAGCAGAATACTATCAGCTTCTTGTAACTCATTTTTTACTGTTTTAAGTTTCCTCACAGAGCTATTTTTGTTAGCAGAATATTATCAGCTTCTTGTAAGTTATTTTTCTACTATTCTAAGTCCTTCTTTTGACTATTTCAGGGATTGGTGGACATGATAAATGAGGTCTTGAATACGAAGGATGAACAAATGGATACTGATTTAACACGCACTGATATTATCAAGATTGTACAATATGCACTTGGCGGACGTGTTAGTTTAATAGAGTGAATCTCTCTGGGCTTGATCTTTCAAAACTGGTATGATCAAATACATCTTGTTTCGGAAGGTACTTGATATATGTACTTGATACTGATTTAACACGCACTAATAAACTAGATCTTCGGATTGTAACCAATGCAGTACTTGAAGGATGTGGACTTCAGCTTTGCAAGCCTGAAAAAAGTTATCTTCTCACGTGCTAATCTTCATGGTGGACCACGACCACTGCACTGCTACATCGTGCTCAGTTTAAACCCCCCCCCCCCCTCTAGTTATTTTTATGGCGTTTTTCTGAACTATGTGTTTTTATGGCGTTTTAACTAGGTATTTTCATGGCGTTTTTCTGAACTGAGTGTTTTATGGCGTTTTAAACTGAGTTTTTCATGGCGTTTTTTGAACCGAGTGTTTTATGGCGTTTTAACTGGGTATTTTCATGGCGTTTTTTCTGAATTTGGTGTTTTTATGACGTTTTATTTGAACAGCCAGTTCATGTGTGTGAGTTTTTTTGACAATATTACCCCTTAGGGTAATTTAGCATCAATGCCACATGTCAACTCCAAAATCGTTCTCACCGTTCTCACACTTTTCACCGTTCTCTCTAAACCCTGACCCTATATATATATAAACAAAATTATTTTATGTATTATTTTTTATGTTTATTTATTTTTGTATTTAAGGTAAAATGACTAAAATACCCTTATATGAGATCCACTTGGTCAAATTTAACTATAAAAATTAACTAAGTTAGGTGTAAATGACATAACTTGCGAGTGTTTGAATACATAGAGTACATTTTTTTTTTTTGTAATTTTTGAAGGTAAAAGACATAGTTTGCAATCTGGTGTATACATAAATGACGGTTTTTTTTTAATTTACTCATTTTAAAAAGTGTGGGTTTTTAGAAGGCTAATTTGTTATTTTTGTTAGTAATAGTATAACTTATTAATTCACAACAGTCGGTGGAACAGTATACTTTTGGGTCTATAGGATTTGACCACAGTTTGATAACAACTCAGTTTCACGCCACAGGTTTTTCTCGGCGTTTGCAACTTTTGTCCCTCAACAGAAAGAACGGGTATAGAGCAAGAGCTGTTGGTAGAGATGACCGACGCAAACCAACGGCGGCGGTAATGGCTGTCTCCGGCGATGACGGTGGCTGTCGTCGTCTTCAGCGGCTTTGACACTGATGGAGACGAAAAAAGGAGGGCGACTTTGACCCACATTAGTAACTAACCACTTTCACTCGAAGTACACGACCACCAGACTTTCGGCGGTGACCACGGTGGCCAACCACCACCGCTGGAGACGGAAAATGAATAGTTTTCATACTTTGGCCCCAGACTTTAATGATTTCTCATTTGGGCCCTACGATGTGACCTTTAACCTTCATCAACGTTCCATTCAGAGAAAATAATGGTCAGGTGGAGGAAAGAGAGGGTGTGGTGGACCACGACCACTGCACTGCTACATAGTTCAATATTGATTTACCGGAGCTTAGCCTGAACTGGCCAGAAATCTAGCCCCCCTCGCCGGAGATGGCTGATAAGTCTCCAGATCACCACCATCTTCGTCATCTCCACCTCCTCTCATCACAATCTCTACCTTTTTTCACGGATCTGGTAGACGACCACCTTTACAGTGGCCGGAATCTTTCGAAAACCTTACCTTTGCCGCTCATCGGTCCAATTTGTCACCACCAGTGGGTTTCTTAGCTTCATATTAGGGGTCGGGGGTGAAGCACGCACCGGAAGGGGCGTCTCCGCCGCAGCACCACCGCGACTCCGCCAGGCTTGCCGGATTTCATATTTCTCTCTCTCTCTCTCTCTCTCTTTGTATATAGAGCTATTTCTCTCTCTATAGGGAAAATGATGGGTCTGTGTGATGTATACCAAGTGTAATGGTTTTTAGCTCTCAAATGGTTTTAAAGAAAGGCAAAGGAAATGTATCAAGTTTTTAATACAGCAAATCCATTCGTTGGACAAAATAACCTAACTTGGATTTAAATTTCTAAACATTGATTTCTAATATTAATTCGAGACTTTTGTTATCCCCTTTTCTATATAAATTGATCTTTTTATGTTTGAAAAATAAATAGAATCTAACTTATTTTAGCTTCATGTATATTTATCAAATAGCTACAATCTTAGCTCCATTTATTTTAGAGGCTCATTGCCAATTTATTTCAGTGTCTCACACTACTAATCTACTTTTTATTTTGATGTTCTGACGTAAATTATACACAAAAAAAAAAAAAAAAAAAATCATACGTAAAGGGTTTGTCTTGAAACCCAAATTAAAAACCTAGGATGGAGGGTGGTCACCCTGAGTTTTTGATATATGTTTTTATGGTTTTTGATATTCTTTTATTTGGTTTTTTTCTTATTTTATTTCGATCGATTTAAAATACGTGTTGATAACCTTTTGGCCGTATCATAACTTTATTTTTAGGATTTTTGTTTTCGGTTGTTATACCGAGTGCCTATACCGTAACGAATCGATTTAATACCGACCGAATTCCTGCGCAACGCGCGGGGATTTTTTTTTTGAACGGCAAATTTGGATCACTGACGGACTACTGGAGTATCATCGTGCCACCAGCGGAACCACCCGATCATATCCATCTCCACTAGGCATAATGCCTACACACCAATTCAGGAGGAAACCCAATAAATATGGGAAAAACCCCCTTGTGGGAATCGAACTCAGGACCTATTGGTTTCAAAGTCTTATCCCACCCCCAAGATGCCACTAGGCTATAAAGCCATGGCCGCGCGGGGAATTTTTACTAGTTAAAATAAAATCTCGTTAATAATTTTTATTCACCTTCTATCTCCTCATCTTTCTTGTCTGCTTTCCATTTCATCGGTTGCACTGCGAACATCTCAAGAGGGTATGGCCTCTTCTCCGCCTGTTCGTCTGAATATAGGTCATAATACTTATATCATATTTCTTGCTTTTCATTTTACTATATTTCACTCGTAATTCTCTGTTAATAAAGTTTAGTTGCTACATACGATTAAGTTGTTATAAGTTCAAGTAATCTATTTGGACCCATGGAAATTGAGGTTTAAGCAAGGGTGTAAACAAGTCAAGACGTTTCTAAGTTACTTGAGATCGACTCGCTAAAAAGCATGAATTGTGATCGACTTGCTAAAAGCATGAATAGAGTTAAACATAAATGAGCTTGAGCCTAAAATCAACTTGTACATAAACGAGCCCGGGCCTGAAGTTGTGGAGCTAGAGCTGGCTCACGAGCCTAAAAGAGCCTAGTAATTATTTAATTCTGTTTAGTATATTTAACATGTAATTTTAATATAAGGGATGATTTTTGGTTAAAGAAAGTGTCAGTGAACTTATTCCAAAATTCTCTGTTAAATATTCAGTACTGTTGCTGAAACAGGTGGAAGAAAATTCTGCACAACCCTTGATACCCTAACTCTTAGGGATCCCAATTCAATGCTTGCTGCCATGTTTGGTGGTCACCACACTGTTTGCAAGGATGAGAAGGTAAGTATGTAATGTAGACACAACATGTTTGTTTGCGAGATCATGTGCATTTCATATTTTGGTTTTGTCTGATGCGAGTAATACTGAATTTCTTAGAGCATCAAACTTTATTAACAATGAGCATGCAGATTATTTTTGTGCTCAAAAGGAACATGCTTTGAACATGTTGTGTTATCGCAGGGATATGTGTTTATTGACAGGGATGGGAAGCATTTTCGGCATATTTTGAATTGGCTGAGAGGTGGTGTAGCTCCCATTCCCAAATTGTCTGATTTGGAGTGTTTAGAGCTTTTGCAGGAAGCAGAATACTATCAGCTTCTTGTAAGTTTCTTCATGGATCTTTTGTATGGTACCAACTGTGTATACATGTTCAGTAGGCTTGAGCTCGGCTAGTTTAACTTAAAAGTACGAGTGCTCGAGCTCAGCTCATATTGAACTCTATTTCGCTTGAGCTCGACTTGTGAGTAGTTTTCCAAGCTCGAGCTTGTGAGTCGTTTATTTTTTATTAATTAATTTATTTACATATATAATTATTTTTTTCTATTCCTTTATTGTAATATAAATATATAATAATAACATATATAATATAGTTATTTTTATCATAATTTTATGGGTTAATGGATTTAAACACCCCCAACTATTGCCATTTGGCCGATGGCACTCTCAACTTTCACTTTGGCTCCCACCACTCCCAACTTAACACTTGGGTTGTTGTGTCACCCCGTCGTTAAATAAACACTAACTAGGTTAGTTCTTTTTGCTGACATGGCCATTTTGTCCAACGTGGCATGCTGACGTGGCCTGTTTTTATCAGGTAACATGCTGATGTCTATATTTTTATTTTCAAATGTCTATTGTTTTTTTTTTAAATCAGATTCAAATTGAAAGAAAAAACAAATAGATATAAACCCAACCACCACCAACCTAGCCACCATCAACCTGATTCAATGAGCAGCCACCACCTCCTTCCCCATCTATCACCACCGCCAACATCAACTCAGCCACCACCTCCTTCCCCCTTTCTCACCACCGTCACAATCAACCCAACCACCACCAACCTAGCCACCACCTCCTTCTCTCTTTCTCACCGCCGCCACAATCAACCCAGCCACCACCTCCTTCTCCCTTTCTCACCACCGCCACAATCAACCCAGCCACCACCTCCGTCCTCCCTTTCTCACCACCGCCACAATCAACCCAGCCACCACCTCCGTCCTCCCTTTCTCACCACTGCCACAATCAACCCAGCCACCACCGTTCCGCTTTTCTCCCAAAATCAAAAACCGACATTCAATCCTCGATCCACCAAATCCACCCAAAATCAAAACCCTAATAGGCTTCTAGATTAAGCAGTTTTGACTCCATCGCCGTTTGTTTTCGATATTATATGGAATAGGCTTCCAGATCCAGATGAACACTGGATGGTGGTATGGGTTAGGTGGTCGTAGTGGGTGGTGGCCAATGGTTCTTGAACAGGGGAGTATGGTCGTGGGGTGGGTGGTTGCGGAGGACGGTGGTGGGGTGGGTGGTTGTAGAGGACGATGGTGGGGTGGGTGGCTGCGAAAGACTGTGGTGGGTGGATGGCAGTATGGTGGTGTGGGGTGGATGTTGGTGGTGTTAAGTGTCTGTGTGTGAGAGAGAGAGAGGGCGGCCGCGTCCATCGGAGATCGGAAAAACGGCCAGCGGTGGTTCCGATTAGGTGAGATGAGATGGAGTGGGGATGATGAAACCCTAACGGTGAGATGAGATGGAGCGGTCGAAGTGGTGGTGTTAAGTGAGAGTGAGGGATGTTTGGTTAAACTGATATATAATATATAAACTGATTTATATATATATAATATATAAGTTTTCATCATCAGCATGCCACCTCATTAAAATAACGCCACATCATCTAAAATTAGCCACGTAGGACAACAAAACTAACCAAGTTAGTGTTTGGTTAACGACGGGGTGACACAGCAACCCAAGTGTTAAGTTGGGAGTGGTGGGAGCCAAAGTGAAAGTTGAGAGTGCCATCGGCCAAATGGCCATAGTTGGGGGTGTTTAAATCCATTAACCCTAATTTTATAGGTAACAATATATATGCTATATAAATATCATCATGCAAATCCCATGAATAGCAAAGCTAAGGTAGAGTCTGAGAAGGGTAAGATGTAGACAACCTTACCTCTACCTCGTAGGAATAGAGAGCTTACTTCCAGTGAGACCTCCCCCCCCCCCCCATTCCGGCTCGATAGTAGTTTTGCATCATGCTATGGACATAAGGCACATGCCACTCAACAATCAAAACAAAGGAACAAAGACCGATTAGTGCATCTATCAACGCCACCACACATGATGCATGATTAAACGTTCACTGCTTTTAATGTTATCTTCTCGAAATTAGTAAAATAACGTTAAGATTAGTGCACTTTCACTTTTGCCCCCCCAAGTGCCCACACACTGTGGCAAAGCTTGAGATTTCCGACCGGGGGGTCGAAAACGTATATATACCTAAAAAATTCTATACGAAAACTACATACCAGACACTACTGAGCGAAAATTTCGGGGAGTCGGGCGCCCCCGGCCCCTACAAAGCCGCGCCCCTGCCCACACATATATATATTATATGCGCACACCGCATGAGTAGTATTTTTGGACATTGCAGTAATAAAATATATTCTATATATTATAGGTTTAGAAGCCCTAATAAAATTTGAGCTGGCTTCCATATAGCTTGAATATATTTAGAGCTGAAATACTTCTAACCAAGCTAAAACACAAATCATTTGCATGCTAAAATATTGGGATAATTTTTTTTTCTTAACCGTGAGAACCCGGCACTAGAAAACTCACAGCCCCGCTATTAAAATATTGGGTTTGGTATTTGGTGATATACCCATTTACCCGATTGTATATCCGATAGAAACCCAACGGATTTTGCGACGGGTTTAGGACGATCTAATTGGGGTTAGGGTTGGGATTACCTATGCCCGTCCCAACTCCCAAACTCGCCCAAATTATAATTGGGGTTAGGGTTGGGATCTCAATTGATTTGATTTATTGTTGCCAATGGAAGATGTGAGTTCACAAAGGCTAATCTTCGTGGAGCGTTGCTGGCCGGGGCTAATCTTCGGAATGCAAACTTACATTGTAAATATCTATCTTTATAATTTTTTTTACTTCATTTTATAGCGATAGTTTTATATATTCCTCTTATTTACCCAAGTAAAATAAGATTAAAAATATTCAATATACCCAACTGCTATGTTATGCCTTATATCGCCTTCTCTTAAAACTTATATCAAGATATGAGAGTTTGGAGTGGAAGTTCAAAAGAGAAAGATATAATGGTCATATTATTTGTTATAATATGTAGTTAATGGAATCTGTAAATATGAACTATCTTGAAATTGCTCCTTTGTTGAATGTCTGGTTTGTATTTATTAAGAAGCTAAGCCACGTGATCTTGTAAGCAATTGGGCAAGTATGTGATGGAGATTTCGTTGTTACATCATTTTTCAAAAAATTATATATTTGCATATGCGTGTGTGATAGGTTCTCAGTTATGTGATGCAGACTTGAGATCTGCATGTCTTGAGGTATGTTTAGCTCTGGCTTAAATACACAAATTATTCTTTGATCATTCTTAGTTCTAATTCTTGGAAAATTTCTATATTTTTAGAATGCTAGACTCACATATGCGAATTTGGAGGGGGCCAATCTCAAAGGAGCCAATTTAACGGTTTGTTAAATATTTAAGGTTTAGTGTTTAGGGAAAATTATGATTATTTCTTTGTTCTCTTTATTCGTTGTACTTTTTAGGGCGCTAAAATGAGTAAGGCCAATTTGAAGGGTGCAAATCTTCAACGTGCTGTCTTGTAGGTGTTGATCTTAAGGATACAGTAAGTAACTTTGATAGCTAGTAGTCTGTCACACACATCCCATAAAAGTTGAGATTGAGGTGATAGGTTTCTTAAACGCGAGACTATTAATCAAATGACTAAAATGCTCTTTAATAGTGACAAATTGGGGCATAACCACTCATATATTTTTAATATTATTATTATTAAGACTTTTGTTTCAATCTTGTAGTGTTTGAAAGGCGCGAATTTATGTGGGGCAAGTAGGCAATCTATATATGATTAGATTTAAGACAAAAGAAAGTTGGCGGTAATCTTTTATTTTATTTTGCTCTACCGAATTTCACTCTTTTGTTACTCTATGGTTCTGTGTATTGTATGATTTTAGTGGTTTTTGATTTAAAACAAGCTTCCTGAACTTCTTGTATGTACATACTGATCATTGGCGAAGCTTGAGATTTCCGACCGGTAGTCGAAAATGTATATACCCAAAGTATTCTATAAAACGGGGGGTCGAAAATGTATATACCAAAAAATTTCTATACGAAAACTATATACTCTCCACTACTGAGCGAAAAGTTCGGGGGGTCGGCCGTCCCCTCCCGTCCCCACAATGCTGCGCCACTGATACTGATTACCAATTATCGACTTTTTAGACAGTAGAAATTTCGTACAAAGGATAAATAGATAATAATCCAATACATCACCGTATATTAAAATTAGGGAAACTGCAAATTGGGTGCACGACCGTGCTGTGTCGTATGTTTGCTACTTAGTTTGCTGGCTGCAAATAGAGTACAAGTCATTAATGCATCAAACATACTTAGTTTGCCGGCTGCAAATAGTGTACAAGTCATTAATGCATATGATACAAGGAGCTGTATATAAAAAACAACCAACCATGCACCCCACCTTCTGTTTCTTCCCCGTCATTGGCGAAGCCCTCCCCCCCCCCTTTTCCCGAAACTGGGGGGGGGGGGGGGGCAACGTATATACCTATATGAAAGTACTATTCATAACACTACGAATCGAAAAGTTCGGGGGACACTATCCTGCGCCCTTGTTCCCCGTCCGAATTTTTAGACGAATTCCAAATTCGTACTCCTCAAATGTTTCCTTCAACAGTGACGCCGAGCCATCCGGACCAACGAACAAAGCTCTTGAGATGGTCTCATGTGAGTAAACTGTGAAAGCAAAGTATATTGTACATAGGTTAGGGTGGCTGGATACATATTGGGCGTACGTGTGACAGTTACATTACTTATATCCATTAAGACCACCCGTATACTAAATTTATTTCATATGTTACTTAACTATATATTATCCGGCTTCAATATATATTAATTTTATTTCTTACTAAATTTAGCAAAAAAAGAAAAAAAAAAACAGGTATAACTTAAAAAACAGCTTCGTATATTTGTTGTTAAGAATTAAGTAGTTTTCTTTTTTATTTGAACTTTGAAACAAAGTGAAAGATTTCTACAATTTAACAAAATCGGATTTACTTTCTTTTTATTTCATTTTTCTTCACAACTTAACCCAAAGTTAACCACTTACACAAGCCATTAGTTGTGTGGTTTTGTAGGATCGTGTACGGACCCGAAACGAGTCGTTCAGAGGCGTTCTACACAATATGAAAGGCGGAAACAGACATATTGTGTGTAAATCAGCAAGATATTCACTACTAACTGTCTTTTGATTGATATTGGAGCAATTACAAATCTGTAGACACTTCGACAGAGCTTCGCCGTCGGAAACAATCTTCTTAATTCCGTTTCAAATGAACCGGAATCACTCCTATATATAGACATTCTAATTCCGCTTGAACAGACTTAAGCGGAATACCATTACAAGCGAAATCAGCCAACTCAAGCGAAATTACATCATTCAAACGGAATTACATTGTAATTCCAAACGGAATTACTTGATGCTCCTTTCAAGCGGAATTAGCAGTTCAAGCGAAATTAGCCATTTGACAAGTTTTCTTGAACTTCGTGCCCTGAATAATGCGAGACTCGATACAAGACGAAGTCGACAGACGTATGCACCAACAGACTCCCCCTCGGATGTTGACGAGTCTTAAGTGTCGAGTCTTCAACGTCTTCAGTCTTTATCAGTCTGATCGCTCTTTGAAGTATCTTGACAGTGTAAGTATCCTCAAAACTTTATCTCTTTCTCCTCTTCAGCATCAACAGACTCCCCTCGAACAATCTTTCCTCGGATGTTGATTGCAATTTGGCTTTCACAGAATCAGGATCATGACCTGGTTTTATATTCAAGCTCAGAATCCAGGCTATCCTGCATATCCTCTACCCAAAAGTAAATTTTCATATTTTCAACTTGACAATTTTAAAATTTACTAATAGAATTCTTTTAAGAGTACCACATTTATTGTGAGGTAGATATGATTATAACAATTTTAAGCTCTGATGAACCACTTGTGGACACATATTCAAAATATTTTCTTATTTAGAACACATACTCCCCCTCACCACATGCTCATCATGTTTAGCACTTGGAATTTTGAGAATCAGCTCTCCAACACCAGTTGTCGAAAATCTTTTTGTATTTTTCAAAAGTTTATGCTAAAACACACTAAAATCTTTTTGGATTTTTGAATGAAATGAAATGCAGTAAAGAAATATATACAGACAATATTTTTGTGAGTTTGTGTAAGAGGATCATATCAGTTTTTGACAAGTCACAAGTACCGTTGAGCTTAGTTACACATTAAGAATTAAACAATTCACTTAGATTGCCGATATACTGATCCACTTAAATTCCTACACAAATTTCAACTGATTCAGGATATGAGTTAGGTGTATTAAGGTAGCGTTTGGTACGAAGGAATAGAAGGCGGAATGGAATGGATCATTCTATTGGAATGAAAAGAAACATGTTTGGTTGTCAAGTGGTAATGGAATGGAGCATTCCACAAGGAATGTAAACCTTCCAAATATAATAATTTTCATTCCTTGGTAAGGTGGTGTTTTTTTTTTCATTCCTTCAAGGAATGGAAAGATATATTATTATTATTATTATTATTATTATTATTATTATTATTATTATTATTATTATTATTATTATTATTATTATTATCAGTATTTTTATTATTATTTTTTTACCATTATTATTATTATTATTATTATTATTGGTTTTAATAACTCACTCACGGGCGACACCACTGCTGCCATAGCTGCCGCCGTGACTACCATCGCCGCCGTCACCCACTTCCGCCGCCGCCATCATCCCCGTCACCCACCACCATTGTTGTCGCCACCACCTACCTCTGCCCCCGCCACCACCCATCGCCGCCACCCACCGCCACCACCTCCGACCATCGCTACCATTGCCACCTATCACCACCCACCACCACCGACTACCGTCACTCATCACCGATTTTATTCCTTCGTCTATTCTTTCCTACCAAACAACACAAAGTACTGATTCATTTCATTCTCACATGGTAACCAAACAAGACATGGAATGGTAATGATCCATTCCATTACATCTTCCATTCCATTACCTCGTACATTCCATTCATCCGTGTATTCCATTACGCCATACCAAACAGACCCTAAGAACTTAAACTCATTCATGTGTCCCACCTCTTGAATATACTCCCGTATCCAGATCCCAATATTCAGTCTTACAGGTGAGTATACCACAGATGATATCTGTAAGGGGTTAAATGCGAAACCGTGAGAGCTCAGGTCAGAACTTCCGTTCAGCAGAGAGATGACGGCTCGACTTTTGGTGGGTCCCCTTTAGAGGATTTTTTTTTAAAACAGCACATGATTTGCATTTTGCAATATTTCATCATTTTTTATGCTGTGGGTAGGCTTTATTTCAAGCAAGCTTAAAGTATTCTCCGGGGACTAGGCCATTGCTTCCACAAAATCAGAAGTCCCGGGATAATACCCCAGATATCACTGAGCATAAAGACCTAGTATCTCAGAAAGAGGGATCCTTCAAACGTAATTTCAGGGGTTACCTATATATCCAAGTAGTGTTCCCCACAAAATAAGCAAGTTTGAATTTTAAGTTTATATCCCGAAAAAGCTTACTAAATGTGTAAAAACCTATCGGCATATCATCAGTGAGACCGTTTAACGCTATATAAACATTACATTTCTTTAGTATACTGTAACTGTCCACTGATGTGCTATCATTTCCTCTTTTTGACAACAAAACTCTTTTTGAATTTTATCATGTTTTTGCCTTTTTCAAATTTTCTAATGTTTTTGGATTTTCTGAAAAATCTTACTCCCCCTAAAATACAAACACATTTAAAGAAATTTGAAAACAAACTATACAAGTAAATTGACAACTGATATCGAATCACTTCACTTCGCCATCCACTTGGCATAAACAATCAGAATCCCCCCCCTACAACAAACTATTTTCTCATTATTATTTCAAAACACTTAAGTTTGTTTTAACCAAAATGATTTTTCCGGAAAATAAGTTTTGTTGATTTTACCACTTGTAGGTTAGGGGTTCATCATATTGTTCTCTAATCACTTGTAGAAAATCAAGTACAACTTAATGTCCCTGATTTACCACTTGTAAGTCGAAATATCATTTAACAACCATCATTCACATCTGTGATATTTCTCAAGAAAGATGCCGATTCCTGCTCCACACTTACCAACCTGGGAGCTCCGGCAAGTCAGGGTTTTTACTTGTGAAAAACTGCCATCCAAGCCTGACCAAACTTGGATGTTTCTTCCTCAACTTCACGTGGGTAAAATGTTGCTTTCTTTGTTTCATAGAAGTCCTTTACCCCTTTCACCTTACCCTCAACCATTTTTCCAAAAATCTTTTTCACATTTCCATTAAACGCTTTCTCGACATCAAATTCTTTCTTCTCAGAATAGAACTGATTCGAGATCTCAACCTTCCCAACTTTTGATTTAAAATTTTCAACCCTCATTGGTGGAAAATTAACATCATCCATTGGAGGTACTGAGTTTTCATCTTTTAACTCAACTTGTGGCTCGTCTAACTTTGTGGAGTTAGATTCATCGCCATATTTCAAATCAAACTTTTTAACAACCCACATTTGGTTGTCCTTAGCTCTCTTTTTGTAAAAATGAGTCTTTGAACATTCACCAACTTCATATGTTGAATTTTCAAAAATTTTGAATTTTTCAGTTGGTGGTTCAATTTCTTCAACAACTTTTTCTTTGAGTTTTTTAGAGACTTCCTGTTTTGTCTTTCTTGCTTGAGAACAGTTCCATGCAATGTGACCAGCTTCATTGCATTTATAACAGGTTCTTGTCTCCCTTCTTTGATTAGCTCCATTCATCACATTCTCTTGCTTCTTGGTAAGGAATTCTCTGTTTGATTGCTTCCAGAATGAGCTTTTTGATTCCTCTTCACAACTTGTCCCTGAAACAAATTTTGTATTTGTTTTAGCAGTTTTTTCATGTTTATAATTTTCTGGTGGAATAAATCCAAGACCTTTCTTTTTGAAATTACCGTTATGGTTTGATTTCTTTTGAAAACCAGAACCAGAACCGTAACCTTTTTTCTTGTTTAAACGTTGTTGAACTCTTGAAGTGTGTTTTTTAGGTTTTTCAGTAAGATTTGCATCTTTTATTTCAAAAATATTGATTTCTGTTAGTTTGAAAACCTTTTTGATCTTTTCAACTTGAACACTTCTTATTGGAAATTCTTTATCAGAATATAATTTGTCAGAATCATTCAAAGTGTATGCAACTTCAAATGTTTCATCCTTCAAATTAGATTTTGATAAAAGAAATTCTTTATTGTAAACCCTTTTAACCGACGACTTTGGACTGTTGACTGATGATGATCCCGGACTTTCAGACTCAGACTTTGACTCCGACTCCTCATCTGTATCCAACACCTGATCGACCACCTTTTTTATTAACTCAGACTCATGATCAGTGTCAGACGATGTGAATGTGACGTCAATATTTTCTGGTAACTCGTCAGTTGTTTCAGATTTTAACTCTATATTGACCGCCTTATTGACTTGCTCCTCATTCGGTTTTCTAGGAGAATATCCTTCCCAAATCGGAGGCGGACACTTGTTATAACTAACACTCTGCTTCTTACCAGTATCCTTCTTCTTTGGCTTCTCATCATCTTGAAATGCTTCAAAACCTGCAACAGTTGGATAAATTCGATCAATGAGATAATCAGAACTAGAATAACTCTGTAATAAACGTCTAATTCTCTCATTCTCAATCTTTTCATTTTCCAACTCCCGCTGCAACTTTGCACATTCCTCAATATAGTGATTTATGGCTTTTTTCTTAGACATCATCACAGCATTCATCATGGTCAATGCATCTTCTCTTTCAGAATTAGTCTTTTGTAGACCAGTTACTGTTCTGTTTAGCACATCATACGATTCTTTCACATAATTGAGATTGAACAGTAATTGTTCTTTCATCTTATCTTGCTCACTCAACTTCTCATCTTTTTCTGCACATTGCTTGCAAGATTCTAAACACTTTAAGCAAGGCTTGATGACTTCCACAATCTTTTCAACTTCGATGACCTTCTCAACCTCAATCACTTTCTCAATTTCAATCACCTTCTCATCTTCACCATTCCTCACAGCAATATTAACTGCCTTACTTTGTTCATTCTTCATTATCTCAGCAACATCTTCAACCTTCACCTTTTTCAACTCTTTTGCTGCTTGTTTCTTCTTCAACTTCTCCAAGCGATCTGCAAAATAAAATTGAAAACTTTCAGGAGATAAATGAGTTTTTGCTACATTAATATGTCTTTCTTCCTCATCATCACCACTGTCATCAGTTGGTGATTGATCAAACTCTATTGTATTCTCAGAACTATCATCTGAAGAACTAGAATCAGATGGTGTTTGATCAAAATCTAATGTTTTTTCAGAACTATCATCTGAAGAACCAGAATCAGATGATGTTTGATCAAAAACAATTGCTTCTTCTGAACTTTCATCGGATGAAACAGATTCTTCTTCTTGATTCTTTTCATGAACACCAATCATTTTCATCCATTCTGTAAACAAATCAGGTTCTTGAACTATCTTTGCAATGAAAGCTTTAAACTCCCCATTCACATCTACAAACTTATCCCAGCTAAATCCTGGAGCCATTTTTTCATCATCTTGATCAATGATACCATAATAAGCTTTCTTGTTTGCATCTTCGATCATTTTCCCATGAGCAGTTTGTGAATCTTTTTGTTGATATGGTTGATGAGCAACTTGTTGATATATGGCTTTCCGATAGTAATCATCTTTTCCAAACGGATTCTTTGCTCCACTAGCCTCTTGATTTTTGCATTCTCTTTTGAAATGACTTTTCTCCCTGCATCGAAAACAAGTAACTTTAGATTTATCAAAACCCAAAGTAGAAACATGTGCATCCAGAAAATCATTTCTTCCTGTGATCATTTTAAACTTTTCTGCTCTCCTCAAGACACTAGCTAGACACCATTTGATGTCCATGAGCTCCATCTCTTCAGCGTCTATCTGATCGTAATCCTCTTTCGTCAGCATAGGATTTCCGATCCTTCCTGCAACCAAACCTTCATAGGATTGTAGCACAGTTGCAAATAACGCCATGTGATCTTTTGCAATTTCTTCAGAAAAACTTTGACCATCTGGAAGATTCAATGCAATGTTGCACTGTATCACACAACCATTTCCACTTTTTGAACTTTGAGAATGAAAACTTGAAGTTGAATTCTTTGGATTAACACTCGGATATGAAGAAAAACCACTGCTGCTATTTGGACTTTGTTCAACAGTTCCAGATAAGTCTCCAGCACTAAAAGCAGTTTGAATCTTCGGACTCATTTCAGCCTCTTGAACATTTCCTTTGTAATACATTTTCACATCCTGTTGACCACTCGGATTACTCATCCTCGCAATCTTTTGTTGTTCAAGATCTTGACCCTCAATCTTCTCGATGAACTGAGAAATCGTCAAACCATCATATACTCCGGTGTTCTTTAAGATCATAAAAAATATACCCCATTCTTTTTGAGGTAAAGCATCAGCTAATTTGTCAACCCATTCCTCTCGTTCTTTGGTTATGCTTAACAATGACATAGAACGCACTAAGTGGCAATATCTTTCAATTAATTTCTTTGTATCTTCCCCTGGCAGACTTGTGAATAGATCAAATTCTTTCTTGAGCAATGCCTTTTTACTTTCTATCATCTTATCACTTCCCTCAAACTTGATTTTAAGAGCATCCCAAATTGATTTTGAAGTTTTGTCATGTTGAAGCAATACAAAGATGTCTTCTTTAATAGCTTGCTGAAGTAGACTAATCATCATCTTTTCAGCTCTGTACATGTCTCGTTCTTTATCAGTGAATTCAAAGATTATTTTCTCAACTTGCAGATCAGTACGTGGTAGTACATATTTTTTCAAAATACACTCCCAAGATCTCAAATGATTTGCTTGAACCCAGTTTTCAAACCGATCTTTCCAACCGTAATACTCTTCAATGCTCATTAGCTTCGGGGATTTTTGCGTAGTTCCAGTCTCATTTTCCAAGTTCATGTTTTGAGCAATGGTAGCCGGAGTAGTCGGGGATGTTGCAAATGCGTTGTAAAATTCTTCACTCATTATTCGGTAAACTTTTTCACAAAAACAAGTACTTTCAAACGAGATTAGGTTTCAAACGAGATTACTTCCAAGCGAGATTACCTCTTCAAGCGAGATTACCTGCACACAACTTCAAACGGAATTAAGACTCAAACAGTTTCAAACGGAATTCCAACTTCAAGCGAAATACCCTTTCAAGCGGAATATCTAATTTCGCTTGAAAACACTACTCTTTCAAACGGAATCACAAACTTGAAACGAAATAACTAATTTCGCTTGAAACTTTCAAGCGGAATTACCAATTTGAAGCGGAATCACCAAACGGAAATAGGTTTTCAAGCGGAATCACTGATTCCGTTTCAAATTTTCAAACGGAATTATGGTACTCGTTCAAACGAAATTAACTGTTTGGCCCATTTTTGTCACTTTTACTTTGAATTTTGATCTGATTTTCTCAAGGGTTTGTTAAACCAGGATTACGCTTATGTTGTGAAAAATTCAGGCCATTTTAACCGTTAAAACTTGTTCAATTGATAAAAGAAGATGTAGAAGTAAGAAAATGAGATGAAATCAAGCTGAAATCTGCAGAACTCCTCATCCTGTGCTCTGATACCACATGTAGGATCGTGTACGGACCCGAAACGAGTCGTTCAGAGGCGTTCTACACAATATGAAAGGCGGAAACAGACATATTGTGTGTAAATCAGCAAGATATTCACTACTAACTGTCTTTTGACTGATATTGGAGCAATTACAAATCTGTAGACACTTCGACAGAGCTTCGCCGTCGGAAACAATCTTCTTAATTCCGTTTCAAATGAACCGGAATCACTCCTATATATAGACATTCTAATTCCGCTTGAACAGACTCAAGCGGAATACCATTACAAGCGAAATCAGCCAACTCAAGCGAAATTACATCATTCAAACGGAATTACATTGTAATTCCAAACGGAATTACTTGATGCTCCTTTCAAGCGGAATTAGCAGTTCAAGCGAAATTACCATTTGACAAGTTTTCTTGAACTTCGTGCCCTGAATAATGCGAGACTCGATACAAGACGAAGTCGACAGACGTATGCACCAACAGGTTTCCTACTAGGACGGGCCCGTACGTTTGACTTTAGAGCCTAATGATATCCACTGCTGTATGCGTTTGACAATCGGTTGGATTGAAGGGCTAGATGATATTGCCCTAAATAGATGTACTCCGGTTTTGAACCCGGGTTTTCTGTTGACAATTGAAGTTTGATGCGAAAGCCCAACCAGTTGCGCTCTACTTGTTGTTTAAAAAAGATTTACAAAATGTAGAACAATATATTTTTTTTCTTCTTTTGCAATGCAGGAAGAAATAAAGTATTAGCACTGTAATTTAAAATCTAGAAAATTCATATAGGAGTAAATGACCATTGATCTACCTTGTAATTTACAAATTTAGTCCCTTGGATGGGAGTATCGAATTCACATTTTGGACTACTATTAAAAGTTGAAACAGTACTATGCATAAAGATAGTTGCTTAAAAGATATCATGTTAACTAGTGGCAGACTCAGAATTTTTTTTTCTGGGAGTGCGTATTAAGGGTTCAACCATATTTTCAAAGGGTGCGATTAAGATTTTATCTAAAAAATACACTAATTTTTTTTCAAGAGTTGCGCCCGCCCTCCCACCCGTCAAGGCAGGTCCGCCCCTGAATTGGTAACATAACCAACTAACCAAGTTTTCATCGTTACAAGTTTTAACCTATTTCTTGACCACCTTTATCACTTTGTTTTACTTTTAATTTCACAAATCTACAATAGACATCATTTTTAGCATAAAGATTAAACACTACAATAGAACTTTTCTAAAGCAGCTTAATCTATAAATTCAACTACTCTACCTACTAACTTATTGTTGGTACAGATATGAACTCAAGAATGTTAGACTGCTGGGAGTGGGGCTTGGGTTTGAAGTTTGGGTTGGGGGCTTGGGTTGCCATGTGGCGGAGATGGGCTCCACCAAGCCACCCCAAAAAAAGTGGGGTATGGTAGCGGCGTGCAGTGGGTGGACATGTGGCACTTGCTATTTTTTTTTAAACTAATTAAAATTTCATTTAATTAAATTAACAAACTAACTAAAAAACTACATAACCTTGTGGTTGGCTATGGGGTATGTTGGTCGGGTTTGGTGGTCGACGGTTTTGTGGCGGGCTAGGTTTTGGGTTCTCTTGAAAAGCGAAAGGGTTGTTCGGGTCGAGGTTTCGGTTAAATGGATACATTGTAGAGGATTATGGGTTGAATTTATAAAAACATATAGAGATTGAAGAAGATGAAAAGTAGAGAAGTGGTAAAAGTTTTAAAAAATAAGTGAGTATTTATAAGTTTGAAAAAGAATATTTTTTTTTATCTAGCCCTTACCCAACGGCTACCCCAAACGGTCGACTTTTCCTAGCCAATCCCAGTCATCCACATCATCTCCCCAACCCGCCCACGCCAGAGGGGCAACGCCGCTACCCAAGCTGGCCCGTTGTGGCTAAAACGGCGTTGGTTGGTTTCCAACTCCCCAAACCCAAGCCCACACCCCGCGGTCTTATGATGAAAAATGAGACTGGAGGGTGGAGGGGCTTGAGTTAGGGGCATTGCTCGACACGTGGTGAGGGTGAGATCCAAAAACTTATGGTGAAAAATGAGGGTTGTGGTGTGAACATAACTTGCGAGTGTTTGAATACATAGAGTACTTTTTGTAATTTTTGAACGTAAAAGACATAATTTGCAATCTGATATATACATAAAGGATGTATTTTTTTTTTTTTTTTTTTTGTAATTTACTCATTTTAAAAGTGTGGGTTTTTATATTTTTGGTGAAACTAAAGGTTAGAAGGCCAATTTGTTATTTTTGTTAGCAATTAAAATCTCGTTAAAATCTTTTATTCCCTTTTGTAGTTCCAACGTTACCTATAGAAAACAGTTTTCAGGCTAGCCAACTTTTCACCTTCTATCTCCTCATTTTTCTTGTCTGTTTTTCATTTCATCGGTTTGTTGGTGCACTTGTGTCTGTACTTTGTCTGTATTTCGTCATGATACAAAACGATGTCTTGTGTTAGTCTGAGTTACGTCTTAGGCTTGTTATTATGTGTGTTCGATGTAAGTTTGACCAAGTCAACCATCCTCCTGGTTTGACTTGGCCAAACAGTTAACACATTGGTTGTAAGGTGTTTGTGTCGAAGGTTGCGTAATCGAAGGATTGGTTATATCCTTCGATGAGCTCGAAGGATAAACCTTCGATGGATATAGATGGACCTCGAAGGATATCATCCTTCGAGGTATATGTGGATCCTTCGATAGGCTTCTGATCGATAGATGATCCTTCGATCAGTCTATCTGATCCTTCGACCAGACGTGCTGTGATGGATATATATATCCATGTAATGTGTTCACTTCATTTTTAGACATTAGAGACAGAAATAGAGAGAAGTGTGTGAGAAGTGAGTGAACTTAGTCTTGTAGAGAAGGGCTGTAACCGTGTCTACGGAAATACAAGGGAAAACTTTGATATCTCGTGTGTCTACCTTTCTCTTCTCATATAAACTACCGGTTTGCACTCTAGCTTGGATTCCGCACTTGCTAGTGTGTTAAACATAACAAGGATAAGGTTTGACCTCATCCTCCGAGGGACCTACAAGTGGTATCAGAGCCGTGGCTCTTTTCCTTGTTAAAAACCGAGTTTATACAAGACTTTGGAGTGTTTTTGGACAAAACTCACATGGTTTAGCACCCGTTTTTAGTGTTTTTCTCGCTTTTCCAGACGTAAAAACTTGTTCTAAACTAACCGGGTGTGTTAAAGAACGGGTTGGGTAACTTAAAAACTTGTTTTTGAGAAGGTTGGTAATTTCCGGCCAAATTCCGGCTTACTCCGGTGACCGGTTTTTCTGGATAAGATCAGTCTTTTAACTAATATTTTATTGTTCAAATCTTGTTTTTGGTAAAAGTATGGTCTGACCATACCTTTCTGCCGAAAGATTTCTACCAACCCATCACCTTTTCACCAACCTGTCACTTTTGTCAACTGTGTCAGTGTCGATCGAAGGATATCCTTCGAAGCAATCAAGAACCATCTTCGGTGAACAATAATGCTCTCGACAATGAGGATTTTCTCGATGCTACCGATTTGAAAGAATCTTCAGAGGATGATGAATTTCTCGATGCAGATCAAGAAGCTCCAATAACAGCAGTACATGGTACTTCAGAGGGTACATCTCCAGTGGATGTCCCTAGAACAGCTGAAGCTACTGCATCATCCTCTTCGTCAATTCCGGGCATTGAATTGATTGTTGATCTCAATCTCAACAATCTGGGTACAAATATTCCAGTTCAAGATAATCCAGAAACAAGGATTCACAATACCCATCCTCAACAAAACATAATCGGAAATGTACAAAGTGGCGTTCAAACAAGAAACATGTTGCCAAAACAACAACAATGCAGGCTTGTATGCAACTATCCGAGAATCTGGTCAACAAAATGATTGGTCTTTCGCGTGTTATGTCTCACAGGAAGAGCCAAGAACTTGGAAAGAAGCTTTGAAAGATAACTCTTGGGTTGAAGCGATGCAGGAAGAGCTGCAACAATTCCAGAAGCTTGGTGTCTGGAAACTCGTAGAGAAACCTGCTGGTTACAAGAAGATTGGTACCCGTTGGGTGTTTAAATGCAAAAAGGATGACCGTGGAGTCGTTATTCGAAACAAAGCAAGGCTAGTCGTTCAAGGTTTTCGTCAGATTGAAGGGATCGACTACAACGAAGTGTATGCACCTGTTGCACGTCTAGAGGCAATTCGGATCTTTCTGGCTTATGCCTCATTCAAAGGTTTCAAGGTATACCAGATGGACGTGAAAAGTGCATTCTTACATGGTGTGGTGGAAGAAGAGGTGTACGTCGAACAGCCTCCAGGTTTTGAAGATCCTATCCATCCCGATCGGGTTTGGTTGCTCAACAAAGCTCTCTATGGTCTACATCAAGCACCGCGAGCTTGGTACGCAACCTTATCTAATTATCTGCTGGAGAATGGATTTCGCAGAGGTCTTATCGATTGTACTCTTTTCATCAAAGAACAAGATGGAGATCTTCTACTGGTTCAGGTATACGTTGATGATATTATTTTTGGTTCTACTAATGATGTTTTGTGTAGGAATTTCGAGCGCATTATGCAGGATAAATTCGAGATGAGTGCTATGGGGGAAATGACTTTCTTTTTGGGCCTACAAGTACAACAAACCGAGTCTGGGATATTCATCCATCAGACTAAATATGTTGGTGACATCTTGAGCCGGTTCCAGATGTCTGATGCAACGCCCATCGGTACCCCATTGCCGCAAAATCACGGAATTACTCCAGACTTGAAGGGTGAAGCTGTTAGCCCCTCATACTACCGCGCGATGATCGGATCTCTTATGTACCTCACAGCATCAAGACCAGATATAATGTACCCAACGTGCCTGCTTGCCAGATATCAAGTCAACCCGAAGGCCTCACATCTTGCAGCTGCAAAAAGGATTTTTCGTTATTTGAAGGGTTACCCTGACACCGGTCTATGGTACCCTAGGGATAATAACTTTGACTTGATCGCATTCAGTGATTCTGATTTTGGCGGATGCAAAATCGACGGCAAATCCACAACGGCTGGATGTCAGTTTTTGGGAAATCGCCTAGTCACATGGCAGTGCAAGAAGCAGACGTGCGTCGCTAAATCAACATGCGAAGCTGAATACATTGCTGCCTCAAGTTGTTGCTCCCAAGTCCTATGGATCCAACAACAAATGCGCGACTACGGTTTTGAATTCCTAACTACTCCTATTTACGTTGATAATTCTGCTGCCTTACAGATCACTAAAAATCCTGTGCAGCATTCGAAGACTAAGCACATCGAAATTAAGTATCACTTCATCCGTGATTGCTTTGAGAAAAGGCTAATCGATGTTGCTTACGTCCACACCGATGACCAACGTGCCGACCTTTTTACCAAAGCATTTGACAAATCAAGATTTGACTATTTATTATTGGTAAACGGCATTAAGGTCAAGCAAGAGTAAACCCAACATCGGAAAATCATTTTTGTAAATACCTTTGTGTTTTAAATTTGTCTTAGTTTATTGATTTTAGGGGGAGTAAATCCAAAGTTTGAAAATCCAAAAACATTGAAAAATTTCAAAAACACAAAAACAATAGAAAAACAAAAATGAGTTTCCTGGCGAGCAAAAAAAGAAAATGATAGTACATCAGTGGTCTGTCCAAACCTCTTTAAACCTTAAATGAAAAACGTTAAGCAGCTCTATATAAGATGTATCGGTAGGCTCACAATCATTTTAAAGTGTGCAGGGTGATATAAACTTAAATCGACTGAAGATCAGGTGGGAACCATTCATTGGCATATGGTCTTAGTACCGAAATTTCGTTTGAGAGATTGCCGAGGTTCTGAGATATTCGGTCTTTATGCTGCTTATCATCTGGGTATCATGGTTGTATCTTTTACCGAAAAATAACGGGGACGCAAGTCTAGATCTTCCATGATACTATACATACGTGTACATACTGCATACGACCTCAATAAGTGATAAACAATCACATGTCCACAAAAATAAGTGATAATATATCACATTTTTCCGGGAGTCAAGTTCGTCTCTCTGCTGTACGAAAGTACTGACCTGTTCACGGACTTGCTCTTGTGCCCTCATGCATCGAAAATCAAGTTCCTCATCAATAAGTGATTCTATCACATAGGGCTTGTTTTCAAACAAAATAAGTGAGTTTCTCACATCATATACGGTCAAACAGATGATAATCGGTATACTCACCGGTAAGATGAACCCTCGTGCATACCTTGATACGGGAATGTGTCGTGATGTGGATGAACACCGGTCGGTAAGTATAAATCATACCTTAACGTATCCCCTCGCCATGATTACATCTGATAAGTTGAGCTTAAGTGGACAACAATACCGATAATTGTTATAGGATGCTTATCTTAATGTTAACTAATTGAACAACAAGAGCGTTTTGGCATGACCGTACACTGATATGATTCTCTTACCCTCGAAACTCGCAAAAAGAATGTCTGTAAATATTTATTTAATGCTTTCAGTTTCTGCATCTTTGTATATATCTATTTACTGCTTTCAGTCTTTACATTTGAAATATTCAAAAAGTCCAAAAAGATTTTAGGTGTGTTTTAATATAAACTTTCTAAAAGCCAAAAAGATTTTATTTCTGTCTTATTTTCGATTGTACGATGTTGGATCTCGAGTCTTCGTTACCTGAAACCTGATTGAAAACCGAAACGACTGATTCTTCATAAACGGTCAAAATTTGCAAGGTTTGAAAGTTAAAAACTAAAATTGATAAATTTGTTAAACTTTCAAACTGTCGGACGGTGTTTGTTTGAACAATGGTCACATGTGTGTAGTTTGCTTATGATATTCCAGGCAGTTGTTCTCATTACGCGTTTAGATTTCTTGCATGTGCAGATTCTAAAGGCAAGGAGAACATGGTCGATGACAAGCTTCGGAATGATGACACGACGTGAAGGCACTCAAGTGATGAAGATGATCGAGTTGCCGCTGACCATCATCAACACCACAAGGATCTCAATTCATAAAGAACAAGTATTTCACAAGCATAACTCAAAGGGGAGCTTATGTTAAGGGGGAGTTTGTCAGCACACTTCCTACATGAAAGGGGGAGTTTGTTGGTACACTTTCTGCTTTCAAGACGTGAAGACTTTAAAGATTCTCCGACATTGAAGACTTGAAAGGACGTCAAAGACTTGAAGACACGAAGATCGAGACAAAGCTACAGCCAAGGGGGAGTTTGTTGGTGCACTTGTGTCTGTACTTTGTCTGTATTTCGTCATGATACAAAACGATGTCTTGTGTTAGTCTGAGTTACGTCTTAGGCTTGTTATTATGTGTGTTCGATGTAAGTTTGACCAAGTCAACCATCCTCCTGGTTTGACTTGGCCAAACAGTTAACACATTGGTTGTAAGGTGTTTGTGTCGAAGTTGCGTAATCGAAGGATTGGTTATATCCTTCGATGAGCTCGAAGGATAAACCTTCGATGGATATAGATGGACCTCGAAGGATATCATCCTTCGAGGTATATGTGGATCCTTCGATAGGCTTCTGATCGATAGATGATCCTTCGATCAGTCTATCTGATCCTTCGACCAGACGTGCTGTGATGGATATATATATCCATGTAATGTGTTCACTTCATTTTTAGACATTAGAGACAGAAATAGAGAGAAGTGTGTGAGAAGTGAGTGAACTTAGTCTTGTAGAGAAGGGCTGTAACCGTGTCTACGGAAATACAAGGGAAAACTTCGATATCTCGTGTGTCTACCTTTCTCTTCTCATATAAACTACCGGTTTGCACTCTAGCTTGGATTCCGCACTTGCTAGTGTGTTAAACATAACAAGGATAAGGTTTGACCTCATCCTCCGAGGGACCTACACGGTTGCACTGCGAACATCTCAAGAGGGGATGGCCTCATCTCCGCCTGTTCGTCTGAATATAGGTCATAATACTTATATCATATTTCTTGCTTTTCATTTTACTTTATTTCACTCGTAATCCTCTGTTAATAAAGTTTGGTTGCTACATACGATTAAGTTGTTATAAGTTCAAGTAATCTATTTGGACCCATGGAAATTGAGGTTTAAGCAAGGGTGTAAACAAGTCAAGACATTTGTAAGTTACTTAAAGATCGACTCGCTAAAAAGCATGAATTGTGAGTACTTAAGATCGACTCGCTAAAAGCATGAATAGAGTTGAACATAAATGAGCTTGAGCCTAAAATCAACTTGTACATAAACGAGCCCGGGCCTGAACTTCACTTGTGGAGCTAGAGCTGGATCACGAGTTTAAAAGAGCCTAGTAAATATTTAATTTTGTTTAGTATATTTAACATGTAATTTCAATATAAGGGGATGGTTTTTGGTTAAAGAAAGTGTAAGTGAACTTAGTCCAAAATTCTCTGTTAAATATTCAGTACTGTTGCTGAAACAGGTGGAAGAAAATTCTGCACAACCCTTGATACCCTAACTCTTAGGGATCCCAATTCAATGCTTGCTGCCATGTTTGGTGGTCACCACACTGTTTGCAAGGATGAGAAGGTAAGTATGTAATGTAGACACAACATGTTTGTTTGCGAGATCATGTGCATTTCATATTTTGGTTTTGTCTGATGCGAGTAATACTGAATTTCTTAGAGCATCAAACTTTATTAACAATGAGCATGCAGATTATTTTTGTGCTCAAAAGGAACATGCTTTGAACATGTTGTGTTATCGCAGGGATATGTGTTTATTGACAGGGATGGGAAGCATTTTCGGCATATTTTGAATTGGCTGAGAGGTGGTGTAGCTCCCATTCCCAAATTGTCTGATTTGGAGTGTTTAGAGCTTTTGCAGGAAGCAGAATACTATCAGCTTCTTGTAAGTTTCTTCATGGATCTATTGTATGGTACCAACTGTGTATACATGTTCAGTAGGCTTGAGCTCGGCTAGTTTAACTTAAAAGTACGAGTGCTCGAGCTCAGCTCATATTGAACTCTATTTCGCTTGAGCTCGACTTGTGAGTAGTTTTCCAAGCTCGAGCTTGGTTTGGGCTTGAGTCGTTTATTTTTTATTAATTAATTTATTTACATATATAATTATTTTTTTCTATTCCTTTATTGTAATATAAATATATAATAATAACATATATAATATAGTTATTTTTATCATAATTTTATAGGTAACAATATATATGCTATATAAATATCATCATGCAAATCCCATGAATAGCAAAGCTAAGGTAGAGTCTGAGAAGGGTAAGATGTAGACAACCTTACCTCTACCTCGTAGGAATAGAGAGCCTACTTCCAGTGAGACCTCCCCCCCCCCCTTCCGGCTCGATAGTAGTTTTGCATCATGCTATGGACATAAGGCACATGCCACTCAACAATCAAAACAAAGGAACAAAGACCGATTAGTGCATCTATCAACGCCACCACACATGATGCATGATTAAACGTTCACTGCTTTTAATGTTATCTTATCGAAATTAGTAAAATAACGTTAAGATTAGTGCACTTTCACTTTTGCCCCCCCAAGTGCCCACACACTGTGGCAAAGCTTGAGATTTCCGACCGGGGGGTCGAAAACGTATATACCTAAAAAATTCTATACGAAAACTACATACCAGACACTACTGAGCGAAAAGTTCGGGGAGTCGGGCGCCCCCGGCCCCTACAAAGCCGCGCCCCTGCCCACACATATATATATTATATGCGCACACCGCAAGCGGGCCCTTATATAAATAAATATCTAATTGCTAAATAAAATATATATAATGATTAATGAATATGTTTGTTTAGGCTCGTGAGACAGCTTGGGCCCGACACATTTTTAAAACAAATTTACTTTTCAGACTCAACTCGTTTAACCTCGGCTTGATTCGAGCTTTGAGTTAAGTGATCTCGAGTTGTTCATGATCGACTGGGCTGGTTTAGATCATTCCGTATATGGTACTTCGTAATATTTTACTATTTCAGGGATTGGTGGATGAAATAAATGAAGTCTTGAATAGGAAGAAGGATGAAGAAGTGGAAAGTGAATTAACACGCACTGATATTATCAAATGTATACAATCTGAAAAAGTCAGATTAAGAGGAGTAAATCTTTCTGGGCTTGATCTTTCAAAACTGGTATGATCAAATACATCTTGTATTTGAAGATACTTGATGTATGTTGTATCATGCATGAGTAGTATTTTTTGGACATTGCAGTAATAAAATATATTCTATATATTATAGGTTTAGAAGCCCTAATAAAATTTGGGCTGGCTTCCATATAGCTTGAATATATTTAGAGCTGAAATACTTCTAACCAAGCTAAAACACAAATCATTTGCATGCTAAAATATTGGGATAATTTTTTTTCTTAACCGTGAGAACCCGGCACTAGAAAACTCACAGCCCCCCTATTAAAAACCTGTTATTTCTCATTAATTCATTATATCTTATGCAGGACTTGTCGGGTGTGGACTTCAGCTTTGCATGCCTGAAAAATGTGAATTTCTCATGTGCTAACCTTTATCGTGCTAAATTTCAGGTAAATTATGTGATTTAATTTTTATTTCATTCACCTTGATTAATTATATATTTAACATAGTGCTTTATTATGGTCTTCTTATTAATTAAGTTGATCCACAGGAGGTAGATGCTGAAAATATCCTTTTTCACAATGCAACATTGAGCTAGTAAGATATTCTGCAAACCACCTATTATTTCTTATTGTTATGAAGGCAGTCATAGAATATAAATACGCGTTTCACCTAGCAGTCTTTAGTGATTTTTAGAGCCAACTTTTTTTTTTCCATTATTAGTCAACTCACATGATTTGGTCTTGCTTGTGGTCGTGGAAGTTGTGAGTTCACTAGAGCTAAACTTCGTGGAGCTTCTCTGGAGGCGGCTAATCTTTCGTGTGCAAATTTACAGGGCCAGTATTTTTTCTTTTCACTTTATTAAATTCAGTATTAGGGACATTTTCCTATGTCCTCTCAACACATGGTATAATTTAATATTTACCCAAAAAAAAAACTAAATAATCTCATTTTTCTATGTAATGACATTTGTGGCGTTTTCTTTAACACTTTTTGGTTTGATAAACATAATGTTATTCAAGTTTTCAGAGGTGTTTATGTAATTTTTTCAAATGTCTGGTTTGTATAAGAATTAGTTATGAGATGCAATGCTATGGAGTTGTATTTATTAATAAGCTAAGTGACTGTGCAAGTCTCTAGGTTAAGTATGTAGTTGAGATTATGATTTTTTGTGACCTTTTAAGATGGATCCTTTTTTTTTTTTGATATTTGCAGATGCTTGCTTGATAGACTGTAGTTTATGTGGCGCAGACTTGCGCTCTGCGCGTCTGGAGGTATGTTCAACTTTGGATTAAATACACATTTTATTTAGCAATTCTAGATCTTTAGAGTAATTAATTTATCAGACTGCTGATCTCACAAATGCGGATTTGATGGGAGCCAATCTAGAAAAAGCTTTTTTACAGGTTTGTATATTATTTAAGATTTTGGGTTTAGTGTTTTAGAGTAAAATCTAATTAATTTTTGTTTCTCTGTATTTGTTCTACTTTCATAGAGTGCCAAGTTGAATAATGCCAATTTGATGCATGCAAATCTTCAACGTGCTTATCTTTGTCGTGCGGATCTTCAGGATGCGGTAAGCACCATTGATATATAGTAGTTTGTTACACGCAACACATGAAAACTGAGAATATTGGTTCAGTAAATTAATAACTAAATGCGAGATACATCAATGATTTTGATTATTAGTGATAAATGTCCAACATACCTCGTTGTAGGATTTTGATGGGGCGATAATTGATGAGGCGAATTTGAAAGGCGCGATTGTAGACTCGTTAAATTTTTTTGGAGCTATTAGGGAGGGCCGGACTTTGGGGGCCCAAAGCGAATAAAAAATCCGAGCCCCTTTTTAATTTTTTTAGGCTCGTAATTTTGGTTTGTATTTGACATGAAATATATTTGGAAGAAACTTATAAAGCACTTAACCATTATATAAACTAGATGATTTCCCTAATCAAATAATGTTGGGATCCAATACATAAATCAAATCTAAGTTGGTCAAAAGAGTTTAACCTAACAAATAACAACTTACGTTAGGCTAGACGGTATGGGGAGCGTCCCCCACCCGTCCAGCCCCGGCGACGGTCCGCACACCATCCCGCCCCCCCTCGTCGGCGTCGTGATCGTCTAGATGGAGACGTTGGGGACGAAGCAGAACAGGACAAAACCATTTCCATTTCCAGTGTTTCCTTTGCAAAAATAAAAAAATAATAATAATTTAATTGCCATAATTAGTGAGGTAGGATCATCCTCCCATTTCCAGTGTTTTGTCATGGCGGATCATCCTCTATAGGACTATGATATGGCGCTTACGTGGCGGATCATCTTCCAAGGGAGGATGGTCACCATACCGCATAGCCTTATGTTGGTACACTTTATGTGGACGCGACTCGGCTCGGTTCGGTTCGACTCGGTTAGGTTCGGCTCAAGCCCGACGTAGCGACATTCCTCCGTCGTGCGCCACAGAGTTCGACACGCGAAGCACGAAGAGCCACGAACCGTCCCGCAGACACATCATCCATGACATCACCATGATGATGTCATGATGATGTCATGATGATCTCATGAGTAGACTTTACATTTTTAGGAAACATATGACGAAATCCATGTTTTCGTCAAGAATCTTGAATGGTGAACTCCCTTTTGTTTTCGTTAGTATGTGTGTGGCGAAATCCTTGATTTCGTCACACATGATTTTCGTCATATGGGATTTCGCCGTTGGTCAGTATATATAGCACAGATGTTAACAGTTTTAGTCATGAATGAGAGTATTGTGAGACTCCACGAGAGCTGAGAGACTTGTGAGAGTTTTATTGTACAAGCATTGTGTGTATATGTTTGTGAATGTTCTCATCCATTTAATCGAAGTTAATCTTTGGTTACTTGCTGTTGTTATTTATCTACTTTGTTCGGTTTGCACCGTCACGGGGATTCCGCACCCGCGATCATGTTTGTGATAAACAGGGAATAGGTTTTCGTATTGGATCCTCCGGGAAAAACGGACCTACAAGTGGTATCAGAGCTTTGGCTCTTTTCCTTGTTTAAAACCAAACATTGTTGTGATTTTAATCAAGTTGTTTCTTGTGATTTTCAGATTTTGTTCTTGAAAAAGTTATATATTTTCTGAAAAAGGGTTCAAAAATCTGTCAAAATTGTGTTGTTATTGCTATAAGTTTTATTGAAAACCTTGTTTATTGCATATTCATATGTTAAAAGATTTGGTTTTTCTTGAAAGTCTAAGCAAAATCGTGTTTCGGAAAATTTATCCGGTGAAAATTTGGCCGGAATCATCAAGTGTGTTCATCAGATCTTCATACAGTTCATAATATTCTTCATATATTTCTATATTTTGATCTTTGTTTTGGTGAATGATTGAAGTGTTATTAATAGAATATTATTGTTTGAATTTTGTGTACTAATGTCATGACGTTTTGTTGAAAATAGAAGTTTCGAAAAGAAGAAAAAGTATGGTGTAAGTTGAAATTTGTGTGTATTGTGTCAGAAGAAGATAAGGCTTCTTTGAAAAATCTCACCACTTCACTTTGAACTTATCTTGACTGAACACAAAATCAACAAACCTTGGAATTTTTTTAAAAGTGACTTCGACGAAATTACTTTTAGACAAAATCGTTTTTGACGAAATTAGAGATTTCGTCAAACCCACTCTAATTTCGTCACCAATATTTTCGTCACCCATTTGATCTTCGCTAAGCACTGAAATTTCGTCACCCATTTGATTTTCCTCAACCATATTAATTTCGTCAAACACATTGAAGTTTCGTCAAACACAAACAGACTTCGTCAACCCTCAAATTTCGTCAAACATCATAGACCACTTCGTCACCACTTTCTGTTGTTTATGAATTAAAAAAAATGACATCACGAGAATCTTCATATGTGCATGGAACAATTTAAAGTGGACTTTGGGTAAATATCACCTAAATTTGTGGGTTGGTAATTCTGGTAGGCTGTGTAACATTTTTTTGTTAACAAGATCCTAGTTGGGCCTCACCAGATCGTATCGTGGGCTTTAATCACTAAATATTGAGGTTTATTTGTCTATCATTTTTCGTGGGTGAGTAATTGGGCTTGGGTTCCTAGTTATTTTTCGTGGGTTTGGTTTTAACAATTTTTTTTAACGTCACGAAATATCTCAATTTTTCGTGGAATTCATTTGGGCCTTTGAAAGTTATTTGTTGTTAGTGAGATTTGGCCTGTTTCTATTATTGGAAAACAACAATCCAATGTCGAATACAAACCAATTCGATCCAAGTGTCTACTTTGGTAAACCACAGGTTGCTACTCCTCAACCCCAATTAGATCCAAGTGCTTATCAACCGCCAGCGCATATGATTGCTCAAGCTCACGCTTTTTCAAAACCTAAATTCGATTCAAGTGTCTACTTCGGTATGACACCATCGATTATTTACACTCCACTTCAACCTCTATTTGCTACACCTCAAGCTCAACCTCAAAAAGGCAACCAAAACCCTTTCCCTTTCAGAAATCAAACAAGTACATCCACGTCCAACTCAAATCAAACTGATGGAAGGTGTAATTGGTCTGTACAATGTGGAGGTGGAGATCAAGGAGGAACTGCGTTTTATGCTGAAATTGTCAAGAATGTCAATGATGGTGAATCTTCAGGAAATGATGACAGTTCAGGATATAGTGGCAGTACTGATGAAGATGGCTCAGGTGTGAGTGATTACAGTTCAGAATCAGATGTGAAGGAAGGAGTGGATTCTGAAGCTGATAATTTGTCGAATGATGCTAACGAGAAATCTGACTTGATCAAGAAAGCTGCTGCTGCTTCAAAAGAAATGGAGAAGTTCCTATCTGAAGATGGATCTTTCTCTTGCCAGACTGACATTCCGAATAATGTCGCAGCTTCTACAAGTCAGGTAAAATCTGAAACTTCTAGCATATGTAGTGATTGTGCTGATATGAAACATGAATGTGCTAATCTTAAACATGAATTTGAAGAGATTAAACATGAATGTGCTAATCTTAAACATGAATCTGAAACGGTTCATGGTCACAATCAGAGTTTGGTTATTGAACTGTCTAAATGCAAAGAAGCAAACATGGCTCTATGTTACACCCCTGTTATTATTTTACGTTTATCGTATAATTTAAATCCATAATCATGTAATAATAGTCACAATTACACTGAAAATACGGGTTTGTTAAAAACTTTTACAATTTAAAGTGATACAACATAATATGATTTAATTCGCCGTTTTATAATAACGACGAAACAACGTTGCGGAAGCTTTGTTTAACGTGTGTTCGGTTCTTACTCGATGCTTGATCTTCATCCGGGACTCTCGACATTCACCTGTGATCAAAACCAACTTAAAGGTCAGTTTTGATAATTAAATAACTAATACAACAAGGAAATTAGGAAAATCCAACATTGATATCTTGATCCAAAAACAATTACTTGAATCTGGCCTCCACCGTAACTTACGGTGGACACCGTAAGTTACGGTGGCCCCTGAGTTAAAATTTCTCTACCGTAACTCAGGAGGCAACCACCGTATCGATTTCAGCCCCACCGTAACTTACGGTGGGCACCGTAAGTTACGGTGGCCCCTGTGTTATGCCTCTTCCATTTTGCCGTTTTTGACACGAAAACTTTCGTATCTTTCGATCCACGTATCCGCTTGACCTCCCGTTTCTTCCTACATGATCGTAATTTGATTCTCCATCTTGTAGAGTAAAATTCAACATTTAAAACTAATGAAATTCTAAATCTTTAAGCATTCGGCTTATTGTTCAGAATCAATATTTCGACCCGTTTGTATTTAGGACCTCTAAACTTGTTTCTAGTTAGTCATAAATCATAAACTAAGATATCTAACTTTAAATCTCTATCTTGGATTCCTAACTTTCATTTAAAAGATTAGAAATCAAGGTATTTGAACAAAATAATTAAATACGAGAAATTATATATTTTGTTTTTAGCCCCTTCACCCGGCCGTGTCAAAAGATCACCCGGCCGTGTCAGCTTAACATATATTTTTCACAGCCCCTTTACCAAGATTTACATCAACACATTCAAACCTCAAAGTCTAGTGTTCATGAACTACATCTAGAACTTATATCATAACCTCAATATTCATCAATCTTACATTCTAATCTGAGTGTTCATCATATTAACATAAAACCCACTTAGCACATAATAGGGTAATTACCAAATCCCTAGTTTTGACAACAATTCATCAAATTTTCTACTAGGGTTTGTTTCTAAACCAAGATATAATCACAATAACACTCATAGACTCAACATTCATTCCAGAATTTTGATTATGATTGTTCATCATAATCTCAAAGTATCACCAAATCATAAAATTCAACATACCTTGTAATCCCCACGACTAGGTGATCACGAATTTGTAAACATGCAGACGATTTGGGTTTGATTTGAGCTTCAATTTGAGAGATTTGTTGGATTTAGGGCTAGAGCTCCATGGGAGCTTTCTCCTGGCCATCCCACGAACGCACACACACACTTTTAATGTGTGTTGTGTTTTTTTTAATAAAACAAGTTTCCCACTTGTCCATATTAGTCCCTCATGTTTTATTTTGATCAAATGAAGCTATATCTCACCATTAGTTACTTAATCACATGCAACTAACTAGGTTAATTACTCCTAGTTACTTTAACAGGTTCGGGAAGTTATAACCCGTTATGTTTTAAGCCCCGTTAATTTGGCCTTTTTGTATACTTTGTTTTCTCAAAGTATTTATTCCCCTTTTTAATTAATATTAGGTTTATTTATTTGAGTCCTAATATTTACCGGGTTAATTTTTACCACTAACGGTAATTTACCCATCTTTACTATTAACGTGGTTTGATTACCAAACCCGTTTTTTGGGATGTTACAAGTCTACCCCCCTTAAAGAGGTTTCGTCCCCGAAACCTTATTTACGTAGTTCATTGGTTTAATCAAACAAACCTAGTTTCGTTTTCAAGACTCCCGTTTCCTTTGGTCAAAAGTTTTCATGTATACTGACGCGTACGTCTTTCATGTGTAAGGCCTCGCGGGCCGTTACTTACAGCTTATAACCCTTTATATTTATTGACTGAGTTGTCACTTGACCAGTTAGTCTCGTTAGTCTTTTAATAGGTCTATCCCGCGCTTGTGTTATATTTACAAGCGCTTGTATTTGTTATGACGCTTTCTTAACTTTGAATAGTTTTACCGGCTAGACTAATTAGTCGCCGTCACTTCATACCCCGTAACTCACGTTACAACGTGATCATTTTCTATATTTCTTTTCTTGTCCGTGAGCGTGTCACGTCACGTTTAAGTTTAATTCAACGTTTCTTTATCATACTTCTTCTTTTCGAATGTATCGTCTCGCACTTATCGATGTTAAAACCCATACTCTTTGATATTTGTTATTTCCGAATTCGCCTTATAGTATTCATATTTGTTAAAACGTTATTTCTTACTAAAACTGAATTTTTAGTTTAACGTTTTTCTCTTTAACTATGTCAATTACTCATATCAAGGAAATTGACAACCCATAATTTATTGTTTTCCATTCTCTTTTTACGCGGGGATTCGTAACAAGTTCCCTCACCTTACACTATTGACCCATAGGTTCCTTCACTTAACCGCGTAGCTATTTCCTTAAGCTTTTACCTCTTTAAGGCGAGGCCCTTATGATCCCTTTGCTTTAATTCATGACCCGTGGGTCATTTTGGCCCCGTAGACCGTTACACTAATTAATATCCCGTAGGTTATGATGATCCCGTAGATCATCTTTTATTCGAGTCTTTATTCAATTGTATATACGTTTTATATACGCATATGGCGTTAAGGCACCCCTTTTTATGTTTAGAATTATTCACCTTTACTTTTTAGATTTCGTTTGACCTTGACCGTAGTCTAAGGCTACATTGATTTCTTTCGAATTATCTTTCCGACTTCTTGACTTCTAACGTCAATTACACGTCAGTTTGCCCTACACTTACCGTTACCCGGTTCTTACCTATACTTCTTTACGTCCCATTACCCGGGTTCTTTTATTTTAATGTTTTTAACGCCTATAACTCCTTTACATAGGTTTATTAATATTTCACACTTTTATTTATTCGATTCGCGCTTACTTACTTTAGCAAGTGTCATTCTTTATTAAATTTGTTTGACTTGCTCGTGTGAAAATTCATCACTTATGAATGTCAAACTTCAGTCTTTGTTCAAACCGTTCAGCTTTAAAATAGTTGAACGTAATTTATCAAAATTTCTATTTGCAGTATCTTATCGTCCTTTAGTCATGACCCAAAACCCGAGTCTTTTTTACTTTCCATACGCGTTCCTGTTTCTCAGTCTACATATGCGTTTAATTCCTTACCCATCAACCGAGTGTTTTACCGAAATCGTTATCATTGCACCCCTTCCGGTATGCATTAAGACTTCATTTCGATTTACTTGGTCATCTTAGCGAAATCCGTCGCTTTTATTCGACCATGTCTTTTATTCTTTACGTGATCACCATTGGCAGCCTTATTAATTATGAGTGACGATTATCATCGTTATCCTTGCTTTACTACGACTAAAGTTAACAACTTTGATTATCTTTTTCGTGTGGGCAACACCTTTGTTTTTATGACCCGGCGGATCATCTATACTTTGGTTTTGCTTGCCCATATTGTTCACCATGGCCCTTTCGTCCAAGATGACTTATTTTCGTGAATTTTCTTTTGATCATTCATTTATATCATCATTTACATTAATCCTTGTCCATTCTCTCGGGCTCATTATCCTAATGTAATACGCTTCCGTCACCCGGCTGTGCATTTACATTATTATCAACTATTTTGTTCATTTGTTTCATTTGGGTACTTTTAATTTGTCCCATTCACCCCCCCTTACTACATCGGACATAAATGTGTCCATCATAAGAAGTTCATGGTATCATATGCCACTACTTACTTGGCCAGAGTAAGTGATTAACACATGACACGCATGACCTTTTTATAGTTTTCACATCACGCCCTATGTAAGTAATGCCTCTATTTGTTTCTCTTGGAAACAATATCCCGAATACATTTTCTATTCGGGTTTTTCCAAGTTTTTAATCTACATATGCAACTTTCAATTTCTACATATTTGTTGCATATTACTAATTGTGCAGTTAAATTTAAAATGTGCACCTGGTAATGCTTGCCCTCACGGGCTTCTCTTGCCATTAGCCTTGTTCGCGACCGTTACGCGATTTAGGTCCTTGATGAGCATACTCTTTGGTCCGTTCCTCTGTCAAATCTGCGATTTGTTAAACTCTCGCTATCCTCATATGCGAGTGTCCTTCAACTAAAACATATACAACAATTAGTAATTTCAACATTAAAGGATATCTGTATTATAATACAAGGCTTTTCTACTATACGCATCAACGAGTGTAATTTCGTTGACTATATCTATTATTTAATTGAGGTATCGTATATTACACGATAACCCTATGTGTTGTTTACAGCACTTTAATACGCTAAACGATTAATATACATGCACTTACCGGATTTGCGATCAAGCCTCGAACCGAACACCAATCTTTATTAAGAGCATAAGGTTTAAGTCCAAGCATAGTTTTCCCACCATACTTGAATCTCTTAAACCAAGGCTCTGATACCAACTTGTTACACCCTTGTTATTATTTCACGTTTATCGTATAATTTAAATCCATAATCATGTAATAATAGTCACAATTACACTGAAATTACAGGTTTGTTAAAAACTTTACAATTTAAAGTGATACAACATAATATGATTTAATTCGCCATTTTAGAATAACGACGAAACAACGTTGCGGAAGCTTTGTTTAACGTGTGTTCGGTTCTTACTCGATGCTTGATCTTCATCCGGGACTCTCGACATTCACCTGTGATCAAAACCAACTTAAAGGTCAGTTTTGATAATTAAATAACTAATACAACAAGGAAATTAGGAAAATCCAACATTGATATCTTGATCCAAAAACAATTACTTGAATCTGGCCTCCACCGTAACTTACGGTGGACACCGTAAGTTACGGTGGCCCCTGTGTTAAAATTTCTCTACCGTAACTCAGAAGGCAACCACCGTATCGATTTCAGCCCCACCGTAACTTACGGTGGCCCCTGTGTTATGCCTCTTCCATTTTGCCGTTTTTGACACGAAAACTTTCGTATCTTTCGATCCACGTATTCATTTGACCTCCCGTTTCTTCCTACATGATCGTAATTTGATTCTCCATCTTGTAGAGTAAAATTCAACATTTAAAACTAATGAAATTCTAAATCTTTAAGCATTCGGCTTATTGTTCAGAATCAATATTTCGACCCGTTTGTATTTAGGACCTCTAAACTTGTTTCTAGTTAGTCATAAATCATAAACTAAGATATCTAACTTTAAATCTCTATCTTGGATTCCTAACTTTCATTTAAAAGATTAGAAATCAAGGCATTTGAACAAAATAATTAAATACGAGAAATTATATATTTTGTTTTCAGCCCCTTCACCCGGCCGTGTCAAAAGATCACCCGGCCGTGTCAGCTTAACATATATTTTTCACAGCCCCTTCACCCGGCCGTGTCAAAACTTCACCCGCCCGTGTCAACTCTGCACGTTTATTTTTCATCCAATTTGCATCCAAACCTATCCAAACTCATTTTAATTGCTTGGGGTTCGTTTCTTAACATGTCTAAGCTATCATCCATTACCCGGATCCATTATTCATATAGTTTACGCTACCGTTACCCGGTTTACGTTTTTCTTTATTACACTTAAGCCAACATTTTACCACCTACTTTATTTTGACCCGTTTAGAAGTTTTCATGCATTTGAGCATTCAAACTCGCTATTTTCTTTTCGCGCCTCTTCTCTTCTTGCTAATTAACTACTTATCTTCCACCCAAACTATTTCTATGGTGGATTCAACATAATGAACACCTTTTTCCCAAATTTTACCCATCGGTTGGTCATTTTACGCAAATGACCATTTTTGAGCATTTGACCCGCGAATGTGTATTCCTATGACTTTTATTCATATTTAATGATTCCCTAATCTTAATACAAGTTCCTAAACAACCCCTATGGGTCGTTTACCCAATATACCCTTCAAGGGTGTTTTGGTAAACTTTAGTCCCTCACTTTACGACGAGGGACTTTTGCTAAATATTTGACCAAAAATTGTATGTTTAACTAAAAGCTTATTTATGCGTACCTGGCCCGGGTTAAAGTACTGACCCGTTTACATAACTTTTGCTTTAAATCTTTCTAGTTAAAGCAACGCAAGCTTATGTTATTTCCTGTGATTACAAAACTCAACAAGCGATTGTCAAATGTTATTGTCAAATGATGTTAACCACACCATTTGACCCATTTAGTCTAATTGACCATTTGTCCATATGAAATGGTATTTAATTACCATTTCACCCCTTTAAACCTTTCCCGGTTTTCCTTTGAACTTGTTTTACTTAAAACCGTTTTTATTTATTCGTCATTACATGACTAATTTATCATATTACCCCTTTTACTATAATTCATGATTTCTTACCATTTTCCCTCATTCCGACTCTCATTGAATCGTGTCGGAATATCATATACCAACCACTTAGCAGCATTCATATCAATACTTGAAATTTAGTAACTTTGCAAATAATGTAAAGGGGCGTAAGTTCTACTTACCTCGCATCCGTATACGCTTTCTTCTCGTGCGTGATTCGTTTGACCGCTTCTTTCCCAAGCCTCCATCTAGCTCGTTAGGCGACAAACTATCATCATTCACAAGGTGGTTAGATTAGTCATTTCAATTCACGACTATTCCACCTTACGTATTTTCTATGTCGAAACCACTATTCGACTTTATCATTGGTTAGTTTGACTTTTATAGGTCAACTATCTTAAATCATACAATAGGCATAATTAAGTTAAATCAACATTATGATTAGAACCCGTTTTAACCCTTATTTCACGTAATTCGTCAAACAAGGCAATTACGCGTTTCATTCGTAATTTCAACATATAAACAATCACTTAGGCATTTTAACAAACACCCTGCAGGCATAATTTCTCATATTTACTAACTAGTTCATAACTAGTTATCTTTACCAAGATTTACATCAACACATTCAAACCTCAAAGTCTAGTGTTCATGAACTACATCTAGAACTTATATCATAACCTCAATATTCATCAATCTTACATTCTAATCTGAGTGTTCATCATATTAACATAAAACCCACTTAGCACATAATAGAGTAATTACCAAATCCCTAGTTTTGACAACAATTCATCAAATTTTCTACTAGGGTTTGTTTCTAAACCAAGATATAATCACAATAACACTCATAGACTCAACATTCATTCCAGAATTTTGATTATGATTGTTCATCATAATCTCAAAGTATCACCAAATCATAAAATTCAACATACCTTGTAATCCCCACGACTAGGTGATCACGAATTTGTAAACATGCAGACGATTTGGGTTTGATTTGAGCTTCAATTTGAGAGATTTGTTGGATTTAGGGCTAGAGCTCCATGGGAGCTTTCTCCTGGCCATCCCACGCACGCACACACACACTTTTAATGTGTGTTGTGTTTTTTTTAATAAAACAAGTTTCCTACTTGTCCATATTAGTCCCTCATGTTTTATTTTGATCAAATGAAGCTATATCTCACCATTAGTTACTTAATCACATGCTACTAACTAGGTTAATTACTCCTAGTTACTTTAACAGGTTTGGGAAGTTATAACCCGTTATGTTTTAAGCCCCGTTAATTTGGCCTTTTTGTATACTTTGTTTTCTCAAAGTATTTATTCCCCTTTTTAATTAATATTAGGTTTATTTATTTGAGTCCTAATATTTACCGGGTTAATTTTTACCACTAACGGTATTTTACCCATCTTTACTATGAACGTGGTTTGATTACCAAACCCGTTTTTGGGATGTTACACTCTAACTCATCATGAAAAAAAATTTAAATCAGTAATTGAGACACTTAAGAAAAGCGTTTCTGAGTTATCAAAAACTGTTTTTAATAAACAAATTGGTATTAATAACTATATTAATATCATTGAAGAAACAAAGAAAGAGTTGGCCACGGCTAAATGTGAATATGAGGCGATCAAGCTCAAATTGGAGAGTTACTCAAACTCCCGATATGTGCTTGATCACATCATTGACGTTCAACAACTAAAGGGTAATGTTAAAGGCGTTGGGTATAAGCCGTGTCCGCCTCCTTTGAGACACAACTATACCAAGATGCCCGATGAGGAGGAAATGCCTCGGTTTGAACCAACTGTACCTCTTAATTATGAGGAGTTTACAACTGGTCTAGGGTTCAAATCAGACAGTTCCTCGGAGGGCTCATCTGGAACAACCGAAAATTCAGCATCTGTTGGTACGGAACAAAGTCCTCCCACACTTAAGGACTATGATTCGTCAGATGATGAACCAGATGTGAGTGATGAGGATAAATCTCTTAAAAAGAACAAAGGAGCAGAAGTCCCTATTGAGAATCATATTCTGTGTGATCCTCCTACTCCTGCTGTGCAGTCTGCTGTTAGACAAGAGATAGATCCTATCACTGAGACAGTGTCTACCATTAAAAGTGATAACGTGTTGTATACTTTGGTCGGTGAAAGTAAAATTTATTCAGACAAAGATTTTCCAATCAAAAACGTCAATCAATCCTTGATTGATAAAGTGTTTGAAGATAATACAACTAAGTTTTTGGGTAAAGAGATCCCGAGAGTTTCTGTAACTCAATGTGATCCTATTCCAAAAGCTGAAATTAGAAAACAGCATGGAAATCAGAAATTACCGACTAAGCAACAACCTGTCGCCTTTAAGGGTAAACAACAACAACGAGCTCAAAAGCCTAAGGCTTTACGCCCAAAGGCTGAAACAAAAGGAGCTCGTTACAAGAAGAAAAACAAAGACATTAAATTTGTGGCCTCCATGGGTACTGATAAAGTTGAGACTTTTGAAAATAAATCCAACACTGAGTTTGTTCAAAAGGTCAAAATTTTGAAACGTAATAGTGATAACAATTACACCCAACACACAAACGGGTGTGAAGCTAGTACCTCGGGGTCTACAAATTCAACGTCAGGTCATCGAACAGAATCTCCTAATTTTGTTGAAAGGAGATCATGCTTTAAATGCGGGGAGTTGGCCACATTATCAGAAATTGTACAAACTCTCCAAAACCAAATTTTGTGGAAAGATCCCCTTCTGAACAAAGTCACCAACAACGTCGTCCTGTGTCACCAAAAACTGATAAACGCACTGTTAAAGAACAGGAAACAAAACAACGACGTAAAAATGTGAAGGTGATCGAAAAGGCTGTAAAACGGAAGTAAAATCTGTTAATAGGAAACCTAGTTTGTCACACCCATTAAAACCAGAAAGTGTAAATAATACACAAACTGGTAAAAGGAAACAGGCTTGGATACCGAAAACAGGTGAGGATTCAGGGGGAGGCTTGCAATTTAAGGACCTTCAAGAAATTGAAATTACATTTCTTGATTCTCAGGGGCAACCCAAGTCTATGAAGGCTTGGGTCCCCCTCTCCAACTAATCTCTGAGTGAGTGTGTAGGATGTTCCAGGAGGAACTATCGATAGTCATCGGATTGTTGATAGTGGAGTGTCCATGCACAAGATCGGCGACAAAAGAAATTGTTGCCTTTGATGGAGAGAAAAAGAAAAGAAGAAAGAATTGTATGTCGAAAGAAATTGAAAGCTTCGACAAAACGCAAATCATTTCAAAGTTTAATTGTTAAAGGCTTTGATCGGGTCCCCGGGATAGATTCAATCAAAATGTACGCACCTGCAGCACGTCTGATGTTCAAAATCAACAAGATGAACATGCAGTGTACATTTCTTCGTGGTGTGATTGAAGAAAATGTGTTTGTTGAACAAACCAACCGGGTGTGCGGATGCCTTGGCGTGGATTGAACAACCGCACACTAATTCTCAAAGAGAAAGACAAAGACCTTCGCCGGTGCAATATGGAAGACCAGCCGGACCCAAAGGTTTATGATCTTGTTGCTGTGAAGAGATTTCTCAGTAGCTACAAAATCGACTTTGAAATCCACACCGGGTGGATATCCAGTTTGGGAGAGCACTCAGATTCCTTGCAATCACCTCACACGATTTTAAATTTCATATCTCCCCTATACTTGTCGATATTTAAACTGCTTTATAAATTATTATCATCTCGTACATCACTCTTTGACCAGACACGTTGAACTCGAATATCACCTCACACGTGATTGTTTCACTATGAAACTCGTCAATGTTGTCATGGTCCGCACCGATTACCGACGTGCCAACTGATTTTTCCAAAATTCGATAAATCATTTCTGGTTAAATTAATTCTGGTAAACGGCATTGAGGTAAAACATGAGTTAACCGACATCGGGAAATTCTTTTTTTTTTTTTTGTAAATACCTTTGTGCTTTTAAAATTTATCATAGTTTGTTGATTTTAGGGGGAGTAAATCCAAATTTGAAAAATTCAAAAAACAGTGAAATATTTCAAAACGCAAAAACATTGGAAAACAAAAATGAGTTTCCTGGCGAGAAAATGATAGTAAATCAGTGGTCTGTTGAAACCTTTTCGAACTGAACTTAAAATAAAAAACGATAAGCAGCTCTATATTAGATGTATCGGTAGGCTCACAATCATTTTAAAGTGTGCAGGGTGATATAAACTTAAATCGACTGAAGACTGCGTGGGAACCGCTCATTGGCATATGGTCTTAGTACCGAAATTTCTTTTGAGAGATTGCCAAGGTTCTGAGATATGTGGTCTTTATGCTGTTTATCATCTGGGTATCATGGTTGTTTCTTTTACCGAAACAAACGGAGACGAAGTCTAGATCTTCCATGATACTATACATACGTGTACATATTGCCTACGACCTCAATAAGTGATCAACAATCATATGTCCAATCAAATAAGTGATAATATATCACAGCTTTCTTGCGGGAGTCAAGTTCGTCTCTTTGCTGTACCTTTGTACTGACCTGTTCACGGTATACATCACAGCCATTCAATAACAATACTCTTAATTAGTGAGGACATTATTGAAGTCCACAAGAAAGATCCCCTTATGCAATATGGGATGGTCCAAGTTTTTAAGGACCTTACTAGAAAAACCTATTATCCACATCACAAAATGGAAAAAGATGAAATAAGAATTTTCTGACTCTCGCCATAAAAGTTCTAGACTGTCGACAGTATGTCGCAAATTTTAATTCATTGGCTGAGATAGTACCCTAATCAGTCTACCCAAAAGTCTAAGCTTAATGCAAATAATTAGTGGTGGTTAGCAACGGCAATAAGAAGGCACATTAAGGTTCCAAAGCCTGCTTATTATAAATCCATTATGGATCTACCTCAGCTACTCATGTTACATAGATTTAGAAATAACCAGTCAAAGCTGAGACTGCCCAAGTTTAAAAGGATTAAGAATTAGGGATGGTAATGGGTCGGGTTTGGGACGGGTTTAGGTAATCCCAAACCCAAACCCGGTTAGATAAGCTTGTTCCAAACCCGTCGAGTTTCTAGCGGGTAAATACCCATCGGGTATACCCGCGGGTTTCGGGTAAACCCGTTAATTTAAAAAGATTACTCGTTGGGTATACTCATCTCAAAACCCATTGGGCATCTATCGGGTAACTACTAACCGGTTACATTTTGTATTGTCATTATAAAAATATATATCAAATAACTACAATGTATACGGAATAGAATACCTATATGTGTAAAAAATGGATGTATCATATATATACATATTTAATAATATAAAAGAAATTATATCGGGTATACAATCGGGTAAACAGGTACAATTTATCGGGTAATTGGGTCAGGTAAACGGGTATATTACTAAATCCCAAACTCGTCCCAAACCCGCGAAAAAAATAAAAACTATTCCCAAACCCGTCCCAACCCTGATTAACCAACCCCAAACCCGTCCCAAATGTGTCGGGTTTCGGGTTTACCCAACGGGTTCGGGTTTGATTGCCATCCCTATTAAGAATGGAGGCGTTTAACCCTCCTAATGAATGATTAAGAGGCATCTCACATTTATAATGACACTAGATAAAGCCCTTATTGTGATTTATCGCTAAGAGTTGTGTTGGGTTCAGGTGCTGCTAAGTCTCTCATAAAGACCATAAGCTTAGCAAACTTTTAGAAAATTTTCCCGTAAGAAACCCAGATATTAAGTGTAAGGTAAGACTCACGGGTGAATCATAAGAACCATTTCTTCTGTTCCTGTCAGAAACCTTCCGTCGTAGAATTTTAGAAGTATCCTCTCTCTAGGTGTAATGCGTCAGCATTTAGAGTTGATATCTCTTTGATCTCTAACGATTGCGAATACCAAACGGTATGATAAAAAGCGCTGTATGAGGATTGGTATATCTTGATATGTTCCATAGATTGCTTCCATGCCTGATCAGTATGGAGGTTTAATGCATGGGACCACAAAGATATTCTGATGGTCATAGAGTACTAAAGTCAGCTAATGGTATTCAAAGGAGATATCCAGAATGGAATTGTCCAAGTAAATGTTCCAGATCAAGGAATTCGTGGACTCGTAACGTAAATATGTCACTAAATTGACACAAGCAATGATGGGTGAATTGGAGCCTGAGATTTGTAAAATCTCTGTAACCTCCTTGTATCTTGATTATTTCTCCTAAGATTACCCTGTTTACCCTTGAGAGGCAGGTAGAGTTAAGGTTTATATCCCATTTAGGGCTGTATCATTATGAAATTTCCTAAACGGCTGGTACCGTCATTGGAGAAATCAAAACCCTGATTAAGTAAGTTTAAATAGAGAATTCATATAGCCTAACTCAATATCCTGAGAATTCGGTATAGTTAATTATGAAAGACGGTTCATTTTGCTTATGCATTGTTACTGCAACCCAAATTAGGCAACGATTTAGAATTGCCATCAGCTGCCCAGGATCGTCGATTTGTTCGACTAACGACAAGGATTAGCTATTCCTTAAAATTAGTTAAGCAGTGGTTAGAATAACCATCTCACCTTAAGATAAGCTTTTCTATAATAGTTGATATATAAGCATCAAGGCTGCTCCTTTGGAGACCTTGTATAGATGGAATGTTAAACATCTATTGTTAGGACAATAGATTGGTAAGTCCAATTATCAGGATCTGAAAGTTGCATTGGAAACAAAAAATAAGATCACGCAAATTCATAATCATCTGTAAGATGCCAGTATTCGGCAGAAAATCAAGAATTTATGAAAGTAGCAACCCTCCTAAATTCTTGTTAAGGAATAAATTTCAAACAAAAGATATCACCCAGGAAGGGTGTGCCAAATTTGTTAAATTATCAGGCTAGTTAAGCTCTGAATATATAGAATCATTCGAAAGAAATCGAATGTATCAAGATGAAGTAACTTATAAGCTAAAACCTATTTAAGGAGCTAAGCGGAGCTCGCAATACATTGCACACTAGTGACTGAAGGATGTGTTTCGCCAATAAGTCAAGAAACACTATCACATAATGATATGCAGATTTATGATGTAATGAGCGTCCTGTATCGACTGAGGATCGACAGGTTAAGAAGCTCCAAAAGGATACATGTACCTAATGTAGGAGTCACTTTAGGAGCTTGGAAAGACTCCAGATATGTTATAGAAGTTAAGTCCATTTTGCGAAAAAAGTACTTCCAGCATTTTAGCAAATCTCGAGGTCGAGATTTCTTTTAAGGGGGTGAGGATGTAACACCTCGAAAATTCACGTCCTATAATGTATTGACACGTGTCATAAGCTTGAACGTGTGAAAGAATACTCTAGAGGGACTAAAATTGACAAACATGGAAAGCATGTGAATATAGGGGTTCAAAATGTCAACAATGGATAAATACATTTTTAAAATAACCCTACATGATGTTTGTACCCTTAAACGAATAAATCATGGATCATACGAAGCTAATTATGAAAGAAAGTGAGAGATTACAAACTACAGGGGTTAAATGTGTCAACATGTTTAAGGTATACCTCTGAGTGACCTTTTAGAAAACCCGAAGCTTTGTAACGATTAATTATGCTCACTAGAATACATGATAAAAATTTCACCAAGTTTCGTTATCGTATGAGAAAGTTATGATCAAATTCGTATAAGAGGGGTTAAAGCATCAACGTTGAAAATTATGACTTTTCGGGTACACATAATGTGACCAAGGACTTAACAAAGTGGGTATAAGTCTTGAAGCCCTTATAAGTCAATTGGAGGGGCTCATAATGCAAAAATAAAGGTTGGATGACCTTTCGAAGGACCAAGAGCCAAGGGTGCAAAAAGCTAAAAAGTTTTTGTCCCCTGGAAAAGGCTTACGGACCGTAAGCCCCAAGCCTTACGGTCCGTAAGGGTTGCCCAGATGCAGAAAATCGGGACAGTTGGCTGTTTGAGCTTGTAACCGACTTAGAAAGATATTTTAACATCCATGGGCGACCCCTAATAGTTCCTAGGACTTAGGGGCACTTGTTATTGATCTGGATCACCTCTTAGACTTAGTTGTCATCATCAAAATGGATCAAGAACACTATAAAAGGCCTTCATAGTTGCAACTTTGTGATCACTCATTCCATCTGCATTCTTGAGGACTTCTGGAGCTCCAAAGCAGATCCAAGTCATATCTAATAGTGCATAGGACTTCTACTAGGAGCCCAGTAAAAGTACTTGCATTTGTTGTATTCGATTGATACTTTGCTAAGGTAAATACTCTTAACTTATTTTCCCTATACGGGCTTGGGATACGGTACTATAAAAGTACCGCTTGGTCGGGTATGTAGTCATTTAAATCGGATTGTGATTAATGTATTTACATAACTCGCTTTATTCTGTATTATTTGGTGTATGGCCCTTGGGGGTTAAATGACCATGTCCCGGATATCCTTGGCATCATTTTACGAAATGGCCACGACCTAAGCACGGGGTGTAGGCGTACACCTGATAGTTGCATTATGTAAAAAATGGTAATCCACTCAGAGATATCATCCTTGTGGGCATTATACCGAAACTGGTAATCCACTTAAAGGATGATAGCCTGTGGGCATTATACCTGTGGCGTGTCAGTTAATCTAGTCCCGCCCTACAAACCGTCCCTAATGGACGACAAATAAGTAAAACTGTATACAAGATTATATACAAATAATTGTCCCAAGTTATAAAAGATATTTGTGCCGAAGTGCATTCAAATAAATTTTCAAACTCTTTTCAAAATGAGTCAGTTAAGTTGTATTTACCAGTGTAAACTGACGTATTTTCCAAAAAGGCTAAGTGCAGGTACTAGACGAAATAGGCTGGCTACTCCAGGCATCATTACTCAAGTCTCACAAGCTCTAGATGTCAAATTTTGTTGAACAGTTTTCCTTTTTATTTTGATCCGCCTGTGGATCCTTTACTTTCCGTTGTAATACTGGATATTACTTTATATTCGGATTGTAATATATTTATCTTTTGCTTCCGCTGTGCATTTATATATTGTGTTGTTTGACTACGACGATATCAACTACGTCACGATACTCCCCCACCGGTCATACGTTGAAATATCGGGGTGTGACAGGTTGGTATCAGATCCAACATTGAGCGAATTAAACACTAGCCTTTTTGTGTTTAATCTCAATGACACATTAGCACATTCCTTGACCTTCTGAGTCTAGACTTAACATAGGATTATTCTCAATCCTAATCTGGAAATTTTTGCTTCAAATTCTTATATATATTGGATACGTCGCCAAGCGAAGAAGCTGTAATAGGATTTCTCCACATCCGGAGCCTTGAAATGCTGAGCTTCGTACCGCGGCCAGGATGAATGTGCAACCAAGGAGAAAGCATTCAGAAATAAAATGAAGAAGAAACTCCTTTTACTGAAGATCGTTTCCGTAATAGTCCTTATAAGGACATATATATCTTTCAGTCCCTTCAAGGACAACATTATTCCTTTCAAGTCCCGTTTAGGGCAAACCTTAACTTTTAATTTTATAGTGGAATGACTAAATTTAAATTTTCATCCTAAACATGAAATATGAAATAAATGAAAAATAACATTCCTTTTATAAGATCTACCATTATAATAAAATGGCAAAATCTAAAAAGGACAAGACCTAGCCACGTGTCATTTTTAGACCGGGCCAAGATGGTAGTTCCATAATTAGATTCAGATCCATATTAACATCTCAAATTAGGAGTGCTCTGCATTAAATATTAAAAAGAATCTTAAAGGTAAAAACCTAGCCTAAATGTCGTTACAGACATGGCCAAGATGGTAAAACCTATTCAAAAGATTCAAATCCTTGTTAACACCTAAGAACGTGTTAGCATCCTTGACAAAAGCGATTCGAGAAAATCACAATAGTCATCCCTATATTGGAAATTTTTAAAATTTCCTAATTTACCATATGATCTAGAAATCATGGCTTATATCATCCTATAAGATGATCATATTATAAACATCCGTTAGTGATGAAGTGCCTACGGGCTAAACTTGTTGTCCGATAAGGCAATGACAGTGGTGGTCTTTGACCCTGTCTAAAGATGTTGGAATACGTCCAAACATAATAGTCGGTAGGATCTATACGATCTTGACTAATAGCATCTGAAAGGATGATCATACCATAAACATCCCTTAGAAGGGAAATACCTACGGGCTATAATTAACGTCCTCTGAGACTAAAGACGGTGGTAGCCTACAACTCCCTGTCAAGAAAAGGTAATGAACTTTGATTCAAACCTTAATGCCTCGATTTCATAAAATCTGGGCTTATAAACTAAACTTGTCCACGTGACTAGGCCTTTTGTGCTATTACTAACTTATAATTTAGGATTATAATGAAAATCCTGAATAAAATAAATATCATTTCCTTTTCTGCCAGAATATATAATAAAAAGAATCTTAAAAGGTATAACCTAGCTTGAATGTCATTAAAGACCTAGCTATGATGGTAAAACCAGTTAAAAGAGATTCAGATACTTGTTAACATCTAAAAACATGTTAACACTCCTGACAACAGTGATGCGATAAAATCACACTTGTCATCTTAATATTAGGAATCTTCCAAACCCCTTATTTTTAGCGTAAATGATCAAGAGGAATCATGGCTAATAAACGTTGAACATGATGAACACATCAAAACATCCATTGGGATGTATACCTACGGGTAAAGATGTATACATGAAAAGATAGTTTTATTTCATAACTTCTTGTCAAGACAATGAATTATGAAATTTTTCGATTCAAAGGAATCATTGATTATGTTTTAAAATTTCCCTAGTGACAAGGCCTCTGTGCCATCAAAAAAAAAAAGTCCTTGGGACAAGCCCTTATGCTATAAAAAATGTCGGTACGGCATTGACAGTCGTGACTTATGTCCCCTGTCTAATAAATATGAAGGATTATATTCCGTTTAAACGCCAAAGATGGTTTATCTAAAAACCTAGGCCAAGCATAATCAAATAAATTTAATACTATCTATTGGTCTATATGGTTGAGTTACACCATGGCTATTTAATCGTCAAGTTCGACAATTCGCTATATAATTAAACAAATTATTACTACTTGGCTAGTAGCCTTCAAAGCTTCACCATGACTGACTCCTCTAAAGCTCACAATCATCCAGTTGATCAGAATGATAATGCAAGACTGAACTTAACGGGCACCGAGTTACAGGCTATGATAGATACAGCCGTAAACAAAGTCGTTGACCGTTCCAGGAGATACTGAATATGGAGTGCCTAAGCACTTGCTAAATTTGGTATTTAATACCAAAGCTTCGAGTATGGAAAACTCAGAAGAAACAAACAACAGTCGCGATGCTAGAGATGCGACAAATGTTAATAATGAATCCAATGTGAACCCCAAATGTTAATGGAGTAAATCTCCAGGACTGTGATTAACGCAGCTGTTAGAAAGGCTATGAGAAAAGTCATGAAAAGGCTTAAGACGCCGAATGATGTTCGCTTTAAAACACATGTCGCTGCTCATAAGAAGAGCTATATTCATACTTCAAATGCGAAGAATAACCCAAACAAAATCATATGTGGCAAGAAGCCCCTTTCCTCTTAGGATGTACTTAAAAGTACTTCGTCTCTTAGAAGTAAAGAGACTTCAATAGTAAAAAGGGGCCATCGATTTCAGGAAATTATTGGATGTAGTAGAAACCATTAGGTATATCAGTGGTTATACTGGAAAGGACATGGTAAGGTATACATCACAGCCATTCAATAACAATACTCTTAATTAGTGAGGACATTATTGAAGTCCACAAGAAAGATCCCCTTATGCAATATGGGATGGTCCAAGTTTTTAAGGACCTTACTAGAAAAACCTATTATCCACATCACAAAATGGAAAAAGATGAAATAAGAATTTTCTGACTCTCGCCATAAAAGTTCTAGACTGTCGACAGTATGTCGCAAATTTTAATTCATTGGCTGAGATAGTACCCTAATCAGTCTACCCAAAAGTCTAAGCTTAATGCAAATAATTAGTGGTGGTTAGCAACGGCAATAAGAAGACACATTAAGGTTCCAAAGCCTGCTTATTATAAATCCATTATGGATCTACCTCAGCTACTCATGTTACATAGATTTAGAAATAACCAGTCAAAGCTGAGACTGCCCAAGTTTAAAAGGATTAAGAATGGAGGCGTTTAACCCTCCTAATGAATGATTAAGAGGCATCTCACATTTATAATGACACTAGATAAAGCCCTTATTGTGATTTATCGCTAAGAGTTGTGTTGGGTTCAGGTGCTGCTAAGTCTCTCATAAAGACCATAAGCTTAGCAAACTTTTAGAAAATTTTCCCGTAAGAAACCCAGATATTAAGTGTAAGGTAAGACTCACGGGCGAATCATAAGAACCATTTCTTCTGTTCCTGTCAGAAACCTTCCGTCGTAGAATTTTAGAAGTATCCTCTCTCTAGGTGTAATGCGTCAGCATTTAGAGTTGATATCTCTTTGATCTCTAACGATTGCGAATACCAAACGGTATGATAAAAAGCGCTATATGAGGATTGGTATATCTTGATATGTTCCATAGATTGCTTCCATGCCTGATCTGTATGGAGGTTTAATGCATGGGACCACAAAGATATTCTGATGGTCATAGAGTACTAAAGTCAGCTAATGGTATTCAAAGGAGATATCCAGAATGGAATTGTCCAAGTAAATGTTCCAGATCAAGGAATTCATGGACTCGTAACGTAAATATGTCACTAAATTGACACAAGCAATGATGGGTGAATTGGAGCCTGAGATTTGTAAAATCTCTGTAACCTCCTTGTATCTTGATTATTTCTCCTAAGATTACCCTGTTTACCCCTAAGAGGCAGGTAGAGTTAAGGTTTATATCCCATTTAGGGCTGTACCATTATGAAATTTCCTAAACGGTTGGTACCGTCATTGGAGAAATCAAAACCCTGATTAAGTAAGTTTAAATAGAGAATTCATATAGCCTAACTCAATATCCTGAGAATTCGGTATAGTTAATTATGAAAGACGGTTCATTTTGCTTATGCATTGTTACCGCAACCCAAATTAGGCAACGATTTAGAATTGCCATCAGCTGCCCAGGATCGTCGATTTGTTCGACTAACGACAAGGATTAGCTATTCCTTAAAATTAGTTAAGCAGTGGTTAGAATAACCATCTCACCTTAAGATAAGCTTTTCTATAATAGTTGATATATAAGCATCAAGGCTGCTCCTTTGGAGACCTTGTATAGATGGAATGTTAAACATCTATTGTTAGGACAATAGATTTGTAAGTCCAATTATCAGGATCTGAAAGTTGCATTGGAAACAACAAATAAGATCACGCAAATGCATAATCATCTGTAAGATGCCAGTATTCGGCAGAAAATCAAGAATTTATGAAAGTAGCAACCCTCCTAAATTCTTGTTAAGGAATAAAGTTCAATCAAAAGATATCACCCAAGAAGGGTGTGCCAAATTTGTTAAATTATCAGGCTAGTTAAGCTCTGAATATATAGAATCATTCGAAGGAAATCAAATGTATCAAGATCAAGTAACTTATAAGCTAAAACCTATTTAAGGAGCTTAGCGGAGCTCGCAATACATTGCACACTAGTGACTGAAGGATGTGTTTCGCCAATAAGTCAAGAAACACTATCACATAATGATATGCAGATTTATGATGTGATGAGCGTCCTGTATCGACTGAGGATCGACAGGTTAAGAAGCTCCAAAAGGATACATGTACCTAATGTAGGAGTCACTTTAGGAGCTTGGAAAGACTCCAGATATGTTATAGAAGTTAAGTCTATTTTGCGAAAAAAGTACTTCCAGCATTTTAGCAAATCTCGAGGTCGAGATTTCTTTTAAGGGGGTGAGGATGTAACACCTCGAAAATTCACGTCCTATAATGTATTGACACGTGTCATAAGCTTGAACGTGTGAAAGAATACTCTAGAGGGACTAAAATTGACAAACATGGAAAGCATGTGAATATAGGGGTTCAAAATGTCAACAATGGATAAATACATTTTTAAAATAACCCTACATGATGTTTGTACCCTTAAACGAATAAATCATGGATCATACGAAGCTAATTGTGAAAGAAAGTGAGAGATTACAAACTACAGGGGTTAAATGTGTCAACATGTTTAAGGTATACCTCTGAGTGACCTTTTAGCAAACCCGAAGCTTTGTAACGATTAATTATGCATCCGAAAATCAAGTTCCTCATCAATAAGTGATTCTATCACATAGGGCTTGCTTTCAAAACAAAATAAGTGAGTTTCTCACTTCTTTTATACGGTCAAACAGATGATAAACGGTATACTCACCGGTAAGATGAACTCTAGTGCATACATTGATACGGGAATGTGTCATGTGTGGATGAACACCGGTCGATAAGTATAAATCATACCTTAACGTATCCCCTAAACATGATTACATCTGATAAGTTGAGCTTATGTGGACATTAATACCGATAATCGTTATAGGATGCTTATCTAAATGTTAACTAATTGAACAAAAAGAGCGTTTTGGCGTGACCGTACACTGATATGATTCTCTTACCCTCGAAACTCGCAAAAAGAATGACTGTAAATATTTGTTTACTGCTTTCGTTTCTGCATCTTTGTATATATTTATTTATTGCTTTCCGTCTTTACATTTGAAAAATGAAAAATTCCAAAAAGATTTTAGGTGTGTTTTAATATAAACTTTATAAAAGCCAAAAAGATTTTACTTTTAGTTTATTTTTGATTGAACGATATTGGAACTCGAGTCTATCCGACCCAAAATCCTGATCGTAAGCCGGAAAACAATTGCACCTTCATAAACTGTCGAAGTTAACAAGTTTTGAAAGTTAAAAGAGTAAAATTGATCAATTTTTAAACTTTCAAACTGTTGTCAATCGGTGTTTAAATGAGATTTGATCTCATATGTGTCATTTATTAATTTGTGTAAATTCCAAGCGGTTGTTCTCATTACGTGTTTAGCTTTGTTATATGTGCAGATGCGACATCAGAATCTAGCTAAAGACGAAGAGAACATGTCAGATGATAAGCCGTAAAGTGAAGACACGACAGTGGTGCAATCTGAAGATCAAGATGATCAAATTGCAACTGACCACTCATCAACACCACAAGGATCTAAAGTTTTGAAGTTCAAAAGATTCACGAGCATCATTCAAGGGGGAGTTTGTTATACCCTCCCTGATTGCGACACGTGAAGACTTTGAAGATCCTTCGACATGGAAGACATGGAAGACGAACCATCACAACTAGCGTCCAAGGGGGAGTTTGTTGGTACACTTTATGTGGACGCGACTCGGCTCGGTTCGGTTCGACTCGGTTAGGTTCGGCTCAAGCCCGACGTAGCGACATTCCTCCGTCGTGCGCCCCAGAGTTCGACACGCGAAGCACGAAGAGCCACGAACCGTCCCGCAGACACATCATCCATGACATCACCATGATGATGTCATGATGATCTCATGAGTAGACTTTACATTTTCAGGAAACATATGAAGAAATCCATGTTTTCGTCAGGAATCTTGAATGGCGAAGTCCCTTTTGTTTTCGTCAGTATGTGTGTGGCGAAATCCTTGATTTCGTCACACATGATTTTCGTCATATGGGATTTCGCCGTTGGTCAGTATATATAGCACATATGTTAACAGTTTTAGTCATGAATGAGAGTATTGTGAGACTCCACGAGAGCTGAGAGACTTGTGAGAGTTTTATTGTACAAGCATTGTGTGTATATGTTTGTGAATGTTCTCATTCATTTAATCGAAGTTAATCTTTGGTTACTTGCTGTTGTTATTTATCTACTTTGTTCGGTTTGCACCGTCACGGGGATTCCGCACCCGCGATCGTGTTTGTGATAAACAGGGAATAGGTTTTCGTATCGGATCCTCTGGGAATGTAACACCTCGAAAATTCACGTCCTATAATGTATTGACACGTGTCATAAGCTTGAACGTGTGAAAGAATACTCTAGAGGGACTAAAATTGACAAACATGGAAAGCATGTGAATAGAGGGGTTCAAAATGTCAACAATGGATAAATACATTTTTAAAATAACCCTACATGATGTTTGTACCCTTAAACGAATAAATCATGGATCATACGAAGCTAATTGTGAAAGAAAGTGAGAGATTACAAACTACAGGGGTTAAATGTGTCAACATGTTTAAGGTATACCTCTGAGTGACCTTTTAGCAAACCCGAAGCTTTGTAACGATTAATTATGCTCACTAGAATACATGATAAAAATTTCACCAAGTTTCGTTATCGTATGAGAAAGTTATGATCAAATTCGTATAAGAGGGGTTAAAGCATCAACGTTGAAAATTATGACTTTTCGGGTAGACATAATGTGACCAAGGACTTAACAAAGTGGGTATAAATCTTGAAGCCCTTATAAGTCAATTGGAGGGGCTCATAATGCAAAAATAAAGGTTGGATGACCTTTCGAAGGACCAAGAGCCAAGGGTGCAAAAAGCTAAAAAGTTTTTGTCCCCTGGAAAAGGCTTACAGACCGTAAGCCCCAAGCCTTACGGTCCGTAAGGGTTGCCCATACCCAATGGTCTAATGGCGAAATCCCTGCACTTTTAGCCATTAGAAATGGCGAAAAGTTGTTGTCTGACCTACTAACAATTACTGCACACATAGCCATTGTGAAAGGCGAAACACTGCACAATTGCCATTATTAATGGCGAAAAGCTGCTAAAACCTGCAGAATTTGCCAATAACAATGGCGAAAAGCTGAAAGCTGCTGAAAAGGGACCGGAAACATGCAAAAACAGGTATTATTTTTTTTTTGAACGGCCAACAAAATTTTTTTATTCATCATCTAGCAAGGTGCTAGCACCATAAATAAATCCACCAAATTAATGATTCATATATAAAGTTAAACTTGTTTTCCTTAATTTTTTGAAACAGCACAGTTTTTGTTTATATCTTTTATAAATATTTTTGTAACTTTTCTTTTGTGTATAATTTTGTTTTTAAACTATTTAAAACTTCATTACACTGACCAGTGAATTAACCGATGAAACGGCTGGGCTTTAATGTCCGACCTAAAAAAACTGGTATTCATTTACTTAATTTTTAAATGTTCAAGAAAAATGGCATATTTGTTGTACGTACGAGTCTTAATTAACAGATGCAAATAGAAAACTAACGTTTAAGAGGTGCTAATCATTTCTCAATGAGAGACTGAATCTGGTAAAATCCCATGTAGCCACAGGCAACAAGTGTCCAGTACATCATGATCGGGATTCCAAGCTTTAGCGCAGCATCGATTGTGAAAATCGACATGTACCCATGATGCGTGTGAAGTGTCGTATATTTTAGGTGTAAATTTTAAGCCCTTTTTAACACTTATTTTAGCCAAGTTTTAAATTTATAAAACACGATATTTCACTAACACTAAACACACATATGGGCAAGTGCACCCATCGTTGAGTGTAGTATAGCGTTGGTAAGATACCGAGGTCGTCCAAGGACACAAGAGCTTTTAATACCGGTTTATCCTCAACGTCTAACCAAAATAAAAGTTTAGAAAAATGTTTTAAACTAAGAAAAATAAAAACTAATTAAAATGCTGAAAATAAAAATAAAATAAAAACAGATAGACAAGATGAATCACTTGGTTCCGACTCGTATCTAGTATAACCTTTGATTATTTCCGCACTTTTGCACATAATTAAGAGATTATCTTAGTTATTGTAGTAGGCCCCTCTTTTGAAGGTGACGTTACCCTCACCCCAGTAGTTTGAGTCAGCAGGGATACAATCCTAAAGGGGTGGATTATTGGAAGATAATGAATTAAGTTATTAATGCAGTATTGTGGTAGGCCCCGCTTTTGGCGGTGACGTTACCCTCGACTAAGTAGTCTGAGTCAGCAGGGATACAGTCCTAAATAGCCGGGTTATAGTATTAATAGTAGTTAACTTATGAGGGGATCAAAGAGTTTGGACCCCCGCCATCCAATACCGTGAAGTATTGAAGGAGATCCTACTAAATTTGACCCAGGTCCATTGCAGGACCTCTAAACGCTGAACAATGGCAAGACCTTTACCAAACCGTTCCCTTAACCCCCTACCAGGTAGCCAACATACCTCCATATAGACCGTGGAGATATGAATGGTGAAAATCCTTTATTTTATATAGACAGTAAAATAATGCCAAGACACCACGGACAAACGATAAGGAAAGATCACCTTCAACATAAGTAACTAGTTATTAAAGTCATTAATACAAAACCAAATAAAAAGTGCAAAAGATTAGAAATAAAAAGTATTATACTAGACACTTTGTCTTCACCAAGTGATGTAAGAGACTTAGGCAAACATGGCCTTGATTGTCAAGAACTCTTACGATCAATCTTGGATCCCGAGACGACTCACACACTCTATGATGGACAATGGATGATGGTGGTGGATGATGGTGTTGTGATGGTGGTGGGTGGTGGATGAAGTGTGAGAGAGGTGGTGTGCCAAGGGATGAGTTGCAATGAAACCAAGCACTCCTATTTATAGGCTGAACAGAAGCCTGGGCACGGCCCCGTGTTCGCTGGGCACGGCCCCGTGCCCGTCTGACACTCTCTCTTTTCATTAATTGTAATTCGCAAGTACAATTAATGCGCCTGCAGTACTTTCGGCACGCCCCCCGTGTCCGCTGAGCACGGCCCGTGGTGGGCAATAGAAGCTTCTATAGATTTGTCTTTTCTGCTGCTTCTTGGGCACGACCCCGTGCTGGCTGAGCACGGGGCGTGTTCAGCCTTCTGTTTTCTCTATTTTGCTTTGGAAGGTGCCGTTGAGGGTTCGGGCAATCCACTAATGTTCCTTTTCTTGTATTTATGTTGGATTTAGCTGTCTTTTTGCTTCTTTTGCGTTTTTGAGCTCATTTAATCCTGAAAATACAAAAGGAAGACAAAAACACTCTTTTTCCAATATTAGTACTAAAAAGGGTTAGTTTTATGCCTCATTTGATGTAATTTATATGTTGCATTTTACACACATCAAATACCCCCACACTTGAACTTTTGCTTGTCCTCAAGCAAAACTCTTTAATATGTGGCTTACACTCCCAAATGGAATAGGTAGAAGAGAAGGTTTTGGGCTTTTCATAGAGTGTCGGGATTTCCAAGATCTTTTTGGGTTTTATTTTTATTTATTTACACTCCTATTCGTAATGATTTATTTAGAACTGTTCATAAAAGAAATTACTTATTTGGGCATAACATGCCTTTTTTAAAATTCTATTTATATACAAGTTCACATACCTCGCGGGGAAATCACTCACACTCGGCCGAAGGTGTATTTTTAGTGAATCACTCGAGAGCGGTCCTGGAACTTATTCCTACCATAGGCTTGCCAAGAAATCAATCCTCCTCCTTTTTAACTTTTATACCTTTGTAGATATCAAGAGGACTTTGTGGGTTAAGGGTTGGCTAGGGTTAAAGGTAGGTGGTTGGGTTAGTGGTTAGTAGAAAAAGGGCTAAAAAGCGTAACAAGTGTCGGTTTTCGTATATTATTATTATTATTATTTTTTTTTTTTCAACTCTTTATTTTTAATGAAGCTTTTATTCAAACAAAGTTATTTTTGATTACTTTGTTTGTTTATTTTCTTTTTGCTTCATTAAAAATAAATTATATATATATATATATATATATATATATATATATATATATTTTCGAAGAACCAAACTTGTTACTAAAATAAAGGGTAAAAAAAAATGAAAAAGGTTTTGGTGGGTGAAAGGGTTTTTGTTTTGGGTGATGAAACGAAAAGGTTTAGGCTCAAAGGGGCTAACTAGGGGGATTTTTGGGTAGGTGGTAAAAGAAAAAGAAAAATAATGGTGTAGAAAAAAAAATGTTAGTCCTAATGCCTCCATCATTTACTTACTCGGGTTTAAGTTGATAAGGACCGGGAATGTATTGTCATGGCAAGTTCTAGAGTCGTAAGAACCAAGCGGCTATTCACACAAGAAACGAAAAATGAGCATTTAGTCAAATGATATGGAATTGTGTGCTCAATAAAGACTCAAAACTCACTTTTGTGGGAATGGGTTTTTATGTGATCAAGTATATATAATCAAATTTTAAATAAGTTTGTCATGCCTTTTCATAATTTTCTTATGTTGGTTCTTTTTATCACTACGCTATCGGTTGTAAATTTGTAAAAATATAACCTTTTTCAGAGCTTGAATTTCCCGAGTTAAACCTAGACAAGTAAAAAAAAATTGAAATTTTTGAGAAAAATTTGGGGTGATTAGCGGTTCCAATAGAGTTTTGTGTAAGGCTTGTATTTAGGACTTGCAAAATTCAAGGTTTTAGCATCCCCCCCCACACTTAAATTACACATTGTCCTCAATGTGTCCCAAAAATAAATTTTTAGGTTGATTAGATGTGTAAAATAGTGTTTAAAAAGCAAAAATTTGTGTTTACTGGGCACTGAACACGGCCCCGTGTAGAGTGGGCACGACCCCGTGTTCAGGTGCCAGTAACAAGAACTTACAGAAGGTGGACACGTCCCCGTGCCCACTGAACACGGCCACGTGTCTGACAAAATTCTGCCGAACAGAAGCCAAACAGCAGGTCAGGGAGGTGAGCACGGGGGCGTGTTGGCTGGACACGTCCCCGTGTGGACAGTCTGGAAGCCTGAAAAACAGGTTTCCTTCTCCGGTTTTTCCATTCTAGCCCTATGAGTGCTGAGGCTTAACACCCTAAGCCTTGGTTTGTACCTGTTTCATCACTTAATACCACACCAAGTAATACAAACATCCTACATTACCAAAGTTAATTGTTCCAAGCATAAAGTAAGAAAAATAAAATGCAGAAAATAGTTAGGAAAAGTAAATTGTCTAACACTTGGCACGCAGGCCATCAATTGTTCAAGATTGCAAAGGGTTAACCTGGGGAGTCATCAATCAACCGCTTCCTCCTATGCTCCTCCCGCCTACTCCATGGCATCATCATCATCATCATCATCATCGTCACCCCCTCCATGGCGTGCAATGTGGTCTCGTATGTATCCGACGTCTTCTTGTATCTCGGATAGGTTTCTCTCGATAGCTCCGACCCGGTGGTAGGTGTTGCTCGCCATGTTATAGGTGTTCCGAGTACACATGAGGTTTTCCTGCAACAAATCATGCAAACTTTGAAAATTAGGAAAACTGCCTCCCGAGGAGGATGATTGGCCCGGATCACCGTGGGGTGGGTATTGGTACTGATGATGTTGCGGTGCTGGGAGGACAAGTGCTTCTTGCGGGTTCCATGCATGACCTTGCATCCTTTGAAAGGTTACCGTCCCGTCTTCTGCCTCATAAACCAGGTTCATCGAGCGGCATATGTGAATATCCACCGTACCCGACCATGGGCTCCTTTCAAATGCCCTCGGAATGTGGGCGAAGTGCCTGAAGAGACGGTGCACCCACCCCCCGAAGAAAATAGGAGTTGGTGCACTAGCAAGGCGGTTGTGATGCATGTTTCGGAGCATGAGGAACGGAACATCGAGCGGTCTGCGGTTGTGAATGCAATGGAGGACAAGCAAATCTCTTAACCCAACGACGCCACCACTGTCATGCCTTTGGCTAAGAGAGTAGCCGAGGAGCCTATGAATGTATCTGTAAAGCGGATCCCTCAGCTTGGTACTCTTAGTGCTGCTCAGATTGTAGAATCCTTCCCCAATCTGAGCCCACATGGCTTGGCGCTCGTTGTCTTCGATCTCTCTCAACCCCCCGGTATTATCTTCGTCTCCCGCATCCTCCTCCGCATACAACCCGATAATCGACCCGAATTGTGCCATGGAGATCGAATACCTCGTTCCGCCACACCTGAATGACACCCCTTCATTATCAAACGGGTTGCACCTTGAATTGAATGCAAAGGTGCTGTAGAATTCCAAGGTGCATTCATGAACAGAACGGAGTCGGGTTGTTAGTGCGACTCTGAGTGGTCCCGTGACAATGTTGTTGAAACGGTCAATTTGATTCACCATGGTTAGTAGTTCTGTGCACGCCTGCCTCGGGTATTCCTCCGGCCTTGTTTGAAGAAGCTCGTATCGAGCTCTTGCATCTAGCTCATTGCCGTTGAATCTGGTAAACTTCCTGGCCATCTTGACTTTGTTAGATTGGTAAGAGACGTTGGAATCTCGCGAAAAATCGCCTGGAACCAGAGCTTTTGTGGGAAAACGGGGCGTGTGGAATGAAGAAACTGTTTTGAAAAATGAGTTTTATCCCGTCTGCAGCGCGAACACGGCCCCGTGTCCAGCGGACACGGCCTCGTGTCGAGCCCCCCTTTTTTTTTTTTAGGTTATCTAATTTAGACGAAATAATTACAGGTAATTTACCATCTTTGTCTAGAAAAGCATATTCCAAACCTTTTGGAAGTTCTTTGAGCTCAAGTGGTGGGTCTTTAGGAGACTCCTTATTTGGTTGCTCGTTTCGATCAAGAACTTTAAAAGTTTGTTCTATGGCGACCTCTTCTTCAACAAAGTGGTCAATCTCTTCACTTGTATCGGGTGGCTCATCTTCATCTTCAATTAGGGGGTCATTATTGCCGAATGGATATTTCATTGATCGTTCGAGATCGACACTTCTTTTAAATGCCCCTAATTGAAGAGGTAGATTATTGAACTTCCGGTTTTTCAAAGCTTCGTAAGTTTTTACAAATGGTCGTCCCAACACTAGAGGAGCGTCATCGAGGATGACAAAGTCGGTTGGAATTACCATTTGATTCGTTTGAACCAAGACATCTTCAACTATACCGATTGATTTTATTACTTTCCGATTGGATAGAAAAATGGGTATTTGAAGTGGAGAAAAATCACTAATACTTAATTTTTCGAAAAGGTAGTTAGGCATTATGTTAACACAAAGATCTTTATCGATTGTGACATTACTAATAAACGAATTTTGAAAGAAACATGGAACCGGTGTGATGTTAATTTCAAATGGGTCTTCTTTTATTAGTGAAGTTTGATCATTAGTTAACTTAACACTTACTGTTTCGTCAATTTTAGTGTTAGTGTTTAACTCTTTTAGAAACTTAGCATGAGTGGGTACTAAACAATGATTTTCGAAAGAAGGTGATAAGAGATGAATTTCTTCAAAATTAGACTCTTCTTGGATTTTAACGTTGTCGGACTCACCTTTTTCGTTGTTTAGCTCATGTGTCGGTTTTTCACTTATTTGTTCTTCCATTTTTTCATTTTTAGTTATCTCTTCCTTTTTTAATTCTTCTCTTGCGCGGGACTCCTCTTCCCTTGCGCGAGCTTCTTTTAAACACCGATCGATAACTCTAATGTGTTCTAATATCCTATCGGTCACTTCGGTTATAGAAAAAGAATCATTATTTTCTAAGCTTGAATCCGGTTGTTCGACCCTTTGTTCCTCATAATACCCATATGAAGTTGATGGTTCACACCATTGCCCTTCATTGTAAGCATATGATGGATAAGGTTCGTAATTTTGTTCTTCATAATACTCATATGAGGTGGGTTGTTCACGCCAAGGCTCCTCATAATAAGCATATGAAGGTGGTGGCTCATACCTTGGTTCCTCAAAGTATGAGTAAGAAGGCTCATACCTTGGTTCATCAAAATATGAGTATGAGGGAGGAGGTTCATACCTTTGGTCTTCATAGGATGTGTATGAAGTTGATGGTTCGTACCTGGGCTCCTCATAGTAAGTGTATGAATTGGATGGTTGGTACGAGTGATTATCTTGAATTGAACGTGTATTACGACAATTTGTACAATAATTACCCCTATAATCATCCTCATCATAGGTGTAGTTGTAACCTCCTGAGTATTGATCCATAAGAATCACTCAGCAGACCACAACCGAGTCTCGAGATCAGAAAACAAAAATAAAAACGGAAACAGATGCTGGACACGGCCCCGTGTTGAGTGGACACGGCCCCGTGTTCAGAATCTGTATCTGGGCGTTTTAATTAAATTGACTGATCTAGTTGAGCACGGGGCGTGTTCAGTGAGCACGGCCCGTGTTCAAGCTACTGTTACTGGGCGTTTATGAAAAATCTGCAGCACGGCCCCGTGTTCAGTGAGCACGGCCCCGTGTACAGGTTACTGTAAATGCAAAACTAAACTAAATGCAGAAAAATGTGCGCGCGTTTAAAAAGGTTTTGAAAAAAACTGATTAGGTCGTCGATTTTAAGCTTTCTTAAAATCCTTGTGTCCCCGGCAACGGCGCCAAAAACTTGATGCGTGTGAAGTGTCGTATATTTTAGGTGTAAATTTTAAGCCCTTTTTAACACTTATTTTAGCCAAGTTTTAAATTTATAAAACACGATATTTCACTAACACTAAACACACATATGGGCAAGTGCACCCATCGTTGAGTGTAGTATAGCGTTGGTAAGATACCGAGGTCGTCCAAGGATACAAGAGCTTTTAATACCGGTTTATCCTCAACGTCTAACCAAAATAAAAGTTTAGAAAAATGTTTTAAACTAAGAAAAATAAAAACTAATTAAAATGCTGAAAATAAAAATAAAATAAAAACAGATAGACAAGATGAATCACTTGGTTCCGACTCGTATCTAGTATAACCTTTGATTATTTCCGCACTTTTGCACATAATTAAGAGATTATCTTAGTTATTGTAGTAGGCCCCTCTTTTGAAGGTGACGTTACCCTCACCCCAGTAGTTTGAGTCAGCAGGGATACAATCCTAAAGGGGTGGATTATTGGAAGATAATGAATTAAGTTATTAATGCAGTATTGTGGTAGGCCCCGCTTTTGGCGGTGACGTTACCCTCGACTAAGTAGTCTGAGTCAGCAGGGATACAGTCCTAAATAGCCGGGTTATAGTATTAATAGTAGTTAACTTATGAGGGGATCAAAGAGTTTGGACCCCCGCCATCCAATACCGTGAAGTATTGAAGGAGATCCTACTAAATTTGACCCAGGTCCATTGCAGGACCTCTAAACGCTGAACAATGGCAAGACCTTTACCAAACCGTTCCCTTAACCCCCTACCAGGTAGCCAACATACCTCCATATAGACCGTGGAGATATGAATGGTGAAAATCCTTTATTTTATATAGACAGTAAAATAATGCCAAGACACCACGGACAAACGATAAGGAAAGATCACCTTCAACATAAGTAACTAGTTATTAAAGTCATTAATACAAAACCAAATAAAAAGTGCAAAAGATTAGAAATAAAAAGTATTATACTAGACACTTTGTCTTCACCAAGTGATGTAAGAGACTTAGGCAAACATGGCCTTGATTGTCAAGAACTCTTACGATCAATCTTGGATCCCGAGACGACTCACACACTCTATGATGGACAATGGATGATGGTGGTGGATGATGGTGTTGTGATGGTGGTGGGTGGTGGATGAAGTGTGAGAGAGGTGGTGTGCCAAGGGATGAGTTGCAATGAAACCAAGCACTCCTATTTATAGGCTGAACAGAAGCCTGGGCACGGCCCCGTGTTCGCTGGGCACGGCCCCGTGCCCGTCTGACACTCTCTCTCTTCATTAATTGTAATTCGCAATTACAATTAATGCACCTGCAGCACTTTCGGCACGCCCCCCGTGTCCGCTGAGCACGGCCCGTGGTGGGCAATAGAAGCTTCTATAGATTTGTCTTTTCTGCTGCTTCTTGGGCACGGCCCCGTGCTGGCTGAGCACGGGGCGTGTTCAGCCTTCTGTTTTCTCTATTTTGCTTTGGAAGGTGCCGTTGAGGGTTCGGGCAATCCACTAATGTTCCTTTTCTTGTATTTATGTTGGATTTAGCTGTCTTTTTGCTTCTTTTGCGTTTTTGAGCTCATTTAATCCTGAAAATACAAAAGGAAGACAAAAACACTCTTTTTCCAATATTAGTACTAAAAAAGGGTTAGTTTTATGCCTCATTTGATGTAATTTATATGTTGCATTTTACACACATCAACCCATCAGAGATAATACAAGTTGGAGAATCTGGAAGCTTGGTTACAAGGTCAATGAAATGACCTAAGAAGCTGGTTTCAAGGGATTGCAGTAGTAGATTTGTCATGGTACGCCTAGCTTCCGAACTGCGAGGAACCCCATCCGGAATGGTTTCAAATCGAAAACCAGGCGAGCTGTCTAGGCTGTGTAGGCCTCCTGATTCAAGAAGCCGCTCGTGGATAAACTCAGTGTTGACGAATGTTATCTGGAGGCCCTTGTGGTGGAGAAGCTCTGCTAGCTTGAGCATGGCTTTTATGTGGCTTTGGTCTGGAAATGATATAAAGATTACGTGTGGTTTCTTTTCGGTTGTGGCTACTGAATCCATGGCTCTTTTGTGTATTATGAATATGGATATGAGGGAATGGGAATGATTGGGGGTTGTTGGACCTTTTTGCAACCCTGAAAAGTCAGTCAAGGACGTTCATCTTCACGTATAAAGGCAGAATCAGTAGACGCAAAGTTACACAACTTTTCCTATTCAATTCCTTCTCTTTTATTGCTTTCTGAATCAATTTTGACAGAGTTCGGTTACACAAGCAATGAAAAGAATGAATGATCAGGTTTCGCTTATGATGCCTATATATAGTCCCTGAGGTTTCGCTCTTATGACAAGACCAAATAAGCGAAACCCCTTGTTAACCTTATAAGCAAAACCACATGAAGACCCTATGAGCGAAACCCTTGATGTACCTAAAAGCGAAACCTACACTTAACAATGTATATACAAGCGAAACCTATACATTAAGACCTAATTTGACTTTTAAGCTCCTATCTTAACATATCTTGACCTAAGACTTAACTAAACGTAGTCAACAGACATTCTGTGCACCAACAGACTCCCCCTTGGATGTTGACTAAGTCTTCAGCTCCGAGTCTTCAGTCTTGGTCTTTTATCCAACTCTCTGTCTTCTTATCATAAGCACTCTATCTTCACAGGTTCAGAATCTTGTCCTAGCTTCACCTTCAGCATTCCCTTTGATCTTTGATCCAGACTCCCCCTTTCACAGACTCCCCCTCTCAATATGCTAGAATCTGAGGTCTTGATCTGGTTCAAGCTTTAACATTTAGCTTCCGTGGGAATAATGAAGTCCACAACCTGTGACTCAAACATCAATCATTACAAACTTATCTTTTTCACAAAAACACACTATCTATCAGCTTTAGCAAACCACTCAAGTATTCAGGTCCAAGTTAATGACCCTGATCACTCAATTAATCTACCAAGTTCAACTTAATGACCTTGGTTGATCATTTGACGACTCAAACTAATTTAAAACAACAATTTACACAATTTTTGAAAATAACAAGTATCAAGTTAATGAACTTGTTTTTGACTTTTCAATAAAACAAACTCCATCAAGATAAGCTCTCCTCATTCTTCAGTTCAGAATCTCATGCATCTGCTTCACTCATCTGAGAATCCAACAATCAACTCTCCACTTTGGTTTGTCGGAAAATAAAGCAGAAATAAAATCTTTTTGGATTTTATAAAGTGTTCTAAACTAAGAAATGAAATACAGAAAACTTAAATTGCAGAAAATAAACAAAGTAAACTATTTACAAACTTATTTTGGCGAGCGTGTCAGGAAATCATATCAGCTATCCGACAAATCACAAGTACCGTTAAGCTTCATTTCATACTCAGAATTAAACAATTCACCTCGATTGTCGATATACTGATCCATCTTAAATTCTCACACAAATTTCAATCTGTCCAGGATACGAATTTAGTGTTTTAAAGACTTAAACTTATACGTGTGTCCCACCTCTTGAATATACTCCCGTATCCAGATCCCAATCTTCAGTCTTACAGGTAATTATGACACAAATGATATCTGTAAGGGGTTAATAAATTATGAAGAATCATGAGAGCTCAGGTCAGAACTACCGTTCAGCAGAGAGATCCTGACTCAACTTGTAAGTGTGTCCCCTTTAGAGGATCTTTTAGCTACAACAGCAGCGACTATCAATTTTATTGTTTCATCTGCATACTGAGGGTTTATGCTATGTTTCAAGCATTTGTGGAAAGTATTATTCGGGGACTAGGTCAGAACTTCCATTCAGCAGAAGTCCCGGAATAATACCCCAGATATCACTGAGTATAAAGCCTAGTATATCAGAAAAAGGAATCTTTCAAACGAGATTTCAGGGGTTACCTATATATCCAAGTAGTGTTCCCCACAAAATAAGCAAGTAAGATTTAAGTTTATATCCCGAACAAATCTACTAAATGTGCAAAAACCTATCGACACATCATCAGCGAGACTGTTTAACCTTTTAAACATTACATTTCTTTAGCATACCATGACTGTCAAGCCGATGTACTATCATTTTCCCTTTTTACACAAGCTCTTTTTCTGATTTTCTATTGTTTTTATATTTTTGCATTTTTTACTGTTTTTGTATTTTCTGAAAATATATCTATATACATCTATCTACTCCCCCTAAATACCAAAACAAGTAAAAAATCGACAAACCATTGCAGATTGTTTCTCGTCTTCATCCGCAACAGTACTCTTATCAACACCCACAATTCCATCCGACACCGAAAGAAGCTTCATACCATTCAGTTTTAACAAATATTTAAACCGGTTTTTATCAAAAGCTTTGGTATGTAAATCAGCTTTCTGTTCGTCAGTGTGGATTTTCTCAATTCGTATCAACTTTTTCTCAAAATAATCACGAATAAAGTGATGGCGAATTTCTATGTGTTTAGTTTTAGCGTGATGTACCGGATTCTTTGTTATATTTATAGCGGCCTCATTATCAACAAAAAGAGGTGTGTTAAGAAACTGCAAACCGTAGTCGCGCATTTGTTGCTGTATCCACAAGATCTGAGAGCAGCAACTGCTAGCAGAAACATACTCCGCTTCACATGTAGATAGCGCCACAGACGTTTGTTTCTTACACTGCCAGGTAACCAATCTAGTTCCAAAGAACTGGCATCCTGCAGTTGTTGATTTTGAATTGACTTTGCAGCATCCGAAATCCGAATCGGAATACCCTTCGAGCATAAAGTCGCCTTTCCTAGGATACCACAACCCCAATGAAGGAGTTCCTTTCAGGTAGCGTAATATCCTCTTCACAATGATCATATGCGAAGCTCTCGGGTTAGATTGAAATCTTGCTGCGAGGCACGTTGGGTACATGATATCAGGACGTGAAGCTGTTAAGTACATCAATGAACCTATCATGGATCGGTAAAACGTTTCATCAGCCCTGTCTCCGGTGAGATCTGGGTGAATCCCATGATTTGTTGCAAGTGGGGTAGCAGCTAGAGTAGAACTTGACATCCCAAATTTCTCTAGAATATCATGAACGTACTTTGTCTGATGAATGAAAATTCCCTCAGGAAGTTGTTCAACTTGTAATCCCAGAAAGAATTTCATATCCCCCATTGATGACATTTCAAACTTTTGCTTCATCACTGATTCAAAATCTTTGCATAGATTTTCATTCGTTAACCCAAAAATTATATCGTCCACATAAATCTGAACTATCAGAAGATGACCTTCGACCTCTTTAGTGAAGAGAGTGGCATCCACTTTTCCACGAATGAACTTGTTGGCTAGTAGGTGTTGAGATAAAGTCTCGTACCAAGCTCTCGGGGCCTGGTGTAAACCATACAGCGCTTTGTCCAATAAGTAGACCTTGTTTTTGTGGATTGGGTCAGTAAAGCCCGGCGGCTGACCGACATAAACCTCCTCTCTGACCTTCCCATAAAGAAACGCCGATTTTACATCTAATTGATATACTTTGAAGTTTTTCCAAGACGCAAATGCTAGAAAGATTCTGATTGCCTCTAGTCGTGCTATAGGAGCATAGACTTCTGTAAAATCAATTCCCTCCTGTTGACTAAAGCCCTGAACAACGAGTCGAGCCTTGTTTCGTACAACAACTCCTCTGTCGTCTCTCTTACACTTAAATACCCATTTTGTATTGATTTTTCTATGACCATCCGGCAAATCAACTAACTTCCACACTCCCAACTTCTCGAATTGGCAAAGTTCCTCCTGCATTGCATTGACCCAAGAATCTTCTGTAAGCGCCTCTTTGTAAGTTCTTGGTTCAACCTGCGAGATAAAACAACTCAATGAGAATTCAGTTTGCAAAGGAGCAACTTTTGTATAAAAACATGTAAGCCCTTTATCAATCTGTCGTCGAGTGCGAACGCCTGTCTGCAATTCTTCTATGATCAACTCCTCTGGATGATATGAAAAAGTTCGCGGCATCACTTCGCTTGGAACATCTACATTGCCCTCCAGATTAGTAACATTCTGATCTGCATCTTGTTCACCAACTTGAATTGTTTGACTTGAAATCTGAATTTGCTCCCCCTCAGAATCTGAATCACCATAATAAAAAACTGGCATGTTTTCAGATTCTTGATTATCATTCTGAACTGACTGATTATGCTGAGCAACTTCATTCTGTTGGACATCATCATGTTCACCAGCATTACTCGGACCTGCTTCATCGTCATTTGAAGTTTCCCGTGGTCGCCTCGAATACTCAGCTGGGAACCTTAGCTATGACTCGTATTCACGCAAAATATCCAACTCATCAAAGAAATATTCATCATCGTCTGATTCTTCTCTCATGTCAAACGAATCCCACAGTTTGTCATAATGATAACGCCATGAATCACCAGGATTCTGTGGCGGCATAGTATAACCTTGACATTCAACATTTGCAGCTTCAATAATCCGCTTCTCACTTGGAATGAAGACACGTCGCATCGGATTTGCATAACCAACAAATATTCCCTCAATGCACTTCGGACCAAACTTTCCAAAAGGCTCTATAACAGTACAGGGTGACCCGAACGGTTCTAGATACTTCAAATTCGGTTTGCGGTTATTGATTAGCTCAAAGCACGTTTTGTTGAACTTCTTGACAGTGAGAACCCTGTTGAGCGTATAGCATGCGGCGGAAACAGCTTCAGCCCAAAAATTTATCGGTAACTTTGAATCTGCAAGCATAGTTCTAGCTGTCTCGATTAGTGTCCGGTTTTTGCGTTCTGCGACTCCATTCTGCTGCGGAGTGTACGGAGCACTAAACTCATGCAATATACCTCTTTCATCACAAAATTCTTCCATCTTGTTGTTCTTGAATTCAATACCATTATCACTTCGAATTCTTTTAATACGCCTTTGGTACAGATTCTCAATTTTCCTAAATAACGCCATCAAGCTGTCAAATGTTTCGTATTTCGTTTTCAAGAAAGAAACCCACGAAAATCTGGAATAATCATCAGTAACGACCAAACAGTAGTAATCTCCTGTAATACTTTTGACATTCACAGGACCAAACAAATCCATGTGAAGTCTTTCCAGAGGTCTCGAAACTGAATTGACTTGCTTTGTAGGGTGTGACTTTTTCTTCTGCTTGCCTTTAACACAGCTAATGCACTCCCCTTCCAGATGAAAACCTTTGACATGAACACCAAGTACCAAATCATTGTGCACCAAGTGATTCATCTTTCTTAGGTGAATATGCCCCATCTTGCGGTGCCACAATCTCGATTCTTTCTCAGTTGCTCTAGAAACAAAACAATGTGCTTGACCAGTAGATGTAGTTGCTACACTCATATCTAACACATATAAATCATTCACTCTAGGTGCCCGCATGATAATCCATTCTTCAGGGATAACAAATCCTGGTTTCAAGATCAAACATTCTTTATCAGTGAAGTGAGTAGTATACATATTGTCACAAATCTGTGAGATACTAAGCAGATTGTTCTCCAGCTCAGTAATGTAGTTAACTCTTTCAAACGTCACAATCCCGTTGGATAACGTTACTTCACCAACTATTCGACCACCTTCGTGTCCTGCAAATCCCACATAACCACCATTGATATTTCTAACATCATACAACAACGTAGTCTTCCCTGTCATATGTCTTGAAGCTCCACTATCCATGATCCATCTGGATACAAGTTTTGGAAGATCCTGCACGTAACAAACTTTGACTTAAACTTTAGTAAAGATGCCGATTCATGCTTCGCGATCAAGGAAGCTCCGGCAATTCAAACTGTTTAGTCGAACATGGAGTCCACCCAGGCCTCGTCAGCCTTAGGTGTAACCTTGACTCTCGCAATTTGAATTTTGAAGTTTTCAGCCTTAAGAGGTGGAAAATTTGCATCATAATCAATTTGAATTGAATCCTCAGAAGGTGAAATCTTTTTCTCACTTTTTGGTTTCCAAACTTGTTGAGATAATGCAACCCGCTTATAAAATTTGTCATTTTTAGTTACCATTTTCTTTACAGATTCATTTTTCACTTTGGTGTTGTCATTTTTCACATTCTTTTTCTCAACAACCATTTGTGCTTTACCCTTTTCGTCAACTTTCTTCTGTTGAATCTTCACAGTTTCAGTCTTAGGCTTCACATTAGTACACTTTCATGCAATGTGACCAACTTGATTACATCTGAAATATGTTCGAGTATCAACAACTCGACTTGTGCCTTCAGACTGATACTGTGAAGCTCTTTTCTCAAGGAACTCTTCATTCGATTTTGAAAAAAATTCATTTTCCTCATCAGAAAGTGAACTTGAACCGTTCACAAACACCTTCTTTTCAGCAAACCTTTTGTTTTGAAAACTCTTTTTCTGATAACTCTTACCACCCCGATAACCACCCGACCAGTTATTTCGATTGTTATTATAAAAACGTGGTGGATTAACAGATTTCTTGTAGTATGATTTATCTTTCTCAAAACTCATTTTTCTCTTTATTTGTTTCAAACTGTTCACTTCTGACAACTCAACTTCAACCAATTTGAAAACATTTGTCAACTTTTTCACATTAACATTCTCAATGGAAAACTCAGAATCCGAATACAACTTATCAGATCCAGCCATCTTGTACATCACAAGACCCGGTTCATCACTTAAGTTGTTTTTGGATTTTGGTTTCTGAATATACTTGTCCAAGAAACACCCATCTTCCTCAGTAGTGTCACTATCCGTTTTTAGCACATTTTCAACAACACCTTTAACAATATCATTTTGGACACTATCGTCATTGGAAGATGTGAACGTGACATCAATTGAATCTGGAAGATTCATTTCACTTTCTTCTTCAATTTCAACCAACCCTGATTGCTTTTTCGTGTAGTTATCAAGAACAGGTGGTGGAACTTGATGAAAACCCACCCCAGTTCCATCACAGTACACATCTTCACCTGCTTTGTCTTTCCCGATGGGTTTGGGAATAATGTGTTGCAAAACAAAGCTTGCGGAACTGTAACTGTTAAGCTTCAACTGGATTCGCTCGTTTTCAATTTCAGCCTCTTGAAATTTAAGTTTTAGTTTAGCGATTTCATCCAGTTGTTGGTTGATTGATTCCTCTTTTACCCTAAGCACTGATTTTAGGTGAACGTTTTCTTTATAAGTTTTACCATTTCGATCATCATTATCTTTCATTGTGCTTTTGAGTTTTTCAAACTTCTCAGAAATCTGACGGTTTTCAAGAATTAACTTTTCATTTTCTTGTTTAATTTTGTCATGATCAATTTTATCATTTTCAATTTGGCTAGTTAATTCTCTTATCCGTTCAGTTGAAGCTTTAACTGTTTTGTCACGATCAAGAATCTGATTCTCAACGCTTCTGACCTTTGCTGTCAGATCATCAACTTTCTTACCGTTGAGATACGTGACTGTGCTACAAAATTTGCACTCTTTGTTGCAATTTTTGCAATCAACATTTCCATCAATTTTCTTACCTGATGCATTTGTTGACACGTTTGAACTGACCTGGCTTTTTGACTCAGACACGGAGTTAGAGTCTACCTCAAGTGCCTTAGCAGCCAGCACTTTGTCAGCCATTTTTCCCAGGTTCTGTGCAGTCAACTTCTGCGTTGTGTCAATAACTCCAGTATCAATCTTCTTTGATTTTTCCAAATCTTCTTTCTCCTTCTTCTCTTTCTCTTCTTTCTCCTTCCTCTCTTTTTCTTCTTTCTCTTTCTCGTCTCCAGTTCCCCACCATTTATTCTGCCAATAGTCATCATCTTCTTTATACTCCTTGATTATAACTTCAATATCAAGCGTTTTGTCATCGATCGCAATATTTCCATATTCATCAAGATAACACTCTCTGCCCGGATCCCATCTATTTGCTCTCCTTGCTTCCAAATAGATACGAGATATTCTAATTATTCTATTTTCAGCCAGCATTTTTCTATATCTATATTTCTGCTCTTCAGTTCTATCGTCTTTCCACGGAATAGGTTAGTTTTTCGCCATAAATGCGTAACCAATCGCATCTTCCTCCGGTAGAACCTCTTGACTCCAATCATACCCTTCATCATCATAAATCACCGCAAGAGCTCTAGATTTCTCTTTGTTGTCTTCAACCTGCTTCAATCTAGGCGGCTCAGATTTATTCTGGTGATAAATTGCCTTCTTGTAGTAATCATCTCTGAAAGGGTTCTCCGACTCATCAGCATAAGCATTTCTGCATTCTCGCTTGATGTGACCTTTCTGCTTACACTTGAAGCAAGTCACCTTGGACTTATCGAACCCCAATTTGGTAGATGGACCACCAATTGTCTTCCTGCCAGTAATTTCCATGAAACGTTGTGCTCGACGAACAGCACTGGCCATAGCCCAACGAATATCGATCAGCTCCATTTCTTCAGGATCTATCTGATCATAATCTTCTTTCGTTAAGTTGGTGTTGCCTATCTTCCCAGCTACTAACCCTTCATACGATTCCAACACTGATGCTAGGAAGATCATCTGCTGTTTGGCCGACTCCTCGTCAAAATTCTGAGCATTCTTTAAATCAATTGCGATGTTGCATTGAAAACGATTCTTTGCATCAGAATGACTTCCAGATGATGAAGATCCACTGTGATAACCACTGTGACTTCCACTGCTTTGACCACTTTGACTTTCTTTGCTCGATGTGGATACATTCTCAGCAGAAAACACAGTCTTGGGAGAAGTTGCTTTTGTCATCATGCTCTTTGGATAGTACAAATCCAAATTCTGCTGGTAAGATGAGTGATTGACTTTGTATGTCTTTTTCAGTTCCAACTCGTGACTCTCGAGTTTCTCAATCAACAAATCTAATGACAACTTTTCTGGTGCCTTGATGGTATTCTTCAGCATCAGCGCATAATATCTCAAATCCATCTCGTCAGGCAACGAATCGAACAATTTGTCGATAAGATCTTCTTCAGGATATTTGATACCATGTCTTACTAATTCCAGCTTCAGATGACCAAACCTTTCTATCATTTTACAAACTGACTCGTTCTTTAAACACCCAAACATATCAAACTCTTTCTTAAGTAGTTTCATTTTGTTTTTCTTGATTCCTTCACTGCCTATACATTTCTTTTCTAATTTTGCCCAAAGGTCTTTAGCATTTGAATAATCGATCAATGAGATTATGTCCTCCCGAACGGACTGAAATAACAATGCCACACATTTTTGCTCCGCTACAAATGAATCAATCTCATCAGCTGATCTTAAAGTTTCACCATTTTTGTTTCCATTTTCATAACCGTTTTTCAGACTCTTCCAGCTGGGAAATGCGAATGCCATCAACCAGTCTTCAAACTTTCTTGACCACCTACTGTATTCCTCAATAGCCATTAGCTTTAGAGGTTTATTGAATGTTCCAAAAGCACTTTCCGATTCCCAAGCTTCCTTTTTCTTCTCTTTTGGCAAATTCTCATTGTTGTTGCTTGTAGATGTATCGTCTCCCGAGTTTCCAGCAAATGCGTACATGTCGCTAAACGGGTTCAAGAATATATCATACATCTTGAATATTCCTGCAAAAACGGCAAACAATTAGAAAAATTTTCGAAATTTTGACAAACAGTGACACACAAGCGAAATCAGCTTTAATGTGTCTCTATAAGCGAAATCAAGACTTGACAAACAAGCGAAATCAAACGAAATCAGATAATGTCACAATAAGCGAAATCAGTCAATGACTGATAAGCGAAATCAGTAGATTGTGACAGATAAGCGAAATCAGTCAATGTGACTGATAAGCGAAATCAGTAATGTTCCTAAAAGCGAAATCACCCAATTTATGTCCGTATGAGCGAAATAGGTAGTGTCCGAATAAGCGAACCAAGCTTATGTCCGTATGAGCGAAATCAGACTGTATCTAAAAGCGAAATCTCTCGATGTCCGTAAAAGCGAAAAAAGGTTTTAATCAAATTTCATCATGTTTTAGTCCGAATTTTAACCTAATTCTTTCTAGGGTTTGTTATTTGTATGTTTTACACGTTATACTCTAATTTCAAGCCATTTCAACCGTAGGAACCATTTTAAATCGAAAAAGTATGAAAGAAAGTGAGTAGAAATGAGAGAATGTTGTCGAATCAGCTGTAGTAGTATGAACTCCTCGTCCTGAAGCTCTGATACCACTTGTTGGACCTTTTTGCAACCCTGAAAAGTCAGTCAAGGACGTTCATTTTCACGTATAAAGGCGGAATCAGTACACGCAAAGATACACAGCTTTTCCTATTCAATTCCTTCTCTTTTATTGCTTTCTGAATCAATTTTGACAGAGTTCGGTTACACAAGCAATGACAAGAATGAATGATCAGGTTTCGCTTATGATGCCTATATATAGTCCCTGAGGTTTCGCTCTTATGACAAGACCAAATAAGCGAAACCCCTTGTTAACCTTATAAGCAAAACCACATGAAGACCCTATGAGCGAAACCCTTGATTTACCTAAAAGCGAAACCTACACTTAACAATGTATATACAAGCGAAACCTATACATTAAGACCTAATTTGACTTTTAAGCTCCTATCTTAACATATCTTGACCTAAGACTTAACTAAACGTAGTCAACAGACATTCTGTGCACCAACAGGGGCTTTTTAAGCAGTTCAGAAGACACACTATAGTGGTGTCGTAGTCTAGTAGAACAATAGTAAAAAACACTATTACAGCATACACATGAAATAACATAGTCGTATATTTATCATAATGATTATACATGGACATAAAAGGCATAATGAATATGATATCTCAGCTAGACCAAGTTACTATTACTAAAACAAGTGTAATACACGACTAATTTTTCTAATGTTATTAAAAAAATATATCACATATGTCGTGAACCACAATTTTTCTAATTTTTCGCCAATAATAATGGCAAACATTAGACAATTTATTAATGAACATCAGTTTTTCTACAGTGGTTTCGCCATTCAGAATGGCTTTATGGCAGGTTTGGCACCTTTTCGCCAATAATAATGGCAAACATTAGACAATTTATTAATGAACATCGCTTTTCTGCAGTGGTTTCGCCATTCAGAATGGCTTTATGGTCAGACTAGTACGTTTCAAGTTCGCGTGTAGTAATACCATCAATCACTTTCCTCCATAGGCTCTCTTCTTCATACCTGTATCGCCACGCCCACTTAAAAAGAAGGGTGTTATTCATATAAGCGTAGTGATCCCCAAACCACCTAAATGAATAGGTAAAGTGACCCGTTCCCAAGCGACCCAATGAATTTTATATGCCTCACTAGTAGGGGTGCAAACGAGCCGAGCAGCTCGCGAGCTACTCGAACTCGGATTGATAAAAAGATCGAATGAGCCGAGCCCGAGCCTAAAATAAAGCTCAATTAATTATCGAGCCCGAGCTTCGGATGTAAGGATCGAAAAGGCTCGTCGAGCTTATAAATAGAAAAGAAGTATAATGATACCCGACCATAAAAATCATCTCATAATCTTTTCAATCTTGTCTATCACACCTTTAGGAGCTTTATAAATATAAAAGAAGTATAATGGTAAGCTTTCCAATACCGTCTTAATAAGTGTCACCATACCCCCGATTGAAAGGGTATTGGCTTTCCAACGACTAAGACGACTTCCCACCATATCTATAACTCGGTGCCAATGTAGTTCCCTATTCATATTAGCTCCTACATGAATACCCAAATAATAGAAAGGAAACATCCCGCTTTTGCATCCCAAAACCTCTGCTAAATCCTCCACTTCCTTACCACTCACCCCAACCCCAAACAAGTTGGATTTGTGAATATTTATTTTAATTCCCGAGCAAAGATAAAACACCTTAAAACCCGAGCCGTACTCTCTAGATTGTTTCTATTCCACTCCCCCATGATCAACGCGTCATCAGCGTAGAAAAGATGAGATAAAGCCACGTTACCATTCCCAATCTTGATCCCGTATAATTCTCCCACGCTCACCGTTTTATCAAGAACACAAGATAAAGCCTCCATAACAAAAAGAAATAAGAAAGGTGATAGCGGGTCTCCTTGACGAAGACCCTTACCACAATTAAATTCAAAGGTGGGGGACCCGTTAACCAAAACCGCCGACCTTGAAGACACAAAACCCCTTTAATCCACCTAACCCAATGATCTGGAAAACCCATTTGTCTCAGAATTGAGAGAAGAAACTCCCAATGCATGTTGTCGTACGCCTTTTCAAAATCTATTTTCAAGAGGAAAGCTTTCTGATGTTTCTTTTTCAACTATGCCAGAATCTTGTTAACAATGAGCGGCCCGTCAAGAATATATCGACCCTTTAAAAAAGAGGATTGAGACTCAGAGATAATCGTACCCATCACTCGTTTCAATTGAGTAGCCAAGACTTTCGAAACAATTTTACTTATAATACCAATCAAAGTAATCGGCTTATAATCCTTCAAACCCGAGGGAGTTTTAGATTTTGGGATTAATGTAACAACTCCTATAAAAAAGTCTTAATTATTATTTTAATTATCCAATAGGAAACCCTAATTGAGACACCCAAGTGATTCTACGCAAACCCTAAAATTTTCAGAACAATCGGAATCAGGATCAGGGCCCCTAAAACTCAGGGGGGGTAAACCCTAGTTACGATTATCTATAGAAAACGCTGTCAAAATTTAAATTTACGAAATCATCAAGTCAGCAAGGCTAGTCCCAGTCGTGGCAACCCTATAAAGATTCTATGTCCCTTACGGACCGTAAGGGTTGAGTCTTACGGTCCGTAAGCTAGTCAAATTTCATGTATAAATAGTAGACCGTGGGACTTGATTTCTGGAATTAAAACGATGAACAATTTCGAATTACACACTGAGTTACATTCTGTATACTATCAAAACACACACGAATCCCGAATTGCTGCCGCAAAACAGGGTAATAACTCGATCGCTGCTACGATTCATTGTCCGATCGATCAATATATCCAATGGATGTTTAAGTGCTGCCCACATTAGGGTTATGCTTTGTCATTCGTCGTTAATTTGATGGATGTTTAAGTATCGCACTTTGTCATTCGTTGTGAGGGTTTGATCTCGTGAGTTATCGTAAATGTTGTATTGATTACTAACCCAGTTTTGTGTGTGCATTGTTATTTAAATTAGGTTAACAAGGCTAATCCATAGACTAGACTCTGTCCGTATTAAATCTGCAATGTGAGTCATTCTCTTTTTATCAAAATACTTTATAAATTCTTAAATATTTTCAAAGTTATAATTACAGGGATTAAGTTTATGTAATCACCAAATTACAGCCGGTATGTGGGGTTTTGTATACTTTACTTGATAATCTTCACCATTGGGGCAGCCAAGGGGTGATATGACCATAGTCACAGACACCATCGGACGAATGGGCCAATGGGTCGAGTGACAAAATACTGTGGGTATTTGGTTTGATATCAGAAACATTGTAATCTTCCTTAATACTGTAAATTATAACAAACAAGATTATTTTAGTAAATAGAATGATTCACTCAGTATTTCCCGCTGACAAAATCTTTTTCAAACATGTTTCAGGTGATCTGTTGTAATTCAGGAAAAGTGTTGTGGAGCATTTCAAGCTTAAGAAAGTGGCTCATTATAAAATAAAGAAATATGTTTTGTAAAATAAAGATTTCTCGGTAAAATCATAAGATTGTAAATTACCGGGGTTTTATCCCGAATTGTGAAATAAAATAATCGGGAAAATTTTAGCTTTAAAAAGATCCTGATGATAAACTTCCGCTGTTAAACTCAATTAAATAAATACCACGGGATTTCTGTCCCGCGGCTCCTGAAACGGGTCAAACCGGGTCGGGGGCCGTGACAATTAACGTTATAAAGGACGAACTGCATACTTTAGAGATCATCCCAGAATCGTAAAACCTACCCATAATCTTCACAATATCATCCTCAAGATGCTCCTAAAACTTCATAACGAACCTGAAGTTAAAGTCGTCAGGCCCCGGTGCTTTGTCAGCACCACATTGGAACACGGCTTCCTTAATTTCCTCCTTTGAAAAGGCAGCCACAAGACTATCAGCGTACCCCTCCTCTATCTTCTTGAGCCCATCAATCATAAACATAGGTCTAACCTTGAACTGCTCAGTGAAGGGATCTCGAAAATGTCTAAAAACCTCCTTTTTAACTAGGCTTGGTTTAGAAACCCACTTCCCATCCACCTCTATCCCCAGAATGGAGTTAGAAGCTTTCCCCCGTTTATATAACCATGAAAGAAACGAGAGTTGTCATCCCCGTGCATAGCTCATTTGACCCGCGACTTTTGTTTTAGATCCTCAACCATTCGATGCTCCGAATCCTCAATCCTTTTTTTACATCCAGTCCACACCCATAATTCTTCCTCGTCCAGATCCCTATCCTCCATGGTCGTTTCCAATTTTTCTAACTCCACTCTGTAACTTTCGACCTCCTGACCCTCTTTAATACTCCAATCTTTCCGTCACTTAACCAAAGCCTCCTTCATAACCTTCAGTTTCCTGGATAAAACTAGAACAGGATCTCCAGAGAATTGACAACCAAGAAAAGCTTTTCTAACCACCTTGATACAACCATTGATACCAAGCCACGAGTTAAACCATCTGAAAGGTTTAGCCCCGTAGTTGGAGTCGTCTAGAATCAAAATCAACGAGGTGTGATCAAAGTATAGTCTCGGCAAAGCCCTTAAACACGCTTCTGGCCACTTGTTTAAAAACTCTTGGCAAACTAGCACACGTTCAATTTTGCTGAGCTTTTGACCCTTCCCATTACCTGCCAAGAAAGTGTATTTTTTGCTCTCATGACATATTCCTGTAGTTCATTATTATCAATAAAGTCATTAAAATCTTGTGCACTGCCCAAATTGAACTTTGTATTTTTCCTTTCCTCTATGCACCTAAAGGAATTAAAGTCTCCCAACATAATCCATAGACCTTGGTTGGCGGCAACTGAATACGATTCAAACCGGTGTGAGGCAGGGTGGCTTTGCGACTGTGGTATAACGGAAAGAGAGAGGGAGGTGACGATGTTAATCGTAGGCAAATCGATGGTGGTGGCTATTTGCTGTGTCTCCGAATAGAATGAGTTAATTATGAAAGAGTTCCAAAGGGTTTTGAGGTAAGGAATCTGAAGGTTGTGAACACCCCTTTTGCCGATTAATGCAATTGTGGTTGATCAATAACCTTTGGCAGTTCAATTATTAATTTTTTTACTACTCAAATAATGGCCATTTAAGGCAGATCGGTTATCACTTGAGAGGTTACATAATAATTACTAACAAATCAAGAAGCTAGAGAAATAAAAGATATTAATTTTTATATCATCGTTAACTACAACACATTAATTTTGGAGACGTACTTTTGTGTTATGAAAATTCATTCTATTTTTCTAATTTGTGGAATTAAGTTAGAGTCTTCACATGTCACCTTAACATTATAGGTTACAAATTTGCCAAAATTACTAAAATACCCTTAAAGTGTCTTAAATTTTTGGACAATGGGCAAGTTTACCCCCTCTAAAATAGTTTGGCTCTCTTGTACATGTTGCTTGAAGATGTGTACACAATGTAAAATTACCAAAAGGGTAGAAATCCTATATAGATTAGTTTGTTAGAATTATCTCTAGGGGTGCAAACGAGCGGAGCCGAGCCCGAGCTCGGCTTGATTCGAGCTTTGTTTTCAAAGCTCAGCTGTGCTCGAACTCGTTAGTATTTTCTCAAGCTCGAGCTTGGCTCGGGCTCGGCTCGTTTATTATCTATTAATTAATATGTTAAATAAAAATAATATAAATAATAAACTTTTTAGGCTCGCGAGCTCGATAAGTGAAGCTCGGGCTCAGGCCCGTTTAGTAAGTAACCTTATTTTAGGTTCGAGGTCGACTTGTAAACAAGTTTAAATAAGCTCGGCTCGACTTGTTTACACTAAGGCTCGACGAGCCTATCGAGCTTCACATGCGAGGCTCGAGCTCGGTCTCGATAAACAAACGGGCTTTATTTTAGGCTGGTTTCGAGATTTTTCTCGAGCTGATAACGAGTAGCTCAGCGGTTAATAACGCATGGTGTATTAATGGCGGAGGGGGTATGAAAAGTCAGTCGGCCACGGAAGTTCAGCGGTTTTTTGAATTTTGTGAGAAAGGTGGCTAATTTTAAATCACACTTTCTATTAACCCTTTAACTTCAATTGAAATTACAAGTTACATCAAGTAGTTTTATTATGTACACACCACATTTAGTATAATGTTTTGATGAGTTTGTAAATATAGTGATTTCAGATAAAAATATGAAGTTTATATCATGAAAACATTTAAGAAGCTCGATTTGGAAGACACTTAAAGCATTGTAATTATATCCTAAAAGACGGTACGGCCTATCTGGCTAGGTAACCTAAGAATAAGCACATAGTTTAGTTTAGACGTCATGTCTAACAAAAAAAAAAGTTGAACATTCTCAATCACGCGAGCTAGCCAAACACACATAAACACACTAAAGACGCAAAACGACCGGTTTGGACTTTGAAATCATAAATCGAACCATACATGATGACTTTGAAACCATATTAAATAATCGAGATTATTAAATTTAACAATAATTATATAGTTTAGTTTTTGTTAACGTAATTAGTTTGTTATAAAAGCTGATTCTTTAAGTCATATGGCCAGACTAAAGTGATAAAAGGAATGTGCAAAAAGGAAAAGTATAAGGGGCATTTAGATAAACAAACGAAAGTAAAAGGGAGCATTTAGATAAAATTTTAAACATTTTTCAGGGTTTTAGCAGATATATATATAATGCTTGTTCATCTTCATCCGTTGCACTTTGAAATTAGAATATCTCAGGAGGAAGATGACGATGAATACCGACACATGTTCTTCAATTGTTCGACTCAATATAGGTGGTTATAATATCACATCTCTTGCTTTTCATTTTCGTATTTACTTGTAATTTTTGGCTCTGAAATGATCGGTTCATCAGGTTTCCAGTTACATTTCTTCATTTGATTAGAGATGAAAAGTTTTGAAAGTTTAAAGTCAAAGATTTTGATATTTAATTTTTCTTTATTTTCATTTGGCTTTATCACTCTCGAACTAAATATATATAACTGAGTTTGTTGATTGGGAATGAAATATAAGGAAGCAAAAATAATTAAAAAGACATTGATTACAAAGTTTTTCATTTGCGGTTGAGTTATTGGTTTCTTAAATTGCTACTAAGTGGACTAGAAACTTAAATGGGATTTTACCAGGAACATGACATGATTTTAAGTATTTGTGACTTGTAGTGGCGGAACCAGAACGATTTAGTTAGAGGGTCATCATAAGTTTACATTCTATACTGGTTCAAATTAGGGGTCCACCTTTAATTTTAATCTTCAAAAACTCAAAATTTATAAATAAAAATTCAGAAAGTTCCGGTGACTGAAGGGTCAACGGACCCTCTTGATCCCCTTTGGTTCCGCCCCTGGTGACTTGTGACACCGCAGGACACAAATAAATATATAGGTTTTATTTGGGTTTAGGTTCAACTATTAAATCTGCCAACCAGACACAATCACCAACAGTACTCCAATATATCTACGCATATTAGATGTGTCTTTTTTTAATTTAGTATTGTTTCTGACACAGGTGGAAGCATATTTTGCACAACTGTTGATACGCTAACTCATAGGGAGCCTCAGTCAATGCTTGCTGCCATGTTCAGTGGTCGCCACACTGTTCACAAGGACTCTGATACGGTGAGTTTGCAACTGGTATACAACATGTTTGTATGCAAAGATCAGGTGCATTTCATTTTTCTATTGTTGATCTTATGTTATTGGTTAGGTTTGATTAGCAATGCTTGGATCATACTCAAGACTTTCGATGTTTTGCACAAAAGGAACAATTTTTTTACCATTTTGTGTTTTTGTAGGGGTATGTGTTCGTTGACAGGGATGGGACACACTTTCGACATATCTTAAATTGGTTGAGGGACGGTGTAGTTCCCAACTTGTCTGATTTGGAGCGTTTAGAGCTTTTGCGGGAAGCAGAATACTATCAGCTTCTTGTAAGTCATTTTTGTTAATGCTTTCCGCTATACGCAGGGGCAGACCTAGAGTGATAGAAGGGGTAACCTCCGTTGCCCTTTGACGCTCCAGTGACGCTCCGACGGTAGTGTAAATTTTGGAAAAATTTGACCTTTTTTTTCGATTTCGTTACCCCTTTTTTACTGAAACGTTACCCATATGTGGATCTTCTAGATTTGCCACTGTAGGCTATATGTTACCTGCAAGTCGGGTTGTAATCAACTCTTCAAGGGTGATACTGATTGTTGATGTCTTGAATAAGAAAAATACATTTTTATCCCAAAATAACCAATTTACAAAGTCTTATTTTTTCATTATTTCAGGGACTTGTGGAAAGGATAAATATGGTGTTGAATAAGAAGGTGGATGAAAAAATGGATACTGACTTAACACGCAGTGATATTATCAAATGTCTGCAATCTAAGACAAAATATCATCTCAAATTAAGAGGAGTAAATCTCTCTGGGCTTGATCTTTCAAACCTGGTACGGTCAGATGCAGCTTGTTATGTGACTCAAAATTAATTGTCTAATCATGTATCTATTAAATCATAAGATACTTGATGTATGCCATATAATGAGTATTATTGCATGACTTATTAACATTAATAGGTCTAGAAAAACACACATTTGCATGCGATTGGAATTGAGTTTGGATGGAATTAGAATGTAGATTCTATTTCTTATATTGTTTGTTTTGACAAAAGAAGAAATTGAAATTAAACAAAAAAAAAAAAAAGAAACAAAATCTATATTCTAATTCCATCTAGATTCCATTCCATTCTGTGAAATGACCACACCTAAGTTCCAAATCGAATTTCAATTCCTGTGTAAATTGCAATTGCAATTGCAATTTCATTACATTACATTACATTCCATGAAACGAACGCTACCTAAGGAGATGTTTGTTTTACTCAACTTGTTTTTCCCATTATAACTTTATGCAGGACTTGTCGAACGTTGACTTCAGCTGTGCGTGCCTCAAAAATATTAATTTTTCAGGTGCTATTCTCAGATATGCGATTTTCAGAGAAGCCAATTTGGAAGGAGCCAATTTAAAGGTTTATTAAATATCTAAGCTTTATGACAATTTCAGACTGCTCCTTCTGTTTATATATATTTTGTTTAATGTTGTAGGGTGACTTGTCGAATGTTGACTTGAGCTGTGCGTGCCTCAAAAATACTAATTTTTCAGGTGCTATTCTCAGAAATGCGAATTGCAGAGAAGCCAATTTGGAAGGAGCCAATTTAAAGGTTTATTAAATATCTAAGCTTTATGTCAATTTCAGACGACTCTTTCTTTTCATATATATTTGGTTTAATGTTGTAGGGTGCCGATTTGAGTCTTGCCTATTTTACGGGTGCAAATCTTCAACATGCTGATCTTCGTCATGTGACGGTAAGTACCATTGATATCTTGTACACTGCACACAAAACATGAAATCGGTTTAGTAAATGTGATACCACAGGTCAAATATCTACAATGCCCTTTAGTAGTGGCAATGTCTGGTGTATAACCCCTCAAAGTGTTGATTATTAGTGACAAATGTCTATGTTACCTTTTTGTAGTATATGCAGCCGACGCTACTAGACGATATAACTTTACGTGGGGCGATTTTAAACTGAGTTAAGACAAGAACTGAAGATTGGTGGCTTTGTTATATTTTTCCATTATTTTGCTTTACCTTATTTAAGTCTCTTTGCTACACTATATATAGTTTTGTCACTTTATGGTTTTGTGCATCACCTGATTGGGTGATTTGTTGTCAAAAACAAGCTTGCCGAACTTCTTAATTACCGGTTGTTTACTTTTGTGATATAAAGATGAAAATGAACCGTATAAGAGAACAATCCAAGAATTGGATCCGACACTCAGGGTGTAATAGGTGCATGTGTGATGGATACACTAGTTATAAATACTTTTTACTATACGAAAACAAACTGTATTAATGTTTGGTTTGTTTATATCACAACTGTATAAAATCTACTTTTTGATGATGAAATGCCATCAACCTTATGTCGTTATTTTAAAGGGCATCTCTCAAGGCCTTCTCCAAAATAATTAATTTTCATGGTTAATTTTTTTTATGCTTTTATGTTGTTTTCTACCCTTTTCTTTTATCTTTTTGATACTCATTTACAGCGTATTTTTTGGTTTAATAGACGAAATCACATCTGTCGTCCATTTAGTTATACAGAAAACTGTATCTAGCTTTTGTACCTATATTTTAGGCTCTAACTATTTGCACACCTTGGCAGGCTATCTACGCACTTAGGATTTACATACGCTGCGTAGAGACCTATACGCAGCGTATAGGGTTACCTCTATACGCTGCGTATGTAAGGGGTAGGTACACGACCAGACAATCAAACCTAGTACCATGTCAAATCAGTCTGACATACGCTGCGTATGGACCTATACGCAACGTATAGGGTTACCTCTATACGTTGCGTATAGATCCATACGCAGCGTATGTCAGAATTTGACACTGATACGATGTTGTCTAGGCACGTGAATAAAGCAATACGGGGAGTAGAGAGCTATACGCTGCGTATTTCAGTGAATTTGAAAGTCTATTTATCCATGCATCTCTGCTTCCCTTCGACTTCATCTCATATTTTGTTTTCATCTTCTTCTTCAATAACAAACCAAAATCATTTGTTCTGTTTTTTGTTCAATATTGTTAAAATGTCATCATTTTGGAATGATTGGTTATTAGGCACTGAGATCCAGGGTTTATCTACGCAGCGTAGAGGGTTAACTCTATACGCTGTGTATTGACCTATATGCTGCGTATATAAACCCTAGTTTTGCTAGGGTTTGGTGTGCCAATAGGCACATTAGTGTGCCAATAGGCACACCCATATTTTATCTTCTTTAACGGTTTTTTCCTTCTTTTCAGCAAATATTGTTAAAATACTATCAGTTAGCCTTATGAAAGTAACAACTTTTTTTCGTTAAATATTGTTAAAATATCGGTTAACCTTATGAAAGTAACTAATTTTGTATAACTTTTAAAAGACAAAATTAAGTAATTTCTTTTCGTTAAATATTGTTAAAATATCGGTTAACCTTATCAAAGTAACTAATTTTGACCCATGGCTTTATAGTCTAGTGGTATCTTGGAGGTGAGATAAGATTTTGGACTAATATGTCATGGGTTCGATTCTCACAAGAGGGGGTTTTCCCATGTTTATTAGATTTCCTCTTGAATTGGTGTATATGCTTTATGCCTAATGGTGATGGATATAATTGGGTGGTTCTGCTGGTGGCACGATAATACTCCAATAGTCTGTTAGTGATCCAAATTTGCCGTTCAAAAAAAAAAACTAATTTTGTATAACTTTTAAAAGACAGAATTAAATATCGGTTAACCTTATGAAAGTAACTTTGTATAACTTTTAAATGACAAAGTTAAGTAATTTTCATCATTATTCTTTTATTTACTTTTTCTATTATTTTATTTCCATTTTATTTATTTTCATCATGAGATCCACTAAATCATTGTATACACATTTTTAAGAAATAGAATTTTCACCTGCCACTTTAGATTCATAGGCTCAGAGGGTGTAAATGAAGGGGATAATCATGGCTACGTTGGAGGTTGCAGGTGAACATCCACCGTCTCTTAAACACGCCACACCACGATTAAATTCTCAACTTGGTTTACACTTTACACCCACAAAATCATCATCGCCTGACTTAGTAACCAAACACCAAACAATGGTTGAATAACTTCGATTTCATTAAACAGTTCAACTAAGTCCAAAAAAACAGTAAGTACATCACCATACTCCACTAAATCATTGTATGCACATTTATAAGAAATATGATTTTCACGCGCCACTTGCATAGATTCATAGGCTCATAGGGTGTAAATGAAGGGGATGATCATGGCTGCGTTGGAGGTTGTAGGTGAACATCCACCGTCTCTCAAACACGCCACACCACGACTAAATCCTCAACTTGGTTTACACTTTACACCCACAAAATCATCATCGCCTAACTTAGTAACCCAAAGGACAAACAATGGTTGCATAGCATCGATGTCATAAAATGTTGGTGCATACGTCTGTCGACTTCGTCTTGTATCGAGTCTTGTATTAAGAATGTTAGATCAGGGCACGTAGTTCGAGAAACTAGGGTTTGAGTGAAAGTATATAATTTCGCTTGAAAGAGCCACTAGCCATTTCAAACGAAATTAGACATTCTAATTCTGCTTGAAATAGTCAGTGTCACTTTCAAGCGGAATTACCTCAACTATAAATACCTTACAAGCGAAATCATTTGTAACTTTTGTAATTCCGGTACCGAAGTGCCGCCGACGTATCTACTGATCTGTAATCTTGTTATAATCAATATTCAAGACATTTAGAAGTGTATCAAGCTGTTTTCCAAGTCAATTCATTTGTTTCCGCCTTTTGAATTGATAAGAACTCTTCTGATTGACTCGTTTGGGTCACAAAACGATCCTACAAGTGGTATCAGAGCTCAGGAGGAAGAGTTCTTGCTAAAACAGCCATAAAATCTGTCTTCTACACCTTCTTTTTCAAAATTCATAAGTTTTTACGGACAAAATGACTTGAATTTCACATATTGTGTGCGAAACAGTGTTTTAAAGAATCCTTGAAAGAATTGGACCTTAATTCAGCTTAAAATTGGTAAAAATTGTAATTCTGCTTGAAAATCAGATCGACAAAGATGATGTCAGCAGCATTTCAAACGAAATTATCACTTGATTCCGCTTGAAATTGCTATTCCGCTTGAAAAATACATTTAATTCCGCTTGAAATTACCTGATTCCGCTTCAGGGTGTGATTCCGTTTGAGACGTTCCACACGGAATTAGTAATTTCGTTCCAAAGTGTAATTTCGTTTGAACATTCATCTGTTTCACACGGAATTAGGTATTCCGTTTGAGAAGTGATTCCGTTTGAGAGGTGATTCCGTGTGAAGGGGGTATTCCGCTTCAAAAGTGATCTCGTTTGAGACTTGATTCCGTTTGAGTTTGGTATTTAGTGTGAAACTGTGTTTTTGAGACTTTTGTTTGTGAAACAATTTGCCTAAACATGGAAGAGGAATTCTACAATGCGTTTGCTACTCCAGTTGCACCAGTTACAGCTGCTGAAACATTGTACAGTGAGAATGAGACGGGAACTCATCAAAAACCGCCAAAGCTTATGTACATTGAAGATTTTAAAGGATGGTAGAATCGATTTGAGAACTGGGTGCAAGCTTACAAGTTTGATGCATGGTGTTCATTAGAGAAAGATTACGAGAAACCGAAAAATGAACTTGGACTTGAAAAAGCGTTTTGTGACTTTTCGGAGATTGATAAATTGAAATATACAAGTGAAAAAATGATGATCAGTATTCTTCAACAAGCGATTAAAGAAGATATCTTTGTTTTGCTCCAACATGAGGGTACTGCTAGGTCAATTTGGACGGCATTGATCCAAAAGTTTAAAGGAAGTGCAGATATGATCAAAAACAAAAAGGCGTTACTGAAGAAATCATTTGACATGTTCGTGGCTTTTGATCATGAAACAACAAAAATGACGATTGATAGATATTGTCATTTAGTTTTGGAAATGGGAAGATTGGATATAAAGAAGGATGATGATGAATGGGTTGATAAACTTGCTGATGCATTACCACAGCAGAAATGGGGAACTTATTTGATGATTCTTAAACACACTAGAAAATCTGAAAATATGAATCTGGCACAGTTTATTCAGAAGATTGAAGAGCACGAGTTGGATATCCAGAAAACAGCAATCATGAAGAATCCAAATGCTCAACAAGATGTCAGTTTATACTACAGAGGAAACAAATTTGAAGTTACTCCCAGCCCAAAGATCCAAACTGGTTTTAGTGCTGACAGTTCTTCTGGAACAAAGAGTAGTAATGTGACTCAAAGTGGTGGATCTTCGTCTTCATATTCCAGCTTTGATCCAAATTACACAACACCAAGTCCTCAACAACAGAATTCAACAAATCTTCAATGCAATGTCACTTTGAACATTCAAAATGGTCAAAATTTGTCTCCATAGATTGCTAAGCAACACATGGCATCACTCGTTGCTATGTTAGAATCATATGAAAGTTTAATTGCTGGCAAAATTGGAAATCCGATGCTTACAAAAGAAGATTATGACCAAATTGATGCAGAGGAACTTGAGTTGATGGATGTCAAATGGTGTATGGCTAGTGCTGTTAGAAGGGCAGAAAAATTTCAACAAATCACAGGTAGAGATGAGTTTCAGGGATTGGCTAATTCTCCATTAGGATTTGACAAGTCAAAAGTTACCTGTTTTCGTTGCAAAGGAAAAGGACACTTTAAACGAGAGTGTAAAAATCAAGAAGCAACAAGAGGATCAGAAAAGAATGATTATTATCAGAAATCCATTTTTCATCAGATTGCTGAGCAACCACAAACGGCACATGCACGTGCTATTGAAGATGGAAAGAAAGCTTGTCTTGTTAATCAAGATGATGAAAAAGTTGCAGAGGGGTTTAGCTGGGATAAATACATTCCACCGGGTTCAGGTTTTGTTGCTCAAATTTTGGAAGCAGAATCAGTCAAATCTCAGTCGAAAAGAATACCGATTTTTCCAGATTTAGGAAGTGATATGGATACCGATGATGAAGAAGAATATCTTAATAAAACTAGAAAAGGTATAGATCCTGATAGTTTTAATTTGTTTTTTGCAGATAAAGTTGAGATGCTGTATGAGAAGAAGATTGCCAGATTAAAGAGAAAGCTGGAAGAAATAAGAATAGCTGATGACAAGACAAAGATGAAAGCTGAAGAACAAAATGTTGAATCAGTGATTGAAAAGGTGATAGAAAAAATCGTTGAAGTGGAGAAAGTGGTAGAGAAAATTGTTGAGATTGAAAAAATAGTTGATGTTGAAAAAATTATCGAAGTTGAAAAGGTTGTCGAGGTTGAAAAGATAATTGAGGTCATTAAACCTTGTCTGAAATGTTTGGAGTCTTGCAATGATTGTAAGAAGAAGGATAAGAAGATTCTTGAACTGGAAGAGATGAAAGAGAATTTGTTGTTTGATGTGAAGTATGTGAAGGAATCATATGATGTCTGAACAACACACTGAATGGTCTGAAAAAGACAAATTCAGAAATTGAGGCTGCTATGACAAAGATGAACTCAACATTAATGTCAAAGCAGAAGATCATTAATGAGTACATTGAAGATTGTGCATAGTTGAAGAAAGAATTGGAATTCGAAAAGATTGAGAGTGAAAGAATCAAAAGGTTACTGTTGAGTTATACAACATGTGATTATTTCATTGATCGAGTTTATCCTACTGTTGCAGGTCTTGAAGCTTTCAAAGATAAAGAGACGGAAGAAACGGATACTGGAGGAAGTTCTGAAGAAGAGCAGAAGAAACCATTCTGGAAACAGTCAAATCAAGAGTTTCTTGCTGAGAAGAAAAAGAATATGATGATGAGAAATGAGCAAAGAGTTGAGAGAAGAACGTGTTTCAAATGTCACAAGATTGGACACATTGCTTGGAATTGCCAACAGTCCAACAACACAAAACAGGGAGTTAATTCTAACTCAAAGTTGGAAAAGAAATTTGATGATAAAATGAAACAACCAACAAATTTTGAAGTTGGTGAAACTTCAAAACGTTTTTACAAAAGAAAAGTTGATGAAAACAAACAAAGATGGGTTGTAAAATCTGAGAGTAGTTCTGACAATGAATCTGATTCCATAAAATCAGAGGAGTCATTTGTTGAGAAAAAGAATGATAATTCTGTTCCTGAGATGAACGATGAAAACTTTCCAAAACTGTCTAAAGAAAATTTGAAGTTAAAGGTTGGTAAAACTGAGATTTCAGGTCAATTTTTCCCTGGTAAAGGAGATTTTGATGCTGAAAAGGCTTTCAATGGGAAAGTCAAACATATTTTCGGAAAGATGGTAGATGGGAAGGTTAAAGGTGCAAAAGAATTCTATCAATCGAAAAGATGGTGGGATAGATGTGTACCAAAATCACCCAAGACTGGTCAGGCTTGGGTGACAGCTTTTTCAAACTAAAAATCTGACTTGCCGGAGCTTCCAAGTTGGTAAACGTGGAACATGAATCGGCATCATTCTTGAAAAATTGTGGTTAAGAAAAATCTAAAATTGTTAAATTCTACAAGTTGTGGACTTGCCGGAACTTCCAGGTTGGTAAGTGTGAAGTAGGAATCGGCATTTTCCTGCAAGTGGTATTTCAGTTTACAAGTGGTAGTTGTTCATAAGTTGTCATATTATATTTTACAACTAGTAGATTTTCTTCTACAAATAGTTAATCAAGGTCATTAGATTGAACTTGATTTAACTTGCATTCAAATGTTTGAGAAAACAAAGTGATGATCATAACCCCTAACCTATAAGTGGTTTATGATGAAAACAAAACTTATTTTCCAGAAAAACCATTTAATTAAAACAAACTTAAGTGTTTTGAAATCACAATGGGAAAATAGTTTGTTGTAAGGGGGAGTTCTTATTGTTTATGCCAAGTGGATGGCAAATTGAAGTGATTCGATATCAGTTGTCACTTTACCTTGTACAGTTTTGTTTTCAAATTTCTTTTAATGTGTTTGCATTTTAGGGGGGAGTAAGAAGTTCAGAAAATCCAAAAACATTTGAAAATTTGAAAATGTCAAAAACATGATAAAATCAAAAATGAGTTTTGTTGTAAAAAAGAGGAAATGATAGTACATCAGTAGACAGTTACAGTATGCTAAAGAAAAGTAATGTTTAAATAGCGTTAAACAGTCTCACTGATGATATGCCGATAGGTTTTTACACATTTAGTAAACTTGTTCGGGATATAAACTTAAATTCAAACTTGCTTGTTTCGTGGGGAACACTAATTGGATATATAGGTAACCCCTGAAATCTTGTTTGAAAGATCCCTCTTTCTGAGATACTAGGTCTTTATACTCAGTGATATCTGGGGTATTATCCCGGGACTTCTGATTTTGCGGAAGCAATGGCCTAGTCCCCGGAGAATACTTTATGCTTGCTTGAAATATAGCTCACCCTCAGCATAAAAATGATGAAACATTGTAAAATGCTAATCATGCTGTTGAAGAAAAGATCCTCTAAAGGGGACACACTTAAAGTCGAAGCCGTCATCTCTCTGCTGAACGGAAGTTCTGACCTGAGCTCTCACGGTCTTCGCAATTAACCTCTTACAGATATCATCTGTGGTATACTCACCTGTAAGACTGAATATTGGGATCTGGATACGGGAGTATATTCGATAGGTGGGACACAAGAATGAGTTTAAGTTCTTAATTCACCTAATTCATATCTTGAATCAGTTGAAATTTGTGTGAGAATTTAAGTGGATCAGTATATCGACAATCTAAGTGAACTGTTTAATTCTTAATGTGTAACTAAGCTCAACGGTACTTGTAACTTGTCAAAAGCTGATATGATCTTCTTACACAAACTCACAAAAATATTGGTTTGTAAATATTTCTTTACTACATTTCTGTTATATCAAAAAATCCAAAAAGATTTTCGGAGTGTTTTAGCATAAATTTTGAAAAATTCAAAAAAGATTTTCAACAACTGATATTGAAAAGCTGATTTTCAAAATTCCGAGTGCTAAACATGATGATCAACAGGGTTGGGAAGTTTGTTTGGAATGAAGAAGATTGTTTGAAATGAAAATTTTGAATATTTTGCATACAAGTGGTTCATCAGAGATTAATATTGTAAAATCATATATTGTGTGTTTGCGTATACAAGTGGTAAGCAGTGAATAAATTTGTCAAATGTTAAAATTGTTGAAATTTATTGTGAGGTAGAGTTTGTGCAGGTAGGCCAGGTTACGATCCTGGAACTGCTGATGCTGATGAACTTAAGGAATCAAGAGATCTGATCAAGAGAATTAGAAGACTCAAGAGCCAGATTGTGATTCTGGAATCGAAGATTAGATCAACATCCGAAGGGGAGATAAATTGACAAAGAGAAGAGAGAGATGGAGAATACTTACACTGTCATATATACTGAGAAAAGAAGCCCAAAGACTGATAAAGACTGAAGACGTTGAAGACTCGACACTTAAGACTCGTCAAGATCCGAGGGGGAGTCTGTTGGTGCATACTTCTGTCGACTTCGTCTTGTATCAAGTCTTGTATTAAGAATGTTAGATCAGGGCACGTAGTTCGAGAAACTAGGGTTTGAGTGAAAGTATATAATTTCGCTTGAAAGAGCCACTAGCCATTTCAAACGAAATTAGACATTCTAATTCCGCTTGAAATAGTCAGTGTCACTTTCAAGCGGAATTACCTCAACTATAAATACCTTACAAGCGAAATCATTTGTAACTTTTGTAATTCCGGTACCGAAGTGCTGCCGACGTGTCTACTGATCTGTAATCTTGTTATAATCAATATACAAGACATTTAGAAGTGTATCAAGCTGTTTTCCAAGTCAATTCATCTGTTTCCGCCTTTTGAATTGATAAGAACTCTTCTGATTAACTCGTTTGGGTCACAAAACGATCCTACATTAAACAGTTCAACTAAGACCAAAAAAACAGTAAGTACATCACCATACTCCACTAAATCATTGTATGCACATTTATAAGAAATAGGATTTTCACCTGCAACTTGCATAGATTCATAAGCTCAGAGGGTGTAAATGAAGGGGATGATCATCGCTGCGTTAGAGCTTACAGGTGAACATCCACCGTCTCTCAAACAAGCCACGCCATGATTACATCCTCAACTTGGTTAACACTTTACACCCACAAAATCATCATCGCCTGACTTAGTAACCCAAACACCAAACACTGGTTGCATAGCTTTGATGTCATTAAACAGTTCAACTAAGACCAAAAAATAGTAAGTACGTCACCATACTCCACTAAATCATTGTATGCACGTTTATAAGAAATTGGATGTTCACCTGCAACTTGCATAGATTCATAGGCTTAGAGGGTGTAAATGAAGGGGATAATCATTGCTGCGTTGGAGGTTGCAGGTGAACATCCACCGTTTCTCAAACATGTCACGCCACGATTACATACTCAACTCAGTTATGTTTTTAAATAAATTAAAGTGATAGTATTATTATGATGTAATAATGGCATAAGAAAAGCTGAGTTGGCGTATCTGAGAGATTGACACATAAACCTTTCCTATGTCATGAAAAACTCTCCTTTAATAGAAAGGGGAGATAGAAAACGATTCTCTGTTATGAAGAATGGTTAACTGTCTACTTACTATTAAAGGAGAGCTTTCGCTGACATCGGAAAAACTTATGTGTCGAACTCTCAGATATACCAACTCAGTTTTTCTTATGTCATTATTACATCATAATAATAACATCACTTTATTTATTTAAAAACATAACCGAGTTGAGACATCATCATCACTGAGCTATTCACTTTCACTTATACTCTCATCTAAGTCTGAATATAGATCAGATAACATGGCCCGGTAACCTGCAAATAGCAATATCATATCTTTACAAAATCAAACATGTTGTATACTTGCATATCTTTGCAAAATCAAACGCGGAAGCAACAATAAGAAATTAATGATTTACAACCATGCATAAACATACTTGAAAAAAAAATATAAAAATCTAACATACCTAAAAAGTGCTTTAGCAGTTCTTGTAGGGCTGCCAAAGACATACATGGTCTTACTTCTTGTAGAGCTGCCAAAGACATACATTATAGATGTTCTTGTAGGGCTGTCAAAGAGTTAGTTAGACATAAGAGTTAGATATGCTAGCATTCACCTAAAAACTCAAGTTAGATATAAGAGTTAGTTCTGAGAAATGGATTAACAAATGCAATAGACATTATAGTCGGTTTCTACAAATACTCACTTTCAATTCAAACTCTGCAATTGAAAGTGTGTCACAAATTTCTGTTACAAGAGACTCCACCTGTGAATATGGTATAAATGTAATAAGTTAAACATACACTTTGATATGAAGTAAGGGTGTTCATAAGCCACTGAAATGACCGAACCGCCCCAACGGTACATGCTGAAATCGCTCATTGTTATTAACATCAAAATTCAAACAAATAAAAAGAGATATTGATGTGAAGAAGCTAAAAAACAAACAATTAAATCAAAAACACAAATTATAACCAATCCATTAAAGCTCAATCGTACAATCAGTAAATAATGTAGGGATTGTAAACTATATTTCGATCATAATGAATAGTATACATGAGACAGAATAAACAAACGTTGTATATAGGGCTGTAAAAGGAATACCGTAAAAGCATTGTGGGGCCATAAACTTGAACAAAAATCCAATCTGAACTTGTACACGAGAACTAGCAGCATGCGCACACCAAATATCGTTAAAAATAAACTAGACTTGCGCCGACAAGCCAAAACCAACAACAATCTAGTCCGGAGTTCCACCCCCTTGCGATGGCGGAAACATCGGGATGAGACGAACAAATCGCTCAAAAGCATCATAACACTAATTGTGATAATATAGATTAAATCAAATTTCATAAATGACTAAATTCAAATACATTGTTTCAATTAAAGACAAATTGCAACAAACATGGTTTATTATTAAAATGGGTATCTAGTCCATCCTAAGTTGATTCCTTCATCATCTTGACTATCGTCCTCCAACATGTATTAAAATAAAATCAACAAAATGTTGGCGAGTATACAAGTTTGATACATAGCATAGTAGAATGAAATGTTTAAATGTGCTCATATCCAACATGAATAAGATGATACTAGTTAACAATTATGCCGAAACGATGTTACTCTACATGCTCAAACCAATGTTTACGCAATTAAAGTGCCTATCCCAAAAGTTTAGCGGGAGGTTAACATGTTTAACTTAACAATACCCAAGGATAGCGGGCGGGGCGTTACAACCTATAGCGCTATAATTGTTAAGGTAGGCTTGATCGAAGTTAATGAGCATATAGTCATGAAGTGTTTACATTAGCATCACATGTATAACAAGAATCAAACATTTCATGTGTAATTTGGATAGAGTGTGAATAAATGTAGTTTAACGTGTTTGTGTAATTTGCATAAGAATACAAGTTGCACCCAAAAGTGTTTAAAGAATGAAAATGGGATGTATACTCACAGTGGTTGCGCATATGGAGATTCCTTGAAATAACGCACGAGTAAAGATGGAGAATTCCAAAAAAACGAACAAGAGAGATTATCCTAGATATGAAATACGTGAACGTCTTAGTTACATAACGAACTCGTTAACATTCGTGGGTTAAATATAATTCCTAACATTTAGAGTTTACAAATTAATAAATTTTATTTAGTCCAAGATATAAAAGAGTTTAAAAGAAATCAATTTGTTGGTTATTACATTATGAGTTTTTATCGTCATGAATAAAAGTCGCTAAATAAAATGTAAATAGGAACTTTTAAGGTTTCCTTAATGTAAAGAAAACTCAAAGAAGGATTTTATTAGTAAATATATTATTTTTAAAGAGGGTTTAATGGTTTTAAAAGAAAAGAATATAAAGGTTTTATTAAAAAAAAAATCTATATCTATATATATAATACATGAATAAGGTTTGGGACACGTGTCGCGTTGTGGTGCAACCTAACTTGATTTTTGGCGGGAAAATGTGGGAAATCTTTTATTTTTACACGGGATCTGAATGGCAACAACCATACCCGCATAGTTTGACTCGGTATATAATGAACAAAAAACCCTAATCATTCTAATCCCTCATTTTCACACCGTCGTCCTAAATTGAGTACACCATACATTCAGAGCCCTAATCTCTCACACACACCATTCTTCTCATTCACGCTTTCATTCAAGCTTACAAAACCCTAATTTTGTTCATCGCCGATCAATCAAATACACCACCATCTCTTTCGATTTCATTAGCATATGGTAAGTCAACGAATCTATTCTTATTTTCCTATGATTTCTTATATCTTTCATCGATGATTTCGTTCGATTTCTTATGATTCTTCTATCCTTCATCGATGATTCGTTCGGTTACATCTAACTTGCATATGATATAGGTTGGGTCTACATATTCACACACCTTTTTGCCTATTTCCACACCCTTATAGACGCCTCGTATAGGCCTATACGAGACGTCTAGGGTTCCTTTTCCCGACCAACTTATGAACCTCGTACAACGTCACATCAGTCACATCAGACGGGGAGTCTAGGCCTGTACGAGGGACCAATACAAGGGTACTATGACGCCTCGTATAGGCCTATACGAGGCGTCTTAGAGTCTGATTTGACTATGTGTCTGAGATTTGACTTAAAGCAATATGGGGCGTATAGAGCTATACGAGGCGTCTATATTTCATATAAAGTGCAACATACAGTGCATTGTTGGTACACCCGAGCATTTAACATTCATTTCATTCTGTTTCTTCTACGAGCTCTTGTTGTTTGCATTTGTGTTCTTATCATCCCGAAGTGTTGAAATGCCATCATACTGGGACGGCAACTATGTCTTCGGGCAGTATTCTAGCGACAATTGGGTGCCCGAAAGCGTTCCGGTAACAGTTATTAGCTTAAATTTTTTAATTACTTGCTGTGTTAGTTTATTATTTACTAATGATGATACGGTCGTCTATTTTGGAGGAGTCTGGCGTTCCCGATTCTAATGAGCAAGAGGAGGTTGTGTCTAGTATACAAGGAAAACAAAACAGACCGTTTCTAGATTTGAACACGCATCCTCCTGTTGATGAAACAACCCCTGTAGATGACTCATACCATGCTGGTCAACCAAGTTATCCGACGCAACAAGGGTATCCAGATTATAGATACGGGTGTGAATACTCTTATGGAGGAGACGGTGGATATGGAGGAAACGGTGGATACGGAGGAACCCGGAACAGAGATCGTAACAGAGATCTTCTTTCTTCATCGGTACTCGAGAGACATGTGGCGTGCATTCCCCCACGTCATGCTGATCGATGCGACGTACAAGACAAACATATACAATATGCCATTTATCCAAATTGTTGGTATGACGCCTACCAAAAAATCGTTTATTATCGCGCATGCCGTTGTTAGTAAAGAACGGGGTGATAACTTTGTGTGGGTGCTTGAGAGGGTCAAGTCAATGTTGGATGAATGTATGGAGCCACGTGTGATTTTAACGGATAGAGACCTAGCCCTTATGGGCGCGTGTGCTAAAGTATTTCCAGACGCCTTCAGGCTTCTTTGCAGGTGGCACATACAACAGAATATTATGAAGCACTGCAAGGCTGCATTCACAAAAGAAGACTGGGATAAATTTTTGTCATTCTGGGGGACATTGATTGAGTCTCCATCCATACCCATCTACGGTACCACTTGCGCAACATGCGAAAGCGACTTGTGGAGTGCAAACGTTCTAGTAAGTTTTTCTAATAACATACGACTCACCTATGCAAATTTATTAAATTATTTTTACTTTTTAGGAGTCTTCAATTACGTGTACGATAACTGGCTAAAAGACTATAAGGAGATGTTCGTCTTTGCGTGGACTGATAAGAGGCGCAACTTTGGTAATCGTACCACAAACAGAGTTGAGAGCCAACACGCCAACTTAAAGAGATACGTCGTAGATAGGAGCTCACTGGACCATGTAGTTGGTTCTGTCTGGGATATAGTTGAGACACAGTTCGGTGAAATAAGGAAGACTTTTCGAGAAAGCATCGAAAAAAGAATGAACCACCACAAACACCCGTTGTTTCAACACCTACTAGGAAAAGTATCCCATATAGCCCTTGACTTGTTGAGTGGAGAGGCAATTAGGAAGCTAGATGTCTTGGAGCGCTTTCATTCATCATGTGGTTGCCAAATGTGGTACAGTTGTGGGTTGCCCTGTGCTTGTAGGATAGAAAAGTACATGTGTAAAGGTAATAATTGTTTAACGTACAACACTTGTGTGATATATTTCCGTTAATCATGTGACTTAAACAATGTTGTTTTTAACCGTGCAGAGCGTCCGATTCAACTCGAAGACATCGACGTCTTCTGGCTGAAACTTAACTTCCAAAGTTGTAAATTGATAGACGATGACGTTGACGTGGTCGAAGAGCTAAATATTGTTAGACAACAATTAGAGTCGCACCCCCCAGCTCAGCAAAAAAGCCTGATGTCAAAGATTAAAGCGGTGTTGACTCCAAAGAAATCTACCAAGAAACCACCGGTTGTCCAACAAAATACTCGTGGCCGACCAACAACAAAGCAGGTACAACAAAGGTTGGACGAGGCCTCTCGTATAGATGAAGAATTGAGGAGAAGCTCCTTCGGTGATGCAAACACGTGCTTTGAAGGTTCCCGACAAAGTAAGTACCATAAACCTCGCCACAGCTCGTACGTTCCGTCACAGGCCTCTCAACAGTCGGTTATAAGGTCCCAAAAACCCAAAGCGAGCCTAAGCCGTTCAAAGAGTTCTAAGAAGAAAGAGACACGAGATGATCACGGTTTTCCTTTAATCATTGGGGACGAGTACGTGGGAATCATCAAGCAGTTTAAGTCTGCCATTCCGCCAGTGTTTCATCTGTACGTCTCGTGCATACAAGATGTGATGCTGGACGGTCATTGTGGGTTTCGGTCTGTGGCTGTGGGCTTAGGTATGGATCAGAGTTCATGGGGGCTCATTCGAAGGGACCTTGTCCAAGAAATGGATCAGAACGAATCGATCTGGTTCCCAATATTTGAAGCATGGGATAAAGGTTATTTTTACACGCATCGTCAGGGCCTAATTTGGGATTCAGTGTCCGGTTGTGGGGATGATCACTGGATGGACTTCCCCTTAGCAAGACTTCTTATTGCACAAACGTACGGTATCGGGGTGCACCTGTTAACGACAACCATGGGTGCGAGTTCCACTTTCTTCTCGATACTAAGTCCTCCGGCTAATCAACAACCATTATTCATAACGCTTACACATGTTAACGAGAACTACTTCATACATGTTAAGCTGGAAGGGGATTATCCAATGCCACCAGCACACGGGCTATGGTTGACCCACCGAAGACCCCATACGGAACAATTGGAAGACATGTACTTGCCATGTCTAGAATGGTATACATCGATAATGAATCCTCCGCCAAGATCAAACCCCAGTCTTAATTACATCGATAGTGATACGGAAGAATGATTTTTGTAATTAATAGTATTTTTTTGTAATTAATAGTATTTTTGTAATTAATTGTCTTTTTTTGTATTAATTCCTATAATTTTCTACAATTTCTATATTTTTTTTATAATTTCTATCATTTTTCTATAATTAGAATTGATTAAAACAGGTTAATAACATTTTTATAAAAATTTATATAATTTTTTTATATTTAGAATTGATTAAAACAGTTTATTTGAATTTTTATAAAAAAATTTACAAATATACGCCTCGTATAGACCTAGACGTGTCGTATACGATTGGTCAAAAGACCATTTTGCCCCTGATATGCCCCCATTCTAGGCTTAAATCAGGGGCTAAAATGTCATTTTAACAAACCTAGACGCCTCGTATAGAGCTGGATGGGTCGTCTGTTAGAGCGGGTTTTTGAAAATTTGAATTTTGAAAATTTGAATTTCAAAATTTGAATTTATCAAAAAAGGATGCCTCGTATAGACCTGGACGGGTCGTCTAAAAGGGCGGCAACATTTCATTTTTTTTAAATTTGAATTTTGAAAATCTTTTATTTAATTACCAATATACCCCTGAAAAGACCCCAGTATAGGCCTTAAACAGGGGCATAAAGGTAATTTGAAAACCTAGACGACGCGTATAGGTCTATACGACCAATACATGGTGGGCGGCAACAGTTTCACTTTTTCTTTTTTAATTATTAAAAAAAGTTTATTAAATTACCATTTTACCCCTGTAAAGCCCCCAGTACAGGCCTTAGTCAGGGGTAAAATGGTAATTAACCATTCCAGAAATATCTTTTTGGATTGGTTAATTACCATTTTACCCCTGGTTAAGGCCTATACTGGGGGCTTTATAGGGGCAAAATGGTCATTTACCAAAAAAGTGGGACGGGTCGTCTAGCTCTATACGAGGCGTCTATGCCTCGTATAACAGGGGGAGACCTAGACGACCCCTGTTATCACCCCAAACAAAAATACACACACATATACGGAGGATAGAGCTTTATACGCCCCAGATACTAATTTGGACCGTATTTTCGAAGATTTGAAGCATCCCTGGTACGTATTCCAGCCCGTAGTTTAGTATTTTAGCCTCGTTTTTGCCTTTAGACCGTAGGTTTGCCTTGAAATTAGGTTTTTGTTGGGTTTGGGGGTTTGAATGTGAGGTTGAAGATGAAGCCGTAGAACAGAACGCCCAGTATACCTCTATACGAGGCAGATACGAGGCACTGTTTTTTTTTTGTTATTAATGTTATTATTATTGTTTTTATTATTATTATTATTATTATTTGTGTTATTATTAATATTTTTCTTCTTATTATTATTATTATTAATGTTATTATTATTATCATTAATGTTATTATTATTATCATTTATTATTATTGTTACTAGGGAGAAAGCCCGTGCGATGCACGGCATGCGTAATAGCTATTGTTTGTTCGTGGTAAGACGTCTGACACGGCCGGTGCATAACATGTAAGACAATACCCCTACAAAGGGCGTGCTTAAACTTTATTAAACCATGGAGCATAAGTTGTTTCCTTGGCAAAACTTGCCGGCCAAAAAGAAGTGGAAAAAGATGTCTTCCAAGAAAAAAAACATGAAACAGAAAAAGGAAAAACGCATAAACTCTCGCACGCCTTCCTATCTTATTGGATAACACATAGACCAAACTTTAGCTAACGCATGCCACCGTCATCCCCAATCCTATCACCAGCTAACTGACTACAGTGAGAAAACTATTAAAAATGGTATACTATGTTTACGTATATATGCATCGAAAAGTAGTACGGGTTTTCATTACTAACACTAAGTGCAGACGGTATACCTTTCATGTGGGTCACTGTCAACTGTTTCTTCTGAATCCGAATCTGCATAAGCAGGCCTGCGAAGGAAACACACCAAAAATTTATGTAGACGGTTATCTAAAAATAAATATGCACAATTACATTGTTTATGGAAATCAATCAATTATAGGTGAAACTTCCACAAGGCAGATTATTGGACCATTTTTGAAAATGGGTCCCACAAAAGGAAAAGGTATCATGTGGCCGTTAGTATTCTCCAATCGCATTCATTCATTCATTCTCCAATCACATTCATTCATTCATGAGGCTTACGTAGGCCTAAGTGGGGTCTAAGTTGTAAAGTAAGTTAGTAGCGTACCTTCTTTTTAGTCTTGTCGCCACGCACCTTGTCCAAAAGCTCACTTAGGGTGCCAACACAGGCTACATCCTCGGTAATTGGCTCGCTAGTACCGTCGACGGCAACACAGCTGGGAAACACATACAAATAGTCAGGCAAAGCACAGAACAGTGCAACACAGGTAAGCAGAGGGTAATTAGTTGAGGGTGTAATAATACCTGTTGGACGCCCTCAAAGACTGCAGCGCAGGTATCTCGTCCGAATCGATGAGCATAGTCGATGTTGAGCTGGACAAACACAGGGTGCCTGCGCCAGGCAAGAAAAAAGTTAAAACAATATAACAACTTCAATGGTAAGCAGACATGTAACGGGAAACAAATGTACCGAGGTAGAACTTCGCGCTCATGGAAGTCAAGATAAGAGAGTAAACGGGTGGGTTCTCACCCTTCCTCTGAATCATAACATCACCAAGGTGGCCCCACAGTGTCACTCTGACTTGGCGCTTGCTGCAAAACACCGATTAGAATAAAAGTCTCAGTTGTCCCGTAGGGAGAGAAGGCTGCGTAAGCAATAGGAACGTGTTACTAACCGTTCATTCGTTAGACTGAATTCGACTGTGCGTGAACCCGAAGCGTTCACAGATGGCGCACCTACCTCAGTAACATATCCGATGACATCTGAAATGGAATGAGACAAAGAGTCATTAAATAATCAACCTAGGTATTTTAAGAAATTAGCGGGGATATGGTTATACAGTAACGTCTCCATTTATTACCTCTACCGTTATAAATAAATGTGCATACGCCACTGCCCATTTTGGATACATAAAATCCTTTAGCAATAACCAATGCGGGTATATATGAACTGATTATTTTTACACAAATATATATTCAATTATTTTAAATTATTTGCAATTCTGATTTACTAATTCTCGGTATTCGGTAGCTATTTTTCTTTTTACTGAACTTGGCGGCTCGCCTTTTGCTTTTTTTTTCTTTTCCTTTTCTGTTTTAGCAATTCTCGGCTCCAGGTATACATGGTCTCACATTATGAAATGCACTCTTTAGTTCAATGACAATATTAATATGAACATGTGACATATATGTTCAACACAAAGACTCATATGTGGTGTTAGCATCGTCGGCTCCAGGGTAGTGTGAGCCGGACAATCAGCCAAGCCCGGTAATTTTCGAGGCAAATATTTTTCTCTATATATTTAAATTTATTTTTTATAAAATAGGTATGGATCTTAATCATTGTAAATATATTGGGCCCAAAACCTTTTATATGAAAACTGGTTACTATTTCAAGTTAAATATATACATTCCTTTATGCTATTGAACTTCTTGTTTTGAATCATGTTAAAAGTATGTCAACGGCATGTAACCCCACTTGCCAAATATCATGCTAAACATGTCAATGTTGTGCAACTTTTCCTTTATGTCGTATATTACATGTTTACCTAAATGTGATAGTGTACCCGATGTTAACACGACCCATTTTAGCAAACAAAACATATCGCCTGCTCTACCCTCACCAAATAAAAAACGCCAAGTATTGCATTTATGATTTAATGGCCACATTGCACCCATACTACAAACCCTGTGGTATTGTTATTGTTATGATCAACTTACCAAAACGACATAAATTTATAATCAGAATACATTTTTTTGGGAACTTTTACTTTGCTGTTTTACCTATGTTAAATGAATCACATCATTAATTATTTTAAAACACGTAGCATACTGATGATATGAACCAGTAACATCTAACTGTAATAACCGTGTCGTGTCTATAATCTGCTTTAAGTTGGTCTTAAAAAAATTAACATGTATAATTTAGAATATTCTTTTCACACTCATTTATTAACATTACTAATTATTATTCTATTTGTATATTATTATTATTACTATTAATTACTATTATTAATAATAACAATAATCATTAGCGTCTTTAATCAAAAAGGCGCAGCCCTGCCGCCCCCTAGCCGCCTACCTACTCGTGTTCGTAGCTCGGTCGGAGGTATTAACACTATTATTATTAAAAAATATAAAAAATATTATTATTATTTATTTATTTATTTATTTATTTATTACTATTATTACTATTAATATTACCGTTTTACTATTAATATTAAACGCCGTAAGCAGGAAAGGGTAGCGTTCAAAACGACCACCGTCATCATCAACCCGCTTCACAGTTGTCGAACCATGCAACCCAATCACAAAGGGGCTGTCTTTAAGAACCCGATACTCATTTGTAGGTTGCACGGCGAAACCGTTGACCAAATATACACCGCCCTCTTTGAGTTTGTCAAAGAAATAGTGGGCAATGTTATTCCTTGCGGTGCAATGCATCACACCTCCCTGCGCAAATAAAGGCGTAGATTTTTGTTTCAGAATCAAAAGTAGAAAAGCGTAAGAATGTGGGATAGCAGAGGGTAAAAAACTACCTTTATGTCAGTGACAATATAGTCGGTGCTCATGTACCTGCCGTTAACACTTGTCACGTCCCATTTTCTACAAACCATTATCATGATAGGTCCGGTGCTCCCTTCACGGAGTTCACTAAGGAACATATGACTGCTTGTACCACCGTCGGACGTTTGCAAACTAAGGGGGCTGGCCATGGCAATAGAGGAGGAAAGGAAACTATGAACCTACAAACATAACAAAGCTGGCAATCTTATAGCATAACCAAAGACCGTTCAACTGTCTACAAATTAATCATATCCTAATGAATGATATTAAATGACAGAGATATTCAAAGAGGCACAATAAAACAATGCAATTTACAAACACCCATATGAAGAATTAATCAAACAAATCGATAGGGATCTAGAACAACAATAATAATAATAATTACATAAAAAGAAGATAAAAGCATATGGGGCAGCCACTAATAAGATCTTAAAGTAATTAAACTCTAAAAAATTTAAATTGACAGCACCTGAATATCTCTGTGTCTTGAGATTTTTGTTAAAGTGGTGATCTTTAGAGTCTTGAATTGCTCATAGTGTGAATCAATCGAGAAGATTTGAAAAAGTTGTTAAATTTGCAGTGTTGTGGGTGATTTGAATAAGAAAATAGGGGTTTTTTTATTGGTTGATTGATGATCTGTGTTGCCGTTATCCCCCCACTCGTATGATTTCAAGAAAAGCATTACCTGTATTGAAACCTCATCAAAAATATCAAAAAGAAGAGCTTTACCCATTCTTATAAGGTAGTCGATAAGTGCCGGTATTAAAACACAATTACTGAAAGAAATAAAGGCTAGTATTAAAGAAATAAAGAGCTGTAAGTAATAGTGGGTAGAGAAAGGGTCAAAAGGTTAAAGATGGAAAAGAAATCTAGATTTTAACTATAGGGCCAGGATTAATTTACCATTATATCCCAAACAATAAAAAAAAAGCATACATAAGTTGAGGTTTTTGCGTCTTTTGAGTACCACAAAGAACCTGATACATATTCCCGGTATTTCATGTTATATATCATACATCTTGAAAAAAAAATTATAACATCATACATAAGTTGATGAGCGAGATCGCTCCAGCACTATGCAAAACCCCCCCAACTTTATCTAACCAAATTCGTTGGTGAACAGCTGAACATACATATTCCTCCTCAATAGCTTTTTCTCTCAGCCGTTGAGATAACCAGAGTGTTTTGATCTCAGCTTGTGATTTGCGTAACTCTTGATCATTATCTGCAAAAATAAATAATCGAGTAAAACCTTAGCCGGTTAAATAATATTTGGAGGGTAAATGTTTTTAGATAAGCACAACCAAAACCACCCCATAAAAGAAGTAAGATGTTTTCACTCGTTACCTTGCCCAACCGGGTCAGCCGACAAATGGAGAGACGTCCAACTTTAGAATGATTAATACTAAGCTTCCATAGCTTTTTATATGTTAAAAAAGTAAATTTATATTATTAGCGCTATGCGAAACCAGAATCACACAACCCGAAATGGTTCCGTATACCAGGCCGGCCCGTTTATAATGCTTAATTCAGCTGCACCAACCATTGGGTTTGCAGCATAGACATGAGAACTGTTCGAGCATGTCCTTGTGATCATAAGCCAATACGTTAAAACAAACTGGGTGATAAAAACATATTTAATGATTGATAGGATTACTACACAACTACTTGATTGAATTACAGAAGTTAAAAAGTATGGCATATGTATGAAACTAAGAAAGATCGAAACCATATTTTACTTACAACTGCACTCAAATATTTCCACTTCTCTCCACCAGCTTTCTCGACCTATACGAGCAAAAATATCACACATAAGATGTAAATCCGATCTGAACCAACTACGTTCTGATCCAAAACCCGTCCCGGCCGCCCGAAACTAAATCTAAACCGCCGTTTCGATCCGAAACTTGTCCCGTTTCTTTAAGACACCAACCCACATTGATCCATTTCTTTGAAGTTGTCGACCCGTTTTGACCCGAAAATATATGAGATGGAATTTTAATTGACCCATTTTGACCCATTGAGTGAAAATATCTTACCCAAACCAACCCATATAATTTAAAAAGCAACCCAAAGTGACCCACTTGGAAGGCTTTGGGTCAAGATTGCCCCGTCTAGTAAATTGTTTGCCAAAAAGTAGACCTCAGCTGCGCTGTATGTAAACACTGCGCCTTTTGAAGCGATGGGGGGTTTTTTAAACCCATATCATTTTTTTCACCCTTTCAATGTAAAAACAGTGCACTAAGATACATGAGGACCTCCTAAGTAACTTAACAGTGTGTCACAGATGTGAAGAATGTCCGCAAAAATAAATTCTTGGGTCAATATAAGACCGTGGGGTATGGGGCGGGTGTTTGGGCGTGGGTTGGGGGAAAACGCCCAAGCCACCACCCCGGGGGCATGGGTTTGGGCGTGGCCCCATTGGCGTGGGTTTGAAGCCGGGCGTGGGGCGGGCTAGTAAGTGACATGGCATGCTCTCAATGGCCAAACCAAATTCATGCCCCCAACCCAAGCCCCCAACCCAAGCCCCACCATACCCCATGGGCGTGGGTTTTGGTGGTGAGGGGGCTCACATTCCACGTGTCAACAAATGCCCCAACCCAAGCCCCCCATACCGCACAGTCTAAGTGTGATCCATTTAAATGCAGAAAACTCTGGATCGACCAGTCATTAAACAACCCAACATAGATAAAAGCTGGTCATGAGGAACGTAATTTGCAACTTTTAATGTAAAAAGTATCTTAGAATGGTTCCGAATAACCGAAAAGTATATAAGTTCCATACTTATACTACCATCATCATCTTCAAATTCATTTTTTATAACAAAAACCAGGCAACACCATCCGAATTATCTAACCACCCAGATTAACAAAAATGAAAAAGTGTTCTTTACACACAACTATGATAATACCTGCAATACGTTTATAACCCCCAGACTACCTAGTATTTTGTACACACTCAAAACCCATAGAAAAGTAACAAAATAAAAGAAATCAAAGAACTACATAACGTTAAGCCTACCTTAGATCCAAATTAGTTATTTGTTGCATCAAGTTTTTCCTTCAACAAACTATTTTCATCATTCAATCAAGAAACATAATCCTACATATAAAACCTTAAGATCAATTCTAAAGAACTTAAAATCATAAATAGGAACAGATGAGAGATGAAGTGATCTTACTTCGGTCACCAAAATACCCGTGGGAATCCTATTTCGCCGTCACCGTCGGTGTTCAATCCACCGTTGTTTCCATTCACCACCACAACCAAGTTCGTCACTAAATCGATCCACCATCGCCGCCAGGTGTTCATCGTTGTCGCCTAGAATCCATCAGTCGTTTTCTGTGGAAACCAACGATTGAAGACGATGGTGAAGCAATCATTTCAAGTTACACATTCAGGAATCAGAACTGATACAAAAAAGACAACACTTTTACATATATCGCATATCAATTTTAATTTATTGTCACATGGGTCCCGGCTCAAAGTAAAATACCTAAACCTGTAGTTCAACTCTGGGAAAAGCATGTGATGATCCGGCTTCAGCAAAACCTACCTTGACGGATAAAAATCGAACTTCATTCCTCACATTCGTTTGTTTCTCCATGGATTTTTGTGAATAGCCTGTTCTTGATGGCTCTGTACCCGTTGGTTGATCTGGTAAAACTGGACACTAATCGTCACCACCTCGATCTCCGATGACATCGCACTGGATTTTGATTCGTTAATTGAAGATGGAGATGAAATGGAAATGAGTTTATTGGGAATTAGGGTGTTTCAGAGAAGCTATGTAGGGTGTGGTGGAATTTATGGGATTGGAGGGGTTAGGGGGAAGATGAAGTGAAGCGGCGTGTCTTTACTATTAGGGTTCTAGAAGAAGATGGCAAATTACCCTTTGGTGTCTTAAAATTTTGGATTAAATAGCTTACACATTCTTGTACATTGTGCTTCGTAACTTGTAAATATGATAAAATTACAATATTGTACACAAATGTATTTAAGAGGCTCATAATGAAGGTTGTAAAATAGTTGATATAACTAAATTTTTAAGTATATATAGATATAGATTATTTTAATCAATATTATTTTAAGTACTGCATTTAAAACATCATAAATGTTGATTTTAAAACAGAACATGTAACTAAATTTTAGATTATACTAGGGGGAACACCCGTGCGATGCACGACATGCATAATAGTTATTGTTTTTTCCTGGAATGACGACTGATATAGATAGTGCGTGACACGGTACGAAAGTGCGAATATAGTATAGTTTTTTAAAACAAAAACCGGTTTTTTTTAAAGTTAGCCGTTTGACCATGGTTATTTTGACCAAAGTCCACTCCTCGTTCGGCGCTTTGTGGTAGCACTACCAGTCAAAAAAGGCCCAAAACGCCCGAGGGTACAGTGTTCCCCCGCGTTTTTAAGACGCTTTGAGAGAGGTTTGCGCCCCACCACATGTGGTCTCACAAAACTTCAAATCTATGGACGTGTGGTTTCTCAACCCTCTTCAAAAGACGTCACAGTTTCCAAATTTTTTTATTTTTATTTTTTCTTTTTCATTGTTTTAGATGGTATAAAATAGATGTTAAATATATATATTATACTACATACACATATACATATAAATTCAGTTTTGACATCTAAAAGTCAAACTGCAGGTTTTGTTCCCTTTTATAGATAAGAAAGCAGTTTATTATTTATTACTAAAATGTTGTATTAACTTTATTCTGCAACATATTCTTTATAAACTATGCTTACCTTGACATAACCTAATAGCTATATTTCCTTATTAGAAGTCTCTGATAATTGAAAATTAGTACATATTATTACCTTGCTGGTGAACACATTTACTCTATGTTTAGGGAACAATTTGATTAGGTTGTTGATACTGAATTGAATATCACACCAAATTACAATAGCAGTTTATATTGCTACTATTCACCCAAATCAAGCACCTTAAATAAGTCAGTGTTTCTCTATATTCAAAAAACGAACTATAACTGACGATTATTAAATTGCAACAGTCAATTCAATCCAAATAATACTGCAATAGAAACATAAAATCTACCACAATTCGTTGGTTAATCACGTATATTTCTTAATCGATTAGAATCAGAAAAAAGAAAATTGACTCACCGTAACTTAAAATCAGGAAGAAGGCGAACAAAGGGGCGGAGTTTTTCGAAATCAATGACCCCTGTCTTTCATTGTTATTCCTTGAATGAGGTAAGCAAGACCCCATACTACACACTGCATACACATACATAAAAATTGGGTTCTATATTATTTGTATAAACACCGATTGGAAACCCTCACATTGCATTTGATGAAACCCTAATCAATATAAACACACACACTAACACTCACGAATCGAATCGAATTTATAAAAGGAAAAAATCGGGCTGTTTTTACCTCTTGCTGCTCCAAATCTTCATTACCATACATTATCTTCATCTTAGAGATATAGATATTGCACTTAAAGGTTGCTGGAGAGTCGGAGGATGATGTGTAATTAAAGGAGCAAGTAAATGACCCATTTTGATTCCAATTGAAGTTGCCGACTGATGGAGAGCCTGTGCAGGAGATCAATCGAAGATATATGTCTGAGAATTGTGTGCCAAATCGATGAAGATCTTCAATTGGGGAGAAGTTAATTACGATTCCAATTGAGTTGCCGACTGATGGAGAGCCTGATGGCGAGCCTGTGCAGGAGATCAATCGAAGATATATGCCTGAGAGTTGTGTGCCTAATCGATGAAGATCTTCAATTGGGGAGAAGTTAATTATGGATTGGAGAGCATATATTGAGAGGCGAAGGATGAATATCACGAACTCCAAAGTCCCCACAAACGCCAGTTAAACAACCCTTTCACTTCCGGAAGTCCTCTTCTCGCCGTTGCATCCGTCTCCGGTGACTCCTCCACTACCTCATGTTTTTCCTTTGCACATTCTTCAACTAATGAGACGTCGTACGGAGGCGAAACCGAAACCTCTGGCGGAGGATTTAAAGCTTTTCCGGCGAACCTCCGATGACTCGCCTTCTCTTTCTTCTGGTTAGGTTTACGGTCGCGGCAGTTAACCTGTTCACTACTGGTAAGGTTTTCTTCAAATGCTTCAATTACTTGATGAATTAGCTCTCGGTTAACAAACGTGTCCCACCGGAACCAGTAGTTCGTGTAACAATCGAAGAAATCACAGTCGAATACCGGAGATTTGTGTGCGGCCGGTGCTTTCTTCTTATTGTTATTATCAGATGATCTAGGGTTTGTGGAATTATTTTTGTGGAATTATTTTTGACACAAATGATTAAAGTAATGTAACTATTAATTTGCATTAGGGAGAAGTTATTTTTGACACTTAGATTAGTTTAGTTAAACCATAAGGTTAACCGAAATTATGGTTCATGTATGGTTATGGTGTGTGGGCGCATGGCGTAATCGCATTAACCAAACAAATTATACATAACAAACTTACATAAATTTTAACTATTCTGATTAGGCTTTCATAAGAAATAACAAACTTATTTCCTTAGTTAACCATTTAAAATGAATAAATCATTTAGTAATAAAACAGAGTTATAAACTAAAATACTAAATTTATCAACAATAATACGTACAACTTTTATAACAAGTTAAACTCTATTCAATTTATGACATTCTAAAACTAAATTAAATATACAGAAAAAAACAACTTTGAATTATTTATACATATAAATGTATTATATGGGCCTTCTTCCCCTCTACTCAACAACTTTGAAGTACTTCTTAGCCTTTGATTACCTGGTCATGATTCATAGATTAGAAAAAATATAAGCCAAGAAGATCTCAACCATCAAAATACGATCCAAGGGCTAAAAAGTGGTTCCTAATTATGCAATGGTTATCATTTGAACCTTATTCCATGAGACTTGAGGTAAGATGCAAGGAGCATTCTTTTGAGTTTTAAACCATCTGTAATTAAGTTCATTATTTAATCATTATTGTTGCAATTATTAGGTATTATAGATAATAATACCCCATGAAATTACCTTTTAGTAATTTTCGTTTCTAATTGGTTAGCATCTTTTAAGTTTTAAAACCATTTATAGTTATAATTAAATTCATAATAACGTTGATTAAGTTTTTTTATATTTAAGTATTATTATTATTATTATTTTTATTTTTATTTCATATGATGTTCATCAACTATGTGATAAAATTGCAAAAAAGGTTGTAACCTTATTTGTATGATGTTTAGCAATTACTAAACCAAATAATAATGACTTAATTATAAAATTCAATCAAGTAATCGGTTACGGAGAACTTGAAACGGAAAAGCAATGTAAATATGAGGAAGGTGATGATGTTCAACTAAGTCAAATGATTTAATTCTTTATCAAGTATTTAACAATACTTAATTTATAAAGTTATCAATTTAATTGTATTTATCAATTTATACTCATGTAGAAAGACTAATTTGTCCCTTTACTAACTTCATTGAGTTGTTGTACTATAAGCATAATATGTTGCAATTATTTAAATTTGGTTGGAACCCTTGTGAAATGCTTTATACGATAGTATAGATAAACGCAATCAATTTAAATCTTTTGCGCGGGTTGAAAACATCCGAGCCCTTAAAGTTTGCTGCCCAATCCTGTCAAACAATACCTCCTCAAATATTTCCTCTGCATCTATATTGCCTATATATAGTATCAATTAAATCACACAAAAGCATCATATGTTTAAAAAAAATAGTAAAGTAGAAATTAAAAAAGGAAATACCAATAGGCCAAATAAATGTCTATCTCCAAATGAATAACTTTTCTCGTACCCACCCTTTTACACCTCCATATACATGAAGCTGCAAAAAAGGAAAAAGACTATAAATTTATGAACAATTAAACAATACATTGGTAAATGGTTCCAGATACTATAGTCATGCAAGGGTACCTTGATGAAGTATGAAGTGTCTGTCTTTTTGTATCCAATAACCTGTGTGTATACTTTATATGTAATATAAAATCATAATTTGAAAAAAAAACCACTAAATCACCACAAACATAATAAAACATCAATATAAACTCATAGATTATGTAAAAGAAAACTGTTATCCCATTTGAATATTTTAAGAAACAAACCAAAGTTTTTTCGAATAAATGTTGAAATGGGTATAAAAGAACACACCTTTCCACCAAGACAAATAAATTTCATATCAACTTATCTCTTTCTTATCTCTTTCTTTTCGACTCTAACTCGCACAATAGTAGACAAAGGAGTTGATGTTGAGTGAAATGGTGAATTTATAGCAATGATAGGAGATTCCTTAATCGATCAAATTTATTACATATTGATTGAAATTGGACCTTTGGAGTGCTTTTGCGGTTTATCCCAATAGGTTTCGTTTATTAATTGCATTTAAGTACCGAACTTATTATTGTATTATTATAATTAATTGTGATTATATTCTCATTTAATTATTTTTTTATTTTTTAATATTAATGTAGAAAGACCATTTCACCCCTTACTAACATCATTAAGTTGTTGTACCATAAGTATAAAAGATTGTAATTACTTAAATTTGGTTGGTATCCTTATGAAATGCTTTATAATATAGTATAGATTAGGTTCTAGCATTAATGTACTGTACTATATGTTAATATGGTGTTTCATGCATTGCTTTGTTGCAAATTGTGTTGTTTTATTTGTAAATTATTATTATTATTTATAATAATCTAATTAATTTAGCCAAAATCTTGTTAATAATATATTAGAATATATATATATATATATATAGTTATTTTAATACTTTTATTATTTTAATATTATAATAATAATTCCTTTTTTTTACTGTTTAACTTTAATTTAATGATTTTTTAGTAGTATCACGGGGTGGGATAAGCATGGTGTCAACCGGTACTGGTATCGAAAATACCGGTACGGTCTTGTTTGGTATCGGTACAAATAGTAATTTTAATATTTTAATAATATATATAGTTTTTTAAATATTTTTATTATTTTAATATTATAATAATAATTCTTTTCTTTACTTTTTAACTTTAATTTAATGATATTTTTATGATACTTATGATCTTTCTGTTTAAATTTTATCTTAATCTATTAAATTCTGATACTAATATCATGGATAAGTTCTTAATATTTGATATCATTTGGATCCCTTTACCTATTTTTTTTATTATATGTTTTCTTTGAAAATATATTGTTGTGTTTTTATTACGAATTATATTTGAGCTACTTTTAATATATTAGTTACTTTGAAATTTAAATTTATGGTTACCTTGTCAAAGATCATTTTATAGAATAATCATAAGTTTGGAATAATTATCTTTAAACCAATTATTAAAAAAAAATAAGATCAAAGTTAACTTTAAACTAATCTACCTTTATCTATAATATATTATTTAGTATAATGTGTTATTGATTGATATTAATTTTAATGATTATTGATATATAATTATTTTATTTTATTTTTTTATCTTATCTCTTATTTATTTAATGTAAATTAAATGTAATTAATAGGATTTTTATAGGATGATGCATTTAAAACAACCATAAATTTTGGTTTTAAAATAGAACATATAACTAAACTTTAGAATATATATAGATTATTTATTATTATTATTATTATTAATATTATTATTATTTAATAATTATTATTATTATTAATATTATTATTATTAATATTATTTATTATTATATTATTATTATTATTGTTATTATTATTATTTATTATTATTATTATTATTGTTATTACTTATTATTATTTATTATTATTATTATTATTAATATTATTATTATTATTATTATTTATTACTATTATTATTAATATTATTATTATTGTTATTAAAATTATTTATTTTTATATTATTATTATTATTATTATTATTATTATATTATTATTATTATTATTATTATTATTATTTTTATATTATTATTATTATTGTTATTATTATTATTATTTATTTATTATTGTTTTTATACGTATACGGTATTTATTTGCAGATTGATTATGGAGGACATTCCGACTCAGGACGATGACATTCAGGTAGAGCTTGATGGGGCACCGCCGGGGGGTCAGCCGGTTCAGCGGGGTCCACGACGGAGACGGCTACCGCCTCTGGATACGCTGCAGGGTCACCCGTATCTAGAGTTTCCCGACGGCACCCCTGCCGCCCGTCATTGCCAGAAGCTTAGGAGGATGCACATTGGATCGCATGCAGCGATCGACTGGGATGCGATAGATGACATTAGTGAGACGGCTAGAGTGCGTCGGTTTATACCTGTCGATTCGCCGTGGCATCGTCTTTTTGATTTGGCGCACACGCCGAGCTACAGGGAGCTGTTGGTCGAGTTCCTTTCGTCATTCACATTTCACCCTCCTGGGGTCCCAGTGCCGCTTCCGCACCCAGATGCTCCGCCTCCGCCTGAGGTTTCTTTCAGGCTCGCTGGCGTTTTGCGTTCGATGACGCTAGCAGAGTTTGCGGTGCATTGTGGTTTATACATGCAGGGGAGATCGAGACTGACGTTTACACAGCGGGGCTAGTGGTGGTTGACAGACCCACTCTTTTAGGGTTTTGGCAGGTGATTGCGGGGCCAGATCATTGGGAGCACGACAAGTCGAAGGGGAGGGTGTCGTTTATTAGGGACCCACTGTACAGGTACGTACGTTTATTACGGCAATTATTGTGATTATGTGTATTGTTTATTAATCTCTGTTTCTGTATTTCGCTAACACTATCTACAGGTATATGCACCATATGCTCGCTACTTCTATTACAGCGTGCGGCTCCAGCCGTGAGTGGTGTATGTCCACAGATCTTTTTTTCTTTTATTGTTTGTTGTACAGGAGGCCGTGCGCACTAGCACACGGTCTAGCCCAGTACTACGCCTCCGCCCATCACCGTTCATTGGGCATCTTACTGCACCAGGACCCACATCTACGGACGCAGCCAGTCATGCCGACGCGGATGGGTTTTCCATCGCTGTGGGGGATGTCATTGATCAGGAGGGTCCCCGTTGGCCCGCGGTTTAAAAACCGCAACGGGGGCATATGGACAGAGGAGCCCCTACCAGAGCAGTTCGAGCTAGTCTATCCTCCGGCAGATCCTGCTGATGCAGTGCCCATGGAGGACCCTCCGGTGGATTTAGACGGTGCAGCGATGCCACAGCCACCACCACCTCCCGGGGCGCCTCAGTTTTCACATCACGTTATTCCAGGCCATGCCCTAAGAGTTGCGCTACATCCGGATGTACGAGCCGAGCTTGACAGGCTCAACGATTTGGTAGGTTGGTTGGTACGGGCCGAGCATGATAGACGAGAGAGAGAGGGATTACCCCCGATACCGCTTCCACCAGCTCGAGCACCACATCAGCAGCATGTAACACCTCGAAATTTCATGTCCTATAATGCATTGACACGTGTCATAAGCTTGAACGTGTGAATGAATACTCTAGAAGGACTAAAGTTGACAAATAAAGAAACTATGTGAATATAAGGGTTCAAAATGTCAACAATGGATAAATATGCCTTACAATAACCCTACAAGATGTTTATACATTCACACGAATAAATCATGGATCATACGAAGCTAAATATAAAAGAAAGTGAGAGATTACAAACTACAGGGGTTAAATGTGTCTACATGTTTAAAGTATACCTCTGAGTGACCTTTTAGCAAACCCGAAGCTTTGTCACGATTAAATATGCTCACTAGAATACATGATAAAAATATCATCAAGTTTCATTATCGTATGAGAAAGTTATGATCAAATTCATATACGAGGGGTTAAAAGCGTCAACGTAGGAAATTATGGCTTTTCGGGTGATTACAAAGTTAACCAAGGACTTAACAAAGTTTGTATAAGTCTTGGAACCCTCAAAACTAAATTTAGAAGGCTTATAATGCAAGAAATAATGTGAAAACGACGTTTGGAATGTCCAGGGGCCAAACTGTAAACATTTGAAAGTTGTGTTGTGCTGGCATGTTCCTTGCGCACCTCAACACCAATAACGTTACGGTGCGCAAGCAGGTCCCAGATGCAAAATTCTTGACAGCTGCCTGTTATTTCCGGTTACACCGACTTAAAAGCTGGTTTTTCGATTCAAGGGGCTCCTATATCTGGTTTTTAGCATCCTAGGCCACCTGGGATGATCTTATAACATCACTAGAGTTACATGGCATGATCTACTTGAATTTAAAAGCCTATATAAGAGATGCAAAGTTGCAACATTTGGGTATTTGCATTTGCAACATTCACAACTTACTTTCTGGAGCTCTCTGGTCAGCAAGCAACCTTTCTAATGATCCCTAATTATAATTAGGACCCTTGTAAGTATACTTAACCTTTCTAAATTCGTTTTAGCTTAGTTAATTAGCTAAAAGTCAAACCATCGTAATTAAGGTTTGACTTCGTGATTAATTAATATGTGCTCAGTCTAATCCCGAATTAAAAGTACCTTTAAGTAGGTATTTAGGTGGGTAATAAACCCTTAAAAGGGTACTCTCTGATTCCCACCCTAACTATGTTAATTGTCGAGTCAAAGCTTACTTTAAAAAGTCAACATAATGTTTATTTCCAAATTAAAGCATAATTAGCAATGTAGGATACATGTAACCTGTTTGATCATTAATATAACTTGGTAATTAATGTAAGAACATGTCCCAACATGTTCAACTCGACAATTTTCAGTTTAGGCTCGGTTCGGGACCGAAAGTCGCATAGTTTGACTTATGCTTTGACTTTCAGTTCTGACCCGTTTAAGCATAGTTAGAAACGCCTTAGAGCTTTATTAGGACCAAGTTACCTATAAGTATAACCCTCTGTGATTATACAACTTGGTTCATTAGTTACCCGATTCATATGCGTGATTCCGTTAAATGCTTAAATGTTGACTATTATGCCCTTTTGACCTTAAAATGTGTTTTTGAAAAAGTAAAAGAGTAGAAACCTTAGTTACTGATTTATAAACTTGCACCTAAAATTTGACATCAGTTTGAGGTCTAGATTAAGAGTTATGCTCATTAGCGTAATTTGAAAGCTTTATGTTAATTAAACGGCACGATTAGCGTATAGCCTATCTAAACCCACTTTTTGATATCTAACTTTTTACCCACTGATATAAAATAATATTTAAGGATTTTTAGAGATTTTTATTTATTTTTAGGCTGAGCATAACTTAGAGTTCTAAGTATGATTCGGTTAATGCCGGTTTTGCCCTTTTAAGCCATAAAATGAGTTTTACAAATCCTTTTGACCCCAAACCTTTTTCTACTGATCTAATATAATAAATAAAGTATTTTGAGCCTTCTGGAATTATAAAAATATCAGCTTTCCTTTGAAAAACCGGAAATGGCTCCAAATCGCCTTTTTGGGCATTTTTGACGCATAGTATGTATTAAGATTATGTTGAACACATAAGGTTTGATACCTACCGATATTTTAAGTAAATTATTATATTTTTACAGTAAGCTAAAGTCTTACACTCTTGCCCTTTTAAGCCATAAAATGAGTTTTACAAATCCTTTTGACCCGAAACCTTTTTCTACTGATCTAATATAATAAATAAAGTATTTTGAGCCTTCTGGAATTATAAAAATATCAGCTTTCCTTTGAAAAACCGGAAATGGCTCCAAATCGCCTTTTTGGGCATTTTTTACGCATAGTGTGTATTAAGATTATGTTGAACACATAAGGTTTGATACCTACTGATATTTTAAGTAAATTATTATATTTTTACAGTAAGCTAAAGTCTTACACTCAGGTTTCCAGTTTTGACCCTTTTAAGCCTATGTGAAATTACCAAAATGCCCTTAAGAGGCATAGTTTGGTTATAAAGGATAGATTTCACATATATATGATACCCTACTGATACAACCTAGTAAATTGAGTAATTTTACTGATTACATCAGACCCGAAACTCAGGTTCATATTTAAACTCTTTTATAACCTTTTTAATGACCAAAATACCCCTACGGGGCGTAATGTGAGTCTAAATCCATTTTGGGCATAATAGAAGATATCTTATTGATGTCACAAAATATTTAAAGCATTTTAACTTAGGAAACTTGCATATGACCCATTTGGTTACTCGTTACGCTCTTGTCACGTTCGGATCGGCTTATGTGACTAGTTTGCATATGATAGCCGAAACGGGTCAGACCATATCATTCTTGTCTCAAAATCCAGAATGTGTTTAGGTTACCCATATTACACAAGTATACAAGCTTGTCGGGTTAAACCACATTCTAATCCGGTTCTCGCTTAATCATGCGTTTTGAACCGTATCTTCTTTTAAGACTAACCGGTCTAAGCAAAGGCTTAAATAAAGACCCGTTAGGAATCTAATGGGTTATTAAAAACCTTCGTTCCAGATATAGGAGCCCAGTAAAAGCTATCTGTACTTGCTGATTTGATACGGCTGGGATTGAATTTATATTTAGCTCAGGTAAATACTTTTAACTTATTTTCCCTATACGGGCTTGGGGTACGGTATATAAAATACCGCTTGGTCCGGCATTGAATCTTTAATCGAATAGAGATTAAATCATTGATATGCTACGTTTTGAAATGTTTTGTTTGCTTAAAGCCTTTGGGGGTTAATGACCATGCCCCGGATATCCTTGGCATCATCTTACGAGATGGCCACGACCTAAGCACGGAGTATAGGCGTATACCCGTCAGTGCCTAACCAAATAATGTGGTGTGTCTATTAATCTTTTAACCCGGTCTACGGATCGGGCTACTGAACGCATAAGGAACATGTAATTCATTTACAAGTATTATATTCAAATAATTATCCCAAGTTATAAAGAGTTTTGTGCCACGTGCATCCAAATCAATTTTATTAAACTTTTCAAAATGAGTCAGTTAAATTGTATTTACCAGTGTAAAGTGACGTATTTTCCAAAAAGGTTAAGTGCAGGTACTAATCGGAATAGGCTGGCTACTCCTAGCATCAATAAAGAGTCTCGCAAGCTTAGATGCCTAAAGTCTGTTGAACAATGTTTCATTTTATTTTATTTTTTGATCCGCCTGTGGATCCTTTACATTCCGTTTGTAATACTTGATATTACTTTATATCAGTTTGTAATATATTTATCTTTTGCTTCCGCTGTGCATTTATATATTGTGTTGTTTGACTATGATAATATCAACTACGTCACGATACTCCCCACCGGGGACACGTGGAAATTCGGGGTGTGACAGGTTGGTATCAGAGCCAACATTGAGTGAATTAAACACTAGCTTTTTGTGCTTAATCTCAATGACACATTAGCACATTCCTTGACCTTCTGAGTCTAGACTTAACATAGGAATATTCTCAATCCTCTTCTGGAAAATTTTTGCTTCCGATTTTTTTTATATATTGGATACGTCGCCAAGCGAAGAAACCGTAATAGGAATTCTCCACACCCTGAGCCTTGAATTGCTGACCTTCGTACAGCGGCTAGGATGAAACGTGCAACCAAGGAGAAAGCATTCAGAAATAAAATGAAGAAGAAACTCCTTTTGCTGAAGATTGTTTCCTTAAAAAGTCTTTATAACGATATTTATCTTTTAGTCCCTTCGAGGACAACATTATTCCTTTCAAGTCCCGTTTAGGGCAACCATATACTTGTTTAAATTTTAATGGAATGATTATATTTAAAATAACATTCCTTTTATAATATCTACCATTATAATAAAATGGCAAAATCTAAAAAGGACAAGACCTAGTCTCGTGTCATTATTAAGACCCGGCCAAGATGGCAGTTCCTCAATTTAGATTCAGATCCTTATTAACATTCCTTTTGTAAGATCTACCATTATAATAGAATGGAAAAATCTAAAAAGGACAAGACCTAGCCTCATGTCATTATTAAGACCCGACCAAGATGGCAGTTCCTCAATTTAGGTTCAGATCCTTGTTAACATCCCGAGTTAGGACTGTTCTGCGTTAATTATTAAAAAAGGATCTTAAAGGTAAACCTAGCCAATATGACGAGGCCAAGATGGTAGGACCTATTCAAGAGATTCACATCCTTGTTAACATCTGTAACATATTAACTTTCTGGCAGACGTAGTTCGATAAAATCACATAAATCATCCTTATACTGGATTCTCCCTAAATCCTTTCTTATTTTGTGATTTAAACATCCATTAGGGATATAATGCCTACGGGCTATAATTAACGTCCTCTGAGACTAAAGGCAGTCGTAGCCTACAACTCCCTGTCAAGAAAAGGCATGAACACGTTCAAGCCTAAATACCTTGATTCTACAAAATCATGGTTTATAATTTAAAGTTGCCCTTGTGACTTGACTTGTTGTGCTATAGTTATATTTTAAATCCAGGATAGTTATAATAAAAATCCTGAATAAAAATAAATATCATTCCTTTCCTGCCAGTATAAATATTAAAAGAGAATCTTAAAAGGTTTGACCTAGCTTGAATGTCATTGAAGACCTAGCTAAGAGGGTAAAACCTGTTTAAAAGAGATTCAGATCCTTATTAACACTTGAAAACGTGTTAACACTCCCGACAACAGTGATGCGATAAAATCACGCTTGTCATCTTTATATTAGGAACTTCCAAACCCCTTGTTTAGCCTAAATGATCAATAGGAATCATGGCTAATAAACGTCGAACATGATATACGCATCTAAACATCCATCTGGGATGTATACCTACGGGCAAAGATGTACACATGAAAAAGATAGTTTTATTTCATAACTTCTTGTCAAGACAATGAATTATGAAATTTTCCGATCCAAAGGAATCATTGATTATGTTTTAAATTTTTCCTAGTGACAAGGCCCCTGTGCCATCAAAAGTCCTGGGGAACAAGCCCTATGTGCTATATAAAATGTCAATACGACATTGACAGTCGTGACTTATGTCCTCTGTCTAATAAATATGAAGGATCATATCCCATTTAAACGCCAATGATGGGTTATTTAAAAACCTAGGCAAAACATAATCAAATAAATTAAATACTATCTATTGGTCTATATGGTTGATTTGCACCATGGCTATTCAAACATCAAATTCGACAATTCGCTTTATAATTAAACCAATTATTACTACTTGGTTTGTAGCCTTCAAAGCTTCACCATGGCTGATTCCTCTGAAGCTCAAAATCATCCAGTTGATCAGAATGATAATGCAAGACTGAATATCACGGGCACCGAGTTACAGGCTATGTTGGATACAGCCGTAAGCAATGCCGTGGACCGTGTATTGAAGGATCATAAGCGAAAATGCAGTAATACCCCAAATAAGGGTTACAAAAAGGGTAAGACTGGTCCAAGCTATGACCAGTCCAAGCTAAGGGAAGCAAAACCCGAATGTGGAACCTGCGGGAAGAAGCACTTTGGAAAATGTTTCTTTGATCAGACCAGGGGATGTGTCATCTGTAAGGAGACGGATCACAAGACCCATGAATGCAAGGACCTGAAGAACAACCAGCGGTCAGGTGAAAAGACCAAATGCAAAACCTGTAGGAAATACCACCTCGGGAAATGCAGATATGAATCTCAGCCTCTACCCTGTGGAATCTGCAAGTCCAAGGAGCATAAGACCTTGGATTGTAAGAGATTGGGGGACGCAACCTGCTATGGTTGCAATGAAAAAGGGCACATTAAGACCAACTGCCCTAAATACGCTAAAAAGCTTAAAGAAGTTAAGAAGATCAAAGCTGGAAGCTCTCAAATGGATGCTCAAGAGACTGTTCAGGATGACAATGTCACAACAGGTACTTTCTTTATCATTAACGCTCATGCTAGAGTATTATTTGATTCAGGTTCAGATAAGTCTTTCGTAGACAATAGATTTTTGTAAATCGTTAAATCTGCCTGTTAAAACTCTAAGCGTTAAGTATAAAGAAGAATTGGTTGATAGTACCTCAGAGACTGCTTCAGCAATATTAGATGGATGTTTTATATCCACTAGGAATCATTCTTTTCCGCTGTCCTTGTTTCCATTAAAATAAGAAGGACTCGATATAGTGATAGGAATGATTTGGTCGTCTTAAAAATCAAGCCCATATTGTGCATGATAAGAAGCAAGTAGTTATCAAGACTCCTTATGGTGAGCCTTTGACAATTTAAGGAGACACCGGGTATGGATTGCCTAAGCACCTGTTGAATTTGGTATTTAACACCAAAGCTTTGAGTATGGAAAACTCAGAAGAGACAACAACGGTCGCGATGCTAGAAATGCGACAAATGTTAATGGTGCATCACATACGGATCTCAATATTTATGGAGTTAATCTCCAAAACTGTAATTAACGCAACTGTCAGGAAGGCTTTGAGAAAAGTCATGAAAGGGTTCAAGAAGCCAGATGCTGCTCGCTTTAAAACACATGCCGCTGCTCATGAGAAGAGCTGTGTTCTTACTTCAAATGCGAAGAATAAACTCAACAAAGTCATATATGGCAAGGAGCCCATTCCTTTTAGGATGTACTTAAAAGTACTTCATCTCTTGGAAGTCAAGAGACTTCAATAGTAATAAGGGGCCATCGATTGCAGGAAATTGTTGGATGAAGTAGAAACCATTAGGTGTATCAGGAATTATGATGGAAAGGACACGGTAAGGTATACTTCACTGTCATTCGATGGCGATACCCTTAATTAGTGGGGACACTAATGAAGTCCACAAGAAAGATCCTATTATATACATCATGGGATGGCCCAAGTTTTAAGGATCTTATTAGAAAAACCTAGTATCCGTTTCACGAAATGGAAAAAGATGAGATAAAAATTTTCTGACTCTCGCCATAAAGGTTCTAGGCTGTTGACAGTATGTTACAAATCTTAATGCATTGGCTGAGATAGTGCCCTAATCAGTCTACCCAAAAATCTAAGCTTAAAGCAAATAATTATTAGTAGTTAGCTTTGGCAATAAAAGGGCACATTAAGGTTTCAAAGCCTGCTTGTTATAAATCCATTATGGATCTACCCCAGCTACTCACATTTTATAGATTAAGAAATAACCAGTCAAAGCTGAGACTGCCCTAAATTGTCATAGAATTTGCAGCTAAGTTTGAAAGGATTAAGAATGGAGGCGCTTAACCCTCCTGATGTATGATTAGAGGCAATTCACGTTAATAATGACAAACAGATCAATCCCATATTGTGACTTGACTGCTAAGAGTTACTTTCGGTTTCAGGTACTGCTAAGCCTCTCATAAGACCATAAGTTTAGCAAACTTTTAAAAATTTTCCCGTAAGAACCCCAGATATTAAGTGTAAGGTAAAACTTACAAGCGTAATCATAAGAACCATTTCTTTTGTTCCTATCAGAAACCTCCAGACGTTGAGTTTTCGAAATGCCCTCTCTCTAAGAGGAAGTACGTCAGCATATATAGTTGATATCTCTTTAATCTCTATCGATTCCGAATACCCAATGGTATGATAAAAGCGCCATATGAGGATTGGTGTATCTTAATAAGTTCCATAGATTACTTCCATGCCTGATCAGTATGGAGGTTTAATGCATGGAACCGCAAGGATATTCTAATAGTCATATGTTACTAAAGTCAACTATGGTATTCAAAGAAGATATCCAGAATGGAATCGTCCAAGTAAATGTTCCCGATTAAGGAATTCATGGACTCGTAACATAAATGTGTCACTTATCTGATACAGAATATGATTGATGAACTGAAGCCCGAGATTTGGAAATCTCTGTAACCTCCTTGTACCTTAATTATCTTCTCCTAAGATTACCCTGTTTACCCCTGAGAGGTAAGTAGAGTTAAGATTAACATCCCGTTGTGGGCTGGAGTATCGTGAAAACTCCATGTTGATTATGGAATAATCGAAACCCTGATTAAGTAGGTTTTAAGATGTAGGCTCATATAGCCTGAATCCATATTCTGAGGGTTTGATGTTGTTAAACAAGAATGACGGTTCATTTTGCTTATGCATTAATTACCGCAACCCTAATTAGGCAACGATTAAGAATCACCATCAGCTGCCCAGGATCATCAATTTGTTCGACTAACTGTAAGGATTAGCTATTAGTTAAGCAGTGGTTGGAATAACCATGTCATCTTAAGATAAACTTTTCTATAATAGTTGATATATATAAGCATCAAGGCTGCTCCTTTGGAGACCTTGTATAGATGGAATGTTAAACATCTATTGTTAGATAGAGAATTGGTGAGTCCAATTATCAGGATCTGAAAGTTTCCTAGGAAACAACAAATAAGATCATACAAATCCATAATCGATTGTAAGTTGCCAGTATACGGCATAAAATCAAGGATTTATGAAAGTAGCAACCCTCCTAAGTTCTTGTTAAAGAATAAGGTTCAACAAAAGATATCACCCTGGAAGGGTGTGCCAATTTGTTAATTATCAGACTAGTTAAGCTCTGAATATATAAAATCATTCGAAGGAATCGAATGTATCAAGATTAGATAGCTTAAAGCAAAAACCTATTTAAGAAGATGGACGGAGCTCGCAATACATTTCACACTAATGATTTAAGGATGTGTAGCACCAATAAGTCGAGAAGCATTATCACATAATGATATGCAGATTTATGATATAATGAGCAACCTATATCGATTGAGGATCGACAGGTGAAGAAGCTCCAAAAGGATACATGTACCCATTATAAAGGTCAACTTGGGAGCTTGGAAAAGCTCCAGATATGCTATTGAGGTTAAGTCCATTATGCGACAAAAAGTACTTCCAGCATTTTATCAAATCTCAAGGTCGAGATTTCTTTTAAGGGGGTGAGGATGTAACACCTCGAAATTTCATGTCCTATAATGCATTGACACGTGTCATAAGCTTGAACGTGTGAATGAATACTCTAGAAGGACTAAAGTTGACAAATAAAGAAACTATGTGAATATAAGGGTTCAAAATGTCAACAATGGATAAATATGCCTTACAATAACCCTACAAGATGTTTATACATTCACACGAATAAATCATGGATCATACGAAGCTAAATATAAAAGAAAGTGAGAGATTACAAACTACAGGGGTTAAATGTGTCTACATGTTTAAAGTATACCTCTGAGTGACCTTTTAGCAAACCCGAAGCTTTGTAACGATTAAATATGCTCACCAGAATACATGATAAAAATATCATCAAGTTTCGTTATCGTATGAGAAACTTATGATCAAATTCATATACGAGGGGTTAAAAGCGTCAACGTAGGAAATTATGGCTTTTCGGGTGATTACAAAGTTAACCAAGGACTTAACAAAGTTTGTATAAGTCTTGGAACCCTCAAAAGTAAATTTAGAAGGCTTATAATGCAAGAAATAATGTGAAAACGACGTTTGGAAGGTCCAGGGGCCAAACTGTAAACATTTGAAAGTTGTGTTGTGCTGGCATGTTCCTTGCGCACCTCAACACCAATAACGTTACGGTGCGCAAGCAGGTCCCAGATGCAAAATTCTTGACAGCTGCCTGTTATTTCCGGTTACACCGACTTAAAAGCTGGTTTTTCGATTCAAGGGGCTCCTATATCTGGTTTTTAGCATCCTAGGCCACCTGGGATGATCTTATAACATCACTAGAGTTACATGGCATGATCTACTTGAATTTAAAAGCCTATATAAGAGATGAAAAGTTGCAACATTTGGGTATTTGCATTTGCAACATTCACAACTTACTTTCTGGAGCTCTCTGGACAGCAAGCAACCTTCCTAGTGATCCCTAATTATAATTAGGACCCTTGTAAGTATACTTAACCTTTCTAAATTCGTTTTAGCTTAGTTAATTAGCTAAAAGTCAAACCATCATAATTAAGGTTTGACTTCGTGATTAATTAATATGTGCTCAGTCTAATCCCGAATTAAAAGGGTACTCTATGATTACCACCCTAACTATGTTAATTGTCGAGTCAAAGCTTACTTTAAAAAGTCAACAGAATGTTTATTTCCAAATTAAAGCATAATTAGCAATGTAGGATGCATGTAACCTGTTTGATCATTAATATAACTTGGTAATTAATGTAAGAACATGTCCCAACATGTTCAACTCGACAATTTTCAGTTTAGGCTCGGTTCGGGACCGAAAGTCGCATAGTTTGACTTATGCTTTGACTTTCAGTTCTGACCCGTTTAAGCATAGTTAGAAACGCCTTAGAGCTTTATTAGGACCAAGTTACCTATAAGTATAACCCTCTGTGATTATACAACTTGGTTCATTAGTTACCCGATTCATATGCGTGATTCCGTTAAATGCTTAAATGTTGACTATTATGCCCTTTTGACCTTAAAATGTGTTTTTGAAAAAGTAAAAGAGTAGAAACCTTAGTTACTGAGTTATAAACTTGCACCTAAAATTTGACATCAGTTTGAGGTCTAGATTAAGAGTTATGCTCATTAGCGTAATTTGAAAGCTTTGTGTTAATTAAACGGCATGATTAGCGTATAGCCTATCTAAACCCACTTTTTGATATCTAACTTTTTTCCCACTGATATAAAATAATATTTAAGGATTTTTAGAGATTTTTATTTATTTTTAGGCTGAGCATAACTTAGAGTTCTAAGTATGATTCGGTTAATGCCGGTTTTGCCCTTTTAAGCCATAAAATGAGTTTTACAAATCCTTTTGACCCCAAACCTTTTTCTACTGATGTAATATAATAAATAAAGTATTTTGAGCCTTCTGGAATTATAAAAATATCAGCTTTCCTTTGAAAAACCGGAAATGGCTCCAAATCGCCTTTTTGGGCTTTTTTGACGCATAGTATGTATTAAGATTATGTTGAACACATAAGGTTTGATACCTACTGATATTTTAAGTAAATTATTATATTTTTACAGTAAGCTAAAGTCTTACACTCAGGTTTCCAGTTTTGACCCTTTTAAGCCTATGTGAAATTACCAAAATGCCCTTAAGAGGCATAGTTTGGTTATAAAGGATAGATTTCACATATATATGATACCCTACTGATATAACCTAGTAAATTGAGTAATTTTACTGATTACATCAGACCCGAAACTCAGGTTCATATTTAAACTCTTTTATAACATTTTTAATGACCAAAATACCCCTACGGGGCGTAATGTGAGTCTAAATCCGTTTTGGGCATAATAGAAGATATCTTATTGATGTCACGAAATATTTAAAGCATTTTTTACTTAGGAAACTTTCATATGACCCATTTGGTTACTCGTTACGCTCTTGTCGCGTTCGGATCGGCTTATGTGACTAGTTTGCATATGATAGCCGAAACGGGTCAAACCATATCATTCTTGTCTCAAAATCCAGAATGTGTTTAGGTTACCCATATTACACAAGTATACAAGCTTGTCGGGTTAAACCACATTCTAATCCGGTTCTCGCTTAATCATGCGTTTTGAACCGTATCTTCTTTTAAGACTAACCGGTCTAAGCAAAGGCTTAAATAAAGACCCGTTAGGAATCTAATAGGTTATTAAAAACCTTCGTTCCAGATATAGGAGCCCAGTAAAAGCCATCTGTACTTGCTGATTTGATACGGCTGGGATTGAATTTATATTTAGCTCAGGTAAATACTTTTAACTTATTTTCCCTATACGGGCTTGGGGTACGGTATATAAAATACCGCTTGGTCCGGCATTGAATCTTTAATCGAATAGAGATTAAATCATTGATATGCTACGTTTTGAAATGTTTTGTTTGCTTAAAGCCTTTGGGGGTTAATGACCATGTCCCGGATATCCTTGGCATCATCTTACGAGATGGCCACGACCTAAGCACGGGGTATAGGCGTATACCCGTCAGTGCCTAACTAAATAATGTGGTGTGTCTATTAATCTTTAAACCCGGTCTACGGATCGGGCTACTGAACGCATAAGGAACATGTAATTCATTTACAAGTATTATATTCAAATAATTATCCCAAGTTATAAAGAGTTTTGTGCCACGTGCATCCAAATCAATTTTATTAAACTTTTCAAAATGAGTCAGTTAAATTGTATTTACCAGTGTAAAGTGACGTATTTTCCAAAAAGGTTAAGTGCAGGTACTAATCGGAATAGGCTAGCTACTCCTAGCATCAATAAAGAGTCTCACAAGCTTAGATGCCTAAAGTCTGTTGAACAATGTTTCATTTTATTTTATTTTTTGATCCGCCTGTGGATCCTTTACATTCCGTTTGTAATACTTGATATTACTTTATATCGGTTTGTAATATATTTATCTTTTGCTTCCGCTGTGCATTTATATATTGTGTTGTTTGACTATGATAATATCAACTACGTCACGATACTCCCCACCGGGCCCACCGGTGACACGTGGAAATTCGGGGTGTGACACAGCAGCAGCCGCAACAGCCAGATCCAGATTCGGATTCGAATTTGGATGCATAGACCTGTTGTTGTTTTTATTTTTGTTATGGATGTACAAACTTATCTTATATATTTTTGTTATGGATGTACAAAATTATGTTATATATGTCATATTTATGTTTGTTTTCAAGTATTCGGTTACTTAATGATTGTTGTCTTAAATTGATATAATACGGAAACAATATATGTTTTGAATATAATACGGAAACAATATATCACCTGAATCTAATACGCAAACAATATTCGAACGAGATAAAATTTTAATCGGAAGAATAATATTGAAAAAAGTAAAATGTTAAAAACATTATAATATTTAATCGATATAATATATTTAAAGAGCCGATTTTTAAAATGGTTGATTTTTTTATAGTGTAAAAAACAAAAACAGAAAACTTTTTTTAAAACCAAAAAAATTTTCGCTAAAAAAACATATCTTCAAAAAATATGAAAAAAATCATACCAAAACACCCCTTCTTTCAACCAAAAAAAAAAACCCAATCCGTAGACGCCTCGTATAGGGCTGTACGAGGCGTCTAGGGTTTCTTAAACTTTGTGCCTGACATCTCTGAAGACCACCTTGAATTCAGTGCCTAGACGCCTCGTATAGCCCTATACGAGACGTCTAGGGCACAAAAAGTGTCTGATGTGCACAAAATGCAACATATAAATTACATCAATTGTGGCATAAAACTAACCTTTTTTTAGTACTAATGTTGGAAAAAGTGTGTTTTTGTCTTCCTTTTGTATTTTCAGGATTAAATGAGCTCAAATTAACAAAAGAAGCAAAAAGGCAGCTAAATCTAACATAAATACAAGAAAAGTAACAAACGTGGCATGCCCGATCTCCCCGATAGCAGCTTCCCAAGCAAAGCAAAACAAAAGAACAGAAGGCTGAACACGCCCCGTGCTCGGTGAACACGGGGGCGTGCCCAATTGCCAGCATAAAAGACAAAGCTATAGAAGCTTCTATCGCCCACCACGGGGCCGTGCTCAGCGGACACGGGGCAGTGGTCAACTATAAGATTCGCAGAATCCAGGCAAATCTTGATAGTACAGATATGCTTCTGCACACGGGGGCGTGCCCAGCGGACACGGTGGCGTGGTCAACTAATGCAGACAAATTGCAATTAATGAAGACAGAGAAGAGGATGGACACGGGGCCGTGCCCAATGGACACGCGGCCGTGCCCGAGCTACTTTTCAGGCTATAAATAGGGGTGCTTGGCTCATTTGCAAACCATCCATTTGCACACCACCTCTCTCACACTTCACCCACCACCCACCACCATCACAACACCATCATCCACCACCATCATCCATTGTCCATCATAGAGTGTGTGAGTCGTCTCGGGATCCAAGATTGATCGTAAGAGTTCTTGACAATCAAAGGCCATGTTTGCCTAAGTCTCTTACATCACTTGGTGAAGACAAGTGTCTAGTGTAATACTTTTTATTTTTAATATTTTCGCACTTTTTACTTGGTTATGTATTAATCACTTTAATAACTAGTTTCTTATGTTGAAGGTGATTCTTCGTTATCGTTTGTCCGTGGTGTCTTGGCATTATTTTACTGTCTATATAAAATAAAAGATTTTCACCATTCATATCTCCATAGTCTATATGGAGGTATGTTGGCTACCTGGTCGGGGGTTAAGGGAACGGTTTGGTAAGAGTCTTGCCTTGTTTAGTGTATAGATCCTGCAAGGACCTGGGTCAAATTTAGTAGGACCTCCTTCAATACCCACCGGTATTGGATGGCGGGGGTCCAAACTCTTTGATCCCCTCATATGTAAGCTACTATTAATACTTTAACCCGGCTACTTAGGACTGTATCCCTGCTGACTCAGACTACTTTGCCGAGGGTAACGTCACCTTCAAAAGAGGGGCCTACCATAATATGCATTAATAACTTAATTAATTATCTTTCAATAATCCGACCCTTTAGGGTTGTATCCTTGCTGACTCAAACTACTGGGTTGAGGGTAACGTCACCTTCAAAAGAGGGGCCTACTACAATAACTAAGATAATCTCTTAAAAAGTGCAAAAGTGAGGAAATAATCAAAGGTTACACTAAACACGAGTCGGAGCCAAGTGATTCATCTTGTCTATCTGTTTTTATTTTTATTTTATTTTTCAGCATTTTAGTTAGTTTTTATTTTTCTAGTTTAAAACTTTTTTCTAAACTTTTGATTTGATTAGACGTTGAGGATAAACCGGTACTAAAAGCTCTTGTGTCCTTGGACGACCTCGGTATCTTGCCAACACTATACTCCGCTCACGATGGGTGCACTTGCCTATATGTGTGTTTGGTGTTAGTAAAATATCGTGTTTTATAAATTTAAAACTTGACTAACATGTAAAAAGGGCTTAAAATATACTTAAACTTATATACCACCACACACGCATCAAGTTTTTGACGCCGTTGCCGGGGACACAAGGATTTTAAGAAAGTTAGGAATCAACGGCCTAATCATTTTTTATAATTTTTTTTCTGTTTTTTTAAGATTTTCTTAGTTTTTCAGCTTCTGCAGAACTCAGCACGGGCCGTGCCCGCTGAACACGCCCCGTTCCCAATCATTGGAACTGGCAATCCTGTTTTAAGTCAGACAGTAAGCTGAACACGGGGCCGTGCCCACTCAACACGCCCCGTGCCCAAGATTCAGTTACTGAAAACAGAACCGTAAGATCCCGACGGTTGGTAATTTCTGACACAAACATGAGTGATACTGATATTTTTTACTTTCGGCACTCTTATGGTACGTGGGGTCAAATATGTGGCGGCTCCCATAAAGAATTAGAATGTTATTTTCTAAATTATAAGCCCCACTATATAGACCCATTGTTTTCCCGTAGCCTTAAGAGGGGCGAAAGTAAAAATAATCCCTATCTCTCCCTCGAATGCTCTCAACCGGATCTTCTAGGAGAAATGCTTCTTGATGAACTATTTCAATTGGAAGATCTAATTCTTAATTGGTTAAAAGAACTTAGGATAGATTTCAATAATCTATCTCAAGACAATAACCAAGAAGAGTTGTTGGGATCGCATTCAAACAACTTCGTTGTTCCCGACGATACCTCTAACTCTAGCAAGGACTTGAGCGATAGTCGTCCCTGTGTCAATTGTGCCGTGAAGGACTCCCCATCGACTTCGTTCGATGCATACATAGACCTGAGCGATTCGGCATACACCTTCTTTAACGAGAGCCCGGGAAAGGGTTGGACTTGTCCACCTACATATAGCATATGAATCACCCTCACCGACAACCTCTTGCATTCTCGTCTTAATCTAGAGCAATTAAGGTATCTTAGGCACTTTGGGGTTGTTCCATCCAGTAAGGAACCACCCGATCCAGATAAGTTCTTTAAAATAGACAAACTCCATAAGACAGCTTCGAGACACGGGGTCGTGTCCAGGTCAACACGCCCCCGTGTCCACCCAAAGATTCCGGTCTGATTTCGTGTCAGAATACGGACAAAATATGTCAGGATTCCACCTGCACACGGGGCCATGTCCATCCGACACGGGGCCGTGTGCAGCATGCTGTCATTTTCTATAAATGCAGCAAGATTCCTGCACATATGGACCACTCCAAAGACAAAGATCTGGTGGATCTTCCCACATACCATCCTAGGTATATTCTAAAGAAGGTTCCCAACAACCATCTTGTCTTTTCCACTTTTATCCATTACCTTCTTCTTCAATTTCTCTTAACACCTCCATTAGAGCTTGAAATCTCCATAATTCCAAGCCCTATTGAGATGTTTGTTAGATTTTTATTAAAGGAATCTTGTTAAAAATAAGTTCTACAACAATGTTTTAAGTTGTTTATGCTTTTAAACGTTTTAAAAATCACAAAAACAAATTAAAACACCAAGATTCATTGTTCCAAAAATATGCAGACATTTGAATACGGGGCCGTGTCCGAGGTACTGTTTACATAAAAAATTTAACTCTTTTCGGTATGTCTTCTCAGAATGGCAAGCAGAACTAGCGGAACATCTTCATCGCACTCTAGAAACAACCGACAAGGAAGAAGGTCATCAACGGTTGAGGATTCTCTTGTAAACTATGTTTACGCTTTAAGAGAGGCCATTGATGAAATAACAGGAGTGGAAGAAGCATTGGTCGACCGTATCAATCATTTGACGGTGGGACTAGAGGATTGTCTTCGAGAGGTCAACCTTTTGCACCAAAGGTTGAACATTCTCGCTTCTCCTCCTTTGGTTCCAATCATTACCCAAAGGGCATGGAATGTGGTTCCCGAAGTCATCATACCAGCCGAATGGTACGCCATGCATCCGGAGCCCCCCGGGACGTACTACAAGGGGTTCCGGTTGGTGTCGCTCATCCTCCACAAGATGTAGAGGAGAATGACGCCGCCTTCTTCCTCCCAAGGGAGATAGAAGAATGGCTTTAACACCCCTCGGCTCGGAGTTCTACAAAGCTTTTAGATACCGGAAAACTATTTCCGGAATTTTGGTTCTTATTGTACTCGTGGAGCTCCATAGGATGATTTTACTTATCACTTGGCCTATCTAATTTAGGACCCTTTAATTTTATTTTCTGCTTTGATTTTAACTTTTTAGGATTTTTATGTAATTCTCTCTATGACTTAATGAATGATGGTTTTAGCTAATTTGGTGTTTGGATGATGTTGTAATGGATAAAACACACTCGGGATGGTGAAGGATAACAAGAGAAACTTGGACCAGCACCCCATGCACGAAAACAGGGCCATCCGACAAAATTTTCTTCATTACAGCAAGTTCAGCACGGGCCGTGCCCGCCCAACACGGCCCCGTGCTGCACAATCTGCATAAAATGCCCAGTTCAGGTAAACTGGACACAGGCCGTGTTCACCCAACACGCCCCCGTGTCCAGGCTTCTGTTTCTTTTTACAACTTTTTGTTACTGGCGACTGAACACGGGGTCGTGCCCGGACACCACAGGGCCGTGTCCAGACGCCTAGTAACATAAAATTTTGCTTTTTCACACATTTTTACACATTCAATCAACCTAAAAACTTATTTTTGGGACACATTGAGGACAATGTGTAATTTTAGTGTGTGGGGGATGCTAAAACTTTGAATCTTGCAAGTCCTAATTACAAGCCTTACACAAAACTCTATTGGAACCGCTAATCACCCCAAATTTTTTCAAAAATTTTCATTTTTTTACTTGTCTAGGTTTAATTTGGGAATTTCAAAATTCTAAAAAGGTTATATTTTTACAAATTTACAACCAATAGCGTCGTGATAAAAAGAACCAACATAAGAAAATTATGAAAAGGCATGACAAGTTTAGTTAAAATTTGATTATATATACTTGATCACATAAAAACCCATTCCCACAAAAGTGAGTTTTGAAGCTTTATTGAGCATACAAATACATATCTTTAAACTAAATGCTCATTTTTCGTTTCTTGTGTGAATAGCCGCTTGGTTCTTACAACTCTAGAACTTGCCACGACGATACATTCCCGGTCCTTACCAACTTAAACCCTAGTAAGTAAATGATGGAGGCATTAGGACTAACCCTTTTTAATTTCTACACCATTATTTTTCTTTTTTTACCACCTACCCAAAATCCCCCTAGTTAACCCCTTTGAGCCTAAACCTTTTCATTTCTTAACCCAAAAACAAACACCCTTTCACCCACCAAAACCCTTTTTATTTTTAACCCTTTGTTTTAGTAACAAGCTTGGTATTTCGTATGACTTTTCAAAACAAAACAAAAATTGATGATGAAGCAAAAGAAATAAACAAGCAAGTTCATCAAAAATAACTTTGTTTGAATAATGGCTTCATCAAAATAAAAATTGAAAAAATAAAAAGTCTTACGAAAACCGATGCTTTTTATGCTTTTCGCCCTTTTCTACTAACCACTAACCCAACCACCTACCTTTAATCCAAGCCTAACCTTTCACCCAAAAGTCCTCTTGATATTTACAAAGGTATATAGTTAAAAAAGAGGATGATTGATTGCTTGGCAAGCCTATGGTAGGAGTAAGTTCCATGCCGCTCTCGAGTGATTCACTAAAATACATCTTCGGCCGAGTGTTGAGTGATCCCCGTGAGGTATGTGAACTTGTATATAAATGGAATTTTAAAAAGGCATGTTATGCCCTAATAAGCAATTTATCTTATGTAATGTTTTAAATAAATCATGACGAATAGGATTGTAAATACATAAAAATAAAACCTAATAAAAAATCTTGAAAATCCCGACACTCTATGACAAGCCCAAAAACCTTTTCTTCTACCCATTCCATTTGGGAGTGAAAAGCCACATTATAAAGAGTTTTGCTTGAGGACAATCAAAGATTCAAGTGTGGGGGTATTTGATGTGCACAAAATGCAACATATAAATTACATCAATTGTGGCATAAAACTAACTTTTTTTTAGTACTAATGTTGGAAAAAGTGTGTTTTTGTCTTCCTTTTGTATTTTCAGGATTAAATGAGCTCAAATTAACAAAAGAAGCAAAAAGGCAGCTAAATCTAACATAAATACAAGAAAAGGAACAAACGTGGCATGCCCGACCTCCCCGACAGCATCTTCCCAAGTAAAACCAAAGAACAGAAGGCTGAACACGCCCCGTGCTCAGTGAACACGGGGGCGTGCCCAAGTGCCAGCATAAAAGACAAAGCTGTAGAAGCTTCTATCGCCCACCACGAGGCCGTGCTCAGTGGACACGAGGCCGTGGTCAACTATAAGATTTACAGAATCCAGGCAAATCTTGATAGTACAGATATGCTTCTGCACACGGGGACGTGCCCAGTGGACACGGGGGCGTGGTCAACTAATGCAGACAAACTGCAATTAATGAAGACAGAGAAGAGGATGGACACGGGGCCGTGCCCAATGGACACGGGGCCGTGCCCGAGCTACTGTTCAGGCTATAAATAGGGGTGCTTAGCTCATTTGCAAACCATCCCTTGGCACACCACCTCTCTCAAACTTCACCCACCACCCACCACCATCACAACACCATCATCCATTGTCCATCATAGAGTGTGTGAGTCGTCTCGGGATCCAAGATTGATCGTAAGAGTTCTTGACAATCAAAGGCCATGTTTGCCTAAGTCTCTTACATCACTTGGTGAAGACAAGTGTCTAGTGTAATACTTTTTATTTTTAATCTTTTCGCACTTTTTACTTGTTTATGTATTAATGACTTTAATAACTAGTTTCTTATGTTGAAGGTGATTCTTCCTTATCGTTTTTCCGTGGTGTCTTGGCATTATTTTACTGTCTATATAAAATAAAAGACTTTCACCATTCATATCTCCACGGTCTATATGGAGGTATGTTGTCTACCTGGTCGGGGGTTAAGGGAACGGTTTGGTAAGAGTCTTGCCGTTGTTCAGCGTTTAGAGATCCTGCAAGGGACCTGGGTCAAATTTAGTAGGACATCCTTCAATACTTAACGGTATTGGATGGCGGGGGTCCAAACTCTTTGATCCCCTCATAAGTTAAACTACTATTAATACTATAACCCGGCTACTTAGGACTGTATCCTTGCTGACTCAGACTACTTAGCCGAGGGTAACGTCACCTTCAAAAGAGGGGCCTACCATAATATGCATTAATAACTTAATTAATTATCTTTCAATAATCCGACCCTTTAGGATTGTATCCTTGCTGACTCAAACTACTGGGTTGAGGGTAACGTCACCTTCAAAAGAGGGGCCTACTACAATAACTAAGATAATCTCTTTAAAAGTGCAAAAGTGCGGAAATAATCAAAGGTTACACTAAACACGAGTCGGAGCCAAGTGATTCATCTTGTCTATCTGTTTTTATTTTTATTTTATTTTTCAGCATTTTAGTTAGTTTTTATTTTTCTAGTTTAAAACCTTTTTCTAAACTTTTGATTTGATTAGACATTGAGGATAAACCGGTACTAAAAGCTCTTGTGTCCTTGGACGACCTCGGTATCCTGCCAACACTATACTACGCTCACGATGGGTGCACTTGCCCATATGTGTGTTTGGTGTTAGTAACATATCGTGTTTTATAAATTTAAAACTTGACTAACATGTAAAAAGGGCTTAAAGTATACTTAAACTTATATACCACCACACACGCATCAGTGTCCAAATAGGCGCAGAAGGTGTCCGGATAGTCCCTGCCTAAAGGTTTTTTGATTTCATCCACTACGATTTAAGACCTGCGTTTTTTTTCTCTGAGTTTGGTATTTAGGTTATTCTCAAATTCCTCCCTCCCCCAACCAAGATCAATTTTACAAAGAAAAGCTTCCCAATTCCATCCCATTCCATTCCATGAAACGAACGCTACCTAAGAGTTACACTACTACATTCTTTGAATATGCTAGAATAGTACCGACCCTTGCATCACCAGAACCAGTATTAATCTCCCGTTACATCTGGGGATTAATCAGTGAAATTAGGCATGTAGTCAAGGCAGCTAGACCACAAACTATAGAAGAAGCTGTAGAACTAGCAAATACCTTGACTGATGAATTAGTACGAACGTAAGAAGAGAACCAGAGGAGGAACCTAGCCCAAAGGCTTACCCAAGAATTTCGCTATGGAAATTCCAACCGTGGGAAAAACGTAGGTTCTACCTCTGCACCCTACTATAAGGCCTGCAAAAAGAAGCATTCAGGAAGATGCTCCACCTACTGCAATTTCTGCAAGATACCATGACACAAGGAAGAAGATTGTAGGAAGAAACCCAGTAATGGAGTGTGCTTCAACTGTGGAGAAAAAGGTCACATCAAGCCAAACTGTCCGAAACTAGCTCCAGCCATGAACAACAAGACTACTAAAAATGCTAGAGCATTTGTTCTGACTCCAGAAGAGGCGAAGATGATTCCGGACATGATTGCCGGTACGTTTTTAGTTAATGATGTTTTTGCTAAAGTATTATTTGACTCTGGTGCGAACCAAAGTTTTATTAATACTTCATATTGCAAATTTCTCAATCAACCATTAACTAAACTTCAACAAGAATGTCTGATAGAGACAGCAAATGGGGAAACCATTAAGATTACCGAAGTCTTGCAGGGAGCAAGAATAGAATTTTTAAATCAAAAGTTTATTGCAAATCTTTATCCAATGAATCTGGCAGGATTTGATGTTGTATTAGGAATTGATTGGTTAGTAGCCAATAAAGCTAGTATTCTATGTGATCAAAAGTCAATCCAAGTAAATTCACCAAAAGGTGAAAAAATCATAATTAAAGGAGATAAGCCGTATAGATCCACTAAATTCATCTCTGTGATGAAAACGGCCAGTTATACAAGAAAATGGTCATTAGTGTATTTGATTTCTATAATCATTAACACTAAGGGAAAAGAACTGAAAGATATTCACATAGTATCCTAGTTTCCAGACGTGTTTCCAGAAGAATTACCAGGACTACCGCCAGACAGGGAAATTCAATTCATAATTCATCTGCTACCAGGGACAGCACCAATTGCCAAAGCACCCTACCGGTTGGCACCCGCAGAAATGCAAGAATTGAAGAAACAACTGGATGAACTTTTGGAAAAGGTATTCATACAACCCAGCTCATCGCTGTGGGGAGCACCGATCTTATTCGTAAAAAACAAAGACGGGTCAATGCGTATGTGCATTGATTATCGATAATTGAACAAGGTCATGATTAAAAATTGGTACCCACTACCGAGAATCGATGATCTGTTTGATCAATTGCAAAGAGCTCGATTCTTTTCAAAGATCGATTTACGCTCAGGATATCATCAATTAAAAGTACAGGAAGAAGATATTCCTAAGACCGCTTTTAGAACAAGGTATGGCCATTATGAATTTACTGTCATGCCATTTGGTTTGACCAATTCCCCAACCGCATTTATGGACATGATGAACCGAATATGTAAGTCATATTTGGATAAATTCATAATTGTCTTTATAGATGATATTCTCATTTACTCTAAGAGTAAATAGGAACATGCAGCGCATCTGCATGCACTCCTAAATTTGCTGAGAAAAGAAAAGCTTTATGCTAAATTTTCAAAATGCGAATTTTGGTTAGAAGAGGTATAGTTTCTTGGACATTTAGTCAATCATGAGGAATTCATGTGGATCCCACAAAAATCGAGGCGATTACCAAATGGAAAACCCCTGAGTCACCAACCGAGGTTAGAAGTTTTCTAGGACTAGCCGGTTATTATAGAAGGTTTATCCGAGATTTTTCTAGAATAGCCATTCCCTTAACTAAGCTAACCTGTAAGTCTGTTAAGTTTGAATGGGGACCAAAACAAGAAGAAGCCTTTAGAATTCTTAAGCAAAGATTAACCAATGCACCCATACTAGCGTTACCAAAAGGAACTGAAGACTTTGTAGTCTATTGTGACGCTTCTAAGTTAGGTTATGGATGTGTGTTGATGCAACGTCAAAAGGTTATAGCCTATGCGTCTAGACAACTTAAGAATCATGAAGAAAATAATTCAACCCATGATTTGGAATTAGGAGCTATAATTTTTGCCCTTAAGATTTGGAGACATTACCTTTACGGTAGTAAGTTTACCATTTTTACCGATCATAAGAGTTTAAGATATGTTTTCGGGCAAAAGGAGTTAAATATGAGACAAAGACGCTGGATGGAGATACTTAGTGATTATTTTTTTGGAAAAGTAAAAAAAAAGTCGAAAGTAATATGCAGGAAAGGCTAATGTAGTAGCCGATGCTTTAAGTCGAAAGTATCACGAAAAGCCAAAAAGAGTACGTTCTCTTAAATTAAATCTACAAGTAGATTTAAATGACCAGATTAAAAAAGCACAAGAATCAGTAATCAAGAATGATACTGAGAAATTGAAAGGAATGGTTAAGGAATTAGAACAAGGAACAGATGGAATTTGGAGATTCCATAAGAAACGGATGTGGATACCCAAACTAGGAAACCTACACCACCGTATATTAGAGGAAGCCCATAAATCTAAATATACGATGCATCCTGGAAGTGATAAGATGTATCAAGACTTAAGATATGTTGCCCAGTGTCTAACCTGTTCACAAGTTAAAGCTGAACATTAAAAGCCCTCAGGTTTATTGCAACATTTAGAAATGCCGGTTTGGAAATGGGAATTGATAACAATGGATTTTGTTACCAAATTACCTAAAACAAGAAAAGGTAATGATACAATCTGGGTGATTGTAGATAGGTTAACTAAGTCAGCTCATTTTCTACCAATGAAGAAAACTTTCAGTATGGAACAGTTAGCTAAGCTGTATGTAAATGAAATAGTTTCATTACATGGAATTCCTTTATCAATTACTTCTTATAGAGATAGCCGTTTTACTTCTCATTTTTTTGGACAAGTTTCCAAAAATCAATGGGAACCAAGCTGAATCTAAGCACCGCTTATCATCCTCAAACGGATGGACAAAGCGAAAGGACAATTCAGACAATGGGAGACATGCTTAGAACTTGTGTAATTGATTTCGGAGAGAATTGGGACGATCATTTACCATTAATAGAATTTTCCTACAACAACAGCTATCATACCAGCATCAACGCTGCACCATTCGAAGCACTTTAAGGACGAAAGTGCCGAACTCCAGTCTGTTGGGCAGAAATTGGAGAAAAACAACTATCTGGACCCGAAATAGTACATGAAACAACGGGCAAGATCATTCAAGTTAAGGAAAGACTGAAAGCAGCACGTGATCGACAAAAGAGTTATGCTGATAACAGGCGAAAGCCATTGGAATTTCAGGTAGGCGATAAGGTATTATTAAAGGTCTCTCCTTGGAAAGTAGTCGTCAGATTCATCAAAAGGGGAAAGCTAAGCCCCAGGTATATCGGACCTTTTGAGATTATCAAAATGATAGGACCTGTAGCCTATCAGCTACAACTGCCAGAGGAAATGGCAGGAATACATGATGTATTTCATGTATGCAATCTCAAAAAGTGCTTAGCCGATGAATTGCTAGTAGTGCCTCTTAAGGATATAGAGGTAAATGAGAAGTTAAAGTTTGTAGAGAAGCCTCTACAAATTGAAGACATGAAAGTCAAGAATCTGAAACACAAGAGATTGGTTCTAGTCAAAGTAAAATGGGATTCCAAGAGAGGACCAGAATACACTTGGGAACTTGAATCAGATATGCAGAGGAAATACCCACACCTGTTCCAGTAGACCTCGAGGACGAGTTCTAAAACAAGGTGGGGAGGATATAACAACCCTCCTAAAATATTTAGAATGTCCCTATACGCCTTAAAATACACTCAGTATACGAGAAATGGCCCAAAATACCTTTATATAATTAAAAATAAAATAAAAACAAGTCTGTCGCGGGCCGCGACACACTACCCTTGGTTCTACGCGGGCCGCGAGCGAGGAGACAAACGGCGTGACCCGGTGCCGCCACGTGTCGGACTCGTGTCGAGTCTAGCACCCGAGTCAGCCAAGCTAGGGCCTACCCTAGCCGGCGTCGCGGGCCGCGAAGCCAACCTTGGTTTCCGTCGCGGGGCGCGACAAGGTCGACGAACAACACTATATAAGGAGGCCATCGACATTCATTTGGAAACCGTTCAAAAATTCGAATTCTCTCTGAATCTCTAATTTCTATAAAGCTAAAATTATACCCGGGCATTATACCCCCTAATTAACGAAGCTCTGCCTTGTTGTAAGTATTTTAACCCCCGGTTACGTATTAGATACGCTGCCCGATTGATCTAGCGCTCCGTAACGGCTGTCGAGGCTCTGCCCGACGTAGTCGTTGGAGTTTTGTCTCGGGGAGGTATAACTAATGTAAATATTGGGTTATTATACTAACGCGTGTGCATGGTTTAATTAATAGATTATAACCAGAAAATCAAAAAGGAAAACCCTAAAGTAGCAATGTGAGTAATCCTCCTTTTTGCAAACTGTTTTACAAAGCCTCAATGTTTTAAATTATATTTCACAGTGATTGAGTATTTGTATTCTACAATTATCGTCGGTATGTTGGGGTTTTGTATACAAAATTTGTTACTACACTGTGAGTAGTAACATGACCACAAATCGGGTTGACAGTACCGTGGGTGGTAATTAAAGTAGAAAAATAAACAAATGTAATTGCGAGATCGCCCTCAATAACTGTAAACTGATAAAACCTGTCTTGATTAAATTGGGATTCACTCACCAGTATTTTCCACTGACAAAATGTTTTTAAACGCGTTTCAGGTAACAAAATGTGAAAGCCAAATAGAAGCCAGCTGGACAGCACTGAAGGCTTGGAAAAGTGGCTATAAAAGTTACCTAAATAAAGAAGATGTTTTATTTCAATAAAATATGATTTATCCCTATAAATCTATTTGTAACAAACATGAGTTTTATTCCAATATGTTTATTATTATAAAATATGGTGTTTTACTCTGATAAAATATTTCCTAACTACGATCCTGATAAAATTTTCGCTGCCAAATAATGATACCACCATCTCTGAGTAGGCCGCGGCCGCCCGCCTCCCGAGGCAGGGGTTGGGGGTTGTGACAAGAACCCCCACCTCGCCTCCTTGTAACGAGTCTCACGGTGTCTTGTTTTGCAGATCATATTCAGATTCTCACAGAGAAAAGATAAAGGGTTAACCATTCTTGATGAGACCATTCCCACATGTATATATCCCCAAGGATTTAGTCTTGGTGTTTCTAAAAATAACAAGAAGGCTCATTAAATCCGATAAATGAAATTCAAATGAAAAAAAAAAGAAATTCCCAAATTTAAATAGCTAGAAGAAAATCACAAAAGACTCCATCCAATCCTGTTACGTCATACTCCCGTTCTTAAAAACAAACACCCGTCCATGAGTTTTGCCTTCGGACCAAAGCCATATGCGTCAAAGTAATGATCATTATCGACATTAAATGAATTTATTTGATTGACTAGACCGATTTAACAGTGAGTCAATTGATGGAATTGAGACCCAAGTAATGATCATATGTCGTGTTAGTGTTCAAAGAGTTTGAAACTAGCTCCCTTTGAATCGACTATGTATGTTGTAAACAAGCCACATCCAAACATACCTCTAGCTCGACTCAATTCGGCTCGCTATTAGACCATGTGCAGTGGTAAGGGCCCTACCCTTGGGCGTTTTGCGCCATATGGCAGCCCAGTCAGCAATGGAGCATTATGAGGCGTTTTCTAAAATGAGTGTAGTGGGGATGTGGGCATTGTGTTAAAAGAGATTTAAATTAAAAAAAACCATAAAAAAATCTTATTGGACAAACAAGGGAAGATCAATGGTGATTGGATAAACAAAAGGAAGCAAGGCGTGCTTTATTCCACGCCAAACGCAATTTGCTTGAAAAAAACGCCCAAGGGGGCGGAGAAATGGGCGTGGAGGGCCGTTGATGAACCAAAAAACGCCCAAACACTTCACCACTACGGGTGTTCTTAGCCCCAATATCCATGTTATTTATTAATTTTGTAGACATTTAGTTAAAACTTTCCAAATCACTTTTGTAGTTCCAACACCACCTACCAAACGACTCTTCAGTTTTCACCTTCTATCTCCATATAATACACGAAAATCGTTTTAGCGTCTTCATCTTCAACGGTTGCACTTTGAACTTCTGATCAAAAGGCGATGACGACGTCTTCCAATGCATGTCCTTCAATTGTTCGTCTGAATATAGGTCATAGTATTTCTATCATATTTCTCTTTTACTCGTAATTTTCTGTCATTTGGCTCTGAATTGATCGATTATTATGTATGCTTATATTGGTTGCCACATACGACTACTAGTTGGTCATAAGTTTAAGTAATTTATTAATGCATGATATTTGAAATTTAGGTTTAGCAGGCAAGCTTATTAGATTTTTAACTCATGAGTCATGGATAGTCTGTATATAAATGACTGTAGGTTTTATGGGGGTGTGGTTAATTCCGTTGTTAATTTGATATTGTTACGGGTCTTCAATGGAATCGAACTTTTATCCAAAAAACAATTTATTCTACTTCAGTTTTTAAAACTACAACAAAGTTGATTTATTTTGAAGATAATAAACAATCAAAATGTGAAATGACCAAAATCATAATTGGAGCATCCAAAATACAAATTTAAACTACCAAAATTATTAAAAAAATAAAATCAAAGTGGCAAGAGATAACCTCCAAAACATTTATAGTGCCAACATTCAACTTAATTACAAGTTCACAGCAAGTAAGCAAATGTTAGAATATATATACACACATACATCTAGTTATAAATTATATATATGTAGTATAGAAATAACAATTATATGCATAATTCTAATTTAATTTTTGAATCGAATTGAAAATAAAAAAAATGAAGTTCGTTATCAGATCTCGAAATGAATTCGATCCAAAATTCGAACTGATATTTGTATTTGTAACTTCAAGTTTGTCGAACCCTGATTCGAATACTTAACACCCCTGGTTGCGGAACAGGTGGAAAGGAATTTTGCACAAGTGTTGATACGCTAACTCACAGGGAGCCTCATTCGATGCTTGCTGCCATGTTTAGTGGTCGCTACACTGTTTGCAAGGAGTCTGAGAAGGTTAGTATGTAGACACAACTTGTTTGGTTGCAAGATCTGCTGCAATTCATGTCTTTTTTTATAAACATAATTACCTTGTTTTGTTTTCCAGTTCTTGATTACTAAATATTTTTAGGTATCAAGCTTCTTGAGCCTTATTAACAGTGAGCATGCAGATTTGAAATAGATCTTTTATGTGTATTGATATTTGAAAAATATATCTTTTATTTAGCAATGACTATTATAATAGTTAATAAATTATCTCAGTTAACAAGTATGTAGACAAAACTAGTACACAACATGTTTAGTTGCAAGATTAGGTGCCATTCATATGTTCATTCTTGATAAGCATATATAGTTTTTTTTAATCCACTTTTTGGTTTTGTTTTTTAAATAATACTTGGATCATACTTTACTTTGTAGGGCATCAAACTTCTTGAGCTATATTATCAGTGATCATGCCGATTTTCTTGTGCTCAAAAGAACATGCTTTGAACATTTTGTGTATTTGCAGGGATGGAAAGCACTTTCGGCATATTTTGAACTGGTTGAGAGATGGTGCAGTTCCCATTTTCAACATGTCTGATTTAGAGCGTGTAGAGCTTTTGCGTGAAGCAGAATACTATCAGCTTCTTGTAAAAGATGTTTTACTATTCTAAGTATCCTAATGATCTATTATATAGTACTTCTTAAAATAGTCTTTCTGTTGACTATGTCAGGGATTGGTGGATAGGATAAATGAGGTCTTGAATAAAAAGGAAGATGAACAAATGGATCCTGACTTTACGCGCGGTGATATTATCAAATGTGCACAACATGCATATGCAGTTGGCGGACGTGTCAGATTAATAGGAGTAAATCTCTCTGGGCTTGATCTTTCAAAATTGGTATGATAAAATTCATCTTGTTTCGGAAGATACTTGATGTGTATCGTATTGTGAGTAATATTTTAGGACATTAAGTTATAACATATTGCATCTATTATAGGTTTACACTTTACAAGCCCCAAATGAATTCGGGCAGGTTTCTTTATAACATCGATATATTTAGAGCAAAAATTATGGATAATTGTTTTTAACTGTAAAACCCGTCACTAGAAAACTCATAGCCTCACTAATAAACCTGTTTTTCCCATTATAACCAATGCAGCACTTGTCGCTGCCCATTTTCGGTGTGGGTGGTGTGGACTTCAGCTTTGCATGCCTGAAAAATGTTAACTTTTCAGGTGCTAATCTTCATCTTGTTAGATTTCAGGTAAATTAAGTAACTTGGTTTTTATTTTATTTTTTCACGTTAATTAAGTATATATTTAACTAGGTTAAAACCCCGTGTATTACACGGGTTGAATACACGTAATTTTATATAGTAAGTATAAAAAAAGTTACATCTTTAGAAAACCCATGTATTGCACGGTTGAATAAATACATATATTACACATGTTGAATAAATATAATGTAATCGCATAACACATACATTCGTTAAGATATGTTTTAAAAAATGAATTTCAATGTACTATTTAACATTATACTTTGTTTTTCAATTATTATTAGGTTAGACACTTCTGTATCACACGTGGTATAACATTTTACTTCGTCCGTTTTTAATTATTAGGTTACAAGCTTATGTATTACATGTGGTTAGATCAAAACTGGAAACATAAGAGATAAGTGGAAAAATAAAATAAAAGGCTATTAATTAATGGAAAAATAAAAGAAATGATTAAGAAAAAAAAATTTAAATAAATAAATAAAAGATAAAGATAAACTGAAAATTATGATTTAATAATATACTATCATAAGTGAAAGAAGCGGGATAACTATGATTTAATATTATTATTTATTGAAAATAAAATAAATATTATAGTTAGATATAATCTAATATACATTAGTTATAGAAAAATAGATTATCTTATATTATACATAGAAAAAAGAAAAAAGTTAAAGTACTTATATATACAAATTTTATCTATGCATAATTTTGTTTATACCATACATGCGTCCATAGTCATAATTATATTGTGATACATATTTCAATAACATACTTACAGATTATTAGATATAATCTAAATACTTTTTTGTAGAGTAAAATTGATACCTATCATATTTGAATTTGGAAAAAAAAGTTGGGATAAATGAAGATAAATAATATTAATTTGTATAAGATAAGTATGAAAAAATGCGGGAAAACAGAAAATTAGAGGGCTCTAGTGAATGACACGTGTCACACATTGGTTTCTTTTATTATATGTATAGATGTTGTTGGGTGCGCATCTTATGTACCTATTAATTCGTATTATAGTGGTTTATTGTATTGTCTTTTTATTCATTATTTTGATCTATAATTATGTTTTGTATCTTTATTCCAGAAGGCAGATGCTGAAAATACTAATTTTCACAATGCAAAATTGACCAAGTAAGATTTTGCAAAACCCAATATTTGTTCTTGATATGAGACATAAAGTTTGCAGACATTTCGGTGTATTCAGACACTTTTTACTTAGCAATCTTTTGTGAACCTTAGAATCATTTTTCTTCCATTTTTAGTCAACTCAATTGATTTAGTCTTGCCTACGAAAGTTGTGACTTCTCAGGGGCTAATCTTTGTGGAGCTTTGCTGACGAGGGCTGATCTTCAGATGGCAAACTTATCTTGTAAGTTGTAAATATATCTTCTTCTCATTTTATTAAATTCTAATCTAGGGATAATTTCGTATATCCCTCTCAAAACTTGTATAATATCATATTTTACTTAACAAATTTAGAAAAAGAATATCCAATATACCCATTTTCAAACAAATAACATTTATGGTCTTCCCTTAAAACTTATATTAGGATTTTAGTGTTTGGAGTGGAGGAGGAAAAAGGTATAATGGTTATATTTTAATTGTATTAAATGGATTTTGTAAATATGAAAGTGTATTTAGCATAGTTATTAAATGGAATTAACTTTAACGTTAGATTACCAATTTCGTGAAAATAACGTTAAAAGGGGCGGATGGTTAATCATGCATCATTTGGTGACGTTGATAGCTGAAAGGCACGGGGGTACATGCGCTAATCTGTCTCTGTCCCGATTGTTTGAGTGTTATGTGTCTTAAGTCCAATGCTTGATACAACTACAATCGAGCATGGGGTCTTACTGGAAGCAGTCTCTCTATTCATATGGGGTAGAGGTAAGGTTGTCTACATCTACCCTCCTCAGACTCTACCTTAGCTTTGCTATTGGTGGGATTTACTGAGTATGATGATGATGATTTAGCATAGTTATTAAAGGTGTGAGGCGCACTCAAGGCGCTTAGGCTCTCGGTATGGGAGAGGGTAGTTTTTGGAGGATAACCCTCCACCTCAGTGCCACGTCATAGTCCTTAGAGGACGCCCTTCCAAGGATGAAACCAAGGAAATGGGTGATGACCCTACCCTACCCCACCTTGTTAATTTATATATATTTTTTTAATTTTGGTAAATTAAATATGAAATATATATATAAATGGGATGGATTATGCGAAAACTAGTTTAAATGAGAAACCAAAAAACTAACTAAAAAAACCTAAAAAACATACCAATTTTTTATTTTTTTTTACAATTTTTTATAAAAAAATCCCTATTTTTTATGCATGGAAAAAAATTTCAAGAAAAAAATTTTTGTTGTATTGCACATGTGCACCAATACGGATATAATGCACATGTGTAGTACACATATAACGCACATGTGTAGTACAACAAATTTTTTTTTTGAAATTTTTTTTATATACAAAAAATAGCAATTTTTTATAAAAATTTGTAAAAAAAAATTTTGGTATGTTTTTTTAGCATTTTTTTAGTTAGTTTTCTAATTTTTTTTCATTTAGATGTAGTTTTCTCATGATAATCTCTATATATTTATATATATATATATATATACTAGGTTAGAACCCCGTATAATACATGGGTTGAATAAATATAATTTTATATACCAAATAATAAAAAAATATATATTTAAAAACCTTGTTTATTACACGGGTTGAATAAATGTAATTTTATATACCAAATAATAAAACAATATATCTTTAAAAATCTCGTTTATTACATGCGTTGAATAAATGTAATTTTATATACTAAATAAAAAAATTATATTTTTAAGAACCCCGTGTATTGTATGGGTTGAGTAAATTTAATTTTATATATTAAATAATAAAAAAATTTACATTTTTAAGAACCTCATGTATTGTATTGGTTGAGCACATATAATTTTATATACCGGTCAATAAAAAGTTATATCTTGTTATATCTTTATAAACCCTATGTATTATAAAACCTTTGTACTAAACTGACAAAATTACTCAAACCACATGGACTAAAATGACATTTAACTATTTACATTGTATTATATTATCATATACCAGTCAATAAAAAGTTATATCTTGTTATATTTTTGTAAACCCTATGTATTATAAAACCTTTGTACTAAACTGACAAAATGACCAAAATCACAGGGACTAAAATGACATTTAACTCTTTACATTATTTTAATAATTTTGAAATCTAATAAATATTTCAAAGACTATATTATCTCCTATACGAATTGTTTAAATTTATATTGAATTTTATTTTATAGTTATCTTTTAATTAATATTAGTTATAATTACGTAGCAGATAGAGATGAGAAAACTAAAAAATAGGTGGCTTCAATGAATGACATGTGTCCCACCATTGGTTTCTTTTATTATATAGTATAGATAGATTATTGTTTTTTTAAGTTAAAGATGATTATTTTGTGATATTATTTAAAAAATATCTTTAATTTATAATTTATATTTGAAGATAATATTTTGTTAGAAAAAATAGAACCATTCTATCCGACATTCAAAGTAAGATAAGAATTAATATTAATTGATTATTTATATTTAATTAATTGATATAAGATAAGTATGAAAAGGCGGGAAATTAAAACGTAGACGCCTTCAATGAATGACACATATCACTTATTGGTTTCTTTTATTATATAGTATAGATATAACTAAAATTAATTTCAACTCTAAAATAAATATTAATTCCAACATTACATTAAAAAAAACCAACCTAAACTTAAAAAACAATTTATAAAAGCTACTACTCTTCATTCGGTATGTCGACATTAGGTTCGTTCTGTGCGTTGTTCCAAATGTACTCCATTAAGTCCCCTTGTATGTTTTGATGTGTGTACTCGTTAAGTAGAGATGATCCTTTTAAATCTTGACGTTTCTGCCTCTTCCTCCTCCTCCTCCATGATTATCTGCTCTGTGTGCATAATGAAGTTCGTAAAAAATAATTCTCCCTCACTCGAAGATGACGAACACCACGATGAAGAAGAAGAAGACATGCCTATATTTTTTATAAAAATATGGTGGTGTATAAAAAAATGAGAGATATTAGATAGATTTATAAGGATAAAAGTGGGATTGAAAAAATATTTTTTTTTCCAACGACTACTTTCATTCAACGGTCAATTTTTTTGTCTTGTAGTGCCCATCTTCATCGCCTGGGAGGCGACGTTCACGACGACGACGTGATGCTCGCGATGGTGTTGAGGCCCGGCGACGGGCCAGGTCGGGCCAAGCCGAGCCCCACACCGATTGGACTTAGGCTCCACCTAAGGCCTAGGCGAAAGGCGCAAAAAAGCATGGGCCTTAGAAAATAAAAGTGCACTAACATAAAAAAATATAATATATTATGTAGTGGAAAATAACACCTTCAAATACCAAAATATTCCAACACCATAATCTTCAACGTACCAAATCGGATGTGTGACAACAAAATTCAGATTTCAATCAATAAAAAAATCAAACTTTATGAGTTGGTAAAATAGAGACCTAAAGATTAACATAGTTATCTCATGTAAAGGAATTAATAGAAAAATACTAAGTTCGATCAGAAAAAACTTTATATGCAGAAATTAATCAAAGAACAAAACACTATATTGTGTATGCAAAAGCATAACTAAATCAGAAATAATAAGCTCGTAATGAACACGAACAAAACTAAATCAAAAAAATACTGCAGAATATGAATAATATTTAAAAAAATATCCCTATTTATCAGGAATAATATGTAGAATTAAATTAGACATATACTAATTTGGATTTGAAAAATTCAAACTGAGATTTGGATTATTAGTGATATAATCTGATGGTTATCCCTATAAATACTGCAGAATATGAGGGATTTGGGATTTAAAAAAAAACTGTTGATTCGTATTAGTTGTGTGCTATAATTACTAGGAATCTCTAAAAAATCGCCTAGGCTCCAAAAGTGTGCGCTTTTGATAACAATGGTATTTAGGTTTTATGGTATGTATATTATTTTTTGAATGGCGTACGGTTAGGATGTCGCTAATCGGGATAGTAGTTAGTATGTTAGTTTCACCAAGTTAGTATTAAAATTCCCTTTGTCTGGAATTGAACCAAGGACCTCCATGACAAGCAAAGCTTCCCATCTCCCCCTTAACCAAAGAGATCATTGGTTTTATGGTATGTGTATTTGATATTAGTTCTTAATAGTTGGGTAAATTTGATATTATGTAAGTTCACAAGGGTATATATATGAAATTGCTCTCTTGTTGGATGTCTGGTTTGTATACTAGTCAGTTATGAGATGCAATGTTATGTTGTATTTTATTAAGAAGGTAAGCCAAGTGATCATACAAACAAATGGGCAAGTTTGTGGTGGAGATTATGTTGTTTCATAATTTTTTAAAAGATATTTAATTATTTTTCTTTATTATTTGCATTAGGTTGCCGTTTGGAGGGAGCCAATTTGGAAGGAGCCAATTTAAAGGTATGTTAAAACATTAAAAGTTTAGGATATAGTGTTTGGGGAAAATTCTAATTGAATCTTGTTTCTCTCTATACTTTTTTAGGGTGTTATTTTGTATAATGCCAATTTGAAGGGTGCTAATCTTCAACGTGCTTGTCTTGATAGTGTTAATCTTCAGAATGCAGTAAGCAACATTAATACTATGTAGTTTATCACACACCTCCTATGAAAATTGAAAAAAGTGGTTTATTAAAGCCGAGACCACTAATTAAATAACTAAAATCCCTTTTAGTAGTGACAAATTGGCGTATAACCCCTAAAGATTCTTTTGATTATTGTAACTTATGATTTAATCTTGTAGTGTAATTTGGAAGGGGCGAAGCTGGACAGGGCAAATTTACACCAGGCAAATAGATGACTATGATTTCATACGCAAGAAGATTGGTGGTGGCTAGTCCTTTCTTTTGTTTTTCATTTTATTGCTCTAGCTATCTAATTTCAGTATGTTGTTACTCTATGGTTCTAAGTATCATGTGATTTGAGTAATTATTTGTGGTTTAAAACAAGCTTCTTGAACTTCTCGTACGTAATGCTGATTACTGCCTATCGGTTTTGGAGATAGAAAGTAGAAAAAATCATATAACATAAACTGCTCTAAGAGTCAGATCGTGTACTCAAGTTAGATGGTGTGTGCATGTTAGGCTCAATTTGGGCGTATGTGTGACGACTACACCCTTTAAGAACACTACTTAACTATATATAATCCGGTTTCGCTTAAACCAAATTTGACACAATAAAAGAATATGCTCATGGCTAAAATGCCATTAAGTTTTGAGAACAATCCATGCAGCGATTTGATAGGAAGAACTAGGGTCTTTTTTTATATCATTTTACAACCTTGTGCCAAATAAACAAAATGGATGCGTATTTAAGTGACTCATCGACTTATGGATGGATATATCTTGTGAATTTAATAAAGTTGAATACTTAAGACCACCCGTAGTGGTTTGAGGATTAGGCATTTTTTACCCTAATCCACGCCCAATAATGCCCAAGCACCGCCCCTGGGCGTTTTTTTTTCGAATTTTTTCCGGGCGTTTGATTTAAAACGCCAAATTTTCGAAAGTTTTGATGATTTGACCGTTGGGGATCGGTCATCAACGGTAATAAACAAATTATTATTTCTTTATTTTTAATCCATTTTTACTATAATAACCCCACTTTCAACTCCATTTTTTATAAACTTTTATCTCTTCTCTTCACTACTTCACATTTTATAAAAAAAAAATATATCATGAATCCCTCCATCCCTTCTGAGCCCCTTTTAGTTTTCCGTCTAAACCCGGCAACCAAACTTCATATCGCCTGAACACCACCCAACCACAACCGTCCTACAATTTCCAAGATATGGACCCGAATATAATGGCATACACGCAATTATTAAAGATGCCTCCGCAATTCTTTTTAGTAATGTAATTTTTTTATTTAATAAAATATTATTAGCTTAAAAGAAAAATAGTAAAAAGTAATTGGGGAATCATTGGATGAGGCATTATTGAGTATTATACCACTACACTCATTTTAAACTAATGCCCCATAGAAAACCCGAACCCGGGTACACGTGATATGGATTTTCCTGGCCAATACCTGGACCCGAACCCGACCCGGGTATTGGCAATACTCGAAAATTAAAACCCGGTCACACCCAAACCCCGGTATGTACCCGAACCCGAGTTATAGAAAAAACCCGATTTATGCACCTCTAAATGTAATGATTATGTTAATGATTGCGGATCATTGTTTACCAGGCTGTGTTTTGTTTGTGTGGGCCCTGCTTATGATCGATGCATAATTAATTTAAGGAGTAATTGGTCCATCCACACGGGTACACATCAGTGAATAATTTTGTAGACTTATTTATTTGGACAACATGGGAGTAGATTAGGCTAGACGGTGTGGGGACCGACCCTGGCCCGTCCAACCCCGTCGCCAATCCAAACACCATTTCACCCCCCCCCCCCCCAGGCGTCGTCCAAAACGTCGAGACCCAGACGGTGAGGACGCTCACAAAAGGACAAACCTCCCCTCACTCACACATATACATACAACTCATATATATATAGGGGAGGTTCATTTGAGAAGAAAAAGAACAAAGGGTACAATTGTAAAATATTATGTAGTTATTCTTTTATCTCATTTATTACAATCTTCAAGTAATTAATTACTCATAAAGAATATTATTCTCTACACTAATTTTCATTGCCTACACACATAAAAAATTATCCTACACATTTCGAAAATTATCCTACACATATTTAAATTTATCTTACACAACTCGTAATTTATCCTACAAACCTAGTAATTTGTCCTACACTCTAAATTAATTTTTTTATTTTTTAAAAAATATATATTTTTTGAAAATAAGTTACAAATTTAATGTAGTTAGCTATTAAAAAGGAAGACTATATATTAATGATCTATGTATTTTTACAAATATACCCTTACATTAAAATTAAATGCAAATATTAAATGAATTAAAATAAAACATTCTTATTGGTTGAAACTTATTATTTTTTTTCTTACAAATTTTTTTTTCTCATTTGAACCTTCCACTATATATATATATATATATATATATATTGGACAAAGATCCGTTAGGAACCACCCTTTATTGCGAGAACCGCGAGAACCAGTGTGAACACAAACAGTAATTCCTAAAAAAATCTAAAAAACACCCAAATTTTTTTTTTATTTTTTTACTATTTTTTTGAAAAAATCGCAATATTTTGTTAATAAAAAAAATAAAAAAAATAAAAAAAATAAAAAAAATCGAGTAACAGTTATCCATGCACATGTGCATATGTATCATTTTTTTGTCAAATTCCGTAATTCATTACAAATAATAGTCAATTGCACTTTCATTTACACTACCACGTGTAATACACTACTTTTTACGTTAACAATGTTAGAAATGCACATATGCATCTACATGTATCAACATGAAATAAGGTGTTTTGGTACACTACTTTCTCTTTCATCTATCATTCCATCCATAATACACAAGCATGCACATGTGCATTTTTGTCATTTCTTTGACAAATTCCGTAATTCATTACACATATTAGACAATTGCACTTTCATTTAATCTACCATATGTAATACACTACTTTTTACATTACCAATATTAGAAATGCACATGTGCATTTATATGTATCAACATAAAATAAGGTGTTTTGGTACACTACTTTGAATACACTTTCCCTTTCATCTATCATACCATCCATAATACACTACCATTACCTCTTACCATCCATAATACAATACCATTACCTCTTATCATCCATAATACAATACCATTAACAATATTTTCAATTTATTACATGTATGTAAACACCATTTATACCATCAAATCAACATATTACATCAAAAATTGACAACTATAACCAAACCATCAACCACTAGATATAACTAACCAAAAAACATGTATATGGGCCTACTTCTTCATTCAAAATCACAAACTTTTTGTACCAAAACACGTTATATAATGGTTATACCCAGTGATGCACATGTGCATTTTGAATATTGGTAATGTAAAAAGTAGTGTATTACTAATAGTATTGTAAATTAAAGTGCAATTGTCTATTCCTGATAACGTATTACCGAATTTGTTGAAGTAATAATACATATGCACATGTGCATGGATACCTGTTACTCGAAAAAAAAAGTTTTTTTTTTATGGTAACGAAATATAGAGATTTTTTTTTAAAAAATATTAAAAAAAATAAAAAAAAAATTGAGTGCTTTTTTGATTTTTTTTAGATTTTATTTTGTGTTCACATTGGTTCTCGCAATAAGGGTGGTTCCCGCATGAACCTTACCCTATATATATATAGGGAGCCGCTAAAATAGAAACCACCTCCAGTTGTAAGAACCGCGAGAACCACTCTCAACCAACCAGAATATGACAACCCAAAGGGTAAACACCATTTATACCATCAAATCAATATATTACATCAAAAATTGACAACTATAACTAAACCATCAACCACTAGATATAACTAACCAAAAAACATGTATATGGGCCTACTTCTTCATTCAAAATCACAAACTTTTTGTACCAAAACACGTTATATAATGGTTATACCCAGTGATGCACATGTGCATTTTGAATATTGGTAATGTAAAAAGTAGTGTATTACTAATGGTATTGTAAATTAAAGTGCAATTGTCTATTCCTGATAACGTATTACCGAATTTGTTGAAGTAATAATACATATGCACATGTGCATGGATAACTGTTACTCGAAAAAAAAAGTTTTTTTTATGGAAACGAAATATAGAGATTTTTTTTAAAAAAAATATTAAAAAAAATAAAAAAAAAATTTGAGTGCTTTTTTTATTTTTTTTTAGATTTTATTTTGTGTTCACATTGGTTCTCGCGGTTCTCGCAATAAGGGTGGTTCTCGCATGAACCTTACCCTATATATATATATATATATATATATATATATAGGGAGACGCTAAAATAGGAACCACCTCCAGTTGTAAGAACCGCGAGAACCACTCTCAACCAACCAGAATATGACAACCCAAAGGGTATTATGGTCATTTACCTCAAATGTCCAATCTCTATCTGTCTCTTCATTTAATAATCTCTTATTCTCTCTCTATATAAATGAAATATCCTTTCTCTCTCTATTCATATCTTCAACCAATTCAAATTGTTTTCTCTCTCTATCAGATCTTGAAGAATCAAGTCTGCCGACATGGTGGTGCTCGGCGACCTCCAACGTCACCCCTTCCGCCGCCACCTGTGACCTCCACCCCTTCTGTCGCGACGGTGATGTCGACGCCCCCTCGATTCTCCGGCCTCAACCAAACCCTACCTCGTTTTCGTCTCCAGCACCCCCACTTCCATCATTTGTCGGGTAAAACGGCCGGCCACCACCGTTTGGTGGTGGCGTACAGCGGCGACAGAAAGAGAGACGGAGAGAGATTAGGGAGAGAGAAAGAGGACGGAGGCGGGCCGACGGCAGCGCCTCCGTGAGCGGCGGAGGTCCTGGTCTCCTCCCGACGAGTTGATTCTCGGGTCGACTTTGGAGGTTATGGGTTTAGTTGGTTCAAGACTAGTTCATCAGATTTCTTGGAGGTTATGTTCTTGTTGGTATTTCTTGTTGGTATTTCTTGTTGTTGGTATTTCTTTGAAATTTTGTGGTTTAGATCTGTTGATATTGATCTGTTGGTATTTCTTTGAAATTTTGTGGGTTTCTTTGAATTTTTGTGGGTTTGAAATTTTGTGGGTTTGTTTTGATGACTTTGTTTTGATGACGTTTATATGTTGACATTGATTTGTTGGTATTTCTTGGTCTCCAGATCTCGTTTTTGCTGTTGATGACATTTGTTTTGATGTTGTTGGTCCCCAGATCTCGTTTTGCCGTTGATGGATTGGGCGGCGATGATGCAAAAAAAAAAACACGTAGATTTTGATGACGATGGCACGGCAAGGACGGCGGAGGGTAGGTTTTTTGAACCTGCAACCCCACTTTTGCAGCCTTTTGATTATCGGATATTCTGAGCCAAACCCCGTTTTTTTTCGAGATACACTTTTTTCGATGTTGTTGGTTTTTATTTGTTCCCCCCTAGTCGATGACGATAAAAATATATCTGAGACACCTCCCGAGTTTGCGATTTCTGGGTGCGTTCGTTTTTGCGTAAAAAAAAATTTTGTAAAAAAAAGTTAAACCGTAAACTTTTTAACGTAAACCCTAACTTTTTAACGTAAACCGTAAACTTTTTAACGTAAAACGTAAAAACGTGAAACGTAAAAGGTTTTAGTAAAACGTAAAACGTAAAAAGTTTTACGTAAAACGTAAAAAGTTTAACGTAAAACTTAAAACGTAAAAAGTATAAAAAGTTTAACGTAAAACGTAAAACGTAAAAAGTGTAAAAAACGGCGCGTTAAAAAAACGTGTAAAAAACGGCGCGTTAAAAAACGACGCTTGAAAAAACGGCGCGTTAAAAAAACGACGCTTGAAAAAGCCCGGTATTAAAACGGCGCGTAAAAAAAGCGACGATTGAAAAAGCTCGGCGTGCAAAAACCGGCGCGCAAAAAAATTTGTTTTTTTTTTAAATCTGAATTTAAAAATTCTTTTAATAAAAAAATTATGTTTAAAAATAAAATTTAATATAATAATACAAAAAACTAATAAAAACAATAAAGACAAAAAGACAAAATAGAGTCATTTTACTAAATTACTCTTTTGGATTAAAATATTAAAGACATAATTGGACAAAAAATATTTAATATTATTTTTAGTTACTTTTAATCTCATCCGTTGATTTTAAAAATCTAATAGCTAGGAACTGGTTCTCGCGGTTCTAACAACTGGATGTGGTTTTCATTTTAGCGGTCTCATATATATATATATATATATATATATAGAGTTAGGATCCTGTAAAAAATGCCTAAAGTGTGAGAAAGGTAAGAAAGAATCTCAGCCATTAGATCTTTTGATCTAATGGTTGAGATCAATAGGGACCAAATTGCAAAATATTTTTGTTAATTTGGACTGAATTGAAATATATAGGGGCAATTGTGTCTTTTTATCTTCATTTTGTAAATCAAATCCCTGCAATTTCGTTATCTCTCTCTCATACGATCACAATTTCTCTCTCTCTCTTTCTTCTTCCATATTCAATCAATCGGAAGATCAAACACGACAGCGGCAACGGCGGTGGTGGTGGTTCGAGCGGCAGCGGCGGTGGTGGTGCTGGATCGGCAGTGGTGGTGTCGGAAGTGGCAGTGGTGGTGGTCGTGCGATCTCTCTCTCTACATCGAACGGTGCCGGAAGTGGAGAAGATGATACAGAGGTGTTATATTCTTTACTGAATGATGTTATTTTCTGTTCTGAAAGGTGTTATTTTTTTTCATTATTGGTGTTTTTTTTTTCTTTTCATTAATGGTGTTTTTTTCTTTTCTGAATGGTGTTATTTTCTTTTCTGAATGGTGTTATTTGGTGTTATTTTCTTTTCTGAATGGTGTTATTTTCTTTACTGAATGGTGTTATTTTTTTCTGAATGGTGTTATATTCTTATATTCTTTTACTGAATGGTGTTATATTCTTTACTGAATGGTGTTATATTCTTTACTGAATGGTGTTATATTTCTTTACTGAATGGTGTTATATTCTTTTACTGAATGGTGTTAGATTCTTTACTGAATGGTGTTATATACTTACTGAATGGTGTTATATACTTGCTGAATGGTGTTATATAATTATTGAATGGTGTTATATATGTGCTGGATGGTGGTTGCAGTGTTATTCGTAGTGTTTTTTAGAGATCTTTTAAAAAAATCCTGTTCCTATAATTAAGGTGGTGGTTATGGTAAGTTTTGAATTAATTATAAAATTACTTGTTTACCCTTTTGAATTAATTTTGGTGGAGGACACATGTCATCTCCACAATATTTCTCACATTTCTCACACTTTTAACCTTTTTTACAATAACCTTACCCTATATATATATATATATATATATATATATATATATATATTAGGCTCATCCCCCATTTCCTTAGTTTATCCCCTTTGCCCCATCCTCACACCTATTCTACGTGACGCTTACGTGGAGGGTCATCCTCCGTGAAGGGTCATCCTCCAAGGATGAGACTCTCCCAAGGATGAGACTCTCCCATACCTTATAGCCTTATATACTGTTTGTTTGGATTATCAAGTTGATTCCTTGCTCAGGCCACGTGTTTGGATGATTTGTTACATTTTTAGCTGAATTGATGGGGCCCAGTTGTGTCTAATGACATCTTCGGTTGTTAGGTTGATAGGAAAAAAAAATAGAAGTCTTTAACAAAGTTTTGTATTTATCAACTTTGATGTCCGAGAAGTGGGCTGGTGATAAATTGCTTACGTGGGCCTAGTAGATAACAAGTATTAGGCTTCTTTAATTTAGCTTTGGGCTGAATAATATCATTGCCTTTCTTGTTAACAGAACTAATGGATGAAGTTAACCCAGTTAACTAAAATGGTAACAGTGAAACCTTTTTGGACCCACAGACGAAAAATGAAACCGTTGGACCAAACTGCCAAAATAACCTAAACCACAAGAACTAAAATGACATTCAACTCTAGATAAAGCTATAGTTTTACCTTAATTCAAATTGTGTTGATAGCCAAATCAAAATCACCACAAAATCTAATGTTCTTCTTAATCCAAATTGTGGACCTCGGTCGCATCTTTAGAAGTGAAAAATGTTGATCAGTTCTGTTTTAGGCATAATGGAAAACATGAAAACATACCTTTGATTGCATCAGTACAGGCCAGCAGAAAATCCAGATGGAGATGCAGCAACAGTGTTTGACATGATTGTCAGTTTGATCTGGTTCCTCCTTAGGGTGCAATCTAATGATGGTGATGAAGAAAACCGATAAAGGGTAATCGGTTGAGGAGAGGAGGTCGATTGATGTTAGGAGAGTAATTAGGTTATGTGTCTAACTTTAGAACCTCTACATAAGTCTCCTTATATATGCACCCAAGAGGAAACCCTAATTAGTTAATAGGGGTAATTATGCCCATCAACAATTACCAAATAATTATTTAATAGGTTGTTATATATTTTGATCCATATAATGTAAATGGTTATAATGGCAACTAGATTAAATATAACATAAAAATATATTTAATTTTACATTCTCCCACTTAGCCGAGTAATCATTTACTATGAGTATTAGATAAGCCTAATCAGGAGTTAACACTCATTTTAGCCTTAAACAAGAACTATAGCAGAGAAATACAGCCGTTAAATCATTATGCGACTCAGGACCCCCATTAGTCATACTATAGCCTTAATTTAAAACCTAATCGTTATGATCAAAATACGCATAAGCCCTTTGTTTGATTTGTAACTTTATTTGTCTATATGCCATTATGTCGACTTGACATATTCTTAGAGACATACAAAATCAAACTGATGAGGAAAATTAACTAATAGTTAGTCATTCATAGTACGATATGCAATTGCGCACGGCCATTAATTAATACCTGTCTATGAGCTCTCTTAATAAGACTTATGGGTAATAGCCCTTCAGTTATAGGATCCTTAAGCATATCATGAATGTATTCGATACAAAACTTAGTTTCCTCAATTCGTTCAAAAACGAATAATTAATTGCGTATCGAAATTTAATGCAGCACCTCTTGAACTGTTACTGTTCATGGAGTCATGGTAGCTGACTTTATTACACTAAGTCTTCAAAACATTAATTATATGGAGTTAATAAACTTATGAGTCCACTGATAAATTTCCTAACAACATTTAATGACTATATTATGTCGTTATAACTTAGGTTGTTAATATCAGTGCATTATGACTCCTCCATGAGATAGGTTTTGTCTGCTGACATAAAGATATACCCGAAATTACATTTTGTCATCTTTAAATATTACAAAGTTAAAGTAATCAACCGGTTTTTAGTTCTCGCTTCTTCTTTAAATTGTAGTCTCCCGTTTCTTTTAAAGATATTGTAATACTCCATTAGATGTTTCACATTAATCTAGACATATCTAGTGTGTTGCGATGTGAGTAATATCTAAACGAGTATAGACTTGAACTTACATAAGGCTTCTAATTAATGAAGTGTAAGGAAATAATCTCATTTATCCTATTACCCTCTAAAGGAAGAGCATTATAGTTTGTTACATATGTAAGGACCCATTTAATGTTAAACTTATGGAACGGAACTAATGTCCCATTGGGTCTATCTCGGCATGTTATGATATCTATCACATAAGAGATATCTCTGAGATATATTATATCAAAGTTTGTGTTAACAATGCTTTGACTTATGTAACATATACGTATCAAAAGAATATCATCTATATAGACAAGTTTAATTTAGTTGCTCCCACTCATTTTGAGGTAGGTACATTAATCCACTTGGTTGTTGATGAAAATAATTACGTTAAGATTTCATCACATTATAATGTTTGCATTAACCCGTACATGGATTTTATTGGCTTACAAATAAAGTGTTCTTTAACCTTCAGTTTGGAACTTTCAGGTTGTTTTATGAACATGTAAATATGTCAGCCATTTGTTAGGGAAAATTGTTTTTAATGTTCATCTAATGTAGCTTTAAACTATTATAAGCTACTAGAACAGTGATGATCCTCAAAGAAATCTTTTGTTAGATATGTAATAAAGATTCTTTAATAATTTAACTCTTCCTGAGTACAACCTTTGACAATCAATCATGCTTCTTAGTGTCTTGACGTTTATATTAGGATTTGGTTTAGTTATGAACACTCTTAGGTAATTCAATCAAATCCCAAACGTTATACGAACACATAAAATCAGTTTTACTATAAAAGGTTTTATTCCATTTAGCAGATTGATTGACACTAATGGCTTAATTTGAAGAGATAGGATCAGTAAACTTTTCCAAAATCCATTTCAACTTCAGTTAGGGAGGTTATGTAATCATCAAAGCTAGTAGGCTTTTAAACCTAGATGACCCCCTGAGTTCATTATTGGGTTTGTTAGAAGTTTCAGTTTTATGGCTTAGCTCTTGGTTAGGTTGCTATCATTTTCAGGATTCTAAGTTTGTAAGAGTTTGTGCAGTATGGTGTACAAGAGGTGTAATCGGAGTTAAATTTGGAGTGAAATTTAATGACACTCTTCCCCCCGCCTCTTGTATTCCTTGCAAGTCATAATAAGGACTTTGACTGCTCCCACTGACCTTAGAAATCTTTAGGAACTCAGCATGCTTAGGGTCAATATTTAACGACCAACAAATTCTAATAGAGAAACAAGTTAATGACGTCAGTTATTGTAGTTTCTCTTGTTGAGGATTATGTTAGTTTAGGTAAGAAATCTAAGTGTGCCCACAATTAAGCAACAATGAAACTTTTGTAAGTGTAGTATTATATTTTAAGGAGTTGATAGCCTTTTAAACGATAAATGAATTATATCTGAATGTTCCATTTGGAATAAGTTCCACGAATGTCAATGACTTATTATGGACCCATACTTATTCCTTAAGCCAAGTCATATTTTAGGGCTTTAACGTCATGATTTAAAATCACTTAGAATGAGATTAGTTGAATAATCATCCTCATTAACCATGTCATGATTTCTCATGAATTTCGGTTATAATGGATGAAATTTATAAGTCTCATTTTCCTTTTGTCAAATTCTCATTTGCATGATGACAAAAGTTGTGAAAGTGTAAGGTATCATCTAGTTTTATCTTAGTAATGTTTCAATCCAGATATTTAGAACAAATAAAATGAGAGTTTAAGGTAAGTGTGACTTTATGCTGACTATGCAAACCTCACAAGATTCATAACATTGCTTAATATGGTTCTTATTGCCTTAACATTTAATTTTGTCACTAACTCTCACGTTTAGTTATTTGTCAAGTTCTGGTAAGGAAACGTATGGACCTAGAGTCAACTAATCATGTGTTAATTGGAATATTAAAATTATAAGACTTAAATATCATTAGGAAATGACTACCTAATTAACTTATCCAACTGTTCTTTAGAGTAATGGATAGTCTCGTTGCTTATGCCTAGTCTAATGGCATAATTATGCAGTGAGATTTTCCCTTGAAGAACCTTAGAGTTGGGATTTTGTACTTGTATTTTGTCTATGGACCTTAGAACAATCCTCTTTTTTTTTAAGTTTTAAGTGGTTGTAAGGTGAGTAACAACTTATTTTCCAGCTTCAAACATTTATTTCTTTGTACGTATGTTGCTTATCAACACACTCATTATACTTTGGTAGTTTTGAGTGTTATAGTTGATTTATAAGGCATCAAATTGTACAAGTGAAAATCTTAGTATGTAATGTACTGGAAAAATGTACTTATTTCCATGCGTAAGCCCTTAACTTTATGGGTCATGGTATTGTACATTATTATGTATTCACATATACCACTTAGCTTTATAGTTTAGAATTTTAAATGAAGGCATGCATCTTAGGAATTCTTGTGATTATTCCACAATAATAGATTAGTCTTAGGAAAGACTTAATCGGGAATAACTTTTTAGTGACAGCACTTATGTTAGAGAGTTCTTGATTATCATAAGAGACATCATGTTCAATTTATCCTAATCATCATGCTCTACTTTTCTTCTGTAGTGCTTTCTCAGAAGGGAGCAATAGGATTATCGTGTCTTAAGAGATAATCAAGGATTTAATTTAAGAGCTAATTCTTATAGAAACTTTAAATAAAGTAAAACATATTAGATTTAGGAATTAGAGTGGATGAGATATATTTATAGAAGAAAATTACAGTGAGTAAAAATATGGGTACTAAAATAAGGCAGACGAAATGATCATAAAAATTAATTAAGGATCATTAATATAAGGATCATTATGTGAAGAGGTTGTGATATGTCTATTACTAACATCAAAATAATAGACTATTTAAAGTTCTACTTAAACAAAGACAAATCAGCTTTGGCCAGAAGTGTAATCATTTAAGCATGTGTGTAAAGTGGTTGTAACAAATCAGCTTTGGCCAGAAATTGAGACAATCACTTTAGTTATGCACTTGTTAAGTATGCCATCTATGAAGGAATTAAATCAGCTTTGGCCAGATATTAAGACATTCATGTTTATGATGCACACTTAACATAGCTTTCGTAATACTTGAATGATAAGTAGATGTATCAAATCAGCTTTGGCCAGAAATGATACATCAGAAGCTCATTCAAGTTAAGCAATTTTGGTTTTGTAAAATATTATTTAATCCTTATTAATTAACTAAGTAATTACAAGAACCAATTATTTAGTAGCAAACCACCTGTTAGCGCAGATCGAACTCCGCGGTGAGTTCGCTGGGGTTGCAGGGGGACAACGTGCCCCCGCACGGGGTTCGGGGCGGAGCCCCGAGCTAAGTCTTAGTTCACATTAAAACAACCTAAAATAATGAGGTTTCGAGTGAGATCTCGACTCAGTTATGAGGTCTTGAGTCGCAACCTCAGTCTCGAGTCGTAATCATGGTCTCGACTACTGTGTTTTATGAGATCTCGAGTGCTTGATGAGATCTCGAGTCGCAACCATGGTCTCGAGTGATGAAGATTGTAGCCCTTGGTCGAAACCTCAGTGGTCTCGAGTCGAGACCCTGTGGTCTCGATTCGAAATCGTTGTCTCGAGTTGTGAAGATTTGAGAACACTTATGATTTCGAGTCGAGACCTTATGGTCTCGAGTCGAGATCTTGGTCTCGGCTCGTTAAAGGGATCTCGAAACTTCTTGTTAACAGCTGTTAATGTGATAATAACTGAAAACTCGAAATTTAAGGGATTGTGTGATAGTGTTTCCTGTTTTATTGTTGATCTAAATTTATCAAGGATTTCGAAAATTAGAACTGTATATCTTTTTAACAGTTTTCGAATAAACTTAAAAGATAAAATTGGATAAAACAGGAAAAAAAACACTCATCAATCCTAATTACATTCCAAAACATAAAGGAATTTTCGAATTTTCCTAAGAACATGATGAACCCTAAAAAATAAAATCATAATTCTGGAACCCGAAACCTGAATATTAAGGTTTCTAAAACAGATTTCGGATTTGTTGATTTTAGCTATTATGATTTCGTGTCATTGATTTAACGTTCTTTTCCGAAAACAATGATTTCGGGTCATGACTCGAAACCGACGGTTATGATTATGAAGTTATTCAAAATTTCTATTTTCATGATTTCAATCCCAGAATTAATGGATACGAAAACAGAACTGATTAATCAACATATGCTCTGATACCAGATGTTGATCAGTTCTGTTTTAGGCATAATGGAAAACATGAAAACATACCTTTGATTGCATCAGTACAGGCCAGTAGAGAATCCAGATGGAGATGCAGCAACAGTGTTTGACATGATTGTGAGTTTGATCTGGTTCCTCCTTAGGGTGCAATCTAATGATGGTGATGAAGAAAACCGATAAAGGGTAATCGGTTGAGGAGAGGAGGTCGATTGATGTTATGAGAGTAATTAGGTTATGTGTCTAACTTTAGAACCTCTACATAAGTCTCCTTATATATGCACCCAAGAGGAAACCCTAATTAGTTAATAAGGGTAATTAGGCCCATCAACAATTACCAACTAATTATTTAATAGGTTGTTATATATTTTGATCCATATAATGTAAATGATTATAATGGCTACTAGATTAAATATAACATAAAAATATATTTAATCTTACAAAAAAGCCAAAGCGAGTTTTTCACTATGATATTGTAACTTTAGTACTTCTCTTTCTTGTTCATCAACGTACAACAAAACATGACTCGTGTCGAGCAAGTGCCCGATTTCTTTAATTTTTTCACTGATCATCTCCCATATTTTACTAATCTCATTCTGTAGAGGGTGATTTTCCACTTCAGATCTTAGTGAATCAGAGTGCTTTCAACTTCAGATCTCAGTGCTTTCAAGTTGAATCTTTGGCAACTAACTGAAATTAAAATCAAAATCAAATGAAAAAGGTTGTGCATTTAAAAAAACACTATTATTCTGCAATTAAGAATGCTAAGAAGATCAAACTAACCTCTCCTTCCTCATGCTTGCTTTGGTCTCCCTCGGTTAAGAAAGGACCTTCATCTCCATGTAGTAACTCTTAATTATCATAAGCTAACAGATGCACAAAAGCGCGTAATATTAAAAATCCCTAAAATTAAAGGCGTTCGGCTTAGCTCGCTTCATGTACGCTCATCACATTGCATAACATGGTCCGACCTCTTCATTCCCTTGATGCGTCTCGGTCACTTTTTAAAATAGAGCCACACACGTATCAATTGTATGATGATATTTGCAAAGGACAATTTTTTCCTAATTAAAATGATGATAAAGTAAGTAGTTCAGAACCATTAATGCTTGGATAGATTGAAACCAAAGTCCAAAAGGCAAACTTAAAACCAAAATAATACATTCCGTACCTTATTCCGATCGCTAATCAAATATAACAATTCATAAATCAAACAATGAAATCAAAATTATCAAAAGAGCATTACAAACTTACAGTTACAACGCATCTATTGCTGCATCTGACCTGTTAATTAATACATTTCAATTCATTACATTCAACGAACTGATTACATAGATTTTAGTCGATCAAAAAGGGCAAAGATGGAAACACTGAAATCCTTAATCTTTACACATCCTTAAAATACATGGGTTTATATGGTAATTAGTGTAAAGATTGGCGGTTACAAAGTTGAGGGGCTATTTGTGACTAAACAGAAGATGGAAACCGCCACCCTCAAGGGGTGCGATCCCTTGGAGTCACATCTCTAGATCGACGGCAGGCAGGAGACAAGGAGGGACACGACTTTTCAATCAAAGGACACACCTCTTCACAATCATTCTCATCCACATATTCTAAAGACATGCCCGTTCACGAAGAGACGCGTCCATTCACTCGTACCCATTAGAAACTAATAGCAAATTCTCAGTTTATATATTCAAGTTATTCGATTGTCTAGAGATCAAAGATCTATTAGTTTATATATTCAAGTTATTCGATTGTCTAGAGATCAAAGATATATTGGGGCCAACAAACACAAGGACAAGGATGGAATAATAGCAAATTAAACAAGCATCTTAAAAAATTACAAATTAAAGAAGCTTCTTAAAATATGGCAAAAGTTACTATTTTACCCTTCTTGAATAAGCTGCAATGTCTTGTACAAGTTGTACGCCTAGCAAAATTACAATTGTGTACAATATAATCAACGAATTGAAATTTGATCAATAAGATGTGTGGTGGTGGAAGCTACATGATTTTGGTGGAATATCTTCCACAAAATTATGATAAGAAGAAGCTCAAAGACTGGGTTGTGATAATCGCTGGATGCCATAATCCTCTTACTTGCCCGAACCCTTTTTCTTACTCTTCTAAGTTCAATTCACCTGCTTGTTAATTTTTTGGTGTCGGTTTTTACTTTCGATAACACAAGCATCATGTCTTCATCTGAGATTGACGATGATGAATATGTTGAATCCTTATACATCCCAATAGAAGAGATAGAACTAGCCACCAACAACTTCTCTGATGAAAATCTCCTCACACGTGGTACATCTTTTGAGGTCTACAGAGGACAACTCTTACAACAAGGGGACTCGATCAATATTGTTGCACGGACATGTCAACAAAGGGTCATTATGGTTACCGAGGTTTTCATTCTTAAATATCTTAAGCACAAAAATATCGTTTCTATATATAAGTTGACTAATAACGATGAGGTATTCATCATCATCAACCAATGAAAGTCTCGACAAACTTCTTGGTAGCCCAACGCTCACTTGGATGCAAAGATTGCTTATATGTGTCGGGGTCGCACGTGCATTGAGTTACCTTCATTATGATGCAAAAGAAAATCATTATGACATACATGGTAACATAAGAAGCTCCAAAATTTTACTAGATCACAACTGGGAACCTAAGTTACATGGTTTTAAATTTGCGGTTATAGCTAGAAAGCATCATCTTCACCTTACCAGTAAGTACAATGGATCATTGCATTATATGGACCCGGCATATGAAGACACAATAGGTTTGAATCATAAGTCGGACATTTTCTCCTTTGGTGTTGTGTTGTTTGAATCATAAGTCGGACATTTTCTCCTTTGGTGTTGTGTTGTTTGAATCATAAGTCGGACATTTCCTTTTTAATAATTAACGCAGAACAATCCTAACTCAGGATGTTAATAAGGATCTGAACCTAAATTGAGGAACTGCCATCTTGGCCGGGTCTTAATAATGACACGAGGCTAGGTCTTGTCCCTTTTTAGATTTTGTCATTTTATTATAATGGTAAATCTTATAATATAGGAATGATATTTTAAACATAATCGTTCCTTTAAAATTTAAACAAGTATATGGTTGCCATAAACGGGACTTCTTAAGAAAATGACTTGCCCATGCAAGGGCTAATCAGAAAAATAACAAAAGAAGCAATTAAAAGACAATGAAATGAATTTGGATTAGTCCTATGTTCTTGTCTAGACTCAAGAATGTGCATCTGTGTAACTGAGATTAAACACAAACAGCTAGTGTTTAATTCACTCAGTGTTGGCTCTGATACCAACCTGTCACACCCCGATATTTCCACGTATTACCGGTGGGCCCGGTGGGGAGTATCGTGACGTAGTTGATATCATCATAGTCAAACAACACAATATATAAATGCACAGCGGAAGCAAAAGATGAATATATTACAAACCGATATAAAGTAATATCAAAGTATTACAAACGGAAAGTAAAGGATCCACAGGCGGGTCGAAATTAAAATGAAACATTGTTCAACAGACTTTAGGCATCTAAGCTTGCGAGACTCTTTATTGATGCTAGGAGTAGCCAGCCTATTCCGGTTAGTACCTGCACTTAACCTTTTTGGAAAAATACGTCAGTTTACACTGGTAAATACAATTTAACTGACTCATTTTGAAAATGTTTAAGAAAATTGATTTGAGTGCAAACGGCACAAAACTTTTTATAACTTGGGATAATTATTTGAATATAATACTTGTAAACGAATTACATGTTACTTATGCGTTCAGTAGCCCGATCCGTAGACCGGGTTAAAGATTAATAGACACACCACATTATTTGGTTAGGCACTGACGAGTGTACACCTACACCCCGTGCTTAGGTCGTGGCCATCTCGTAAGATGATGCCAAGGATATCCGGGACATGGTCATTAACCCCCCAAAGGCTTTAAGCAAACAAAACAATTCAAAACGTAGCATATCAAGGATTTAACCACTATTCGATTAATGATTCAATGCCGGACCAAGCGGTATTTTATATACCGTACCCCAAGCCCGTATAGGGAAAATAAGTTAAAAGTATTTACCTGAGCTAAATATAAATTCAATCCCAGCCGTATATCAATTCAGCAAGTACAGATAGCTTTTACTGGGCTCCTAAATCTGGAACGAAGGTTTTTAATAACCTATTAGATTCCTAACGGGTCTTTAATTAAGCCTAAGCTTAGACCGGTTAGTTTAAAAAAAAAGACACGGTTCAAACGCATGATAAAGCGAAGACCGGTTTAGAATGTGGTTTTGACCCGACAAGCTTGTATGCTTGTTTAATATGGGTAACTTAAACACATTCTGAATTTTGAGACAAAAACGATATGGTTTGACCCGTTTCGGCTAATATATGCAAACTAGTTACATACGCCGATCCGAACGCGAAAAGTGCGTAACGAGCAACCAAATGAGTCATATACAAGTTTCCTAAGTTAATATGCCCTAAATATGTTGTGATATCAGTAGGATACCTTCCATTATGCCCAAAACGAGTTTAAGACCAATTTATGCCCCGTAGGGGTATTTTGGTCATTTTAAAGATTATAAGAGAGTTTAAATATCATTCTGAGTTACAGGTCTGATTAAATCAGTAATTATACTTAATTTAATAAGTCATATCAGTAGGGTATCATATATATGTGAAATTTATTAATTATAACCATACTATGCACCGTAGGGGCATTTTGGTAATTCCACATAGGCTTAAAAAGGGCAAAACAGAGAATCTGAGTTTAAAAACTTTTGCTTACTGTTAAAATATAGGAATTTACTGAAAATATCAGTAGGCATCAACCCTTATATATTTAAACTAGTTTCGATACATACTATGCGTTAAAAACGCTTAAAAAGGCGATTTGGAGCCATTTTCGGGTTTTGTATAGAAAGCTGATATTTTTATTATTCCAGAAGGCTCAAAATATTTTATTTATCATATTAGATCAGTAGAAAAAGGTTTGGGGTCAAAAGGATTTGTAAAACTCATTTTATAGCCCAAAAGGGCAAAACCGGCAATTACCGAATCAAGCCTAGAACCCTATGTTATGCTCAGCCAAAAATTAAATAAAAATCCTCAAAAATCCCAAAATATTATATTTCATCAGTGGGTAAAAAGTTTGATATCAAAAAGTGGGTTTAAATAGGCTATACGCTAATTACGCCGTTTAATTTAACATAAAGCTTTCAAATTACGCTAATGAGCATAACTCTTAATCTAGACCTCAAGCTGATGTCAAATTTTAGGGACAAGTTTATAATTCAGTAGTGAAGGTTTCTATCCTTTCACATTTTCAAAAATATCGTTTTAAGGTCAAAAGGGCATAACGGTCAACATTTTAGGCATTTAAAGGAAACATGCATGAACTAGGATTTCTATGGAACCAAGTTGTATAACCTTGGAGGGTTATACTAACTTATAATATGGTCCTAATGGAATCCTAAGGCCTATCTAAACTAAGCTAAATCGGGTCAGAACTGAAAGTCAAAGCAAAAGTCAACTTTTGCGACTTTCGGTTCCGAACCGAGTCTATACTTAGAATTGTCGGGTTGAACATGCCTAGACATGTTCAACTAATATTTACCAAGTTATTAAAGTGAGAAAACTGATTTTATGACTTTTATATAATAGCCATGTATTTTATTTAAAACTAACCCGTTTGACTTTTATTTGACCCGACAATTAAACTAAGTAAACGTGGTAATTAGGAGGCGCCCTTTTGAGGGTTAATTACCTACCTAATTACGGTCACGTAGCCATGTTCGTTGCGAACCATGGCTTAGCCGTTTAAAAGTCAAAGCGTTTATCGAAACGCTTGACTTTTCGGCTTTAACCGCTAAACGATTAAAACTAAGCACGAAGGATACTTACAAAGGGTTCAAAAGACTGAAGGAGGTTCCTAATATGATCAGGATCCCCTTGAATTCAGAGAGCCAAAGCAGAAATGGATGGAGGTGTGGGGTGAAAGTGAAAACCCACCTCCTTATATACTAGTCGGGACCTCGTAGGATCGCGACAAGTGTCGGGGAGCTGTGACCAGATTAGGACAGGTGTAAAACCACCTTTTAAAACCAGTGGGCAGCCCCTGGAGTCGGTTATGTAAGTGTGGAAACCATTATCAGCGAAACCAGCAGCTAGAACCCAGTTTTTCTGAATCTGCACATCCCTCACGGCCCGCGTAAGGGTCTGTGTGACCTTACGCGGCCCGCCTTACAGCCCAGGTCAGCAAACAGCTTTCAATTAACGACAGAAATGGTCCCTGTGAGCTTTAAAAGTCATTTTAGGCACGTTTAAGGCCCGTTAACCTCCTTTTTAAGGCTCCACTATGATGTTTAAACATAGGGGACATGAAACATGCTCAAAAACATGTCGGATGTCGGTCCGTTTGGCCGTATGGTCACGTTGTTCGTCTAATTACGACGAAACACGAACGGACGCAAAAAACGATCCAAATTACGCGACGAAGGGAATTTTATCAAGGCGATCACTAAAATAAAATATTTTAGTGCTTACATAAATTTTTGGGTGTCCGGAGATATTCAGATTGTGAGATATGCGCGAAAATGCAAACTTGTGCACTTTTTGACACTTTTAGTCCCTGGTGGACTTGAAAGTTTATTTTTTTGCACACCAAACACCTCTAAGCCTATATATAAGCTATAGAAATGATAATTAGGGCATGTTTAAGTCATGGAAAATTTCCGGAAGGTCCGTTACCATACGAATCGACATACTTTTGCAGTTTGACGCAAATAGTCCTTAAATTGCGCAAAGTAGCGCAAAATGCCGTTTAATGTTATCCAAGCCTTCCATGGCCCATATTTATCCTTCCCAAGAATATACTTAAATATTAATACGCTCTCGTTCGCTTAGATGGTCACTGAAAGGCATAGATTCAAAAGTTGACGCTTTAGGTCCCACTATTGCCCAAACTTGCGCATCTCATCATTTAATAGCATTGAAGCCTCGTCTAATCCATATTAGGCATTCTTGAAAGTATTATTAAATATCACGATACTTCGGGTTCGCTAAAAGGTCATTTAGATGTATAATTAAACATATTGACACTTTTAGCCCCTCTAAATTGCATAGTTGCGCGTAATTTTACTTATAGGCATAAAAACTTTAGTCGGCCAATATTTGGAATTCCCGAGAGTATAATTAAATATTATTAAGCTCCCGGTTTGTTAAAATGTTACTCAGAGGTGAGAATTAACAGGTTGACGCTTTTAACCCTTCTTTGCGCAAACTTTCAATTATTTATGCAAACGGCTACACTCGATCGACAAGTGGCTCATTTGTGAATATAATCATCGTAAGAAACTTATTTTAGGTATGTTAACACTTCCAGTCCTTTCATAATCAAAGTTTTTCGATTTTTCAAAAAATTAGTCCCTAAATTTCAGTGTTTGACTTCATTAGGGTTTATTACACTTGTCAATACATCATTGGACGTGATTTTACGAGGTGTTACATCCTCACCCCCTTAAAAGAAATCTCGACCTCGAGATTTGCTAAAATGCTGGAGGTACTTTTTGTCACATAACGGACTTAACTTCTATAGCATATCTGGAGTCTCTCCAAGCTCCCAAAGTGACCTTTATATTTGGTACATGTATCCTTTTGGAGCTTCTTAACCTGTCGATCTTCAATCGATATAGGTTGCTCATCATATCATTTATCTGCATATTATTATGTGATGGTGCTTCTCGACTTATTGGTGAAAACACAGCCTTAAGTCATTAGTGTGCAATGTATTGCGAGTTCCGCCAAGCTCCTTAAATAGGTTGTAGCTTATAAGCTATTTGATCTTGGTACATTCGATTCCCTCGAATGATTCTATATATTCAGAGTTCAACTAGTCTGATAATTAACAATTTGGCACACCCTTCCAGGGTGATATCTTTTGTTGAACCTTCTTCCTCAACAAGAATTCAAGAGGGTTGATATTCTTATTAATTCTTGATTTTCTGCCTAATACTGGCATCTTACTGATGATTCTGTGTTTGTTTGATCTTACTCGTCAAGGCAACTTTCAGATCCTGATAATTGGACTTACCAATCTTCTGTCTACTAATAGATGTTTAACATTCCATCTATAGAAGGTCTCCAAAAGAGCAGCCTTGATACTTATATATCAACTATTATAGAATAGCTTAATTTAAGGTGAGATGGTTATTCCAACCATTGCTTAAAACTAATCTTAAGGAATTAGCTAATCCTTGCCGTTAGTCGAACAAATCGACGATCCTGGGCAGCTGATGGAAATTCTTAATTGTTTCCTAATTTGGGTTGCGGTAATCAATGCATGAACCTTCTTTCTTAATTAACAATACCGAATTCTTAGAATGTTTAGTTAGGCTATAAGAATCCTCTATTTTAAAACTTACTTAATCAAGGTTTCGATTCTTCCAATGATGGTACTAGCCGTCTTGGAGACTTCATAATGATACTGCCCTAAATGGGGTATAAATCTTAACTCTACTGGCCTCTCAGGAGGTAAACAGGGTAATCTTAGGAGGAGATAATCAAGATACCAGGAGGTTACAGAGATTTTCCAAATCTCAGGCTCCAATTCATCTATCATAGTTTGTGTCAGATAGGTGACACATTTATGTTACGAGTCCACGAATTCTTTAATCGAAGACATTTACCTAGACAATTCTATTCTGGATATCTTCTTTGAATATCTTTAGCTGATTTTAGTACCATATGACCATCGGAATATCTTTGTTGTTCCATGCATTAAACCTCCATACTGATCAGGCATGGAAGCAATCTATGGAACATATTAAGATACACCAATCCTCATGTGGCGCTTTTATCATACCATCTGGTATTCGCAATCGATAGAAATCAAAGTGATATCAACTATACATGCTGACTCACTTCTTCTAGAGAGGATACTTCTAGAATTCCATAATTAGAGATTTCTAACAGGAACAGAAGAAATGGTTCTTATGATTTCGCCTGTAAGTCTTACCTTACACTTAACATCTGGGGTTCTTACGTAAAGTTTCTAAAAGTTTGCTAAGCTTATGGTCTTATGAGAGACTTAGCGGTATCTGAATCCAAACATAACCCTTAGCAATAAAATCACAATAAAGGATTTATCTAGTGTCATTATTAATGTGAACTGCCTCTAATCATGCATCAGGAGGGTTAAACGCCTCCATTCTTAATCCTTTTAAACTTAGCTGTAAAATCTTTGACAAACTTTAGGGCAGTCTCAGCTTTGACTGGTTATTTCTTAATTTAAAAAAAAAATTCGGGTAGCTGAGGCAGATCCATGATGGATTTATAATGAGCAGGCTTTGAAACCTTAATGTGCCCTCTTATTGCCGATGCTAAATCATAATATTTATATAGTGCATTATGCTTAAAATTCTAGATTAACCGAATAAGGGCACTATTTCAAACAATGAGCCAAGGTTTGCAACACACTGCCGATAGTTTATAACTCTTATGGGGGGAGTCGGAAAAATTTTATTCCATCTTTTTCCATTTCGTGAAGCGGCTAATAGGTTTTCTAATAAGGTCCTTAAAACTTGGACCATCCCATAATGTATAAGAGGATTTTTCTTGTGGACTCCAATAATGTCCTTACTAATCAATGGTATTGCCATCGAATGACTGTGACGCATACCTCACCGTGTCCTCTCCAGCATAACTGCTGACATACCTAATGATTTCTATTTCATTTAACAATTTCCTGCAATCGATGGTCCCTTTTTACTATTGAAGTCTCTTGACTTCCAAGAGACGAGGTACTTTTAAGTAAAACCTAAAAAGAATGGACTCCTTGCCACATATGATTTTATTTGGATTATTCTTCGCATATGAAGTATGAATAAAGCTCTTATTATGAGCAGCGACATGTGTTTTTGAGCAAACACCATTTGGCTTCTTGAATCTTCTCATGACTTTTCTTATAACCTTTCTAACAACTGGGTTAACTTCAGTTTTGGAGATTAATTCCATTAATATTGAGGTTCACATCTGATGCACCATTAATATTTGTCGCATTTCTAGCATCGCGACTGTTGTTTGTTTCTTCTGAGCTTTCCATACTCGAAGCTTTGTTGTTAAATACCAATTTCAATAAGTGCTTAGGTAACCCATACCTAGTGTTTCCTTGAATTGTCAAAGGCTCCCCATAAGGAGTCTTGATAACTACTTGCTTCTTATCATTCTCAATATAGGCTTGACTTCTAGGACGACCAATTCATTCTTATCACTATGTCGAGTCCCTTATTATTTAAATGGAAACGAGGACATCAGAAAAGAATGATTCCTAATGGATATAAACATCCATCTAATATTGCTGGAGCAGTCTCTGAGGTACTATCGGTCAATTCTACTTAACGCTTAGAGTTTTAACTGGCAGATTTAATGATTTACAAAATCTGTTGTCTATGAAAGACTTATCTGAACCTGAATAAAATAATACTCTAGCATGAGCGTTATGAATAAAGAAAGTACCTGTTGTGACATTTTCATCCTGAATAGCCTCTTGAGTATCCACTTGAGAGCTTCCATCTCCGGTCTTCTTAGACTCCTCAGGCTTCTTGGTTTTATTCAGGCAATTAGTCCTGATATGCCCCTTCTCGTTGCAACCATAACAGGTCGCATCTTTCAACTTCTTTCAATCCAAAGTCTTATGCTCCTTGGACTTGCAGATTCCACAGGGTAGAGGCTGAAATTCAAACCTGCATTTCCCGCGGTGGTATTTCTTACAGGTTTTGCATCTGGTCTTTTCTCCGGTCTGCTGCTTGCCCTTCAAATCCTTGCATTCATGGGTCTTGTGATCCGTCTCCTTACAGATGACACATCCCCTGGTCTGATTATAGAAACATTTTCCGAAGTGCTTCTTCCCGCAGGTTTTACATTCGGGTTTTGCCTCCTGTGGCTTGGACTGGTTATAGTTTGAACCGGTTTTACCCTTCTTGTAACCCTTATTTGGGGTATTATTGCACTTCCGCTTATGATCCTTTAATGCTCGGTCCACGGCCTTGTTTACGGCTGTATCTAACATAGCCTGTAACTCGGCGCCCGTTAGGTTCAGTCTTGCATCATTATTCTGATCAGCTGGATGATTGTGAGCTTCAGATGAGTCGGCCATGGTGAAGCTTTGAAGGCTACAAACTAAGTAGTAATAATTGGTTTAATTATATGGTGAATTGTCGAATTTGATGATTAAATAGCCATGGTACAAACAAACCATATAGGCGAATAAATAGTATCAAATTTATTTGATTATGTTTTGCCTAGGTTTTTAAATAAACTATCTTTGGCGTTTAAACGGAATATAACCCTACATATTTATTAGACAGGGGACATAAGTCACGACTGTCAATGTCGTACTGACGTTTTATATTTAGCACAAGGGCTTGTTCCCAAGGACTCTCTGATGGCATAGATGCCTTGTCACTAGGGAAATTTTAAAACATAATTGATGATTCATTTGGATCGGAAAATTTCATAGTTCATTGTTTTGACAAGAAGTTATGAAATAAAACTATCTTTTTATGTATACATCTTTGCCCGAAGGTATTCATCCCAATGGATGTTTTGATGTGTTCATCATGTTCGATGTTTATTAGCCATGATTCCTCTTGATCATTTAGGCTAATTTAAGGGGTTTGGAAAAATTATAATATAAGGATGACAAGTGTGATTTTATCGCGTCACTGTTGTCAGGAGTGTTAACATGTTTTCAGATATTAACAAGGATCAGAATTTCTTTAGGTCTTACCATCATAGCTAGGTCTTTAATGATATCCTAGCTAGGTTATACCTTTTAGGATTCTCTTTTAATATGTATACTGGCAGAAAAGGAAATCATCCTAAATTTAATTTAATTAAAATATAACTATGGCACAAAAGGCCAAGTCACAAGGACAACTTAAATTTATAAGCCATGATTTTTGTAGAATCAAGGTATTTAGGCTTGAACGTTGTTCATTGCCTTTTCTTGACAGGGAGTTGTAGGCTACTACTGTCTTTTGTCTTAGAGGACATTAACTATAGCCCGTAGGCATTTCCCTTCTAAGGGATGTTTATAATATGATCATCTTATAGGATGATATAAGCCATGATTTCTAAATCAATAGACTAGATAAGAAAATTGGAAGAATCCAATATAAGAATGACTGTTGTGATTTTCTCGAATCACATCTGTCAAGAGTGCTAACACGTTCTTAGGTGTTAACAAGGATTTGAATCTCTTGAATAGGTCCTACCATCTTGGCCTCGTCATATAGGCTAGGTTTACCTTTAAGATTCCTTTTTAATAATTAACGCAGAACAATCCTAACTCAGGATGTTAATAAGGATCTGAACCTAAATTGAGGAACTGCCATCTTGGCCGGGTCTTAATAATGACACGAGGCTAGGTCTTGTCCCTTTTTAGATTTTGTCATTTTATTATAATGGTAAATCTTATAATATAGGAATGATATTTTAAACATAATCGTTCCTTTAAAATTTAAACAAGTATATGGTTGCCATAAACGGGACTTCTTAAGAAAATGACTTGCCCATGCAAGGGCTAATCAGAAAAATAACAAAAGAAGCAATTAAAAGACAATGAAATGAATTTGGATTAGTCCTATGTTCTTGTCTAGACTCAAGAATGTGCATCTGTGTAACTGAGATTAAACACAAACAGCTAGTGTTTAATTCACTCAGTGTTGGCTCTGATACCAACCTGTCACACCCCGATATTTCCACGTATTACCGGTGGGCCCGGTGGGGAGTATCGTGACGTAGTTGATATCATCATAGTCAAACAACACAATATATAAATGCACAGCGGAAGCAAAAGATGAATATATTACAAACCGATATAAAGTAATATCAAAGTATTACAAACGGAAAGTAAAGGATCCACAGGCGGGTCGAAATTAAAATGAAACATTGTTCAACAGACTTTAGGCATCTAAGCTTGCGAGACTCTTTATTGATGCTAGGAGTAGCCAGCCTATTCCGGTTAGTACCTGCACTTAACCTTTTTGGAAAATACGTCAGTTTACACTGGTAAATACAATTTAACTGACTCATTTTGAAAATGTTTAAGAAAATTGATTTGAGTGCAAACGGCACAAAACTTTTTATAACTTGGGATAATTATTTGAATATAATACTTGTAAACGAATTACATGTTACTTATGCGTTCAGTAGCCCGATCCGTAGACCGGGTTAAAGATTAATAGACACACCACATTATTTGGTTAGGCACTGACGAGTGTACGCCTACACCCCGTGCTTAGGTCGTGGCCATCTCGTAAGATGATGCCAAGGATATCCGGGACATGGTCATTAACCCCCCAAAGGCTTTAAGCAAACAAAACATTTCAAAACGTAGCATATCAAGGATTTAACCACTATTCGATTAAAGATTCAATGCCGGACCAAGCGGTATTTTATATACCGTACCCCAAGCCCGTATAGGGAAAATAAGTTAAAAGTTTTACCTGAGCTAAATATAAATTCAATCCCAGCCGTATATCAATTCAGCAAGTACAGATAGCTTTTACTGGGCTCCTAAATCTGGAACGAAGGTTTTTAATAACCTATTAGATTCCTAACGGGTCTTTAATTAAGCCTAAGCTTAGACCGGTTAGTTTAAAAAAAAAAAGACACGGTTCAAACGCATGATAAAGCGAAGACCGGTTTAGAATGTGGTTTTGACCCGACAAGCTTGTATGCTTGTTTAATATGGGTAACTTAAACACATTCTGAATTTTGAGACAAAAACGATATGGTTTGACCCGTTTCGGCTAATATATGCAAACTAGTTACATACGCCGATCCGAACGCGAAAAGTGCGTAACGAGCAACCAAATGAGTCATATACAAGTTTCCTAAGTTAATATGCCCTAAATATGTTGTGATATCAGTAGGATACCTTCCATTATGCCCAAAACGAGTTTAAGACCAATTTATGCCCCGTAGGGGTATTTTGGTCATTTTAAAGATTATAAGAGAGTTTAAATATCATTCTGAGTTACAGGTCTGATTAAATCAGTAATAATACTTAATTTAATAAGTCATATCAGTAGGGTATCATATATATGTGAAATTTATTAATTATAACCATACTATGCACCGTAGGGGCATTTTGGTAATTCCACATAGGCTTAAAAAGGGCAAAACAGAGAATCTGAGTTTAAAAACTTTTGCTTACTGTTAAAATATAGGAATTTACTGAAAATATCAGTAGGCATCAACCCTTATATATTTAAACTAGTTTCGATACATACTATGCGTTAAAAACGCTTAAAAAGGCGATTTGGAGCCATTTTCGGGTTTTGTATAGAAAGCTGATATTTTTATTATTCCAGAAGGCTCAAAATATTTTATTTATCATATTAGATCAGTAGAAAAAGGTTTGGGGTCAAAAGGATTTGTAAAACTCATTTTATAGCCCAAAAGGGCAAAACCGGCAATTACCGAATCAAGCCTAGAACCCTATGTTATGCTCAGCCAAAAATTAAATAAAAATCCTCAAAAATCCCAAAATATTATATTTCATCAGTGGGTAAAAAGTTTGATATCAAAAAGTGGGTTTAAATAGGCTATACGCTAATTACGCCGTTTAATTTAACATAAAGCTTTCAAATTACGCTAATGAGCATAACTCTTAATCTAGACCTCAAGCTGATGTCAAATTTTAGGGACAAGTTTATAATTCAGTAGTGAAGGTTTCTATCCTTTCACATTTTCAAAAATATCGTTTTAAGGTCAAAAGGGCATAACGGTCAACATTTTAGGCATTTAAAGGAAACATGCATGAACTAGGATTTCTATGGAACCAAGTTGTATAACCTTGGAGGGTTATACTAACTTATAATATGGTCCTAATGGAATCCTAAGGCCTATCTAAACTAAGCTAAATCGGGTCAGAACTGAAAGTCAAAGCAAAAGTCAACTTTTGCGACTTTCGGTTCCGAACCGAGTCTATACTTAGAATTGTCGGGTTGAACATGCCTAGACATGTTCAACTAATATTTACCAAGTTATTAAAGTGAGAAAACTGATTTTATGACTTTTATATAATAGCCATGTATTTTATTTAAAACTAACCCGTTTGACTTTTATTTGACCCGACAATTAAACTAAGTAAACGTGGTAATTAGGAGACGCCCTTTTGTGGGTTAATTACCTACCTAATTACGGTCACGTAGCCATGTTCGTTGCGAACCATGGCTTAGCCGTTTAAAAGTCAAAGCGTTTATCGAAACGCTTGACTTTTCGGCTTTAACCGCTAAACGATTAAAACTAAGAACGAAGGATACTTACAAAGGGTTCAAAAGACTGAAGGAGGTTCCTAATATGATCAGGATCCCCTTGAATTCAGAGAGCCAAAGCAGAAATGGATGGAGGTGTGTGGTGAAAGTGAAAACCCACCTCCTTATATACTAGTCGGGACCTCGTAGGATCGCGACAAGTGTCGGGGAGCTGTGACCAGATTAGGACAGGTGTAAAACCACCTTTTAAAACCAGTGGGCAGCCCCTGGAGTCGGTTATGTAAGTGTGGAAACCATTATCAGCGAAACCAGCAGCTAGAACCCAGTTTTTCTGAATCTGCACATCCCTCACGGCCCGCGTAAGGGTCTGTGTGACCTTACGCGGCCCGCCTTACAGCCCAGGTCAGCAAACAGCTTTCAATTAACGACAGAAATGGTCCCTGTGAGCTTTAAAAGTCATTTTAGGCACGTTTAAGGCCCGTTAACCTCCTTTTTAAGGCTCCACTATGATTTTTAAACATAGGGGACATGAAACATGCTCAAAAACATGTCGGATGTCGGTCCGTTTGGCCGTATGGTCACGTTGTTCGTCTAATTACGACGAAACACGAACGGACGCGAAAAACGATCCAAATTACGCGACGAATGGAATTTTATCAAGGCGATCACTAAAATAAAATATTTTAGTGCTTACATAAATTTTTGGGTGTCCGGAGATATTCAGATTGTGAGATATGCGCGAAAATGCAAACTTGTGCACTTTTTGACACTTTTAGTCCCTGGTGGACTTGAAAGTTTATTTTTTTGCGCACCAAACACCTCTAAGCCTATATCTAAGCTATAGAAATGATAATTAGGGCATGTTTAAGTCATGGAAAATTTCCGGAAGGTCCGTTACCATACGAATCGACATACTTTTGCAGTTTGACGCAAATAGTCCTTAAATTGCGCAAAGTAGCGCAAAATGCCGTTTAATGTTATCCAAGCCTTCCATGGCCCATATTTATCCTTCCCAAGAATATACTTAAATATTAATACGCTCTCGTTCGCTTAGATGGTCACTGAAAGGCATAGATTCAAAAGTTGACGCTTTAGGTCCCACTATTGCCCAAACTTGCGCATCTCATCATTTAATAGCATTGAAGCCTCATCTAATCCATATTAGGCATTCTTGAAAGTATTATTAAATATCACGATACTTCGGGTTCGCTAAAAGGTCATTTAGATGTATAATTAAACATATTGACACTTTTAGCCCCTCTAAATTGCATAGTTGCGCGTAATTTTACTTATAGGCATAAAAACTTTAGTCGGCCAATATTTGGAATTCCCGAGAGTATAATTAAATATTATTAAGCTCCCGGTTTGTTAAAATGTTACTCAGAGGTGAGAATTAACAGGTTGACGCTTTTAACCCTTCTTTGCGCAAACTTTCAATTATTTATGCAAACGGCTACACTCGATCGACAAGTGGCTCATTTGTGAATATAATCATCGTAAGAAACTTATTTTAGGTATGTTAACACTTCCAGTCCTTTCATAATCAAAGTTTTTCGATTTTTCAAAAAATTAGTCCCTAAATTTCAGTGTTTGACTTCATTAGGGTTTATTACACTTGTCAATACATCATTGGACGTGATTTTACGAGGTGTTACATCCTCACCCCCTTAAAAGAAATCTCGACCTCGAGATTTGCTAAAATGCTGGAAGTACTTTTTGTCACATAACGGACTTAACTTCTATAGCATATCTGGAGTCTCTCCAAGCTCCCAAAGTGACCTTTATATTTGGTACATGTATCCTTTTGGAGCTTCTTAACCTGTCGATCTTCAATCGATATAGGTTGCTCATCATATCATTTATCTGCATATTATTATGTGATGGTGCTTCTCGACTTATTGGTGAAAACACAGCCTAAGTCATTAGTGTGCAATGTATTGCGAGTTCCGCCAAGCTCCTTAAATAGGTTGTAGCTTATAAGCTATTTGATCTTGGTACATTCGATTCCCTCGAATGATTCTATATATTCAGAGTTCAACTAGTCTGATAATTAACAATTTGGCACACCCTTCCAGGGTGATATCTTTTGTTGAACCTTCTTCCTCAACAAGAATTCAAGAGGGTTGATATTCTTATTAATTCTTGATTTTCTGCCTAATACTGGCATCTTACTGATGATTCTGTGTTTGTTTGATCTTACTCGTCAAGGCAACTTTCAGATCCTGATAATTGGACTTACCAATCTTCTGTCTACTAATAGATGTTTAACATTCCATCTATAGAAGGTCTCCAAAAGAGCAGCCTTGATACTTATATATCAACTATTATAGAATAGCTTAATTTAAGGTGAGATGGTTATTCCAACCATTGCTTAAAACTAATCTTAAGGAATTAGCTAATCCTTGCCGTTAGTCGAACAAATCGACGATCCTGGGCAGCTGATGGAAATTCTTAATTGTTTCCTAATTTGGGTTGCGGTAATCAATGCATGAACCTTCTTTCTTAATTAACAATACCGAATTCTTAGAATGTTTAGTTAGGCTATAAGAATCCTCTATTTTAAAACTTACTTAATCAAGGTTTCGATTCTTCCAATGATGGTACTAGCCGTCTTGGAGACTTCATAATGATACTGCCCTAAATGGGGTATAAATCTTAACTCTACTGGCCTCTCAGGAGGTAAACAGGGTAATCTTAGGAGGAGATAATCAAGATACCAGGAGGTTACAGAGATTTTCCAAATCTCAGGCTCCAATTCATCTATCATAGTTTGTGTCAGATAGGTGACACATTTATGTTACGAGTCCACGAATTCTTTAATCGAAGACATTTACCTAGACAATTCTATTCTGGATAACTTCTTTGAATATCTTTAGCTGATTTTAGTACCATATGACCATCGGAATATCTTTGTTGTTCCATGCATTAAACCTCCATACTGATCAGGCATGGAAGCAATCTATGGAACATATTAAGATACACCGATCCTCATGTGGCGCTTTTATCATACCATCTGGTATTCGCAATCGATAGAAATCAAAGTGATATCAACTATACATGCTGACTCACTTCTTCTAGAGAGGATACTTCTAGAATTCCATAATTAGAGATTTCTAACAGGAACAGAAGAAATGGTTCTTATGATTTCGCCTGTAAGTCTTACCTTACACTTAACATCTGGGGTTCTTACGTAAAGTTTCTAAAAGTTTGCTAAGCTTATGGTCTTATGAGAGACTTAGCGGTATCTGAATCCAAACATAACCCTTAGCAATAAAATCACAATAAAGGATTTATCTAGTGTCATTATTAATGTGAACTGCCTCTAATCATGCATCAGGAGGGTTAAACGCCTCCATTCTTAATCCTTTTAAACTTAGCTGTAAAATCTTTGACAAACTTTAGGGCAGTCTCAGCTTTGACTGGTTATTTCTTAATTTAAAAAAAAAATTCGGGTAGCTGAGGCAGATCCATGATGGATTTATAATGAGCAGGCTTTGAAACCTTAATGTGCCCTCTTATTGCCGATGCTAAATCATAATATTTATATAGTGCATTATGCTTAAAATTCTAGATTAACCGAATAAGGGCACTATTTCAAACAATGAGCCAAGGTTTGCAACACACTGCCGATAGTTTATAACTCTTATGGGGGGAGTCGGAAAAATTTTATTCCATCTTTTTCCATTTCGTGAAGCGGCTAATAGGTTTTCTAATAAGGTCCTTAAAACTTGGACCATCCCATAATGTATAAGAGGATTTTTCTTGTGGACTCCAATAATGTCCTTACTAATCAATGGTATTGCCATCGAATGACTGTGACGCATACCTCACCGTGTCCTCTCCAGCATAACTGCTGACATACCTAATGATTTCTATTTCATTTAACAATTTCCTGCAATCGATGGTCCCTTTTTACTATTGAAGTCTCTTGACTTCCAAGAGACGAGGTACTTTTAAGTAAAACCTAAAAAGAATGGACTCCTTGCCACATATGATTTTATTTGGATTATTCTTCGCATATGAAGTATGAATAAAGCTCTTATTATGAGCAGCGACATGTGTTTTTGAGCAAACACCATTTGGCTTCTTGAATCTTCTCATGACTTTTCTTATAACCTTTCTAACAACTGGGTTAACTTCAGTTTTGGAGATTAATTCCATTAATATTGAGGTTCACATCTGATGCACCATTAATATTTGTCGCATTTCTAGCATCGCGACTGTTGTTTGTTTCTTCTGAGCTTTCCATACTCGAAGCTTTGTTGTTAAATACCAATTTCAATAAGTGCTTAGGTAACCCATACCTAGTGTTTCCTTGAATTGTCAAAGGCTCCCCATAAGGAGTCTTGATAACTACTTGCTTCTTATCATTCTCAATATAGGCTTGACTTCTAGGACGACCAATTCATTCTTATCACTATGTCGAGTCCCTTATTATTTAAATGGAAACGAGGACATCAGAAAAGAATGATTCCTAATGGATATAAACATCCATCTAATATTGCTGGAGCAGTCTCTGAGGTACTATCGGTCAATTCTACTTAACGCTTAGAGTTTTAACTGGCAGATTTAATGATTTACAAAATCTGTTGTCTATGAAAGACTTATCTGAACCTGAATAAAATAATACTCTAGCATGAGCGTTATGAATAAAGAAAGTACCTGTTGTGACATTTTCATCCTGAATAGCCTCTTGAGTATCCACTTGAGAGCTTCCATCTCCGGTCTTCTTAGACTCCTCAGGCTTCTTGGTTTTATTCAGGCAATTAGTCCTGATATGCCCCTTCTCGTTGCAACCATAACAGGTCGCATCTTTCAACTTCTTTCAATCCAAAGTCTTATGCTCCTTGGACTTGCAGATTCCACAGGGTAGAGGCTGAAATTCAAACCTGCATTTCCCGCGGTGGTATTTCTTACAGGTTTTGCATCTGGTCTTTTCTCCGGTCTGCTGCTTGCCCTTCAAATCCTTGCATTCATGGGTCTTGTGATCCGTCTCCTTATAGATGACACATCCCCTGGTCTGATTATAGAAACATTTTCCGAAGTGCTTCTTCCCGCAGGTTTTACATTCGGGTTTTGCCTCCTGTGGCTTGGACTGGTTATAGTTTGAACCGGTTTTACCCTTCTTGTAACCCTTATTTGGGGTATTATTGCACTTCCGCTTATGATCCTTTAATGCTCGGTCCACGGCCTTGTTTACGGCTGTATCTAACATAGCCTGTAACTCGGCGCCCGTTAGGTTCAGTCTTGCATCATTATTCTGATCAGCTGGATGATTGTGAGCTTCAGATGAGTCGGCCATGGTGAAGCTTTGAAGGCTACAAACTAAGTAGTAATAATTGGTTTAATTATATGGTGAATTGTCGAATTTGATGATTAAATAGCCATGGTACAAACAAACCATATAGGCGAATAAATAGTATCAAATTTATTTGATTATGTTTTGCCTAGGTTTTTAAATAAACTATCTTTGGCGTTTAAACGGAATATAACCCTACATATTTATTAGACAGGGGACATAAGTCACGACTGTCAATGTCGTACTGACGTTTTATATTTAGCACAAGGGCTTGTTCCCAAGGACTCTCTGATGGCATAGATGCCTTGTCACTAGGGAAATTTTAAAACATAATTGATGATTCATTTGGATCGGAAAATTTCATAGTTCATTGTTTTGACAAGAAGTTATGAAATAAAACTATCTTTTTATGTATACATCTTTGCCCGAAGGTATTCATCCCAATGGATGTTTTGATGTGTTCATCATGTTCGATGTTTATTAGCCATGATTCCTCTTGATCATTTAGGCTAATTTAAGGGGTTTGGAAAAATTATAATATAAGGATGACAAGTGTGATTTTATCGCGTCACTGTTGTCAGGAGTGTTAACATGTTTTCAGATATTAACAAGGATCAGAATTTCTTTAGGTCTTACCATCATAGCTAGGTCTTTAATGATATCCTAGCTAGGTTATACCTTTTAGGATTCTCTTTTAATATGTATACTGGCAGAAAAGGAAATCATCCTAAATTTAATTTAATTAAAATATAACTATGGCACAAAAGGCCAAGTCACAAGGACAACTTAAATTTATAAGCCATGATTTTTGTAGAATCAAGGTATTTAGGCTTGAACGTTGTTCATTGCCTTTTCTTGACAGGGAGTTGTAGGCTACTACTGTCTTTTGTCTTAGAGGACATTAACTATAGCCCGTAGGCATTTCCCTTCTAAGGGATGTTTATAATATGATCATCTTATAGGATGATATAAGCCATGATTTCTAAATCAATAGACTAGATAAGAAAATTGGAAGAATCCAATATAAGAATGACTGTTGTGATTTTCTCGAATCACATCTGTCAAGAGTGCTAACACGTTCTTAGGTGTTAACAAGGATTTGAATCTCTTGAATAGGTCCTACCATCTTGGCCTCGTCATATAGGCTAGGTTTACCTTTAAGATTCCTTTTTAATAATTAACGCAGAACAATCCTAACTCAGGATGTTAATAAGGATCTGAACCTAAATTGAGGAACTGCCATCTTGGCCGGGTCTTAATAATGACACGAGGCTAGGTCTTGTCCCTTTTTAGATTTTGTCATTTTATTATAATGGTAAATCTTATAATATAGGAATGATATTTTAAACATAATCGTTCCTTTAAAATTTAAACAAGTATATGGTTGCCATAAACGGGACTTCTTAAGAAAATGACTTGCCCATGCAAGGGCTAATCAGAAAAATAACAAAAGAAGCAATTAAAAGACAATGAAATGAATTTGGATTAGTCCTATGTTCTTGTCTAGACTCAAGAATGTGCATCTGTGTAACTGAGATTAAACACAAACAGCTAGTGTTTAATTCACTCAGTGTTGGCTCTGATACCAACCTGTCACACCCCGATATTTCCACGTATTACCGGTGGGCCCGGTGGGGAGTATCGTGACGTAGTTGATATCATCATAGTCAAACAACACAATATATAAATGCACAGCGGAAGCAAAAGATGAATATATTACAAACCGATATAAAGTAATATCAAAGTATTACAAACGGAAAGTAAAGGATCCACAGGCGGGTCGAAATTAAAATGAAACATTGTTCAACAGACTTTAGGCATCTAAGCTTGTGAGACTCTTTATTGATGCTAGGAGTAGCCAGCCTATTCCGGTTAGTACCTGCACTTAACCTTTTTGGAAAATACGTCAGTTTACACTGGTAAATACAATTTAACTGACTCATTTTGAAAATGTTTAAGAAAATTGATTTGAGTGCAAACGGCACAAAACTTTTTATAACTTGGGATAATTATTTGAATATAATACTTGTAAACGAATTACATGTTACTTATGCGTTCAGTAGCCCGATCCGTAGACCGGGTTAAAGATTAATAGACACACCACATTATTTGGTTAGGCACTGACGAGTGTACGCCTACACCCCGTGCTTAGGTCGTGGCCATCTCGTAAGATGATGCCAAGGATATCCGGGACATGGTCATTAACCCCCCAAAGGCTTTAAGCAAACAAAACATTTCAAAACGTAGCATATCAAGGATTTAACCACTATTCGATTAAAGATTCAATGCCGGACCAAGCGGTATTTTATATACCGTACCCCAAGCCCGTATAGGGAAAATAAGTTAAAAGTTTTACCTGAGCTAAATATAAATTCAATCCCAGCCGTATATCAATTCAGCAAGTACAGATAGCTTTTACTGGGCTCCTAAATCTGGAACGAAGGTTTTTAATAACCTATTAGATTCCTAACGGGTCTTTAATTAAGCCTAAGCTTAGACCGGTTAGTTTAAAAAAAAAAAGACACGGTTCAAACGCATGATAAAGCGAAGACCGGTTTAGAATGTGGTTTTGACCCGACAAGCTTGTATGCTTGTTTAATATGGGTAACTTAAACACATTTTGAATTTTGAGACAAAAACGATATGGTTTGACCCGTTTCGGCTAATATATGCAAACTAGTTACATACGCCGATCCGAACGCGAAAAGTGCGTAACGAGCAACCAAATGAGTCATATACAAGTTTCCTAAGTTAATATGCCCTAAATATGTTGTGATATCAGTAGGATACCTTCCATTATGTCCAAAACAAGTTTAATACCAATTTATGCCCCGTAGGGGTATTTTGGTCATTTTAAAGATTATAAGAGAGTTTAAATATCATTCTGAGTTACAGGTCTGATTAAATCAGTAATTATACTTAATTTAATAAGTCATATCAGTAGGGTATCATATATATGTGAAATTTATTAATTATAACCATACTATGCACCGTAGGGGCATTTTGGTAATTCCACATAGGCTTAAAAAGGGCAAAACAGAGAATCTGAGTTTAAAAACTTTTGCTTACTATTAAAATATAGAAATTTACTGAAAATATCAGTAGGCATCAACCCTTATATATTTAAACTAGTTTCGATACATACTATGCGTTAAAAACGCTTAAAAAGGCGATTTGGAGTCATTTCCGGGTTTTGTATAGAAAGCTGATATTTTTATTATTCCAGAAGGCTCAAAATATTTTATTTATCATATTAGATCAGTAGAAAAAGGTTTGGGGTCAAAAGGATTTGTAAAACTCATTTTATAGCCCAAAAGGGCAAAACCGGCAATTACCGAATCAAGCCTAGAACCCTATGTTATGCTCAGCCAAAAATTAAATAAAAATACTCAAAAATCCCAAAATATTATATTTCATCAGTGGGTAAAAATTTTGATATCAAAAAGTGGGTTTAAATAGGCTATACGCTAATTACGCCGTTTAATTTAACATAAAGCTTTCAAATTACGCTAATGAGCATAACTCTTAATCTAGACCTCAAGCTGATGTCAAATTTTAGGGACAAGTTTATAATTCAGTAGTGAAGGTTTCTATCCTTTCACATTTTCAAAAATATCGTTTTAAGGTCAAAAGGGCATAACGGTCAACATTTTAGGCATTTAAAGGAAACATGCATGAACTAGGATTTCTATGGAACCAAGTTGTATAACCTTGGAGGGTTATACTAACTTATAATATGGTCCTAATGGAATCCTAAGGCCTATCTAAACTAAGCTAAATCGGGTCAGAACTGAAAGTCAAAGCAAAAGTCAACTTTTGCGACTTTCGGTTCCGAACTGAGTCTATACTTAGAATTGTCGGGTTGAACATGCCTAGACATGTTCAAATAATATTTACCAAGTTATTAAAGTGAGAAAACTGATTTTATGACTTTTATATAATAGCCATGTATTTTATTTAAAACTAACCCGTTTGACTTTTATTTGACCCGACAATTAAACTAAGTAAACATGGTAATTAGGAGGCGCCCTTTTGAGGGTTAATTACCTACCTAATTACGGTCACGTAGCCATGTTCGTTTCGAACCATGGCTTTGCCGTTTAAAAGTCAGAGCGTTTATCGAAACGCTTGACTTTTCGGCTTTAACCGCTAAACGATTAAAACTTAGCACGAAGGATACTTACAAAGGGTTTAAAAGACTGAAGGAGGTTCCTAATATGATCAGGATCCCCTTGAATTCAGAGAGCCAAAGCAGAAATGGATGGAGGTGTGGGGTGAAAGTGAAAACCCACCTCCTTATATACTAGTCAGGACCTCGTAGGATCGCTGTAACACCTCGAAAATTCACGTCCTATAATGTGTTGACACGTGTCATATGATTAAACGTGTGATAGAATATTATAGAAGGACTAAAGTTGACAAACATGAAAAGTATATGAATATACGTGTTCAAAATGTCAACAGTGAATAAATATATTTTACATTAACCCTAAATAATGCTCAAACCTTCAAACGAATAAATCACGGATCATACGAAGCTAAATATGAAAGGAAGTGAGAGATTACAAACTACAAGGGTTAAATGTGTCAACATGTTTAAGTTATACCTCTGAGTGACCTCTTGACAAACCCGAAGCTTTGTAACGGTTAATTATGCGCACTTGAATACACGATATAAATTTCATAAAGTTTCGTTATCGCATGAGCAAGTTGTGATCAAATTCATATGCGAGGGGTTAAAAGCGTCAACGTTGAAGTTTAGGACTTTTTCGAGTAACAATAAAGTTAACCGAGGACTAAACAAAGTGGGTTTAAGTCTTAAGGCCCTTATAAGTCAATTTGGAGGGTTCAAGATGCAAGAAACAAAAGTCTAAACGAAGTTTGAAGAGCCAAGGATCAAAACGCAATAAATCTAAAATCAAGATTTGCTGCAGGAGGGCCTAGCGTCACGCGAGGGTCCCTGGGGGGGGGGGGGGCTTGGCGTCGCGCTAGGGGTCATCTGATCCGATTTTCTTGGGTTTTTGCCTACTATGTGCTTTCTACTTGACTTTTAACCGAATTTCCACATCTTTCTTGACCCCTAAACACCCCCAAACATCTAGGGACACTTGTGGGAATGTTATGGTCAGTAGTAGACTTATTTGTCAACACCTTGTGGTGTCTTGGTTACTATATAAAGCACCTAAGTGCAACACATTGATCATTCATCCCTCAAACATCTTTTGATCAATTGTGGAGCACAAGAGCACTTTCCAGGCCTTCCTCATCAATCATTAGACCTTTGTAAGCTTGCTTAACCTTCTTTAATTGAGTTTAGCTTAGTTATTTAGCTAAAAGTCAAACCGTCGTAATTACGGTTTGACTTCGAGATTAATTAATAATGGCTCAGTCAAATCTCGAATTAAAAGTAGTTATAAGTTGGTAATTATGTGGGTAATAAACCCTCAAAAGGGCTCCCACTGATTCCCACTCTAACTAGGTCAAATGTCGGGTCAAACTTGTTAAGAAAAAGTCAACAGGATACTTAAATTCTAATTTATGCATGATTAGCAATGTAGAACAATTATAACCTGTTTGATCATTAATATAACTTGGTAATTAGTGTAAGAACATGTCTAAACATGTTCAACCCGACAATTTACTGATTTGGCCCGGTTCGGAACCGAAAGTCGCATAGTTTAACTTTCACTTTGACTTTCAGTTCTGACCCGTTTAGGCATGTTTTAGAAATTCCTTAGTGCTTCATTTGGACCAGGTAACATGCTAGTATAATCTTCTGAGATTATACACCATTGTTCAGTAGTTAACCAATTAATATGCATGATTCCGTTAATTGCCCATATGTTGACCATTATGCCCTTTTCACCTTAAAACGTGAGTTTTGAAAATGTAAAAGAGTAGAAACCTTAATTACTGATATATAAACTTGTATGCAAAGTTTGACATCAGTTTGAGGTGTAGATTGAGAGTTATGCTCATTAGCGCAAAATGAAAGCTTTATGTTAATTAAATGGCGTAATTAGCATATAGTCTAGTTAAGCCTACTTTTTGATATCAAACTTATTACCCACTAATGTAATATATTATTTTGGTATTTTTGAAGATTTTTAATTAATTTTAGGCTGAGCATAACTCATAGTCGTAGGCTTAATGCGGTAATTGTCGGTTTTGCCCTTACGGGCCATAAAATGAGTTTTACATATCCAAACGACTCCAAACCTTTTGCTACTGATTCTAAATGATAAATAAATTATTTTAAGCCTTCTGTAATGATAAAAATATCAGCTTTATGTATCGAACCCGGAAATGGCTTATAATCGCCTTTTTAAGCGTTTTTAACGCATAGTATGTACTAAAACTATTTTAAACATACAAGGGTTGATACCTACTGATATTTGAGGCAAATTATAATATTTTAACAGTAAACAAAGGTTGTTAAACTCAGACTTCAGTTTTGAGCTTTTCGGCTTATGTGAAATTACCAAAATACCCCTACGGGGCATAGTTTGGTTATAATTGATAAATTTCACATATATACTTTACCCTACTGTTATAACTCACTAAATTGACTATCTTTGCTGATTACATCAGACCGGTAACTCAGGATATTACTTAAACTCTTTTATCACAGTATAAATGACCAAACTACCCCTACGGGGCATAGTTTGTGTTTAAATTCATTTCGGGCATAATAAATGATATCTTACTAATGTCACAACATATTTGGAGCATATTAACCTAGGAAACCTGTAAATGGCTCTCATTATTACCGTTACGCTTATTTCGCGTTCGGTTCGGTTTATGTAACAAGTTTACATGAATTAGCCGAAACGGGTCAAACCTTAACGGTTTTATCTCAAAATCCAGAACGTGTACGAAATACCCATATTAAGCAAGTCTCTGAACTTGTCGGGTTTAAATCACATTCTATCCGGTCTTCGCCTAATTGTGCGTACGAACCGTATCTTTGAAACTAGCCGGTCTAAGCTTAAGCTTAATTAAAGACCCGTTAGGATTCTAATAGGTTATTATAAACCTTCGTTCCAGATTAGGAGGACTAGTAAAAGCTACTTGCAATTTGCTTATTGTGATTTATACTTTGCTCAGGTAAATACTTATAACTTATTATCCCTATACGGGCTTGGGTTACGGTATATAGAATACCGCTTGATCGGGCATCAAATCTTCCATCGTTGGGTGGTTAATTGAATAATTTGATCGGCTCGTTTAAACAGTCTTGTTACTTAAAGCCTTTGGGGGGTTAATGACCATGTCCCGAATATCCTTGGCATCATTTTACGAAATGGCCACGACTTAAGCGCGGGGTGTACGCGTACACCCGTCAGTGCACAAAAGAATAATGTGGTGTGTCTATTGATCTTTAACCCGGACAAGATCCGGGCTACTGAACGCACAAGGAACATGTAATTCGTTCACAAGATTATATATTTAAAATAATTCTCCCAAGTTAAATAAAAATGTTTATGCCACGTGCATCCAAATCAATTTTCAATCATTTTCCAAAATGAGTCAGTTGATTGTATTTACCAGTGTAAACTGACGTATTTTCTCAAAAAGATTAAATGCAGGTACTAAGCGTAATTGGCTGGGATTTCTCCTTAGCATCATTAGAAGTCTCGCAAGCTTAAGATGCCTGAAGTCTGTTGAACTATTGTTTCATATTTTATTTTCGATCCTTCTGTGGATAGACTTCCGAATATTGTGACATTTGATATTACAATATTAAATTCGGTTGTATTATATCTTTTAAATTGCTTCCGCTGTGCATATTAAATATTGTGTTGTTTGACTATTATGTTGCCACCCACGTCACGATACTCGCCACCGGGCCCACCGGTGACACATGGAAATCGGGGTGTGACAGGTTGGTATCAGAGCCAACACTGAGTGAATTAAACACTAGCCTTTTGTGTTTAATCTCAGTTACACAGTTGCACATTCTTGAGTCTAGACGAGAACATAGGACTAATCCAAATTTGTTTCATTGTCTTTTAATTTCTTCCTTGTTATTTTTCTGATTAGCCTTTACATGGGCAAGTCGTTTTATTAGAAGTCCCGTTTAGGGCAACCCTATACTTGCTAAACTTTAAAGGAACGATTATATTTAAAACTATCATTCCTATATTATAAGATCTACCATTATAATAAAATGGCAAAATCTAAAAGGACAAGACCTAGCCACATGTTATTTTGAGACAGGGCCAAGATGGTAGTTCCTCAATTAGATTAAGATCCTTGTTAACACCTCAATTTAGGATTGTTCTGCGTTAAATATAAAAATAATCTTAAAGGTAAAACCTAGCCAAAATGTCAATGCAGACATGGCTAAGATGGTAAAACCTAGCCTAAATGTCAATGCAGACATGGCCAGGATGGTAAAACCTAGCCTAAATGTCATTGTAGACATGGCCAAGCGGTAAAACCTATCCAAAAGATTCCTAACCCAACTAAATGATATCTGAATCATGGGTAAAATCATCAATTAAGATGATCATATTTAGACCATACGTGGTAATATGGTGCCTACGGGCCTTGCTCATTTCCATATGAGCCAAAAGACAGTGGTAGCTATGACTCCCTGTCAGAAAAAGGTAATGGACTATGTTCAAACCTTCATGCCTCGATTCTCTGAAATCCTGGCTTATGATTTAAAATTTTTCCTTGTGACTAGGCCTTATGTGCTAATACATATTGTTATTGTTTATAATTAGGATAAATTATAATAGAAATCCTAAATATATATGATTAATAAATTAACCAAATATGGTCTCTGTTTACCATGATTAATGAATTTCCCTAAGGGGTAATTCCGTAATAAACATCCCTTAGAAGGGAAGTGCCTACGGGCTATAGTTGATGTCCTCTGAGACTAAAGACAGTGGTAGCCTATAGCTCCCTGTCAGGAAAAGGTAATGAACTTTGATTCACACCTTAATGCCGCGATTCTCCGAAATCATGGCCTATAAATTAAACTTGTATACGCAACTAGGCCATTGTGCTATTATTAACTTGTAAATTAAGATTTATGATAAAAATCCTGAATAAAATAAATATCTTTATTTTCCTGCCAGTTTACATATTAAAAAGAATCTTAAAGGTACGACCTAGCCTGTGTCATTCCAGACAAGGCCAAGATGGTAGAACCTATTCAAGGGATCCAGATCCTTGTAACATTGTAAATATATTAACATTCCTGGCAGCAGTGATGCGATAAAATCACACTTGTCATCTTTACATTAGGAAATTTTTCCAAACCCCTTGTTTAGCCTAATGATCAATAGGAAACATGGATAATAAACGTCGAACATGAAGTACGCATCAAAACATCCATTCGAGATGTATACCTACGGGTAAAGATGAATACATGAAAAAGATAGTTTTATTTCATAACTCTTGTCAAGACAATGAACTATGAAATTTTCCAATCCAAAGGAATCATTGATTATGTTTTAAAATTTCCCTAGTGACAAGGCCTCTGAGCCATCAAAAGTCCTTTGGAACAAGCCCATGTGCCATATATAAAAGATGTCAGTATGACATTGACAGTCGTGACTTATGTCCCCTGTCTAATAAATATGAAGGATTATATTCCGCTTAAACGCCAAAGATAGTTTATTTAAAAACTTAGGCAAAACATAATCAAATAAAGTAAATGCTATCTATCGGCCTATATGGTTTAATTGCACCATGGCTAGTTATTCATCAAATTCGACAATTCGCTATATGATTAAACAAATTGTTTCTACTTGGTTAGTAGCCTTCAAAGCTTCACCATGGCTGACTCCTCTGAAGCTCACAATCATCCAGTTGATCAGAATGATGATGCAAGACTGAACTTAACAAGCACCGAGTTTCAGGCTATGATAAATACAGCCGTAAACAACGCTGTGGACCGTGTGTTGAGGGATCATAAGCGAAAGTGCAATAAAACCCCAAATAGGAGTTACAAAAAGGGTAAGACCGGTTCAAGCTATAACCAGTCCAAACCAAAGGAGGCAAAACCCGAATGTAAAACCTGCAAAAGAAGACACTGGGGACAGTGTCGATCAAATCTAAAGATAAAGCAATGTGGCATCTGTAAGAGAGCTGGCCACCAGTCCCACGAATGTAGGGACATAAAGAATGCAAACTGTTTCAACTGCGGCGAAAAGGGCCACATCAGTACTAATTGCCCTAAGGCTGCCAAGGAAGGAGCAACTAAGTCTGGGAAGGATGTGAAGGACAAACAACAGACCAGTGAAAAGACCAGATGCAAAACCTGTAGGAAATACCACCTCGGGAAATGCAGATATGAATCTCAGCCTCTATACTGTGGAATCTGCAAGTCCAAGGAACATAAGACCTTGGATTGCCAGAGATTGGGAGACGCAACCTGCTATGGTTGCAATGAAATAGGGCACTTCAAGACAAATTGCCCAAATAAAACCAAGAAGCCTGGGGAGGCTAAGAAGACCGAAGCTGGAAACTCTCAAATGGGCGCTCAGGGGGCTATTCAGGATGACAATGTCACAACTGGTATTTTCTTTATCAATAACGCTCATGCTAGAGTATTAATTGATTCAGGTTCAGATAAGTCTTCAGTAGACAATAGATTTTGTAAATCATTAAATCTGCCTGCTAAAAACTCTAAGCGTTAAGTGTAAAGTAAAATTGACCGATGGTACCTCGGAGATTGCTTCAGCAATATTAGATGGATGTTTTATATCCATTAGGAATCATTCTTCTCTGCTGTCCTCGTTTCCATTTATATAATAAAGGACTCGATATAGTGATAAGAATGGGTTGGTCTTCTGGTAGCCAAGCCCATATTGTGGATGATAAGAAGCAAGTAGTTATCAAAAACTCCTTATGGTGAGCCTTTGACCACTCAAGGAGATACGTTTGGATTAAGATGCTGCTAAGTCTCTCATAAGATCTTAAGCTTAGCAAACTTTTAGAAATTTTCCCATAAAAACCCCAGATATTAAGTGTAAGGTAAAAAATTACAGACTAAATCGGAAGAATCATTTCTTTTGTTCCTATCAGAACCCTTCAGTCGTAAAGTTCTCGAAATATCCCCTCTCTAAGAGGAAGTGCGTTAGCATATATAGTTGATATCTCTTTAATCTCTATCGATTCCGAATCCCAGATGGTATGATTAAAGCGCCATATGAGTATTGGTGTATCTTAATAAGTTCCATAGATTGCTTCCATGCCTGATCAGTATGGAGGTTTAATGCATGGGACCACAAAGATATTCCGAGAGGTCATATGGTACTAAAGTCAACTAATGGTATTCAAAGGAGATCCAGAATGGAATTGTCCAAGTAAATGTTTCTGATTAAGAAATTCGTGGACTAGTAACATAAGGGTGTCACTTATTTGACACAAGCAGTGATGGGTGAACTGGAGCCTGAGATATGGAAATCTCTGTAACCTCCTTGTATCTTGATTATCTTCTCCTAAGATTACCCTGTTTACCCCTGAAAGGCAGGTAGAAATAAGATTTATATCCCATTTAATGCTGTATTATTATGAAATCTCCAAGATGGCTAGTACCATTATTGGAAGAATCGAAACCCTGATTAACTAAGCTTTAAAATAGAGGGTTCGTATAACCTAACTCGATATTCCGAGAGCTTGATATTGTTAGATAAGAAAGACGGTTCATTTTGCTTATGCACTCATTACCGCAACCCTATTTTAACGACGATTAAGAATCGCCATCAACTACCCAGGATCGTTGAGTTATTCAACTAGCTATAAGGATTAGCTACTCCTTAAGATTAGTTTTAAGCAATGGTTGGGATAACCATCCCACCTTAAGATAAGCTTTTCTATAATGATTAACATGTAAGTATTAAGGCTACTCCTTTGGAGACCTTGTATAGATGGAATGTTAAACATCTATTGTTAGATAGAGAATTGGTAAGTCCAATTGTCAAGATCTGAAAGTTGCCTAGGAAACAACAAATAAGATCATACAAATCCATAATCGATTGTAAGTTGCCAGTATACGGCAGGAAATCAAGGATTTATGAAAATGGCAACCCTCCTAAGTTCTGGTTAAAAGACAAAGTTCAACAAAAGATAACACCCTAGTAGAGTGTGCCGAGTAGAAATTTTCAAGTTAGTTAAGCTTGGAATATATAAATTCATTCGAAGGATTCGAATGTATCAACACTAAATAGCTTACGAGCTAAGACCTAATTTAGGAGCTTGGTGGAACGCGCAATGTGACCCACACTAATGATTTAGCGACGTGTCACCAATAAGTCGAAAACCACTATCACATAATGATATGCAGAACTATGATAGTATGAGCAACCTATGTCGATTGAGGATCGACAGGATTAGAAACTCCAAAAAGATACATGTACCTATTATAAAGGTCGATTGTAGTGCCTTAGAGGCTCAAAGGTACAGGGGAAGATTAAGCCCAATATAAGGCAGAAAGTACTTCCTTTACTTAAACAAATCTCGAGGTCGAGATTTCTTTTAAGGGGGTGAGGATGTAACACCTCGAAAATTCACGTCCTATAATGTGTTGACACGTGTCATATGATTAAACGTGTGAAAGAATATTATAGAAGGACTAAAGTTGACAAACATGAAAAGTATATGAATATACGTGTTCAAAATGTCAACAGTGAATAAATATATTTTACATTAACCCTAAATAATGCTCAAACCTTCAAACGAATAAATCACGGAACATACGAAGCTAAATATGAAAGGAAGTGAGAGATTACAAACTACAAGGGTTAAATGTGTCAACATGTTTAAGTTATACCTCTGAGTGACCACTTGACAAACCCGAAGCTTTGTAACGGTTAATTATGCTCACTTAAATACACGATATAAATTTCATAAAGTTTCGTTATCGCATGAGCAAGTTGTGATCAAATTCATATGCGAGGGGTTAAAAGCGTTAACGTTGAAGTTTAGGACTTTTTCGAGTAACAATATAGTTAACCGAGGACTAAACAAAGTGGGTTTATGTCTTAAGGCCCTTATAAGTCAATTTGGAGGGTTCAAGATGCAAGAAACAAAAGTCTAAACGAAGTTTGAAGAGCCAAGGATCAAAACGCAATAAATCTAAAATCCAGATTTGCTGCAGGGGGGCCTAGCGTCACGCGAGGGTCCCTGGGGGGGGGGGGGGGGGCTTGGCGTCGCGCTAGGGGTCATCTGATCCGATTTTCTTGGGTTTTTGCCTGCTATGTGCTTTCTACTCGACTTTTAACCGAATTTCCACATCTTTCTTGACCCCTAAACACCCCCTAAACATCTAGGGACACTTGTGGGAATGTTATGGTCAGTAGTAGACTTATTTGTCAACACCTTGTGGTGTCTTGGTTACTATATAAAGCACCTAAGTGTAACACATTGATCATTCATCCCTCAAACATCTTCTGATCAATTGTGGAACACAAGAGCACTTTCCAGGCCTTCCTCATCAATCATTAGACCTTTGTAAGCTTGCTTAACCTTCTTTAATTGAGTTTAGCTTAGTTATTTAGCTAAAAGTCAAACCGTCGTAATTACGGTTTGACTTCGAGATTAATTAATAATGGCTCAGTCAAATCTCGAATTAAAAGTAGTTATAAGTTGGTAATTATGTGGGTAATAAACCCTCAAAAGGGCTCCCCCTGATTCCCACTCTAACTAGGTCAAATGTCGGGTCAAACTTGTTAAGAAAAAGTCAACAGGATACTTAAATTCTAATTTATGCATGATTAGCAATGTAGAACACTTATAACCTGTTTGATCATTAATATAACTTGGTAGTTAGTGTAAGAACATGTCTAAACATGTTCAACCCGACAATTTACTGATTTGACCCGGTTCGGAAGCGAAAGTCGCATAGTTTAACTTTCACTTTGACTTTCAGTTCTGACCCGTTTAGGCATGTTTTAGAAATGCCTTAGAGCTTCATTTGGACCAGGTAACATGCTAGTATAATCCTCTGAGATTATACACCATGGTTCATTAGTTAACCAATTAATATGCATGATTCCGTTAATTGCCCATATGTTGACCATTATGCCCTTTTCACCTTAAAACGTGATTTTTGAAAATGTAAAAGACTAGAAACCTTAATTACTGATATATAAACTTGTATGCAAAGTTTGACATCAGTTTGAGGTGTAGATTGAGAGTTATGCTCATTAGCGCAAAATGAAAGCTTTATGTTAATTAAATGGCGTAATTAGCATATAGTCTAGTTAAGCCTACTTTTTGATATCAAACTTATTACCCACTGATGTAATATATTATTTTGGTATTTTTGAAGATTTTTAATTAATTTTAGGCTGAGCATAACTCATAGTCGTAGGCTTAATGCGGTAATTGTCGGTTTTGCCCTTACGGGCCATAAAATGAGTTTTACATATCCAAACGACTCCAAACCTTTTGCTACTGATTCTAAATGATAAATAAATTATTTTAAGCCTTCTGTAATGATAAAAATATCAGCTTTATGTATCGAACCCGGAAATGGCTTATAATTGCCTTTTTAAGCGTTTTTAACGCATAGTATGTACTAAAACTATTTTAAACATACAAGGGTTGATACCTACTGATATTTGAGGCAAATTATAATATTTTAACAGTAAGCAAAGGTTGTTAAACTCAGACTTCAGTTTTGAGCTTTTTGGCTTATGTGAAATTACCAAAATACCCCCACGGGGCATAGTTTGGTTATAATTGATAAATTTCACATATATACTTTACCCTACTGTTATAACTCACTAAATTGACTATCTTTGCTGATTACATCAGACCGGTAACTCAGGATATTACTTAAACTCTTTTATCACAGTATAAATGACCAAACTACCCCTACGGGGCATAGTTTGTGTTTAAATTCATTTCGGGCATAATAAATGATATCTTACTGATGTCACAACATATTTGGAGCATATTAACCTAGGAAACCTATAAATGGCTCTCATTATTACCGTTACGCTTATTTCGCGTTCGGTTCGGTTTATGTAACAAGTTTACATGAATTAGCCGAAACGGGTCAAACCTTAACGGTTTTATCTCAAAATCCAGAACGTGTATGAAATACCCATATTAAGCAAGTCTCTGAACTTGTCAGGTTTAAATCACAATCTATCCGGTCTTCGCCTAATTGTGCGTACGAACCGTATCTTTGAAACTAGCCGGTCTAAGCTTAAGCTTAATTAAAGACCCGTTAGGTAAATACTTTTAACTTATTTTCCCTATACGGGCTTGGGTTACGGTATATAGAATACCGCTTGATCGGGCATCAAATCTTCCATCGTTGGGTGGTTAATTGAATAATTTGATCGGCTCGTTTAAACAGTCTTGTTACTTAAAGCCTTTGGAGACCATGTCCCGGATATCCTTGGCATCATTTTACGAAATGGCCACGACTTAAGCGCGGGGTGTAGGCGTACACCCGTCAGTGCACAAAAGAATAATGTGGTGTGTCTATTGATCTTTAACCCGGACAAGATCCGTGCTAGTGAACGCACAAGGAACATGTAATTCGTTCACAAGGTTATATATTTAAAATAATTCTCCCAAGTTAAATAAAAATGTTTATGCCACGTGCATCCAAATCAATTTTCAATCATTTTCCAAAATGAGTCAGTTGATTGTATTTACCAGTGTAAACTGACGTATTTTCCCAAAAAGATTAAATGCAGGTACTAAGCGTAATTGGCTGGGATTTCTCCTTGGCATCATTAGAAGTCTCGCAAGCTTAAGATGCCTGAAGTCTGTTGAACTATTGTTTCATATTTTATTTTCGATCCTTCTGTGGATAAACTTCTGAATATTGTGACATTTGATATTACAATATTAAATTCGGTTGTATTATATCTTTTAAATTGCTTCCGCTGTGCATATTAAATATTGTGTTGTTTGACTATTATGTTGCCAACCACGTCACGATACTCCCCACCGGGCCCACCGGTGACACGTGGAAATCGGGGTGTGACAATCGCGACAAGTGTCGGGGAGCTGTGACCAGATTAGGACAGGTGTAAAACCACCTTTTAAAACCAGTGGGCAGCCCCTAGAGTCGGTTATGTGAGTGTGGAAACCATTATCAGCGAAACCAGCAGCTAGAACCCAGTTTTTCTGAATCTGCACATCCCTCACGGCCCGCGTAAGGGTCTGTGTGACCTTACGCGGCCCGCCTTACAGCCCAGGTCAGCAAACAGCTTTCAATTAACGACAGAAATGGTCCCTGTGAGCTTTAAAAGTCATTTTAGGCACGTTTAAGGCCCGTTAACCTCCTTTTAAGGCTCCACTATGATGTTTAAACATTGGGGACATGAAACATGGTCAAAAACATGTCGGATGTCGGTCCGTTTGGCCGTATGGTCACGTTGTTTGTCTAATTACGAACGGACGCGAAAAACCATCCAAATTACGCGACGAATGGAATTTTATCAAGGCGATCACTAAAATAAAATATTTTAGTGCTTACATAAATTTTTGGGTGTCCGGAGATATTCAGATTGTGAGATATGCGCGAAAATGCAAACTTGTACACTTTTTGACACTTTTAGTCCCTGGTGGACTTGAAAGTTTATTTTTTTGCGCACCAAACACCTCTAAGCCTATATCTAAGCTATAGAAATGATAATTAGGGCATGTTTAACTCATGGACAATTTCCGGAAGGTCCGTTACCATACGAATCGACATACTTTTGCAGTTTGATGCAAATAGTCCTTAAATTGCGCAAAGTAGCGCGAAATGCCGTTTAATGTTATCCAAGCCTTCCATGGCCCATATTTATCCTTCCCAAGAATATACTTAAATATTAATACGCTCTCGTTCGCTTAGATGGTCACTGAAAGTCATAGATTCAAAAGTTGACGCTTTAGGTCCCTCTATTGCGCAAACTTGCGCATCTCATCATTTAATAGCATTGAAGCCTCATCTAATACATATTAGGAATTCTTGAAAGTATTATTAAATATCAAGATACTTCGGGTTCGCTAAAAGGTCATTTAGATGTATAATTAAACATATTGACACTTTTAGCCCCTCTAACTTGCATAGTTGCGCGTAATTTTACTTATAGGCATAAAAACTTTAGTCGGCCAATATTTGGCATTCCCGAGAGTATAATTAAATATTATTAAGCTCCCGGTTTGTTAAAATGTCACTCAGAGGTGAGAATTAACAGGTTGACGCTTTTAACCCTTCTTTGCGCAAACTTTCAATTATTTATGCAAACGGCTACACTCGATCGACAAGTGGCTCATTTGTGAATATAATCATCGTAAGAAACTTATTTTAGGTATGTTAACACTTCCAGTCCTTTCATAATCAATTTTTTTCGATTTATCAAAAAATTAGTCCCTAAATTTCAGTGTTTGACTTCATTAGGGTTTATTACACGTGTCAATACATCATTGGACGTGATTTTACGAGGTGTTACACTTTATCTTTAAACACTTCTGATACTAGAAAGGAATATATCAATGAAGTGACAAAGACATGGTAATATTGCATTCTCATCCTTACTAGCAAATATATCATGCATTTCTCTACTTGTCTTCTACTATGTAATGTTAAATTCGGGGCATCCCTTTTTATGGGTATTGTAATGTTAAAGTGCATCTGCCTGCTTTTTTCTAACACGTAATATTGTAGGGGAAAAGCTTGGATCACTTGAGACTGCGATTGAATGACATAGAGTTGGCCACTGAAAACTTTTCTGAAACCTACTGCATTGGGTCAGGTGGATATGGTACTGTGTACAAAGCAGAACTTGACCATTTTGATGGTATAAATGTTTCGGAAACTGAAGGAATGAGTAAAGGTGAATTGCGTAAGAAAAATAGTTCTGTAGCTATTAAGCGCCTCTATAGCAGAGTAGATAGACAAGGAGAACAAGGGTTTGTTGCAGAAATTGTAACACTTAGGTATTGTAAGCATCCGAACATTGTCCCTCTTTTAGGATTTTGTGACGAAAGACGTGAGTTGATTCTCGTTTACGAGAATGTTGCTAATGGAAGTCTTGATGATTATTTGGGTAACATGGATAACGTGACTAATCTTGTTTGGGCTCAACGTTTACAAATATGTCTTGATATAGCACATGGATTGAATTATCTTCACACCCGCAAACCAATGATATTACATCGAGATATAAAAAGTGCAAACATCTTACTGGATGATAGTTGGGTGGCAAAGATAACTGACTTTGGGCTTTCGAAGTTACAGTGTACAAATCAACAAGGTACCACCCTTGTTACCAACAATATTGCCGGTACAGAAGTGTACTTAGATCCAGAATATCTTAAAACTGGTAAGTTGAAAAAAGAATCAGATATTTACTCTTTTGGAGTTGTTCTATTTGAAATCTTGTGTGGGAGGTTGGCATATGATAAAAATTTTGGTGAGAAAGGCCTTCCATCAATAGCTCGACAACGTTTTAATGAAGGAACACCGAAGGGAATGGTAGATCCAAAATTAATGGAAGCTGATGAAATCATTTCTATGCTAAAAGGGGGTGTCAATCAGGATTCTCTAGAAACATTCTCAAAAATTGCATATCAATGTTTGGCAGATTCTCAATCTAGGCGTCCAACTATGGAACTCATCATCAAAGAACTTGAAAAAGCATTGAATTTTCAAGTAAGTAACATGTTTCAAAATTTAAATACCTTATTTGTTAGTTAGTTAACGTATGATCTATGTTCACATTTGTTTTTAAGGCACAAATCACAAACCAAAAAACTTTATGTTACAAACCTTATATAAAATATAAGACACCATTTGATGCAGGGATATCAGATATTATTTTATATTTATTTGAATTTCAATTTCCTAATATTTTGTTATTTAGTTTCCTATTTTATCTTTTTCATAGTTATAAATTAGGGTCTAGTGTTAATTGTTTATTCAGTTTTTGATTGAATTTTATAAAAAGAATTTTGTTCTTGGAACCTTTGGTTCGATTTATCGTCTTTGATTAATCATTATGCTTTTGAGCCATTTGAATGCACCCGAAACTGCATCAGTTGGTATCAGATTTGGTGTTCAAATGGCTCTGCGTGATGAGAACTACTTTTTTACTCGCAGAATCGCCGACAGAGGCAGCGATGAAATCGTGTTCGATTCGCAAGATCGCAAGATCCAGGAAACTGACCCAAAGGATGTCATCTGGGATGAGATCGTTGGGAAAGAGGAGCATCCTGAAGACTGCGATGGTTACAAGTTTCTGGAAACCGACTCAGAGGCTTTCATCCGGGATGAGAACTGTGGGAAGGAGGAGTATCCGGGGAATTGTAGCGTTATCTACCCCTCACCTCCTTGTTTTGATGAATACGGGGATGAGGAATAGTATTCGTGGTTTACCGGTGGTGATCCAAACTTACCAGGTGTTAGGGTTGAAGGTGTTACGGTTGAAAACGGAGGTGGTGCGATAACTTCCGGTGGTATGGAGGTGATAAATGGTCCGACGGCTTGTGGTAGGTCTCACTCACAGTCTGTGGTAAGTCCTTCCTTCATGCTGAAAGTAATGTTGGAATTAGTTGTTACACAAGATACGGAAGGGTTGTTTTTGGGAAGATCCATTAATGCTGATTATGAAGGGAGTCAACAAAACACGAAAGGTGCTCAAATTTGTTTGGGGTTCTTCGGACTTAATTATAGTGAGCCAAATGTTTGTTACAAATTAGCGACACAAGTGAAGATGAGACGAACCAATGCGCAATTTGACCCAGGTGGCACAGAATTAGAGTTGGGAGAGATGAGCTTTGAAGTTAACTTGCTTAGGTGGGTTGTGATGATAATAATGCAAAAGAATCAGAGTCATGTTCCTTTTGATCCAGGTGGGTTTGGTTCGAAGGCAAAACTCGAAGACGAGTTTTTTTCGAAGAGGGGGAGTAAATTAGAGTTGGGAGAGATGAGCTTTAAAGAATCAAATTCACAAATTGAAGGTCAAGATCAACCCCAAAACGAAATTCGAACCCGGATTAGTGATCCCCATTGTAAGGAGATCAAAAGGTATGTGAAATTTGATAAAAAAATCTCTATTTGAAATTCTCATGAACTTAGGGAATTAGAAATATGATGATGCATCTGTGTTATATTGATAAGAGTTAATTACTGTTTTCGTCCCTGTGGTTTGTAAAAAATCACTATTTCAGTCCATTAGTTTAAAAATTGCAACTTCAGTCCCTGTGGTTTCACTTTCGTAACCATTTCAGTCCACCTTGTAACCATTTCAGTCCTTGTACTTAACAGAATAATAGATTGAAATGGTTACGAAAGTGAAACCACAGGGACTGAAATGGTTACAAAAGTGAAACCACAGGGACTGAAATCACAATTTTTAAACTAATGGACTGAAATAGTGATTTTTGACAAACCACAGGGACGAAAACAGTAATTAACTCTATTGATAAAATATGAACCTCGTAATGTCTAGGAGCAAACCCTAGACAAATACAAGTTGAAATCATGTGTAATTTTAGTGAAATCTATGAACACCATTGTAGGTGATTAGTGGGTTATGTAGAACTTGATAAACACTAGGAAATTGGGAGTTGTTCTAGTGTAAATTGATAAATGTGAGGTTATTTCAGAATTATAGAGGCTAATATTTATGTTAGGAAGTTTGATTGATGAAATTTGGGCTATATGACAAGTTATGAACTTGTTAATAGATCATGTAAAATTCTGCCTATAAAGCGTTTGTATAAATGCCTCAAAGAAGGCTTGAAACAGAAATTTAAAGTTAAGACGCATAATTACGATGTTTTGGCAAATTATGTGATATTTGATTTAAAAGGAGTTCTAAACATGTTATGATTGAACTCTATAGGAAAGGACGCTGGAGCGTCAACTGGACAAGCCGGTGGCGACTTACGTTTGAAGGGCGTACTTTGAAGGTATGTAACTCGATTCGTTACATTGAGTAATTTGATAACTAGAATACATTTAGTTGCGTTGTAGAATAAAGGTTGTGTTTATGGAAGCGACAATGTTTGTTACTTAAATTAATAGGTTAAGAATCGGTTAAAAGCCGTTTGGTAGTCATTATAATGGTGGATTCCATAGATGTGCCAAACGGGTCGAATAATCAATTAGTGCGTGGCTAAATGCTTCGTAATATGGTTATTTGGTCCTTAGTTTTTGTTAATAATGGGTATGTTAGAATACGAAATTTTGGTGGCTTATTTTGCTTGGATGATGAACTCCATAAGGGCAAACTAATGGGTCATTAAGGGAAGGTACGAATCGGGTAACGGTAGTACCTTACTCGTAGATTTTGAGTCCGAGTGATAGGTAGTAAATTACTAAACACGCAAACCGGTATTTGGAGCGTGGGTGTGGAAATTAAGGAACCTGTGATTTGGGTCTTCTCATAATGAAGTGATGTCCCGTCCATGTGGGTTCAGGTGAAATAACCAAATCAGTCAAAACAGCAAAACTACAGAGGCTACCGTAAGTTACGGTAGCTACCGTAACTTACGGTAGAGATTAAAATGATACGGAAGCTTTCTACTGCCTTACGGCAGACCAGTGTTGCCCAGCGGCTACCGTAACTTACGGTGACTACCGTAACTTACGGTAGAGCCCTGTCACAATTGTTGAACTTTGCATATCTTAGCTAATCGAATCCGTTTTTGAGCGTAGTTCGATTATGCAAATTTTCTAAGAATTCTAATACTAATATTTGTCAAAATTTCCAGTTGTAGGTATTGAAAGTTCGTGGATGATGATCAAGTTGATGCTTCAATAACCGAACCCAAATTTTGGATGCTTCCGCGATAATCTAATCTAGATAAACTATGTGGTTTTGTAAATACTACTGAATGTCGGATGTTTCAAATCCAGTTATTTGACTATGTTAATTACTATGATGAAGTATAACTTAATTTACTAACTACGTTTTGAAATTTTTAATTTTGTTCTACGAATACCGCATTTTTTATGATTAAACAATGAAATTAAAAGACGAGTGTTACAAGTTGGTAATCAGAGCTTAAGGTTGTCAACAAAGTGTTCGGTTCATGCTTGATCAATCATCCGGTAAGAATTAATTAGTTATTTAGTAGATCTTATCATACGTGAGAAAAAGAAATGTGAATCAATGTGCACGGGAAAAGTGTGTTAAGACACTCAAACCCGGAAGGTGCACTAAATGAGAACGGTTAAAGCAAGTTATGAACTTGACTAAACCGAAGCGAATAAAGCATGCATTATAAATGAAATGTTTAACAATTGGTATAAACATTTCAGTTTCACGATGACGGAAAAGAACAACAGTGATGCGGTGCCAATAGTCACCGAACAAATGAAAGAGGTGATTGCCGAAGAGGTAGGAAACGCAATAGAGAATAGTCTATCGGGTTTCATAGACAAAATTCAAAATACGGTGCTATCATTGGTCGAAGAACGAGTTAAAAGGTTCGAAGATAATGTCAACCTTGTGAAAGAAAAACCCGCGGAACGTAAAGGATGTTCGTATAAAGAGTTTATGGCGTGTAAACCGCCAATTTACAACGGGGAGGTCGACCCGATAATATGCCAAAGATGGCTAAGCGATGTAGAAGGGGTGTTTGAAAGGACCCACTGCGACGTGAGTGACTATGTTGCTCACGGAACGGGTCAATTGAGGGGTCAAGCCAAGGATTGGTGGGACAACAAAAAGAAGGAAATGGGAGCCGAAGCGGCAAGGGTCATGACTTGGGATGAGTTTAAGGTGCCATTCCTTAAACACCATAGTCCCAAGGCGGTTATCAACAGGATCAAAGAAGAGTTCATCCAGTTAAGACAAAAGGGTGAAACAATTGATAAAATCACGGGTATCTTTATGGATAGGCTGAGATTTTGTGACGAGTTGGTCACTACTGAAAAGCAGAAGATATATTACTATTACAACATGTTAAGCGCTGAATACCGGGAGTTCATGACTCCCTCAAAGTATGAAACCCTCACGGAAATTATCAACACCGCCAGGGAGCGGGAGATCGAGTTGAAGAAACAAATCGAGAGGGGCGAACGAAGGGCGCATGATGCGAATCCAAGCTCTACAAAGAAGGTTAGAACAGCTGAAACGACAAAGAAAACTGATGTAAAGGGTGGGTCGCCAAGTTGCAAAATCTGTGGAAAAGGGCACAAGAGTGAGTGCCGTTTCAAGGACAAGACGTGCCCTATATACGGAAAGACGGGGCACACAACATCTCTATGTCCGGGTAAAGTTTCAGTTTGTTACAAATGCTATCAGCCCGGCCACAAAAAGTCTGAATGCCCAGACTTATTTGGAAAGAAAGACACCAACGATTCTCCAGCAGAAGCTCCAAAGGCGAAGGCTATGTCCTTCCGAGTTACAGCAGCTGAAGCGAAAATAGAACCCGATGTGGTCTCAGGTATATTCGCAATAAATTCGATTCCTGCACGTGTATTATTTGATACGGGTGCGAATAAATCCTTTATTTCACATGGATTTATTCGACATCCTTCATTTGTATTGACAAAATTACCTATGCCTTTAGAGGTTGAGATAGGAGATAATAAAAGTTTCATAGTATGTGATGTCTGTCAAAGCTGCAAATTAAGTATCGATGATGAGGAATACTTGATAGATCTAATTCCAATGTCTATGGGAGAGTTTCAAGTGGTTGTAGGGATGGATTGGCTATCTCGACACCATGCAAAGGTCGTGTGTTTCCGTAAGGAGATAAAGCTAACATCTCCGAGCGGAAAACACGTCACAATCTACGTCGAAAAGGGAGGCAATCCTATAATATGCTCGATGATGAGAGCTCACAAGCTCATGAGGCATGGATGTAAAGCATTTATGATATACGCGAATGAGCCTGAGAAAGAATTACCGAAGATTGCAGATGTACCAGTGGTACGTGACTTTGAAGATGTATTTCCGGAAGATTTACCGGGAATGCCGCCCGAGCGGTGTGACACCCTGACCGGAGGCGGAAAAGTCAAGGGCATCACGAAACATGGCAGAATGCATTTGAGCACATGATGATTAAATTAAGTTGAAATATAGTTTAGATTCAATTAAAGAGATTGCATTCACATCCGAGTAAATAAGAGTACATAAACAAAATACATCATAACAAATTGTTTCACAAATGATAGATTCGGATTTAATCTAAGGCATAAACTTGATCAATCCTATATGAAATATTCTTGCAAATCATAGCATCAAACATTGTCACCTGAAACATATGTTAGAAAAAATATTGAGTCAACAAACGGTTGAGTGAATTCATAGGTTTTGTTAGGCAAAAATAACAATGTGATATGGAAATGGTTTAACACTGTGGCATGTGATATGTCTTTAAGCAAAAGAGTAATACAAGTAGTCACTTGGTGGTACATTCAAACATTCGTTATGACGTAACACGGGTCTATCACCACACTTCCAAAAAGTTTCACATGAGTATCAACAACAACAATTGCAACAAATAGTTTCACTGGAAGTGAGATGGGGCGTCACACCTATAGCACTATAATATAACCGTTGGGCTTTTGCAAGTTAATGAACGTAAACGCGTTAAAGAAACAACAACAAGTATTAAGCAAATGCAAGGACAATCGGGATATCCACAAATAGAAAATAAGTTTGTATCACATTGTATCATATGTTTCATCCCAAAAATAATGTAAAAAGGGACTATGAACTCACCTTGATTGCGGGTAAGTCCAAACACGTATGTAATTGTAAGAGTTTTTTTTGGAAACAAGATTTCACGTCACTCTAATTGATTGAACATGCAACAATATAGAATGTGTATCAACAATAATGTTTAATTGAATAGGCGGAAATCCTAAATCTATAGGATTCGGTAGGGTTTTGTCTAAACGGTAACTATGTAGTTTGGATAACCTAGTAAGAGGACTTGGAAAATGAATATGATATAAAGGAATTATTTATGGAAAATATTTATTTAAAATAAATAATATAACTGCAAAAATATATAATTGATTTAATATAACATTTGTAATAATAAATCAATAAATCAAATATAATTAACTAGTATAATTAAAAAACATAGTTAAATAATTGATTATGATCAAAATATTTTACAAGTGATATGAAAATTATAAATTAATTTAGATGGTTTAAAATATATATTATTTGAAAAATGATAAATATTTTGTTTGAAAGAATTAATATGATAATTATATAACTAATTATCAAAATAATGATATTAAATATGAATAATTAAAAATAACATTTTTAATTATTGAACTTGAATATCACTGACATAAAATAATTATTATGGCCTTGGAATCATTTTAAATAAATAAAATGAATTAAAGTGGTTAAAATATCAATAAATAAGTTTATATAAATTAAAAAAATTCAGATTCTAAATTTATATGAACTCAGAATAATGCATGTTTTGAAATAAAAATAATTTTGGAGAAAATTTATATAGTTATATAATTTAAATACATTAAATTAAACTATATTTATAAGTAATAAAACTGATTTAATTATATAAATATCAAAATTATATAAAATATCAGTAACAATATTATTTTTGTAAAGATTATCACTTAAAATAATTAATCTGAAAATTTCAGTATTTATTTCCTAAAAATTGATTTATTATGAAATATTTAATAATAAACTGTTTTAATATCATAAAAATTAGTTTTATAAATAAATTGACTAACTTTATATTTTTAATAAAAGTAATAGTGTCTAATAATGTTATAAAAATTATTGAAATGTTAAAAATATTAAAAATAAAAGAAATAAGAATGATTGGTTGTCCCCGGATTCGAACCCGGGTCAACTGATTAGAAAACAACACACACAACCACTGGGCTAGGCCTAGTGCTTGTTTATAAGTTTAGTTTAATTAAAATAATTACAGAAATGAAATAGGTCATCTTCCCCAATTATACAATCAGAGTCAAACAGAAAGGTCAAACCCTTTCTATTCTCGATCAAATTCAAGTTTTAAGTTAAATTGAACATCAGTACACATTGTATAACCGAAAACAATTAAATTGGCAAAGATTGAACTGACCGGTACCGTGTGAATCGGTGAAACGAAAAACTCCGGCGACTGGCACTGTTCCGGCAAGTTGCAGGTTTCTGTTTTGACTAAATACGAAGTTTTGGGGGATTGTGAAGGGTGTAAGAGGTTCATGGGAGTCTGAGTGATTTAAATAGCATTCAAATTCGATCTCAGATCCAACAATTCATAGTGGATTCGATCCGTTTTGATTTTTAAATAAAAAGTTCGTTTTTACAGTAATTTGGCACGAAAATGTGTCGAATTGAAGTGCGAATTGGGTTGGCAATGGGTTGGGGACGTTCTGGACAGATCAAAAGGTGTTAAACAATTCGAAATGGGTCGAAGATGGGCTACTGATCTGTGTTCGATTTATTTATTATATTTAATTCCTAATGTGTATATAAGTATATTATAGTTTCATATAATAACTGAATGAGGGCTTAGCCCGACCGGTCACGTGTTCGTTTGTTTAGTGGGGTGTCGCGGGCTCGAGTATCTTGTGGCTGGTTCAACCCTTTTTGTTTTTGAATTAAAATTAATTAAATATTAAAATCCTAAATAGTGCATAAATGAATTTAAGTTTCATATTCTAACAGCTCCTAGTAGGAGGATAAACTGGTTAAGGCGTTGCGGTTCTAACCGAGAGGTCACGAGTTCGAATCCCACAAGGGCCGGTTCTTTAAAGAAGACCCCCTTTTTGTGCGATTTTTGAATATTTACACTTTGGTCCCTGAAGTTTCAATTTTTACAAAAATAGTCCCTATAGTTTTGAAAAGTTGCATAAACAGTCCCTATACTTTCATAAAAAGTACATAATTGGTCCCTGACGTTTTGAAAATTGACACAAATAGTCCCTGTACTGTTCAGTTAAGTATGCTAACTGAGTTAATGTTTAAAGAAGAACACATTTATAAAAGGACTAACACAGTTAGGGTTTTCAGTTTATATAAGTTTAAAAATAACAGTTTTGGTCCCTACAGTTTAAGTTTAAGAAAATGACCATTTGAACCCTAGACTTTTTAAAACAATTTATATATTTCTTTTATAAAATAAGTTTCAAAAATTACAAAAAGAACCCTAAACTTGTAGTTTGAAATAATTGCACTTTAACCCTTGTATTTATATAGTTTCAAAAATGACAATTTAGTCCCTGGATTTGTACTTTCAAATAATTACGGTTTTAGTCCTTGAACTTAAAAAGTAATAGATTTCAAGCAGGTTTTAAAGAATGTCAAATAGGTCCCTCAACTAGTAGTTTCACAAGTAGTCACAATAAACCTTTATAGTTTATGTAACCGTGTTTAATAGCATAAAAACTCAACAAATTTGAAATTGTTTCACGTGTTTGTATTGGTATGAGCACAAAGCAAGTAGGATCAAATAAGTTTCATTCCCGATACGGTAATTGTTACAATGCAAGTCAAAACAAATACAAGTGTGAAAACCAAGGTGGTTACAATCTCCCCTACTTTATGAAATTTCGTCCCGAAATTTATTCGAAAGAGACCGTAGAATGTAATTGTAATGATTGAAAAGATTAAGTAAGGAGTTTGTTTCTAGAGCATCTTGTGGTGTTGATAGTTTTTGAAGAATCTATGAGCATCATTGAGTGTATAGAGATTGTTTTGTATATCACTATGTTATACTAAATTTGAAAAAAAATTGATAGTCTATTATGATGTGAACAATTTACATTTGAAATAAATCATGTAATAAATCAAATTCAGACTCAGAACTATAAGGTGGTGGAGGTGGTAGTGTCAGTTGCATCTGAGCAGCTAATTGTCCTAGCATGTCTTCCAACCATTTATTTCTTTCTGTCAGCCATTTTATTTGTTGAGACAAATTTCAAACCTGATCGTTTAATCTAGTCACTTCGACTCCCATTGATTCTGGAGGTAGGTTCATTTGAGGCACCGTACTTGGGCCTGCTATATCAGTTGGTGGCAGTTGTTTTTCTACTTCATTTAATAGTGACTGGAAAAACTGTGGCTGTAATGGTGATTGCAAAAATGATTCCGATGCTAACTGTTCTTGGATCATCATGTTTTCATCAAACAAAGTTTCTTGCATCGTTAAATCCTCCTCGAAAACTAACGGTGAGGAGTTTTGTAAGACGTTTGGTGTTAATGGTTGGGATAGGTTAGTTGTAATATGTTCTTGTATGTGTGGCAGCTGTGGTTGCAGATCAAATCGATAAAAAGACGATTGAGGAAGCTGCAACAATGATTGTTGTAAATTTTGTGTGGAGGTACTTTCTAAGATAACTGGAGCTCCCTCCGACTGGAATGGTTGAGTTGGTGTATAAATATGAACAGGGGTTAGCCTAACGGTGTGAAAATTTACAATCCCATGTGCCTTTGGTGGAGATAATCCTTGGATAATCTGATCACTTAAGACACCTAATGATTTTGCTATTTTTGTAATGTAAGACCCTCCCATGAGACTTCTCAGAGGATTTGTTTGTTGACTAAAAAAATATGTAGCAAGCTTGTGGGCAATATTACAAGGAACTTGCTCAAAAATACTATGCAGATGGAAAAGTTCGGTTGATCTAACCCTTTGTTGATTATACTTGCGCCCCGTGATAGTGTTGGCTAAAACACGGTGCATATATCGATAACGAGGGTCTGTGAAGTTCATAAAATTATTGTTGCCACACCATTCTTTTGATGATGGCATCGCCAATATTCCGTCATTTCCGCGGAGGAATAAGAGGTTGATGCCTCCGTAAAAATGGGTTGTTTAACTTCTTCATCTGTATATATGCCCAGATGAACTGCGAATCCTGTTAATGACATAGTATGAGGTTGCGCACAAAGTCGAAAATGAATTGATTCATTGGTAAGACTTTTATTATATTTGAAATAGAAAGTGGACAAGAACTCATATACCAGTTCATCGTATGATGGTTCTAGGATGTCGAAGAAACGGCGCCAGGGCGTATTAGGTGGTAGTAATCCTGCCATTAAACCACTGGGATCAAACATCCCCATTCGATGCTAATCAATACCGCTAATAGTAAAAACTTCAAGATGCTTGAGTTTTTGATACCTCTCTCGATTGGGTAAATCAGTAAACCGAAGGAATGGATGAATTTCTGCTGCATTTGAAGATTCAGCATATGCTACTGGGAAATTTGTCATTGGAATATTGGGTTTTGTTGAACTAAGAAAAGTTTGGGTATGAGTTATTTTGGGTATGTGTTGAATTATATCAGAAGTTGTAGTTCTTGTGTAGATTAGCTCGAGTAGTGAGTTTCTTATATAGATAAGGAAATTTCAGCTTACACCATACGATCGGTTAAGGCTCCCATGATACGTTCTAAAACAGTTTACTGCAGCTAGTTTGAAAATTTGAATTTGAAAATGTATGATCTCGAGAAAATTTTAAATTTTTAAAAAGAGGGGATTGTATCGTATAAAATTGATAATAGTAAAACGTAGGTTGATTAAAACTTGGATTGTTCCAAAATGGAACTTTGTCTAAATAATAAAAAAAGTCCTTTCGGATTAGGGTAACGTGCTTTGGCCTATAGGTATTTTGTACTCTCTTCGATAGTCCCCAGGTGGGCAAACTGGTCCGTTAATTTGGATTTGTATGAATTGCCAGCCTAGACACGACGTCCCGTCTACCGGTGCTTACCCTTCCAGTTACTACACGTTTCCATTCGATCGAAAATTTGAAACTTTGGCGAGATTGAAAATCGAGGAGTAGAACTAGCTATCAAGGTGTGGATGTCACTCCTATCTTGACAATTTCATTCCTAAAATGTGGATGTTACTTACCAAGCTCAAATTCCGACTTGTTGGTAAGAATCCACAAGAATATGAAATGGAAATTTCCGTCAAGATAAGGAACTCAATCCTATCTTGATGATATGTCTCCATTTGTTGTTATAAGAAATATAAACAAAATTTTATGAAATCATGCATATGTATAAATGTAGGAAAAAGATTTAGGGTCTGTTTGGTATGGGGTAATGGAATAGACGGGGGAATGGAATGGACGAGGTAATGGAATGGATGAGGTAATGGAATTGATCATTACCATTCCATGTCTTGTTTGGTTGCCATGTGAGAATGGAATGAAGTATTACTTTTTGTTGTTTGGTATGCGGGAAAAGACGAAGGAATAAAATCGGATGGCGGTGGTCAGTGATGGGCGGTGATGGTGGGAAGTGATAGGTGGCAGTTATAGCGGTGACGGTGGTTGGCGGTGGTGGTGGGTGGAGACGGCGGCAAGTGGTGACAGCGGTGGTGGGTAACCGGGGTGGTGGTGGTGGTGGGTGACCGTGGAGGTGGGTGGCGGCAGTGGTCAGAGGTGGTAGCGGCGACGGTGGTCGCAGGTGGTAGCGACGGTGGCGGTGGTGGCGGTAGATAGCTTTGTCGGAGGTTGGTGGCGACGACGACAATAATCAGAGGTGGCAGCAGCGATGGTCGAAGGTGGGTGGTGGCGGTGATCGGAGGTTGCAGCGGCGACGATGGGTGGCAGCGACGGCGGTGGCGGCGGGTGGTGGTCGGTGGCAGTGGTGGCGGGTGGTGGTGGGTGACGGCGGTGGATGAAGGTGGTGGTGGGTGGTGTCAACGGGGGTGGGTTGTGGTGTTGTTAATGAAAGGTGAAAAGGGAATGGAATGGAAAAAAAACAGGGGGGATGGATGGAATGATTTTGAGGGAATGGAATGCATTTTGGAATGAGCGATTCCATTCCATTGACCAACCAAACACTATTTTCTTCATTCCTTCACAATGGTCCATTCCATTCCACCTCTCATTCCTGCATACCAAACGCTACCTTAGTATAAAATAAATAACAGAATCACGTGTTTGATTTAAAATTTGGATGGTTCCAAAACGGAATTTTGACTAACCAAAGTGGTCGAAAAGTCTTTTGAATTTGAGAAGCATGCCTTGGCCTAATAGGTGGAATACTCTCGCCGACAAGTCGGTTAACGGTATTTACCCATCCGGTTACTACATGTCCCAAATCAATCGAAATTTCAAGACTTGGCGAGATTTATGAGAAAATCAAGGAGTGGAACTAGTCGACAAGGTGCGGGTTTCACCCCTAACTTGGCGATTTCGTATCCTAAGTGTGGTTGGTACTCATCGGGTCAAAATTTAATTTCAACACCACTAGAATTCAAAATTGAAATTCTTCATCAAGATGAGGACTTCACTCCTAGCTTGATGATGAATCTCGTATAAAAGAATAGGTAGATTGAGAGTCGTTCACCAAATTATGGGTTTCACTCCTATTTTGGTGAATTTGTCTCGTTTGTATAATACAAGTGTTTGCGGATTTAGAATAGTCGAGTAAAATGAAGAAAAGCGTATGTTGAAGATTAAGCAAACAAGTATAAACATGTCAAGAATGGCACATAAAGAATGAAGTATTAGAACAAATATTAACACAAAATAAAACATGTATTGACACATAAGAATAGTATGTCAAGTATTAACACATAAGTGACGTACATGTTTAAAGGTCCAAAAGATAATAAATAATGAGCAAATAAAGTAACATGCAAGTAGTTCAAGCAAAGCATGAGAATTTAAAAATCAGAGGAGGTTTTGAAAATAATCACTTAAGGATAGGTGATGAGCATTTGTAAAATCTAAAGATGAGATCCGTGGTGACGAGGCATTGGTTACAAAAGATAAGGATAGGGATGAAGACAAAGGCAAAGATAACGGAAGAGTTTGCTAATGGAAAGTGTCCTAGGTAAGTTATAGTCTAGGTCAAAGTATTACTAATAACCTAAATCCCTATAACCATGGCTCTGATATCAATATGTGACACCCTGACCGGAGGCGGAAAAGTCAAGGGCATCACGAAACATGGCAGAATGCATTTGAGCACATGATGATTAAATTAAGTTGAAATATAGTTTAGATTCAATTAAAGAGATTGCATTCACATCCGAGTAAATAAGAGTACATAAACAAAATACATCATAACAAATTGTTTCACAAATGATAGATTCGGATTTAATCTAAGGCATAAATCTTGATCAATCCTATATGAAATATTCTTGCAAATCATAGCATCAAACATTGTCACCTGAAACATATGTTAGAAAAAATATTGGGTCAACAAACGGTTGAGTGAATTCATAGGTTTTGTTAGGCAAAAATAACAATGTGATATGAAAATAGTTTAACACTGTGGCATGTGATATGTCTTTAAGCAAAAGAGTAATACAAGTAGTCACTTGGTGGTACATTCAAACCTTCGTTATGACGTAACACGGGTCTATCACCACTCTTCCAAAAAGTTTCACATGAGTATCAACAACAACAATTACAACAAATAGTTTCACTGGAAGTGAGATGGGGCGTCACACCTATAGCACTATAATATAACCGTTGGGCTTTTGCAAGTTAATGAACGTAAACGCGTTAAAGAAACAACAACAAGTATTAAGCAAATGCAAGGACAATCGGGATATCCACAAATAGCAAATAAGTTTGTATCACATTGTATCATATGTTTCATCCCAAAAATAATGTAAAAAGGGACTATGAACTCACCTTGATTGCGGGTAAGTCCAAACACGTATGTAATTGTAAGAGTTTTTTTGGAAACAAGATTCCACGTCACTCTAATTGATTGAACATGCAACAATATAGAATGTGTATCAACAATAATGTTTAATTGAATAGGCGGAAATCCTAAATCTATAGGATTCGGTAGAGTTTTGTCTAAACGGTAACTATGTGGTTTGGATAACCTAGTAAGAGGACTTGGAAAATGAATATGATATAAAGGAATTATTTATGAAAAATATTTATTTAACATAAATAATATAATTGCAAAAATATATAATTGATTTAATATAACATTTGTAATAATAAATCAAATATAATTAACTAGTATAATTAAATAACATAGTTAAATAATTGATTATGATCAAAATATTTTACAAGTGATATAAAAATTATAAATTAATTTAGATGGTTTAAAATATATATTATTTGATAAATGATAAATATTTTGTTTGAAAGAATTAATATGATAATTATATAACTAATTATCAAAATAATGATATTAAATCTGAATAATTAAAAATAACATTTTTAATTATTGAACTTGAATATCACTGACATAAAATAATTATTATGGCCTTGGAATCATTTTAAATAAATAAAATGAATTAAAGTGGTTAAAATATCAATAAATAAGTTTATATAAATTAAAAAAATTCAGATTCTAAATTTATATGAACTCAGAATAATGCATGTTTTGAAATAAAAATAATTTTGGAGAAAATTTATATAGTTATATAATTTAAATACATTAAATTAAACTATATTTATAAGTAATAAAACTGATTTAATTATATAAATATCAAAATTATATAAAATATCAGTAACAATATTATTTTTGTAAAGATTATCACTTAAAATAATTAATCTGAAAATTTCAGTATTTATTTCCTAAAAATTGATTTATTATGAAATATTTAATAATAAACTGTTTTAATATCATAAAAATTAGTTTTATAAATAAATTGACTAACTTTATATTTTTAATAAAAGTAATAGTGTCTAATAATGTTATAAAAATTATTGAAATGTTAAAAATATTAAAAATAAAAGAAATAAAAATGATTGGTTGTCCTCGGATTCGAACCCGGGTCAACTGATTAGAAAACAACACACACAACCACTGGGCTAGGCCTGGTGGTTGTTTATAAGCTTAGTTTAATTAAAATAATTACAGAAATGAAATAGGTCATCTTCCCCAATTATACAATCAGAGTCAAACAGAAAGGTCAAACCCTTTCTATTCTCGATCAAATTCAAGTTTTAAGTTAAATTGAACATCAGTACACATTGTGTCGAATTGAAGTGCGAATTGGGTTGGCAATGGGTTGGGGACGTTCTGGACAGATCAAAAGGTGTTAAACAATTCGAAATGGGTCGAATATGGGCTACTGATCTGTGTTCGATTTAATTTATTATATTTAATTCCTAATGTGTATATAAGTATATTATAGTTTCATATAATAACTAAATGAGGGCTTAGCCCGACCGGTCACGTGTTCGTTTGTTGAGTGGGGTGTCGCGGGTTCGAGTCTCTTGTGGCCGATTCAACCCTTTTTGTTTTTGAATTAAAATTAATTAAATATTAAAATCCTAAATAGTGCATAAATGAATTTAAGTTTCATATTCTAACAGCTCCTAGTAGGAGGATAAACTGGTTAAGGCGTTGCGGTTCTAACCGAGAGGTCACGAGTTCGAATCCCACAAGGGCCGGTTCTTTAAAGAAGACCCCCTTTTTGTGCGATTTTTGAATATTTACACTTTGGTCCCTGAAGTTTCAATTTTTACAAAATGGCCCCTATAGTTTCGAAAAGTTGCATAAACAGTCCCTATACTTTCATAAAAAGTATATAATTGGTCCCTGAGGTTTTGAAAATTGACACAAATAGTCCCTATACTGTTCAGTTAAGTATGCTAACTGAGTTAATGTTTAAAGAAGAACACCTTTATAAAAGGACTAACACAGTTAGGGTTTTCAGTTTATATAAGTTTAAAAATTACAGTTTTGGTCCCTACCGTTTAAGTTTAAGAAAATAACCATTTGAACCCTAGACTTTTTAAATAATTTATATATTTATTTTATAAAATAAGTTTCAAAAATTACAAAAAGAACCCTAAACTTGTAGTTTGAAATAATTGCACTTTAACCCTTGTATTTATATAGTTTCAAAAATGACAATTTAGTCCCTGGATTTGTACTTTCAAATAATTACGGTTTTAGTCATTGAACTTAAAAAGTAATAGATTTCAAGCAGGTTTTAAAGAATGTCAAATAGGTCCCTCAACTAGTAGTTTCACAAGTAGTCACAATAAACCTTTATAGTTTATGTAACCGTGTTTAATAGCATAAAAACTCAACAAATTTGAAATTGTTTCACGTGTTTGTATCGGTATGAGCACAAAGCAAGTAGGATCAAATAAGTTTCATTCCCGATACGGTAATTGTTACAATGCAAGCCAAAACAAATACAAGTGTGATAACCAAGGTGGTTACAAGCGGGAGGTAGAGTTCGGAATTGAATTAGTTCTGGGCGCGAAACCCGTGGCAAAAGCACCATACCGACTTGCACCATCAGAGTTACAAGAATTAATGTCGCAGATTCAAGACTTGCTCGATAAAGGATTCATAAGGCCGAGTGTGTCTCCTTGGGGCGAGCCCGTGCTATTCGTGAAAAAGAAGGACGGAAGCATGCGCATGTGTATCGATTATCGGGAGTTAAATAAACTCACGGTAAAGAATCGATACCCGCTTCAGAGAATAGATGATCTATTCGACCAATTACAAGGTGCGAACTGGTTTTAAAAAATTGACCTTAGATCGGGGTATCACCAACTAAGAGTCAAGGAGGAGGATGTACCGAAGACGGCTTTCCGCACGAGATAAGGACATTACGAGTTCCTCGTGATGTCATTCGGGCTGACAAATGCACCCGCGGCTTTCATGGACCTCATGAACCGGGTTTGCAAGCCAATGTTGGATAAATCGGTAATCGTGTTTATCGGCGATATTCTGGTATACTCAAAAAGTGAAACAGAACATGCACGCTACTTACAAGAGGTGTTAGAGACACTCAGGCAAGAAAAGTTGTATGCGAAATTCTCAAAATGCGCCTTTTGGTGGCGAGAGGTGCAATTCCTCGGCCACATCATAAGCGCCAATGGAATATTGGTAGATCCTTCAAAGATAGAGGCCGTGTCAAAATGGAGCTCTCCGAAGAATACCTCGGAAATTAGAAGCTTCTTAGGGCTTGCGGGGTACTACAGGAGATTCATTCAAGATTTCTCCAAGATTGCGTCGCCGCTAACTAAGTTAACCCGGAAGGAGGAAAAGTTCATTTGGGGTGTTGAACAAGAAAGAGCGTTTCAAACGTTAAAAGAGAAGTTAACTCAAGCTCCGGTATTAACGTTGCCGGACGGAGTCGAAGACTTGGTGGTTTATTCGGATGCCTCACTATCGGGGCTCAGATGCGTTTTGATGCAACGGGGCAAAGTTATAGCTTATGCCTCGAGGCAACTGAAAATACACGAAAAGAAATATCCCACGCACGACCTCGAATTGGCTGCGGTGGTGTTTGCGTTAAAAATATGGAGGCACTATTTATATAGGGTAAAGTGCACCATATTCACCGATCACAAGAGCTTAAAATATTTCTTCGATCAGAAGGAGCTAAATATGCGACAAAGGCGATGGTTAGAAACGGTGAAAGATTTTGACTTTGAAATACATTACCACCCCGGAAGGGAAAATGTGGTGGCGGACGCCCTGAGCAGAAAAGCGGATTATTTCCCATTACGAGTAAGGTCGATGCAGCTTGTCGTGACCTCGGGTATACTTGTCGGATGGAAAGAATGGATTGAAGACTCGATCCGGAAGAATTTGGGTCCCGAATTCTTGTGGGGTTAAGACGCTACTACTCGATGAAGCACATAAATCCCGATATTCTATTCATCCGGGTGCGACCAAGATGTATAACGATCTGAAACAAAATTATTGGTGGCCCGGAATGAAGAGGGATGTAGTAAAATACATGGAGAAGTGCTTGACTTGTCTACAAGTCAAGGCGGAACACCAGAAACCATATGGAAAGCTGCAACCTTTGGAGATCCCGGTCTGGAAATGGGAACATGTCACTATGGACCTGTTGACCAAACTACCTAAAACGATTCGGGGATTTGATGCTATATGGGTGATTGTGGATAGATTGACGAAGAATGCCCATTTTATTCCTATACGTGAGACATATACTTCGGAAAAGATGTCCGAGGTATATACAAACGAAATAGTGGCACGTCACGGAGTACCGGTATCCATTGTGTCGGACAGAGATACCCGGTTTACTTCAAACTTCTGGAGAGATTTTCAAGAACAGATGGGAACAAAACTATTTATCAGTACCGCGTACCATCCTCAAATGGATGGACAGAGTGAAAGAACAATACACACCCTGGAGGATATGCTGAGAGCGTGTATCTTCGATTTTGGGGGCAGTTGGGATGTGTATCTGCCATTAGCAGAGTTCTCATATAACAACAGTTATCACGCCAGCATCGGCATGGCCTCGTATGAGATGTTGTATGGTAGGAAATGTAGAACCCCGGTATGTTGGGGTGAAGTGGGTCCACGTGAACTAGCCCACAAGGAAATTGTCCAAGCCACTAACGAGAAAATCGAGGTGGTGCGAGCTCACTTGAAAGCGGCCCAAGATAGGCAAAAGTCTTATGCCGACAAAAGACGAAGACCGATTGAATTTCAAGTAGGCGAAGTAGTTATGTTAAAGGTATCCCCATGGAAAGGCGTGATCCGATTCAGGAAGAGAGGGAAACTAAGCCCGAGATTTATCGGACCATTTAAAATCATTGAACGGGTTGGTAAGGTAGCGTACCGTCTCGAATTACCTGAAGAATTTAGTGGAATACATAACACGTTCCACGTATCACATCTTCGGAAATGCCTAGCTGACGAAGCCGCTTATATCCCCTATGAAGACATCGAGGTGGACAATAGCCTTAATTACGCGGTGAAGCCAATTGCGATTTTAGATCGCAAGGTAAAGAATTTGAGGAACAAAGAAATTGATCAAGTAAAAGTCAAATGGGAGCATAGAAAAGGCTCGGACACAACATGGGAGTCCGAAGAAGAGATGCGGCGTCTCTACCCAACACTGTTTGGTACGTATTTCCGGTTTCGAGGACGAAACCCTCTTAAGGGGGTGAACTTGTAACACCCCGAAAATATAAATCCTCATACTTAAATAAAAGGTCGGTGAATAAATAAGTACAACTAACTAGGATTAAAAATAACCTAGTTAGACAAAAGCCTAGTGATGACTCATAAGTGGGTTAAAAACACTAAAAATACAAACTAAGGAATGTAGAGGAGCCAAACTTGTTAAACCTGAAATTGGATTTAATTAAACAAATAACTAAACACCAAACACACACAAAAGTGTGTGTCTGATCGACACAAGCAGGGGGCGACCAGGAGAAGAACTCCAACCCTAGTTCTTGTATAAATTCACAAATTGAAGGTCAAGATCAGCCCCAAAACGAAATTCGAACCCGGATTAGTGATCCCCATTGTAAGGAGATCAAAAGGTATGTGAAATTTGATAAAAAAATCTCTATTTGAAATTCTCATGAACTTAGGGAATTCGAAATATGATGATGCATGTGTGTTATATTGATAAAATATGAACCTCGTAATGTCTAGGAGCAAACCCTAGACAAATACAAGTTGAAATCATGTGTAATTTTAGTGAAATCTATGAACACCATTGTAGGTGATTAGTGGGTTATGTAGAACTTGATAAACACTAGGAAATTGGGAGTTGTTCTATTGTAAATTGATAAATGTGAGGTTATTTCAGAATTATAGAGGCTAACATTTATGTTAGGAAGTTTGATTGATGAAATTTGGGCTATATGACAAGTTATGAACTTGTTAATAGATCATGTAAAATTATGCCTATAAAGCGTTTGTATAAATGCCTCAAAGAAGGCTTGAAACTGAAATTTAAAGTTAAGACGCATAATTACGATGTTTCAGCAAATTATGCGATATATGATTTAAAAAGAGTTCTAAACATGTTATGATCGAACTCTATAGGAAAGGACGCCGGAGCGTCAAGTGGACAAGCCGGTGGCGACTTGCGTTTGAAGGGCGTAATTTGAAGGTATGTAACTCGATTCGTTACATTGAGTAATTTGATAACTAGAATACGTTTAGTTGCGTTTTAGAATAAAGGTTGTGTTTATGGAAGCGACAATGTTCGTTACTTAAATTAATAGGTTAAGAATCGGTTAAAAGTCGTTTAGTAGTCATTATAATGGTGGATTCCATAGATGAGCCAAACTGGTCGAATAATCAATTAGTGCGTGGCTAAATGCTTCGTAATATGGTTATTTGGTCCTTAGTTTTTGTTAATAATGGGTATGTTAGAATACGAGATTTTGGTGGTTTAGTTTGCTTGGATGATGAACTCCATAAGGGAAAACTAATGGGTCATTAAGGGAAGGTACGAATCGTGTAACGGTAGTACCTTACTCGTAGATTTTGAGTCCGAGTGATGGGTAGTAAATTACTAAACACGCAAACCGGTGTTGGGAGCATGGGTGTGGAAATTAAGGAACCTGTGATTTGGGTCTTCTCATAATGAAGTGATGTCCCGTCCATGTGGGTTCGGGTGAAATAACCAAATCAGTCAAAACAGCAAAACTACAGAGGCTACCGTAAGTTACGGTAGCTACCGTAACTTACGGTAGAGATTAAAATGATACAACGGTTTTCTACTGCCTTACGGCAGACCAGTGTTGCCCAGTGGCTACTGTAACTTACGGTGGCTACCGTAAGTTACGGTAGAGCCCTGTCACAATTGTTGAACTTTGCATATCTTAGCTAATCGAATCCGTTTTTGAGCGTAGTTCAATTATGCAAATTTTCTAAGAATTCTAATACTATTATTTGTCAAAATTTCCAGTTGTAGGTATTGAAAGTTCGTGGATGATGATCAAGTCGATGCTTCAAGAACCGAACACAAATTTTGGATGCTTCCACGATAATCTAATCTAGATAAACTATGTGGTTTTGTAAATACTACTAAATGTCGGATGTTTCAAATCCAGTTATTTGACTATGTTAATTACTATGATGAAGTATTACTTAATTTACTAACTAAGTTTTGAAATTTTTAATTTTGTTCTACGAATACCGCATTTTTATGATTAAGCAATGAAATTAAAAGACGAGTGTTACACAATATTTTTTCAAGTTCCAACACCCCACAATGCTACCGTTAAGCGGAAGGAAGCTCATATGGTTGTTTATATAATGGCAAGCTTCCACCACCTTCCTCCACAGATTTTGGTTTTCTACCGTATACTTCCATCCCCACTTAAAAAGAAGGGCCTCATTAACCTCTTTGAGTCTGATGATACCCAATCCCCTTTTATCTTGGGCCAAGTGACCCAATCCCAAGCTACCCAGTTTATTTTGTTATCAACACTAGATCCCGCCCAAATGAATTTTCTCATTTTAGCCTTAAGAATCTTAATAATGCCAACAGGAACCTAATATAAATAAAAGTTATAGATAGGGAGACTCTCCAGCACTGAATTGATCAGAGTAAGCCTCCCCCTATCGATATAGTTTTAGCTTTCCAAATCGACAATCTTTTATCGAAAACTTCAATAATCGGTGTCCAATTATTAATTATATTCATATTAACCCCCACCGTAATCCCCAAATAAGTTATCGGGATATTATTAATTTTGCACCCAATCACCTTAGTTATATCCTTGATATCTAGGTCTTCCACACCCAACCCGTATAAGTTAGATTTATGGAGGTTAATTTTTAAACTCGAACACAAATAAAAAATTCTCAAACATCTAGCCACGTTTATCACATTCACCCCATCCCAATCCCCCATTAAAAGAGCATCGTCAGCATAAAAAAGATGAGATATTTTCGAGCCGTTATTAGGAGTTTGACTTCCTTTAAATAACCCTTCCATCCCTCCTTTACAAAAAAATGCTAGACAGAGCTTCAATAACCAAAAGGAACAGAAATGGCGACAACGAATCTCCTTATCTAACACCTTTCGAACATCTAAATTCAAAAGTAGGAGACCCGTTCACTAAAATCGAAGGACTTGCCGAAGCTAAAACCCCTTCCACCCGTTTACACCATAAGGTAGGAAAACCCATTTGACCCATGATATCCAAAAGAAACTTCCATCAGACGTTATTGTAAGCCTTTCCAAATCTATTTTTAGAAGGAAAACCTTTTTTTATCTTTTTTAATCCAAGCAATAAGTTCATTTAGCATTAAAGGGCTATTGAGAATGTACATTCCTTTAAGAAACGTTGTCTGATTTTCCAAAATGATGGTCCCGGTAACCTTTTTAAGACGATTTGCAAAAATCTTGGAGATAGTTTTGCTTATCACCCCAATCAGATTGATCGGTCTATAATCTTTCAGACCCACTGGATACTTGTTTTTTTTGAAATAAGAGTTATGAATGACGAGCTACACCCCACCGAAATAGTACCTTTACTGTAAAAGGAAGCTAACAAGTTAGAAAAATCATTCTCGAATAAGTTCCAATACCTTTTGATGAATTTAAAATTAAAACCGTCTGGCCCAGGAGCTTTGCCCGCCCCGCACTCGAACACCGCACTCTTGATCTCTTCTTTCCCGAAAGGAACCGTCAGAGACGCCGCGTCCTCTTCCTATAGACACCTTATACTATGGCAAGTAAGTTTTGGTCTATCTGTGGTTTTTTCCTCGAATGCCTTTTTGAAGAAACCCAAAATTTCCTTTTTGGCCAGGGATGGTTTAGATGTCCATACCCCATCAATCATAAGCCCATGGATATTCTTTATTGCACGTCTACTATTGATGTACCCGTGGAAGAAGGCTGAGTTTTCATCTCTTTCCATATCCCATCTAATTCTAGATCTTTGTTTGAGATCTAAGATTCTATATCCTTCCAGCTCTTTTAAATCTTTCAGACACTCCCATTTGGACCGCTCCTCCTCTTTAAATAACTCTCTACCTTCCGCCAATACATCTTGATTTTGTATGGACCACTCCTCCTCTTCAAACAACTCTCTACCTTCCGCTAATACATCTAGATTTTCTAAGTCTTCCTTTAGAGCCCTTTCTGTTTCTCCTTCCTTGGCTAAAACAACATTTTTCCACATTTTAGTGCCCTCCCTAATCGCCTTAAATTTCTGCATTAAAACCACGCCTGGCTCCCCGACACCGACAAAATTATCAATCGCCTTATGAACCACAACATCAAAATCCTTTCTCTCCATCCACGAGTTGAAAATTTTAAATAGTTTGGGTCCGAAGTTTTTATCCGAACAAGTCAAAACAATAGGACAATGATCGGAATGAACCCTCGGCATTGCCCTAAGGCATGCCACCAGCCACTCGGTAAAAAAATCATGACAAACCAATACACGGTCAATCTTGCTTTGCTTATTTTCATTTTCCTTAATATACGTGAATTTCCACCCTTTCATGTCATATTCTCTCAAACCATTTTCAAAGATAAAATTATTAAAATGTGATGCACATTTTTTATTGAATTTAGAATCCATTCTTTCTTCCAAACTGCGAACCGAATAAAAGTCCCCCATAATCACCCACCACCCCGAATAACTACCCAAAACCATCCTTATGTCATCCTAAAGAGCCTTTTTTGAGGGACTTCTTGTGGGGCGTATAAGTTAATGATATTGATAGCTTTATTATTCCCCTTTTGAAACCCCCATAGTTAATAAAAAATTAATATGGTTGATAGAATCGTGTACCTTGAAGACGCTAGGATCCCACATGCTAACGACCCCTCCAGATCTTCCGGCCGCGGCACATGGTCCATCTCAAATTTGCCTGCTCCCTAGAATTTCTCGAACTCAATACCTGAAATGTTACTAAACTGAATTTCTTGTAAAGCAATAAATTCAATCACATTCTCTCTTTTTAAATCTTTAATCCACCCTGCTTTATTTTTGACCCCTCCCCTAAACCTCTTATGTTCAATGAAAGAAAATTCATTTAAATACTTTTTGAGTTCCTTCTTCCCTTATCGCGTCTTTGATAAAGTGCTAATGGTTTTGTAGGTCGACTCCCACTACGGCCCCCATGAGGGAAGTAACTTGTGTCTCTAAATTACTGTTATCTTCCTCCTCATTGGGTTGCACATTTAAATCTTTTACCAAATTGGCGTTTCTATCCTCCTCCACCACCTCTTCTCTAATACCACTTGATGAGTTCTTGCCTCTCTCTAATACTTCTTCGTTCCCCATATTTTGATCGTTGCTGATTTCCTGTTCTTCGGTCAAAAGACTTTCTTCATTTATTCCTATCGTTTCATTAAGGTCAAAAGGATCACTTTGTCTTGTCCTCTTCCTGGGCCTAGGCAACCCACAATCTTCCTCCAAAATTATCCTATTTTTTATGGGCTTCCTATTTTTCTTGACATAATTGCTTGGCCCATTTGAATTTAATTTAACAGAGAAACCGATTGTGTTTATTTCTTTCATCACATAATCAATATCCACAAAGTTGCTCCTCCTCGTTTCTCCCTCCTCCACATTAAAGTTTTCAAATACCCTAGGAAAATCCACAACTTCCAACGGCTCCTCTTGTAGATTATCCTTCTTGTTACCATTATCAGCCTCGGAAACCTCTTGATTAATATCATTCTCATAAAAACATGGAAATATAGGTGACGCCGACTCCTGTTATCGAACGTATCCGTTACCCTCTTCAATGTTGCCAAGTACCGGTGTCTTGACTTCGTCGCCCTTTCTTGGCTCCGGCCGGCGGAACCACCCCTGTGCCATCTCCGATCTCCAGCGAGGTGATACCATTATCGTTTACATTATAAGTTGTATTGTATATGTTACCTCTCTGATAAAAGCTCCCACCCCTCCTCCTCGTTCGATTGCTTTTCTTGATTTTCAATAAAATCAGGATGCCAATTGTCTCTCTCTTCCTCTACCCAAATCCTGAATTTATTATTACCCCAAATAACAACTACTTCTTCATCGACTATGCAGTTAATATCGGTGATATATCGGTCCCTTAGTAAAATATCGGTTTCAAATATCGGTCAAAATATCGGTATCGATACTATCAGCGATATTGACCGATATAACCGATATATCACGGAATTATTGGTGTTAAATTGCTATATATATATAGTGTGAGGTTCATTGGGGAACACTAAAAAAGTGGGGAACAGCGGGGAACCGACTCAAACGAACTCCGATTGGACTCATTCCACCGGCGTTGGAACCGGCTCGTCGAACCCTAACTAGGATCTTTTAACCCTGAACCCTAAATCATAACCCCTAAACCCTAAATATATTAGGGTTTGGATTTTAGGGTTTTTCTTTAGGGTTTAGATTTAGTGTTTAGGGTTTAGATTTAGTGTTTAGGGTTTAGCTTTAGGGTTTAGGGTTTAGCTTAGGGTTTAGCCTTTAGGGTTTAGCTTTTAGGGTTTATAGTTTAGATTTTACGGTTTAGCTTAGGTTTTAGCCTTATTTTTTAGCTTTAGGGTTTAGAGTTTAGGAGTTAGGATTTAGGGTTTAGGGTTAAGAGATGTTAGTTAGGGTTCGACGAGCCGGTTCCAACGCCGCTGGAATGAGTCCAATCGGAGTTCATTTGAGTCGGTTCCCCGCTGTTCCCCACTTTTTTAGTGTTCCCCAATGAACCTTCCCATATATATAGATATATATATATATATATATATATATTCTGCATTATATTAAAGTTACCGATATCTCACCGTGATAACCTATATATCAAATATCAGTCAAGACTGATATCCGATATTTTATCGCATTAACTGCATAGTTCATCGATCCTCCTAGCATTGTCCGTTATAATCCCCACACAATCATACATTAGCTTATTGTCCTCCGGTTGAATCTGGGAGGCATGTATAACCTTGCCGAAGGTTCTCCCTATGGAATCGAATACTTTGTTAGCAGCTATGTGAAGAAGGACCCCATGTATATTCAGCCACGCTATTCTCTCGAAAGCTACCGCTTGTCCTTTCCAAAGATCCAGGTTACGAAGCCAACCGAATTCTGGCACGCTTACCTTGAACTTGTCTGCCTCCAAGCTGGATTCGAATACCATTAACACGTTCATGCTGCCTAAATATTTCATAACCAAGTTCCAGTACCATGCTTCCTTTGTTAAAACATATAACTTTCTTAAAGTCCACAGATCTTTCGCCCTTCTGACGATGGCTCTATCATGGAATTCATGAAAAACTTCGACTAAATTAGAGACCATAACATCTTTTACACTAGCCAGGTTCTGTTGTGTTCCGGATAATGCCCCCGCATATGTTTTAGACTCCGACACAAACGAACAGAACCTCCATTCGTTCATGACAGTATGCTCCTTATTCTTATGAATCTTCTCTTTTTCAGTGAAATTGGAGTTACTAGTGTTACCCTTAAGATCGCCGTTCTCCGCCGCAAACCTCGCCACATTGATGATCAGATTGTAATTGCCCATCTAAATATCCTTCATCCTTTTTTCCATTTCCAACGGATCGTAGACATCCATGAAGCTTGCGAATCCGAACCGGTACCCTCTGTTGGGGTTAAACCCTTTTAGTTTGTTGATTACGATTTGCACAGTGAAAAGAAATGAAACTGTACGAGAGATAATTACAAAAGAAAACTGCATACATTCATTAAAATAAAGAGGACTCTTAAATAGACTCTTGACCCACTACTCATGACTCCATACTTTCAGTAGGTGATCCCACGTACTACCATACCCACTACTCCATAACTGTTGACTAACAAAAACAAACTACCCATGACTTAATAAAACATAAAATAAACATGCTAAAATAAACTAGATGCTGGCCCATTAACTTTCTGACCCATATCTACTGACCCAATTTTGACCTATCAAGATTATCCAATACTCACCCCCATAATCTTGACATGGACCCGTTTCTTCAAAGTAGGGTGGGTTCATCTTCGTGGATCAAGTTGGCTTCTTCGTTCTTGTATTTCCACTTCGTGCACTCGTTAGCAAAATGCCCGAATGCTCCACACTCGTAGCATCTAAATCCACTCTTATCATCTCGACCCGAGCCTCTTCCTCGACCTCTTTCACCTCTACCATAGCCTCTTCCGCGGCCTCTTCCTCGTCCACTACTTCCATCATACTTTTGTTCGGTCATCAAAAGTTGGCCTTGTTCTTCTTCCTTTTCACCACGGCTCTTTCTTCTTTCTTCATACGACTTCAGCCTTCCTACCACTTCATCAAAGAGCATTGAATCCAAATCGAAACATTGCTCAATCGAAGTTACAACTTGAAGATAGGAGTTTGGCATTGCATCAAGTAACCTTCTCACCATTTCTTCTTCTTCAATTTCGTGCCCGAGACCCCTCAACTTTGAAACCAATCCGCGCACCTTAGAAGCACCATCATCAACGAGTTCTCCTTCCTTCAACCGCAAACCCTCAAGCTCTCTTCTCAATGTTGCAATTCGAGCCGCCCTCACTCGTTCGACACCCAAGTATCGCGTTTTTAAGCCATCCCACACTTTCTTTGGGTCCGTGTGACTCGACATTTGCAAAACCATCTCCTCGGGTATAGCTTGAAGCAAGAACGCAAGCGCTTGTTTCGACTTTTTCTGATCTGGTTCTTCTCCTAAATTCCTTGTTTCAACTGTCTCCCATAAGCCGTGAGCATCCATGATCGCCTTGACTTTTACCGCCCATGTCGGATAGTTCGTAGGGGTCAGAGTCGGGACTTGAAACGACAACGAACCTGCTTCTTTTGTCTGTACAATGGCCATTCTGCTGCGTTTTTTTTTTTCTGAGACCTGCTGCGACTTGCTCCGATTTCTTACTTTCCTGCAAAACCTTGTTTCTTCTTGCTACTTTCTTGCTATAAATTCTTGCTTCTGGAAACTTGCTACTTTCTTTCTTTGATTCTTGCTGTGACTTGCTATCTTGCTTCGTTTCTTGCTGTCACGTGGCTTAACTTGCGGCCTTCTTGCTTCAATATCTTGCTGAAATAAAAACTTGCTTTTCTGATCACTTAATGATCAATCTTGCTGCTGCTTCATCTCTTTCTTCCTACGAATCAGGTATGAGCCTAGGGCTCTGATACCAATTGTTGGGGTTAAACCCTTTTAGTTTGTTGATTACGATTTGCACAGTGAAAAGAAATGAAACTGTACGAGAGATAATTGCAAAAGAAAACTGCATACATTCATTAAAACAAAGAGTACTCTTAAATAGACTCTTGACCCACTACTCATGACTCCATACTTTCAGTAGGTGATCCCACGTACTACCATACCCACTACTCCATAATTGTTGACGAACAAAAACAAACTACCCATGACTTAATAAAACATAAAATAAACATGCTAAAATAAACTAGATGCTGGCCCATGATGCGTGACCCATTAACTTTCTGACCCATATCTGCTGACCCAATTTTGACCTATCAAGATTATCCAATACCCTCTTCTGTCTCTTTTTCTCGCAATGTAAACCCCGACTATCTCCCCGAATACAACGAGCGCTTCTGCGACATCCTTAGAGCTGCATCTTTCTGGCAATCTTGACACGAAAAACTTCGTTATTCCTTTGTCTTCCTTCTGAACCCCGCCGGCTCTTCTTGAGTCTGCTCCATAATCTTCATCTTTAGTCCGTCTCCTTCGTGTCTGCTGCTCCATCTCCGCATTTACTGTCTTTTTAAAATTTTGGGGAGTAAGATATGTGATAGAGGCTTTTTTAAAACCCACCATATTAGAAAGGTTTTGTCATTTCTAAAGCCCTTGTTTTATGGGTTTTTTTTCATTCAACTAAAACAAACACCATCAATGTCATTCATATCCATTGCTTTATTCCAAAACTCTACAACTAAACACATCCGTTATGTATAAATGTGCATATATACTTTTTAAGGTCTATTTTCTATTATGATTTAAGAGTTAAATTTTAGTGTTAATCTCATCTTCAGTTTATTATGAATCTATTTACTACTGTTTCAAACAAATTAATTATTACTTGAATGACCAAGTATATTTTCAATTGGTATTTTGTTATCATGAACTTAATATTGGCGTATGAACATGGTACCTCGGAAAATGGCAGATATGGTATACAACGCAAAAAACACATGTTTTGTTTCAGAATATGTCACAAAATATGCTTGAACGATAAGAGGATATGTTCTTGTTATAAGATGAATCCATGATATCCAAAACAGAGATCTCTCTATTCTATATGGCTTTTGTAAAATGGCCCATCTAAAAACCTGGCAAGTTGAATGACAATTTGGCTCACTAGGTTAAAGCAATATTTGTATCAATTTGAGTATAAATAAAATATATAAATATTAAGAGTTTTAAAGTACAGTCTCTCATAGTAACCTGTCTATAGTAATAGTAAGACTTTGTTGGAAAGTTAATGCAAGTTCTAGATAATTTTTTTTTGAAGGGTGACTTTCTATGTACAGGATCTATTGGTCACCGGGTTCATGTCGATGACAATCCCCCGTCAGCCCCGCTCTTCCGGACGCGATGTTCGATCGGGCCCCGGCCGTTGCGCAAGCTGACCTTCGCCCGGAAACCATACTGCCCCCACACGAGAGACTCGCTGGGGTAACAGCTGGGTAAAACCGGGTTGCCCTCAAGACCGCACCATGCCTCGGTAGGAATGATCCATCATTGGGACGTCCTCCCCCCGAATTGCCTCAGCCGGGTTTCGAACCTGTGACCTCCCAAAGAAAGACACAAGCCCAACCACATGGGACCAACCGGAGAGGATGTAACAAGTTCTAGATAATAATCATTACAAACAAAATCTACAAATATTAATAGTTTTTTAGTATTAATAATTGTGAATCGGAACTACTAATTAAATAATACAAATCTTGTAAACTTTATGTGACAGGTATTATCTTTATTTTTATGTCCATAAGACATAAATTGAAACTAGTATACAATTTATTTAACAACCCGTCCTTTTTGCATTAAATATCATGATCGACCTATGTAAAAATTAGAATACAGTTGTTGCATATTGCAAGTGCATACTAAATTTGAAAAAAAATATATATATATATACTTCTCTGTCTCTGAGTAGGTTTAATTATTAAATCCAATGTCCTTACACACATACATATTTTTTCTTTCTGAATGTTTTAATACATATAGAGTTGTTGCATATTGCAATTGTACGTAAATTTTTAATTACAAAGTTGAGTTTTTTAAGTGCCATGATTCACAGAAAAACAAGGACAACCTACATATATCACTTAAAGCAATAAAATTGGGCACACAAAACTTCAGTGATTGCAACTGTATTGGAGAAGGAAGATTTTGGAAGCTTTATGAAGGAGAAGTTGTGCATGCTTATGCATGTACCCACGTTGTTGTAAAGCGGTGGGATGAAAAGTATCATCAAGGACATATTCAGTTTTTAACGGAGTTTGAAACTCTTCTCAAATATAAACATGAGAACATCATTGGTCTTGTAGGCTACTGTAGCGAAATGAATGAAAAAATCATGGTGTACGAGCATGCTAGTAATGGAAGTCTCGATAAACATTTGGACAATCCTGGTCTTACGTGGATGAAACGCTTCAAGATATGTATTGATGCTGCCACTGGCTTGAAATTTCTTCATGAAGGTGGTGTAGATCAGCAAGAGGATTGGATGTGGCATAGGGACATTAGAAGTGGTAGCATTCTACTTGATGCTGATTGGAATGCTAAAATTTCTAATTTGGAGTTCTCCAGCAAAGTTTTTAAAAGAGCTGAACATTTGGATATATACTCGTTAGGTGTGATTTTGTTTGAGATGTTGTGCGGGAGATTGGCATGGGCTGAGGGATGTGAGGATCACTCTCAATCGTTAGGTCCCTCAGCTGTAAGATACTACAATGAAGAAGGAAACCTTGATAAGATGATATTTGAGGGTATAAAGGAACAAATTATGCCACAATCAATGACTACATTTCAAGCGGTTGCCATTCAATGCTTAGAGGTTGACATGGATGAGCGGCCCAATATAAACGAGTTAATAATACAACTTAAAAAGGCATTGGAATTCCAAGTAAGTTTTCATACATCATTCTTTCTTCAAGTACATTTGTAAAAAACTATTTTAAAGAACTGTATAAGACTCGGGGGGGGGGGGGGGGGGGGGGGGGGCTTGGGTTGAGGGGTTTGCTCGACATGTGGCGATTGTGGGCTCCATCGGACCACCCCCAAAAAAATGGGGTGTGGCAGCGACGTGGGTTAGCAGCGTTGGGGTGCCATGTTGGCTGACTTTATATTTTTTTATATACTTGAGATTTATAAAATAAAATACAAACTTATTATTATTTTTTTTTTTAAATTACATAACATCCTAAAAATTAAAAAAAAACTACTTATTAAGTCCTAAAAAATTAAAAAAGTAGTTAATAATTCCTAAAAAAAATTACAAAGTTCTATAAATATTAAAGTGGGGAACCCACTTAAATTCCGGATTCCCGTAGTGTCTCCACTCGATCTTCGCGATCTCCATTCGGTCGTCGTGGCTTAGGTCCCCCGCAGGGTGTAACAACTCTCATCAAAAGTCCTAATTATTTATTTAATTAAATTGTCCAATAGGAAACCCTAATTGAGACACTCAAGTGATTCTGCACAAACCCTAAAATTTTCAGAATTTACAGAATCAGGATTAGAGCCCCTAAAACTCAGGGGGGGGTAAAACATTAGTAACGATTATCTAAATTATGTGCTGTAGAAACTGAATTTACGAAAACTGTCAACTCAGCAAGCCTAGTTAAACACGTAGCTACCCTATGAACCTATGTGACCCCTCGCGTCACGCGACGCCCAGGGCAGGACCCCTCGCGTCACGCGAGGGGGGCCAAAATTCATGTATAAATAGGGGACTTTGGGACTTGATGTCAGGAATTAAAACGACGTAAAAATTCCTTATACACTGCGAGTTACGTTCTGTATACTACAATTAACACACACAGTGCACTAATCGACGCCGCAATCAGGGTAATAACTCGATCGCTATTACGATTCAACGTCCGATCGATTATAACTATCCAACGATTGTTTAAGTGCCGCTCAAATTGAGTTTATACTTTGTTATTCATCGTGATTTCGACTTGAATGTTTGAGTGCTGTTCGAACTCGGACTATACTCTGTCATTCGTTGTGAATCCGCTGAATTGTTAAGTATTGCACTAATAAATCGTTGTGAGGGTTTAATCTCGTGAATTGACGTAACTGCTGTATTAGTTACTAACCTGTTTGTGTGTGCATTATTATTTAAATTAGGTTAATCAAGGCTAATCAGTAGGCTTATACACTGCTCGTTAAATCTACAATGTGAGTCATTCTCTTTTTATCAAATTACTTTTGAAATCATGTTTATTTTCAAAGATTATAATTACAGTGATTAAGTTTATGTAATCACCAAATTACAGCCGGTATGTGGGGTATTGTATACATTACTACTGTTGTTATCACTTTAGGTGGGCGAACCTAAATTAGTGATATTCGTCATTCATTGGGGCAGCCAATGGTGATATGACCACAGTCACCGAAATGAGTCGAGTGACAAATACTGTGGGTAGTTGGTTTGATATTAGAAACATTGTAATATCTCTTAATACTGTGAATTATAACAAACGAGTCGTTTTAGTAAAAATGAATGATTCACTCAGTAGTTCCCTGCTGACAAAACCTTTTTCAAACATGTTTCAGGTGATCTGTTGTGAGCACAGGAAAAGTGCCATGGAGCACTACAAGCTTAGAAAAGTGGCTCAATGTAAATAAATAAAGAAACATGTTTTGAGAAATAAAGATTTCCCCGTGAAATCACTTTATTGTAAATTATGGGATTTATCCCTATATTATATATATAAACGAGCAGTTTTAATATTAATCGATCCTGTTTAAAAAGACTTCCGCTGTCATTTAATTAGATACCATCGGATTTCCTGCCTCGCGGCTCTGGACCGGGTCAAACCGGGGCCAAGGGCCGTGACAGGAAAAGGTGGTATCAGAGCCACTGATTTAAGCTTACTATTGATTTTAGCCTATTAAAATAATTGAGAGATACTTAGGAAATTTAATTGCTATTCTGTGAAAATATGTTTTATTAACTGATTAATTGTTGAGTTACAGTATGGGTAAACAAAAGATTTCTACTATCTACCACAAATTAGATACCGCAACCACAGAAAAAGGAACCTCTTCCTCCAAACACCCAGCAAATCTGGAAGAAGGGATTTTTGTCCGTAAAGCAAATTATGAAAATCCTCTCACCCAAGATAAAAGAAATTTGATTATTAGAAAGGGACAGGAGAAAATAAAGAAACCCCAAGTTAAGAAAGTGAGGTTTAATTTAGAAATCCAGGAATTTGGCAATAGGTCACCTTGGGAAGACACATTAGATGAAAAATGGGCAAATCTTTATATGCTAGCTACCGTAGCAGAAAATGTAAACCTCTAAACTATCAATAAGTCTGGTCTAGTAGAAAATTAATCTCTAGTAAATAAATAAAGTATAGTGTGTTCTCTTTCCTGTAGTCTTTTGTACAAATCCGTATGCAATAAAACTTTAATGTTTATTTATAAAACTTTGTTCCAAAGTTTTAACTTAGCATTTTTGTGCATTTTGCATATATGCTATCCAGCATGAGTGAGATATCAGAAGCATTTCAGAATCTCAACCTCTACCCAGTACCAATTGAAGTCTCCCACGACTTTACTGGTTATATTGCTGACATAGAGGAACCCCTGGAATTCCAAGCTCCACCGCTGGAAAAAGCAAAACTTAAAAAGAAAAGAAGATATGTAGGATGGAGGAAAGTACGCAGGAGAAAGCCGGCCACTAGGAAACTCCCCAAAATAGAAAACCCTATAGACAAAGGAAAAAGAATCGAAATCGGAGAAAGTTCTAATCCAGCAGAGATAGAAATCCGGAAAGATTCTAAACAAAAAGGAATAGAAATTGGAGAGAGTTCTAGACAATCTGAAGAAATCACATTTCAAGAGGAAATAGATCGTCTACTGGCAAATTGTGATGTCATTAGCCCTATCCTTAATAATCTATATCCTTACATAGAAACCCAACTTCCTGTAAATCTGGAACCAGCTATTCCAGACCCACTAATCCACGCTCGACCTTTAGGCCAAATGGAAGAATGGTGGACAAATGACTGGCAATTCAAAAATATCATCAACAGTCCTTATTCTTTTCTTCCACAGTTTGATCCAGAACCTATCCCCAATCCTCCAATGAGCAACGAAAACTTAGCCGAACTCCGTCAGTTCGGTGAAGAGCTGATAGGTACAGGGAATAGGATCCGGGAAATGGGGGAACAAATTTCCTGGAAATACGACGAAAGGGAGCGTCGCTACTAAACTGCCAGTTGACCAAAGAATAGTGGGGTTGGGAAGAATGTCTGTATAATAATAATAATAATAATAATAATAATAATAATAATAATAATAATAATAATAATAGTTAAATATAACTCTGTAAAATGGGAAATAAAACATTGTAAGATAAACAGTGTGTATGGATGCCTATATAATATATAAAGCAAAATAGAAGTCGAAACATCGACAATTTTGGATACATATATCTGTGTTGTAAGATTTTATGTTCTTCTGTAAAATTGTTTTATTTACAATTATTTGATACTAATAGTTATATTTATAATAATTATCAGATGGAAAACATTGCTAATGAACCAGTAAATGAGGCTAATCAGTCTGAGCAACATCCAGGATATCAATATATGACTAGACAAGATATCGAAAATATTGTTGCTCAAGGGATAGCCAATGCTATTCCAGCATTCGTTGCTGCTATAAAGAATCCAATCGAACCGCAACAAATCATCCCTAGTAAACGTACGCAGGAAGATAATTTTAGTGTAAATGGAGGCGACAATCATGACGATAATAATCCACGACAGGCTCCACCTCCTAAGAAAATGAAAGCCGCAACACCTGGTTGCACTTTCAAAGAATTTCTTGCTTGTAAACCTGCTGAATTTGCAGGCAATGAAGGAGCAACTGCAGTACTGCGTTGGTTAGAGAAAACCGAAGCAGTAATTGCAATAAGTAAGTGTTCTGAAGAAGATCAGGTCATGTACGCGTCAAATCTTTTCAAAGAAGGGGCACTCGAATGGTGGAACACGGTGCTACAGGCTAAAGGAAGAAATCAGGCTTATGCCATGAACTGGGAAGAATTTAAAAGTCTTGTAGAAAGGAAATTATGTCCTGGATATGAAAAGGAACAAATGGCAAATAAGTTCCTAAATCATCGTATGGTAGGCGTAGAGTGTCGCAGTTATACTTCGACATTCTTTGAATATGCTAGAGTGGTACCAACACTGGCTTCGCCAGAACCGGTACTCATTTCTCGTTATATTTGGGGACTAATTAGTGAAATCCGTAACATCGTTAAAGCTGCGAGACCTCGCACTATTGACGATGCTGTGGAATTAGCTAATACCCTAACTGATGAACTAGTGCGCACAAGAGAAGAAGATCGAAAGTAGGAATTGGCTCAAAAGATTACCCAAGGATTTCGTGTGGGTAATGATAATAATAGATTCAAGAAAAGAGGAAGGAGACAATCTGCACAACCACCTTTTTGCAAACAGTGCAAAAAGAATCATTTTGGAAAATGCAATGTAATTTGCAACTTCTGCAAAATGACAGGACATCGTTGAAGAAAATTACAAAAAGAAAACCATAGTCTGCTATAACTGTGGAGAAACAGGACATTACAAAACAGAATGTCCTAAATTAATTAAAACCGCAGACAATAAAGGCAAACCAGCTGATGGAACAACAAAGAAGAATGCCCGAGCATTCCAGCTAACCACTCAAGAAGCTGAACTAATTCCTGACGTCATAGCTGGTACGTTCTTGGTCCACGACGTTTATGCAAAAGTGTTATTTGACTCTGGTGCAAACTAAAGTTTTATCAATACTTCATTTTGCCAAGCCCTTAACTTACCCTTAACCACCCTTAGGCAAATTTTTACAGTCGAAACGGCAGATGGAAATTCTGTTAACATAAATAAGGTTTTGCAAGAAGGAAATATAGAATTGTTAGGCCATAAGTTTTCTGCAAACCTGTTACCTATGAAATTAGCCGAATTCGATGTTGTGTTAGGAATGGATTGGTTAATAGCCAACCATGCTCGAATTCTCTGTGATAAGAATTCCATAGAAATTCAGGCACCTACCGGAGAAGTGATTAGGATCACAGGAGATAAACCACGTAAGCCCATGAAGTTCATATCAGTAATGAAAGTTGCTAATTATGAACGAAAACAAGGAATAGTATATATGATTTCAGTAATCATTAGTACTAAGGGAAAAGAACTTAAGGAAATTCCTGTAGTTTCAGAATACCCAGACATCTTTCCAGAAGAATTACCTGGGTTACCACCTGATAGAGAAGTAGAGTTTAGAATTCATCTGATTCCGGGTACTACACCAATAGCTAAGGCACCTTATCGATTAGCACCCACCGAAATGCTAGAATTGAAAAAGCAGTTAGATGAATTATTAAGCAAAGGATTTATACAACCTAGTTCATCCCCTTGGGGAGCACCAGTATTGTTTGTGAAAAAGAAAGATGGATCGATGAGAATGTGTATCGATTATAGAGAACTGAATAAGGTTACAATTAAGAATCGATATCCATTACCTAGGATTGATGATCTGTTTGATCAACTGCAGGGGGCTAGATATATTTCTAAGATAGATTTACGCTCCGGATATCATCAATTGAAGGTACAAGAAGAAGACATACCTAAAACTGCTTTCAGAACTAGGTATGGCCATTATGAGTTTACAGTCATGCCCTTTGGACTAACAAATGCCCCAGCAGCATTTATGGACATGATGAATCGGATCTGTAAACCATACTTGGATAAATTTGTAATCGTATTCATTGACGATATACTTATTTATTCCAAAAGTCAGGAGGAACATTGCGAACACTTGCATGCACTCTTAACCTTGTTAAGAAAAGAAAAGCTTTATGCCAAATTCTCGAAGTGTGAATTTTGGTTAAAGGAAGTGCAATTCCTAGGACACATGGTGAATCACGAAGGCATTCACGTAGATCCTGCTAAAATAAAAGCAATCACTAAATGGAAGGTCCCACAAACAGCCATGGAAATTAGAAGTTTTATAGGCTTAGCTGGATACTACAGACGATTTATTAAGGATTTCTCTAAGATAGCTGTACCTTTGACTAAGTTAACATGTAAAGCCACTAAGTTTGAATGGGGACATAGGCAAGAAGAAGCTTTTAAGATTTTAAAGCATCGATTGACAAATGCTCCAATTTTAGCATTACCTGAAGGAACAGAAGATTTTGAAGTATATTGTGATGCTTCAAAATTAGGATTCGGATGTGTATTGATGCAACGCAAAAAGGTAATTGCGTATGCCTCTCGGCAGTTGAGAAAGCACGAGGAGAATTATACGACTCATGACTTAGAATTAGGAGCCATAATTTTTTCCTTGAAAATTTGGAGACATTATCTGTATGGAAGTAAGTTTACTATTTATACAGATCATAAAAGTTTAAGGTATATATTTGGGCAGAAAGAGTTAAATATGAGGCAAAGAAGATGGATGGAAGTTCTAAGCGATTACGACTGTGATATTCAATATCATGAAGGAAAGGCAAACGTAGTTGCAGATGCCTTAAGTCGTAAGTATCAGGAAAAACAAAAGCGAGTTCGTGCTCTTAGATTAAATCTACAAGTAGATTTAATGGAACAATTAAAGGAAGTTCAGGAAACAGCAATCAAGGACGATGCTGAAGGAATGAAAGGTTATATAAAGGAACTAGAGCAAGGAAATGATGGAATTTGGAGATTTCACAAGAAACGAATTTGGGTACCTAAGCAAGGAGAATTAAGAAATAAAATTTTAGAAGAAGCCCATAAATCTAGGTATACTATGCACCCTGGAAACAATAAGATGTACCAAGATTTAAGAAAGAATTTTTGGTGGATAGGCATGAAGAAAGATATAGCTAGATATGTTTCTAAGTGTCTTACTTGTTCACAAGTAAAGGCTGAACATCAGAAACCTTCGGGACTACTACAACAATTGGAAATGCCTGTATGGAAATGGGAACTTATAACAATGGATTTTGTTACTAAGTTACCTAAAACAAGAAAATGTAATGATGCGATTTGGGTAATTGTGGATCGATTAACCAAATCAGCTCATTTTCTACCAATGAAGGAAACCTTTAGCATGGAAAGGCTAGCCAAGTTGTATGTAGACGAAGTAGTATCATTACATGGAGTCCCACTCTCCATTGTATCAGATAGGGATAGTCGTTTCACTTCTCATTTCTGGAAAAGTTTCCAGCAAGCAATGGGAACTCGACTAAACCTAAGCACAGCATATCATCCACAAACAGACGGACAAAGTGAAAGGACGATCCAAACTCTAGAAGACATGCTTCGAGCATGTGTAATAGATTTTGGTGGAAACTGGGATGATCATTTACCATTAATTGAATTCTCCTATAATAATAGTTATCTTTCAAGCATTGAAACTGCTCCATTTGAAGCACTATATGGACGTAAGTGCAGAACTCCAGTTTGTTGGGCAGAAATAGGAGAAAGTCAATTATCAGGACCAGAAATTGTGCAAGAAACTACTGACAAAATAACTCAGATCAAAGAAAGACTGAAAACAGCTCGAGATCGTCAGAAGAGTTATGCAGATAATCGCCGCAAGCCGTTAGAATTCCAAATCGGTGAAAAAGTACTCTTGAAAGTTTCTCCTTGGAAAGGAGTTGTTCGATTCGGTAAGAAAGGAAAGCTAAGTCCCAGGTACGTAGGACCATTTTCAGTAATTCAACGTATAGGACTAGTTGCTTATCGTTTACAACTACCAGAAGAATTAGCAGGAGTACATGATGTATTTCATGTATCCAATATCAAGAAATGCTTATCAGATGAATCACTGGTAGTACCTCTTCAAGATATAGAGGTAAACGAAAAGCTGAAATTTGTTGAGAAACCTCTTCAAATTGAGGATCGAAAGATTAAGTTTCTCAAACATAAACGACTAGTTTTAGTCAAAGTCAGATGGGATTCAAAGAGAGGAGCTGAATACACTTGGGAGCTGGAATCAGAAATGAAAAGAAAGTATCCTCATTTATTCCAGTAAATCTCGAGGACGAGATTTTATTAAGGTGGGGAGAATGTAACAACTCTCATCAAAAGTCCTAATTATTTATTTAATTAAATTGTCCAATAGGAAACCCTAATTGAGACACCCAAGTGATTCTGCACAAACCCTAAAATTTTCAGAATTTACAGAATCAGGATTAGGGCCCCTAAAACTCAGGGGGGGTAAAACCTTAGTAACGATTATCTAAATTATGTGCTGTAGAAACTGAATTTACGAAAACTGTCAACTCAGCAAGCCTAGTTAAACACGTAGCTACCCTATGAACCTATGTGACTCCTCGCGTCACGCGACGCCCAGGGCAGGACCCCTCGCGTCACGCGAGGGGGGCCAAAATTCATGTATAAATAGGGGACTTTGGGACTTGATGTCAGGAATTAAAACGACGTAAAAATTCCTTATACACCGCGAGTTACGTTCTGTATACTACAATTAACACACACAGTGCACTAATCGACGCCGCAATCAGGGTAATAACTCGATCGCTATTACGATTCAACGTCCGATCGATTATAACTATCCAACGATTGTTTAAATGCCGCTCAAATTGAGTTTATACTTTGTTATTCATCGTGATTTCGACTTGAATGTTTGAGTGTTGTTCGAACTCGGACTATACTCTGTCATTCGTTGTGAATCCGCTGAATTGTTAAGTATTGCACTAATAAATCGTTGTGAGGGTTTAATCTCGTGAATTGACGTAACTGCTGTATTAGTTACTAACCTGTTTGTGTGTGCATTATTATTTAAATTAGGTTAATCAAGGCTAATCAGTAGGCTTATACACTGCTCGTTAAATCTACAATGTGAGTCATTCTCTTTTTATCAAATTACTTTTGAAATCATGTTTATTTTCAAAGATTATAATTACAGTGATTAAGTTTATGTAATCACCAAATTACAGCCGGTATGTGGGGTATTGTATACATTACTACTGTTGTTATCACTTTAGGTGGGCGAACCTAAATTAGTGATATTCGTCATTCATTGGGGCAGCCAATGGTGATATGACCACAGTCACCGAAATGAGTCGAGTGACAAATACTGTGGGTAGTTGGTTTGATATCAGAAACATTGTAATATCTCTTAATACTGTGAATTATAACAAACGAGTCGTTTTAGTAAAAATGAATGATTCACTCAGTATTTCCCTGCTGACAAAACCTTTTTCAAACATGTTTCAGGTGATCTGTTGTGAGCACAGGAAAAGTGCCATGGAGCACTACAAGCTTAGAAAAGTGGCTCAATGTAAATAAATAAAGAAACATGTTTTGAGAAATAAAGATTTCCCCGTGAAATCACTTTATTGTAAATTATGGGATTTATCCCTATATTATATATATAAACGAGCAGTTTTAATATTAATCGATCCTGTTTAAAAAGACTTCCGCTGTCATTTAATTAGATACCATCGGATTTCCTGCCTCGCGGCTCTGGACCGGGTCAAACCGGGGCCAAGGGCCGTGACACAGGGACACAGTCGAAACAAACTTTAAACCGATCCGGCTTCGGTTTTAGTTCAGGCCACTTGTGTTGAGATGCGTTTAAATTGTGGCGATTTTTACCAACCTGTTGTTGGTATTGTTGGAATGCTTGTCCCCAGTACGCAGTTTGACCGCGTTGTAACGTATGCTGTGCATTGATGATCGAAGTGACAAGCGCGATCTCCTCCTCCTCCGTCCAGTGCACTATTTTCGATTTTGTTGTTTGGTTGAAAAAATTTGAAAGTTTGGTGTGAGATTGGTTGAAGAATTTTGTAAAAATTTGTAGGTGTGGGGGAGTATTTATAGGTAAAAATTTGTAAGGTTTTTTAAAAATTTGATTTTTACCATTGAAACTGCCATGCCCAACGGCTATGGCTAACGATCAAAATTGAACATCTAATCCTAACTAGCCAGCTCACCCCCCCCCCCTCACGCCGGGCTTCAAAGCAATGTTGGCTGGGCAACGTCAAACCCAACGCTGGCACGGAGTGGGTTATCCAGCGTTGCATGACTTCCCCTGCCCAACCAACGCCCCCACTCCCCGCAGTCTAAACACATCAAGAAATAAAAGCAAGAAAAAAAATATCAATGAACCTCAAGAAAAATATTAATGCAAGTAACGGTTAAGAAATAATATTTCTTAAAAGGTGAGTGTCACACCCCCAAAATCCACTTGCGGAGTACCACCGCTTGGAGGCGTGACTGACCAGGATCCAGCCACCAATTATACTGAGCCTTGGTTAATAGTAAAAGTGTTCACTAACCACAATAGTTAGTAAACATCATAGTTCGAAGTTTTAAAAGTTTAAGTTCAAATAACAGTTTAAGTAAACAGCGGAAGCATAAACCAAACAGTTTCAAAACAAAGTTCATAGTTCAAGATTATTTAAAACCCAACACATGGGTTAGAACGACCACTACACTTCCCCAAGCTGCAAGCTCCTGAGTCATTGGGTACCTGCAAAGCATGCAGTAGGGTATCAACAAAAATGTTGGCGAGTTCACGAGTTGTCCAGTTTTTAATTACCAAAAACTTGTTTCACCAGTTAATTTATCCGTTTATACATGCGATTGGGAGCTACCCCATAAGTAAGCGACTAAACTGTTTTACAATACCGAATACTTACTTAGCCGTACGTTTCCGCAGTGCCCCGTTTGTCAATGTTCTATCGTCATTGACGGTTTGCCAGAGTACATTAGTTCACTCCCGTTCCCAGTAACAAGGGTCGGTGTGAGGCTGGTTACACCTAAATAGCGCTATCAACTAATAACCCGTTCGCCTGACCCCGGCGACTAATCGGTATTAAGAAGTGAGGACTTGAGTGATAGAGTTTCGTTTAGTGTTGCTTGTTGCATCTAGTATAAACAGTAATTAACTAAAAGTCCCATTTAAGGGGAGAAAAGTAGGTTGGTATCCCTTACGAGGGGATAGCGTTGTTTAAGTTCCGTTTCCCGAACCACCGGGAACGCATGCTTTATTAGTTGTGAACTCACCTTGGGTTGCTCGGCGGATTAGTTACTTGGTCAAACACGTTGGTCACCACGTCCTAACATGGTTACCAGTATAGGTCAGGTTTGGGCATATAGAAGTCACGTATATTCTACACGTATCTAACACATAGCATGCATAACATATAATTATCCATTAAGTCATTGGGCCTGTCTAAATTCTTTAACAGCAACAGTTAACACATAGCCCACTTAAACAGTAACAAGCATGTACAGTTAATACACTTGGGCCCAATAACAAAAACAAACAGCCCAGTCGAGACCAGGTGGTCTCGACTCGAGAGCAGGCGGTCTCGAGTCGCAACCAGGAGGTCTCGAGTCAGGGACTTCTGGTCTCGAGTAGTGCAGGCATGGGTCGAAATCTCAAGGGTCTCGAGTCCAGTCTCGAGTCGAGATCGTGAGATATCGAGTTGTTGATTCGTGGTCTCGAGTCGAGATCATAAGATCTCGAGTCGCAACCCCTGCGGTCTCGAGTCATCACTCGATGGTCTCGAGTCGCAACCGAGGGTCTCGACTCGTTTGTCTGGTGATTCTAGAACATCTGTCATGGTTTGTACTATCCAATAGAATTCCGGTTTCATGTAACTGTGTACTATCCAACCGAAATGCACCAACATGTTTTCTTGTCTAAAACCTTCATCAAATGGATCAATCAAAGCATCTTTCAAATGTTCATAGCATATTCAAATATTCATATTAACATTCAAACTTGTTCATCATTCATCATCATGTTCATCCTACATAATCATGCATTCTATGGACAAGAATCATAACACATGAACTAGACATCAAGATCATCTTGTAAACCATCATCAAACAAAGCATTTGTTCTATAACCTCTAACATAAATCGGATGATCATAAACAATCCTAACTATCATTCTTTTATCATTCAAGCTTATCTTAGCAAGACATTATCATACAATATTCATACTTTTCACAAAAGAGAGTATTGTTCATCTTAGGCATTTGGAACCAAGCATGTATCATTAACAACAAGAACCCATTAAATCGAACAAACAACTTTCGTCATAACAAATAATAGCAACAATGCACATTATCACCTAATCAAAACTTTTGTCATGCATTAACATGTGTTTGCAAAGAAGCACTAACCGGCTAGGGATTTTGAGTGTAGAAGATGTGAAGGATTGATGAAAGAGCTTCCGAGTGATGATCTCAAACAAATCCGAGAACCCTTTGGTCGCCGGTTTGATCCGAGAGGAGGAGAGGAGCTTGTGTTGTTAGGGTTTTAGTGAGGGGGAGAGTAGGAGAGTGTGGGAGTGAGTGTGAGGGAAAGTTTGGTGCAAATGGTGGTTAATGGGGTTTTATACTCAATCCAAGTTAGTGCACCCTAATGGGTTCGAGTGGGCTCAAGGGGGTTTGCGGTCCAACTGACTCACTGTTCACTCGAGACCGAGTGGTCTCGAGTTGGGTTCATGATCTCGGTTCACTTATGCATACACACATATATATATTACATACACATAATTTAATGTAAGCATCACATAATTCAAGATAATTCACAATCTTCATTTAATAGTGTATGTACACATAATGCTAAACAAGAAGGTTGCTCGGGAAAACCCGAAGTGTCACAGTGAGCGTGCTATTTTGTACCTGAAAATCAACTTTTGTTGTGTGAAAAAAATGTATCACGTATCAGAATGAAAACCAATAACATATTAAATGAACTTTCTTTGATTGTTTAATTATTAAATGTATAGGAGGATTATGAAATATGGGAGCCCAAGCTGCCTATAGACTACAAAGAAATAATCCACGTGTCGAAAATCCCACAAATCTACAAGCACAAATCGAAAAAGGATCTCTACAATATGTTCTCTAAAGGAATCCTCCTACAAGATCGCAAAGTGGTAACAGTTGTTTATGAATTTCAAATACTTAACCATCTTGTGTGAATGGTTTATGAATTTCAAATAGGTACTTCACGATTTAATAACTCGTGCAAGGGGTTTTAAGCTCTTTTTCTTATTTTTTTGTGTAACAGTTGTTTTCACTCGGAAGTAACAAAGAAAGAAATGAAATGATATCAGCAAAAAGATTTTCATATAACTATTTGTTACCTAAATGGCGATCTCTTCCAGAATCATGGTTCCTCTCTCATTCACTTGTGCATTTTGTTTGATAATCTATTTTCAGTTTTATAAATGACAAACATCTTGAAACCATTCTTTTATTTAACAAAAATGATTAACATACCTAACCCATTCAATGCTTGAAGCAGTTTTCCGAAAGTAGCAAAGATGTTTTATATTTCGAATTTGAAGATTCAGATCAAGATAAGAACACAATATTTATCTCCAACTGTCAATTATAAAGTTCATCTCATCTTTAGATTTAGTGGTCCAAGAAAATCTCAAGCTAAGCGGATGTATGTGAACCTAAAGTACAAAATGGGGAACGAAAGCTTGAATGCATATTTCGCAACATGGAGAGAAGATGGGTGGATGATGATTGAATTATTTCAATTCTTGAATCACAAAAAAGATACTGATTTTGAGGTTCTACTAGAAAGCTTTTCACGATGCTATTGTGGAACTGATTCCATCTACATTGAAGGCATTCAGTTTCAAGCAATTGACAATGCAAGTTTCAAATTACCCTCTGGCTCCCATTGTATATTGTTCTATCAATTAAACATTTTCAACATTGTCTTGATTTTTTTATGCAGGCAACACAAGAAGAAATTGAAAAGTTAAAGGAAGACCATCAAGCTTTGAAATCAAAATCGGAGGCGAATAAGGTGTGATGATTTCCACCTAAATTATGAAGAAGCTTGTTTTTATAGAGTTTGTATTGTAGAATACAGTTATTCATTCTTGTTTTTTTATAACGTCTTAATCTTTGATCAAACAGTTGTGGTTATATCCAAGTCCGATGAAGGTAAAGAAAGATTGCGTGACTTGGTTCTCATTATGTCTAAACAAGAGAAAGAAAGATGAGATGCTTGCTTCAAATGAAGATATGCTTTCTAATGTTGCCATCCAATCCAGGTTTGTTCTCTAATTTCATCATATAAGTATACACTAACTAATATATGTATTTCTAATAATCATTGTCTTGTTGGATAAGTTTAATAAAAAGCTAACAGGTTCTGAGTTTTATATAATTTACTAGTGCTAATTCCCGTGAACTTCACGGACAGAACAAATAATATTGATGAAAACACAATACTAAGAATTTGATTATGGCTTATGGTTAACGTAAAAGAATGAAATCGAGCAGTGTAATGTGTTTAATTACCTACATAGTTGCAACTTGTTTGTTTGACTATCAAAGTTGACTTATGGAAGCAATTTATGTAGTTAAAATTGAAGACATAAAATTGTTCTATAGCAATGGTGGACCATAACGATATAAGTTGACAATAAGATTCTAAAGTATAAACTCTTATCCAACCATGAATATTAAAATACATTATAATACTAAAAAAAGGTTATAATTTTTAACACAGACGCCATCCACATGCTTATTGAGTTATATAATCCACTCTTCAACTTAGGCTCCTTTTGTTGATAATTGATATAATTGAACGTTAAGTTCATGTATTTGAAAAGTGGAGCCAATAAACATAAAAATAATAATTACTAAATATTAATATATAATATGATCTAAATTTAAATGTTGTCATATGACTTGTTGTTCAAGATCCAAGTTGTTATAATACACACACACATATATATATATACACACACACACTTTATCAATCAGGGACGTTCTGTTGGATCTGAGTTTGTTTCTGATTGTATTTTCGTTTGAAATTAAGATGGAAATGAAAGAGTTGTGCAGCGGAATTAAGATGAAAACAAACTTTGCATACAATCAAACGAGAGTAATACTTTAATCAAACATCTTTACACAATGAATCGAAAGATTGAATTTGTTTCAACAACGATTACAATGATTGATGAATGAATGCAAACTCCCCCTCAGCCAGAGCTCAGTAGTTTGTTCGTGCAAAGAAGACGATGTTGCAAAAGAGCTAATAGAACAGTACAAAGTACTGAACTATTTATAGGCACTTGCAAACCACTGAGCATCTTTAGCTGACGTCACCATGAAAGTGACATCTAACCTCCTAACAAACTCAAACCTCTGATCTATACAAACACTGATGTACTAACAACTGCTATTACAATTTATTACATAAAAACACTTAAACAGCTGCTGCTTCCTTCCACTGCTGTGAAGCAGTGCTTGTCCGGATCAGCAGTACTTGACTCAAGGCAGTAGATTGAATCAGCAGAGCTTTGGTCTTTCATCAGTCTTTGATATTTGGCAGTAGATGCAAGGCAGCAGTTGTAGGTCAGCACTTAGTAAGATCAGCAGATAGGAGGTCAGCAGATATGAAACCAATTTCAAGGGGAGAGATTTGTATGAACCAACTGTAATCATCTGCTTATTCTGGATCCACTGCTCTGATCCAGTTTTGGCTTTAATTATCTGTTCCTCTGATAGGGTTCAATCCCAACAATCTCCCCCTGGAACAGATAATGCCAAAACTCTTCATTATTTGTGGAAATCTTTATTGCCTCATCAACAGTTCCCTTATCTGACCTTTAAATTGTAATTCAAAGTCTAGGGCATCTGTATCTTCATCATCCCTGCTAAGTGGAAGATCAAGGAGATCCTGCAAATCTTCAAGACTCAGGCCAAGAGCTTGTTCCCTTGATATTTTCTTCACTTCTCCACCAGACCTGAGCAAAGTCAATACGCAGGTCTGCTTGTCAGTTTCCCACTTTTGTATTTTTGAGCCTGGTGGGTTTCTTGGGAGATGTTTATTTGCAGAAGTATTTGGTGAGGCTGGCCTATTCATAGCTGGCTGAGCAGCACTTGCAGATTGTTCCAATTCAAGATCTTCTTTTATCATTACTTCCGTGCCTGCTTTTACAATGGCATCTCCAGCTAATAGATCTTGAATTGTTTCCATACTCAACTGGTTTTTGCTCCTTCTTTTGTAGATGGCAGCACCAGCTGGAGCAGTGGTTCTTTTGACTTGCAGCTTTGGTGGTATTTTTGAGACCTCTGCTTTGGAATAGTCAGGCTTTTGTGGAACTCTTAGATCTTTCTTTCTAAGTTCCTCTAAACTTTTATAGGTTGCCCTGACTCTATCTTCTCCCCACTTTGTCACAGAGTTCTTTGACCCATAATCAGCTGCAATCAGCTCCTCTTTCATTCTCTTCCACTCTAACATCTTCTCAGTTTCAAATTGTTTAAACTTTTCAGGAGGAGTCTGCTTGACCTTATTTTTAATCATTCCTTGAATCCTGGCTGCTTCTTTTTCAAGCTCAGGAATGGTCCAGTTTTTGTACATGTGTTTCTCCCCCTTGTATTTCTTGTAAGTCATGATGTTCTCAATGTAGTCTTTTCTCAAGGACTCATCTGCCCTTTCTGAAATTTTCTGACATACATTTTTAGCAAATCGCTCCATAGCATTGACCTGTGAGAGTAAAAACTGATAGTTTTGTTGAAATTCTCTATCAGATTTCCCTTTTCTGTTTTTGATTGCAATATCCTCTGCTTGTTTGGCCTTAAGTTTCAAGTATTCTTCAATATTGTTAGGCCTGGGATATCCTGCAATTGATGGAAAACTCCTTTTGGATGGGTCATCTTCTCATAATAAAAAGATTTGATTTCTTTTCTGACTGCAATGAGTTCCAGAGGAAATGAGACACCAGCATGAGGTAGTGATTGCATAATTTGAGCTGAAGAGAGAGGTATGGGTTTTGGAATAGTGACAATTGACAGGGATTTTGAAGATGTTGGTGATGGAGATGTGTCATCATCTTTTAAAATTAGCCTTCTCCCTTTTGGTTTAGGAGAGACTGATGATGTTTGAGATGGAACAGTGGTAGTAGATTGAGTGACAGTGGTTTGTGTCTGACTAACAGCTGTTGAAACAACTGGTGTTTCAACCACTATTGCCATTACAGCAGATGTTATAACATCTGTTGTCTTCTGCTTTTTGTCAGCAGGTGGAAGTGGTGGTGAGATTGTTTTTGGTGGTGACAGTGGTGATGGTAATGTAGTAATTGTGGTGTGTGTTGAAGTAGTGTATGTTGAAGTGGGAACAGATGTTGAAACCTTTGAAGTACCAGCAGTAGTTGATACAGCAGGAGTTACAACAGCTGTTTGAGTGGAGGTTTTATGCTGATGGCTTTTGGATGGTGGTTTTGGAGGCTTTGGAAATCTGGATGGGATGGACTTAGGTTTTCTTTTTGTCTTCAGATTTTTAGAATCTTTAGAACCAGAGCAACCCTGCTCATACAGCTCCATGAAAGCTCTTTTCTCCTCATTCCACCTTGAAACATCCTTTGCCATTCTATCTCTTTTTACACTTGCTACTCCTTCATCAAGTGCTTCTTGAGTAGCATCAACCTTCTTACTACCATCTGGTACAAGAATTTTTCTGGTCATAGCATCCTTTTCAGGTTCAATGTAGAGACCATCATCTATTCCTTTCTTCTTCCACTCCTGAATTTTCTCCCCCTTTTTGGCATTATCATCTGGGAGTTGATCTATGAAAAGTACTGTTGGAGGAGCAGTGCCAGTGGTTTGCAGGATCTGAGTTTTGAGAGCCTTTAAATCAGCCTGAGTGTTTTTGAACCTTGACTCCATTGCATTTCTCAGCTGTTGGACATGTTTCTCATGTTGCTGATCTGCTAATTGTGCTTGTTGTTGGAGAAAAGGTTGAAACAAGTTCCAGAGCTCATTTTTAGCAGGTACCCTTTGTGGAGCAGGTGCTTGAGTTGAAACAGCAGTTGATTGTGCTTTTTGTACTTGTAACACCTGTTGTAGCATATCTTTGAGTTCTGCAACAGAGTTATCAAGTTTTCCAATACGATCCGTCAAATCCTGATATTTTAAATCATCACCCAATTTAATGGGATCATCTGATTTCCCACTAGCAGTGGTTTTATCAGTGGTTGAGGTAGGGAGTGTACTCCAAACATCTACCACTGATGCCCCTTTTTCTTGGTACTGGGGTCTTCTTCCTTCAACACTTGACAACCTTTTGATGTTGCCAGTAGGATAAATAAATCCACTGATGGTTGGCAGAGGTGCTATGTAAGGAATTGCCTCCAAGGAAGTCTTATTAATGAAACCACTGTCCAACTGTAAACCAGTGGGTTCAACAGTTGTAGTGGCTGCTTCACTTGGACTACCACCAAGAGTTACTTGTAACTCAAGGGGTGTAACCTCCTCAGGTTGTGTTGGTGGGTTAGCAAAGATTGATTCATCAGACCAAGTCAGTTGTTGAGGTGTATTCTCATTGAGAGGTGATTGAGAAGGACTGGTTAATGCCTGGTTCAAATCAATTGCATCCAACAGCAGTTTAGTTGGTGGAGGAATTGTGGATGTGAAGGGTGGTGTAGAAAGTGGATTTGCCCCGGGTATTGAGCTGTGGATGATAGAAACAAGTGTTTCCAGAGCATCATGATGTGGAGACCCTATTTGTACAACCTGTTCTTTTTGTGAAGAAGCAGGAGGAGTTTCGGTTATGGGTTGAGATATTTGTACCAACTGCTGTGAGGAAGAAGCAGCAGTGGTTTCTTGTGACTGTTGTGTTGTCACAGGCATTTGCTCTGGTATCTCATCCTCCAGAGTTGCCTTTTTGATGGGTTTGGGGGGTTTTTGAGTTTTTCTTTTTGTTTGCTTTTTGGTGATTTTAGGTGTGGGTTTCAAAACAGTTGTTCTGCTGCTTTGATCACCTTGAGCAGTGGGCTCAGCAGCAGATACCTGAGGAGCAGTTATAACTGCTAAAATCTGCTCAGGCACCTCTGCTTGTGTTTTGCAAGGTGCTAACATTCTTGAAAAAGTTTCAGTTGTTAAACAGTTTATTTGAGTAGAATCACCTTGGTTTATTACAGCTAAATCATCCTTACTGAATTTCTTTTCAAAATAGTAACTCAAAAACCTTGGAAACAGTAAGAATGATTTTGTTTCAACATTATTAACCAAATCTTTAAAAATTTCCCGAGAATAGTTAAAATTTTCTCCTTGAAGAATAGCATATCCCAGATTTTGAATCTTTAAAGGGATTTCATTGAAAGAAGTGGTTTTGTTTGAAACACATAGTAGGAGGGTATGAAATAAAAACCTGGTTGCAGAAGGAAAATAACCTTTTTCTAAGGTAATTTTCTTCATCATTGTGGCTTCATACCCTCTCTCAATGAAGTCAGTTTGTAACTCGTTTTTAGTGAAAGAAATTTTACCATCCTGATCACCGAGTTGAAAGACCTCTGAAATGGATTGTGGCGTGATTTGGACAGCTTTACCCTTTATAGAAGAGTTTATGGTGGTTGTAGTGTCTCCTTGTTTTTCAAGGGTTGCATTCTTCCAGAACTCTCTTTGGGTCGCCAAATAGATTGGTGCATTGACGGTGAACAAAGTTTTGTACTTTGATTTTGCCATGATGTCAATGATGGAATCAAAAACTCTGGTGGTTCCTGGTTTTGTGAGAAGACCCAGGAGATTGTGAGATGGTTTATATGGGATTTCAGTGGAGATTGCCTTTTGAGAGGCTGTTTTCGATGATGATTTGGATGAGGGTTTTGAAGATGACTTCGATTTTGTCATTTTGAAGATGAATGATCGAAGAAATTTGTGGAAGATGAGATGAAAAACTGTTTTGAGAAGAGAATTTTTAAGAATTCAATTCGACAGTAAAACCCTGTTTTGGTGGTGAATGGGGGATTTTATAGGGAAGAAAATGAATGCTGAGGTGGCAGCCGTTACAAAAGGTCTGACCACTATGTACTGCCCACGTGACAACCCCTGGTGAAAGTGAAGGACAGTACTTTTATGAAAGTGACTAATGAAGGCAGTGGTATGAAAGCAGTGGATGATTTTCACTATCAGTGGATAGCATATCAGTGGATAATACACTGCTTTTGAACAACAGAGTTTATCAAAGGAATGAGAGAACAGGGGTTGACTTTCAGCAGTGGACAGACTTTTGAAGTAGAGCAGACTTTTGAACAATCAGTGGTTAATGGCAGACTTTTAAGGATTTTAATGAAAAGTATTATTTTTAGCTATTTTTAAGGATGGAGTTTTGATTTTCTGAAAACATTTTGTTGCTTTTATTCATAGAAAAACAAGATGATGCTTGTTATTCCATGTTCAGCATCCCAATTCTAGAGACCAAGCTTTCAAAAGTGGTTGTATCAAGTGCTTTTGTGAGCACATCTGCCAGCTGATCTTTAGTTGGGACATGATGCAGAGAAATCAAACCTTTTTCATAGCAATCCCTCACAAAGTGATGTCTGATGTCGATGTGTTTTGTAGTTGAATGGGAAACTGGATTTTTGATGATATTTTCTGCTGCCTGGCTATCCAACATGAGTGGTGTCTTTAAGGCAGTGATACCAAAATCCAGTAACTGATTTTGAAGCCACAGGAGTTGGGCTGTACAGCTTGCAGCAGCAATGTATTCAGCTTCAGCAGTGGATGTTGAAACAGCTGCTTGCTTTTTGCTTTGCCATGAGACTAAGCAATCACCTAGAAACTGGCACCCTCCTGATGTGGACTTCCTTGTAGTGTGACATCCAGCAAAGTCACTTTCTGAAAAACCTGAAAGCTTGATGTTCCCATTAGCTGGATACCAGATACCAAGTGTGGGAGCACCTTTTATGTATCTGAAGATCCTTTTTACAGCAATGAGAATTGATTTTCTGGGAGCTGATTGACTTCTTGCACAGACACATGTTGCAAACATGATGTCTGGTCTAGATGCAGTTAGGTACAGTAAAGACCCAATCATGCTTCTATAAAGTGTTTGGTCAATCAGCTCATCCTTTTCATCAGACATGACCAGCTTATTTGTTGCCATGGGTGTGCTGCATGGTTTACAATCATTCATATCAAATTTGGTTAAAAGTTCTTTAGCATATTTGCTTTGATGAATGAAAGTTCCATTTTGCATTTGTTGTACTTGGAGACCAAGAAAGCATTGCAGCTCACCCATTGCACTCATTTCAAACTCAGATGTCATGAGTTCTCTAAACTCTTCACACATTGAGTTACATGTGCTTCCAAAAATAATGTCATCCACATAAATCTGGACAATCATTAAATCCTTCCCTCTCCATTTTAAAAACACTGTTTTATCAATGGTACCTCTTTTGAAACCATTTGAGAGTAGGAAGTTGGAAAGAGTTTCATACCAGGCCCTTGGTGCTTGTTTCAAGCCATACAAAGCTTTGTTTAGCCTGTAGACATGATCTGGATAAAATGGATCCTCAAAACCTGGAGGTTGACAAACATACACCTCTTCTTGAATTGTACCATAGAGGAAAGCACTTTTGATATCCATTTGAAACACCTTCATATTGTGGTTGACATCAAAGGCCAGGAACAGTCTAATTGCTTCTAATCTTACAACAGGGGCAAATGTTTCATCATAATCAATCCCCTCTTCCTGTCTGTAACCTTGAACCACAAGCCTGGCTTTATTCTTGACAACAATACCCCTTTCATCAGTTTTGTTCTTAAAGACCCACTTTGTGCCAATGGGACTAACCTCTTCTGGCAGTGGTACAAGCTCCCATACTTGTTGTCTTTTAAACTGTTGGAGCTCCTCTTGCATGGCTTCTACCCAACTGTTGTCTTTCAGTGCCTCTTGGTACTTGAATGGCTGATGGAGTGATAGAAAACCAGCAAAAAGACAAATGTTTTGGGTTTGGCTTCTTGTGAGCACCCCTTCATTTATGTTGCCAATAATTTGATCAGGTGGATGAGATCGCAAGAAGATTAAATCTCCTTGGTATGGTATGATGGCATTGGTTAGTGAAGGCTGCAAATGTGTATCATCTGAGCTAACCACTGCTGGGGACTTTGATGATCCAGCAGTGGCTTCAAAAGGTGGTGGAATAGGAGGTAATGAAGTGGACAACTGCTGACTTTTATCTACTGTTTGAGGACTTTTTTCAGCAGTGTTTGAGGATGTGGAAGCAGTGGTTGATGGGCTATTTTGGTCAACAACTGTTGAGGTAGCAGTGGTTGAGCTTTGACAACTGTTTTGAACAGCTGGTGCTTTTCCCTTTGTGGCAGACCTTTGAGGGATGATGATTTCATACCCATAGTCTGGTGTTGTATCCTCTGATGGACCTGCACTGTTAGTCTTGACAGCAGTATTTTCAAAAGTAAATTTTTCAAGATCAAACAGATCTGCAGGGTTTGCTGGGATTTTCATTGATGAAAGTTCATTGAACTTTACATTCAAAGTCTCCTCCACTGCCTTGGTCCGTGTATTGAACACTTTGTAGGCCTTGGCAGTGGTTGAGTATCCCAAATGATAACCACAATCAATTTTGACTGCAAATTTTGAAATGGAATCTTTTAAGTTCAAAATGAAACATGGGCAGCCAAACACCTTGAAATATGAGATCAGTGGTTTGATTTTATACAGAATTTCATAAGCAGTCTTTTTGTGCCTAGGGTTTATTAAAACTCTGTTCTGGACATAGCAAGCAGTGTTTACTGCCTCTGCCCAGAAAGTTAGTGGCAAACCTGAATCTGTAAGCATGGTTCTGGCAGCCTCAATCAGAGTTCTGTTCTTCCTTTCCACTACCCCATTCTGCTCTGGTGTTCTAGGGATGTTGTACTGCCTTACAATCCCTTTCTTCACACAGAAGGCATCCAACTCCCTATTTTTGAATTCTGTGCCATTGTCACTCCTAAACCTTTTCACTGGAAGGTCAAATTGCTTTTCAACCTGTGTTACAAAGTCTTGCAAAATGCCTGCAGTCTCATCTTTTGAGTGTAAAAAGAAAGTCCATGTAAACCTAGAAAAGTCATCAACAATAACCAAACAATATCTTTTCTTTTTGAGGCTCATGACTTGAACTGGGCCAAACAAATCCATGTGTAGCATCTGCAAACACTGAGTTGTTTTGGACTCTTCAATGGACTTAAAAGAACTTTTATGCTGTTTTCCTTTTAAACAGGAAATGCAATGTTCAGGACATGAAAACAATTTTTGTGGTAGGCCTCTCACCAACCCATTTTTTGAAATTTCTGTGATTGTCTTAAGATTTGTGTGCCCCAGTCTTCTGTGCCAAAGTTCTGTCTCTTTGTTAGAGGCAGCTGAGAACAGACAGGCATCAGCTCTGGGACACTCTTTTGACATGTCAACAACATAAACATTGCCACTTCTTTGAGCAACAAGTTTAGTTTGACCAGTTTTGATTATTGCTTCAATCTTTTTGACCATTTCTGGTCCAACAATCCTACAACAGTCTTTTGTGAAGAATGACCCAAATCCCTTGTCACTCATTTGGGACACACTCAGAAGGTTGAATTTTAGATTGTCTATTAGATTGACATTTTCAAATTTTACTTTTCCAGACTGCACTGTACCAGACCCCAGAACTTTTCCTTTACTATTATTCCCAAAGGATATGTCACCCCCTCCATGGATTTTAAAGTCTTTGAGGAGGGCTTTACATCTTTTCATGTGCCTGGAGCCTCCACTATCTACATACCAAAGACTATCAAAGCATGCAGAAGCTCCCTGCACATGAAGTAAAAGGATTAGTTCATTAAGGTCTCCAAAGCCAGCAGGGCTTTGGATGGGGTCTCAACAGTGTCTGGGATGGATGCAGAATGGTGGACAGTGGTTAGGTCAGGGGTTTGAACTGTTTTAGGACAGTGTTTCTCTAACCACTGTTGTGGGTCCTGACCAATCATCTGCTGGTAACCAAAAGGATGCATGTTCACTTTGGGTTTAGAGGGCCTTTTGTAGGCCTCATAAACGTGTGGAATCCTTTGGTAAGACTGTTTTTCCTTTCCTTTTCTGAACTGATTGGCAGGGGGTGCATCAGTAACCTGAACATCTCTTTTGACAGATGTTTGGTTCAGCTGTTTTGTAACAGCTGTTTGGACTGGCACAAACAGTGGTTGTTTCTTGGTGAATTTGACAAATGTTGATGATGATGATGGACTCAAGGATGTTTTAGCAATGTACTCATTCTTTTTCACATCAAAGTTTTTGAGATACACACATGCTTGAGTTTTGTGGTTTGTTTTACCACAAACAATGCAACTTTCAGCTGAAACAATGACACTTGTTTTTGTTTAAATCATAAGCTTTCAAGTGGAAACAATCTTTTGTTAGATGATTCCTTTTCTCACAGAATTCACAAAACAAGTTATCAATTTTTTCTTTCTTCTTTCTCTTTTCAGACTCCTTTGCAGCAGAGGTTTTAACCACTGCTGGGATGTCCTTGAGAGGTATGACTTTAGCTTTTGGAGCTTTAACACCATCAGTTGATGTAAAGTCCATTGGCTTGAAATTTTCAAGAATATCACACTCGTCAGACCAGGTGGGTTTAAACTGATATTTTTCAAGTTCTTCAAAAGTTGAGGAACTCCTTGTTCTGCCAAGTGTGATTTTGTTACCAAGTTTGTCAGTGATTTTCACTTCTTGGCCATTCTTGTTTGTGGGGATGAACTCAGTGGTTACATCAGTGTTTTGAACAGATTTTTCACAAGCAATGTGTTCATCATCATATTTTCTATACCCAACCCCAAATTTCACATTACTTTCAATCTGCTTAGCAAGCATCACCTCATATCCTCTGCAGGATTCCACCCATCTTTCACAAGTAATCTGGGTGGATTCCAACTCCTTTTTGCAAACTTGGTATTTTTCTACCATAGTTTGAAGTTGGGTTTTGGTTATGCTTTGCTCTTCTTTTAGACAGTTGATCTCTTTTTTTTCGGTCAATTTGTTTTTAAGTTCTTTTAAAGACTTTTCAAATTTAACCTCATCAGTCAAGATTTTATCCCGAAGGTTTTCATTCACCTCTTTGATGTTAGCAAAAGCAATTATGCAATTGTCAGAACACAGTTTTTCAAGAACTTGAGGAGATACCTTGGCAGCTGCCATCATTGCACAATCACATTGATGATCTTCTTCATCATCAGCTTTCACCTTCTTTTCACCAGCCTTTTCTTCTTTCTCTTCTTCTTTGTCCTCTATAGACCATGGATCTGTCATTGGTTCAATCAGGGTACCTGAACTTTCTCCAATCAGTAGTTCACCAGCCACAGCAGTAACCACTGCTTCAGTCACCTCATCCACTGTTTCAATACTCAGCTGTTCCTCCTCAGTTTCAACCCCCTCCTGTATTGACTCTAATGCCATCAAACAAAACTCATCATGAGAAGAATCATTAGAAGCATAGAGTGCAAAATTTTCATCACTAAGGTCTTCAGGCATACTGCTCCAGTCAACAAACCCTTGAGTGAAAAAACTTTGTTGATCTGGTTGTACTGCTGCTGGAGCAGTGGTTTGAGGTGCAACAGGTTGCACTTGTACCTGTGGAGCAGGGGTTTGAACATATTGGATCTGTGGAACAGTAGTTTGGACATAGTGCACTGGCACAGGGGCAGCAGCATAGTGAGCAGTGTTCACTTGAGCTGCAGGGGTATATTGGGTATAGTGCACAGTGTTTTGACTTTGTGGTCTAGGATTAGAGCTAGGATGAGTAACTATTGGTCCAGTGTTTTGACTTCTGCACTCCCTAGCAAAGTGCCCTAACCTATTGCACTTGTAGCACTTGATTTTCGATTTATCCAACCCAACCCTTAGATTCCCATGCAAACCTGGGAATTTTCGCCCTGTTCTTTGTAAAATTTGCTAGTTCTAACACTTAGCAAAGCCAGTTGGTGCAGGATGTCCATTTCCTCTAAGTCAGTGGGATCGAAATGTTGTAAATCATTTAGTTCAAAGCTTAAATTGTCTGACATCTGGTTTTCGTTTGTAGTGAATGCATAACTAGCAGAGTGAGGATCAGGGTTGTTAAAATTTGCACCAGCAGTTATGTCAATGAAGTGATCATAACCCTGATCCTTACCACTGCTCCCAGATTCTTCTTGACCCAGAAGAGCAGTATTACCGAAAGTGTAATCATCAGTAACTTTTCCTGACTCTTGTAACCTCCTTTTCTGGTTCAACTCCCTTTCGTAGGTCAGGAGTCGACCATGGAGTTGGGTCAAGGTCAGATCCTTGAACTCAGGTGAGTTTCGGGTGACAAAAGCTATTGTGTCCCATTTTTCTGACAGTGACCTGAGAAACCTACTATTTTGAGTTGAGTTTGTAAATGTAGTGTTAACAAGCCTCAGTTCACTGATGAGACAGCTGAAACGCTCAAATTGTTGAGTTAGTGATTCACCTTTAACGTAGCAAAATGTTTCATACTGTTGGTTCAGGATTTCCCTATTGTTTTCTATGACTTCCTCGGTTCCCCCAAACTATTCCTTAAGTGCGTCCCATAACTCTTTGGCACTGTTACAGTGTAACAGTCCAGCATATATCTGACGTGACCGTGTCGTCCCGATCAGTCAAAAACCCAATTAAACCTAGGTAGCTAGGGTAAGTCGGGTATCGTATCCACGAAGAGCATGTGGTCAGTATCGCACAACCTGTTCGATTAGTTAGACTATTTACAAATAATGTACAAAGTGATTATGAAGATTGCTATTTTTATTTATTTATTTGTTTGGTTTTTAAAATAAATCGGAATGAACCGACAAATTGATGTTATCAAAAACAATGATTTATTAACTAAACTTGTAAACTAAACTACTTAATTGAAAACAGGAATTAAGAATACGGATCACACCCGGTTTCGGTAATTGTAAGTCCTAGGGTTTCTACATGTTTTAATTCAACTCAATTGCATACGATTAGCGGATTTAGTGTACCGTGACTTAGGTGCCAATAACTATCAACGTCCCGAAGAACGGACAAGAATGCACTTTGTAATCAACACAAGTAAATCCTAACCACGACAACGCATAACTACACATAACCATTTCGCAAAGTCATAACTTTTAACATCGTTCGACAATTTACGAATACGAAACAAATGTAAACTATTGTCAATGGTTTCAAAAATCAATACAAGTTGTCACAAAGTCGAATCAAAGAACAAATGCGTAAACCCTAGAAAATACAACTACCTACACCGGGGTGAAACCGAAGAGACTAGCCGCTCATGGTTGGGTGGACGCGATCACCGGCCTGAGATAGTGATGAAGACATGATTGGTTGGCTAGTTGTGGATGAGCGATGATGATGATGTATAATGCCGTTGGTCATGCGTTTGAAAGCTGAAAAATTAATTCTCCCCGGCTGCCAATTTTCGATCCTCAGAAGAAGTGTTGTTGCTGGGCCGATTATAAGAGCCCAAAAGAATGTGTAATATGGCTCCCAACTTACGTGGATCAAGAAGCCCAAAAATAGATGATAATCATTGGTTTCAATGATGAGTTTATTGGTTATAAGAGAGCCAAAAGTCATAATGGTTGCTGCCCAATCTTCGTGATTATTCCCGTGTGTTGTGGCTGCCATAAATTTTCGTGATGAATGGGTTGCCCAATTCGTTTGTAGTTAAAAGCCCAAAAACTTGATGGTGGCTGCCCATTCCACGATCATAGAAGCCCACTCAATAATATTCCACTAAAAAAAACATCACGTGCATTCTTAATACCTTTGACCATAAGCCTTTTTGACTTGTGCTCACATGAATCCCAAAAGAAGTCAGCCACCATTTCCCACTCACCTTCACGTGAATGTCCCCCCCCCCCCCCCCCCCCCCCCCCCTCAAAATCACAACATCCTTTTTATTTCATGATGATGGGATGTTTGATGATGATTAGTGATGATGTTAAAAATATAGTCCCCACAATGCTACCGTCAAAGAAAAAATGATGTATGTTGTTGATAATTAATCAAATCATCCTCTCATAGACATGTGAATATGGCTGCCCTTGTAGTTGCCAAAACCCCTGAATTTAAACCAGCTAACTTATCAATCTTGAACGTTCTGCTTCATCTTTAAACCCGCTAACTTCCCCGAATTAAGCAATTAACCTGCAAAACCACAATTTCTCGTAGTTATCTTATTCATCGCATGTAATTACTTAAAACCGAACAAAACACACAAAATAACCACTATAACACCCGAGTTTCACACTCTACATCACATCCCCACACTTGTCGTTTGCTTGCCCTCAAGCAAATCTGTCCTTCACTTTCACGTGGGTTGAACGAGAAACACACTTCCCATTCCCGAGACAAAGGTTAAGGTCTAAAGTCATACCCGGGTCAAACTTCTTACAATTTTCGACCTATTTAGCAATAAATGATTAATCATGTAAAAATGGTTATCCAAGATTAACCCGCCCTTGAAACTAATAATTCATGCACATCCCTCACAATGTTCTCTCCACTCGGTTTAAAATTTGGCTAATTATAATGATGTATTAGCACTTTTAAAATGATCACTCAAACCGATTAGAACACGTACCCGCATAGGCTTGCAACTCAATCATTCTCCACCACCGAACACGAATACTAACAACAAGTCATAAGGTCTTTGGAGGGTTGTAACGGGGCTAGGTTAAGGGTATGGAATAGGATGTTTTTTTTTTTTTTTTTTTAAGTGGCTAAGGTGATGAAAAATTCGATTTTTATTACAAAGCAACTACTCTAAACAAAACTAACTATAGACATCAATTACGAGGCAACGATTTTTTTTTCGCCCTTTTATTCAACAACTAAAAACTCATATTTTTGTATTTTCTCAACGATTTTCTAATCTCTTTTTTTTTTCGCAACATTTTCTGTTTTTTTTTATTTTTTATTGCAAACACAACTATACAAACAAATAATCCTACAATCGAATTTTCATCACACGGGTTTAAAAGAAAAAGTTTAAAGGTTTTGGGCTAAACGGGTTGTCAAACGAAAGGTTTAGGCTCAAAGTGGGCGACTAGGGGATTTGTTTGGGTAAGGATAAATAATTGGTTTAAAAGGAAAAGGTTTACCTAATGCCTTAATCATTCTTGCGTTTGTATTCGGTCTATGGTCTCGAACGTATCCAAAGTTGCAAGTTCTACAATACGCGACTAATGGTCCACTCAAACAAAGAAACATGTATATGTAAATCTATGATATAAAAGTGGCTCAAAATCTCACGTATAAGGGTATGATATGTGATATGCATAGAATGCTAGTTCCTTAGGCGAATTATTCCCAAATAACCACCCGCTAAATACCCGTCATGCTATTAATTTGAACTTGACCATGACAAAAGACCAAATGGGTTGTGCAATCCCTCGTTGACTTAGTTACTTGTGCTTTTAAGATCGCTTTTGAAACAAGAAATTTTTGAAATTTTTCCCCAATCCCCACACTTGAGGTAAACATTGTCCTCAATGTGTAGAATTTAAATGAACGGGTCAAAAATCTAAAAACTTTTACTACTCCCCCATCCCCACACTTGAGGTAAACATTGTCCTCAATGTGTAAGAACTAGAGTTTTTTTTTAAATTGCACAAGGGATGTGACACGGCTAACCTCCCCAAAATTTAACTCCGGAAAATAAAATACAATTTACAATCCACTTATTTGCTAACTAAAAATCAAAAGTAAAAAGAAACATATGCACCTGATTTTCTCGCTAGTGGCTCATGCGCTCTTCATCTCTTCAAGAAAGCGGTCGTCTCATGAACATAATGTACCTACAAATTTTAACCCTTGTGTAGAAGCATGCTTCTCACAACCATCAAAATTTGTTAGTTACCTAGTTCTACCACTTTTATGAAATTGTTACCAAATCATACGTTAATTTACTTTGATTTATGTGGAAAAATAATTTACAACAACAACAAACCTAACTCACTTTCGTAGGATTCACGGTTGCATTTAGCTTATGCAACAAGCCCTTTTAAACCCCCCAATAGCTTGGGAGGACGAGAGGTCTCGTGAGGGTTATATAGGGAACACACCCACAACGTTCATTTAACTACTAAAATAAAATAAAACAAATAATAATACAAACTCTACAACAATCATACCTGATTTACCTCTCATGGTGGTCGAAGTACACATTTGCCTACCGAGTTTCCAACATACGCTCGGTAATTAGCATGCCGAATCCATACTATTTTTATTAAATTCGGCATATGCAATGTACAACTTCGGGGTCGTCTCTTAACAACATGGCCAATGTCTTGCAACGCCACCCTTCGAATCCTTATGCCCGAACCCGCATCCCCAACTTTGTTGGTTGGAGTGATAAGTTTGGGAGAAGGATGAATATGAATGTGAGCTTCTTTCAAATCCGATTCGTCTTGCGGTGTCATGTCTTCCGCTCGGTTCAAACATTCAACTTCTTGCTCCGAAAGATCTCTAACCTCTTCCACCACATCACCATCCACCATTGTACCACTAGCCAACACCTCTTGGTCTTGTCTAAGTTGAGCCAATTCTTCAACGAGTTGACCCACTTTCTTTGCCAAGGCTTCATTAGCTTTATCTTTCGCCTCAAGTTCCTTCTTCAGTTCCATCTTAATCTCTTGATTTGAAGTAATGATAGCATTCATGATTGCATCGAGCTTGGAACTTATTGAATCTTGCGGTTCTTCAGATGCCGGTTGAGGGTATTCATTATAATAATCATCATACTCCTCCCGGTAACTTGAGAAATGTGGCAATTCGGGTTCATAATTGTTGTAATCCCGCTCTTGCTCATAGTGGCAATTCATCTCTAAATGGTAGTATTCTTGATATGAAGGTGGCTTGTAACCGGACTTTATTTTTCTTTTCCAAAACACTGGATCTTTCCAAAACACCGGACAATCTTCATGTATGTGAACTTTTCCACAACAAGGGCATGACTTTTCTTGCTCCGGTGGTGGAGGTGGTCTAGTGTATGGATAAGGTGAGGATGGACCATTGAAATCTTCATAATCCGCCCTCCTATAATCAAACAATCCGCTGAGGTAGTCTTCCTGTTCCTTGTTGGCTTGAACTTTTTCGTAGAAAACAGAGCAATCCTCTAAATAGTGCTCTCCGCTTCCGCAACACTCACACGGATCATCATCTACCCAATTCATATTGAAAGATGGTACCTGCAAAACATGTACCTGCACAAACAAGCTCGACCACCCAAAGTAAAATCACAAAAATACAAGAAAGAAAAACTAAACTAAAATCGAACAAGCAATGAAATACTAAGCGCACTAGCTCCCCGGCAACGGCGCCATTTTGACGTGACCGTGTCGTCCCGATCAGTCAAAAACCCAATTAAACCTAGGTAGCTAGGGTAAGTCGGGTATCGTATCCACGAAGAGCATGTGGTCAGTATCGCACAACCTGTTCGATTAGTTAGACTATTTACAAATAATGTACAAAGTGATTATGAAGATTGCTATTTTTATTTATTTATTTGTTTGGTTTTTAAAATAAATCGGAATGAACCGACAAATTGATGTTATCAAAAACAATGATTTATTAACTAAACTTGTAAACTAAACTACTTAATTGAAAACAGGAATTAAGAATACGGATCACACCCGGTTTCGGTAATTGTAAGTCCTAGGGTTTCTACATGTTTTAATTCAACTCAATTGCATACGATTAGCGGATTTAGTGTACCGTGACTTAGGTGCCAATAACTATCAACGTCCCGAAGAACGGACAAGAATGCACTTTGTAATCAACACAAGTAAATCCTAACCACGACAACGCATAACTACACATAACCATTTCGCAAAGTCATAACTTTTAACATCGTTCGACAATTTACGAATACGAAACAAATGTAAACTATTGTCAATGGTTTCAAAAATCAATACAAGTTGTCACAAAGTCGAATCAAAGAACAAATGCGTAAACCCTAGAAAATACAACTACCTACACCGGGGTGAAACCGAAGAGACTAGCCGCTCATGGTTGGGTGGACGCGATCACCGGCCTGAGATAGTGATGAAGACATGATTGGTTGGCTAGTTGTGGATGAGCGATGATGATGATGTATAATGCCGTTGGTCATGCGTTTGAAAGCTGAAAAATTAATTCTCCCCGGCTGCCAATTTTCGATCCTCAGAAGAAGTGTTGTTGCTGGGCCGATTATAAGAGCCCAAAAGAATGTGTAATATGGCTCCCAACTTACGTGGATCAAGAAGCCCAAAAATAGATGATAATCATTGGTTTCAATGATGAGTTTATTGGTTATAAGAGAGCCAAAAGTCATAATGGTTGCTGCCCAATCTTCGTGATTATTCCCGTGTGTTGTGGCTGCCATAAATTTTCGTGATGAATGGGTTGCCCAATTCGTTTGTAGTTAAAAGCCCAAAAACTTGATGGTGGCTGCCCATTCCACGATCATAGAAGCCCACTCAATAATATTCCACTAAAAAAAACATCACGTGCATTCTTAATACCTTTGACCATAAGCCTTTTTGACTTGTGCTCACATGAATCCCAAAAGAAGTCAGCCACCATTTCCCACTCACCTTCACGTGAATGTCCCCCCCTCAAAATCACAACATCCTTTTTATTTCATGATGATGGGATGTTTGATGATGATTAGTGATGATGTTAAAAATATAGTCCCCACAATGCTACCGTCAAAGAAAAAATGATGTATGTTGTTGATAATTAATCAAATCATCCTCTCATAGACATGTGAATATGGCTGCCCTTGTAGTTGCCATAACCCCTGAATTTAAACCCGCTAACTTATCAATCTTGAACGTTCTGCTTCATCTTTAAACCCGCTAACTTCCCCGAATTAAGCAATTAACCTGCAAAACCACAATTTCTCGTAGTTATCTTATTCATCGCATGTAATTACTTAAAACCGAACAAAACACACAAAATAACCACTATAACACCCGAGTTTCACACTCTACATCAATATCTCATTGGGCAGCGCTGATGCTATGATGCTAAACGCTTTAGCATCTAGTTCGATCTTTTGAAAATCGGTTTCGGTATAATTTTCAACTGGTTTAGGAACGAACTTTTTAGCATCTTCAGCGCTTGGCACTGAAGGAACATGGGGACCATAAATGACAGACCTCCAACAACCTGTGCTTTGTTGAGCGAGGATGTGACCCATCCTCCTCTGCCAGATGTTGTACTCATTTCTTTTTAACATAGGTAGTTTAAAAAGCGAGCTGATGTTGTTTTTATCATCTTGAGATTGTGACGTCATTCTTGTTGTTTTACAGACACTGAGAAATCAACTTTAATGGTGATTAATCCTTGCTCTGTTTTTCAACGGACGAACAAACGATCAGTATCAACTGTTATGAGCTGAACTATTTACGTCAAAATGATTGTTAGATCAAATTTGACTGTCCAAGCTCTGATACCAATTGTTGGATCTGAGTTTGTTTCTGATTGTATTTTCATTTGAAATTAAGATGGAAATGAAAGAGTTGTGCAGCGGAATTAAGATGAAAACAAACTTTGCATACAATCAAACGAGAGTAATACTTTAATCAAACATCTTTACACAATGAATCGAAAGATTGAATTTGTTTCAACAACGATTACAATGATTGATGAATGAATGCAAACTCCCCCTCAGCCAGAGCTCAGTAGTTTGTTCGTGCAAAGAAGACGATGTTGCAAAAGAGCTAATAGAACAGTACAAAGTACTGAACTATTTATAGGCACTTGCAAACCACTGAGCATCTTTAGCTGACGTCACCATGAAAGTGACATCTAACCTCCTAACAAACTCAAACCTCTGATCTATACAAACACTGATGTACTAACAACTGCTATTACAATTTATTACATAAAAACACTTAAACAGCTGCTGCTTCCTTCCACTGCTGTGAACCCAGCAGTGCTTGTCCGGATCAGCAGTACTTGACTCAAGGCAGTAGATTGAATCAGCAGAGCTTTGGTCTTTCATCAGTCTTTGACATTTGGCAGTAGATGCAAGGCAGCAGTTGTAGGTCAGCACTTAGTAAGATCAGCAGATAGGAGGTCAGCAGATATGAAACCACTTTCAAGGGGAGAGATTTGTATGAACCAACTGTAATCATCTGCTTATTCTGGATCCACTGCTCTGATCCAGTTTTGGCTTTAATTATCTGTTCCTCTGATAGGGTTCAATCCCAACAAGTTCCAACATTTTTGTAGACCCTAAGCGGACTACGAAATGGGGGCTCTTTTGCAAAACATATAGATATTTAATAGAAAAATTAGTTGCTAAAGTTAACATACATTTAGTAATTTGCCCTAATTTTGCCCATAAATTCTCCTCCAATCCCGACAAACCCGACACCATGAGTGATAGCCGATAACCTAGAAAATCGAAAGAGCAGGCTGCGATGGGAGATAGGAACGATGACTACGGCTCAATTTTAGGGATTTTTGGCGCTGATTCACGGGGTCGAGTGGTCGATGGTTGCTACAGACTGCAGTTATGTCTGTAGTTTAATTTCGAAACTGGGTCTTGAATGTGGGCTTTTTTTCCTAAACAATTTTTATCGGTGTAACTTTATTAAAAAACATGGTTTAGTTTTGTTTTTTATTTGAGTCTGATACATATACAATATATAAAACTTTACTAAAATTGGAGGCCCTTGATTTTTGGTGGCCTTAGGCCCGTACCTAGATTGGTAAGCGTAACGGGTCGGCCCTGTGATCAATAGTTCTGTATTTATTATATACATGCACCACATACTTGTTTCTTAATCCCACATTGTTAAAGAATCTAAACATTTAAAGTCAAACCAATTATACAAAAAATATAAAAAAACGAAAACAATACAAAAACCAATAAATTGAAAACCGATCGGTTCAGTTACAGACTCAAAACCGAACCAAGCTGCCCCATGCACACCCTAAGACCCTATGCAGTTAATGTGGAAAAATATCGGTTATTGGTCAAGGACCGATATTTGAGATATTGGTTATCGCGATGAAGGTGAGATATCGGTAATTTATAATTTCATGCATAAATAAATATATATATATATATATATATATATATATATATATCTTATAAAAATAAAATAATACTTCAAATTTCCAATAAATACCTTAAGAATTCATTGGGCTAAGTCAAATTTTTATGATTTTTAGAAATAAGCCCAAGTTTTAAGAAAATCCCACTTTTATAAATACTCACGTCACCATCATAGATGCGTATTCTACATCCAAAAACTTAATCTGCCATAAGTAGACTACTCAATAAACAAATATAAAATTATGGAGTTATTAGTTTGTTAAAGAGCATGGACTTGGACCAAAGTTGAGAATTGTTAAAAGACAAAAACATAAAAAGGTGAAACTAAAATTTTGAAGGGGCTTAATGAAACATCTTAAAACCCTACCATATATTTAAGTTGGCATTACATTTCTACAGCCGTCATCTTCATCTTCTTGTTTCTTCACTTCATCAACTCTCCATATGCCTTGTTTCTTCTAGATCATCCACACATCCATCTGTCGTCTTTCTTCTTCAGCGCAACACCAGGTAAGCATCAATTGTTGATACAGCCGTCATCTTCAAAGAATAAAACCCTAATTATGAAAATGGAATGGGCTATGAGGAGGATATGGCAGATTTTAAAGAGAAAAGAACAAAATTTGGGCCTACCGATGTTCTCGGCGAGATGGCCCATATGAAATATACAAAATATCAGCGATATCTCGGTAATTATCGCCGATATTCTCGGCACCGAGATTAAAACCGATATTTGAAACCGATATGTTACTCGATGTCTGATAACCGATATAGCACCGAGATATCACCGATATAGCGCTGAGATTGACTGCTTAGCTAAGACCATGAGTAATGGGCATTATAGGGGCGTGAAGTGGCTTGATAATGCCCCCGACACCATCCGCGTGGGATTTATATGAGCATGAAGAGGAAGAGGAATTTATAGTATAATACCCAATGAGGATAACAAAATTGGAAAGTAATGATGGAAGGGGTGTTGGTTCAGGCCTCTTCAAACTCACACTCTAACTCACTCACAAACCTGATGAAAATGTGAAGAGGATAAAAATATTCGAAGATGGATGCACAGAAGATAAAAATGATAAGGGTACAAAAGAAAATGAACTCTATCCTATCCTATTTATGATAAAGAAAAAATGCATGTGCAGAAATTATTAAAAGAAGCTACACGTCTCCATGAAATCAGCAACAAACTGCAGCCCTATTTTCGATCACGTGTACTAAAAACTTGCAACTAATATATTTGACCAAGACCGAGTCCACTGCCCGTTTGATGACCCGGGATCCATATGTTGGACCCATGGCCCGATATTGTGCCAAACCGTAAACGAACCGATTAACCCAACAATCACCCCCTTAATCGGTTTGTTCACACCCGTCACCAGGGGTGAAGTATAGAAGGGGCACGCGGGGGGGGGGGGGACCTCTTGAACTTTTCGCTTAGTAGTGTTATATATGTAGTTTTCGTATATAAATTTTTAGGTATATACGTTTTCGACCCCCCCGGTTCTATAGAAATTTTTGGGTATATACGTTTTTGACCCCCCCCCCCCCCCGGTCATTCAGATCAAGCTTCGTCACTGCAACACCGAACCACTTGGTTCCGAACCATTACAACTTTTACCGGGCACCCGATCTTCACCTCGATCACGTCCAAAGTCTCTCGGTTCAGCCCGAATTAAAACCACCACACTTGTAACATCTCACATGGCATCCCGTTGGAACCGTTCATTCACATCTTAACTCATCATGGATCAACGACCTCTCCCCAGCCACATTCGAGTCACCCGATTTGAACTCCAACACCATAATGTTAACACCGTGTAATTTCTCCATTCTCTTCTTGTGTTGACAACCATACCTTCTTCCAATTATACATGTTCCAAGAGGCCACTCCACCGATAAAGAAACCAAAGCCACCTGCTTATACCATTTTCTTTCAACTGCTAAACGAAGCAAATCCAATGTTTGCAGAAAATAAAAGCGAATCCAAACTGCAAAACGAAGGGGCCAGAACCAACATTTAGTATCAGAGCCTAGGGCTCGAGAAGCGGGTTTGAAGATCGGAGGAAGCCTCCGCCGCCGGCGGGTGTGTCGGTCGGTAGAGGGCAGACGTAAAAGAAGGGTCCGGGATCGTTATACAGCAGAAGACGGAGACCGGGAGGTGGTCCGTGTCAGTCGTTGCCATGCGGAGAGTACCGGTTAGGATGACGAGGGTGACAGGTGAACACCGGTTTGTCTCGTAGCTGTTAGCGGTGATGAAAGGAGGATGATTCATTGTTGTTTGGTTGTTAATTGCAGGTTTGCGCAACTGGTGACAATTAGTGCCTTGATTAGATTGTCCGTGATAAGAGGAGACCGGCATATGTGCGTGAAAAGCGGGCAGAAAGGATCCGTCAAAGCATGTGGCTTTGGATTCGCTTCATTTAGCAGTTGAAAGAAAATGGTATAAGCTGGTGGCTTTGTTTTTATTGTCGGTGGAGTGGCCTCTTGGAAAGGTGTAATCGGAAGAAGGTATGGTTGTCAAGACAAGAAGAGAATGGAGAAATTACACAGTGTTAACACTATGATGTTGGAGTTCAAATCGGGTGACTCGGATGTGGCCGGGGAGAGGTCGTTGATCCATGATGAGTCAAGATGTGAATGAACGGTTCCAACGGGATGCCATGTGAGATGTTACAAGTGTGGTGGTTTAATTTTGGGCTGAACCGGGAGACTTTGGACGCGATCGAGGTGAAGATCAGGTGTCCGGTAGAAGTCAAGATGGTTCCGGAAAAAATGTTGATTCGGGTGTCGTAAACGAGTGGTGTGAACAAACCGATTAAGGGGGTGATTGTTGGATTAATCGGTTCGTTTACGGTTCAGCGGGTCAGCGGGTCAACGGGTCATGAGTTCAAGGGCTGTCGGTTTTGGATACGGGCAGGGGCGGACCCACATAGAGTGGGTCGGGGTCCACGGACCCCAATGTTTTTAAAAAAATTAGTAGATCCGGTATGTTAAAATTCCAAAGGACCCCATAAAATTAATTAGATGGACACCATAACATTAAAATTCAAGCTAGTGAAGTGGTAAGCCTCTTTGTTTGGTAAATGAAGTCACAAGCTCGAATCTTGTGCATCTCTTTTTTTGTGTTCTGTTTTTTTTCCTAATATAAATTTAAAACTATGGATTTCTTACTTCCTAAACAAAAAGATGCAAACATACATAAAACAGTTAATTTGGTGTATCAATTTTTTATTTATTTTGACTTTTGGAGCTGGTCTATTATTTGTTTGCCTTAAAAAAGACTAAGTTTCTTAAAACTTGAATTTTAGGGCCAATGATGTAAGGATCGAGTATGTTATGAATTTTAACTTTAAAAATTTGCAATGCTTTTTTTCGTTTCGAATGACATCGTGTTCTTATTGTGTGTTTTCTAATGAGTAAAGAATATATATCTTTTGTTATGTGTTCCTCACTTTGACCCGACCCGAATGATGTTCGACCCGAAAATTTTAACGTCGGGTTGTGAAATGTTAGAACACCAAAAAAATTGGACCCCATTGGAAAAAAATCCTGGGTCCGCCACTGGATACGGGTCATATGTGGCCCTAAACTGCAGTAGAAGATATCCATATTAATTATACACATTTTATTATAGGTTAATTAGTTAGACTTAGTAGTTATCTTTGACCGATTATTGTGGAGGTTAATTGAGTTGAAGAGTGGGTCACATACCAGTTGTTTAGGATAGAAAATAGCTTTTTTATTGTTTTTATTAATCTCACGTGTGCATGTAAGGCTCTATATAAAGCCATTGTTTATTAAATAATATTAAGCTTATATTTCTTAACCAGTAAAACCACAACAATCTTTAAGTACATAACTATATGCTATGCCATACATGCAGATTTAGTGGGGCGGTTGAGTGTTCACGACAACAAATATTACGAATCAAGTGCAAGATTAAAAGTCAAATGTTGTTAGCAGACACCCAATATACGTGCTACCTTGTGTTCAAGCTTTCAGAGAAGTGTCGTGGGTTGCATGGTCCGGTGATAGTACGAGATTTATTCAACTGGAGAAGCAAAGAGACGGGAATTCTTTATTTTAGACATACAAACCCCTGGAATGTATGCGATACTGACTGGATTCCAAGACAGAGGAAAGATGGATGGATGGATGGAGGTTATTGTGTGGAAATTCAACTCAAATTATGAGCTTAAAAATGATCATCTTTTTGTTAATCTGAAACTCATAAATAACTTATGAAGGAACAATGTCTGGCGTTATTGTACGTGGCATCAAGTTTCGTCCGATCTAAGTTCGTACCGGACAATTTCAGCCTTATCTTAGTCTAAGCTAGAAACAGCTCGGTAGGCAAATCCATTTAAAGAACTTAACCATTTGATTGGGCAGTTAATTATATGGGCAACACATTGTTGGTTCATGGTTAATGGGAAGATACTTGTTTCACTTCATACGCCAGGTATAGGGCTAGACACCTCGTCTTAAAGAAAATGGCAACTTACCATTTTGTTTTTTCTTTTTTTATATTTTTAAGCTTCATGGGCTAGACTCCGCTGTGCGTCTAGGCTTGTTTAAAATACTATTATACCCTTGAGTTAGGGCTAGACTAGGGGCAACACAGGGTTATAATGGTCTTTTGGACCACACTAGACGCTCAGTCTTGCCTGTACGCGGCGTATATTTTTATTTTATTTTTGTTTTCTCTTTTTAATATGGCTGAAACTATTGGCACACCTTGGTTGACTATCTGCACACTTAGGGTTTACCTACGCTGCGTATAGAGCTATACGCAGCGTATAAATTGCATGGAATTCGGAGCTTGCCCAACAATCATTGGCACAGACAACCAGGGTTTATATACGTTGCGTATAGAGCTATACATAGCGTATATAACCCATCAGGGTTTTTTTTTGTTATTTTGATGTATTTGTGGTATAAGTTCTCACCCTGTTCCAACGTTAAATCGCTTAAAATATATAACCGTTAATGTTATACCAATAATATTATATACCGTTAAATTGTTTTGGAAAACGTATATACGGTTTGAATATATTATATTGTTATCGTTTAAATTAAATTATTATACCATGTGCGATGTTCTTTGAAGAGAGAGAAAGTTGTAATGAGTATGAAAGATTCGGTGAATAAAATAAACCCTTTATATTGTATCCATATTAGTGGGTCGGGTTACCAAAATGGGTATTCTAGAAAACCATAAAAGGGGGACGGGATTTTGGAGCCAAAAAGCAAAATGTAGTGCCCTCATAGCTTGACACATCAGCACATTTATTTACGTTTATTATATACTAGTCTAAGTTCCCGTGTGTTACACGGGCGGCTAATAAGAAAAATAACTACTTTAACATTGTTGACGTAAATATTTTAATTATATATACGATGAAATATTAACGGAAATGATAGAAATTACACCAAATAATTGAAATGAATACAAAAAATCACAACTCATTGAATATCTCTTTATAAACATTTCGTACCAACTGATTACGCGCGCGCACACACACCCTAATAACAATCACCGTTATAAAAGTAATAAGTTGTTAGGCAACGCAAACAACTTAATTGTGCGTTGGTGTTGCTAAAGTATATTTAACATGCTTAAGAATTCAAGTTAACAATGTTTGTCATTTAAAGCTATATTATTAGGATCAGCAGTTGTCACAGTAATATCCATAGCATAATATATACACAATGCCAGGTTAACTACCTCACTTTGAAAAGACTTTCCCACCTAGTAATATTTCTTCCATCTCTGAACCACCTACTTAAAGAAAAAATTAAAAAATATCTTATACACTTCGTTGAAGTACAACTTACACTTTGAATTCCTGTCAACCCAATTTTGGACCAATTGGTAACTGAATAGATTCAAACTAAAAGCATTATCACCGTTCTTAATTAACAAAATCCAAAAATTAAAGCCCTAACAACCTTCATGGCACCTTTTATTTGCTTCATTCTTACAGGTTTATGAAATGGTTTAGTTAAAGTAGAGTACCAAAAGGTCCCAAATCACTGAATATAAAATATTTTGTAAATGCCAACTTGTTTTTGGGTTTCTCAAATACTACATAAGTTTTATCATAAAATATGTTATATAGGGGTGAGATTTATTGCATAACACTAATATATACATACATAACCCAATTCAAATAATTGTATAAAAATCTCTCTGCAATAATTATAATAAACCAAATCAGAAACTTTTTGCTCAAATACAAATATTGGAATAATAATAAAAAAAACTTCTACAACTCTAATCACTAATAAGATGCCCATTTTGGGTCATAACCTATTTTTGTAAGCTCGCTTCATAATGGAAGCTATTCATGGAATAATGTAGGTCCGGCTAGGGGAGGATCTAGTCGCCTAATCCTTGTATACGAACCACTCCGGTTGTGCGGAATCCAACCGGAATAGCAAACCGAGATCGAACACGTAAAATCACGACACGCAAATATCACCGTTTAACACCACTGTATTAATACGAATGAAAGGGTTCAGTTACAATCCAACGTTTACAAATGTGCTTTGTAAACTCTCTCTCTCGTGTGTGTGTGCTCTGTGGGTTCTCTCTTGTTCTTCTGCCGAAACAGAACAAATGAAACCCATTTATACTAACAGACACACATACATGTGACGAAACAGAATATAGGCGACGAATCAGAATCATGGTCGACGAAACACATCTGTTTCGTCGACTTCTGGGCTGATTCGCCGATGTGACCTTTGGCCCAAACAGTTGAGGCCCAATTCCTGTTTCGCCATCTTCTCTCAGCCCAAGGACTTTAATGTTGAGCCCAGTCCTTGTCTTTTCTCTGGTGTCGGCTTGAGGTCTTGCACACGACGGAGGAAAGTCGTCACAATACGTGCCGAACCGAGTCGCGTCCATAATATCATGTATCAACAAACTCCCCCTTGGACGCTACTCGTGAGATTCGCTTCTCATATCTTCTATGTCGGAGGATCCTCAAAGTCTTCACGTCTTGAAGGCAAAGAGTGTATCGACAAACTCCCATTTACATGTAGGAAGTGTGTTGACAAACTTCCCCTTAACATAAGCTCCCCCTTGAGTTATGCTCGTGAAATACTTGTTCTTTATGAATTGAGATCCTTGTGGTGTTGATGATGGTCAGCGGCAACTCGATCATCTTCATCATTTGAGTGCCTTCACGTCGTGTCTTCATTCCGAAGCTTGTCATCGACCATGTTCTCCTTGCCTTTAGAATCTGCACATGCAAGAAATCTAAACGCGTAATGAGAACAACTGCTTGGAATATCGTAACATAAACAAACGACACACGTGTGACCATTGTTTAATCAAACACCGTCCGACAGTTTGAAAGTTTAAAATACTTTATCCATTTCAAATTTTAACTTTCAACACTTTGCAAATTTCGACCGTTTATGAAGTTTTAGTCGTTTCGGTTTTCGTTCAGGTTTCAGGTAACGAAGACTCGAGATCCAACATCGTACGATCGAAAATAATATAGAAATAAAATCTTTTTGGCTTTTATAAAGTTTATATTAAAACAGATTTTAGGTGTGTTTTAATATTTGAAATGTAAAGACTGAAAGCAGTAAATAAATATATACAGACATACGGAAACTGAAAGCATTAAATAAATAATTACAGACATTCTTTTTGTGAGTTTCGAGGGTAAGAGAATCATATCAGTGTACGGTCACGCCAAAACACTCTTGTTGTTCAGTTAATTAACATTAAGATAAGCATCCTATAACAATTATCGGTATTGTTGTCCACTTAAACTCAACTTATCATTTGTAATCATGGCGAGGGGATACGTTAAGGTATAATTTATACTTACCAACCGGTGTTCATCCACATCACGACACATTCCCGTATCAAGGTATGCACGAGGGTTCATCTTACCGGTGAGTATACCGATTATCATCTGTTTGACCGTATATGATGTGAGATTCTCACTTATTTTGATTTGAAAACAAGCCCTATGTGATAGAATCACTTATTGATGAGGAACTTGATTTTCGATGCATGAGGGCACAGGAGCAAGTCCGTGAACAGGTCAGTACTTTCGTACAGCAGAGAGACGAACTTGACTCCCGGATAAATGTGATATGTTATCACTTATTTTGAGGGACATGTGATTGTTGATCACTTATTGAGGTCGTATGCAATATGTACACGTATGTATGGTATCATGGAAGATCTAGACTTGCGTCCCCGTTATTTTTCGGTAAAAGATACAACCATGATACCCAGATGATAAGCAGCATAAAGACCGAATATCTCAGAACCTCGGCAATCTCTCAAACGAAATTTCGGTACCAAGACCATATGCCAATGAATGGTTCCCACCCAGGTCTTCAGTCGATTTAAGTTTATATCACCCTGCACACTTTAAAATGATTGTGAGCCTACCGATACATCTTATATAGAGTTGCTTATCGTTTTTCATTTTAGGTTTAAAGAGGTTTAGACAGACCACTGATGTACTATCATTTTCTCTTTTGCTCGCCAGGAAACTCATTTTTGATTTTCTATTGTTTTTGTGTTTTTGAAATTTTTCAATGTTTTTGAATTTTCAAATTTTGGATTTACTCCCCCTAAAATCAATAAACTAAGACAAATTTAAAACACAAAGGTATTTACAAAAATGATTTTCCGATGTTGGTTTTACTCTTGCTTGACCTTAATGCCGTTTACCAATAATAAATAGTCAAATCTTGATTTGTCAAATGCTTTGGTAAAAAGGTCGGCACGTTGGTCATCGGTGTGGACGTAAGCAACATCGATTAGCCTTTTCTCAAAGCAATCACGTATGAAGTGATACTTTATTTCGATGTGCTTAGTCTTTGAATGCTGCACAGGATTTCTAGTGATCTGTAAGGCAGCAGAATTATCAACGTAAATAGGAGTAGTTAGGAATTCAAAACCGTAATCACGCATTTGTTGTTGGATCCATAGGACTTGGGAGCAACAACTTGAGGCAGCAATGTATTCAGCTTCGCATGTTGATGTAGCGACGCACGTCTGCTTCTTGCACTGCCATGTGACTAGGCGATTTCCCAAAAACTGACATCCAGCCGTTGTGGATTTGCCGTCGATTTTGCATCCGCCAAAATCAGAATCACTGAATGCGATCAAGTCAAAGTTATTATCCCTAGGGTACCATAGACCGGTGTCAGGGTAACCCTTCAAATAACGAAAAATCCTTTTTACAGCTGCAAGATGTGAGGCCTTCGGGTTCACTTGATATCTGGCAAGCAGGCACGTTGGGTACATTATATCTGGTCTTGATGCTGTGAGGTACATAAGAGATCCGATCATCGCGCGGTAGTATGAGGGGCTAACATCTTGACCCTTCAAGTCTGGAGTAATTCCGTGATTTTGTGGCAATGGGGTACCAATGGGCGTTGCATCAGACATCTGGAACCGGCTCAAGATGTCACCAACATATTTAGTCTGATGGATGAATATCCCAGACTCTGTTTGTTGTACTTGCAGGCCCAAAAAGAAGGTCATTTCCCCCATAGCACTCATCTCGAATTTATCCTGCATAACACGCTCGAAATCCCTACACAAAACATCATTAGTAGAACCAAAAATAATATCATCAACGTATACCTGTACCAGTAGAAGATCTCCATCTTGTTCTTTGATGAAAAGAGTGCAGTCGATAAGACCTCTGCGAAAACCGTTCTCCAGCAGATAATTAGATAAGGTTGCGTACCAAGCTCGCGGTGCTTGATGTAGACCATATAGAGCTTTGTTGAGCAACCAAACCCGATCGGGATGGATAGGATCTTCAAAACCTGGAGGCTGTTCGACGTACACCTCTTCTTCTACCACACCATGTAAGAATGCACTTTTCACGTCCATCTGGTATACCTTGAAACCTTTGAATGAGGCATAAGCCAGAAAAATCCGAATTGCTTCTAGACGTGCAACTGGTGCATACACTTCGTTGTAGTCGATTCCTTCAATCTGACGAAAACCTTGAACGACTAGCCTTGCTTTGTTCCGGATAACGATTCCACGGTCATCCTTTTTGCATTTAAACACCCAACGGGTACCAATCTTCTTGTAACCAGCAGGTTTCTCTACGAGTTTCCAGACACCAAGCTTCTGGAATTGTTGCAGTTCTTCCTGCATTGCTTCAACCCATGAGCTATCTTTCAATGCATCTTTCCAAGTTCTTGGCTCTTCCTGTGAGACATAACACGCGAAAGACCAATCATTCTGTTGACCAGATTCTCGGATAGTTGCATACAAGCCTGCATTGTTGTTGTTCCGCAACATGTTTCTTGTTTGAACGCCACTTTGCACATTTCCGATGATATTTTGTTGAGGATGGGTATTATGAATCCTTGTCTCTGGATTATCTTGAACTGGAATGTTTGTACCCAGATTGTTGAGATTGAGATCAACAATTAATTCAATGCCCGGAATTGACGAAGAGGATGATGCAGTAGCTTCAGCTGTTCCAGGGACGCCCACTGGAGGTGTACCCTCTGAAGTACCATGAACTGCTGTTGGAGCTTCTTGATTTGCATCTAGAAATTCATCATCCTCTGAAGATTCGTTCAATTCGGTAGCATCTTGAAAATCCTCATTATCGAGAGCATTATTGTTCACTGAAGATGGTTCTTGATTGACAATAATGGGACGAACCAACGGTGAATCTGTTGCATTGTCACTCTCGAAAAACATCCTTGCTGCAGCATTTTCTTCAACTGCTTCAACATTGATCGAATTGAAAAAGTCATCGTACTCAAACATCCAAGGCTGACCAGGATTTCTAACCGGTAAAGTGTGCCTTTGTACTCTGACTTCAGACCATTCCTCGACCCTTTTAGTCTCTAAATTCCAGACTCTTAAGTTAGGGGTGGAATACCCAAGAAAGTATCCCTCAATTGCTCTTGCCCCAAACTTTCCATTAGGATCGATTATTGTGCACGGAGCTCCAAACGGTTCAAGATATGACAAATCTGGTTTCCGTTTGTTAATAAGCTCAAAGCAGGTCTTGTTGTGCCGTTTGACTGTAAGGACTCGGTTCAACGTATAACATGCAGAGGCCACAGCTTCAGTCCAAAAAGGAATCGGCAATTGTGACTCTACCAACATAGTCCTAGCAGTCTCGATCAATGTGCGGTTCTTACGTTCAGCGACGCCATTTTGTTGAGGAGTATAAGCTGCACTAAATTCGTGAAGAATACCTTTTGAAGTGCAAAACTCCGCCATGGCATGATTTTTGAATTCAGTACCATTGTCGCTACGTATCCGCCTAACCTTCAAGTTGTAAAGATTCTCAATCTGAATGATCAAGTTTTTGATAATACCGAAGGTTTCACTCTTATGTGCCATGAACGCCACCCAAGAAAATCTTGAATAATCATCAGTAATTACGAGGCAATATTGATCATTCCTAATGCTTTTGTGCTTGACAGGACCGAACAAATCCATGTGCAAACGTTCAAGAGGAACAGCCACCGTGTTGACTTTCTTTGTAGGGTGTCGCTTCTTCGTTTGTTTTCCTTTCTGGCACGAAACACAGACGTCTTGAAGATGGAAGTTTTTAAGAGGAACACCATTCACCAATTCATTTGATACCAAATGATTCATTTTGCGTAAGTGAATGTGACCCATTCGTCTGTGCCAAGAGATTGTGTCTTTTTCTGTGGCTTTGGAAACGAAACAAGTTGCTTGTGCAGACGTTGTGATAGCTTGGCTCATATCAAGGACATACAGATCATTTATCCTTGGAGCCGACAAGAGAATCCATTCTTTTGGAATTTTGAAGCCGGGTTTCAGCACATAACATCCATTAGCATCAAAGTGTACTGAGAACTGCTTGTCACAAATTTGAGAAACACTAAGAAGATTGTGATCAAGTTGTTGCACAAAGTTGATCTTGTCAAAGCTAACAACCCCGTTGGAAATCATTCCTTCACCCGTAATATATCCGCCCTTATCTCCAGCAAAAGCAACATAACCTCCTCTAATAGATTTGACGTCGTAGAGAAGCTTCATGTCGCCTGTCATGTGCCTGGATGCCCCACTATCAACAATCCAATGACTACTGATAGTTCCTCCTGGAACACCCTGCACATAAACTCAATCGATTAGTTGGAGATGGGGACCCAAGCCATTGTGGTCTTGGGTCTTCCATTTTCATCAATGACAATAACTTCTATTCTTTGATGATTTGAAAATTGTGATGGTCCCCCTGAATTTTTAACCGTTTTTGGTTTCCAGGTCTGTTTTGTGATGCCAGTTTGATTGTTTGTAAGTCTAACTTCGTTTGAACTTTCTGGTTTAACTGGAACAGATTGTTTTTGAACCACATCAATTTTAATCGCCTTTTCAATTTTCTTGACCTGTTGGCGTTTCTGTTTCTTTTCCCTTTCTTTTACAAGTCGGGGATCTTGTTTTACAGAAACAGATCGCTTGCGGTCAGTTGGGCCACGGGGAACATCAACTATGCCTTTTTGTTTATGAAGATACGGGCAATTTCGAACAATATGCCCGATTGTTCCACATTCAAAACATGATCTTCGTTCAACAAACCCCGAAGTATCATGTGGTCGTCTTGCCGATGATGAACTTTGTGATCCCGAGGTACTAGGTTTTGAACAACTTGGTTCATTCCTTTTCATCACAGTTGCTTTTTGGACAAAATCTAAATTAGATTGATTTTCAAACTTTGCAATTTTGTCCGTTCCCTTAGATTTCACAAAGTTCACATTCTTCTTTTTCTTCTGATTCGGCTTCCTTTGACTTTGAGTCGGTGTTTTACCTCTTGGTTTGGCATGATTTTGCTGTTTTTGCACTGTTGGTAATTTTTGATTGCCAAATTGTTTTCGAACTTCGGCCTTTGGGATAGGAGGGCACTGTGTGACTGTAACACGTGATCCTGTCTTTCCCAAAAACTTACTTGTTGAATTTTCAAAGACTTTACTGATTAATGATTGATTAACATTCTTAATAGGAAAATCTTTGTCTGAATAAACTTTATCATCACCAACAAGAGTGTACAGCAAATCCACACTCTCCGACTCTTTTGCAGATGTTGACTCGGTTGGAACAGTCTTAGCGGGTTTTGCGGGAGGATCACATAGAATATGATTCTCAAGAGGTATGTCCTCTTCTTTGATTACTGCATCAGACTTTTCCGAATCAGTATCATCGGATTCATCATCAGAAGAATCAGTATCCTCAATCACAACTGTAGGATCCTGATTCTGTTCAGCAGAGGACACACATGTATCTGCTGACACATCTGAATCTGATGATACTTCTTTCTTGTATCCGAGACCTGTTGCACATTCTGCTGCAAATTCCTTAACATCTAGAGGAACAGATGGTTCAAAATGAGTTCTATACTCCTCATCGGGCAGTGCATCATAATTGTGTCTGACAGGTGGTGGACATTGCTTATATCCAATACATGTGACATCCTTTTTCTCTTTCTGAACATCAATGATGTGATCCAACACATAGCTAGAGCTCAAATAGCTATCTAACTTGAGTCGGATCGCCTCACTTTCGGTTTTAACACAAGCCATTTCCTTTTGCATTACCTCAAGGCGAGTTATATACAAATTAATGTCAGTTTGTTTTCTGGAAACCATTTTTGTTAACTCGATTTTATCTTTCTTTAATTTTTCAATCATCGATTTAAAATCCTTTTCATGGTTTTCATAAAACATGTTGGCTTCAGTGCACTTTGAAAGATCAACAGTTAATTTCTGATTATGAATGAATGTCACATCATATTTCTCTTGCAAAGCCTCGTGTTTGCCTTGCAATTCACACCACTTATCATTCAATGACACATGTTTGTCTTGCAAGTCAAACAAACTAGCTTGTACAGCATCATGTTTGCCTTGCAACTCAGACATGTTTGTCTCTAAATCAGCACATTTACCATTTAAACTATCACAGTTATCACAGCTAACAGAAGTGGGTTCATCGACACATACCTGACTTGATGAACTGTCGACATTAGCCATAAAGGCTGAATGGAGAGAAGACGAAGAATAAGCAGCTTGATCCACCAAAATAGATCTTCTTTGAATTCCTGCTGCAGCTTCATCCAATAGCTCATCAATAAGTGCATCGACTGACGCACTTGATGTGTCATTTTCCCGATCATTCCCTGAACTCGAGGACTCTTCATCTGAACTTCCAGTGTAACCGGAGCTGTCTTCATCTTCAGAAGATTCATCACCATTGGTGGAAGATTCTCCACCACTGGCGTGTTTAAGATCCTTGACAATTTCAGCAAAGCAAACTGTTCCATCTGGAGCATCATTTCCCAACTGGATCGACCAATCATAACCTTCATCTACTTGAACCACAAGTGCCTGGTTGGCATTTGATGGTCCTGCTTGGCTTTGGTTGTTGACAGGTACCAACGTACGAACATTGTTCCTGTTCTGGTTCTGCTGGTTGCCTTGACCTCTGAAAGGATTCTGATTTCCATGTTGAGATGGCCTCGTACATTCACGCTTGAAATGACCACGTTCACCACAATTGAAGCATCTAACAGCCTGCTTATCAAACCCATACTTGGTGTCTTTCTTGCCTTCCAAGCTGGTTCTGCCAGTTCTTTCCATGAAATCCTTTGCTCGCCTAACAGCACTGGCAAGGGCCCACTTGATGTCCATCATCTCCATCTCCTCTTTATCTATCTGCTGATAGTCTTCTTGTGTCAGATTAATGTTGCCAATCTGACCTTCTACCAATCCACAGTATGCGCTCACCAAAGTGTTTAGCAGCTCCATGTGTTCCTTGGCTACTTCCACACCGACTTTAGAAAAGCTTGAGGTGTCGAGCCGTACTGTATTTGGCTTTGATTGCTGACTAGCAGATGAAGTGCTTCCATAACATGCTTGCTGTTGAGGAGGAAGTGGATTCCCATACATATCAGTTGTTCTGATAGGCTGTTGTGGTGCTGGTTGAGAAGCTGGTTCAAACGGATTTCCGTACATATCTGTAGTTCTGATAAGTCGTTGGCTCTGCTGTTGTGGTACTTGTTGAGGAACAGGTTCAAGCGGATTTCCATACATGTCTGTTTTTGGAAGGACTGGAACTTGAACAGTATTGCCATACATGTCAGTGGTAGACACAAACGCTGTTTGAATTGGAGCATGTGAAGAAGGTTTTGTAGAAGTGCTAGAAGTTCCATAATACATCTCAGGATTTTGTGGCACTGGAACTCTTTTCGCTTTAAGAGTTTCTTCCTGATTCTTGTTTTCCAAGATTTGAACAAAGTCATTGAAGCTTGTTGTAGCTAGCGTGCCATTGCACTTCAAGATTTCCAAGAAAGTATTCCATTGGGGTGGCAACGCATCAGCAAACTTTTTCACAATCTCTGCTGAAGGTGTAACAACATCAAAATTTGACAATTCAGACAGCAAATGATTAAATCGACTTGTCAAATCTCCTAAAGATTCATTCTCCATACAAGAAAAACCATCGAACTCTTTCTTTAGCAAGTCTTTTCTCAATTGACGTGTTGCTTCGTTTCCCACGCCCCTTATCTTCAATGCGTCCCACAACCTCTTTGTTGTCTTGTAATTGATAAATTGATGATAAATGTCTTTACTTAACGCCTGAGTAAGAATGGCATACGCTTTCTTCTCTAAGTCATAGACCTTCTTCTGATCTTCCGTAAGATCAGCAAATGTAGCAGCAGATGAAGCGGCAACCTCTATTGTTTGATCAAAATCTGTGATGAAACGCAACCACAGTTCTGTATTTTGACCAAGGACGTATGTATGAAATCTACCAAACCATCCCGGATATTCACTTAAGTGCATCAACTTTGGAGGCCTATTCAAACTTCCCGTTTCACTTTCGCTTAGCAAAATGCTTTGAACACTTGGAGCTTGATTTGATACGAATGCCCATTGACTGGTAGATGTAGCATTAGCTTGCGAAGATGCCGGTGCGGGAGACGGAGTTCCATAGTACATTTCTCTAAATAAATCCTCACTGCTTCTATACTTGTTTTCTGTATTTGACGGAGTACCCCAGGCCGGATTCATTTTTGATCAAAAATAATAAAACCTGAAATTCACACCTCAAACAAACTGTCAAAGCACAAATACAAACCTTCTGTAAAAACTGACAGGTGTTTTGACGAAACACAGATCCACGAAACAGATGTATGACGAAACCAAATTGTATGAAATGTTCGACGAAACAAAAAGGCCCACTAAGGCGACGAAACTGCTTTTGGGCTAAAAGTCCACGAAACAAGAAGCCCAGTACCAAGGCCCACGAAACAGAAGCCCAAAGACAAGCTATATCGACGAAACAGAAGGTCTGTTTCGTCGAGGAGGGGCTTGACGAATGAGACCTGTTTCGTCTGATGTCTGATTCGTCGAAGAAGTAACTGGGTTGGTGAGATCTGTTTCTGACACAGTTAACTTTTTCAAACAACTGGTATGGAGAGTTCACTAACCCGGTAAGGAGTAGTATTTTAAAATAAATTCTTTTCAATTTCAATTTCCAATAACCCCAAACAATTTTACAAGTTAAATTTTAAAGATCAAAAAGTGTATTTTATCAAGAACACTTTGAAGGTTGCAAAGAACCCAATGAACTTTCCGGTAAAAATATGATGATTCCGGTGACCCGAAAAGTTTCCGAAACCAGAATTTTGCTCGAAACTTCACTAAAAACCAACTTTTAATATGTGAGTATGAAAAGTATAGTGGTTTTTATAAGAACTTCCAGCAAAACACCAAGATTTCAGCCGATTTTAACAAGTTTTCCAGAAAAATATGAACTTTAAATCCCGAAAAACAACCCGAAAACACTCGGTTTTAACAAGGAGAAGAGCCAAGGCTCTGATACCACTTGTAGGTCCGGCTAGGGGAGGATCTAGTCGCCTAATCCTTGTATACGAACCACTCCGGTTGTGCGGAATCCAACCGGAATAGCAAACCGAGATCGAACACGTAAAATCACGACACGCAAATATCACCGTTTAACACCACTGTATTAATACGAATGAAAGGGTTCAGTTACAATCCAACGTTTACAAATGTGCTTTGTAAACTCTCTCTCTCGTGTGTGTGTGCTCTGTGGGTTCTCTCTTGTTCTTCTGCCGAAACAGAACAAATGAAACCTATTTATACTAACAGACACACATACATGTGACGAAACAGAATATAGGCGACGAATCAGAATCATGGTCGACGAAACACATCTGTTTCGTCGACTTTTGGGCTGATTCGCCGATGTGACCTTTGGCCCAAACAGTTGAGGCCCAATTCCTGTTTCGCCATCTTCTCTCAGCCCAAGGACTTTAATGTTGAGCCCAGTCCTTGTCTTTTCTCTGGTGTCGGCTTGAGGTCTTGCACACGACGGAGGAAAGTCGTCACAATACGTGCCGAACCGAGTCGCGTCCATAATATCATGTATCAACAAATAACACACGCATAATGTCACCAGTAAGAGCAGCCACACATTCAACAATACGGAAGCAACGAAGGATCCTACAAAACATCCCGAATGTGCATTACCTCTATATCATGAATCAGGCCAACCCCCCCCCCCCCACCCAACACACCCTGTGATGCTTCCCATTTTGCTGCACTATTATGGTAGCTCATTGTCATCATTTCCACTTCCCACAAAGAAGCAAACAAAGACAAAAAATAGGTATTTCATTTATAAATCCTCATAAGAACTACCAAATTAGTACAAAATGATAAACTATAAGAGAAAGAAAACAATTTAGGTTACATACCTAGTAAAGATTATAACCGTGGGTGTGTAGCGGGAGAATGTGAACCTTCTGTAGATTCACTACCAAAATGAGAAAACTGATGATCAACTTCCACTTTCCCATGCTCAACGTCTTTACATGACCCTGTGAGCTCAAGAGCCAGTATTTTAAAAGACGACGCTAATTCGTCTGCAAGTCTTTTTCCACGTGCTTTCACAACTTTTGAATGCGAAGAATGGTCTTTTCAGTTGAAGTCCCTGTGTTATTCTTGTCGGTTTGTGATTTTAGTTATAAATTTTTCGCATTCTTCACATACCCAATCACATTCCAGAACTTTATTTATCATTACTTTCATGCAATAGCTAGCCAAATGTCCAAAAACTAACAATTTAACAATTTATTAATACAAAAAAATCCCATTTAATATCAACAAATAGACTTGCGTGTGGTTAGCCATCAAGACATCTACATCATATAGCAAGTAAGTCCTCACGCCCTGCATCTCCACATATATCACACACTTTAACCTGTCATCAACAAATATATTAGCATATTACACAGTTGAATAAATGTATTTTTAGATACTAAATAATGCCAAAAGCACAACTAATACCTATAAATTTTGAATATTAAAAACTGGAATATTCAGGAAAAAGGATGTGGAAGTAAGCAACTTCAGGGAGCCAATGATCCCACTACCACTGAAATATCATTTGAAGTAGTGTATATTTCTTTCTACACTTTGAAATCGTTAGATTGAATTGAGTGGTGTTTTTAAATTAACGAAAGTAAGCCCGTTCACTAATAGAGCGAATAAATATCATATCTAGTCTAAGTTCCCGTGTGCTACACGGGTGGTCTTACAATAAATTATACTACTTTGAAATGTTGACCTAAACTTTTAAATATCGGTACCGTACCGTACATTTTCGGTACCGGTATCCATATTTGGCGAATTTCGGTACAAATACCGTACTCATCCAACTTAATCATCTTATTCATGACACCAATCTTCAGAGCTGTGCAGAGGCATTCACAATGGCACCTGCTTCGGTTAGCAACGGAACCAGCTTCCCAGCTCGATGCTTCTCCATAATAGCCGCATAAAAGACCACAATATCAATCAATCCGCCATCAACAAACACTCAAAAACAGACACGAAATTGCTCAAACAACTTACCATCCGAGCCACCAATGTGCTTCCCACCTATGAATACATTAGGAACAATACTCTAACCGGTCCACTCCTTTAGAGCGGATTGGATTTCACCTCCATCACCTATCAAATCCATGCATATTACTTCTTCAAATGTTATTGATACAAAAGCCGATATGAATCAATTCATCGAAAGAGTCAGAAGTCACTACTTACTTTCTTCATCCAGTTCGATAACCTTGTAGGACACGTTAAGCTCGGAGAACAGTTTCTTCACGCTCTTGCAATAGCCACACCAAGTCTTGCTGCCAAATTCAAGTTAAGATTTCTTAATTCCTGATCACATAGCATCATTCATCAAGACAAACCAATAAAGATAGCTTTGCATCTATACTTTCACAATTTGTCGTGAAAAAGGAACTTAACTGTTCTTACGGTAACACTTGTTATAGGAATCAAGTTAAATTCCTAATTGCTGATCCGAGAGATTAGCTATAAATCTATGATAAACATAACATCATTCAGCAAGATAAACTAATCGAAAATGCTTGTTAGTAAATAAAAACTATAATACTCACCTTCTTTTGGTTAGGGGTGTTGTCGGATCTACATAAAGTTGAATGGCGGACAAATAAGGAACATAGTATTGAACAACTGAATCACTTTCATTCAACACAAGAGGAACTCTAGCTCCATATGCACTCCATTCCTTTAAAGACTCCCAAAGAGTTGTAATCGTTTACTTTATTCCTCCATCCCTTCATGCTAGTCTACATATATGATATATCAAATAAATCACCAATCAAGATCGTGTTTTTATGCCACTCAACAAACTTAATCATAAGTGTTAATGTATTATCAATAGCCACATCAAGGTCAAAAAGTCAACATTATTTTGCTTTAGTATAAGAGATAGATAATAGATATAGGGGAGTGTTATCTTGAACGCTAAATATTGCGAGAACCGTGAGAATAAATGAGAAAACCAATCAAAATCAATTTGTTTTAATACAAACCTCAATGTAATTAAAATATAACATCAAAAAGATAATTTACAACATCAAATAATTCATTTTTACTCTCAAAATGACTCTTATTAAAAATTTTATAACAAATTTACACATGTGAGAAAAATTACACATGTATAAATTTTCAATATTTAGCATTATATGTAAATTTAAACGTGTAAATTTAATTTCTAACATTGTATTCGAATAATAATGACAAGTGTAAAAAAAATCGAATTTGAATTGTTTTTACCATGTTCTTGTGGTTTTCCATTCGTTCTTACGGTTCTCACAATATTTTTCGTTCTGAATTAAAGATTCCCCTATATATATAATTAAATATCTCAACCACTAATCGATAAGTAATATAATATTCATCTTTTTAAAGACCAATACAAACATATATATTAAAAAAATAGACTTCATTGTGGGATGACTCGATCATTTTCCCAATTTGGACTTATTTATTCGAGTAAAGTACTACGTATAAAATAGCAAAAGCGAAACAAAATCAATCACGACGATTTTGACAATGGGTGAGATAGCGTGATTGGTGAGATCAAAGACAAATTATTTCGGTTTCATACTTAATTTCTAGTTTTGTAGAAAGGCTAAACTTGATGATTAAAGTTTCCTTTTCACTAAAGAGGAGGGCTCAATACACATATATAAATGCGATATCATCAAAACCTACATTTATTAATTTGATTACTGGCTCAACTTTATAGTGATTAATAACAACTTCGGCCAATGGTTTCTTGGTTTAGGAGGTGGGGGGTTTGGGTTGGTTTATTTTATATTTTTTTCCAATAAGTGGGCCCACAAATATATTAACTTATTTAATCGTCATTTTTTAATAATAAGGGTAATTTTGTCATTCGTACCCTTTTAACTGAGAAAACGGTCATCCGTTTTAAGGATTATCCGAATAACAAATCAGTAAACCATAGGGATTATTAATGTAATTTTGGAAAGTTGGGGACTAAAGGTGTTACTTTGACAAGCCACATGTACTATCCATGGTGTATGCTTTAAGAATATCGCATGGTAATGTAGAAGATGGATGGTGTTAAGAGGGTTTTGCATGGGAAGGTGTGTGTTCATGCGATGGTACAGAAAAGTTTTGGGGTTAGTCTGTTATGCAAGAGTGGGTTGTAGATGGTGTGAGTTAAAAAGTTACTTAGGTACTGTTTGTTTTTTCGCCAGAAGCACTTCTGGCCACTTATGTCTGCGTCGCGCAGACACGCCCAGACCTTTGGGTCCTGCAGCTTGTTTGTTTTCTAGAAGCACTTCTCACCTTTTACCTATTCCCCACCTCTTCCCCACGCAGACATAAGCCCACCTCTTCTCTCTTTCAAAACACAAACACTCTCCACATCTCTGCATCACCACTCTCCATCGCCACTCTCTGCATCCCCGCCACCACCTCCACCACCACATCTCCGCCACCACCTCCACCCCCACATCTCCGCCACCACCTCCACCACCACTCTCCACAGACCTGCATAAGAGGGAAAGAAGAGAGAGAGACCCTAGAGAGAGAGGGGGGGAGCGGCAGGAGAGAGAGTGTAGGATCGTTGTACGACCTGAATGAGTCGTTCAGAAGAGTTTTGAATCCGAATCAAAGGCGGAATCAATGAAACGGATGCTCGATTCAATTTAAATGTCTCTTGTATTGATATAATAGTCTTACAGCACCTAGAAACAATTTGGCAGCACTTCGGTACCAAATCACAAGACCTAATTCCGTTTTAAATGACACGGCATGCTCCCCTATTTATAGTGTTGGTAATTCCGTTTGAAATGGCCATTGGCTGTTTCAAGCGGAATTAACTATAAACACCTAAAAATCAGTTTCTAGCAACCCGAGCACTGGTTATCCTATCCTATTACATGACTCGATACAAGACGAAGTCCACAAACATAGTGCACTAACAGACTCCCCCTTGGATGTTGACGAAGTCTTCAGTGTCGAGTCTTTATCATGACACATCTTTAGTCTTGATCAGTCTTCATGCTCTTTCCAAATTGTCTAACACTGTAAGCATCCATCAATCTTTCTTCTTCTCTCTATCAAAATCACCATCTTCAGGCTCCCCCTTTCGTCAAGCTTCCGTGCTTTAGGGATCGACACCTTACTTTCAGGTTACAAGCTCCCCCTTGCTTTAAGCTCGTCTTCAGACTCCCCCTTAGACTCTGCTGTCGGGATCGTAATCTGGAATCACATCTGCAACACTCAAACATTCATAACTAACAATGTTTTGAACATTCAATTTTCCAGAAATCGTAATCTGACTTTATCAAACTTTCTAAACTAACATTTTTAACAAATTTCAATATCAGAAACTGGCTCTATTTCAAAGATTTTAACAATATAAGCATCCAACTCCCTCACAGTTAATCATCCAAGTCCAAATTAATAACCTTGGAGATATCACAAACTGTTTTTGAATTTCTTATTAAAACTTTCAAGTTTCAAATGAATGAACTTGTTTTATTTTTAGAAACACAATCAGCATACTCAGATTTTGAAACTCAGTTCTCAGACATCGGTTGTCGAAAATAAAAAGAAATCAAAATCTTTTTGTAATTTTCTGAAAATATAAAACTATAAAGAAATATTTACAAACATATTTACAGATAATATTTTTGTTTAAGTTTGCGTCAGAGGATCATATTAGTTTTTGACAAGTCACAAGTACCGTTGAGCTTAGTTACACATTAAGAATTAAACAATTCACTTAGATTGTCGATATATTGATCCACTTAAATTTTAACACAAATTTCAACTGATTCAGGATACGAATTAGGTATATTAAGAACTTAAACTCATTCATGTGTCCCACCTCTTGAATATACTCCCGTATCCAGATCCCAATATTCAGTCTTACAGGTGAGTATACCTAGATGATATCTGTAAAGGGTTAAATGCGAGACCGTGAAAGCTCAGGTCAGAACTTCCGTTCAGCAAAGAGATGACGGTTCGACTTTAGGTGTGTTCCCTTTAGAGAATCTTTTCTTCAACAGCACATGATTAGCATTTTTCAATGATTCATCATTTTTTGTACTGAGGATGATGCTATATTTCAAGCATGCAGAAAGTATTATATGGGGACTAGGCCATTGCTTCTGCATTATCAGAAGTTCCGGAATAATACCCCAGATATCACTGAGTATAAAGACCTAGTATCTAAGAAAAATGGACCTTTCAAACAAGATTTCAGGGGTTACCTATATATCCAAGTAGTGTTCCCCATGAAATAAGTAAGTTTGAATTTATGTTTATATCCCGAAAAGTTTACTAAATGTATAAAAAACCTATCGGCATATTATCAGTGAGACTGTTTAACGCTATATAATCATTACATTTCTTTAGCATACTGTAACTGTCTACTGATGTACTATCATTTCCTCTTTTTACACAAAAACTCATTTTTTAATTTTATCATGTTTTTGACTTTTTCAAATTTTCAAATGTTTTTGTATTTTCTAACAACAATACTCCCCCTAAAATGCAAAACCATTTAAAAAATTTGACAAACCGATACTGATAGCTTTGTCTCGCCATCCATTTTCTGCTTTTCATGCTCTGTTTTGCAGAAAATCTAACATACCCCCATGATTTACAAAACATTGATATTTTACAACTTGAAAACCGTATTTCAATTTTGTGAAATTAATCATGTTTGTTCCGCCGTGAGGGTTTCGGCATATTCAATCAACATATTTTTGAAATTTTTGAATATTTGACAAAATTTAAAAAACAAACATATTTTTGATTTTTTCAAATTTTTGACAAAAATAAAAACATATTTTTATTTTTTTAAATTTTTCAAATTTTTAGGGTTTTTGAAATATTGTTTATTTATGTACAAAAATCAAACAAACTCCCTGTTTCAACCAAACCAGGGTTCAGCAACCTCCTCTCCTCGTTGTTGTGCCAGGCTGCTCCGATTTCCATTCTTACAATCTTCAATTTTCTTGAGCACCTGCACATTCAAACTATTTAATAATTTGAACAATGCAACCCAAGCCTGTTTAGACTCAGGTAGTTGAACACAAATCTTTCCAGGTAGAACTTGATAATTTCTTTCATTTTTCTCAAAAACATCTTCATTTTGATTATCATTCTCAGAACATAAATTTTCAGAAGTCACTTGTTTCTTAACAGTCCATGTTTGACCATTAGGAGTACCTCGTTTATAAAAATGTGACTCTTTTTGAACATTTTGATTCTGAACAACAACTTTTGGTTTCCAAAACTCGTTTGGTTTTGTTGCATCGACAGTTGTTTTGCAACTTTGTGTTGTTCTTAATCTGGAAGTATGAGAATTCCAGATCTGTCTTGAATCGAACCTATACGGGTTTGATTTCCAAGTTTGAGTCGAAGCAAACTTGTTTGTGTTGTACCTCCAAGTTTGTTTTGAGTCAAATCTGGTTGACCTTTGTTTCTCATCCTCTGATTTTTGTTTTTGAACATTATCAGGCTCCTTTTTGTTAACATCCATAGGTTTCAGATTTGGACACTTTCGTGCAAGATGTCCAGTTTGATCACACTTAAAACATGTTCTTTTTGACACGTCTTTGACCTGTGGTTGTTGCTTTTTTCTTTTGAGCACAGAACTCTTCATTAGTCTGTCGTATAACTTGGAGTTCTTTCTCTTCTTCTAAACTTATTCCTTGAACAAAATTCATTTTTGCCTGATAATTTGGCATTTCATTTCTTTTCCAACTTTGTTTCTTCTTATAACCCAACCCAGCCTTCATGTTTTTCTTCTTAAAACCAGGTTTATTATAAAAAGTTTTGTGACCTTTTCCAGCAAACTTTGAAATCTCAGATTTTTCAATCTCAACCATTTTGAAAACTTTGTCAATCTTTTCTGAAATCACATTCTGAATTGGGAATACAATATCTAAGAATAATTTGTCCGATCCAATCATGAAATAAACCAATCCTTTTGAATCATCATTCAAACTTTTCTCAGATTTTGAATTTTTCAGATATTCATCATGAAAATTACCTTCATTTTCATCATGTGATTCAGATTTACCTGTATCAACTGACTCTTCTTTCAACACACTTTCAACGACTTTACCTACCACCTCTGAATCACTAGAATCATCAGATTTGGAATAGGTTACGTCAATGTTATCTGGCAACTGATCTACCATGTTGAAAGCTTTTTCGACCTTTTCATCATCATAAAATGCAAACTTTTCCGGTGGTGGAACTTGATGAAACTCTGAACCAATGCCTTTCTTGTTTTGCTCAGACTCACCATCTTCCAGTTTTATATTGAAAATACGTTCAAGCACATATGAGGACACGTGATAACTTTTTAACTTGTTATTATCCTGTTCTAAATCAGCAATCTGACGATTTAGCTTAGCAATGTCGGAAAGAAGAAAAAGATAGTATAGGGGCTAGAGTGTAATATGGTGTCCTATATATCACCATCTCTGTGTATCCCAATTCTTGTACAACTTCAATACAATTTCTCTCAATACAATTCAAACCCTATTCAGAGATCATTCTCTATACCAAACGACATGGTATCAGAGCAGAGTTATGATCCTTGAAAACTCTGTTCGTCAATCTCAAAACCAAAAACCAAAAACCAAAAACTCAAAACCCATTCAATCCAAACTTAAACCAGAAAAAATCCAACAAATCAAAATCAAAACCTAGACATCATCATCATCTCACGGCAGAGAGGAACAAAGAAGAAAGCACAAAAGTCAACAAGAACAATCCAAATTATCATCAACATCACGTGGCCGTTGTTTTTTTGTGGAGGGAATTAATTTAAGGATTATTTTTTTAATAATCAACAACTCCAAATTATCATCAACATCACGAGGCCGGTGTTTCTTTTGTTTCAAAGGGCCGACAAGAACCTGTCCCATACGGAAGAAACCCTAACCGATCTGTTCAGAAGTCATAGTGGTCGTGGCGGCGGAGATTTGGAGTCAGCGAACCCTAGCGAAGTCAGAGAAGTCAGCAAGATAGCGGATTTGTTTTGGTTTTTGAACCAGCGAATGTGTTCGGGCGAAAGTATTCGGGATCCACTTTAAACCTTGAACGCGAGTTCAAGTTACCGGTGTATTTAATAAATACGCCGGTAAGCGAACGTCATTCTCTGGCGTCGTTTTGTTGGCGGATTTAAGTCGCTCAGTTCAGTTACCGGCGAATTTGATAAGTCTTGAACGCGAGTTTACGGGCTTCCAGCGAAGTTAAAAAAAACAAAAAAAATTGAAAAAAATGGAAATCAATCATGAAAAAAATAGTGCTTGGATATTTGATTCTGGTGCTACTGACACCATGACGTTTGAACCATTGGACATACGTTCAATGAGCCAACCTCAAAAAACTAAAATCCATACAGCAAACAACGGAACGATGCAAGTGAAAGGAGGAGGAGTAATTGAAATGTCACCAACTATGAAATTATCAAATTGCCTCTATGTTCCGTCATTATCACACAAATTGCTCTCAATTAGTTATATTACCAAAGAATTAGATTGCACGGTACTAATGCACCCTACTTTCTGCCTCCTACAGGATATCAGGACGGGTGTGATTATCGGACGTGGTACTGAGCGCCACGGATTGTACTATGTGGATGAAGTGGCTCAACAGGGTACTGTGATGTTGGCACATGGAACAGAAAACCGGGAAGCCTGGCTATGGCATAGACGTTTGGGACACCCATCCAGTGGTTATTCGTACCTTTTGTTTCCAAAACTTTTCCCTTCAAATGGAAAAACAGATTGTGAAACCTGTCTTCGCGCTAAAAGCCATCGACAACCGTTCAAACCTAGCAATACGAAAGTTGCTTCACCTTTTTCACTAATACATTCTGATGTGTGGGGTCCTGCTCCTGTGATGGGGGGGGGGGGGGGGCAGGGTCTTCGGTACTTTATACTGTTCGTGGATGATTGCACTCGCATGACATGGGTATATTTTTTAAAAACCAAAGCCGAAGTTTACGAAAAATTTGTCACATTTTATGCTATGATTCAAACTCAATTTCAAACTCAAATCCAAATCCTTCGATCCGACAATGGGGGGAATTTGTCAATACATCTATGAAACAATTCTTTAAAACCAAAGGATTAATTCACCAAACCTCTTGTGCTCATACCCCCGAACAAAACGGTGTTTCCGAACGGAAAAACCGTATTATTCTTGAAATGACTCGAGCCCTTTTGATCGAATCTCAGGTCCCTAAATCTTTTTGGCCGGAGGCAGTAGCAACCTCTGTGTATCTGCTGAATCGGCTTCCCACAAAAGCTCTTAAATTTAAGACTCCCTTAGATTGTCTGTCTAAGTCTGCCAGTATCCCTCATCCCCTTACACTTGAACCCCGAATCTTCGGGTGTACCGCATTTGTTCATATACCCAAAACCAATCGAAACAACCTTGGCCCATGTGCTGAAAATGTGTATTTGTCGGCTATGGAATCGATCAAATAGGCTACCGGTGTTATAATCCAAAAACTCGTCAAATGTTCACCACAATGAATGTTGACTTTCTTGAAACAAAATACTTTTATAACACCCAACTCAGTGGTCAGGAGGAGAATGACAGTATAGACACTCTAAGCTGGTTAATCCAAATTCCCTCATCTGAAGAACTCACAACAGAAAACTATCATAGTACTGCGAGTCCTTCAAACACAGACACACAATCCGCGGAGCACAGTACCACTGAAGAAAGTCCATCCAACGCGATGCCTGAGGTAAGAAATACTGAGAACCCTAAATGTTCTACGTCTTATAACTATGAGACAACAGGGGAACACATAGAACCGACAACTACAGAACATGTTGATCCAGTGTTTGAACAGGTTGAGCCAGTCGTTGAACATGTTGAACCAGGTGCAGCAGAGACTACCGGAAGATACTCTCTTCCACCTAGAGCCAATAGAGGGGTTCCTCCAAAACGGTACTCCCCAGAGAGGGAGACCAGAAATTCAAGATATCCTGTAGCTAATATGGTCAACGGGAACTTATCTAACAGTGCGAAAGCATTTGTTACTTCTCTATACACTGAATAAATACCTAATTCCGTAAAGGAAGCTCAAGGTAAGAAGAACTGGGAAGAAGCAATGGAAGTGGAGATGCGTGCTCTTATGAAAAACAACACATGGGAAAAGTGCATTCTTCCTAAAGGAAAGAAAACAGTTGGATGCCGGTGGGTGTATTCGATAAAATATAAACCAGATGGCTCTATTGGAAGATACAAAGCCCGGCTTGTAGCCAAAGGGTACACTCAGACGTATGGGATCGATTACTCTGAGACATTTTCTCCAGTTGCAAAAATGGATACCATCAGAGTTCTTTTTTCCGTGGCAGCTAATAAGGATTGGCCCCTTCATCAATTTGATGTTACAAATGCATTTCTTCATGGAGACCTAACTGAAGAAGTTTACATGGAAGCACCTCCAGGTTTTTTAGGGGGTTTTAAAGATGGGGAAGTTTGTAGGTTGAAGAAATCTCTATACGGGCTAAAACAGTCTCCTCGGGCATGGTTTGGAAAGTTCACCTTAGCCATGAAAGAATATGGGTATCACCAAAGTAACGCTGATCATACCTTGTTCCTCAAAAGGAGGAACGGCCTCATAACTTGCTTGATCATATATGTGGACGACATGATTATCACCGGAGATGATGTAGAAGAAATAGCACAGCTGAAAAGAAATTTGTTTCCAAAGTTTGAAATGAAAGACCTTGGGAATCTCAAGTATTTCCTTGGAATAGAAGTTCTCAGGTCTAAACGGGGGATTTTCATCTGCCCAAAGAAGTATGTTCTTGATCTCCTGGCGGAAACTGGGATGATTGATTGTAAACCAGCAGATACGCCAATGGTGGTGAACCACAATCTTCACATGGAACTCGATGGAAAGCTCGCAGACAAAGAAAGATATCAACGACTCGTGGGCAAGTTAATTTATCTCTCCCATACTCGCCCTGATATAACTTATGCTGTTGGAGTGGTAAGTCAGTTTATGCACCAACCGCAAGTTACCCACATGGAAGCTGCTCAGAGAATTCTAAGGTATCTAAAGGGTACCGCAGGCCATGGGGTGTTGTTCAAAGCAAGTGGACATTTAAATGTTGAGCTGTACACGGACGCCGACTGGGCAGGAGATAAGGGAAACCGAAGGTCAACATCAGGGTACTTCTCCTTGGTTGGTGGAAACCTTGTCACATGGAGAAGTAAGAAACAGAAGGTGGTCGCTCTGTCGAGTGCAGAAGCTGAGTTCAGGGGCATAGCTCGAGGGCTAAGTGAAGTTCTTTGGATCAGGAAGCTCCTAGAAGACATTGGTTTTTCCCAAAGGGCGACACCCAGTAAAATTATGTGCGACAATACAACTGCAATACAAATCTCAGAAAACCCAGTTCAGCATGATCGAACGAAACACGTGGAGGTGGATCGACATTTCATCAAGGAAAAACTGGAGGAAAGAATCATAGAGCTCCCATATATATCAACAAAAGAACAACTCATAGATATTCTCACAAAAGCAGTCAACGGAAACGTTTTTAGTAGCTGTTTGAGCAAGTTGAGTATTGGTGACCCCACTACTCAACTTGAGGGGGAGTGTCGGAAAGAAGAAAAATATAGTATAGGGGCTAGAGTGTAATATGGTGTCCTATATATCACCATCTCTATGTATCCCAATTCTTGTACAACTTCAATACAATTTCTCTCAATACAATTCAAACCCTATTCAGAGATCATTCTCTATACCAAACGACAAGCAACATCCTCAATATAAGAATTTACAACATGTTGTTTAATTTCATACTGTCGCTTTAGTTCATTTGTTGTTTTAGAACAGTAATTCAATCTTGATTGAACAAATCTCATTTCACTTTTCACCCTTTCATATGACTCTTATGTAATATGATAAGCCAATTTTATTGAATCATATTCTTTCCTCAATTCTTGACAAACATTTTCTTTTTGAAAACATTCTTCTGTCATTTTCAAAACATTTTCTTTCAAAACTTTATTTTCTTTTTCTAAATTTTTACATTTTTCCAAAAGTTTTTCATCATTATCTTTTAAAACTTTTTCATTTTCTAACATTTCTTTGTATTTATTTTTAAAAACTTCTTCGATTTTAACAAATTCAAGATCTCTTGTTCTGAACCTTTCGTCTTTTTCAGTACAAGCACTGCACGTTTCCATGCATTTCTTGCACTGTTCAACAATTTTTAAAATTTCAGAATCAGAAATTACCTCGGTGATTGGCACTTTGGTGTTTGCTGCAACTTTTGTCTGATCAGCATCATTCTTTTGTTTTTCTTCAACACCAACTTCATCACTAGCATCACCAGCTTCTTCCACCTGTAGTTTTTCAGTAACAGACTCTTTTTCAACAACCTTTTCTTCTACTTTCTCTTCTTCAGCAATCTTCACATTGTCAACTTTTACAGCTTCAACTTTCACATCTTCAGCTGTCTTCTTCAATTCTTCAACCATACAATCAACATTCTTTTTCATTTTCTCTTCATCTCTCTTCCTCAAACTTGATATCATAACATCTCTAAGATGTTTTTCAAATCTTTTCAAATATGTTTTATCCTTTCCAATATTTGTATAGTACTCAACGGATAGAGGGATTTCTAACAGAACATCATCAAAAATTATGTCTTTCTTGGGAACAACAGGTTCACCCTCTCTGTTGACATAGCACTCTCGCTTCTTATCCCATCTTTTATTGTTGACAACACTCTCATACTCTTCTTGCATATCATCCATTCTATTCCAAACCATGTTTCTTTCTCTGTATGTTTTCTCACTCAGAATCTCTTCTCTGGTTTTCTCTTTGACTTCAGCTATGACATTTTCTTCTTTGTTTTCCTCTTTAATTTCAGCAACAAAAACATAATGTTGGCTTTTTGATGTTTTTCTGCCATGAGCTGTTACAACACAATCTTCTTCTGGAAGAATCTGGCTCCAATCAAAACCTTCGTCATCATGAATTACAGCACAAGCTCTTGATTTTTCTCTAGGATTATTTTCAATCATCTTCGGCTCTTCTTTGCTTCGGTGGTAAATCTCCTTACGATAATAATCATCATTGAACGGATGTTCATTTCCACCAACTACAGAATTGTTACATTCTCTCTTGAAATGACCTTTTTGCTTACATTTGAAGCATGTCACTTTGGACTTGTCAAACCCAAGCTTTGTTGATGCACCGCCTAATGATTGTTTCCCAGTAATCTCCATGTATCTTTGAGCTCTTCTGATGCAACTCACTAAACACCAGCGGATATCAATAAGTTCCATTTCTTCCGGATCAATCTGGTCGTAGTCTTCTTTGGTTAATTCAGAATTTCCAATTTTACCAGCTACTAGACCTTCATGTGATTCTAGAACAGATGCAAGAAAACTCATTTGTTGTGTAGCTGCATTGATGCTCATAGCCGAAGAATTTTTCAACTTGAGAGCAATGTTGCACAGTATCTCCTCTGTTTCTTCAGAATTAGCTTTTGAAGAAAATGAATGATAACCCGGAACGTAACTTGATGAGCTTTTCTGAGGTTCTTTTGTCCTCTCACCACTGAATGCTGTCTTTGGTGATTCACCAACTTTCACCGAAAGTAAATTACCTTTGTAATAGAGACTAACATTCTGTTGTTGTGAAGAACTGCTCATCTTGTTCTGCTTTTGCAATTCAAGCTCATGACTTTCTATCTTTTCTATCAAGACATCAAGAGAAATTTCATCATACAAAGCATCATTTTTCAGAATAAAAACAAACGTTTGCCACTGATCAGCTCGTGGTAACGCTTCTATGATCTTATCAATGATTTCCTCTCTTGTTTTACCAATTCCAAAACGATCAAGTTCAATTTTTAAATGACCAAATCTCTCTATCATTTGCCTAACTGATTCACCTTTCAAACTATCAAACAAATCAAATTCTTTCTTTAATAATGCAATTTATTTTTCTTGATTTGTTTACCCCCTCAACTTTTACTCGTAAAGCTTCCCAGATAGATTTCGATGTTCCGTCATGTTGCAGTAAAGCAAACATATCATTTCTGATTGATGACTGAATTAAAGCAATCATTCTCTGTTTAGCTGAGAATTTTGCTTTGTCTTCTTTGGATAAACCTTTCAGAGGGAGATCTTCCCCTTTATCATCAGCCGGCCTCTTATACCCAAACTCCAAACAAAACCAGCTTTCATGAGCATAAGCTTTTGCCCAGTTGATAAACCGATCTTTCCACCAAGTATAATCTTCAATACTTTCAAGAGTGGGTGGTTTTGAATGTGTGTCGTAGAAATTATCATGTTTAATGTTTTCATTGATCGCTTTTGTAATGGTTTTTGGTGTGACAGTTGAAATTTCAGAAGACTCAGATGTAAACGCGTTGTAGAACGTATTGTAGAACTCTTCAGCCATGATGAGAATTTCTTGAATTACCTGGAGACAAGCAAACAAACACAATTAGTCTAAACAATATCAAAAAACTTGAAATAAACTGACAATCGGTTAACGTGAAATGATCTTGAAAACAAATATCCACTTTCAAACGGAATAGTAAACTCAAGCGGAATCACTTTTGGTGCAGAATTACTTTCAAACGAGATTACACTTTCAAACGAAATCCCTGAATAACAACTTCAAACGAAATAACTTCAAACGGAATTACTTGTTTCAAGCGAAATCTTCAAACGGAATTACACATTGAAGCGAAATAACTGATTCCGTGTGAACCTTCTCAAGCGAAATTACACTTTTCAAGCGGAATCAACTGTAATTCAAACGAAATCTGTAATTTCGTGTGAAATTGTCTCAACTTTTCAAGCGAAATCAGATGCTTCGTTCAAACGGAATTAGCTTTTTGGCCCATTTTTGTCACTTTTAATCTGAATTTAGGTCTAATTCTTTCAAGGCTTTGTTAAAACACTGTTTCGCATGTACTGTGTAAAATTCAATCCATTTTGACCGTGAAATCTTGTTCAATTTGAAAAAGAACACGGTTTTGAATTCCTAACTACTCCTATTTTAGTCGATAATTCTGCTTCCTTATCTATCACTAGAAATCCTGTGCAGCATTCAAAGACCAAACACATCGAAATTAAGTATCACTTCATATGTGATTGCTTTGATAAAAGGCTAATCGATGTTGTTAAAGTCCATACCGATGACCAACGTGCTGACCTTTTTACCAAAGCATTTGATAAATCAAGATTTGACTTTTTTATTATTGGTAAACGACATTAAGGTCAAGCAAGAGTAATCTGCATCGGAAAATCGTTTTTGTAAATATCTTTGTGTTTTTTAAATTATTGTAAGTTTATTGATTTTAGGGGGAGTAAATCCAAAATTTGAAAAATTCAAAAACATCGAAAAAAAAATTTCAAAACTCAAAAACAATAGAAAAACAAAAATGAGTTTCCTGGCGAGCAAAAGAGAAAATGATAGTACATTAGTGGTCTGTCTAAACCTCTTTAAACTGAAATGCGAAATGAAAAATGTTAAGCAGCTCTATATAAGATGTATCGGTAGGCTCACAATCATCTTAAAGTGTGCAGGGTGATATAAACTTAAATCGACTGAAGACCAGGTGGGAACCGCTCATTGGCATATGGTCTTAGTACCGAAATTTCGTTTGAGAGATTGTCGAGGTTCTGAGATATGTGGTCTTTATGCTGTTTATCATCTAGGTATCATGGTTGTTTCTTTTACCGAAAACAAACGGAGACGAAGTCTAGATCTTCCATGATACCATACATACGTGTACATACTGCATACGACCTCAATAAGTGATCAACAATCACATGTCCACAAAACAAGTGATAATATATCACATTTATCCGGGAGTCAAGTTCGTCTCTTTGCTGTACGAAAGTACTGACCTGTTCACGGACTTGCTCTTGTGCCCTTCATGCATCTGAAAATCAAGTTCCTCATCAATAAGTGATTCTATCACATAGGGCTTGTTTTCAATCAAATAAGTGAGTTACTCACATTTTCATATACGGTCAAAACAGATGATAAATGGTATACTCACCAGTAAGATGAACTCTCGTGCATACCTTGATACGGGAATGCGTCGTGATGTGGATGAACACCGGTCGGTAAGTATAAATCATACCTTAATGTATCCCCTCGCCATGATTACATCTGATAAGTTGAGCTTATGTGGATAATAATAACGATAATCGTTATAGGATGCTTATCTAAATGTTAACAAATTGAACAACAAGAGCGTTTTGGCGTGACCGTACACTGATATGATTCTCTTACCCTCGAAACTCGCAAAAAGAATGTTTGTATATATTTACTTTTCTTATTTTTTGCAACTCTGTATATATTTATTTACTGCTTTCAGTCTTTAAGTTTGAAATATTCAAAATGCCAAAAAGATTTTAGGTGTGTTTTAATATAAACTTTATAAAAGTCAAAAATATTTTATTTTTGCTTTAGTTTTGATTAACCGATGTTGGAACTCAAGTCTTCTTTGCCTGAAATCTGATGAAAACCAAAATGACTGAATCTTCATAAACGGTCAGAGTTTGCAAGTTTTGAAAGTTAATAATCAAAATTGAAAAATCTGTTAACTTTTCAAACTAAATTGTCGGACGGTAGTTGAAAACGTGGTCTCATATGTGTCATTTGTTTAAATGTTAACTATATTCCAAGCAGTTGTTCTCATTATGTGTTTAGCTTTCTTGCATGTGCAGATGCTAAAGGCGAAGATAACGTGTTCGATGACAAGCTTCGGAATGAAGACACGGCGTGAAGGCACTCAAATGATAAAGATGATCGAGTTGCCGCTGATCAATCATCAACACCACAAGGATCTCAAGTTTTGAAAATCAAAAGATTCACAAGCATAATCAAAGGGGGAGTTTATTGATACACTTCTTAGATAAAAGCGGGAGTTTGTTAATACACTTTCTACGTGCAACACGTGAAGTCTTTGAAGATCCTTTCCGAAAATGAAAGAACCATCAAGAGATGGAGAACGAGATTCAAACCTCACGAGTAGCATCCAAGGGGGAGTTTGTTGATACATATTGTGTGGATACGGCTCGGCTCGGTTCGACTCGGCTACGAAGTGAAGGCCGTAGTCAAGATAGCCTCCTATCTTGACTCGGTATGCGATTTACTTTGTATTGTTCGATGTACATGTAACTGCGTGTGTGCAGTATACATGTTAGATAATGTTTATGTGTTATATTTATTAGTTGTCTGTTTGTATTGGCCCAACATTGAACAAGGCCCAAATACCATGTGTCAAAGCCCAAATGGCGAAATCCATTAGGCCCAACTACATATGACGAACACTCACTGTTTGGCGAAATCACATGTATGGCGAAATCACATGTGTGACGAAATCACATGTGATTTCGTCGAGACCTTGTATGTTCGCCGTTGGGTTTTCGTCGACTATGGGATTTCGTCAGTCATCTAGTATAAATACACAGACATCAGACAGAACACAGTTAGAGAAGTCTGAATAGATTTCGGAGAGAACACACACACACAACAGAGAGTTTATAGGTTTATCTTGTAAACATTGCATTGTAACCGTTTCAGAGTATTAATACATTGCGTGTTAATCATTGAATCTTTGTGTCTTGCGTGTTCGTAACTTGGTTTAACTTACCCGTTTGGATTCCGCACTCTCGGGTTTGTCGGAAAACAGGGAATAGAGGTTACTCGATCCTCTGGGTGGACCTACAGTGGTGGTGGTGGTAGATGAAGGCAGAGAGAGAGGAGTGTTCTGTGTGTGTGTTGTGTGTGTTGTGAAGTGGTTTTTGTAGAAGTAAAAAAAAACAAACCCTCTTCTCCTTGCAGACTGCAGACCTTTGGTCCACCTCTTCTCCTGCAGATGCCTGCAGATGTGGTCCGCAGACTGCAGACCTTTTGCATCTTAAAAAACAAACACCACCTTAGTAAATGGAGGTGGGCTATGACATACGTGAATTATGGGAAAGCATGGTTCATGGGCTTTGTGTGGGGTGATGTAGGTAATGATTAGGTAGTAATGACTAGATGATGATGATTTTTGAAATAATTGGTTCATGATTTCATAATGATGATGCTCTTGCATGGGAGTGAAGTGTGCATGGAATAGTGGTGGTGGACATACATGGGACTGGTGCGAGTACATGGGTTCGTATGGGTCTGGGGTGATCCGAGCTCGGTGATGCCCGGATTAGAGTGTCGTGTGGAGTTAGGTGTGGTGCTGATACCGGACCGGATCTTAGGTGTTTATTTGAATAAACTGTAACCACGACTTATTCGGTTACAAGTTTCACTATAAGACACGGTTCGAGACGACTAGCTTGCGGATTTGGAAGCTTTGCAACCGGTGAGTTCTTGAGCCACTCTTTTAAATGTTTTTTAAATCTTTCGAGCTAATGTGCATTCTAAACTCGTATGAATATCTTTATAAAGGAAGTTGTGAAGTTTTTGTTACAGATTTATAAAATTCATTTTTACTCGTATACTTTTTAAGCATGAATCGTGAGTAGGGTTATGTTTTTTTTATACCTACCCGTGTGATACTTATATTTATATATACTTTCATATCTATATATATATATATATATAATTATATAGAAACATATTTATATATATATATACACACACATCCTCGAGTTTATGAAGGGAAGAGGTATATATATTTAGGAGGTGTGAAGGTACAAAGGTGTACGTACGATAGTTGAAGTATATATATACACACACATATGTGTTTGTGTGTAAGTTTATGATGCCCTTTATTTAATGTTTCAAAGTTTAGGGCTAATATGCATGTTCGATGTATTAATTTGATGATAAACTTCTATGATGTTTGTATGGTTACTTTGAATTTACATTTTAATTATACATGAGGATTATTTGCTTGCCCAAATTTAAGTGCATGTGTGTGATGTGTTGGGTCATGCCACAGCCAGGTCGAACAGAGGAAGTCCCCTAGCAGTTTATCTGCCCTTGGGGCAAGAGGAGAAGAAAAAAATTCCTTTATCCACTACTTTGTGTTTTAAGGTGAAGAGATATATGCTATGTGCTTAACCCATTAAAGATGAATTTGTAGATAAAATAAATACATTTATTTACGATCATGATGTAAATTATTATATTGCATTAATCTGTATGTGAATATGAATGTGACTATGTAGGTTTTGGGTCTTGCCATGACTGGGTCGAAAAGTCCCCTAACTGTTTAGTTGACTTATGTGGGCAGAACTAATCCTCGCAGCTTAACAGTCCCTTGGCAGAGAAAGTCCCCTAACCGTATCTATCTGTCTTGGTGGGAAAACCCGTCACAGTTTAGAGATCCTTGGGCATGATATTTGTTTTTGATGTTTTTGAGTTTTTTGTCAATTTCAAGAAATTTATATCTTTTTTATGTGTGTTTTTGATTATTTTGATGAATTTGATGATGAATTTAGTTAGTATTACTTTTTTTAAAAGATATATAATATTTATATTTATTTTTTAACTCTGCCTCGGGCTTACGCCTCGTTTCGCCTCGAAGCTTACGCCTCGTGAGGCGAAGTGAAAACGCCTCGAAACTCGTTTCCGTTTTTTAAACCTTGGGACTATCCGTGCATTTTACTCGATCTTTATCTTTTAAAGCCTTTTTTGTTTTAATTTTGGACTCAAGCTCCCAAGATGTGATACATCTAAAAAAAAAAAATTTTAAGTGTTGGTTTAATTTTTGGTGAAAATAAAATAACAAGTTGTAGGGAGAGAGTTTTATTGAAAGAATTATTGTCATTAGTAGTTGTATTAACAGCGAATGTGGCACTTGCCTCTTAGAGAGTAGAGTAGTCTTTGTCGTTCAAAAACAAATAGTTGTATTAATAGATATTTAAACTCAAGTTTTAAAAAACTTTGATTTTTTTTCTAGTTTTAAAAAATAGGTCTGGACTTTAAAATATTTAAAAAACAAGTCTCTTAATACAATTTTTTTAAAATGTTTTTTCTAGTTTTAGAAAATAGGTCAAGATTTAAAAAAATTTAAAAGACAAGTCTTTTAATACATTTAAAAAAATAGAATTTCTAATAAAGATTAAAAAATAAGTTTTTAAACTTTTGGGGATATTATTAAAAGTATTAATAAAGATTAAAAATCACGTCTAATTGAATTAATTGTTTTGTAAAACAAAAGGTGAATTGCTTAATTTCTGATATTTTTGTTAGCAATTAAGATTTTCTTTACGTATCCTATTCGTTCTTTAGTTCCAATACCACCAGCAGAAAGACTTTTTCAGTTTTCAGTTAATATCCGTTGAGGTGGAATCTGATTTGAATTTAAAGATGGAATGGTTTATTTTTTAGAATAGTTAAAAATAAAAAAAAGAATTGTTTGGGTTAGAGATTTGCGTTTATTTAGTTTCCTATTTTAAACTAGTTTGGGTTACTTGTTTATCAAGTTTGATTAATAAACACCTCTAGAGTTTTTGTCACAAAGTTATTGGTACTGTATCACCGTGTTTATTCTCTACTAGTAATTTCATCTTCACTCTTCTTTCCTACCGTTTTAGCGGCGAAACATCTCACAAGGATATGACGACGTACTCCAACGCCTGTTCTTCCACTGTTCGTCTTAATATAGGTCATAATCATATCATATTTCTTACTTTTAACACTACTAGAAAAATGTCAATTTGTTACGAAAATTTCCAACACAAAAAAATGTGTTACAAATTCAGACATATTTGCAACACATTTTTGACAGAAAAAAAATGCGTAATAAGTGCGTTGCAAAACTTTAAAGCTCTAAACTGAAATTGCGTTGAAAATTCGTCACAAATTTCCGACACCATATTTTTGTCGTAAATGCGTTAAAGATTGCGTAGTAAATGCGTAGCAAATAGTTTTCAACGGGGCTTTTTCCAACATCAAGTTTTGTTGAAAATGCGTAGCAAACCTGAATTTGCTACGCAATTGTAACCGAAAAGCTTGTTAGAAAATGCCAAATTTCTAGTAGTGTAAGTTTACTATATAACTCGTAATTCTCCACTGTTCGTCTTAATTGATCGATGAATAGGTTTTCAGTTAAGTTTACTATATAACTTATATAAGTTATATAGGGGTAGGCTGCGCATATACATGGGAGGTACATTTAGCCTCACTTATTTAATATAATAGTTGTCAAAACAGGTGGAAAGAAGTTTTGCACAACTGTTGATACGCTAACCCATAGGGAGCCCCATTCAATGCTTGCTGCCATGTTCAGCGGTCGCCACACTGTTTGCAGGGAGTCTGAGAAGGTAGGTATCTAAACAATTCAAGAGAACTGAAAACCGTATTGTTGAATAATATTTTGTGTATTGATAAATGAAAACTAGATCATTTATTTAGAGAGATGAATAAAAACGATAATGATCATTGTAACAAAGTGATGAACCAGCTAACCCACGATAGTGGTATCGATAAAACATTAATAGCTATCCTATTGTTCAACCTACACATCAAAATATAACTAACAAAAAAGTTAAACATAGATGATACATCAAATAACAATGAATATAATAGATATTAAATTAACTAGGTTAACAAGCATGTCGACAAAACTAGTACACAACATGTTTGGTTGCAAGATCAGGTGCCTTTCATATGACTATTCTTGATAAGCATATCTAGTTTTTCTTTTTTTTTAATTTTAGTTTCGATTTTTGAGTAATACTTTCTTTTTTTTTTTCTAATTTTTAGTTTTTATTTTTGAGTAATACTTGGATCGTACGATACCTCTTACTTTTAGGGCATCAAACGTCTTGATATATATGAACGTTTTGTGTATTTGCAGGGATATGTGTTTATTGATAGGGACGGGAAGCATTTTCGGCATATTTTGAACTGGTTGAGAGATGGTGTAGCTCCCATTCCCAACTTGTCTGATTTAGAGCGTGTAGAGCTTTTGCGCGAAGCAGAATACTATCAGCTTCTTGTAAGTCATTCTTTTACTATTCTAAGTATCCTCAAGGATTTATTGTATAGTACTTTTTAAATTAGTCACCCTTTTGAATATTTCAGGGACTGGTGGACATGATAAACGAGTTTTTGAATAAGAAGAAGGATGAGCAAACGGATACTGACTTAACGCGCACTGATATTATCAAATGTGTACAATATGCTGATGGCGGACGTGTCAGATTAAAAGGAGCGAATCTTTCTGGGCTTGATCTTTCAAAACTGGTATCATCAATTACATCTTGATCTTTTAAAAACTCACAACCCACACTAATAAACCTGTTTTTCGGATTATAACCAATGCATCACCTTTGTGAAGTGGACTTCAGCTTTGCAAGCCTGAAAAATGTTATCTTCTCACATGCTACTCTTCATCGTCCTAAATTTTGGGTAAGTTATATTACAATTGGTTCTTAGTTTCTTCCACCTTAACTAAATATACATTTAATGTTATCGTGGGGTGCGTCACTACAAGAAAAAACACTTATAGGGATAAAACTAGAGGACAAAAGTCGTCCCTATAGAACAAATATTTTAGACCTGTTGGGACGACAAGACGTCCCTAAAGATGATAAAAGAAAAAAATAGAAAAAATGATTTTAAACTTTGTGGAAAGACATGTCGTCCCGAAACATTTAAACCAATATTTTTTATTTTAACTTTATATGGACGACCTATCCTCCCTAAAAGTTGGCCTATTGGGACAACATCTATAGGGACGACATTAGCAACCTATAGGGACGGCCCTATAGGAACAAACGTTGTGGATACTACATGTCGTCCCTATAAAGTTCAAAATTAGGTTTCAACAGATGTTTTTTCATGTAGTGCATCTTAGACCATGCGTAGTGGTAAGGGTGAATAATGCCCCCACCCTTGGGCGTTTTCCGTCATGTGGCAGTACAGTAAGCAAGGGGCATTATTGGGCGTTTTTTTTCTAAAATGGGTGTAGTGGTGATGTGAGTATTATGTTAAAAGAGTGTAAACAATTAAATAAAATAAAAAAACTAGGGTCTACAAATTCACACACCCTAGTCCCTATTGACACACCCTCGTATACGCCTCGTATAGGTCTATACGTTGCGTATAACCCTTTTCAATTTCTAAGAGAATCTCTGATTATCTTATATTTTGTCTTATATGCCTCGTATATGCCTCGTATAGGCCTATATGGGGCGTATAGACGAAAAAGACCATTTTACCCCTGAGTTAGGTCTAGACTAGGGTAAATTCGTCTTTTTTGCCTCTCTTATATGCCTAGTATAGGCCTGTATGAGGCGTATGTATATAATGCAAATTACCATTTTACCCCTGAGTTAGGCCTAAACTAGGGCAAAACAGGGCTATAATGGTCTTTTGGACCCCACTATACGCCCAGTCTAGACCTATATGCGGCATATATTTTTAATTTTTTTTGTTTTCTCTTTTTAATATCCATGACACTAATATTAATTATAAAAGACTCATATTAATATCAATATAACTAATATTAATTATGAAAAACTAATATTAATTATAATAACACTCATATTAATTATAAAAAAACTCATATTAATATCAATAACACTAATATTAATTATGAAAAACTCATATTAATTATAATAACACTAATATTAACTATAAAAAAACTCATATTAATATCAATAACACTAATATTAATTATGAAAAACTCATATTAATTATAATAACACTCATATTAAAACCAACTGGGGTAGCCCAGTTGGCCAGTCCCACCCTATCTCTCCCCAGAGACCCGGGTTCGACTCCAGGGATGGTCACCAGCCACCCACCTCTTCACAGGGGAAACGGATCGACTCGGGACAGGGTATTCAACCCCAGGTGGCTATGGGACTAGGCTAACCTGCGGAGTGGGATCACTCCGGTGGTTGGGAGGACCGTTGAATATCCCCCCCCCCCCCCCCCCCCACTCATATTAATTATAAAAAACTCATATTAATATCAATAACACTAATATTAATTATGAAAAACTCATATCAATTATAATAACACTAATATTAATTATAAAAAACTCATATTAATATCAATAACACTAATAGTAATTATAAAAAAACTCATATTAATTATAATAATTCTAATATTAATTATAAAAAACTCATATTAATTATAATAACTTTAGTATTAATTATAAAAAACTCATATTAATTATAATAACTCGTATAGGCCTGTAGGTGTAGTATAGGTATCGCATAGGACTATAGGTATGGTTTAGGTCTCGTATAGACCTACACAGGTGTTGTAACATATCATGTACTTGTTATTTTTATTTATTTAAAATATAAAACTTGTTTTTGTATAAAAGTTTGCTAAAACGATTAATATTGAATAAAATGTTTGTTAAAAAAAACCCTTATATACGCCCCATATAGGCCTATACATGGCATATATGGGGCATGGGTCATATATGAGACCTATACGAGGGGTCCTATCGCCCCGTATAGGACTATACGAGGCATATAGGAGCAGTCAAACCAGAACTGACATGAGTCAGACACTGAGTTTGATGTAACCCTATACGCCTCATATAGGCCTATACGAGGCAAAGGGTGTCTAAGTAGGCATATAGGGTGTGTGGATAGTTTGAGCCAAAAACTAACCAAAAAAAGGTATTGGTCAAACCCTAAAGAAGATAGCTCTGATTGGCCCAAACAATGCCCCTATAGCGTGATTTAAACAAAGCCAAAACAACAAATTCATCCAAACACGCCCGGGGGTGGTGGGGCGGCGTGTTTAGGCGTTTTCCGGCGCAAAAAAAAACGCCCCCTTGGGCACGACTACAGGTGGCCTTATACATGTAAATGTGATATAGTGGTTTATTATTGTCTTAATATACATAATTTGATCTTTCTGTTTTTATTCAGGAGGTAGATGCTGAAAATATCAATTTTCACAATGTTAAACTGAGCGAGTAAGATTTCGCAAACCTATTATTTGTTCTAGTTTAAGCACAAAATTTGTGGTCATTTTTGTAGATTCACACACTTTTTAGTTATCTTTTGTGAACCCTAAAGTCATATTTTCTTCCATTGTTGGTCAACTCAATTGATTAATTTAGTCTTTGCCTAGATGTGAGTTCACAAAAGCTAATCTTCGTGGAGCTTTGCTAGCAGGGGCTAATCTTCTGAGGGCAAACTTAGAAGGTAAATATTTGGGAAATTTACGAAAATGTCATTTGACCAACGTTGTTTATGAAAATGTCACGTTCATGCGTATGTGGATGGACTCCTCCACATGGTAGGAGTCTGTGCGTCACCTTGAAGAGTCCATGAACGAGGAGCTGACACGTGTCGTTTCATATGGTGAAGAGTCCATCCCCGACGCATCCCATGCCCTCCCCGACGCATCCCACGCCTCCCCGACGCATCCCATGTGGAGGAGTCCGTCCACGGACGGATGAACGTGACATTTTCGTAAAGAACGTTGGTCAAATGACATTTTCGTAAATTTCCCTAAATATCTCTTCTTTTCAAATTTTAAATTTATTTTAGAGTAAGTACAAAGACGGTCTTAGTGGTTTACCTAATTTTTTTATTTGGTCCCTAGCTTTCTAAAAGGACACAGATAGTCCCTATGGTTTACACTTTATAACGCATTTAGTTCTCAACTTTTTCCAAAAGTACATAGATGGTCCCTGTAGTTTGCACTTTGTAACGCATTTAGTCCCTACCTATGTAGCACGGATACGGGTACGGGACTGGGGTACGGGGACGATACGGGTACGGGGAACGGCAAAATTCAAAAATACAAGATATGGGTACGGCAAAAAAAATAATATTATAAATAAAATTATATTAAACAAAGTCAAAAAAATAAAAATATATTAAACAAAGTGCAAAAATATATTACAAATACTAATCCCAGTATCTATTGAATATTAAAATTCTATCATGAGATAAAGAAAGCAATCAACTAAGACTCAAAATTATCAACATCAAATATGCAAATAAACATCAAATATTCTATTCAAAATTATAAAAACAGTCTGTGAAGTGTGAACATATGTAAATAAACAATCAATTGATTATTCTATTCAAAATTATCAACATCAAATATTCTATTCTATTCAAATATTCTATGAACTGTGAACATCAAATATTCTCTGTTCAACAAAATGATAATTCAATCAAAACAAATAAGCAAAACATCCAAATATTTTATGTTGCTTATTTGTTTTTCAACATAATTATCAGACATCCTCGCATACAGAACGATTGTCAAAACATCCAAATACTCTCGCATACACAATGATTATCAAAATTATCAACATCAAATAAAATAAAATCAAATACATATGAATCAAATACTTGAATAGAGATAATGATCCTACTGTTGATACTTAATAATTCGATGAATGGTAATTGGATCCTACGGTTGATACTTGATAATACAATGTACATGATCGGAATGTCGCGCTCCGGTCAAAGATAATATTTATAAACCCAAATTACCCTTAACAAATAGTTAGTGGTAGCAAGGGGTCGAACCACGAAGAGTATGTGGTTTGTGAATGGATTCGATTGAATTATCAAGAGTGTCACAATTTATGAAGCTTACTAGAATGTTTTTGAAATTTTGTTTAATTGAGAGATGTGAATTTAATCTAAAGAAATTGCTTTAATTGATTGACAACTAAAAATTAACGATTGCACAAAAATTTGATTAATAAACGATAATGAGAAAAAGGGTTCACACCCGGTTTCAGTAATCGTCAACCTAGGGTTTCTACAAGTTTTTAGATTCAACTCAAGTGTGTATGATTAGCGGATTTAGTGTACCGTGACGTAGGTGCTAATAACTATCAACGTTTCGAGAAACGGACAAGAATACACTTTATGATCAACACAAGTAAAACCTAACCAAGACAATGCATACTACACATAACCATTTCGTAAAGTCATAACTTTTAACATCGTTCGAAAATTTACCAATACGAAACAAATGCAAACTATTGTCAAAGGTTTCAAAAATCAAACACAAATTGTCACTAAGTTGAAACAAGAACAATTCGAAACCCTAAAATTAACAACTACCTACACCGGGGTGAAACCGAGATGATTAGCCGCTCATGGTTGAAGAAGCTTGATCACCGGATGATTGGAATGCGAATTGAAACATCTTGAAGCTTGATGGATGAAAAATGGTGGATGATTAGGATTTTGGTGAATGAAGATGATGGTAGAAGAATTAGGGTTTGTGGATGATTGAGTGATGAGATGGTAATGGTGATTCTTGATTCGGGTGATGTGTTGTGGATGGTAGATGGAAGGGCTGATTGGGGATGAATGGTAGATGATATGAGGCACTCCTATGAAGATTCCAACTTCAAAACTCATGTAACCCCCGAATTGAATGCAAAAAAAACCAATTAGAATCGTTCCCATCACCCAAATGAATGAAATTCGCGTTTCAGAGATCCGCTGCCCGTCGCCGACGGCTTGAGGCCCGTCGGCGACGGCCTCCCCATGTGCTGAAACCATCCGACGGCTTGTTTGTCTGTATACGGGGTTTTTTGGCCGACGGGTGTTTCTAGAGCCCGTCGGCGACGGCCTAGAGCCCGTCCCCGATGACCTTTAGTTTTTCATGTTTCGTCCGAAACTGTTTTCTTCATAACTTCTTCGTTATAGCTCTATTTTACTCACCGTTTTTGCCCACGTACTCGTAATTCAGCCCTCTATCATGCCATCTTCCAATATATTCATTTTAAATCCATTAACATTCCCAAAACACATCCAATCTTCATGATTAACCCAGTTTTGTTCATTTCACATCCCCGATTGATCCGATTCACGTCCCGGTGCTCCGTTTAGCTCCCGATTAGCTACTTAAACTCTTTTAGACCTGTAAAACACGAATCCCATTAAAAGTAGGCTATTCAAGATTAAAAGCTATGTAAAAACATCAACTTAAGCACAAACGATAACCAGTTTTCGACCACGTATCACATCCCCACACTTATCGTTTGCTTGCCCTCAAGCAAATATGTTTCTCACTTTCACGTGGGTCGAACAAGAAATACACTTCCCATCCCCGAGACTAAGGTTAAGGTCTAATGTCATGCCCGGTTCAAACTTCTTACAATTTTCAACATATTTAGCAATAAATGATTAATCGTATAAAAGTGGTTATCCAAGATTAACCCGCCCGTAAAACTAACAAGCCATGCATATCCCTCACAATGTTCTCTCCACTCGGCTTAAAAATTGGCTAATGTGTATAATGTATTAGCACTTTTGAAATAATCACTTAAACCTGTTAACACACTTCCTATATGAAATGGGGAGTTTGTTGGTACACTTTCTGCTTACGACGCGTGAAGACTTTGAAGATCCTCCGACATGAAAGACACAGAAGACGAACCATCACGAGTAGCGTCCAAGGGGGAGTTTGTTGATGCACTTTGTGTGGACGCGACTCAGCTCGGTTCGACTCGGCATTAGAGACTTGAAGACACGAAGATCGAGACAAAGCTACAGCCAAGGGGGAGTTTGTTGGTGCACTTGTGTCTGTACTTTGTCTGTATTTCGTCATGATACAAACGATGTCTTTAATGTAAGGTTGATGTAAGTTTGACCAAGTCAACCATCCTCCTGGTTTGACTTGACCAAACAGTTAGAACATTGGTTGAAAGATGTTTGGGTCGAAGGATGTGTCATCGAAGGATAGTTTAGATCCTTCGATGAGCTCGAAAGATAAACCTCCGATAGATATGGATGGACCTCGAAGGATATCATCCTTCGAGGTATATGTGGATCCTTCGAGCTGTTTCAGATCGACAGATGATCTTACGATCAGTCTGTCTGATCCTTCGACCAGACATGCTGTGTCGGGTATAAATACCCATGTGTAGTGTTCACTTTCAGATGGACAAGAGTGAGACAGGGAACACACACACACACTGAGAGAGTTTGCAAAATACATTTGTAAACATTGAGCTTGTAACCGAACCTTTCATACGTATTAATACATGTGGTGTTAATCGGTGAAGATTGTGTGTTGTGTTTTGTGCTTGTTCTATCTCGGTTTGCATGCTAGCTTGGATTCCGCACTTGCTAGTGTGTTAGACATAACAAGGAATAGGTTAAACCTCAACCTCCGAGGGACCTACAAGTGGTATCAGAGCCGTGGCTCTTTTCCTTGTTAAAAACCGGGTTTTATACAAGATTTTGGAGTGTTTTGGACTAAAACTCACTTGGTTCAGCTCACGTTTTTACTGTTTTTCTCGCTTTTCCAGTTGTTAAAACGTGTTCTAAACTAACCGGGTGTGTTAAGGAACGGGTTGGGTAACTTAAAAACTTGTTTTTGAGGTGTTTGGTAATTTCCGGCCAAACTTCCGGCTTCTCCGGTGACCGGTTTTCTGGATAAGTTTATAATATTTTATTGGTTCAAAATCTGCTTTGGCAGAAAGTATGGTCTGAACATACCTTCTGCCGAAAGTTTCTACCAACCCATCACCTTTTTCACCAAACTGTCACTCTTTGTCAACTGTGTCAGAGCAGTTCGAAAGATATCCTTCGAAGTCGAAAGATCATCTTTCGATCAGTGGAGGTTCGACAGATAATCATCCTTCGAACCAAGGAATCATTTCGAAGCATACATCTTTCGGTCTACTGTTCTCTTTCGAAAGATAAGGATCCTTCGTTTGGAGAATCTTTCGAAATCATTGCTCGAAACTCAACAGTGATCTTTCGAACACTGTTGATCCTTCGAACAAGTGTTGATCTTTCGATCCCAGTTTGTTTAAGTTTAACAAGTTTGTGTGTTTCAGGTCTTTCGATCAAGGATCCTTCGGCTGGTTGTTATCTTTCGAAACATTAACATAGTTTGTGAAAATTAAATTTTTAAAAGGAAAACTTGTTTTTCAAATTTTAAATCTATTTTCACTTAATATATTAATTTTTATAAAATGGGAACAAACGGTCAGTGGGATCCAACCGCGTGGACTCTAACATCTTTGACTCCACAATCATCAGCTACGCAATCATCAACTACGCAATCTGCGTCAGATTTCAACAAAGCATGGATGCAGGCTATTGCCCCACCTCAAGCTGCAATGATAACTGCAAATCAATGGGCATTGGTCACAAATCAAAGCAACAGCATTCAATCTATGATGCAGAACGACAGTGAAACTGGTACAAGCACAAAACCGCCAAAGCTAAATCACATCAATGATTGGGGATGGTGGAAAGAAAGGCTGAGAACTTATGTTCAGGGGCAAGGTCAAGATCTATGGATGTGCTTCTTCACCGCATTTGACCATGATTTGGAAGTTGCAGGATCTAATCCAGAAACTTACAGCACTATGTCTGATGATGATAAGAAGAAATTTGAGTTAGAAAAGAAAGCATTCATGATTCTCACACAAGCTCTTCACAAAGACATTTACCACCAGTTTGTTTACTGCACGACTACTAAAAGCTTGTGGGATATGCTCACGTTACGATGTGAAGGAAATGCTCAATCTAGAAAGATCAAGCAAGAATTACTGAAGAAAGAGTTTGAAGGTTTCACGTGTATGGAGAATGAGACTTTGGCAGAGTTATCTACAAGGTTCCATCACTTGTTGAGCGAGATGTTTGGTTTTAGAGTCACTGCCACTCCACAAGAAATGGTGAAGAGATTCGCTGATAGCTTACCAGCAAAGTGGAGCAGTTATCTTGAAATTCTCAAAGAAAATGGTGTTCTAGACACAATCAATGTTTATGAGTTAATTCAAAAATTGGAGAACAAGGATGTAGAAGAAAAGCTTAAGGCAAAAAGAACACTAACTCCTCAAAATCCAGAGATGTACTTTGGGATTGCAGGAGGTATCAGTGGAGAAAAACCGGCCTCTCAACATGCGAAGCTTCAAACAGCCTTCATCTCAAACACCGGACCTTCAACAACATATCAGTTTGATCCTTCAGCTTACACGATGTTTTCAAGACCGAATGTGCAACCGACAGCTCAGCAGCAACAACCACTACAGCAAGGGTTTTATGGAAGCTCCTCAAACTTTCAAGCCACCTCCAATCCGAACACAGTCAGATTAGACACTTCCAACTTTTCAAAAGTCAGTGTCGAAGTAGCCAAGGAGCATATGGAGATGTTGAACACCTTGGTTAGTGCTTATTGTGGATTAGTTGCAGGTCAGATTGGGAATATCAATCTAACCAATGAAGATTATCAGCAAGTGGATAAAGAAGAGTTTGAAATGATGGATATCAAATGGGCTCTTGCTAGTGCAATTCGAAGAGCAAAGGAGTTTATGGAAAGGACGGGGAGAACCAACTTGGAAAGCAAGAAAGACACCAAGTATGGGTTCGACAAGCAAGCTGTAACGTGCTTTAACTGTGGTGAACGGGGTCATTTCAAAAGGGAATGCACAAGACCAGCTCAGCATGGAAACCAAAATCCTTTTAGAAACCAAGGCAACCAGCAGAACCAGAACAGGAACAATGTTCGTACGATGATTCCTGTCAACAACCAAAGTCAAGCAGGACCATCTAATGCCAACCAGGCACTTGTGGTTCAAGTAGATGAAGGTTGTGATTGGTCGCTTCAGTTTAGGAATGATGCTCCGGATGGAACAGCATGTTTTGCTGAGGTTGTCAAGGATCTTAATCACGCCAGTGGTGGAGAATCTTCCGCCAATGGTGGTGACTCTTCTGAGGATGAAGACTCTTCTGGTTATAGTGGAAGCTCAGATGAAGAATCCTCCACTTCAGGCAATGATCATGTGGATGAGACATCAAGTGCGTCAGTCGATGCAGATATTGATGAGCTTTTGGAAGAAGCTGCAGCAGGAACTGAAAGAAGATCTAATTTGGTGGATCAAGCTGCTTACTCTTCGTCTTCTCTCCATTCAGCCTTTATGGCTAATGTCGACAGTTCATCAGGTCAGGTATGTGTCGATGAACCCACTGTAGTTAGTTGTGATAACTGTGATAGTTTGCGTGTTAAAAATGCTGATTTAGAGGCAAACATGATGCTTTACAAGCTAGTTTGTTTGACTTGCAAGACAAACATGTTTCATTGAATGATGAGTGTTGTGAATTGCAAAGCAAACACGAGGCTTTGCAAGAGAAATATGAAATCACACACAAACACAATCAAGAGTTGATTGTAGATCTTTCTAAAGCAACTGAAGCTAACTTGTTTTTAACCAGAAATGAAAAGGAATTTAAAGCAACAATTGCGTCATTAAGACATGATGTTTCAGAATTACAAAAGGCTGTTTTGCGAAAACAACATGCTAACAATAATCTTATTGACACAATTGAAAAACAAATGGTAGAGTTGGCAACAGCTCGATGTGAATGTGAGACAATTAAGCAGAAACTGGAAAGCTATTCCAATTCCCGCTATGTATTGGATCACATCATTGACGTTCAAAAGAAAAAGAAAAAGGGGGATGCAAATGGTGTTGGATTCAAATCATGTCCTCCCCCAATGAATCATAATTACTCCAAATTGCCTGATGACGAGGATATGCCCCGTTTTGAACCTACTGTGCCACTCGGTCTAGATGACTTTGCAGCAGGCCTCGGGTTCACAACTGGTACATCATCCTCGGGTCAATCAGAATCTGAATCTGAGAATGAGACAGATTCATCGTGTGTTAAGGAACAGAGTCCTCCCATTGTTGAGGATGCTGATTCTTCGGATGATGAATCTGAAGAAATCGTGAAACAACAGTCTAACTCGGTTACAACAGATATTCCAATTGAGAATCACATCCTGTGTGATCCACCAGTGAAACCGAGTAAGACTGAAATGTCAAAAGCAATGGAGTCCCTTGTTTCTACCAGTGAAGAGAATAACTTGTTGTACACGCTCAAAGGAGATAACAAAATCTACTCTAACAAAGATTTTCCAATTAAAAATGTAAATCAAGATTTAATTGAGCAAATTTTTGAAGGATGCACTGATAAGTTTTTGGGAAACAAAAATGGTGAAGTTACCGTCACTCAATGTGATCCACTTCCGTGGGAACAAATTAGAAAACAATACGGAAACCAAAAACCACCAGTTGAGCGAAAACAACAAGTCAACTCCGGAAAAGGTAAGGTACAGGGAAAGAAGGCTCAGAACAAGAATGTTCAAGCACCTAAAGTTCAGCAGCCTAAGACTGAACAACCAAAGGTTCAAAAACAAAAGGTGCAAAACAAAAGAGCTCCTGTTAAGAAACGAGAACCGAAAATGAACTTTGTTGGTTCCACGGGTTCAGACAAACTTGAAACATTTCAGGATAAATCTAACATTGATTTTATAAAACAAGTTAGAATTTTAAAACGAAATGATCAGAATAATTACACCCAACACACCAACGGATGTGATTTAGGTCCAAGCACGTCTAGATCACAAAGTTCATGGTCTGATTCTCCGTCTGGTCATCAACGTGTTTCTCCGAAGTTTGTAGAGCGGAGAACATGTTTTGAATGTGGGACAGTTGGGCATATTGTAAGATATTGCCCACACGTGCAAAGAAGAAAAACCTGTACAAGCAAAGTCTGAAACTGTAAAACCAGTAAATGTTAAAACAATAAATTCAAATACTGGTAAAGGACAAACAGCTTGGAAGCAAAAGCAGGTAATTCAGTCAGGGGGAACACCACAGGTTCTTTTTCCTAATCATCAAGTGATTGAAATCACTTTCCTTGATGATCAAGGACAACCCAAGTCCACAAAGGCTTGGGTCCCCCTCTCCAACTAATCTCTGAGTGAGTGTGTAGGATATTCCAGGAGGAACTTTCGATAGTCGTAAGATTGTTGATAGTGGAGCGTCCTTGCACAAGATAGGCGACAGAAGAATGTTGTTGCCTTTAATGGAGAGAAATGAGAAAAGAAAGGAAAAAGATAAGAAGACAAACATTCCGATGAAGGAATGATGGTGAAAGAATGTGGTTGAATGAAGTTGAAAAATTCGACATGAAGAGATATGTGCCAAAATTGGGTGTTATGGTTTTTGATCGGGTCCTCAGGAAAAGATTCAAATGAAAAGTACGCAACTGCAGCACGTCTGAAGCTTTTTGAAGATTCATGGATTTTTCTTCCACAAGAAGTTCAAAGTCCACAAGGTGAACGTGCAGTGTACATTTCTCCACGGTGTGTTTGAAGAAAATGTGTTTGTTGAACAAACCAACCGGGTGTGCGGATGCCTTGGCATGGATTGAACAACCGCACACTACTTCTCAAGAGAAAGATAAAGACCTTCGCTGGTGCAATGAGGAAGACCAGCCGGACCCAAAGGTTTATGATCTTGTTGCTGTCAACAGATTTCTCAGTAGCTACAAAAATCGTCTTTGAAATCCACACCGGGTGGATATTCAGTTTGGGAGAACACTCAGATTCCTTGCAATGCACGATGCAGTTGCAGGATACGGTTTTAAATTTCCAATCTCTCCTATACTTGTCGATAATTAAGCTGCTTTGTGAATTCAGCACTCTTTGGCCAGACAATGTTGTCATGGTCCGCACCGCTTACTGACATGCCAACTGTTTTTTTTCCAAAATTCGCTAAATCATTTCTGATTAAAACTTAATTTTGGTAAATGGCATTGAGGTAAAACATGAGTTAACCAACATCGGAAAATCATTTTTGTAAATATCTTTGTGTTTTAAACTTTGTCTTAGTTTGTTGATTTTAGGGGGAGTAAATCCAAAATTTGAAAATCCAAAAACATCGAAAAATTTCAAAAACACAAAAATGAGTTTCCTGGCGAGAAAAAGAGAAAATGATAGTACATCAGTGGTCTGTCTAAACCTCTTTAAACCTTAAATGAAAAATGATAAGCAGCTCTATATAAGATGTATCGGTAGGCTCACAATCATTTTAAAGTGTGCAGGGTGATATAAACTTAAATCGACTGAAGACCAGGTGGGAACCATTCATTGGCATATGGTCTTAGTACCGAAATTTCGTTTGAGAGATTGCCGAGGTTCTGAGATATTCGGTCTTTATGCTGCTTATCATCTGGGTATCATGGTTGTATCTTTTTCCGAAAAATAACGGGGACGCAAGTCTAGATCTTCCATGATACCATACATACGTGTACATATTGCATACGACCTCAATAAGTGATAAACAATCACATGTCCAATCAAAATAAGTGATAAAATATCACATTTATCCGGGAGTCAAGTTCGTCTCTCTGCTGTACGAAAGTACTGACCTGTTCACGGACTTGCTCCTGTGCCCTCATGCATATGAAAATCAAGTTCCTCATCAATAAGTGATTCTATCACATAGGGCTTGTTTTCAATCAAAATAAGTGAGAATCTCACATCATATACGGTCAAACAGATGATAATCGGTATACTCACCGGTAAGATGAACCCTCGTGCATACCTTGATACGGGAATGTGTCGTGATGTGGATGAACACCGGTCGGTAAGTGTAAATCATACCTTAACGTATCCCCTCGCCATGATTACATCTGATAAGTTGAGCTTATGTGGACAACAATACCGATAATTGTTATAGGATGCTTATCTTAATGTTAACTAATTGAACAACAAGAGCGTTTTGGCATGACCGTACACTGATATGATTCTCTTACCCTCGAAACTCACAAAAAGAATGTCTGTAAATATTTATTTAATGCTTTCATTTTCCGCATCTTTGTATATATTTATTTACTGCTTTCTGTCTTAACATTTGAAATATTCAAAAAATACCAAAAAGATTTTAGGTGTGTTTTAATATAAACTTTATAAAAGCCAAAAAGATTTTATTTCTGACTTTTTTTCGATCGTACGATGTTGGATCTCGAGTCTTCGTTACCTGAATCCTGATTGAAAACCGAAACAACTGATTCTTCATAAACGGTCGAAATTTGCAAGTTTTTGAAAGTTAAAAACTAAAATTGATAAATTTGTTAAACTTTCAAACTGTCGGACGGTAGTTGTTTGAACAATGGTCACATGTGTGTCGTTTGCTTATGATATTCCAAGCAGTTGTTCTCATTACGCGTTTAGATTTCTTGCATGTGCAGATTCTAAAGGCAAGGAGAACATGGTCGATGACAAGCTTTGGAATGAAGACACGACGTGAAGGCACTCAAATGATGAAGATGATCGAGTTGCCGCTGGCCATCATCAACACCACAAGGATCTCAAGTTGTATAGATTAAGACTTTCACGAGCATGACTCAAGGGGGAGCTTATGTTAAGGGGGAGTTTGTTAACACACTTCCTATATGAAACGGGGAGTTTGTTGGTACACTTTCTGCTTACGACGCGTGAAGACTTTGAAGATCCTCCGACATGAAAGACACAGAAGACGAACCATCACGAGTAGCGTCCAAGGGGGAGTTTGTTGATGCACTTTGTGTGGACGCGACTCAGCTCGGTTCGACTCGGCATTAGAGACTTGAAGACACGAAGATCGAGACAAAGCTACAGCCAAGGGGGAGTTTGTTGGTGCACTTGTGTCTGTACTTTGTCTGTATTTCGTCATGATACAAACGATGTCTTTAATGTAAGGTTGATGTAAGTTTGACCAAGTCAACCATCCTCCTGGTTTGACTTGACCAAACAGTTAGAACATTGGTTGAAAGATGTTTGGGTCGAAGGATGTGTCATCGAAGGATAGTTTAGATCCTTCGATGAGCTCGAAAGATAAACCTCCGATAGATATGGATGGACCTCGAAGGATATCATCCTTCGAGGTATATGTGGATCCTTCGAGCTGTTTCAGATCGACAGATGATCTTACGATCAGTCTGTCTGATCCTTCGACCAGACATGCTGTGTCGAGTATAAATACCCATGTGTAGTGTTCACTTTCAGATGGACAAGAGTGAGACAGGGAACACACACACACTGAGAGAGTTTGCAAAATACATTTGTAAACATTGAGCTTGTAACCGAACCTTTCATACGTATTAATACATGTGGTGTTAATCGGTGAAGATTGTGTGTTGTGTTTTGTGCTTGTTCTATCTCGGTTTGCATGCTAGCTTGGATTCCGCACTTGCTAGTGTGTTAGACATAACAAGGAATAGGTTAAACCTCAACCTCCGAGGGACCTACAAAACCGATTAGAACACGTACCCGCATAGGCTTGCAACTCAATCGTTCTCCACCACCGAACACGAATACTAAGAACAAGTCATAAGGTCTTTGAAGGGTTGTAATGGGGCTAGGCGAATGGTAGGAAATAGGATGTTTTAAAGTGGCTAACGTGATGGAAACTCGATTTTTATTACAAAGCAACTACTCTAAACAAAACTAACTATAGACATCAACTATGAGGCAACGCTTTTTTTATTATTATTATTCAACAACTACTAACTTCATATTTTTGTGCTTTTCTTAACAATTTTTTTCTTCTTTTTCACAAATTTTCTGCATTTTTTTTTTTGTAAATATAAACCACAACTATACAAACAAATAATCCTAAAATCGAATTTCCATCACACGGGTTTAAAAGAAAAGGTTTAACGGTTATGGGCTAAACTGGTTGTCAAACGAAAGGTTTAAGCTCAAAGTGGGCGACTAGGGGATTTGTTTGGGTAAGGATAAATAATTGGTTTTAAAGGAAAATGTTCACCTAATGCCTTAATCATTCTCGTGCTTGTATTCGGTCTATGGTCTCAAACGTATCAAAAGATGCAAGTTCTACAATACATGACTAATGTTCCACTCAAACAAAGAAACATAAATATGTAATTCTATGATATAAAAGTGGCTCAAAACCTCACATATATAAAGGGTATGGTATGTGACATGCATGATGTGCTAGTTTCTTAGACGAATTACTCCCAAATAACCACCCGCTAAATACCCGTCATGTTATTAATTTGAACTTGACCATGACAAAAGACCAAATGGGTTGTGACATCCCTCGTTGACTTAGTTACTTGTGCTTTTAAGATCGCTTTTGAAACAAGAATTTTTTTTTTTTTTTTTTGAAAAATTTTTGAAATTTCCCCCCATCCCCACACTTGAGGTAAACATTGTCCCCAATGTGTAGTATTTAAATGAACGGGTCAAAATCGAAAACTTTTACTACTCCCTCATCCCCACACTTGAGGTAAACATTGTCCTCAATGTGTAAGAACTAGAGTTTTTAAAATGCACAAGGGATGTGACACGACTACCCTTCCCAAAATTTCACCCCGAAAAAAAAAATACAAAATACAATCCACTTATTACTAAACTAAGAATCAAGGTAGAAAGGAAACGCATGCACCTGATTTTTGTCGCTTGATGCCCATATCTTCTTCTTCTCTTCATAAAAACGGTTGTCTCTCGAACATCATGTACCTACAAATTCTAACCCTTGTGTAGAAGCATGCTTCTCACAACCATTGAAATTTGTTAGGTAATTAGTTCTACCATTTTTATGAAATTGTTACCAAATCATGCGTTAAATTACCTTGATTTTTGTGGAAAAAAAATTTACAACAATAACAATCCTAACTCACTTTCGTAGGAATCACGGTTGCATTTAGCTCATGCAACAAGCCATTTTAAACCCCCCGATAGCTCGGGAGGACGAGTAGGTCTCGTGAGGGTTATATAGGGAACACACCCACAACGTTCATTTAAATACTAAAACGAAATAACAAAATTATACAACAACAACAATACTAACTAAACTACGAAAAACAACTAAAACGAAATGCGAAAGAAAATATACAACAACAATTGACTTACCACCTCATGGTGGACGAATGGCATGCTTGCCATCCACGAGCTCCTCAAAATCACCCGCCGGTGATTCATACCATTTGTTGCCAAACGGTCCAAACTTCCTCACCTCCTCTTCCTTCTTCTTTTCTAGAGGTGACTTCTTCGCCTTCTTTTTCTTGACCGTCTTCTTCTTTGTTTTTCCAACCCTGCCAACCATAGCACATATCTTTTTGTTTGGATTCATGTCCTTTTTAGGACACTTATCCTCACCGAGTGGGTTAGTAAAATTTAGAAAAACATTTAAATTTAATTCACGGTCCCCAAACTTCATGCTTACCGTTCCCGTTGCACAATTTATTATGGCATTAGCAGTTGCCAAGAACGGTCTACCCAAGATAACTACCGGTTGGGTGTCCTCAACACACCCAACATAGTCTACTACCAAAAAGTCAACTGGGTAGTAGCAATCATCCACCTTAACAATCACATCCTCCACCATCCCCCGTGGATGCGTGGGAGTCTGATCGGCCAATACCACGGGAGTATCAAATTTTTTCAATGGACCAAAATCGTATTGGTCATAAAACTCCCGGGTAAAATGCTCACACAAGCTCCAATATCGAGGAGCGCCCTCTCGATTTTAAATGTTCCAATTTGAATCGGAATAAGAGGATCTCCTGGATCTTGAGCTTTTTGAGGAAGGGCACTCGATAAAACGGCACTCACATGAGATATCAAATCAACCGGTTTGGGTAATTTGTTGTGACGTTTTTCGATGCTTAACTCCTTTAAGCATTCCACATGAGCCTGAACCTTTTTAATGTCATCGAGTAACGGTAAATTAATTTTTGCTTGTTTAAAATTTTCCCACCTCTCGTCCTTCGGTGGGTACCGTTTCTCAACTTTTGATGCATTAATCGGGTTAAGTTGATTCAAACAATTTTCACAAAAAGCTTTTTTAGTTATATTTTCAATTTTACTTTGTGAAGTCGTTTCTTGTTCATTTCCACTTTCCGGCTCATCACTTATATCTTCCACTACACCATCAACATATTGTGGTGGTGGAATGCTTTGAATACTACAAATTTCATCATTCGGAAGAAGACTTACCGCGCTAATGTGTACATTCCTCACATTGCCCGTGCTTGAGCTTTGATGCTTCGGGTTCATTGCGGTGTCACTTGGAAGTCTTCCTCCACTTCCACGAATTTGGGCCATTTTTTCCGCAAGTTGCCCCACTTGCTTTTCTAATGCCTTTTGAGATTTATCCCTCACTTCGAACTCTTTCCTCACTTCGGCTTTAAACTCGTGGTGTGAATTGGTAAGAGTACTCACAGCATTCATGATAGCATCAAATTTCGTATTAATCGAATCATCACCTTGGGAGTTAGAAGCATTACCCCCATTTCCGCCTTGGTTGTAACCACGTTGATAATTACCTTCACGGTTTTGATACCCTTGGTTACCTCCTTGATTGTAATTCCTTTGGTAACCCCCTTGGTTACCACCTTGACGATTGTTGTACGATGACCCACCTTGACCTCCTTGATTACCCGATTGAAAATTTGGGTTCATTTGATTCGAGGCATTACCATACCGGAAATTAGGGTGATTTCTCAAGCCCGGATGGTAAGTGTTAGAGTTCATGTCGTATTGCTTTCGATCCCCATACATTTGATTTACCTCCTCGGTGCAGTCACTCGATCCCGTTGGATATTGCTCGGTTTTATGCCCAATATCTCCACACTCTTCACATACCGCAAATTGTACCGCGTTCACCTCCTTCTTCTTGATACGAGCCATTTCCCATTCTAAGGTAGAAATTCGATCTTTAGAATCAAGATCGGGAAGTGACCGGGAAATGGGATGTTTCTTAGCTCGATCGGCCGATTCTTTCTCTTTTGACCGTTTACTCATCCGCTCCAAAAACTCCCAATCATCGTCTTCATGGTTGCTCAGAAGAGTCCCGTTACTCGTCGATTCAAGACGATTCCATGTTGTGTCATCCAACCCACGTACAAAACACTTCACCAATTCCCACTTTTCTATTTGGTGATGTGGGCATCTCCGCATCAATTCTTTAAATCGAGTGAACGCTTCATGCAACGGTTCACTCGATAATTGCCGAAATGATCTTATCTCATCCCTAGCGTCGTCAGTTTTCGCCATCGAATAATATTCTTCTAAAAAGGCTTGTTGCATCTCACCCCATGTCCGAATGCTATTCGCCGGAAGTGTGAGAAACCATTGTTTTGCCTTGTCTTTCAACGAAAATTGAAACAAACGAAGCTTGACCTCTTCTAATGTGAAGTTGTGCCCCCCAATAGTGTTACAAATGGACGAGAACTCCGCCAAATGCATATACGGCTCATCATTCGACCTCCCATTGAAGTGGGGAAGTATGTTGATGTAATGTGGTTTACAATCAAACATTCTTTGTTCGCATACTATCGGAGAGTCATTTTCGGTAACTATCGGTCGAAAACGGTCATTCACTCCCCGTGGAGGTTGTTGACGACATTGTGGACCATTTACTTCTTGATCACCCGGTCTTTGATTGTCCCTTCGATCACCGCCCCTATCACCTCTTCTATCGTCTCTTCGATTTCCACCTTGGTTACCCCTTTGGTTTCCTCCTCCCATGAAACGAGGAATCCGATTAGGGTTGACATTGTTGTTGTTGTTATAAAACCCATCATCTCGGTTTCTTTGGTTATTGTTTCGTGGTTGGCGATTATTTCCGTAACCATCATTCCTCCTATCCCCGTACCCATAGTCATCATTCCCCACATAGTTGGCGTTTTGGGAGCCAAACTCCTCATCTTCAAAACCTCTTGCATTGTAGACATTTCCCCTATTCACGTATCCCCAATCTTCCTCGTCGTTAACCCGATCATCATAATATCCCCCATCGTCCGAATTTTCCGTATGTATGCTCACATGTTCCGGTGATTGATAACCGGGAACACTATATGGTTCGTCATCAGGGATGGCGTTCCTCAAATCGTCTATGTTGAAGAAGGGATCTTCGTTCGCGGGATTGCCACGATCTCGATTACCTCGACGATCGGAATTGACATTCCGGTCATCAAGATTGATGGGTAGGGAATTGTGTCGATGAAGGTTTTGTTGTTGGGGTGTTCGTTGGGTGTTATTGGGATTTTGGTTGTGAAACGGTGGTGTGGGTGGTCCATTGTTATTATTCCCACCCGGTCGCTCTTGAGGCATAGGTTGAACATTTGGAGCGGGATTGAAGTTGCTTCGGTATTGGAATTGATTCGGATTTTGGTTTTGGTTGAAGTTTTGGTTCGCCATTGAATCGGTTCCAATGGTCGGTGTGAGTTGTGGTGTTTGGTTGGTTTGATTAGAAGCAAGTGTTGCTTCTAACCGGCTTGCTAAATTTCTCCTTGCAACCCTTTCGATTTCCGGTTCGTAGACTAACGGTGAAGTCCTCCCGGAGTTTCGCGTATGCATACACTACCTGTAACCTGCACAAGTAACACACCCGCGTAACAAGGAAAAAGACAAAGTGAAAAAAGAAACTAAACAATTTAAACAGATAATCACAAAAATTCAAACAATAATCCAGACACAAAGCGCACGCACTCCCCGGCAACGGCGCCAAAATTTGATCGGAATGTCGCGCTCCGGTCAAAGATAATATTTATAAACCCAAATTACCCTTAACAAATAGTTAGTGGTAGCAAGGGGTCGAACCATGAAGAGTATGTGGTTTGTGAATGGATTCGATTGAATTATCAAGAGTGTCACAATTTATGAAGCTTACTAGAATGTTTTTGAAATTTTGTTTAATTGAGAGATGAGATTTTAATCTAAAGAAATTGCTTTAATTGATTGACAACTAAAAATTAACGATTGCACAAAAATTTGATTAATAAACGATAATGAGAAAAAGGGTTCACACCCGGTTTCGGTAATCGTCAACCAAGGGTTTCTACAAGTTTTTAGATTCAACTCAAGTGTGTATGATTAGCGGATTTAGTGTACCGTGACGTAGGTGCTAATAACTATCAACGTTTCGAGAAACGGACAAGAATACACTTTATGATCAACACAAGTAAAACCTAACCAAGACAATGCATACTACACATAACCATTTCGTAAAGTCATAACTTTTAACATCGTTCGACAATTTACGAATACGAAACAAATGCAAACTATTGTCAAAGGTTTCAAAAATCAAACACAAATTGTCACTAAGTTGAAACAAGAACAGTTCGAAACCCTAAAATTAACAACTACCTACACCGGGGTGAAACCGAGATGATTAGCCGCTCATGGTTGAAGAAGCTTGATCACCGGATGATTGGAATGCGAATTGAAACATCTTGAAGCTTAATGGATGAAAGAATGGTGGATGATTAGGATTTTGGTGAATGAAGATGATGGTAGAAGAATTAGGGTTTGTGGATGATTGAGTGATGAGATGGTAATGGTGATTCTTGATTCGGGTGATGTGTTGTGGATGGTAGATGGAATGGATGATTGGGGATGAATGGTAGATGATATGAGGCACTCCTATGAAGATTCCAACTTCAAAACTCATGTAACCCCCGAATTGAATGAAAAAAAAAACCAATTAGAATCGTTCCCATCACCCAAATGAATGAAATTCGCGTTTCAGAGATCCGCTGCCCGTCGCCGACGGCTTGGGGCCCGTCGGCGACGGCCTCCCCATGTGCTGAAACCATCCGAAGGCTTGTTTGTCTGTATACGGGGTTTTTTGGCCGACGGGTGTTTCTAGAGCCCGTCGGCGACGGCCTAGAGCCCGTCTCCGACGACCTTTAGTTTTTCATGTTTCGTCTGAAACTGTTTTCTTCATAACTTCTTCGTTATAGCTCCGTTTTACTAACCGTTTTCACCCACGTACTCGTAATTCAGCCCTCTATCATGCCATCTTCCAATATATTCATTTTAAATCCATTAACATTCCTAAAACACATCCAATCTTCGTGATTAACGCAGTTTTGTTCATTTCACATCCCCGATTGATCCGATTCACGTCCCGGTGCTCCGTTTAGCTCCCGATTAGCTACTTAAACTCTTTTAGACCTGTAAAACACGAATCCCATTAAAAGTAGGCTATTCAAGATTAAAAGCTATGTAAAAACATCAACTTAAGCACAAACGATAACTAGTTTTCGACCACGTATCAGTACGTGAATGTTGGAAGTTAAAAGGCCAAGCATATGTAATTTAAAAAGGCCGACCATTCGTATTTTGGAAGTTAAAAAGGTTAAAACCCTAAATATTTTAGGAAATCTCCCCGATACTTTGTTTTGGAAGTACCCAAGCGGTCCCCGAGCATATGTAGAAGTCCCCAATATCTGGGTACGTTTGGGAAACGTCCCTGAGCCGTTTCCGTCCCCGGGACGGGTACCCGGCGTAAAATGGCGTCCCCGTGCTTCATAGGTCCCTACCTTGGATATGCTAAAACCTTTAGATTTGTTGGCTTGTGACTAAATGCGTTACAAAGTGCAAACCACAAGGACCATCCGTGTACTTTTGAAAAGTTAGGGACCGAATCGAATGTTTTGGTAAACCACATGACCATTCGTGTACTTTACTCCTCATTTTACAGGGATAGTTTCATACATCCTTCGGAAAACTTGTATAATATCAAATTTACCCAACATAAATAAAATAAATATTAAAATACTATACTTATTTTCTATTGTTTGCCATAGATGGCCTTCTCTTTAAACTTATATAAGTATATGAGAGTTTGGAGTGCAAGTTTAAAGAGAAAGATATAATCGTAATATGTATAACATGTATTTAATGTAATCTGTAAATAAGAATCTTTTTGAATTGATATATTTGTTATTAATTTTTTTTGGTTGGTATAAATTAATTATTTTCATTAATATTTGCATATGCCTGTGTGATAGGTTGTCATTTATGTGATGCAGACTTGAGATCCACATGTCTCCGGGTATGTTTAACTCTGGATTAATTAATTAATTAATTTATTTTAACTACTCCTGCTATATTACACTAATTGTTTTAAATTGTCCCATTTTGTGAGATTTGAAACTGGGACCTCCTCTCTATGACTATGATATGAACCAATCAGATTTTGTGATAAATAATCCGTTGAGTGGATTAAGCTCAAAAGAAAATAGTAAGAAACAAGACTTTTAGATAACTCTCTTTTTAATATTTTTCATTCATAATCAACTCAAAGAAACTAATGGCTTAAATAGCTTTACATTCGAATAACAGAAAGAGATTAAATTAGCCAACCACTATGCCACTACTTGGAAATTAAAACAACTCACAGTAATATCTAAATGAGTTGCATGGCTTCGTGGGTGTGCATGGTGATCGTGGGTTGACCAAGATTGAAGCACGTATCAGACTATATAGAGTGGGAGCCTACGATCGCTACGCCACTTCTTCACGCCCACTCTGTGTGGTCTAAGAGCAAGTGCTTCTACCAAGCTAGTGGGCTAGCCCCACAATGGATTAAATACACTAATTATTCTTAGTTCTAAATCTTGTAGATTTTCTGTATTTTCAGAATGCTCAACTCGGATATGCAAATCTAGAGGGAGCAAATCTGGAGGGAGCAAATCTGGAAAGAGCCATTTTAGTGGTTTGTTAATAATTCAAGGTTCAGGGTTTAGTGTGTGAGGAAAATTTTGATTAATCTGGAAAGAGCCATGAGTAATGCCAATTTGAAGGGTGCAAATCTTCAAGATGCTTGTCTTCTCCATGTTGATCTTCATGATGTAGTAAGTAACATTGGTATCTTGTATTCTTGTAGTCTATCATACACATCCCATAAAAGTTTTGAGATAATCGGTTTCTTAAACGCAAGAGCATTAGTCAAACTACTAAAATGCTCTTTAGTAGTGACAAATTGATGTTAGTTACTCAGTTGTTTTTACTATTGTAACTTTTGTTTTAATCTTGTAGTGTTTGGAAGATGCGAATTTACAAGGGACAACTAGGCAACTATGAGTTGATTTAAGACACAAGAAGGTTAGTGGTAATGTTTTCTTATTTTGCTCTACCTAGCTAGTTTCAATCTTTTGTTACTCCATGGTTCTATGTATTACGTGATTCGAGTGATTTTAATTTTAAAACAAGCTTCTTGAACTGTTTGTATGTACATACTGATTACGATTATCCGCTTTTTAGACATAGTAGAAAAATCATTTAAGGTAATATGTACCAAGACCACACCCTAGGTTAACGTTAAGGCGGCTGCAAGTTGGGTGCACAACTATTGTGCCATGTCGTATGCCGTATGTGTGCTGGATGCATATGGTGTATAAGTCATTAATGCATATGATACACAATCATACAAGTCATAAACCCAGTTTACATAAAACTAAAAGAAAAGGAAATATATACAAATAACCAACTGTGGCCCCCACCTGGCCTCTCCAATTCTTCAGACAAATCCCCCCCCCCCAAATATTTCTTTCAAGAAGACTGCCCAGCCACGTTGAATGCGGACAGCCTTAAGGAACAAAGCGCTTGAGATGGTCTCATCGTGAGGTTTTGTGGTGTTGAAAAACCACGTCGCCCCGCGGGGCATGTAACACCGCCACACGCTGGGTGCGAGGACGACTGGGTGGGGGGGGGGGGGGGGGGGATGGGCTAGCTAACAGGCGTGGGTTGGTTGATAATTTGATTTTTTAAATCTTAAATGATATATAACCAAATTTGGCAAAATAAATAAATAAATAAACGAACAGGTCTATAACTAAAATGCAAAATGCCTTTAAAGTTTTCAGAAAAAAATCCCTTCTATGGATATAATAATTGGATGGAAGAATTAGGGTGCTTTCATTCGTTCTACAATATCGTGTGACGAATAAAACTAATAAAAGTATTCCCAGTTCGTCACCAATGGTATAGGTGATGAATGATGATATCAAAAGAAGAAAAAAAAATTAATATTACTCATAAGATACCACTATTTTTTATACATTCTTTCATTGTCATGACACAATAAAAAAAATATTATCAATGACATCATTGTTTAACAAACAATAATTATTATAAAAATTGATTAAAATATTAACATTTTTCTCATCCTATTGTTCTTCATAAACACTTTTATACTACGTTAATCGTTTGTTTTAAAGAGACAACAATATTTATGTCCTCTTTTGCCATGTAGAAAGCAATAAAGTATTAAAGTAATATATTAAAAGTAGGGCTGTAAACGAACCGAACGAACACGAACAAGGCCATGTTCGGGTTCGTTCGTTAAGGAAATTAACATGTTCGCGAACTGTTCACGAACGCATACCGAACATAAGTTTATGTTCGTGTTCGTTCGTTAAGGAAATTCAATTGTTCACGAACAGTTCTTGAACACTGGTCTCGAACACAAACGAACGCAAGCAAATAAAAATGAACGCAAACGAACATTTAACTTGAAAATTAAAAAATGAAAATATTGTTATCATTAAACATTGGATATAAGTAGTTAAATACAACCATTAAATGATAAATTAAAACACAAGAAGTTACCACACCACCAAACGATGAATAAAGTTTAACTAACTTAGACATAATTATCCCCAAAAATGTCTTAGAATGTCCAAATTATTAGTTAACTTAGAAAAAAATAGGGTTTTAAGTTTTCAATATGTTTAGATAAAAGGTTTATTATTTATTATTTTTTAATATAATCAAACGAACATATTACCGAACGTTCACGAACGCAGTCGAACGAACGAGACCTGTGTCCGTGTTCGTTCGCTAAGCTAACCGAACGAAATTTTTTGTTCGTGTTCGTTCGGTAAGCAAATCGAACGAACATAAACGAACTTCCCGCCGAACGGTTCACGAACGGTTTGCTGAACGTTCGGTTCGTTTACAGCCCTAATTAAAAGTATTAAAATTGACATAATTCAGAAATTATGACCTCTACTTTTTAGACTGCCTCCAATGCTTCCTTTTGAAGGGTTGCACTTAATGACGTGGCGTGTGCACTTGTGAAGGATGCATTGGGGTGGACAATAAAGTAAGGGGTTTGCACTTAGTGAAGTGCAACCAAGTGCAGAGAGAGAAGGTGAGCCAATTCAATTTTAAGCTTAAAAAAATAGAGGAGAGAGGGTGCATGTGGGAATGATGGGTTGGAGTTAAAAAGAGGAGAGAGAGTGCATTTGTTAAGAATGAGTAAAAAACTGATGTAGCAGTGATGACTAGGATGCATGTAGTAAATGCAGGCCGAAGCATTGGAGACAGTCTTAATAGTACAAAACTAGTCCCCTTGTTGGGAATATCAAATGCACATTTTGGACTACTATTGAAACAACACAATGCATAATGACAATTGTCACAAAAAAGAATATTAGCAACATAACCAAGGTTTTAACCTATTTCTTGATCCCATCTTTCACTTTGTTTGACTTTCAATTTCACAAATCTTCAACAATCACCTATCATTTTCTCATAAAATTAAAGAATACAATATCTTTAAGAGTTTCATGTAACTTATTAACAATATGTTTAAGACATTTTCTAACAAAAACAAAATAAAGAAAATTATAAACTAAGATAATATGTTATATGTACTAACCAAAGTATTAATTTCGAACGAATTGTGGGCTAAAATAGAACGTTTCATCTGCAGGGTCATAATTTATCTTCCCTAGTTGCAATCTTAGGGGTTGTTTGGCAACACCTTAATGGTTAAGTGCTGAACCAGTAAGAGTTCTGAACCATTAAGTGCTGAACCAGTAAGAGTCCTGAACCATTAAGAGCCTTTATAATGCTTAACCGTTCAGAGGCAAATATCTGACCAATTCAGATTAGATGTCTTAACCATTCAGACTTTGTTTAATGCTTAACCATTCAGAGGCAAATGTCTGAACCATTCAGACATCTGCTCGCGAAACAAACAGTCTGAACCATTAAGTGCTGAACCAGTAAGAGATCTAAACCATTAAGAGCCCCATTAATAGGTAAACAAACAGCCTCTTAGTCAGTTAAAATCTTCATCGTAGATATTTCGCTGGTCAGAAGATCAACGGTCTCTGAGATTTTCTCAATAGTAAGAAGGTATATTTAGACAATAAAAAGATTAGAATTTGGTTAAGTTACATAAAAATAAAATGTTTCATTTTTAGAACCGAAGGAATATAAAGACTGTGATGTGTATTTTGTCTAGTTACAACCGAAGGAATATAAAGATGGTGATGTGTATTTTGTCTAGAATAAAAAAGTTTTTGCATAGTACAAAGGTGATGATACAACACAATAATGAAAGTGACACATTGAGAAAAGGTACCAATAATACAACAATTCAACATTGTTATTAACACCACCACCATTTGGAAGTCCCTAGTGAGGCCGGCACTCTTTTAGCCTTCTTATTTACATACGTACGGATCCACATCAGTTCATAAATCTTGCTTCTTTATTCGGTTTTCGACTCGAACAAAAAAAACGCAACGAAGGCAACCCGTACGAGCATCTTAAGGGAGATCATGGACCGGTTGATAAGCTTAGAGCCATCTAATGTGGTTGCAATACGACTTGAACAAGGTCAAAAGTGTTACGGTCGAGTCACGTTGAGAAACGTTATGTACACAATGCCGGTAGCTTTCCGGTTGCAACCAATGAACAAGGCCCGGTACACCATTCGACCACAATCGGGGATCATATCTCCACTAACAACGGTTACCGTAGAGATCACTTATGACTTCCCTCCAAATTCGAGTCTCTCCGGGTCGTTTCCATATTGTGATGACTCGTTTTTGTTACATAGTGTGGTTGTTCCTGGAGCCGCGGTTAAAAACCCGTCATCGACCCATGATTCGGTCCCTATTGATTGGTTTACTACAAGAAAGAAGCAAGTGTTTGTTGATAGTGGTATTAGGGTCATGTTTGTGGGCTCGATGGTGATAACTAGACTTGTCAAGAATGGGCACATGGATGAAATAAGGGACGTGTTAGAAAAGAGTGACCCGAGTTGGAAAACCGTTGACTCGGTTGATGAAGAAGGTCAAACGTTACTTCACTTGGTGATCTCACAAGGCCGACCTGACCTAGTCCAAGTGCTACTCGAGTTTGAGCCAGATGTTGAGGCTCGGAGTCGGTTAGGAACAAGTCCACTTGAGGATGCAGCCGCCTCAGGTGATAGCTTGATTGTTGAGCTATTGCTAGCTCATCAGGCTAACACTGAGAGGTCTGAGTCATCCACATGGGGCCCACTCCACCTTGCTACTGGTGGAGGTCATGTGGATGTCCTGAAGCTCCTTTTACTAAAAGGAGCTAACGTGAATGCGGTCACAAAAGATGGGAACACCGCTTTACACCTGGCAGTGAAGGAGCGTAGACGAGACTGTGCCCGACTACTGCTGACCGCCGAAGCAAATCCTAATGTAGCAAGTTTCGCGGACAACGAGACTCCATTGCATATAGCGTCGGCTCACGGGGACGAAAACATGGTCAAGCTTCTATTACTTAAAGGAGCAAACAAAAACATCCGAAACCGATCCGGAAAAACCGCTTACGACTTGGCAAAAGAGCACGGACACGCAAGGCTCTTTGACGCACTAGGGCTCGGAGACCGGTTATGTCTAGCCGCGAGAAAAGGCGAACTGAGAACCGTCGATAGGGTCCTCGACGCTGGAGCCGCCGTTAACGGGCAAGACCAATACGGATGGACCGCTTTGCACCGAGCCTCGTTCAAGGGCTACACAGACGTGGTTCGGCTCTTGATCGAGAAGGGTGTCAATCTTGACGCACGCGATGGAGACGGGTACACCGCGTTGCATTGCGCGGTCGAATCGGGCAATGTAGATGTTCTTGAGTTGCTAGTGAAGAAAGGTGCGGATGTAAAAGCAAGAACCAACAAAGGTGTGACCGCAATGCAAATAGCGGAGTCTTTAAATTATGCGGGAATTATAAGAATACTTATAAATGGAGGTGCAAATATGGATGAAATAAAAAAATTTGGTAAACATTCACCACCAGCATTTGTGAATAAAACGGGTCGGAGATTCGATAAGGATACGGGTTTGAAAAAGAAGACTACACGGGTCAAAGCATTTAGTGGTGGTTTTGAACGGTCTAGTTCACCTTTGGCTATGTTTTAGTTAATCTTAATTAAACTCATGATTAAGTAAATCCAATTCATAATTATTGCTAGTAGTTCTTTCTTGTAATCTTGTATTATTAGTCATAAAAATAAAAATACATACGGAATTTTAAATGAATAGTCTCTTGTTCATCCGGTATTTTTGTGTTTGATCGAAGGGTCTGATTTCCAACACTATTTATATGGAAAACCATTACCTAAGTATTAGGGTTGTGTTAATACCAGTATTAGGGACACACCAGTTGGAAATAAAAGAGTCAAATGAATTTATTCATCCGGTATTTTTTGTATTTGATCGAAGGGCCTGATTTCCAACACTATCTACGTGGAAAACCATTACCTAAGTAGTAGGGTTGTGTTAATACCGGTATTAGGAACACACCGGTTGACATGGCAGTTATGCCATATGTCAACTGATGCAATTATTAGACATACCGGTTGGAGAGGTACAACCGTATAAATACCTCTTATGTATTCGGTTTCTATCTGTCGACATTTCTTGTTGTTTACCTCCATTCTCTCATCTTTATCATGATCAGAATTATGTCACTAAACAACACATTGTTGCTAGCAGAATAGGTAAAACGAGAGAGAATTTTATATATTGACCCTCAAAGTTAAAAGCATTTATATTAGTAAACTGAACTTAAACGTAGAGTAAATATTTAAATGTCAGCCAAAAAATATTTTTTCCGTTGCCGGGACTTGAACCCGGGTCTCTCGGGTGAGAGCCGAGTATCCTAACCAACTAGACTACAACGGAAAATGTTTGAATGTTATAAATAAATAATTTTAAATGATAGATTAAAGATCATTTTGTTGAAATAAATCTACTCTCAATGTTGGATTAAAAAAGAGGTTGAAAGGTTATTGCTTGTTGAATACCATTATACAACAAACATATCCAGTGAATTTAAAAGATAATAAAAATAACTTACACAATATGTTAAGAAAATTTACTCCAATTCCTAAATTCATTTACGATTTGGAAAGTATTCCATCATCCTGCAGCAACTATAAAGAGGGGTCCGATGCAAACCACTTCCATTGAAGTCATTTATGTTATCTTGAGTTACATATGCTGTACATATGCTACTATGCTATAAAAGTGATACGGTTCAAACGTGTTAAAAGTAACACAATGTCGATATATTGAAGACGATGTTAGGAGTATTTTCAAAAGGACAAATTAAATATAATTTGGGCTGAGTCTTAGAAAAAGAGATAAAAAATTTGCATGGTGATATCTTGTTCCAAATCAGAACAAGATGAAACATTTAATCAGTTTATTGGTTGAATATCTTGGTTATCAATTCTGTAATATATGGAAGAGTTCACACCCTTACATTCACATCATGTGACCATGTTGGTGTCCACCAGAAGGGTCACAAATTATCTATATAAAGAAGCTATTGACCGCGAGGTTCTTCCACCGTAGTTTACGCAATATAAGTGTCAACAAGACATACTTAATCACAAATGCTTGATTCAATACTTGTACACAAGACCGAATAATAGAGGCACTCACATACAAGCACACATTAAAAGCCGATAAAATGGATATATGATAAAATATTTCAAAATATTAAAATTAAAACCAAAATAAATTGTTGAGACATATGCTCAATTTTGTTTGATTTAAATGGTTCATTGTGCTTAAGTCCATTTCAAATGTGGACAAGAGATAGAATGTGTACAATAATCATTTCAAAATCTAACCAAACAGTTGTTCCAGTTTGAACCTATAAATACAAGCATCATCAACCAACCTTCTTCATCGCAAAAAAAACACTCTCAAACTAACCGATTAAACATCCTTTTAGCCTTGAAAATTTGGAATCACGGGTGTCTTGACATATACCGATGAGCAGACTTCACCTGTCCCCCCGGCCAGAATTTTCAAGGCCTCAATTCTTGACTCGCATACTTTAATGCCAAAACTCTTGCCAGATGCTATCAAAAGCATCGAATTTATCAAAGGTGATGGTGGGGCCGGAAGCATTAAGCAGATAAACTTTTCCGGAGGTAAAGTAATATTTATCCCGCTTAACTAACATTGTCATATGGTCCGTACCTAAATTAACACATTCACAAGTTGATTGGTCAAAGTTGTCACCTGGGCCTCCTCAAGTACTAATTTACTATGTATTTTCTTGTTTAATTCAATTCTTGTATGTAGGTTTCGCAAAGCACCAAATAGATGAAGTCGATGAGAAGGCATTTACTTACAAGTACACTTTGATTGAAGGAAACGGTATATCAGACAAGATTGAAAAGGTATCTTATGATATTAAGTTTGAGGGTTCACCCGATGGTGGAAGCATCTCCAAAATGACAACAACTATTTACACACATGGTGAATTTGAGATCAAGGAAGGAGAGCTAAAGGCGGGCAAAGAAAAGGTTTTGGAGCTTTACAAGGTTGTGGAAGCCTACCTCCTCAAAAACCCTGATGCATATGTTTAAAGATTCTCATATTGTACCCATGTTTCCTGCTGTTTTGTTTTCTTTGAATAAATATCACATCATTAATAAAGTTTAAGTCAAAATCTGAATCTTAAAGGCTCTTAAAAATATTCTTGAGGCATCACAATCTGAACTAATCTTACAAAAAAATTATCAATTTGGCCAAAAAGAAAATGGTATACATATAACTGTAGTGAATTAGTGATCATTGAACACTATATAAACGAGACTGTTCTGAATTTGAAATGAACTCTTCATGTTGTGTTGTGATACTTCATCATCTGACTGTCCCGGTGGCGGTGAGCATGAAGATCTGAACTTAAATCTGGTTCAGTGCATTCCAAAATAGCGATTCTAAGCTCATTATTTGAAACTTAGTTAACTAGCTAAACTGTAAAATTTATATGGTTTTAAAAATTTATGGGCGAAATATCCCTTGAATGAATTATCAACTACAGTTACAACAAATTACAACAATATGTGAAGAATGTTTACTTTTGTTTTATCTTTATTGGGTCAAAGGGTAAAACTTATAACAGAAACGAGTCAAACAGGTTATAAGTGACGCAATGTTGTTAACTAACGAAATGTGATGCACTAAATGCTAAAAAAATAATTATACAAATTCGACATTGTCGATCCATTTATCTTTTCTACAAATGTAATAGTATTAACTATAAGCTTTTACCAAGGTCACCTTCGTTAAGGATCTTGAATCCCGCCAACTCAACAAGCTTATTATGAACTAGAAGTCTAGAATGAGCTTGCACTTGTTCTTAGTGCCACCTATTAGGATGTCATTTCCATTGATGCATTCAAATCACTCACATCATTACATCATTGACCGTTGTAACTTGTAAGAGATGATACTCAATTCGATCATGTGAAAGCTTCACATATAGTAAATACTTGAAGGAACGCTCACCAGTTTCTAATGAAGTTTTAAAAGTCAATAACTTATTTTAGAGTTGGTCAAATTGGCGGATTATATAAAAAGTCCAAAAAGGTAAATACGTTCAAAATGGATTCAGGTCAAAAAAGTAATTTTGCTTAAAATGGGTCGGGTTAACACTTCAAAACTACTTTAAAACATGTTTATGTACTTGTTGGGAAATAGACCTAATCACAAATGTTTAATTCAATACTTGTAGGGATGACCGAATAGATGAAGAAATCGACATGCAAGTACATGTAAAAAGTACATACTAAAAGCCAACAAATGGCTGCATGACAATAAACACTAAAACTAAAACCAAAAATGGTGAGACTTGTGGTTAGTTTTGTTTTATTTAAATGATTCTTTGTGTCTAAGCCCATTTCAAATGTGTACAAGAGATAGAATGTGTATATCCATCCACCTGGGCCCAACATGAAGCCCTACCCCTTTCAAAATCTAACTAAACAGTTGCTCTATAATTAGAGATGAACCAGTTCCAGGTCGGGTCTACCGGGTCGGGTTTAGAAGCACTCTCAATTTAACAACTTTTAGACTTGAAAATTCAAAATCACGGGTGTCTTTACAAGTACCGATGAGCACACTTCACCCATCTGTCCAGCCAGAATTTTCAAGGCCTCAATTATCGACTCGCACAATTTAATGCCAAAACTCTTGCCAGATGCTATCAAAAGCATCAAATTTATCAAAGGTGACGGTGGTGTCGGAAGCATTAAGCAAGTTAACTTTGCTGGAGGTAAAGACTAAAGTATTACTCATCCCAATATGACACCAGCCAAACATAAAATTTGCGGGGTTAGGTGTCGCAACCCCCGGCCCCTATCTCCGGGGAACGAGCGGCCGCGAGCTCAGATTCAGTGGTATCAGTGGTTTTGTCATTTTGGCAGCGGAATTTACATTAGGACCGTAGTTAGAAAATATTTTATCAGAGTAAAATATCACATTTTTATAATAATAAGCACATGGGTAAAACCCAAGTTTCCATTATAAACATGTTTCTAGGGATAAACCCTAATTTATTTAAATAAAACATCTTCTTTATTTACTTAACTTTTATAGCCACATTTTCCAAGCCTTCAATGCTGTCCAGCTGGCTTCTATTTGGCTTTCACATTTTGTTACCTGAAACGCGTTTAAAAACATTTTGTCAGTGGGAAATACTGGTGAGTGAATCCCAGTTTAATCAAAACGGGTTTTATCATTGTACAGTATCGAGTGCGATCTCGCAATTATATTTGTTTCCAATTCTTCCTTTAATTACCACCCACGGTACTGTCAACCCGACTTGTGGTCATGTTACTACTCACAGTGTAGTAACAAATTTTGTATACAAAACCCCAACATACCGACGATAATTTTAGAATTACAAATACTCAATCACTGTTAATTATCATGTAAAATAATTGAGGTTTCGTAAAAACAGTTTACAAAAAGAAAGGATTACTCACATTGCTATTTTAGATTTTTCCCTGTGGTTTCCGGGTTATAATCAATTAATTAAACAATGCACACGTGTTAGTATAATAACCCAATTTACATTAGTTATACCCTCCCCGAGACAGAACTCCAACGACTACGTCGGGCAGAGCCTCGACAGCCGTTACGGAGCACTAGATCAATCGGGCAGCGTATCTAACACGTAACCGGGGGTTAAAATACTTACAACGAGGCAGAGCTTCGCTAATTAGGGGGTATTATGCCCGGGAATTAATTATACTACCAGAAATTGAGAGAGAAAGTTGTGTGAATGAGCGAGTTGCAACTGAAGCCTGAGGCCTCTATTTATAGGTCTGGTCGTCCACCTTGTCGCGCCCCGCGTAAGCCGAAGGCAAAGCCTTCGCGGCCCGCGAGGACTTGTAGAGTAGGTCCTAGCTTTGTTGAGCTGACGCGTAGCTTCCACACGCGTCACGACACGTGGCACCTCAGGGTGCGGCCTGGTGTCTAGATGTCGCGGCCCGCGACTGGGTTACTCAAGGGCTTCGCGCCCCGCGAGAAACCACTGAGTTTTGTTTTTTTATTTTATTTTTATGAAATTAAAGGTATTTAGGGTCATAACTCGTATACGGAGTGTATTTTAGGACGTATAGGGTCGTTCTAAATATTTTAGGATGGTTGTTATATCCTCCCCACCTTGTTTTAGAACTCGTCCTCGAGGTCTACTGGAACAGGTGTGGGTATTTCCTTTGCATCTCTGATTCAAGCTCCCATGTATACTCTGGTCCTCTCCTGGTTTCCCATTTCACTTTGACCAGAACTAATCTCTTATGTTTGAGATTTTTGACTTTCCTGTCTTCAATTTGTAGTGATTTCTCTACGAACTTAAGCTTCTCATTTACCTCTACATCCTTAAGAGGTACGACTAATGATTCATCGGCTAAGCACTTTTTGAGATTAAATACATGAAATACATCATGTATTCCTGCCATTTCCTCTGGCAGTTGTAGCTGATAAGCTACTGGTCCCATTCTTCTAATAATCTCAAAAGGTCCAACATACATGGTGCTTAGCTTTCCCCTCTTGATGAATCTGACTACTCCTTTCCAAGGAGAAAGTTTTAGTAATACCTTGTCTCCTACTTGAAACTCTAATGGTTTTCTCATGTTATCAGCATAACTCTTTTGGCGATCGCATGCTGCTTTTAGTATTTCCTTGACTTGAATAATTTTTTCCGTTGTTTCTTGCACTATTTCCGGTCCAGACATTTGCTTTTATCCTATTTCGGCCCAACAGAATGGAGTTCGGCACTTTCGTCCGTAAATTGCTTCGAAGGGTGCAGCATTGATACTGGTATGATAGCTGTTATTATAGAAAAATTCTATTAATGGTAGATGGTCGTCCCAATTTCCTCCGAAATCAATTACACAAGTTCTAAGCATATCTTCCATCGTCTGAATGGTCATTTCGCTTTGTCCGTCCGTTTGAGGATGATAAGCGGTGCTTAGATTTAACTTGGTTCCCATTGCTTTTTGGAAACTTGTCCAAAAATGAGAAGTAAAACGGCTATCTCTATCAGAAACAATTGATAAAGGAATACCATGTAATAAAACTATTTCATTAACATATAACTTGGCTAACTGTTCCATACCAAATGTTTCCTTCATTGGTAAGAAATGAGCAGACTTAGTTAACCTATCTACAATCACCCAGATTGTATCATTACCTTTTCGTGTCTTGGGTAATTTGGTAACAAAGTCCATTGCTATCAACTCTCACTTCCATACAGGCATTTCCAATGGCTGTAATAAACCTGAAGGTTTCTGATGCTCAGCTTTAACCTGTGAACAGGTTAGACACTTAGTAACATAAGCTGCTATATCCTTTTTCATTCCTATCCACCAAAAATTCTTTCTTAAATCTTGATACATCTTATCACTTCCAGGATGTATCGTATACTTAGACTTATGAGCTTCTTCTAAAATTCGGTGGCGTAGGTTTCCTAGTTTAAGTATCCACATCCTTTTCTTATGGAATCTCCAAATTCCATATGTTCCTTGTTCTAGTTCCTTAATCATTCCTTTTAGTTTTTCAGTATCGTCCTTGATTACTGATTCTTGTACGGCTCTAATTTGCTCATTTAAATATATCTGCAGATTTAATTTAAGAGAACGTACTCTTTTTGGCTTTTCATGATACTTCCGACTTAAAGCATCAGCTACTACATTAGCTTTTCCTACATGATACTTGATATTGCAATCATAATCACTAATAAATTATATCCAGTGTCTTTGTCTCATATTCAACTCTTTTTTCCCAAAAATGTACCTTAAACTCTTATAATCAGTGAAGATAACAAATTTATTTCCATCTAAATAGTGTCTCCAAATCTTAAGGGCAAAAATTATGGCTCCTAATTCTAAATCAAGGGTTGAATAGTTTTCTTCATGATTCTTAAGTTGTCTAGATGCATATGCTATAACCTTTTGACGTTGCATCAACACACATCCATAACCTAACTTAGAAGCGTCACAATAGACTTCAAAGTCTTCAGTTCCTTCTGGTAACGCTAGTATGGGTGTGTTGGTTAATCTTTGCTTAAGAATTCTAAAAGCTTCCTCTTGTTTTGGTCCCCATTCAAACTTAACAGATTTACAGGTTAACTTGGTTAAGGGAATGGCTATTCTAGAAAAATCTCGGATAAATCTTCTATAGTAACCGGCTAACCCTAGAAAACTTCTAACCTCCGTTGGTGATTCAGGGACTTTCCATATAGTAATCGCCTCAATCTTTGTGGAATCCACATGAATCCCTTCATGATTGACTAAATGTCCAAGAAATTGCACTTCTTCTAACCAAAATTCGCATTACAAAAATTTAGCATAAAGCTTTTCTTTTCCCAACAAATTTAAAAGTGTATGCAGATGCGCTGCATGTTCCTCTTCACTCTTAGAGTAAATTAGAATATCATCTATAAAGACAATTATGAACTTATCCAAATATGGCTTACATATTCGGTTCATCATGTCCATAAATGCGGTTGGAGCATTGGTTAGACCAAATGGCATGACAGTAAATTCATAATGACCATACCTTGTTCGAAAGGCGGTCTTAGGAATGTCCTCTTCCTGTACCTTTAATTGATGATATCCTGAGCGTAAATCGATCTTAGAAAAGAATCGAGCTCCTTGTAGTTGATCAAACAAATCATCGATTCTCGGTAATGGGTACCGATTTTTAATCGTGACTTTATTCAACTCTCGGTAATCAATGCACATACGCATTGACCCGTCCTTCTTCTTAACAAACAGAGTTGGTGCTCCCCACGGTGATGAACTTGGTTGTACGAATCCTTTCTCCAAACGTTCGTCTTGCTATTTCTTCGGTTCTTGCATTTCTGCTGGCGCCAAATGGTAAGGTGATTTGGCAATTGGTGCGGTTCCTGGTAGCAGATGAATTCTGAATTCAACTTCCCTGTCCGGCGGTAGTCCTGGTAGCTCTTCTGGAAAAACATCTGAGAATTGAGATACTACGAGAATATCTTTCAATTCTTTTCCTTTAGTGTTAATGATTATGGAAATCATATACACTAGTGATCCTTTTCTTGCATAATGATGGAGGTTGCAAAACAAGAGCGTTAAGTGTGTTAAATTACGTATCTTATTGTGTTCTAAACGATTACGCGTCTCGAATATGTTAACTACGAAGGTTTGTGATTTTTCAGGTTAAGCCCGTAATATGGTGAAGTTAGAGTAGCTAGAGATGAAGCAGAACGATCAAAGTTAATAAACATAGTAAATGGTGTTGTTCGGGATTGGTTTCGGGCCGAATGCTAGCTTGGAGTTGCGAGAAAGATAAAAGAATGAAGTCTCGAGCTTGTTGGTAAATTATGTAAAGTTGGAATGCATGCAAAGCCAAAGAAACAGAATGCTGGGATCGTAACTTACGGACTCAGTGCATAGCTTACGGCTGAAAAGAGAACAAGAAACATAAATTACGGACCGTAGCTTACGGCTTACGGTTCGTAGGTTACGGTTGAAGGCATAAGGCAGACTTAATTGGACGGCACATGCTGGATGGAGAGACAAGGCATTATTATTCTTAATGATAATATATCACACATACACACACGTTGTTAAGGGGGCATTATCGTGACATCACCTACAATTATATCAAAACATCATGTGCACATGGGGAACTTTCGATGGCAGCAGACTAAAAACAATAGTCAACAACAATAACAAACATCATCATTATTTGAGTAGAAAAACAACTCACGTGACATTGGGGTTGAACAATAATCATCATCACCTTTTGGGCCAACAACATACACATATTGGGCCGACTGGGTGGACTTCACGCACACGTGGGCTGGCTTCGGCGCAGATCTTTTACACGCATACATTGATTGGGCCGCCACCATGATAGAACTCATCAACACAACATTATCATACATCATCTTTGACGACGGACAGGGGAGGAGAGAAGGCTATGAAGATCAATCAACCGACATGAGCGGCTAAATCTCTTGTGGACACTTCGGGTGAATGATTGTGTAAGACACTATTGATTTGGTTTATTGTTTATGTATTGAGTTTGGATTGTAACCGTGTGACAGACGGTCTTTACTTGCGTTTTTATAATTCGTTTGACAAACGAATCCTGTTTTAGACAGAGACATAAATACGTTTAAATCCGATTATACTTTGTTGGTTGAATAATTATTCATTGCATGAATAGTTGATAATTATATCGTTTAACCAATAGTATCCAATATGACAATCAGCTAAGTTATTAGTTAATCACACAATCTGAATCCCGGAGTGATCACCTTTCCTTATCATTGTTTATTACAACTCAACCTTTTTCTTAGTTTTTATTTGTTAATTTAGATAATTCTCACAATCAAACAAACTGATTTTCCAATTCTGTAATAGTTAATTAAAACTTTTCATTACAACACTTTCCACAATCCTCCTCTGGTTCGATATCCGACTTACTCTAGCTACTAGTTTATTTCGGTTTTTGCATGTCACTAACGACAGACATCACATAACTTACAGTTTTCATCACAGAGATGAATTTTGCGGATCTGGATGGCTTATTTCCTTTAATTGTGATCTTTTCACCCTTTGGTGAACTTATTTGGATTGACTTTTGATCACATAGAATACTGGCTTTATTGGCTACTAACCAATCCATCCCTAATACGATATCAAATTCAGCCAGATTCATTGGGTAAAGATTAGCAATAAACTTATGGTTTAAAATTTCTATTCTTGCTCCCTGCAAGATTTCAGAAATCTTAATGGTTTCTCCATTTGCTGTCTCTACTAGACATTCTTGTTGGAGTTTAGTTAATGGTTGGTTGAGAATTTTGCAAAATGAAGTATTAATAAAACTTTGGTTTGCACCAGAGTCAAATAATACTTTAGCAAAAACATCATTAACTAAAAACGTACCGAAAATCACGTCCGGAATCATCTTTGCTTCTTCATCTGTCAGAACGAATGCCCTAGCATTCTTAGTAGTCTTGTTGTTCATGGCTAGAGCTAGTTTCAGACAATTTGGCTTGATATGTCATTTTTCTCCACAATTGAAGCACACTCCATTACTGGGTTTCTTCCTACAGTCTTCTTCCTTATGTCCTGGTATCTTGCAGAAGTTGCAGTATGTAGAGCATCTTCCTGAATGCTTCTTCTTGCAAGCCTTACAATAAGGTGCAGAAGTAGAACCTATATTTTTCCCACGGTTGGAATTTCCGTAGCAGAATTCCTGGGTAAGTTTCTGGACTAGGTTCTTTCTCTGGTTCTTTTCTTGTGTACGTACCAATTCATTGGTCAAGGTATTTGCTAGTTCTACAGCTTCTTCTATGGTTGGTGATCTAGTTGCCTTGACTACGTGTCACACCCCAACCGATGGCGGAATCATCAGGGCATGGCACTGAGCGAAACAGATTGTCCAGAAGTTTCCATAACAATTATCATTACTATTCAATTTAAAATAACATGTCCCATACCATGTCTAAAACAGTAAACAAATTATTACAGACAAAAATCCAGGCAATTATTCTATTCCGACAACTCAGATTTCAAAATAGAGCAATTGTTTATCTGCTTCTAGAGACCCTTGATTTAGTTACTACAGACAACTATTTGTTGGCCTCTAAAGCTTTATTCTAGCTTCAACTTCCTACCAGGTGTGCATCCTAAGCACCTGTCACATACGTTAAAATAAAGTCAATACATATAATGTAAAGGTGAGCATACAAGTTTGATAATAGCATATAGAGTTTGAATTCGTTTACGCATAACCAGCATGTACACATAGTGAAATGAAGCACGTTAGTTATCGACATAGATCCATCGATACCAATGACTACGAGTTGACTGCCCGGGGCAGTTCGCAATACATGATTACCATTGTATTCCATGCAAGTAATTGTCCTTAACAACCCCCGTGTGAACGGGTGCTGAGTCCAAACTATAGTACTATCGTTGCTAAGGCAGGTAGACAATATTCCATGTGTAAACATAACAAACAAGCATTCATAAGCCACGTATAACATGCATTAACGGTTAGCGTTCAAATAGTATTGAGTAGTGTGTTTGATGTGATTTGAATAGTTGTAACGTATGTAACACCCAAAAGTGCATAAAGCAAAAAGGGATCGAGTATACTCACAGCGGTTGATGGATTGAAGGGAGCGCTTAGCGAGTAAAGTTAGCCTGAATGGATTGATAGCATAATAATAAGCGACGCGTAAAACGGAAAACAAGTGTTGGAGAGTCGGACAGCTGGTCGATCGGACGGTAGTTCGATCGAACGGCTGACCGTTCGGTTGACAGTCCGCTCGGACCACTGTCCGGTCGGTCGGTAGGCCGATCGGATGGCAGTTCGAGTGGATTGTTTCTTCCTTTGAGAAGGATGTGTTTGTGTATGATGGCTTGACTTTTGAAGTTTTCGTTGTAGTATTAGAAAACATTGAAGTACCTTTACCCTTCAGGTCGTTCGATCGGACGGTTGTTCGATCGGCCGGAAACCCGATCGGTTAGGTATTTTAATGAATTGTAGTGATTTGCCTTGGATCGGACAGGTGTTCAATCGGACAGCATGCATGAACAGCTATGACAAGTTCTTAGCAAGGTGTCACCTGATCGGACGACTGTTCGATCGGGTGGCACTCCTAGTGCATCGAACATGTTGAAAATCGATTAAGTGTTGAAGTATAGTATCTCATGGTCCGAAGAGTAATCCGATCGGACGGTAGTTCGATCGAACAACAGTTCGTTCAATACAAGTCTTCAAATAAATTGATTAAGTGTGGGACCCTGTGTTAATCGATCGGCTGGCCAGTCGATCGGCTGACTGTCCGATCGGCTGGCTATCCGTTCGGACAGCAGTCTGATCGGTCAGCACCCTGACCTGATCAGCCTATTCGTCTAACACTTGGTTGTTCTGTTTGTTTGTCGTTTTATCGAGGTGTTTTGACAACGAGTCGAACCATAGATCCCTCGTCCTTACTTGGTCCCTCTGATCGGACAGGAATCACCCAAATCCGGCCGGTGGACGGTTCGGAACGGAGTTTAACGTTTAACCCGAAATCGGTTAACCTCGTGGATAGAATCCGGATCTTGAGTCATGCAACCACCAGAGTGATTTGTAAGCCGGCACAGGCTCCGTTTCTATCGGTTTGAAGGCATTGAGTGAAAAGAGTTGAAAGAAAGTTGGAAAATCCATCTTTCAATCCTTTTCATCGTGTAGATGTTTAGATCTATGAAAGATCTTTGTTTGTTTATGTTGAAATCGGCTAGATCCAAGTTATTCTTGGTGAATTGAGGCCAAAACATGAAGTTCTTCAAGAACCCATGATGACATCATCCTAGAACACTTGAATCTTGATGATTTCATGGTTAAAAGTTAAGATTTGAAAGATAGAAAGGTGTAGGAGTGCGTGTAGATCAAGAAAGTACAAGGTTTAGGACGAAATATTACCGGAATCGAGAGGAATCTGAGAAAATGATGAACTAAGCGTGCTGGTCGAGCAGATGTTTCCAAAAGTGGAAAGGATGACAATGACAGGGGTATTTATAGGATGCCATATGGGGAAAGTGCTGGCCGATTGGCCAGGCAGCTCGATCGGACAGCCTGTCCGATCGGACAGCAGTCCGTTCGGCTGGCTGTTCGATCGGCTGGTAGCCTGATCGATCAGCTGCGCGTTTCGAGTGTTCGGTGCAACGATTTTTGATATTTCGATTTCGGTTGCGAGCGGTTCGATGCGATAGGGTTTCCTAGTCAAATTACTTTTAATCCCAACCACTCATTTCTCGCACTATCCCTTCTCCACTAATTATCATAGTTCGATTGTGATTCGAAGTCGATGTCGATTGAGTTCGATTGCATTTCGTGTTTCGATTACCACAACATAACATAAATAAACATGCACAAGTAACACGTAAGGCACACATATACACGTATAACAGTAACTAAAATGCGTAGTTCGAGTTGAGATTCGATTCGATGTCGATTTGATTAGCATACCTTGATTATCGTTTCGTTAACTTTATCGCATTGTTACTTCCTACGGTTCACAGTCGTAAGTCGATTAGATGGCGATTGTAATACGTCGATTGTTGTAATTATTGACACTTACTCCACATAATACAACTAAATTAAACACATAAAAGAAACTCTCTACAAGTCGAGTTGCGCGAAATCGGTCGTTGACTTTGACCTTGACTTTGACTTTGACTTCCCGAAAACACGGGGTGTTACAGCCTCCCCTTGTTTAGGGAATTTCGTCCCGAAATTAAGCTGAAAGTCATACAACATCGAGAATCACGTTTGAGAATTTTCTCTTTCTAGACTTTCTCCTTAAATAACTGCGGGTACTTCGCCTTCATGTCGCTTTCGAGTTCCCAAGTGAACTCTACGCCTCGTTTGCCTTCCCATCGGACTTTCACAATAGGAATGCGCGAGCGTCTGAGTTGCTTGGTTTGGCGGTCCATGATTTCGACAGGCTTTTCCACGAAGTGTAATGTTTCGTTCACTTGCAGATCATCGAGAGGTACATGTAAGTCGTGGTCGGCCAGGCATTTTCGGAGGTTTGACACGTGGAAAGTCGGGTGGACGTTACTAAGTTCCTCCGGTAGTTCGAGTCTGTAGGCGACTTTACCGATCCTTTCCAGAATCTTAAAAGGTCGAACATATCGAGGCGCGAGCTTTCCTTTCTTGCCGAATCGGACCACACCCTTCCAAGGCGATACCTTTAGGAGTACGTAGTCACCAACGTCAAATTCAAGGGGCTTGCGTCGTCTATCGGCATAACTTTTTTGTCGATTCCGAGCTTTTACCAAGTTGTCTCGAATTTGGAAAATTCTGTCTGTCGTTTCTTGTAATAACTCAGGACCGGTTAATTGCGAATGCCCGATCTCGTGCCACACAATAGGCGATCGACATCTTCTTCCGTATAAAGCCTCGAATGGTGCCATTTGAATGCTTGCATGATAGTTGTTGTTGTACGAGAATTCGACTAACGGCAGGTATTTATCCCAATTACCACCGAAGTCTATGACACACGAACGGAGCATGTCTTCAAGAGTACGAATCATTCTTTCAGTCTGACCGTCGGTTTGAGGGTGGAAAGCGGTACTTAGATTAAGCGATGTACCGAGTTCCGTTTGAAACGTTTCCCACAGTCGCGAGGTAAACCGAGCATCACGATCAGAGATGATATCACGAGGCATCCCATGATTACAAATGATCTTGTCGGTGTAGATTCGGGCTAATCGTTCTACCTTGTAGTCTTCCCGTATTGGTAGAAAGTGAGCTGATTTAGTCAATCGGTCAACCACAACCCAAATGTTGTCGTGACCTGATGACGTGTGCGGTAGCTTGGTTACAAAGTCCATAGCTATACTCTCCCACTTCCACATGGGGATCAGTGGTTGTTCGAGTAAGCCAGAGGGTCTTTGATGTTCAGCCTTGAATCTTGCACATGTCAGGCATTTTCCAACGTAGAGAGCAATATCCCTTTTCATGCCCAGCCACCAGTACTTATAGCGAAGATCCTGGTACATTTTGTTGGCACCGGGATGAATAGAATACCGGGATTTGTGGGCTTCGTCCATCAAGATTTGTAGCAAATCGGTTCGTTTGGGAATCCAAATTTGGTCCAGAAAGTGGAATATCCCATTTGATTTGCTCACAAGCTGGGCTCCATCGTGGTAGATTCTTTCCTTCTTCAGTGTGCGTTCGTTGAAACACGCGTGCTGAGCTTCGCGAATGAGGGATTCGAGATCGTATTGGGCTTGAACATTACGAGTGCTAAGCAGATAGCTCCGTCTGCTGAGTGCGTCGGCAACAACATTTGCTTTGCCTGGGTGATAACGAATCTCACAGTCGTAATCGTTGAGAAGTTCTACCCATCGGCGTTGACGCATGTTAAGTTCCTTCTGATTAAAGATATGTTGTAGGCTCCTATGATCGGTGAAGATTGTACACTTGGTACCATACAGGTAGTGTCGCCAAATCTTTAACGCAAAAACAACTGCGCCTAGCTCGAGGTCATGAGTCGTATAGTTCTTCTCGTGGATTTTGAGCTGACGAGATGCGTAAGCTATAACCTTGTCCCGCTGCATAAGGAGACAACCAAGACCAAGGTTGGAAGCATCACAATAGACAATGAAATCGTCGTTTCCGTCGGGCAATGTGAGAACAGGAGCATTGCAAAGCTTATGCTTGAGGGTTCGAAAGGCAGACTCTTGTTCAGTTCCCTAAACAAAAGGCTTGTCTTTATGCGTGAGAGCGGTAAGTGGTACAACGATCTTTGAGAATCCTTCGATAAATCGTCGATAATAGCCCGCTAGTCCGAGAAAAGAAAGAACTTCAGACGGGTTCTTAGGCGTAATCCAACTCTTAATAGCTTCAATCTTCGCAGGATCGACGTGAATTGTCGCAACCCCCGATCCCTTACCCCCGGGAACGAGCGGACGCGAGCTCAGATTTTTGGTGGTATCAGTTTGTTTAAATATTGCAGCGGAATTTACATCAGGACCGTAGTTAGGAAATGTTTATCAGAGTAAAACCACCATATTTGATATTAATAATAACATGGGCAAAACCCAAGTTTCTTATTACAATACATTTATAGGGACAAACCCTATTTTATTGAATTTAAAACATCGTTTATTAGGTAACTTTTATAGCCACATTTTCCCAAGCCTTCAATGCTCTCCAGCTGGCTTTTCACTAATTGGCTGTTCATATTGTGTTACCTGTAACGCGTTTTAAAAACATTTGTCAGTCGGAAATACTGGTGAGTGAATCCCAGTTTAAACAAGAAACATTTTATCAATTAAAACAGTATTGAGAGCGATCACATTGTTTATTTCTACACAATTACTCATTCAGTATTTGCCACTCGACCGGATCTATGGCTATGGTCAAATTACTCATTGGCTAACTCGTCGTCCAATGGTAATGCACTGTCATTCAGACTTACTACTACTCGTAGTAAATTTTGTATACAAAACCCCATAATACCGGCAGTAATTGAAGAACTACAAAGACTCAATCACCGCTTAATCACATTGTAAAACATTTAAGGTTTTGTAAAATATTCCAAAAAGGTTAACAAAAAGAGGATAAACTCACATTGCTATCTTAGGCTTCTCGTAAGGATTTCCTGGATATAATCTATAATTTATACAAATGTACATTGGTTAGTATCATAACCCTTTGAAAATATTAATGATACCCTCCCCGAGACGGTATTCCAACAACTACGTCGGGCAGAACCACGACAGTTGTTACGGAACCCTAAATCAATCGGGCAGCGTAACTATTACGAAACTGGGGTTATAATACTTACAACGGAGCAGAATCTCGCTAATTAGGGGTATAATACCCGACTATAATGCCTCTAATTCAGAAAGTGAGATTGAGATTTAAGAAATGAGCGAACTGAAATGAGATCCGAGGCCTCCTTTATATAGTTGCTGATATTGGACTTCCAGGCGGCCCGCGTAAGGTAAGGCTAAGCCTTACGCGGCCCGCGTCAACACCGGTCAACATAATAGCTTAGCTGGGTCAGCTAGTAGACTCGACACGATGTCGACACGTGTCGGCTCAAGATGTATCCGCGTGTGATGGTCTCTAGCGGCCCGCGTACACTTAACGGGGACTCTTATGCGGCCCGCCTTAACTTAAGGTTTACTGAAATCAAGTTTCAGCCTTGATACCGCCCGCGTGAAGTTGAGGTGAGGTCCTACGCGGCCCGCCTCAACTTACTGTTTTCAGATTTTTATTTATTTTATATATTATAACATAATTCGGGCTCTGTTTTCACATACGGGGTGTATTTCAAGACATATAAGGGTACATTTTACAATATAATGGGGTGTCAAAATATTATGAGAGTGTTGGTTTTACCGAGGGTTGTTACATTCTCCCCACCTTACTTTAGAGCTCGCCCTCGAGATCTATTGGAACAAATGCGGATATTTCTTTTGCATTTCTGACTCGAGTTCCCATGTGTACTCAGGTCCTCTTTTGGAGTCCCACTTCACTTTGACTAGAACTAGTCTCTTGTGTTTGAGATTCTTGACTTTCCTGTCTTCAATCTGTAGTGGTCTTTCTACAAACTTGAGTTGTTCATTTACCTCTATATCCTTAAGAGGTACCATCAGTGATTCATCGGCTAAACACTTCTTGAGATTAGATATATGAAACACGTCATGTATTCCTACCATTTCCTCTGGCAGTTGTAGCTGATAGGCTACAGGTCCTATTCTTCTAATAATCTTAAAAGGTCCAATATACTTGGGGCTTAGCTTTCCTCGTTTGATAAATCTTACTACTCCTTTCCAAGGAGAGACTTTTAACAAGACTTTATCTCCTACTCGAAATTCTAATGGTTTGCGTCGATTATTGGCATAGCTCTTCTGTCGATCACGGGCTGCTTTCAGTCGTTCCTTGACTTGAATAATTTTGTCGGTTGTTTCTTGTACTATCTCAGGTCCAGATAGTTGCTTTTCCCCAATTTCTGCCCAACAGACTGGGGTTCGGCACTTTCGACCATAAAGTGCTTCGAATGGTGCAGCATTGATACTTGTGTGATAACTATTATTATAAGAAAATTCTATTAAAGGTAAGTGATCATCCTAATTACCTCCAAAGTCAATTACACAAGCTCTAAGCATGTCCTCCATTGTTTGAATTGTCCTTTCACTTTGTCCATCCGTTTGAGGATGATAAGTTGTGCTCAATTTTAACTTGGTTCCCATTGCCTTTTGGAAACTTGACCAAAAATGAGATGTAAATCGACTATCTCTATCAGAAACAATAGATAAAGGAATGCCATGTAAAGAAACAATTTCATTTACATACAATTTAGATAATTGTTCCATACTAATTGTTTCTTTCATTGGTAGAAAATGAGCTGACTTGGTTAGCCTATCTACAATCACCCAGATTGTATCATTTCCTTTCCTAGTTTTAGGTAATTTAGTAACAAAATCCATGGTTATTAATTCCCATTTCCAAACTGGCATTTCTAATTGCTGTAACAAACCTGAGGGTTTCTGGTGTTCAGCTTTAACTTGTGAGCAAGTTAAACATTTAGAAACATAGGCTGCTATATCCTTTTTCATTCCTATCCACCAGAAATTTTTCCTTAAATCCTGGTACATTTTATCACTTCCTGGATGCATCGTATACTTAGATTTATGGGCTTCTTCTAATATACGATGACGTAGGTTTCCTAATTTAGGTATCCATATTCTATTTTCATGGAATCTCCAAATTCCATCTGTTCCTTGTTTTAATTCTTTTAACATACCTTTTAATTTTTCAGAATCATCCTTGATTACTGATTCTTGTGCTTCTCTTATCTGATCATTTAAATCTACTTGTAGATTTAATTTAAGAGAACGTACTCTTTTTGGCTTTTCATGATACTTTCGACTTAAAGCATCTGCTACTACATTTGCTTTTCCTTCATGATACTGGATATCACAATCATAATCACTAAGAAATTCCATCCAACGTCTTTGTCTCATATTCAACTCTTTTTGCTTGAAGATATACCTTAAACTCTTATGATCAGTGAATATGGTAAACTTACTACCATAAAGGTAATGTCTTCAAATCTTAAGAGCAAAAATTATAGCTCCTAATTCCAGATCATGGGTTGAATAATTCTCTTCATGATTCTTAAGTTGTCTAGATGCATAAGCTATAACCTTTTGTCGTTGTATCAACACACATCCATAACCTAATTTAGAAGCATCACAGTAGACTACAAAGTCTTCAGTTCCTTCTGGTAATGCTAATATAGGTGTATGGGTTAATCTTTGCTTAAGAATTCTAAAGGCTTCTTCTTGTTTTACTCCCCATTCAAACTTAACAGATTTACACGTTAACTTAGTTAAGGGAATGGCTATTCTAGAAAAATTTTGAATAAATCTTCTATAATAACCGGCCAATCCTAAGAAACTTCTAACCTCAGTTGGTGACTCAGGGGTTTTCCATTTAGTAATTGCCTCGATTTTTGTTGGATCTACATGAATTCCTTCATGATTGACTAGGTGTCCAAGGAATTGTACATGTTCTAACCAAAATTCGCACTTATTGAATTTAGCATAAAGCTTTTCTTTTCTTAATAAACTTAAAAGTGCGTGCAAATGCTTTGCATGATCTTCTTTATTCTTAGAATAAATTAGAATATCATCTATAAATACAATTATGAATTTATCCAAATATGGCTTACATATTCGGTTCATCATGTCCATAAATGCAGCTGGGGCATTGGTTAAACCAAATGGCATGACAGTAAATTCATATTGACCATATCTCGTTCTAAATGCGGTTTTAGGAATATCCTCTTCCTGTACCTTTAATTGATAATATCCTGACCTTAAATCGATCTTAGAGAAAAATCGAGCTCCTTGCAGTTGATCAAATAGATCATCGATTCTCGGTAATGGATACCGATTCTTAATCGTGACCTTGTTTAATTCACGGTAATCAATGCACATACGCATCGATCCGTCCTTCTTTTTAATGAACAGTATCGGTGCTCCCCATGGCGACGAACTTGGTTGTATGAATCCTTTTTCCAACAATTCGTCCAATTGTTTCTTTAATTCTTGCATTTCTGCAGGTGCCAAACGGTAAGGTGCTTTGGCAATTGGTGATGTTCCTGGTATTAAATGGATTCTGAATTCAACTTCTTTGTCTGGAGGTTGCCCTGGCAATTCTTCTGGAAAGACATCTGAAAACTGAGATACTACTGGAATGTCTTTTAAATCTTTTCCTTTAGTGTTAGTGATTATGGAAATCAAATACACTATAGAACCTTTTCTTATACAACTTGCAGTTTTCATCACAGATATGAATTTTGTGGATCTAGAGGGCTTATCTCCTTTAATTGTGATAGTTTTACCTTTTGGTGAATTTACTTGAATTAACTTTTGATCACATAAAATATTGGCTTTATTGGCTATTAACCAATCCATTCCTAAAACAAAATCAAATCCTACCAAATTCATGGGATATAGGTTTGCAATAAATTTCTGATTTAAAATTTCTATTCTTGCTTCCTGTAAGATTTCAGAAATCCTAACGGTTTCTCCATTAGCTGTCTCTACTAAGCATTATAGTGGTAGTTTAGTTAATGACTGATTTAGAAATTTGCAAAACGATGTATTAATAAAACTTTGGTTTGCACCAGAGTCAAATAATACTTTAGCAAAGACATCATTAACTAAAAACGTACCAGTTATGACATCTGGAATCATTTTGGCCTCATCTGCAGTCAGAACAAATGCTCTAACATTTTTAGTATTCTTGTTGTCTGGAGCTGGAGCTAATTTTGGGCAATTCAGCTTGATATGACCTTGTTCTCCACAATTGTAACATACCCTGCTGTTAGCTTTCTTCCTGCAATTTTCCTCCTTGTGTCCCGACATTTTGCAAAAGTTACAATATATGGAGCATCTTCCTGAATGCTTTCTTTTGCAATACCTACAGTAGGGTGTAGAGGTAGATCCTACATTTCTCCCACGGTTAGAATTTCCAGAACGAAATTCTTGAGTCAATTTCTGGGTTAGGTTTCTCCTTTGATCCTCTTCTCGGGTACGGACTAATTCATCAGTCAAGGTATTGGCTAGTTCTACAGCTTCTTCTATGGTTTGAGGTCTAGCTGCCTTGACTACGTGTCTAATCTCTCCGATTAATCCCCAAATATAACGGGAAATTAATACTGGTTCTGGTGAAGCAAGAGTTGGCACTATTCTAGCATATTCGAAAAATATCTTAGTATACCCCTTACTATCCACACCAGTCATCCTAAGGTTTAGGAATTTGTTTGCTATCTGTTCTTTTTCATTGGGTGGGCAGAATTTCCTTTCTACCTTGTTTTTAAATTCTTCCCATTCCATATTATAAGTCCTATCACTTCCTCTTGTCTGGAGGATAGTGTTCCACCATTCTAGTGCTACATTCTTAGACAGATTAGAAGCAAACAATATTTTATCTTCTTCAGCACACTTGCTTATCCTTAAGACTGCCTCAGTCTTTTCTATCCAGCGTAAGGTTGCAATGGCCCCTTCGTTGCCCGAGAATTCCATTGGTTTACAAAACCAGAATTCTTTATAAGAACAACCATAAGGCATGGTTCTTCTTCTTTTGGGAATAGGCATTTGAAATACTGGCCCATTGTTCACGCTGTTTTCTGGTTCACTTGGTCGCTTGCTGCTATGCTTACTTTTATTATCAGCATCTTTAACAGTTTGAAGAATAAAAGGCATTGCATCTATAATTCCCTGTGCTACTATGTGTTGAATAGCACTATTATCCACTTGATTTCCATTGTTATTGATGCTTGGATTATCATTAACCACGTTAATGTTACTCTGGTTATCGTTATTCAGATTTCCTTCGTCGGCCATCTGAATTTTAAACATTTACCTCGTATTAATATCACAAATAATAGGTAATATAGTTAATCACATGACACGCAATTTAACCAAAACCGTCGATCATTGCGACTTGTACTCTATTTTTATATACTATGCGTCTATTATACACTATTACATAAATAAAGATTACAATACCAACAGAAAGAAAATTACACTAATAATAATATGCATCCGTACACACATATTTTATTTTTTTTTATTTTTATTTTATTATATTTATTTATTATTACTACTACCATTTCCTCCATTCACACATTCACGGATATGGATTTATCCAAAAATCCATATTGCGCTCATCGTATTTCCATACGAGACGCTCTCCCACCTGACGCATTCTCTCACTGCTTTCTAAAATTTCCTCCCCGAAAGTCTTAAGTTCTTGAACGTTTTCTGCACTCATTGGGGGTGCAGGTTCTCGGACTGGGTTTGGAATCTAGGGTGCGTTTTCCTGATATGGGGGTGACAGTTCCTGAAATTGGTAAGGATCCTCTAATATCTCCCTAATATAATCATCTTGGTAATAGGGATCTAAAGGGTCCATACCTGGGTAGACTTCTATGTTCTGTATGGGTGGATAATCCTGGATAGGGTAATGTTGCACAAAGTCCCTATTGTTGTCCCACCAGGGGTCGTAATTTGGGTCTAGGGGGTTTGGTGCAGGCACTCTAGGGATTTCTTCTGGATTAAAGTCGTGCATCTCCACTTGATTTTCCTGATTTTCTATTTCCATGGGTTGTTCTGGGTTTTGTGGTTGTGGGGCTACTAATTGTTCCAAACTTGGGTCAGCAGCAGTCGTAGCTAAGATATGGAAATTAGCTAGGCTTTTATTTAGCATATCTTGAGTATGGGCATCTGTCTCTCGCTTAATAGCTGCTAAAGCCCTTTGCTGTTGTAATTTTCGCATTCTCTTCCTACGAGCAAAAGCTTCTTTACTGAACCATCCTCGTTTCTTATTAGGAAATGGTTCTTCAGATTGAGCTCTGAAGGCAAATATTCCATCCTCCTGATCAGCAGAATACCCCGAAAGGGCAGGCTGTGATGATGTACCCTCACTCCTAGGTGAATCAGATAACTGACGATTCACGTCTGATGGTCCTTGATCACTCATACTGAAAACTAACAAATAGTCATATAACACATAACACATAATTACAGTTATGCACGTAATTTATTTCCTAACACAAATTTTAAAACTTAAGTGTCAGCAGAACACTTCTTTGGCTCAGACCAGTGGCTAGGCTCTGATACCACCTTCTGTCGCAACCCCCGATCCCTTACCCTCGGGAACGGGCGGACGCGAGCTCAGATTTTTGGTGGTATCAGTTTGTTTAAATATTGCAGCGGAATTTACATCAGGACCGTAGTTAGGAAATGTTTATCAGAGTAAAACCACCATATTTGATATTAATAATAACATGGGCAAAACCCAAGTTTCTTATTACAATACATTTATAGGGACAAACCCTATTTTATTGAATTTAAAACATCGTTTATTAGGTAACTTTTATAGCCACATTTTCCCAAGCCTTCAATGCTCTCCAGCTGGCTTTTCATTAATTGGTTGTTCATATTGTGTTACCTGTAACGCGTTTTAAAAATATTTGTCAGTCGGAAATACTGGTGAGTGAATCCCAGTTTAATCAAGAAACATTTTATCAATTAAAACAGTATTGAGAGCGATCACATTGTTTATTTCTACACAATTACTCATTCAGTATTTGCCACTCGACCGGATCTATGGCTATGGTCAAATTACCCATTGGCTAACTCGTCGTCCAATGGTAATGCACTGTCATTCAGACTTACTACTACTCGTAGTAAATTTTGTATACAAAACCCCATAATACCGGCAGTAATTGAAGAACTACAAAGACTCAATCACCGCTTAATCACATTGTAAAACATTTAAGGTTTTGTAAAATATTCCAAAAAGGTTAACAAAAAGAGGATAAACTCACATTGCTATCTTAGGCTTCTCGTAAGGATTTCCTGGATATAATCTATAATTTATACAAATGTACATTGGTTAGTATCATAACCCTTTGAAAATATTAATGATACCCTCCCCGAGACGGTATTCCAACAACTACGTCGGGCAGAACCACGACAGTTGTTACGGAACCCTAAATCAATCGGGCAGCGTAACTATTACGAAACTGGGGTTATAATACTTACAACGGAGCAGAATCTCGCTAATTAGGGGTATAATACCCGACTATAATGCCTCTAATTCAGAAAGTGAGATTGAGATTTAAGAAATGAGCGAACTGAAATGAGATCCGAGGCCTCCTTTATATAGTTGCTGATATTGGACTTCCAGGCGGCCCGCGTAAGGTAAGGCTAAGCCTTACGCGGCCCGCGTCAACACCGGTCAACATAATAGCTTAGCTGGGTCAGCTAGTAGACTCGACACGATGTCGACACGTGTCGGCTCAAGATGTATCCGCGTGTGATGGTCTCTAGCGGCCCGCGTACACTTAACGGGGACTCTTATGCGGCCCGCCTTAACTTAAGGTTTACTGAAATCAAGTTTCAGCCTTGATATCGCCCGCGTGAAGTTGAGGTGAGGTCCTACGCGGCCCGCCTCAACTTACTGTTTTCATATTTTTATTTATTTTATATATTATAACATAATTCGGGCTCTGTTTTCACATACGGGGTGTATTTCAAGACATATAAGGGTACATTTTACAATATAATGGGGTGTCGAAATATTATGAGAGTGTTGATTTTACCGAGGGTTGTTACATGAATACCTTGACTATTAACAATGTGACCCAGAAACTGAACTTCCTCCAACCAGAATTCACACTTGGAGAACTTGGCATAGAGTTGGTTTCCCTGGAGTAGCTCGAGAACCAAACGTAGATGTTGCGCGTGTTCGGTTTTCGATTTGGAATAGATCAAGACATCGTCGATGAATACGATGACGAAACGGTCGAGATATGGTTTACATACGCGATTCATCAGATCCATGAAAACCGCAGGTGCGTTGGTTAAACCAAAGGGCATAACAATGAATTCGTAGTGGTCGTATCGAGTGCGAAACGCGGTTTTGGGTATATCCTCCTCCTGAATGCGTAGTTGGTGATAGCCTGAACGTAGATCGATCTTCGAGAAACACGTAGCACCTTGTAGTTGATCAAACAAATCATCGATGCGGGGTAGGGGATAGGGGTTCTTGATAGTTAACTTATTCAATTCCCGATAGTCAATGCACATCCTGAACGACCCATCCTTCTTTTTGACGAAAAGGACTGGCGCGCCCCAAGGAGATGTGCTCGGGCGAATGAAGCCTTTCTCAAGTAATTCCTGTAGTTGGTTTGAAAGTTCGCGCATTTCGGATGGCGCGAGTCGGTAGGGAGCTTTGGCAATAGGGTTGGCTCCAGGAATGAGGTCGATACGAAAGTCGATATCACGACTTGGCGGTAGTCCGGGAAGATCCTCTGGAAAAACATTAGGAAATTCTCGAACCACTGGAACGTCTTTTACTTCCTTCTTCTCTTTCTTTTCTTTCTCCGCTACTACAATGTTAGCCAAGAAAGCCCTGTATTCCTTGCGGAGATACTTGCTAGCTTGAATACATGACATAAGCTTGAGACCTTTCGAAGTAGTATCACCGTACACACACAATAGATCACCATTCGCCAGCGAGAATCGGATTATCTTGTCGAAGCACACAACTTCAGCATGGTTTTCGCGAAAAAGTCCATGCCTACTATGACATCAAAACTTCCGAGTTGCATCGGAATAAGGTCGATTGAGAAGATGTGATTGTTGAGCTCAAGAGTACAATCACGAAGAACAGAATTTACGGCGACAGTTCTTCCGGTAGCGACTTCAACATCAAACGTCGAGGAGAGTTGAGAGCGTTTACGACTAAGGAGCTTCTCGAATTCGAATGACACAAAGCAATTATCGGCTTCAGTATCAAATAAACACGAAGCATAAATACCATTCACAAGGAACGTACCATTGACCACGTTGTTGTTGGCTTGGGCTTGGGCTTGGGCTTGATGCACGTTGATGTTGAAAGTTCTGGTGCGTGCGGCCTGTTGTTGTTGTTGCTGTTGTTGTAGCTGGTGCTGCTGCTGCTGTTGAGGCTGCTACTGCTGGGGCTCTTGTTTCACAACCCTGTTCGGGCACATGTTGGCGAAATGGTTAGGATCGCCACATGCGAAGCAGGCTCTGGCTTTGACCGCGGGTGCCGGAGGAGCTTGTTGACCCTGAGGGGCGGTGAGTAGAGCTTGATGAGCAGGAGCCTGTCGAACACGGCAGCTGGTAGTAAAATGGCCGTACATATTGCAATGAGCACAAAAACGGCAAGCAATGGCAGTCGGGTGATGGTAGGTACAAGTAGGGCAGAGCGGGTGTGGCCCAGTGTAAGCACGCTTTGCAGGCGGTGCATTTGCCACAGGCGCCGCTACATGACGCTGTTGGGCTGGTACAGCTTGAATCGGTGCAGCAGTGATCGCACAGTTCTTGTTGCTGGAGCTGTTCTTTCTCTTGTTCTTCCTCTTGTTGCTCGATGAGGTGGTGGTTTCAGCAGTTGGTGCGGTGTTGGTAGCTTGATGCAGGTGCTTTGAAGTTTTATCCCAAACACCAGCCTTCACCCGTTTGTCGTTGATTTCAGCGGCCAGTAGATAAGTCTCTTCGATCGTCGTAGTCTTAGCCGCTTGCACGAAATCAGCAACACAGTCAGGCAGGGCTCGGATATACTTCTTGATTGCCATATCTGGAGTCTTGACCTGATCGGGACAAATGATGCTGAGCTGTTTGAAGCGAGCAGTGAGTGCAGCATTTTCACCATCCTTTTGCTGTATGTGCCAAAATTCATCCTCTAGCTTCTGACGTTCATGAGGAGGGCAGAATTCTTCCAGCATGACTTCCTTGAGCTCGTCCCACGACAGACCGTAGGCTGCATCGTTCCCTCGCTTGTTCCTCTCGGCCGTCCACCAGTCTAGTGCACGAGACTGGAAAACGCCGGTAGCATTCAGAGTTCGGAGGTCATCGGGGCAACCACTCTGCCGTAGAGTGACCTCAATGGAATCAAACCATTGGAATAGTGCAGTAGGACCTCCCTCGCCAGTGAATTCTTTTGGCCCACACGACTTGAATTGCTTGATATTGAAAGCCTTGGTGGTAGCTTTAGGAGCTTCGGTCCTCGATTCCTCAGATGATTTGCTGGCATTCTCGTAAACATCACTCACGGCCTTTGCTACACTTTTAGCGATGATGGCAGCAAGGCGTTTGTCTCTCTTTTCTTGACGAGAAAGTAAGGGATAACGGGATCCAGATGACATTGTCTGCAACAGACATCGTCACAGGACTCAACACATTGTATTCGAATCTCACCTCACACGTCTACTACTTACTAAAGCTCAGGAAAAAACATAGACACATAACCATGTAGAACACAGAACCACATAATCACATAAACACATAAGCACGTAGAACACAGAAACACATAACCACATACGCACGTAATCACAGAGGCACCTAATCATGTAGTCACAAGAGGCATATAAGAGCATATAGAAACACGCAGAGTATTCCGACTACCTCAGAACACAAAACCTAGCATTCGAAGTTCGCGAGTGTTCGAATATAGCGATCGCGTTTGGGTATATCGAGCAGCGTAGTATAAACGTATATCGTAGCATAAGGTTGTCCATAATCTAACGACTTGTTAACGTTTTGAGATAGAAATACAGTACGAGTCGTATGTGTCGATCGATGTGAAGGCAAAAATCGAGTAAATTCCCAAAATTTAAACACATAAACAGGTAAACACGTATATAGCACATAAAATCGACGAATCTTCAGAGTCGGCAGTTGCGGGCTCAGAATCGAAACACATAAAAATCGAGAAATAGATTGTCTGCGGCTAGTAGACTTCGACTAACCAAAGTGATTCGACTATTCGCAAGGATCCGTTGTGCACATTTGACCTTCAGGACTACGCCTTTGCCTCGATTCTTGGGCGTTTGGCACACATCCCGTTAGTCGTATTGTGACTTCAGGTCGTTGGAGTCCGTCAAGACTTTGGTGAAAGTTTGTAAAATGAGCGGAGCAAGTCGTCAAGGTTAGGGTCTCACCCCTAGCTTAACAACTTCGTCCCTGCTTTAATAAAATAGAGGAGATTATTCATCAAAATATGGATTTCACTCCTGATTTGGAATAATTCTCCTTGTTTGTAGATAAAAATGCGGGTTGATTAAGCAACTTTAGTCGAGAGTTTGCGGTTTTCACACCTATTCTCGGCTTAGTTACTCTTCCATAGTTGAAAATTTGAGTGCAGTGATAGTGTAGCATAAGCGAGAATAGCGAGAAATAAGCTCGTACTTAGTCCCTACTGGATGTACTCAAGTCGGTCTGTTGGTTCCTAACTATAGACTAGGTCTCTAAGACGTCGACCCGGACTAGGTCGAGTCTTGCCTAATTCCCTATAGTTATGGCTCTGATACCAATATGTCACACCCCAACCGATGGCGGAATCATCGGGGCATGGCGCTGAGCGAAACAGATTGTCCAGAAGTTTCCATAACAATTATCATTACTATTCAATTTAAAATAACATGTCCCATACCATGTCTTAAACAGTAAACAAATTATTACAGACAAAAATCCAGGCAATTATTCTATTCCGACAACTCAGATTTCAAAATAGAGCAATTGTTTATCTGCTTCTAGAGACCCTTGATTTAGTTACTACAGACAACTATTTGTTGGGCTCTAAAGCTTTATTCTAACTTCAACTTCCTACCAGCTGTGCATCCTAAGCACCTGTCACATATGTTAAAATAAAGTCAATACATATAATGTAAAGGTGAGCATACAAGTTTGATAATAGCATATAGAGTTCGAATTCGTTTACGCATAACCAGCACGTACACATAGTGAAATGAAGCACGTTAGTTATCGACATAGATCCATCGATACCAATGACTACGAGTTGACTGCCCGGGGCAGTTCGCAATACATGATTACCACCGTAATCCATGCAAGTAATTGTCCTTAACAGCCCCCGTGTGAACGGGTGCTGAGTCCAAACTATAGTACTATCGTTGCTAAGGGAGGTAGACAGCATTCCATGTGTAAACATAACAAACAAGCATTCATATGCCACGTATAACATGCATTAACGGTTAGCGTTCAAATAGTATTGAGTAGTGTGTTTGATGTGATTTGAATAGTTGTAACGTATGTAACACCCAAAAGTGCATAAAGCAAAAAGGGATCGAGTATACTCACAGCGGTTGATGGATTGAAGGGAGCGCTTAGCGAGTAAAGTTAGCCTGAATAGATTGATAGCATAATAATAAGCGACGCGTAAAACGGAAAACAAGTGTTGGAGAGTCGGACAGCTGGTCGATCGGATGGTAGTTCGATAGGACGGCTGACCGTTCGGTTGACAGTCCGCTCGGACCGCTGTCCGGTCGGTCGGTAGGCCGATCAGATGGCTGTTCGAGTGGATTGTTTCTTCCTTTGAGAAGGATGTGTTTGTGTATGATGGCTTGACTTTTGAAGTTTTCATTGTAGTATTAGAAAACATTGAAGTACCTTTACCCTTCAGGTCGGTCGATCGGACGGTTGTTCGATCGGCCGGAAACCCGATCGGTTAGGTATTTTAATGAATTGTAGTGATTTGCCTTGGATCGGACAGGTGTTCGATCGGACAGCATGCATGAACAACTATGACAAGTTCTTAGCAAGGTGTCACCTGATCGGACGACTGTTCGATCGGGTGGCACTCCTAGTGCATCGAACATGTTGAAAATCGATTAAGTGTTGAAGTATAGTATCTCATGGTCCGAAGAGTAATCCGATCGGACGGTAGTTCGATCCAACAACAGTTCGTTCAATACAAGTCTTCAAATAAATTGATTAAGTGTGGGACCCTGTGTTAACCGATCGGCTGGCCAGTCGATCGGCTGACTGTCCGATCGGCTGGCTGTCCGTTCGGACAGCAGTCCGATCGGTCAGCACCCTGACCTGATCAGCCTATTCGTCTAACACTTGGTTGTTCTGTTTGTTTGTCATTTTATCGAGGTGTTTTGACAACGAGTCGAACCATAGATCCCTCGTCCTTACTTGGTCCCTCTGATCGGACAGGAATCACCCAAATCCGGCCGGTGGACGGTTCGGAACGGAGTTTAACGTTTAACCCGAAATCGGTTAACCTCGTGGATAGAATCCGGATATTGAGTCATGCAACCACCGGAGTGATTTGTAAGCCGGCACAGGCTCCGTTTCTATCGGTTTGAAGGCATTGAGTGAAAAGAGTTGAAAGAAAGTTGGAAAATCCATCTTTCAATCCTTTTCATCGTGTAGATGTTTAGATCTATGAAAGATCTTTGTTTGTTTATGTTGAAATCGGCTAGATCCAAGTTATTCTTGGTGAATTGAGGCCAAAACATGAAGTTCTTCAAGAACCCATGATGACATCATCCTAGAACACTTGAATCTTGATGATTTCATGGTTAAAAGTTAAGATTTGAAAGATAGAAAGGTGTAGGAGTGCGTGTAGATCAAGAAAGTACAAGGTTTAGGACGAAATCTTACCAGAATCGAGAGGAATCTGAGAAAAGGATGAACTAAGCGTGCTGGTCGAGCAGAGGTTTCCAAAAGTGGAAAGGATGACAATGACAGGGGTATTTATAGGATGCCATATGGGGAAAGTGCTGGCCGATCGGCCAGGCAGCTCGATCGGACAGCAGTCCGTTCGGCTGGCTGTTCGATCGGCTGGTAGCCTGATCGATCAGCTGCGCGTTTCGAGTGTTCGGTGCAACGATTTTTGATATTTCGATTTCGGTTGCGAGCGGTTCGATGCGATAGGGTTTCCTAGTCAAATTACTTTTAATCCCAACCACTCATTTCTCGCACTATCCCTTCTCCACTAATTATCATAGTTCGATTGTGATTCGAAGTCGATGTCGATTGAGTTCGATTGCATTTCGTGTTTTGATTACCACAACATAACATAAATAAACATGCACAAGTAACACGTAAGGCACACATATACACGTATAACAGTAACTAAAATGCGTAGTTCGAGTTGAGATTCGATTCGATGTCGATTTGATTAGCATACCTTGATTATCGTTTCGTTAACTTTATCGCATTGTTACTTCCTACGGTTCACAGTCGTAAGTCAGTTAGATGGCGATTGTAATACGTCGATTGTTGTAATTATTGACACTTACTCCACATAATACAACTAAATTAAACACATAAAAGAAATTATCTACAAGTCGAGTTGCGCGAAATCGGTCGTTGACTTTGACCTTGACTTTGACTTTGACTTCCCGAAAACACGGGGTGTTACACTACGTTTCTAATCTCACTGATTAATCCCCAGATATAACGGGAGATTAATACTGGTTCTGGTGAAGCTAGGGTTGGCACTATTCTAGCATATTCGAACAATATAGTAGTGAAACCCTTACAGTCTACTCCAGTCATTCTAAGGTTTAAGAATTTATTAGCTATTTGTTCCTTTTCATTGGGTGGACAGAACTTCCTTTCAATCACAGTCTTGAACTCAGTCCATTCCATATTATAGGTTCCGTCACCTCCCCTAGACTGGAGAATAGTGTTCCACCATTTTAAAGCCGCATTCTTAAACAGGTTGGAAGCAAACATGATTTTGTCTTCCTCTGCACACTTGCTTATTTTTAAGACTGCCTCAGTCTTTTCTATCTAGCGTAGAGCTGCAATGGCTCCTTCATTGCCCGAGAATTCTATTGGTTTACAAGACCAGAATTCTTTGTAAGAACAACCATAAGACATGGTTCTTCTTCTTTTTGGAATAGGCAATTGAAGTAATGGTCCATTGTTCACACTGTGACTGGGTTCAGTATGTGATCGTTTATTTCCACTATTACTTTTATTATTTTCCGCTTCCCTAACGTTTTGGATAATAGCTGGCATAGCATCTCTAATTCCTTGGGTTACTATGTGTCGAATGGCACTGTTATTTATCTGATTATCATTATTCTGGTTTTCCTGATTTGCGTCGTTGGCCATCTGGATTGTAAATAATTACCAAATATTAATATTGCAAATCAATATTAAATGCAAACAATCTCACAACACAAACAGATTGGTCAAAATCGTCGTACATTGCGACCTTTACTCTATTTTATATATTATGCATCTATTACAAACCACAACTGGAATTTAAAATACAATACTAGTATGCATCGGTAGTTATTGGTTTATATATTATATTATATTTAAAATACAATACTAGGGAACGGGCGACCGCGAGCTCAGATTCAGTGGTATCAGTGGTTTTGTCATTTTGGCAGCGGAATTTACAACAGGACCGTAGTTAAGAAATATTTTATCAGAGTAAAATACCACATTTTTATAATAATAAGCACATGAGTAAAAAACCCAAGTTTCCATTACAAGCATGTTTCTAGGGATAAACCCTAATTTATTTAAATAAAACATCTTCTTTATTTAGGTAACTTTTATAGCCATATTTTCCAAGCCTTCAGTGTTGTCCAGCTGGCTTCTATTTGGCTTTCACATTTTGTTACCTGAAACGCGTTTAAAAACATTTTGTCAGTGGGAAATACTGGTGAGTGAATCCCAGTTTAATCAAAACGGGTTTTATCATTGTACAGTATCGAGTGCGATCTCGCAATTATATTTGTTTCCAGTTCTTCCTTTAATTACCACCCACGGTACTGTCAACCCGACTTGTGGTCATGTTACTACTCACAGTGTAGTAACAAATTTTGTATACAAAACCCCAACATACCGATAATAATTTTAGAATTACAAATACTCAATCACTGTTAATTATCATGTAAAATAATTGAGGTTTTGTAAAAACAGTTTACAAAAAGAAAGGATTACTCACATTGCTATTTTAGTTTTTTCCCGGTGGTTTCCTGGTTATAATCTATTAATTAAACAATGCACACGTGTTAGTATAATAACCCAATTTACATTAGTTATACCTTCCCCGAGACAGATTTCCAACGACTACGTCGGGCAGAGCCTCGACAACCGTTACGGAGCACTAGATCAATCGGACAGCGTATCTAATACGTAACCGGGGGTTAAAATACTTACAACGAGGCAGAGCTTCGCTAATTAGGGGGTATTATGCCCAGGAATTAATTATACTATCAGAAATTGAGAGAGAAAGTTGTGTGAATGAGCGAGTTGCAACTGAAGCCTGAGGCCTCTATTTTTAGGTCCGGTCGTCCACCTTGTCGCGACCCGCGTAAGCCGAAGGCAAAGCCTTCGCAGCCCGTGAGGACTTGTTGACTAGGTCCTAGCTTTGCTGAGTTGACCCGTAGCTTCCACACGCGTCACGACACGTGGCACATCAGGGTGCGGCCTGGTGTCTAGTTGTCGTGGCCCGTGACTGGGTTACTCAAGGGCTTCGCGCTCTGCGAGAAACCACTGAATTTTGTTTTTTTTTATTTTATTTTTATGAAATTAAAGGTATTTAGGGTCATACCTCGTATACGGAGTGTATTTTAGGACGTATATTCAAACTAAGAGCTCTAAGCTTGTTATTTGACAGTTCATTAACTAGTAAAAGTCTAAAACTGTATGCATATGTAAAACACAGCTTTTCAAAATAAGATACACATAGTTCACACGAGTCAATGAAACTATACTTACCAGTAGCAAAACAATTTTTTTATTAACAGGGGTATCGTATCTAATGTAGTTTTCTTGACTCTTAAACTGTCCCAGACTCCCAGCTAGAGCGGTTGAAACAAACGTTATAAATTTCAGATCTGACCCGTAAGTTTCAAGTAAAGTTCTTGTTCAGCCACGAGTACCGACTATCAAGTGCATGCTAGAAAACATGTAAATACCAACTGAACTAAAATGCTAAAAATGGAATGGCAGCATGACATCTTTATTCTTCTACCGATCCAAGATAACTTTGTCTTATGAAGATTTCTCATCCATACATATGATATTATTGTGACACGAAAACAGCTCAAGATGATGAGCAAACGCATGTATCAGCTATAGCCTCACCTCACAACATGTTTCAACTTTATTAAGAACCGTTTACAACCTGCCAAATTGTTTACGACCTGTTTAGCCCGTTTTCAATTTGATTACACAAAACGTGTTATGTAAATGGGTTAAGTGGTGTCTAGATCACATGGTTATAAGTGTGTTCAAGTTAAGTTTAATGTTTTGATCTTTACCCAAAACAAAAAAAAAAAAGTTTAATGTTTTGACACAAAATATTTATGAGTTGTGTTCAGGCTATATAAATTATGGAAAACGCTTTACTTAACATGGGGTGGTGGCGCAGTTGGCTAGCGCGTAGGTCTCATAGCAATTATTGAGTGATCCTGAGGTCGAGAGTTCGAGCCTCTCCCACCCCATTCTTTTTTCCATCCTTTTTTTTAATTATGTTATGTTGCAAAAAATAAAAAAAAAGGAGTTTCCGTTGCCGGGACTTGAACCCGGGTCTCTCGGGTGAGAGCCGAGTATCCTAACCAACTAGACTACAACGGAATGTTGATTGTTTTGAAAACTATTTCCTTTTAAAAGATAGTTTTTATTATATTTGGAGTCAAAAAGTTCAAAAGGTAACAAACATATCCTATGACATAATCTCAAATAAATTAATATGTTAAGAAAGTTGACTCATAAAGACCGGTTTAAGTGACAATTTGCAGAGACTCTATTTTAAAACTTGTCCGTTTATCTTTTTTAACAGTGTAACAATATTAACTAGAAGCTTTCATAATCGTCAAGGATCTTGAATCCCGCCAATTAGAAGCTCTCACCAAGGCTTATTCTGGACTAGAATGAGCTTGAACTCATTCTTGTTGCCACCTATTTGGATACTCAATTTGATCAAGAAAAGTTTCACATCTAGCAAATACCTTTTTGATGGAAGGAATGTTTGGGCCAATAATATTGCTAAAGCTCCTAGCATGCTTGAGTCTCTATAGGGTGTTACGGGAAAAGCTAGTTTTTCTTCTGTTGCTTTTGATATTTATGGTTTAAAGTCTGTCTAAGGTAATTGGAACAACATTCTTCCTGATCTAGAATGGTGTATTCATTTTTTTTTCATTTTTGGAAGAACGATGATCAGTTTGTAATGAAGTTTTAAAAGTCCGACTTATTTTAAAGGTGGTAAAGTAGCGGATTGGATAAGAAGTCAAAATGGGACCGAGTAACATAAGGTAACTTTGTTTAAAATGGGTTTGGGTCAAAAGATGGTAATTTTGTTCAAAACAGGCCAAGTTGATCTTGTAAGGGAGACCAAGCTAGAGGATGAAATAAAATTCGAGTTAGCACTTTCTGATATTTAAAAACCTGTTGATGTCAATGTTTTAGCTAAAGTCTTAGCTGGTAAAAAGATGAGGTGTATATGTGTATTTTGTTTGCATATAGTGATTCCTGGCTAAAAACCAAACACTACCAAATTATAATAATATAATTATTGTTGAAGACGTATGACTCGGATTAATTCCATAATACCCTAATGCCCGTATGTGACCTGGTGAACCCAGGATGCGTTTAGTCGCAAAAGTTGTTATGCCAATATGCTTCTGGAATTTGTTTTTTTCAATTGTAGTTAATTAATTGGGCCAGTTATTCATTAAGAAAAACAAAAAAAGTGTATACTTGTATGCAGGATCAAAGAGCCTCACATATGATTACACATTAAAAGCCAATAAAATGGATGTATGACAATAAACATTAAAACTAAAACCATAATTGGTGAGACTTGTGCTTGATTTTGTTTGACTTATATGTTTCATAGTGGCTAAGCCCATTTCAAATGTTGACAAAAAATAGAATGTGTATACCCCTTTCATAATCTAACCAAACACTTGCTTCAATTTGAACCTTTAAATACAACCATCACTAGCCATCCATCTCCATCACCTGAAGCACTCTCAAATTAATATCTTTTAGTCTTGAAAATTCAAAACCATGGGTGTCTTGACATATACCGATGAGCACACTTCACCCGTCGCCCCAGCCAGAATTTTCAAGGCCTCAATTCTCGACTCCCACGTTTTAATGCCAAAACTCTTGCCAGATGCTATTTAAAGCATCCAACTTATCAAAGGTGACGGTGGGCCCGGAAGCATTAAGCAAATTAACTTTGATGGAGGTAAAGTAATTTTTATCCCGTTTAACTAACTTTGTGGTTTCACCCGTTTGAGATAAACACGACCCAAATTAACACGTTCAAAATTGTCACCTCGGCCTCAAATACTAACTTTTTCATATGTGTTTTCTTGTATGCAGGTTTCGCGAAGCACCAAATAGATGAAGTGGATGAGAAGACATTCACTTACAAGTACACTTTGATTGAAGGAAATGGTATATCAGACAAGATTGAAAAGGTGTCTTATGATATTAAGTTTGAGGGTTCAGCCGATGGTGGCAGCATCTCCAAAATGACGACAACTATCTACACACATGGTGATTTTGAGATCAAGGACGAAGAGTTAATGGCCGGCAAAGAAAAAGTTTTGGGGCTTTACAAGGTTGTGGAAACCTACCTCCTCAAAAACCCGGATGCATATGTTTAAAGATCCGCATTTTAACTTTGTGTTGTACCCATGTTTGTCCCTTTTATGTTTCCCGTCGTTTTCTTTTGTTTGAATAAAGATCACATCATCAATAACTCAAAAACTGAATTTTGTAAGGTCTTAACCACATTCTTGAGCATCACAATCTGCACTAATACATCTAACAAAAGAAATATTCATTTCACCAATAGGATACATATCACTAGTTTAAATCATCAATACTCGATAAGATTTTCTATTTTGACCCTCAAGTTTTAAAGTTCTTGGCAATTAAATTCCAACTGAAATAAAATGCTAATAACAGAATGGCAACATGACATATATATATTCTTCTACTGAGCCCCAAAAAAATGTCTTATGGAGCTTTCGCTCATCCTTTCATGAAATACTGTGGCACGAAAACAGCTAAAGATGATGACCAAAGGAACTTACAACTCAGAGCCGGCTATTGGGCCGGCCAAATTTTTAAAGGGCCCAATTTTTTTTAAATGTTATATTATAGGTATCATAAATATTCTTCATAGTTACCTACTCTAGCTTAGATGGAAAGCGCGTCCTAATTCATCCTTGAGGTCCCTAGTTCGATTCCATCATCCTTCATTTTATTTTCTTTTTTCCCCACTTTTCAGGCTTTTAAATGCTAGATTGTTTTATTTCTGAAAGTAATAAGGTCTAGACTGTTGGTATAATGATTCACTATTGCACTGCTAGTTGTTGTGTTGGTTACTAATTTAAGAAAACAGGTTCTAACCTTTTCAATCTTTCTTTTTACTCTCTGAATTATGACTTGAATTTTAAATTCATTCATCATTAATCAATGTTTCTTCATCAGGTCCTCTTAAGCGACTCTCTTTTATGGCAGTTTCAATGCAATTCAACGTGTGTTTTTCAGTCTAATTCAACCTTTTTCATTTCTGTTTTGTGAATTCATCATTTAAGTGGTGCATGCTCGTTGCAATTTTCAGTTATATAGTTTTATACTTTTATGTGATTACGGGTAGTTTTATATTATCTTTTAGTGTAAGGAGGCGTAGGTTCGATTCCCTCCTTTCCTTTTCCAATATTTTTTTTTCAATTTTTATTAATTCCACATTAATTAATTCTGAGCTATATACATGGAGAAATGACTCAAAAGCAATATTGTTATATCAATATCTATAAGTGCATCTGACAATAAAACCCAATCATATACACGCAAATATGATGAACGTTGCTCATATTTCTTTATATCATCATTTTTATTTTTCCATTTTTTTCACCTAGCTATAGGTATACCTTCATCTAAAAGTGACTTGTATCCTAAAATGTAGTAGTACAATATAAGAATGTTATATGTGATAATGCAATATTACGACTTTGGAATATTACATTTTACTTATTTTTATAAAAATCAATTGGGCATAATATTTATTAATTATATCGACCACCCGTATCGTACCGCACCGAACGAAACCAGTATTCGATTAATACCAATTACAGGGAGGGGGCCCAACTTTTTTGTCTCGCACGAGGCCCAAAAGTTTTTCATCACTCTCGGAGACGGCTCTGGTACAACTTCATCACTTTTGTTTAAACTTTATTACAAACTGTTCATAACCCGCTAAACTGTTTACTACCCTTTTATTAGCCCATTTTGAATTTGTTTACAACCAACAGAAAAATGGGTTACACGTACAGGTGGTGTTTGGTCTCACCCCATATTTTCTATCTGTTTTACGGTAAATGTCATTTTTTAAACTCAAAATTGATGAAATATGGTGTGTGCCAAAAATAAAAAATGAATTTCCGTTGCCGGGACTTGAACCCGGGTCTCTCGGGTGAGAGCCGAGTATCCTAACCAACTAGACTACAACGGATGATATTTTATGTTTATAACAAATATTACTTGAATGATTCATGAAAACTTTTTAAGAATCTATATTTTCTCAGTTGGTTTTAAAAAGAGGTTTAAAGGTTATTGCTTTGTTGAATACCATCATATGTAATCAAAATGGAAATAATATCTGAAGAAAGTTGACTCGTAAAGATGGGTTTAAGTGCCCAGTTGTACCCACTTACTTAACATGGGTAGATTTTACTTATGTTTTCTCTCTAATGGGTCAAACGATTAAAGTCTTAAACTTAAAACAGAAACAGGTTGAATGGGTTTGTAAGTGACAATGTTGATCAACTAAAGAAAAGTGATGCACTAAATGCTTTATAATATTTTTTACATAAATTTGACGCTGTCCATTTAACTTTTCTACGAGTGTAACAATATTAACTAGAAGCTTTCACATGGTCGCATTCGTCAAGGATCTTGAATCCTGCCAATTAGAAGCTTTCACCAAGGTTTTGATATAAATTTGACGCTGTAACAATATTAACTAGAAACTTTTCTACGAGTGTAACAATATAAATTTGACACTGTCCATTTAACTTTTCTGTTTCTTTTGATATTTACGGTTAAAAGTCTGTCTATGGTATCCTAATCTAAAATGTTGTATTCATTTTTGGAAGAATGGTGATCAGGTTGTAAATGAAGTTTTAAAAGTTGACAGGTGGTAAAATGGTGGGTTAAGTCAAAATGGGACCGAGTAACAAAAGGTAACTTTGTTTAAAATTGATTCAGGACAAAAGATCGTAATTTTGTTAAATCGGGCCAAGTTGACACCTCTAGTCTATTGTGCAGAGAAGCTTGTGTTGCTTCTCCACGCTGCAGTTGATCTTGTAAGGGAGACCAAGCTAGATTATGAAATGTTACCATCACACCATGTCCTGTTTTACGAAACTAACCTTACCACTTGTAGATAGTATCCTATATTAAAGACACACGAAAATGTCTAAACATCTGGGGTGGTGGCGCAGTTGGCTAGCGCGTAGGTCTCATAGCAATTATAGAGTGATCCTGAGGTCGAGAGTTCGAGCCTCTCTCACCCCATTCTTTTTTTAATCCTTTTTGAAGTCATTTTTTTCAAACTAAAATATAATTAAACTGCTTTGTTGTGTGTAAAAAAAAATAAAAAAATTCCGTTGCCGGGACTTGAACCCGGGTCTCTCGGGTGAGAGCCGAGTATCCTAACCAACTAGACTACAACGGAATGTTGTTTGTTTTGTTAAAGTATTATTTAGTAGTGTAACAACCCGCTTTACCGAAAGTCAAAGTCAAGATTGAAGTCAAAGGAAGAAAAGATTGCTAATTGCGATCTGTCACTCCTTGCTCAACTACTGTTTGACTTCTTTGACTTGTAATCAAATTCTATCGTTTATTTGCTTTAGTTGTATTATATGGTGTCACACCCCAACCGATGGCGGAATCATCGGGGCATGGCACTGAGCGAAACAGATTGTCCAGAAGTTTCCATAACAATTATCAATACCATTCAATTTAAAATAATACGTCCCATACCGTATCTTAAACAGTACAACAATTATTACAGACAAAACTAGGCAAATATTCTGTTCCGACAACTCAGATTTCAAAATAGAGCAATTGTTTATCTGCTTCTAGAGACCCTTAGTTTGACCACTACAGACAACTATTTGTTGGGCTCTAAAGCTTTATTCTAGCTTCAAATTCCTACCAAGTGTGCGTCCTAAGCACCTGTCACATACGTTAAAATAAAAGTCAATACATATAATGTAAAGGTGAGCATACAAGTTTGATAGTAGCATATAGAGTTCGAATTCGTTTACGCATAACCAGCACGTACACATAGTGAAATGAAGCACGTTAGTTATCGACACAGATCCATCGATACCAATGACTGCGGGTTGACTGCCCGAGGCAGTTCGCAATACATGATTACCACCGTAATCCATGCAAGTAAATGATCCTTAACAACCCTCGTGTGAACGGGTGCTGAGTCCAAACTATAGTACTATCGTTGCTAAGGCAGGTAGACAGCATTCCATGTGTAAACATAACAAACAAGCATTCATAAGCCACGTATAACATGCATTAACGGTTAGCGTTCAAATAGTTTGAGTAGTGTGATAGTTGTAGTTTGAATATTCGGAACGTATGTAACACCCAAAAGTGCTTAAAGCAAAAAGGGGATTGAGTATACTCACAGCGATTAATGGATTGAAGGGAGCGCTTAGCGAGTACGGTTAGCCTGAATAGATTTGGTAGCATAACGATAAGTGAAATGTAAAACGGAAAACAAGTGTTGGAGGGTCGGACAGCTGGTTGATCGGGCGGTAGTTCGATCGGACGGCTGACCATTCGGTTGACAGTCCGTTGTCCGGTCGGTCGGTAGGCCGATCGGATGGCTGTTCGAGTGGATTGTTTCTTCCTATAAGAAGTATGTGTTTGTGTATGATGGCTTGACTTTTGAAGTTTTTGTTGTAGCATTTGAAAACATTGAAGTACCTTTACTTTTCAGGTCGGTCGATCGGACGACTGTTCGATCGCCCGGCAACCCGATCGGTTAGGCATTCAAATGAATTGCAATGTCTAGTCTTTGGATCGGACAGTTGTTCGATCGGATAGGTGTTCGATCGAACAGGTCAACTAGTCAAAGACCTTAAACGAAATGTAAGGTATGGTGCAGTGGATCGGATAGTTGATCGATCGAATAACACAACTACTGTTCGATCGGACAACAGGGTGTCACCTGATCAGACGGCTGTTCGATCGGGTGGCACTTCTAGTGCATTGAACTCGTTGAAAAATCGATTAAGTATTGAAGCATAATATCTCATGATCCGAAGAGTAATCCGATCGGACAGTAGTTCGATCGAACGACAGTTCGTTCAATACTAGTCTTCAAAATAGGTTAGTTGATTGTGTGGGACCATGTGTTAACCGATCGGCTGGACGGTTGATCGGCTGACTATCCGATCGGCTGGCTGTCCGTTCGGTCAGCAGTCCGATCAGTCAGCTTTCTGACCTGATCAGCCTATTCGTCTAACACTTGGCTGTTCTGGTTTGTTTGTCGTTATATCGAGGTATTTTGACAACGAGTCGAACCATCGAACCCTCGTTCTTATTTGGTTCCCTTGGTCGGACAGGAATCACCCAAGTCCGGTCGGTGGACTGTTCGGAACGGATTTTAACGTTCAACCCGAAATCGGTTAACCTCGTGGATAGAATCCGGATCTTGAGCCATCTAACCACCGAAGTGACTTGTAAGCCGGCTCAGTGTCTGTTTCTACGGGTTTCGAAGTTATTGAGTGAAAAAGGGTTGAAAGAAAGTTGGAAAATCCATCTTTCAATCCTTTTCACCGTGTATATGTTTAGATCTATGAAAGATCCTTGTTTGTTTATGTGGAAATCGGTTAGATCCAAGCTATTCTTGGTGGATTGAGGCCAAATCATGAAGTTCTTCAAGAACCCATGATGACATCATCCTAGAACACTTGATTCTTGATGATTTCACGGTTAAAAGTTAAGACTTGAAAGATAGAAAGGTGTAGGAGTGTGTATAGATTAAGAAAGTACAAGAATTAGGACGAAAACTTACCGGAATCGAGAGAAATCTGCGAAAGGATGAGCTGAGCGTGCTGGTCGGTCAGAGGTTTCCAAAAGTGGAAAGAATGACAATGACAGGGGTATTTATAGGATGCCAAAAGGGGTAAGTGCTGGCCGATCGGTCAGGCAGCTCGATCGGACAGCCTGTCCGATCGGACATCAGTCCGTTCGGCTGGGAGCCTGATCGATCAGTCGCACCTTTCGAGTGTTTTGCGCGATGATTTTTGATATTTCGATTTCGATTGCGAGCGGCACGACACGATAGGGTTTCCTAGTCAAATTACTTTTAGTCCCAAACACTCATATCTCGCATAATCTATTTTCCACCAATTATCATAGTTCGTTCACGATTCGAGTTCGATTGCATTTCGAGTTAGATTTCGAGTTTCAATTGAGTTTGCTTTATTATCTCCACACAACATAAATAAACATGCACAGGTAACATGTAAGGCACACACACATGTATAATAACAAGTACAATTCGTAGCTCGAGTTGCGATTAGAAGTCGATTCGATTAGCATAGCTTGATTATTGATTAGTTAACTTTATCGCATTGTTACTTCCTATAATTCACAGTCGTCAGTCGATTGAATAGCGATTAACATACGTCGATTATTGTCATTAACAACACTTACTCCACATAATACGAATTAAATAAAGAAATTTCTACGAGTCAAGTTGCGCGAAATCGGTCGTTGACTTAGACCTTGACTTTGACTTTGACTTGAAAACACGGGGTGTTACATGTGGAGTATCTATTAATAATCGCTATTCGACCGCTATTTAAATCGCATGCTTATCGCTAATCGCTATCGCAATCATAACTCGAATTATGTGTTCTGGATATTGTTTTAAGTGTGTGTGCCTTTATGTGTTACTTGTGCATGTATTGTTTATGTTGAGGTGTTTAATCACAATCGCAATCGCAATTCTATCGCATCACAATCTAATCGCAAACGCTAAACGCAAGTTATTTATAGTGATTGTATGTTAGATATAGTAGTTAAGTTATTTGTGTAACTATTGGATAATACTATCGCATCGCTCACTCGAAACGCCTCGCAAAACCCCACGCACGAAACGAAACGCCGAAACTCAACCGTCGGAGCCACTCGATCGAGTGACCACTCGATCGGATTGCCATCCAATTGGGTTGCCATCCGATCGGAGTGTCATCCGATCAGTGACCCACTCGACCCTTCAACCCTTTCCATTTTGGGAAACCCTATAAATACCCCTCCTGTCACATCATTTGTGATGTGACAGCTCCTCTGCTCGACCAGCCCACTCAAGCACTCTTTTCTCTCGATTTCTCACGATTCTTGTAAGTTTCCAACCTAAATCTTGTACTTCTATGAGCTACACACACTCCTTCATCTTTTTCACCTTTGAATCTTAACTTTTAACCGTGAAATCACGGATTTGAGGTGTTCTAGGGTGATGTCATCATGGAGTTCTTGTGAACTTCAAGGTTTGGCTTCATTCCACCAAGAACAACTTAGATCTGAAGGATTTCCACAAGATTAAATGATGTTTTCGCATAGATCTACACATATTCATGGTTGAAAGGATTGAAAGAAGGTTTTCTAACTTTCTTTCAACTCTTTTACACTCAAAACCGATAGAATCGGAGCTCGTTCTGATCTTCTACTCTTTCTTAGTGATGGGTTAGTCCAAGATCTGAATTCTATCCAAGAGACAACTGATGTCGGGTTAAACATGAACAACCGTCTCGAACCGTGAACTGGTAGGACTAGGTTGGTTCCTGTTCGATCGGATCACTTAGGTCATGATGGGGTTCCTGTTGTTCAGCACGTTATCACACCGTCTCGATCAAAACTGCAAAACTTTCAAAACAATCAAGTGTCAAAGACGATCAGGCCGTTGGGACGGGTTGCCGTCTGATCAGATTGTTGTCCGATCGGACTGCCATCCGATCGGACAGCCATCCGACCGGCTTGCACTTGGTTCCCCACCTAAACTTATATTTTCAACTTTTCAAAGATCTGAACGTCGAACGGATTGTCGTCCGATCGGATAGCCATCCGATCGAACAACCATCCGACCATGTGATGTTTGGAACTTCAACACTTAACAACTTTCAACATGTTCAATGCATAACCAGTTCTAACGGATTGCCACCCGATCGGTAGACCATCCGATCGAGTGACAATCCTGTTGTGAACTTGTTCTCACTAAGTGTCCCACCAATCGGATCGTTATCTGATCGAACGACCGTTCGGTCGATCGACCTGAAGGGTAGAGATACTTCTCTGTTTTCAAAATGCTACAATGAAAACTTCAAAGCCATCATACACAAGCATATCCTTACCAAACAAGATGTCAATCCAATCGAATGGCCATCCGATCGGATTACCACCTGATACTTGGTTACTTTATACCGTTTAACGCGCCGCTTATCGTTTATGCTATCGTTAACTGTTCAGGCTAATCTCTCTCAGCGCTCCCTTCAATCCAAGAGAGTGTTTACTTCTTAAACACAATCTGTGAGTATACTCGACCCCGTTTTGCTTTATGCACTTTTGGGTGTTACATACGTTACCTATATGCAAATCACATCGATCACACAACGCAAACACTATTTATACGCTGACCGTTATTGCATGTTACTTGTTACTCGATGAATGCTCGTATATTATGTTAACACAGTGATTGTTGCCTGACGCCTTAGCAACGATAGTACTATTTGTTTGGACTCAACACCTGTCGTGGACGGGGGTTGTTAAGGTTACCTCTTCACGTGTCACAGTGGTGATATGTGTTGCGCATTCTACAACTCGCAGTCTAGTCTGTGCATATTTCATTGTCGATAACTTACTAGCTTCGCACTATACATGTTACATACTGGTTATGCGTAAACTATTTCGAACTCTATTATGCTATATCAAACTTGTATGCTCACCTTTACACTATATGTATTGACCTCTATTTTAACGTATGTGACAGGTGCTTAGGATGCTGTGCTTTATCTGATTTGTGGAATCAAGTAGGATGGGGTCTAGAAACAAAGACAATTTATCTATTTGAATCTGAGTTATCGGGACATGTTTTGTTTTGAGAATATTTATGTCTGTAATAATTAGATTACTTGATGGGTTATGGTATGGGACATAATATTAACTATTCGGTAATTTAGTCGTTATGGAATTTCTCTTGACAATCTGTTTCGCTCAGTGCCATGCCCCGATGTTTCCGTCATCGGTTGGGGTGTGACAATTAGTAAATGATTATTTGGAATAGGAAAGAGTAAATTACAAAAATCGTCCTTTATGTATGTCACTTATTGCAAACTGTGTCCTTTATCTTTAATAATTACAGAAAACGTACTCGATGTTTGCAAACTCTTGCAAGTTATGTCCTTTAGCCCTAACTCGGTTAATTTTTTGTGGTTAAATCTGACAAAATCGACCCCACATGAGGGTATTTTGGTCATTTACTCTCATATGGAGGTCCATTTGGTCAGATTTAACCACAAAAATACCCTCATGTGGGGTCCATTTGGTCAGATTTAACCATAAAAATTAATTGAGTTAGGGCTAAATGACATAACTTGTAAGGGTTTGCAAACATCGAGTACGTTTTCTGTAATTATTGAAGACAAAGGACACAGTTTGTAATAAGTGACATACATAAAGGACGATTTTTGTAATTTACTTAATAGGAAATGATTAAAAGGTAACAAACATATCCTGTGAAATAAATCTCAGAATGGATAAAACCTTTGATAAAATAATATGTGAAGAAATTTGAATCGTAAAGACGGGTTTAAGTGACAATTTGAAAGACTTTGATTTTAAAACTTTGTCGTAACTATAAAGATAAGGACAAGAATTGAGAATGTTTTAGTTTAAGTCACGTATGTTGGATCAGTTACCAGTGACAAGTAACAAGTTGTACCCACTTTCTTATAACGGGTAGATTTCACTTATGTTTTTTTTTCTAATGGGTCAAACGATTAAATTAAATAACACATTGTTGATCAACCAAGGTTTATTCTGGACTAGGAGCTTGGACTTGTTCTTGTTGCCTACTATTCGGATACTCAATTTGATCAAGCTAGATGATGCAATAAAATTCGGGTTAGCACTTTCTGATAAAAAAGAAAAAAACTGTTGATGTCAATGTTTTAGCTAAAGCCTTAGTTGGTAAAAAGATGAGGTGCATATGTAAATTATGTTTATAACATGTCTCCTATATTGTTTTATTCAAAGACTTATTTGGTTTTCGGTCGAAGGGTATGGGAATTATTCCACGGTTACTTTCAAACCCATGCCCATAGTGCTTCCTCGCTACAAACCAAACACTACCAAATTATATTATTATAACTACTAGGTTAGAACCCCGTGTAATACACGGGTTAAATAAATGTATTTTTATATATTAAATAATAAAAAATATCTTTAAAAACCTCGTTTATTACACGGGTTGAATAAATAGGGTTAAATAAATGTAATTTTATATATCAAATAATAAAAAATATCTTTAAAAACCTCATTTATTACACGGGTTGAATAAATGTAATTTTATATACCAAATAATAAAACAATATATCTTTAAAAATCTCATTTATTACATATGTTGAATAAATGTAATTTTATATATTAAATAATAAAAAAGTTATATCTTTACGAACCCCGTGTATTGTATGTATTGAGTAAATTTAATTTTATATATTAAATAATGAAAAAGTTACATTTTTAGGAAACTCATGTATTATATGGTTGAGCACATGTAATTTTATATACCACTCAATAAAAAGTTATATCTTGTTATATCTTTATGTATCCTGTGTATTATAAAACTTTTGGACTAAACTGACAAAATTGTCCAAACCACAGGGACTAAAATGACATTTAACTCTTTACATTATATTAATTTATATTTAGTGTACTTTTTTTTGTTAATTTGAAGATAATTAAGTTTGAAATCTAATAAATATTTTAAAAGACTATATTATCTTCTACACGAATTGTTTAAATTTATATTAAATTTTATTTTATAATTATCTTTTAATTAACATTAATTATAATTAAGTAGGAGATAAAGACGAGAAAACTAAAAAATAGATGGCTTCATTAAATGACACGTGTCCAAAAGTTGGTTTCTTTTATTATATAACATAGATTGTTGAAGAGGTCAGATTAGTTCCATAATACCCATATGCCCCTATTTGGCCAGGTCAACCCGGGATGCTTTTAGCCGCAAAAGTTGTTATGCCAATACGCATTCTTTTTTTTTTTAACGGCCAATGAATCTTCCAAATGGGTTACTGGCGAAATTCTCTACATCGGGATATACTCGCCTCCGAACCGGGGAAACCCTCACCTAAGGCCGAAGCCCGTGAACACTCGCCCGAAGGCACGACAGTGCGATGAGATAAAACCCGCCCAGTTCAATGATCGAACTAGCGAGCGCCGCCTATTCGCCTAGTCTCTCATCATCACCAAGTGCTGTCAAAACTAAATGGTAGAGGCGGGAATCGAACCTGAGTCACTTGGAACACCACATCTCTCTCTTACCCCAGCTCATTGGCATGTCAATACGCATTCTGTCTTTTTTTTTTTCTCCCGTTGTGATTAATTAATTGGGCCAATTTGCATTCCATAAATTAGGAACATTTTTGTGCATAAAGTGTTATACCTCATGTTTTTTGGGGCTTTTCAAAAAAAAAAATGATTTTTTAACTTTAACTCAAAAGCTTTTTATATTTTGCAATTTTAACCCACATAATTTTTTTTTTCATTTTTAACTCAAAAGTTTCATTATTTTCAATTTCGCCTCACAATATTTTTACCTCCAACTTTGGTCCCCTTTACTTTTCATCTTTCGCAAATTTTCGTTTTACGTTTCGTTCTAAATTTTGCGAGTTAAGACGGCGTGACGTGCGTGTGTTGTTTAACGTTTTTTTTTGTTTCGTATAAAGTTATGTGAGTTAACACGACGCAACATGCATGTGTGGTTCAATGTTTTACATTTTTTTTCGTTTGATAAGTTCGTCACAACGCACGGATCTTGGATCGACTCAGTGTTGGTAGTCGCTAACGATGGTGTGGCATTAGTGCTATTTGACATAGTTTTACGCCCCCACCGGCCACCGCAACGCGGGAAGCTTAAATCTAGTTATTCATTAAAAAAACAAAATGTGTATACTTGTATGCAGAATCAAATAGATGAAAGACCCTCACATATAAGTACACATTAAAAGCCAATAAAATAGATGTATGACAATAAACATTAATACTAAAACCATAATTGGTGAGACTTGTGCTTGATTTTGTTTGACTTGTATGTTTCATTGTGGCTAAGCCTATTCAAATGTGGACAAAAAATAGAATGTGTATACCCCTTTCATAATCTAACCAAACAGTTTCTTCAGTTTGAACCTATAAATAGAACCATCACTAGCCATCCATCTCCATCACCTGAAGCACTCTCAAATTAACATCTTTAAGCCTTGAAAATTAAAAATCATGGGTGTCTTGACATATACCGATGAGCAGACTTCACCCGTCGCCCCGGCCAGAATTTTCAAGGCCTCAATTCTTGACTCGCACATTTTAATGCCGAAACTCTTGCCAGATGCTATTAAAAGCATTGAACTTATCAAAGGTGACGGTGGGGCCGGAAGCATTAAGCAGATTAACTTTGCAGGAGGTAAAGTAATATTTATTTAGTTTAACTAACTTTGTGATTTGACGTGTTTGAGATAAACAAGCTCCAGATTAATGCTTTCATAAGTAAATTGGTCAAAATTGTCACGTGGGCATATGTGTTTTCTTGTTTTTTTTTCTTGTTTAATTAAAAATTTTGTATGTAGGTTTTGCGAAGCATCAAGTCGATGAAGTGGATGAGAAGACATTCACTTACAAGTACACTTTGATTGAAGGAAACGGCATATCAGACAAGATTGAAAAGGTGTCTTATGATATTAAGTTTGAGGGTTCAGCCGATGGTGGCAGCATCTCCAAAATGACAACAACTATCTACACACATGGTGATTTTGAGATCAAGGATGAAGAGCTAAAGGCGGGCAAAGAAAAGGTTTTGGGGCTTTACAAGGTTGTGGAAGCCTACCTCCTCAAAAACTCGGATGCATATGTTTAAAGATCCGCAAGTTAATTTCATGTTGTACCCATGTTTGCCCTTTTGTGTTTCTCGTCGTTTTCTTTTTTTTTGAATAAAGATTACATCATCAATAAAGTTTGAGACTCAAAAAAGAACCTTGCAGCCTTAGCTAATCTAACAAAAGAAAGATTCATTGGACCAACAAGAAAATGTATACATATCAGTATATTGAATCAACACTCGATAAATGAGTCGGTTCTGCTTTTGAAATGAGCTCTTCGTGTTTTGTTGTGATGGATAATTATTTGATCATTCCCGGTGAGCATAAAGATCTGGTCCAATACATTCGGCACTGACAGTTCTTAGCTTGTTCTTTGACACTTGATCCACTGCTAAAACTGTTTCATGGAAAAGGAAAAAAAATAAATTCCGTTGCCGGGACTTGAACCCGGGTCTCTCGGGTGAGAGCCGAGTATCCTAACCAACTAGACTACAACGGATTGTTGTTTGTTGTGTTAAAGTATTGTCATTTAAAAGACTATTCTTTTATTATTAAATGATTAATTGGAGTTAAAATGATCAAAAGCTAACAAACATATCCTATGAAAGAAATCTCAAAATGGAAAAATATCTGATAAAACAATATGTGAAGAAAGTTGACTCGTAAAGACGTGTTTAAGTTTGGAAAGACTTTGATGATCTTGTAACTTTAAAGCCAAGTCGTGAACACGTAAATTGAAGTTCCGTTTGTTGGATTCAGTTACAAGTGACAAGTTTTACCCACTTACTTAAAATGGGTAGTTCAGACTTATGTTTTCTCTCCAATGGGTCAAAAGATTAACGGCTAAAATTGGTTATAAGTGACGCAATGTTGATTAGCTAACGAAAAGTGATGCCCTAATTACTTTATAGTAATTATACAAATTCGACATTGTCCATTTATCTTTTCTACGAGAATAACAATATTAACTAGAAGCTCTCACAAGGCCGTATTCGTTAAGGATCTTGAATCTCACCAAGGCTTATTCTGAACTAGAAAAAGTGGTTTTTCTGTTAGTTTTGATATTTACGGTTAAAAGTCTGTCTAAGGTAATTGGAAGTCTGGAACAACATTCTTCCTAATCTCAAATGTTGTATTCATTTTTGGAAGAACGGTGATCAGATGGTAATGAAGTTTTAAAATGGGATAACAAGTCAAAATGGGACCGAGTCACACAAGGTAACTTTGTTTAAATTGTGTTTGGGTCAAAAGATGGTAATTTTGTTCAAAACGGGTTGGGTTGACACCTCTTAATTATTGTGCAGAAAAGCTTGTGATGTTGACCTCGTGCCGCTTCTCCACACTATAGTTAATCTTGTAAGGGAGACGAAGCTAGATGATGAAATAAAATCCGGGTTAGCACTTCTGATAAATAAAAAAAAACGTTGATGTCAATGTTTTAGATAAAGCCTTAGCTAGTAAAAAGATGAGGTGTATATACTATATGATCCAAGTAGAAGTGACCAAAAGAACACCTAAATGTGTCTATCATTCATAAAAAACAAATATAAGTGTACACTTGTATGCAGGATCAAATAGATGAAAGACCCTCACATATAACTACACATTAAAAGCCAACAAAATGGATGTATGACAATAAACATTATAACTAAAACCACAATTGGTGAGACTTGTGCTTAATTTTGTTTGATTTAAGTGGTTCTTTGAGGCTAAAGCCCATTTCAAATGTGGACAAAAAATAGAATGTGTATACCCCTTTCATAATCTAACCAAACAGAACAGTTGCTTCAATTGGAACCTATAAATACAACCATCATCAACCATCCATCTCCATCACCTGAAGCACTCTCAAAGTAACATCTTTTAACCTTGAAAATTAAAAATCATGGGTGTCTTGACATATACCGATGAGCACACTTCACCCGTCGCCCCGGCCAGAATTTTCAAGGCCTCAATTCTCGACTCGCACGTTTTAATGCCAAAACTCTTGCCAGATGCTATTAAAAGCATCCAACTTATCAAAGGTGACGGTGGGCCCGGAAGCATTAAGCAGATAAACTTTGTTGGAGGTAAAGTAATATTTATCTCATTTAACTAATTTTGTGGTTTGACACGTTTGAGATAACACAACCCAGATTAACACATTCATAAGTAAATTGGTCAAAATTGTCACATGGGCCTTAAATACTAAATTTCTATATGTATCTTCTTGTATGCAGGTTTTGCGAAGCACCAAATAGATGAAGTGGATGAGAAGACATTCACTTACAAGTACACTTTGATCGAAGGAAACGGTATATCAGACAAGATTGAAAAGGTGTCTTATGATATTAAGTTTGAGGGTTCGGCCAATGGTGGCAGCATCTCCAAAATGACGACAACTATCTACACACATGGTGATTTTGAGATCAATGAAGAAGAGCTAAAGGCAGGCAAAGAAAAGGTTTTGGGGCTGTACAAGGTTGTGGAAGCCTACCTCCTTAAAAACCCGGATGCATATGTTTAAAGATCCGCATTTTAACTTGGTGCCGTACCCATGTTTGTCCCTTCTATGTTTCGCGTTGTTTTCTTTTCGTTGAATAAAGATTACATCATCAATAAAGTTTGAGACTCAAAAAATGAATCTTGCAGCCTTAACTAATCTAACAAAAGAAAATAAGAAAATGTATACATATCAGTATATCGAATCAACACTCGATGGTTCTGCTTTGAAATGAGCTCTTCGTGTTATGTTTTGATCGATCATTATATGACCGTTCCCGGTGGGCATTAAGATCTGGTTCAACGCACTCGGCAGTGACGGTTCTTAGCCAGTTCTTTGAAAACTTGATCAACTGCTAAAATTGTTTTATGTTAAAAAAAAAGGAGTTTCCGTTGCCGGGACTTGAACCCGGGTCTCTCGGGTGAGAGCCGAGTATCCTAACCAACTAGACTACAACGGATGATATGTTATAATATAGACTAAAATGTTTAACACTAAGATAAAACATTTTAAAGATACTAACGTATTTATAATATAAACAAACATATCCCATGAATTATTTTATACCATAAATCTAGAAACTGATAAAGCAGCTGATACAATGAGTAACCATAAAAAGCCGGGTCAAACGGTTAAACTCGTAGCGATTTGTACCCATTTGTTTCATGTTGAATTTTAATACTCAAACAGGCTATAAGTGTAACAATGTTGATCAACTATTGAAAAACAAATGCACTAATAACTAATTAAACAAATATGACATAACAATAATACAGTATCAACTAGCATTGAAGATTTCACCAAGGCCACCGTCGTTAAAAATCTTGAATCTCGCAAATCAGAAGCATTCCCCGAGGCTTGCACTCGGTCTAATTGCCACCTATTTGGCCGTCCTCTCGGCTGCGTTTGAACCGCTAGCATAATTGATTTGATCAAAGAAGAGCTTACATCTGGTGAGTGCCTTTTTGGTGGAGTTTTGGGCTAAATCATATTGCAGAATCTCTTAGCATACTTGAGGCGTTCTTGACTCCTTAAACCATTCCACGAACCTGTAGTTGCAAACAATTCTTGTAAATATGCACAAAAAAAAGAGAGAGAGAGCAATGCACATCATAAAAATGTGTGCCCAATATTGCAAAATATGGTCCATAGCATAAAAATGTGTGCCCAATATTGCAAAATATGGTCCATAGTTGTCGATAGCGAATAGCGACAAGGCACCTATAGGCTACGTAGCGAATAGCGACAAATAGCGACGGCTATTTTATAAATAGCGATTACACTAGAAAAAGAATTGTGAAAATTTTTATAGGTATATTACATCAAAATACCCTTGTATATATGCTATTTTACATGTATATTTAACAAAACCCTATAAATCCAGCTATTTTATAACTATATCTAATTGCTATTTACATCCAAAAAAAATACCTAACTGTCGCTAAATACGCTATTGGTCGCTATGACCCATATAGCGACACTTGGTTGCATGGCTACATAGCGAGCTATAGTGGTCGCTATAGCCGCTATTGACAACTATGCATATAGGCATCATGTTTTGGACTTAGGCATGATGTTTTGGGTTGTTTTGGCAAGAAAAACACCAAACAATAGTTGTTAATGGCGAATAGCGACAAATAGCGATAAGCGGGCGGCTATTTTACAAATAGCAATAAATAGCGGGCGGCTATTTTACAAATAGCGATACACCAAAAAAAAATCTAATTTTATACGTATAGTATATCAAAATACCCTTTGTATATACTATTTACGTTTATATTTAACAAAAACTTAAAATCCAGCTATTTTATAGTTATATTGAATTGCTATTTATATTTAAAAAAACAAATAACTAAATAAAGTGCCGCTATTCTCGCTATCCATCGCTACAACCCAAATAGCGACACTGGACCTATATGCTACGTAGAGCACTATAGCGATCGCTACTTACGCCCCGCTTGCGGTATGCTCATATAATGTATATATGCGTGGGCGCTCGGGGGGCAAAAGTGAAAGTGCACTAATTTTAACGTTATTTTACTAATTTCGTGAAAATAACGTTAAAAGAGGGGGATGGTTAATCATGCATCATGTGGTGGCGTTGATAGCCAAAAGACAAGGGGGTACATGCACTAATCAGCGTTTGTCTCAATTGCTGAGTGTTATGTGCCTTATGTCCAAGGCTTGATGCAAAACCACAATCGAGCCGGGGGTCTCATTGGAAGCAGCCTCTCTATTCCTACGGGGTAGAGGTAAGGCTGTCTACATCTCACCCTCCTCAGACCCTACCTTAGCTTTGCTATTGGTGGGATATACTGAGTATGATGATGATGATGATGATGATAATGAAGTTTTAAAAGTCAAATCACTTATTTTAGGGGCGGAAATATGGGCTTGGGTAACAAGTCAAAATGGTTTAGGGTCAAAAAAGGTAATTTTGTTCAAAACGGGTCGGATTGTCACCTAATGTAAAACATGGTTTGTGCCTACAAGGCTACAAACTTGGGATTTTGTAAAGGAAAGCAAGTTAGATGATGAAATCAAATCTTGACTAGCATTTTCTAATAAAAAAACCATTGAACTCAATGTTTTCGCTAAAGCCTTACCTGGTTAAAAACAAGATGAAGTGTATGATGTGTACCATTTTAGAGATGAGAAAATTAGAGATAACAATTAACAAGGTAAAAATTAAAACTTAATTCATATCATTATTCATTCAGTTTTCAGAAAAATAAACGTTACATAATAGCCTACCCACACTCTAATGACCCACTGATGAAATAACAATGACCTGCTACTTTACTAATGACTACATGGACCATGTGGAATTGGAAAAGGGAAATGGCATGTATCAGTGTATATGTATATTTTGTTTATAAATCTGTTCCAAGTAGAAGTATGGGTAAAATAACAAGTCAAACAGTGTGAAAGCCAAAGCCAAAGTCTTGGAACTTGGAAGCATACGAGTAGTTTATATGTAGCATAGCTTATTGTGGATATTCATTATCAGGGTAAGGATCATTTCAGAACTCTAAATAATTGCGGAACTTTCAGAACTCCTGATAAACAATCATTTTATATATATTCTTTTATATTTAGGTTACTTTTATCATTTTTATATGCATTTTTATGATTACATACATATTAAGAATAATTTACATATTTATAATACCCAAATTATATATATGTGTAATACTTAATTACATATGTGTAAAAAAAACTAGTTTACATGTGTAATCATAAAATTACATAAAATAAAAATGATAAACTACTTTTAACATGTATGTAATCATAAAAATACATATACTAAATGATAAAAAATCCCTTAGATATAAAAATATATAAATAAAAATGATTACATACTAAGGAATTTTTTTATCATTTAGTATATGTATTTTTATGATTACATTAATAAAAATATAATAATTTGAACATTAATAAAAATGATAATGAACTTACAGAGTACATTAAGGAGAAGCAGACCCCCTTCGTCGGATTCAAAAATTCCGCATCAAAACTTCATCAACAAACAGGTCCACATCTAAACAAACAACACTCAAAATTGGTTGTAATCTAACTATCATCTTAACGGACTAACAACCCATCCAGTAATCGGATGTTGCCTCCGACTTCTAAACTTCCTATGAGAACCGCTTTGCAACCGTTCAAGAATCGAATACGTTATCGAATCCGGCGTTAGACCTTGTTCTTTAAGCTTCGCATACAAATCAACCGCTTCAGCCGTTCTCCCACATCTCTCTAAACAATCTAACAATATATTATACGTAACAATATTCGGATAACACCCTTCAGAAAGCATCTGATCAAACAAACTACAAGCCATTTCGACTTTATCCGACTTCCCAAAACACTCGATAAGCGTACTATACGTTACAACATCGGGATTCAACCCCTTTTCTTCCATCTCTCTAAACCTCATGTGGGCTTCGTCAACATCGCCGTTTTTCCCTAAACAGTTTATCAAAGAGTTATACGATATGATATCCGGCTTACAATCACTGTTCTCGAGCTCGTCGAATATATTAACCGCCTCGTCGACTCGTCCTGCTCTGCCGAAACTCGAGATCAAGATATTGTACGTGAAGATGTCTGGTAACGGGCCCTCTTTTTTCATCTTATCGAACAAATCTACAAGATGTGATATCTGTTTCGCTTTCCCAAGAGCAGTGAACACGGTGTTGTACATAATCGTATCAGAACTTATCTCCTTTTCGTGAATCTTACTTAACAGATCGATAGCTTCGACCATTTTACCCTCATTGCATAAGCTTTCGAGCATCGATAAATACGCATCCCGATCTCCCTTATCATGGAAACTCCACATGTAGCAAAATAACCGGTGAGCTTCACTCGCATGCCCTAATTTACTAAGTGTCCGAACAAGATACGCGTATATGCCCTTGTTCATGTACGTTTTCGACATTTCGATAACTTCATCAAGTCTACCAAGCTGCCCTTGCGAAACCAGAAGATTTAGAATGATACTGTAAGTAAATTCATTCGGTCTGCAATCGTTTTCAATCATTTTTGAGAAAAGATATATAGTTTTGTCAACCATCCTGCTCATAGCAAGCACCTGGATGATTGTGTTATAAGCAATTAAATTCGGAGTTATGCCCTTTGATACCATTTCTTGAAAGAATGCTATTGAATCATCAGACTTCTTATGTTTTCCAGTCATTCTGATCATAATTGTGTATGTATATTCGTCGGGTTCACAGTGCTTCCTCTTCATGTCTTCGAATACCTTGTTTGCCTGATCAACCTGCAAAGATCAATAGATCATACACTCAGTGGCGAATCTCTTTATCATTAACAAATTAACCCTTTGCAACTTACAAAACACTAACAATTGTAGCAAGTAGGAACTGCTTAATACTTAAAACACGAACATTTAACAATTAAGACTTAAAACACTAACAAATTCAGTATACTCTCTTTATCATTAACAAATTAACCCTTTGCAACTTACAAAACACTAACAATTGTAGCAAGTAGGAACTGCTTAATACTTAAAACACGAACATTTGTAGCAAGTAGGAACTGCTTAATACTTAAAACACGAACATTTAACAATTAAGACTTAAAACACTAATAGCAGTAATAAGAAGAAAGACGAATGGTAGAACTAAGAACAAAGATATTGATATCGGGAAAATCGGTGATATATCGGTGGGATATCGGTAATTTTAATATCATGCAAAATTTATATATATAGCAATTTAACACTAACAATTCAGTATACTCTCCTACCATTAACAAATTAACCTTTTGCAACTTGCAAAACACTAACAATTGTAGCAAGTAGGAACTTATATCCGGAAAATTGACTGATATTTCACCAGGGGACCGATAACCGATATTTTGCACTGATATATCACTGATATATCGGGATATTAACTACATAGGTTCATATAATCGGACCTTATCGTCTTTCGCAAGCGCATCAAGCAACATATTATACGCGAAAACATCCGGTTGATATCCTTTCCTCTTCATCTCATAATAAACCTCCAACGCCTTATTCGAATCGCGCGACCGTAACCGCGCTTGCAAAAGACACTTATAACTATACCTATTCATCCTAAGCTCCCACTGTTCAACCAACCGTAAACACCTCTCCAAATCCTCACCGTTAAACACTCCAATCAAAATATTAACGGTGGAGATGTTGCCACGCACGCGCAGCCGCTCCATCTCGTCAACAATCCGACGAACAGAGTCAATCCGGTCAACCGATGACGATTTTGATAAAATTAGAAGAATTCGATTGTACGTGAAGCAATCGTGACGGAAGTTACGGATCGAATTGGAACAAAACCGGAAGAATTGAAGTGCGATTGATGTGGAGTGTAACGATTTGAGGATTTCGGAGGCTTCGGAGACGGTTAGGGTTAGGGTTAGGGTTTGGAGGTATGAGGATAGGTCGGTGAACGGGTCTGCTGACGTGGATAATATGTTGACTGTTTTGCAGATGAGTTCACGGCGAGGTAACGGGTGGCCTTTAGGATCGAGGATTTGAGTGGTTGGGAGGTGGATTTTGACGGCGAGTGAACGGCCGTTATCCGTTTCGGTGATGACTCTGCCGCTGTACTTGGTGGCGTAGCCACGGCGGAGGAGGAGGCGGCGGACGGTGTTCATGATAACAGTATCACCACTTTCCGGCGGTTAGAACGGTGGCACTCTCGTTCTTTTTTTTCTTTTTTCTGGTTGTACCTGATTAGGCCCGTTATTGGGCCCAAAACCTAACATAATCTTTGGGCTAAGTGACAAGTGAGTATATCAAATTTATCAAAAACACTATACATATAGGAGAACCGGCCCGGAACCGGTTCCAGGTCCAACCCGATATATAGGAGAACCGGTTCAGGTTCAAAAAAACCCGGCGGTTCTTACCCGGTTCCATATTTTCTAATAATAAACGGGTCGTACCCGGTTCCTAACCCGTACCCGGTTCCTCCAGTACCCGGTCCCATTGTACCCGGTAATAAGTTACCATTAGAACCGGTTACTAGCCGTTAGGATCGATTTTGGGGGTTGCAAAACGTATTAAATGCCAAATATTACCGTTGGAACCGGTTTCTATCCGGTGAAACCGGTTACTAGCCGTTGTACCCGGTTACTAGCCGTTAGAACCGATTCCTATAAATTGTTTTCAAATTTCATTTGTTTAACTCACCAATCCTCTTATTCTTCTTATATCATTTTCTTCTACTTCTTGAAATACTTTTCTACAATGGCTTCAAAGAACTCTAAAACCACAAATTCCCCATCCGTCAACAATGTTCCTCAAGCTCAAACCGCTCCATGTGTTGTTGGAACATTATCACATAGTCGCAATATGGAAGTATGGTGCAATTGGGACTTGGTAGAAATGAGTGACGGCTCGCAAAAGGCCCAATGCAAACATTGTGGCGCCTTGTTAAGCAAGGACTCTAATTCCACGTTAACGAAGCATGCTAAGAAGTATTGTAAAGCTTTAAATGATTTGACACCCGGTCAAGTTCAACTCTCAAAAGATGCTACGATATTCCACTATGAACAAAAGATAGCTCGTGATAGGATGGCGAAGTTGGTAATTCAAAAAGCGTTGCCGTTTGGACATTTCGACGACCCCGATCTTACTAAGCTTATTAGGGAAACGCTTCAACCTCGCTACAAACATGTAAGTCGTCGTACTGTAAAACGTCATTGTTTAAATTTATGGGAAAATGCAAGAAAAGATTTAATTGTTTTTTTTTTTACTTTAAAAACTAGTGTAAACTTAACTAGTGATGTGTGGTCGGCTCCACACGGTTTACCCGAATCATATATTTTTGTCACCGCTCATTGGGTTGATGAAGCGTACGATTGCATTTGACGAGTTTCCTTCTCCTCGTACGGGAGAAAATATTTATAAAATTATAAATGCCACAATAATGAAATATTGTTTAGAGGATAAATTTTTTTTCAATATCATTTGATAATGCTTCAAACAACTCAAATGCAATCGACAAATTAAAGTTGAAGTACAAACCAATTGGTGATGGTGTTTTTTTCCACACACGGTGTGTTGCACATATTATTAACTTAGTTGTGCAAACCGGTTTAAAAGATAAATTTGTATCGGATTTTATTATAGCTTTTAGAGCTATGCTTCAAGATGTTTTCAAAAGTGGCAAAGAACGATACCAAGATTACAAAAATCTTTATAAAGATGTTAACCAAAAAATAATTGGACCTAGTTGGGATATTCCAACTCGGTGGAATTCAACTTGTCATATGTTTGAAATGGCATTAAAACAAATGGGAACTTTAAAATCGTTTCATACAAATTTAAGTGATGACTACCAAGTCGACCCGTTTCCCGACACGGCTTGGGCTAATATTCAAACACTAAGTAATTTTTTAAAAGTTTTCAAAACCTCAACAACTTTGATTTCGGGTATTTATTATCCCACAAGTTCTAAAGTTTTATCCGAATTGTATTTGATAACAACAAATTTTAAAAAGTTTGAAAATAAAAGTGACAAGTTGAGGAATATGATGAAACATATGATAGAAAAATTTTAAAAATATTTTTTGGATTTACCACCCGTTTTTCTTTGTGCCGCCACTTTAAACCCAATTTTAAACGTACCGGGTGTTGAAGCGTTAATTGAAGAAATTTATGACAAGTTGGATATGCAGGAGGAAGATCCAACATTGAAAGATAAAATGAAAAAATTATTCAACAACTATTTGTCAAAGCTTTATGATCATTATTTAAAAAAAATATGGGGAAAAACAACATAGCAATTTGTTTGCGTCTAGGTCGTCGGCCTCTAACGATGAAACAATTGGAGACCCGATCATAACCATGTTAAATGTCATTAGAGACGAAACGGCAAAGCAACAAAGGGGTAACGAACCATCAAGTGAACTCGGTCGATATAAAATATTTGATTATTCGTGTACTATGACCGCCGAGGAATATACCAACTTTGATATTTTAGCATGGTGGTAATCAAAAGAATCGGAATTCCCGATTCTAGCCACCATGGCTCGTGATATACTAACGGTCCAAGCTTCTACGGTAGCTTCGGAAAATGTCTTTTCTCTTAGTGGTAGGGTATTATCCATTCGAAGAACAAGACTAACATCGGAATCGCTAGAGATGGCAATTTTCCTAAAGGATCATTTGGATGCCATTGACCGTGTTCAACATAAATCGAGTCTAGAAGACGAAGTGGAGTTAGAGCACAAGATTATTGATGAAGAGGAGGAAGACGAAGTAGAGACTAATGATTCCGAAAATGATTGTACCGAAGTTCCCGCACCAAAGCGTAGCGCATGTGAAAGTGCCGCACCCGACACAAGCAAAAGGCAAAGGAAATAAACCGGTTACTGTATTAAATTTTGAACCGGGTTTTTTTTAATTCTGGAAACCGTTTACTGTAAACCGGTTACTGTAAACCGGTACTGTAGAATCGGTTACTGTTTAAGAACTTGATCTTGATGTGATTTATTAATGTGAGTTTTTTTTTATAACCCGTTACTAAAACACACCGTTTATTTATTTCAAAGGAACCGATTACATCATAACTAAACCAACCGAATACATCTTAACTTAACTAAACTTAACACACCTAACTTAACTAAACATAACACAATAACCTAAACTAAACATAACACACCCGACTTAACTAAACAAACCGGTTACATCAAACACCCTAAACATTTGAGGAACCGGTCCGGGATCCTTCACCCTTTTCGTTTTTCGCCTTGGTCACGAGGCAATGGCGTTCGGTGTGTTTCTTTAGCGTCGAGTTGGCGGCCGCTTTCATAAACTTTCTGTAACCCTTGCGACCTAGCCATCTCATGGTTATCGGTCATCAAACACAAATCGAAGTGCTTCCAAATAGTCGGGTTTCGTTTGGTTTCCAAATCCATCACAGCCTCGTCATTGCATGCCATTCTCTCTTCGTTTGATGAATTTTTGGAGTAGTAATTGAAGGTAATGAAGAATTGGGTAGTAATGGAAGTGAAGGATAAAAATTGGGGGTTTTATAGGAAAAAAACCAATTTTTTAATATTAAATCGGTTTCCAACGGTCTTATATCCGTTGGAACTGGTTCCAAACAGTGTTTTGCAGCTTTTTGATTTCAAATACCCGACAGACCCGGTTCCTAACTGTAAGGACATGCACGAAAATGACCTACAACGCTCCATAAGTCATAAACCAGACCCTTAGAACTAGGGGTGCAAAAGAGTCGAGCTACTCGTGAGCTACTCGAGCTCGGCTCGATAAAAAGCTCGAACGAGCCAAGCTTAAACGAGCTCGAGCCCGAGCCTAAAAACAAGCTCGTTTAGTAAACGAGCCCGAGCTTCGCTTATCGAGCTCGAGCCAGCTCGCGAGCCTAATCGAGCTTTCTGTTTATATATATTTTTTAATTAATATATTAAACATATATTTATATAATAATAATTACCATTTATATAAATATAAAAAATAACTAAATTATATGTATAATAATAATTATAACTAATATACATTAATTAATAAATACTAAACGAGTCGAGCCCTAGCAGAGCTCGAGCTTGAAAAATTACCTTCGAGCCGAGCTAGAGCTTTAGAAATAAAGCTCGAATCGTTTGCACCCCTACTTAGAACCCTAATTCTTATGAAAACTCAAGAGGATCCAATTTTATTAGTCAGTCGCGGGCCGCGAAAGACTAGGGTTAGGTCTTCGCGGGGCGCGACAGCCAGGCAAATCTCCGGATAACAATCAAGGCCTCGTGTTGCACACGTGGCAAGCTTAGGATATGACACGGCAGCCCTAGCCGTAGCTAGGGTGACCCTCGCGGGCCACGAAGGATTGCCCTTCGAATTTACGCGGGCCGCGAAGAACCTAAATTTCAGCTATAAATAGTTCGTGCATGGGCAGTTCACCTGTGCTCGTAAAATCCTTTCAAAAACGTCAAAATCAGCTTAAAATCGTGTGTTTGAGTGTCGAGACGCTGCTACGATCACAGGGTAATAACTCGATCACTGCTATGATACAATGTCCGATCGATTGAAACTGATCCGATGGATGTTTAAGTGCTGCCCGAATCCGGGCTATACTTTGTCATTCTTCGTGAGGGTTTTGATTTCGTGAAGTTATCGTAAATGTTGTATTAAGTTACTAACCTAGTTTCGTTGCATTGTTTAACTAGGTTACCAAGCTTAATCAGTAGGCATACTCTGTTTGCAATTTGAGTCATTCTGTTTTTATCAAAGTTGCTTTGTAAAACCCTAAATGTTTTTCAGTTATAAGTACAGTGATTAAGTCTTTGCAAATCTTTAATTACTGGCAGTAAGTGGGGGTATGTGCACATTACTACTGATTTATCACTTTTAGGTGGGCGAACCTAATTCGTGATATGTCCACAGTCATAGATCCGGTCGAGTGACAACTAGACCAGATAAGTAATAGATAGGAGCAAATGTAAAAACTCTTAATACTGTAATTTATAACAATGTGCCGTTTTGTACAAATTGAATGACTCGCCAGTATTTCCCCGCTGATAAAATTCTTTTTAAACATGTTTCAGGTGATTTACTGTGAACAAGGAAAAGTGTCGTGTAGCACTCCAGCTTGAATAATGTGGCTCAGTAAATAAATAAACATGTTTTTGTAATCAGGGGATTTCCCAGTGAAATTCCTTTATTGTAAATTACGGGGTTGTCCCGAAACTCGAAATAAAATAATTGGGTGTTTTCAGTTTAAACGATCCAGTTAAAAATTTCCGCTGCCAATTTATACACCAATACCACGGGTTTCTGTCCTACGACTTCTGAACCGTGTAAAACTGGGTCGGGGGCCATGACAGAATAAGGTGGTATCAGAGCCACTGATTTAAGCCAATTAAGTATTTGAAAAATACTTAAGTTTTTCCATTTGCCATTTTGTGATTCTGTGAAAAAAATTAAAATTTCAACAAATACAAATTTAATTTGGATTTTTGTGTATTTCTTCATGTGTGCTAACAGCATGAATGAACTGTCAGAGGCACTCCGAAACTTTACAATCCATACAACTGATATGGATACAACAGGAACCCAGTCCGGCTACCAGGCGGATTCCGAGGAGCCACTAGTATTTCAGGCCCAGCCTTAGGAGAAACCAAAACCTAAAAAGAGGAGGTGACTTCTGGACTGGAAATGCGGACGAAAGAAGAAGCCCGCTGCCCAGAAGGTGAAAAAGACGGAGGATCCGAAGGAAAAAGGAAAGGAAGTAGGGGAGAGCTCTGGTCAAGCCCAAGAGTTGCCACCTTGGGAAGAACTAGATAGAAAACTTGCAAACTGTGACCTCATCGGACTTGCTGACGAAACCCTTTTCAATTTTCCCGCCCAATCCGAACTTCCTATCAATTTGGAACCTGCTATTCCAGACCCAATTGTCAACCCTCAACCTTTTACAGGGCAGTTGGAAGAATGGTGGACGAGCGACTGGCATTTTTAAAATTTTATGAATAATCCAAATGTGTATTTTCCCCAGTTTGATCCTGAACCTGCACCTTTCCCACCTATGAGCTCGGAGAACGTTGCCGAATTACGCCGCTATGGCGAGGAACTGGTGGATGCGGGAAATCGGATTTGAGAAGTGGGGGAAAACATCACGTGGAAGTATGACGAGAGGGAGCGTCGGTTCTGAGAAGCAAGTTAACTGTAGTTAAAATTTTTTTGTATAATATTAGTATGTGAAAAATATATATATATATATATAGGGAGGGGCTCATGCGAGAACCACCCTTATTGTGAGAACCATGAGAACCAATGTGAACACAACCTAAAATAGCTAAAAAAACCTAAAAAAACCCTAAAACACCTAACCCCCACCCCCCCCACCCAAAAACCTAAACCCCCCACCCCCCCCCCCAAAACCTAAACCCCCCCCCCCCCAAGCTAAAAAAAACCTAAAAAAACCTAAAAAAAAACCTAACCCCACCCCCCCCCCCCAAAAAAAAGCCTAAACCCCCCTCCCCCACCCCCCAAAAACCTAAACCCCCTCCCCCCAAGCTAAAATGCTAAAAACTAAACCCCCAAAAAACCTAAAAAAATCTAAAAAAAATCTAAAAAAATCAAAAAAAAATCCAAAAATTTTTTTTTGATTTTTTTAATATTTTTTAGGTTAAAATCGCTACTTTTCGAAGCCAAAAAAAAATTTTTTTTTTTTTTTTTTTTAAAAAAAATTTAAAATTTTTTTTTTTTTTTTTTTTTTGGTTTGAAAAGTAGCGATTTTAACCTAAAAAATATTAAAAAAATCAAAAAAAAAATTTTTGTGTGATTTTTAGCTATTTTTATGCATTTTTGGTGTGTTCACATTGGTTCTCGCGGTTCTCGCAATAAGAGTTGGTTCTCACATGATCTTCTCCCTATATATATATAATAATATATATATATAATAATAATAATATAATATTGTATAATAATAATTAAAATAAAACCTTTGTAAAATAGATAGTGTGTATTGATGCATAAATATTATATAAATCTAAATGTCGCAAGGTCGACAATTTTGGCTATACGTGTTGACTTAATTATGTTGTGATTACCTTATTATGTTTAATTGCTATCCATTTTGTGACAATAATTTATATATATATATATATATATATATATATATATATATATATATATATATATATATATATATATATATATATATATATATATATATATATATATATATATATATATTTAATTATTCAGATGGAAAACGCAGTAAACCAACCGGCAACCGAAGTTAACCAATCTGAACAAAATAATGAAAACCATTTTCTCAATAGGCAAGATATAGAAAATATCGTTGCTCAGGGAATAGCCAACGCTATCCCTGCAATCGTCGATGCTGTTAAGAATCCTGCTGAACCTTCCCAAGCCAATCATAGAAAGCGCACCCGCGATGATAATTTCAGTAACAGTGTGAATGGAGGTGGTGATAATGATAATAATGTGGTTCAAGCCTCATTACTTAAGAAAATAAAAGTTGCAACACCTGGTTGCACTTACAAAGAATTTCTTGCCTGTAAGCCAATCGAATTTGCAGGCAATGAAGGGCGACCGCCGCACTGCGTTGGTTAGAAAAGACCGAAGCAATAAGTAAATGCGCCGAGGAAGATAGGGTTATGTATGCCTCCCACCTTTTCAAGGAAGAGGCGTTAGAATGGTGGAACACAGTGCTGCAAGCGAAGGGAAGTGACGTGGCTTACGCCATGAGTTGGGAGGAATTTAAGGAATTGGTGGAAAGAAAATTTTGTCCCTCCTACGAAAAGGAACAGATGACAAATAAGTTCCTGAACCACCGGATGGTAGACGTTGACAGTAGAGGGTATACTTCGAAATTTTTCGAGTATGCTAGAATTGTACCCACTCTGGCCTCGCCAGAACCGGGGCTTATTTTCTGCTATATTTGGGGATTAATTAGCGAGATTCATGATATAGTCAAAGCTGCGAGACCCCAAACAATTGACGATGCGGTCGAATTGGCCAACACTCTGACTGACGGACTGGTGCGCACAAGAGAAGAAAACAGGAAAAAGGAATTGGCCCAAAAGATTACCCAAGGTTTCCGTGGGGGTAATAACTTCAAGAAAAAGGGAACCGGACAATCCTCCACCGCTCCGGTTTTTAGTAACTGTAAAAAGAAGCATCTTGGAAAGTGCAAGGAATATTGCAATTTCTTCAATAGATCATGGCACCGAGAAGAAGAATGCAGGAGAAAGACGATGATCTGCTACAACTGTGGAGAAGTCAGGCATATTAAACCAAATTGCCCAAAATTGGTTAAGCCAGCTGACAACAGGCTAAAACTACTGAAGGCACTAATAAAAAGAATGCAAGAGCCTTTCAGCTAACTACACAAGAAGCAGATCTGATTCTGGATGTGATCGCTGGTACGTTCCCTGTACATGACGTTTATTCAAAAGTATTATTTGACTCTGGTGCAAACCAAAGTTTTATAAATACTTCATTTTGTCAAGCTCTTAACCTACCTTTAACCAAACTTAGGCATAGTTATACGATAGAAACGGCAAATGGAAATTTTGTTATTATAGATAAGGTTCTCCAAGAAGGAAAAATAGAACTCTCAGGACAAAAATTTTCTGCAAACCTTCTACCTATGAATTTAGCTGGATTCGATGTCGTATTAGGAATGGATTGGTTAGTATCCAACCATGCTCGAATCCTCTGTGATAAGAATTCCATAGAAATTCATACGTCAACAGGAGAAGTAATTCTGGTTACAGGGGAGAAGCCGCGTAAACCAATGAGATTCATTTCAGTAATGAAAATTGCTAGTTATGAAAGAAAACAAGGAATGGTGTATATAATTTCAGTGATCATTAACACTAAAAGCAGGGAACTTAAGGAAATCCCAGTAGTCTCAGAATACCCGGATGTATTTCCAGAAGTGCTACCTGGATTACCACCCGATAGGGAAGTAGAGTTTAGAATTCATCTAATTCCTGGAACTGCACCAATAGCTAAGGCTCCTTATCGGCTAGCACCCACCAAAATGTTAGAACTGAAGAAGCAGTTAGATGAATTATTAAGCAAAGGATTCATACAACCCAGTTCATCCCCTTAGGGAACACCTGTGTTGTTCATGAAAAAGAAGGATGGTTCGATGCGAATGTGTATCGATTATAGGGAATTGAAAAAGGTTACCGTTAAGAATCGATACCCATTACCTAGGATTGATGATCTTTTTTATCAACATCAGGGAGCTAGGTATTTTTCTAAGATAGATTTGTGCTCCGGCTATCATCAGTTGAAGGTACAGGAAGAAGACATACCTAAAACTGCTTTCAGGACTAGGTATGGACACTACGAGTTTACAGTCATGCCGTTTGGATTAACAAATGCTCCTGCAGCATTCATGGACATGATGAATAGGATCTGTAAGCCGTATTTGGATAAATTTGTAATTGTCTTCATCGAAGATATACTTATTTACTCCAAAAGCCAGGACGAGCATTGTGAGCACCTACATGCACTCTTAACTCTGTTAAGAAAGGAGAAGCTTTACGCCAAATTTTCGAAGTGTGAATTTTGGCTACAAGAAGTACAATTTCTAGGACACATGGTGAATCACAAAGGCATTCACGTAGATCCTTCCAAGATAGAAGCAATCACAAACTAGAAGGTCCCTCAATCAGCAACCGAAGTTAGAAGTTTTCTAGGATTAGTTGGGTACTATAAGCGCTTTATTAAGGACTTTTTTAAGATAGCCATTATAACAACCCTCCAAATTATTTTTCTAATACCCTAATATTTCCTAAAATACACCCGGTACGCGAAAACCGACCCCGAATACCTTTATTTTTATAAAAATTAAATAAAAACAAAATTTTAGGGGCGCTCGCGGGCCGCGTAGCCCTTGGCTACACCTTACGCGGGACGCGACAGCTATAAGGCCAGATCGCACCCGGTGTTGACATGTGTCAAACGCGTGTTGAACTTATTCGTGACCCGGATCACCTACACCTAGACCCCCTACTACGTGGGCCGCGAAGGCCTTAGCCTAACCTTACGCGGGCCGCGAGAAACTTGATTTCAGGCCCTATATAAGAGGGCATCGGGTTTTCGTTTTTCGTCGCTCAAATCTTTTATCTCTCAATGAATTTCTACGTAGTATAAGTAATACTCGGGTATTATATCCCCCTAATTAACGAAGTTCTGCTCCGTTGTAAGTATTATAACCCCAGTTACGTATTAGATACGCTGCCCGATTGATCCAAGGTTCCGTAACGACTGTCGTGGTTCTGCCCGACGTAGTTGTTAGAATACCATCTCGGGGAGGGTATAGTTAATATAAATAAAGGGTTATTATACTAACATATGTACATTTGTGTAAATTATAGATAAACACCAGGAACCCTTAAACGAAGTCTAAAACAACAATGTGAGTTTACCCTCTTTTTGTAAACCTTTTTGTAATTTGCTTTTACAAAACCTTAAATGTTTTACAATGTGATTAAGCAGTGATTGAGTCTTTGTAGTTCTTCAATTACTGCCGCTATGTTGGGGTTTTGTATACAAAATGTGGAACACGTTACAATTGGACAACGAGTTAGCCAATGTGTAATATGACCCACCAGTCAGGATTGACAGTACTGAATGAGTAATTGTGTAGAAATAAACATTGTGATCGCTCTCAATACTGTGTTAATTGATAAAACTTTTCTTGATTAAACTTGGATTCACTCACCAGTATTTCCACTTACATATGTTTTTAAAACGCATTTCAGGTAACACAATGTGACAGCCAATTAGGAAAAAGCTAGCTGAAGAGCACTGACGGCTTAGAAAAAAATGTGGCTATAAAAGTTACCTAAAAGACGATGTTTTAAATTCAATAAAATAGGGTTTATCCCTATAAACATATTATAATAAAGAAACTTAGGTTTTCCCCATGTGGTTATTAATATAAAATATGGTGGTTTTACTCTGATAAACATTTCCTAACTATGGTCCTGATGTAATTTCCGCTGCCAAATAAACAAAATGATACCACCACAAATGATGTTCGCGGCCGCCCGTTCCCGGGACAGATATGGGGGCGGGGGTTGCGACAGAAGGTGGTATCAGAGCTAAGCCACTGATTCAGCCACAGAAGTGTTCTGCTGACATCAATATATTATCTAAATTGTTAGGAAATTAATTATGAAAATACGTGTATATCTGTATTTTATGGTTATGTGTTATTTGACTATTTGTTAGTTTACAATATGAGTGATCAAGGACCCTCATACGTGTATCGTTAGTTTTCCGATTCACCTAGGAGTGAAGGTACTTCTTCTCAGCCTACCTTCTCTGGGTATTCAGCTGATCAAGAAGAAGGGATGTTTTCCTTTAAAGCTCAGTCTGAAGAGCCATTCCCTCAGAAAAAGAGAGGATGGTTCAGTAATGGAGCATTTGAGCGTAGGAAAAGAATGTGAAAGTTGCAACAGCAAAGAGTCCTAGCAGCCGCTAAGCGAGAGTCAGATGCCCATACACAGGATATGCTTAATAGAAGTTTAGCCAATTTTCATATCCTAGCAACAACTGTTGCTGACCCAAATCTGGAACAACTAGTAGCCCCACAACCCTTACCTTTAATTCCCACTCAGCCGATGGAGGTAGAAATGCATGATTTCAACCCTGAGGAAATACCTAGGATACCAACCCCTAATCCCTTAGACCCAAATTATGATCCATGGTTCGATGATCATAGGGATTATGTGCCACACTACCATCTAGACGATGAAACCTTGCCGAACTTAGCAGCGTATCCAGGTCTGGACCCTCTAGATCCCTACTACGACAACGATAAATACATTAGGGAGATTTTAGAGAATCCGTACCCTCGGGAGAATCCCATGCCCCAGTATCCAGAACCAGTACCAGCACTTGCACCCCCAATGAGTGTAGAAAATTTGCAAGAACTCCGTACTTTCGGAGAAGAAATCTTAGAGAGTAATGAGAGAATGAGGTATGTAGGAGAACAACTCGTCTGAAAATATGACGAGCGTCATATGGATTTCGGGAGGAATCCATATCCATGAAGGTGATAGTGGAGTTGGTAATAATAATAATATAATAATATATAATATGTTTGTATGAAAAAAAAATATAAATATATATAATATATATATATATATATATATATGTGTAATAATAAAAATCTATGTTGTAGTATAGACCACTTTGTGGTTAGTGATGCATAATAGTGATGTAATTTTTAATTCCAGTCTTAGTGTGTATTTGACGCATACTATAATAGAAAGAGTAAGTCGCAATGCTCGACGCTTTTGACCAATATGTGTATTGTGTGGTTGTTGCCTAAACTATTAATTATTCTGTGATATTAATAATTGGCAAATGTTTAAAATTCAGATGGCCGACCAAGTGAATCAAGAGAATCTGGATAATAACCCAGAAAACCAGAATGACAATAATCTGAATAACGATAATCCAAACAATGATAACAATGGAAATCAAGTGGACAACAGTTCCATCCAACATATAGTAGCACAAGGAATAATAGATGCGATGCCATATACTATTCAAACGGTTAGGGAAGCAGAAAATAAGAGTAAGCACGATAGCAAGCGACCCTCCGAACCTGAACACAGCGTGAACAATGGACCTGTACTTCAAATGCCCATTCCTAAAAAAAAGAAGAACCGTGTCTTACGGTTGTTCTTACAAATAATTCTGGTCTTGTAAACCAATGGAATTCTCGGGCAATGAAGGGGCCATTGCAACCCTACATTGGATAGAAAAGACTGAGGCAGTCTTAAGAATAAGCAAGTGCGCAGAAGAAGATAAGATAATGTTTGCTTCTAATCTGTTTAAGAATTCAGCATTAGAATGGTGGAACACTATCCTCCAGTCTAGAGGAAGTGATAGAATTTACAATATGGAATGGGAGGAGTTTAACAACATGGTAGAAAGGAAATTCTGCCCTCCTAATGAAAAAGAATAGATAGCAAACAAGTTCTTAAACCTTAGGATGACTGGTGTGGATAGTAAGGGGTACACTAAGTTATTCTTTGAATATGCTAGAATAGTGCCAACCCTTGCTTCTCCTGAACCAGTATTAATCTCCCGTTACATCTGGGGATTAATTGGGGAAATAAGACATGTAGTCAAGGCAGCTTGACCCCAAACCATAGAAGAAGCTGTAGAACTAGCCAACACCTTGACAGATGAATTAGTCCGTACACGAGAAGAAGATCAAAGAAGGAACCTAACCCAGAAGCTTACACAAGAATTTCGTTCTGGAAATTTTAACCGTGGGAAAAATGTAGGCTCTACCTCTGCACCCTACTGTAAGAATTGCAAAAGGAAGCATTCAGGAAGATGCTCCATATACTGTAACTTATGCAAAATATCGGGACACAAGGAGGAAGATTGCAGGAAAAAGATTAGCAACAGGATATGCTACAATTGCGGAGAACAATGTCATATCAAGCCAAACTGTCCAAAGCTAGCTCCAGCTATGAATAACAAGAATGCCAAAAATGCCAGAGCATTTGTTCTAACTGCAGAAGAAGCAAAGATGATCCCGGATGTGATCACTGGTATGTTTTTAGTTAATGATATTTTTGCAAAAGTATTATTTGACTCTGGTGCAAACCAAAGTTTTATTAATACTTCATTTTGCAAATTTCTCAACCAATCATTAACTAAACTTCCACAAGAATGTTTAGTAGAGACAGCGAATGGGGAAACCATTAAGATTCCTGAAATCTTACAGGGAGCAAGAATAGAAATTTTAAATCAGAAATTTATTGCAAACCTCTACCCCATGAATCTGGCAGGATTTGATGTTGTATTAGGAATGGATTGGTTAATAGCCAATAAAGCCAATTTTTTGTGTGATCAAAAGTCAATTCAAGTAAATTCACCAAGGGGTGAAAATATCACAATTAAAGGATATAAAACCTCTAGATCCACTAAATTCATCTCTGTGATGAAAACAGCAAGTTACATAAGAAAAGGATCATTAGTATATTTGATTTCTATAATCACTAACACTAAAGGAAAAGAATTAAAAGATATTCCAGTAGTATCCCAGTTTTCAGATGTATTTCCAGAAGAGCTACCAGGACAACCTCCAAATAGAGAAGTTGAATTCAGAATCCATTTAATACCAGGGACAACACCAATTGCCAAAGCACCTTACCGTTTGGCACCTGCAGAAATGCAAGAACTAAAGAAACAATTAGATGAATTGTTAGAGAAAGGATTTATACAACCAAGTTCGTCACCATGGGGAGCACCAATCTTATTTGTTAAAAAGAAGGACGGATCAATGCGTATGTGCATTGACTACCGTGAATTGAATAAGGTCACGATTAAGAATCGGTATCCATTACCAAGAATAGATGATCTGTTTGATCAGTTGCAAGGAGCACGATTTTTCTCAAAAATCGATTTAAGGTCAGGATATCATCAATTAAAGGTACAGGAAGAGGACATTCCTAAGACCGCTTTCAGAACAAGGTATGGCCATTATGAATTTACTGTCATGCCATTTGGTTTAACCAATGCCCCAGCTGCATTCATGGATATGATGAACCGAATATGTAAACCATATTTGGATAAATTCATAATTGTCTTTATAGATGATATTCTCATTTACTCTAAGAGTAAAGAGGAACATGCAAAGCATTTGCACGCACTTCTAAGTTTATTAAGAAAAGAAAAGCTTTACGCTAAGTTTTCAAAGTGTGAGTTTTGGTTAGAATAGGTACAATTTCTTGGACATCTAGTTAATCATGAAGGAATTCATGTGGATCCAACCAAGATCGAAGCGATAACCAAGTGGAAAACCCCTGAGTCACCAACCGAAGTTAGAAGTTTCTTAGGACTAGCCGGTTATTATAGAAGATTTATTCAAGATTTTTCTAGAATAGCCATTCCCTTAACTAAGTTAACCTGTAAATCCGTTAAGTTTAAATGGGAACCAAAACAAGAAGAAGCCTTTAGAATTCTTAAGGAAAGATTAACCAACGCACCCATATTAGCGTTACCAGAAGGAACTGAAGACTTTGTAATCTATTGTGACGCTTCTAAATTAGGTTATGGATGTGTGTTAATGCAACGTCAAAAGGTTATAGCTTATGCATCCAGACAACTTAAGAAACATGAAGAGAATTATTCAACTCATGATTTAGAATTAGGAGCTATAATTTTGGCCCTTAAGATTTGGAGACATTACCTATAAGGTAGTAAGTTTACTGTTTTCACCGATCATAAGAGTTTAAGGTATGTCTTCGGGCAAAAGGAATTAAATATGCGACAAAGAAGCTGGATGGAGATGCTTAGTGATTATGAATGTGATATCCAGTATCATGCAGGAAAAGAAAATGTAGTTGCTGATGCTTTAAATCAAAAGTATCATGAACAGCCAAAAAGGATACGTTCTTTTAAATTAAATCTACAAGTAGATTTAAATGAGCAGATTAGAAAAGCACAAGAATCAGTAATCAAGGATGATACTGAAAAGTTAAAAGGGATGATTAAGGAATTAGAACAAGGAACATATGGAATTTGGAGATTCCATAAGAAAAGGACGTGGATACCTAAATTAGGAAACCTACGTTACCGTATATTAGAAGAAGCCCATAAGTCTAAGTATACAATACATCCTGGAAGGGATAAGATGTATCAGGACTTAAGAAAGAATTTTTGGTGGATAGGAATAAAAGAGGATATAGCAGCTTATGTTGCAAAGTGTTTAACATGTTCACAAGTCAAAGCTGAACATCAGAAACCATCAGGTTTATTACAACAGTTAGAAATGCCTGTTTGGAAATGGGAATTAATAACAATGGATTTTGTTACTAAATTACCAAAAAACAAGAAAAGGTAATGATACAATCTGGGTGATTGTGGACAGACTAACTAAGTCAGCTCATTTCCTACCAATGAAAGAAACTTTCAGTATGGAACCATTAGCTAAATTATATGTAAATGAAATAGTTTCATTACATGGAATTTCTCTATCAATTGTTTCTGACAGAGATAGTCGTTTTACCTCTCATTTTTGGACAAGGTTCCAAAAAGCAATGGGAACCAAGCTGAATCTAAGCACCGCTTATCATCCTCAAACGGACGGACAAAGCGAAAGGACAATTCAGACAATGGAGGACATGCTTAGAGCTTATGTAATTGATTTCGGAGGTAATTGGGACGATCATTTACCGTTGATATAATTTTCTTATAATAATAGTTATCACACAAGTATAAATGTTGCACCATTCGAAGCACTTTATGGACGAAAGTGCCGAACCCCAGTCTGTTGGGCAGAAATTGGAGAAAAACAACTATCTGGACCTGAGATAGTACAAGAAACAACAGACAAAATCATTCAAGTCAGGGAACGACTGAAAGCAGCACGTGATCGACAAAAGCGTTATGCTGATAACAGATGAAATCCGTTAGAATTTCAAGTAGGAGATAAGGTATTATTGAAAGTCTCTCCTTGGAAAGGAGTGGAAAGATTCATCAAAAGTGGAAAGCTAATCCCCAGGTATGTTGGAACTTTTGAGATTATTAGAAAAATAGGACCTGTAGCCTATCAGCTACAACTGCCAGAGGAAATGGCAGGAATACATGATGCATTTCATATATCTAATCTCAAGAAATGTTTAGCTGATAAATCACAGATAGTACCTCTTAAGGATATAGAGGTAAATGAACAGTTAAAATTTGTAGAAAAACCTCTACAAATTGAAGACAGGAAGGTCAAGAACCTCAAGCACAAGAGATTAGTTATGGTCAAAGTGAAGTGGGACTCCAAAAGAGGACCAGACTACACATGGGAACTTGAATCAGAAATGCAAAGGAAATATCCACACTTGTTCCAGTAGACCTCGAGGACGAGTTCTAAAACAAGGTGGGGAGGATATAACAACCCTCTAAATTATTTTTCTAATACCCTAATATGTCCTAAAATACACCCCGTACGCGAAAACGGACCCCGAATACCTTTATTTTTATAAAAATTAAATAAAAACAAAATTTTAGGGGCGCTCGTGGGCCGCGTAGCCCTTGGCTACACCTTACGCGGGCCGCGATGGCTATAAGGCCAGATCGCACCCGGTGTTGACATGTGTCAAACACGTGTTGAACCTATTCGTGACCCGGATCACCTACGCCTAGACCCCCTACTACGCGGGCCGCGAAGGCCTTAGCCTAACCTTACGCGGGCCGCGAGAAACTTGATTTCAGGCCCTATATAAGAGGGCATCGGGTTTTCATTTTCCGTCGCTCAAATATTTTCTCTCTCAACGAATTTCTACGTAGTATAAGTAATACTCGGGTATTATATCCCCCTAATTAACGAAGTTCTGCTCCGTTATAAGTATTATAACCCCAGTTACGTATTAGATACGCTGCCCAATTGATCCAGGGTTCCGTAACGACTGTCGTGGTTATGCCCGACGTAGTTGTTGGGATACCGTCTCAGCGAGGGTATCGTTAATATAAATAAAGGGTTATTATACTAACATATGTACATTTGTGTAAATTATAGATTAACACCAGGAACCCTTAAACGAAGTCTAAAACAACAATGTGAGTTTACCCTCTTTTTGTAAACCTTTTTGTAATTTGCTTTTACAAAACCTTAAATGTTTTACAATGTGATTAAGCAGTGATTGAATCTTTGTAGTTCTTCAATTACTGCCGGTATATTGGAGTTTTGTATACAAAATGTGGAACACGTTACAATTGGACAACGACTTAACTAATGTGTAATATGACCCACCAGTCAGGATTGACAGTATTGAATGAGTAATTGTGTAGAAATAAACATTGTGATCGCTCTCAATACTGTGTTAATTGATAAAACTTTTCTTGATTAAACTGGGATTCACTCACCAGTATTTCCCACTGACAAATGTTTTTAAAACGCGTTTCAGGTAACACAATGTGACAGCCAATTAGGAAAAAGCCAGCTGAAGAGCACTGACGGCTTGGAAAAAATGTGGCTATAAAAGTTACCTAAAAGACGATGTTTTAAATTCAATAAAATAGGGTTTATCCCTATAAACATATTGTAATAAAGAAACTTGGGTTTTACCCATGTGGTTATTAATATAAAATATGGTGGTTTTACTCTGATAAACATTTCCTAACTACGGTCCTGATGTAATTTCCGCTGCCAAATAAACAAAATGATACCACCACAAATGATGTTCGCGGCCGCCCGTTCCCAGGACAGATAAGGGGGCGGGGGTTGCGACAGTCTTTCCATTAACTAAGCTCACCTGTAAAACTGTTAAGTTTGAATGGGGACCTAAGCAAGAGGAAGCCTTTAGAATCTTGAAGCAAAGGTTAACAAACACCCCAATTCTTACTTTACCAGAAGGAACAGAAGATTTTGAAGTTTACTGTGATGCTTCTAAGCTAGGATTAGGATGTGTGCTAGTGCAACGCAAAAAGGTAATTGCGTATGCATCAAGGCAGCTGAAAAAGCACGAGGAAAATTATACGACTCATGACTTAGAGTTAGGAGCAATAATTTTTGCCCTTAAGATTTGGAGACATTATCTGTACGGAAGTAAGTTTACTGTCTACACAGATCATAAGAGTTTAAGATACATATTTAGGCAAAAAGAATTGAATAGGAGGCAAAGAAGATGGATGGAAATTATAAGTGACTACGACTATGATATCCGATATCACGAAGGAAAGGCTAATGTAGTAGCAGATGCCCTAAGTCGTAAGTACCATGAGAAACAAATGCGAGTTCATGCTCTTAGATTAAATCTACAATTAGACTTAATGGAACAATTGAAGAATGTTCAAGAAACAACAATCAAAGATGATGCTGAAGGAATGAAGGGACGGATAAAAGAATTAGAGCAAGGGGCTGATGGAATTTGGAAATTCCAGAAGAAAAGAATTTGAGTACCTAGGCAAGGAGATTTAAGAAATAAGATTTTAGAGGAAGCCCATAAATCTAGATATACGATGCATCTTGGTAATAACAAGATGTATCAAGATTTAAGGAATAACTTCTGGTGGATAGGAATGAAAAAGGACATAGCTAGATACGTTTCTAAGTGTCTAACTTGTTCACAAGTTAAGGCAGAACACCAGAAACCCTCAGGTTTACTTCAACAGTTAGAGATGCCTGTATGGAAATGGGAACTAATAACAATGGATTTTGCTACTAAGCTACCCAAAACAAGGAAAGGTAACGATGCAATCTGGGTGATTGTAGATCGATTAACCAAATCAGCTCATTTCCTACCCATGAAGGAAACCTTTAGCATGGAGAGATTGGCTAAGTTATACGTAGATTAGATAGTATCCTTACATGGAGTCCCACTCTCCATTGTGTCAGATAGGGATCGTCGTTTCACTTCGCATTTCTGGACGAGTTTCCAAGAAGCAATGGGGACCCGACTAAATTTAAGTACTGCATACCATCCCCAAACAGATGGACAAAGTGAAAGGACGATCCAAACTCTCGAAGACATGCTCAGAGCATGTGTAATCGATTTCGGTGGAAACTGGGATGACCATTTACCACTAATAGAATTCTCCTATAACAATAGTTATCATACAAGCATCAATGTTGCCCCATTCGAAGCACTGTATGGACGAAAGTGTAGGACTCCAGTATGCTGGGCAGAAATAGGAGAAAGTCAATTATCAGGTCCCGAGATTGTACAGGAAACCACCGATAAAATAATTCAAATCAAGGAAAGACTAAAAACGGCTCGAGATCGCCAGAAGAGTTATGCAGATAATCGACGTAAGCCGTTAGAATTCCAAGTTGGAGACAAGGTACCTTGAAATCTTCTCCTTGGAAAGGGGTAGTTCGATTCGGTAAGAAAGGAAAGCTAAGTCCAAGGTATATAGGACCGTTCACAGTTACTCAACGAATAGGACCAGTGGCCTATAAATTACAACTACCAGAGGAACTAGCCGGGGTACATGATGTGTTTCATGTATCTAATCTTAAGAAATGTTTATCCGATGAATCACTAATAGTACCTCTTCAAGACATAGAGGTAAATGAAAATTTAAAATTTGTGGAGAAACCGCTCCAAATAGAAGACAGAAAGGTCAAGTTCCTCAAGCACAAAAGATTGGTGCTAGTCAAAATAAAGTGGGATTCTAAAAGAGGACCTGAGTATACATGGGAATTGGAATCGGAGATGAAGCGAAAATATCCTTACTTGTTCCAGTAAATCTCAAGGATGAGATTTTAAATAAGGTGGGGAGGATGTAAGGACCTGCACGAAAATGACCTACAACGCTCCGTAAGTCATAAACCGGACCCTTAGAACCCTAATTCTTATGAAAAATCAAGAAAATCCAATTTTATTAGTCAGTCGCGGGCCGCGAAAGACTAGGATTAGGGCTTCGCGGGGCGCGACAGCCAGGCAAATCTCCGGATAACAATCAAGGCCACGTGTTGCACACGTGGCAAGCCTAGGATATGACACGACAGCCCTAGCCGTAGCTAAGGTGACCCTCGCGGGCCGTGAAGGATTACCCTTCGAATTTACGCGGGCCGCGAAGAATCTAAATTTCAGCTATAAATAGTTCGTGCATGGGCAGTTCACCTGTGCTCATAAAATCCTTTCAAAAACATCAAAATCAGCTTAAAATCGTGTGTTTGAGTGTCGAGACGCTGCTACGATCACAGGGCAATAACTCGATCACTGCTACGATACAATGTCCGATCGATTGAAACCGATCCGATGGATGTTTAAGTGTTTCCCGAATCCGGGCTATACTTTGTCATTCGTCGTGAGGGTTTTGATTTCGTGAAGTTATCATAAATGTTGTATTAAGTTACTAACCTAGTTTCGTTGCATTGTTTAACTAGGTTACCAAGCTTAATCAGTAGGCATACTCTGTCCAACTAAACTTGCAATGTGAGTCATTCTGTTTTTATCAAAGTTGCTTTGTAAACCCCTAAATGTTTTTCAGTTATAAGTACAGTGATTAAGTCTTTGCAAATCTTTAATTACTGGCAGTAAGTGGGGGTATGTGCACATTACTACTGATTTATCACTTTTAGCTATGCGAACCTAATTCGTGATATGTCCACAGTCATAGATCCGGTCGAGTGACAACTGGATCAGATAATTAATAGATAGGAGCAAATGTAAAAACTCTTAATACTGTAATTTATAACAATGTGTCGTTTTGTACAAATTGAATGACTAGCCAGTATTTCTCCGCTGATAAAATTCTTTTAAAACATGTTTCAGGTGATTTATTGTGAACAAGGAAAAGTACCGTGTAGCACTCCAGCTTGAATAACGTGGCTCAGTAAATAAATAAACATGTTTTTTTGTAATCAGGGGATTTCCTAGTGAAATTCCTTTATTGTAAATTACGGGGTTGTCCCGAAACTCGAAATAAAATAATTGGGTGTTTTCAGTTTAAACGATCCTGTTAAAAATTTCCGCTGCCAAATCATACACCAATACCACGGGTTTCTGTCCTACGACTTCTGAATCGGGTAAAACTGGGTCGGGGGCCGTGACACTAACATTACCCGACATACCCGGTTCCAAACAATACCCAAACCCGGTTCCACAATACCCGTAATCGGTTACATCGGTTACACTTTTTTTTACTTCTACCCGGGTTCAACCCGGACCCGGTTCTTCAGTGTACCCGGTTCCACCTAATATTATCAGTACCCGGGTACGGGTAGTACCCGGTTCCAGGTATTAACAATACCCGATTATGCCCATCTCTATACATAGGTGCACAAAATAATTATTCGGTTAATAACCGCTCGAGAAATAACCAGTTAGTGGTTTCTTTTAACCATAGGTTAGTAAACGGTTATAAATATTTAGTATAGTAACATGTAATTAGCTGAGTTTTTAACCGATAGACCGGTTAATTAACGGAACCGGTTAAAGTAATAACCGGTTATAATATTAACCAGTTAAAGTCAAAAGGGCAAATTAACCAGTATAACGGTTAACCGACCCGGTTATTGAAATTAACTGATTTGTGCACCTTTACCACATGTTCCAACTTGGATGTCCAATGAAAATTGCGGTATTTACTTTCTAAAATTGTTCCAATAGTGTAAATGAGCTGAATTGTTATCTATCACTTAAACTCGTTTAGTTAAATAGTTGAATTGAGTTAAGTTTAATGGTGTTATGTTTTGTAGTTAACAGACCCAGGTTGTTGTTGTTGAAGAAAACCAGACTCAGATTCCCCCAGAAGATCCCTACTATGTCTAGCCAAATAACGTCTCTGAAGAAGAGGATTTTGTAGAAAAGGTACAATCAAGACAAAAGAAATGTTTATTCATGGCTAATAGGAATGAAGATGTCACTATGAAAATGGTTATGCACACATGAGGAAACCACACCACGTGATAGTGACACCAACCATGCATTCCCTCGAACAAATCGTTAAAGCAAAACAAAACATTGTGAGACTTGCCATAGGAAGAGTGGTTCTCCAGTGACTACCCTTTGACGTGAGAATAAATACTTGATCGGAGATGAATAAGTGCCAACTATAAAGTAAGAGTGCTCAAAATAGCAAACATGAATATCTCGTTGGCATTAACTATTCATAGGAGAAAATTTTGGGTTGATGTTACTATCATGTGGTGTGGTCCCCTCATATGTGCATAACTGTTTTGAGAGTGACATCTTCATTTTCATTTGTCAGGAATAAACATGCATTTTGTCATGATTGTAGTACTAATGTGATCGATTAGAGGTGTACAAATCGTTTTTTTAACCGGTCCGGTTTTTAACCGAACCGGTTTTTTTCATCCAAAACAAAAACCGGTTTTTTTAATAACCGGTTTCGGTTACTAACCGGTTTTTCAAGTCCAAAACAGTAACCGGTTGGGATCGGTTTTTAACAGGTTTTTTAAAACCGGTTTCGGTTATTAACCGGTTTTTCAGATTAAGAATAGTAACCGGTCATAAACCGTCGGTTCGGTTCGATTCTAAAACCGGTTAAAAAAACCGGTTTCGGTTTTTTATGGTTACGGTTCTAAAACCGGTTTTTTTGTACACCTCTAAGATCAATAAGCGTCAACTATAAAGTGAGAGTGCTTAGACTACCAGGTGTGGGGAACGGTGGAGGGATGTCGAGCCCCGTCCACACCACCCCCCACCTTGCTCGTCTCTTCTCCTACGTCCTCCCCCCGTCGCTCTCGCCGAGCCCAATGTTTGAAATATAGACGTTAGGCAATGGAAAGATTAATAAAAAATAAATTATTTTCTATATAAAATAAACCAATCCATACCTTTTTTCACACAATCTCAACCCAATTATCTCTTACTTTTATACAATCTCCGGTATTTTTAAAAACCCTCTCCATTTTTATATGGCAAATTAGATTTAAATGATCCCAACTTTCTCAGTTTGGTCAATAAGAATCCCAACTCAGTTATTTGTCGATAATAATCCTAACTGGTCCACTTTTGGCAAATAATAGTCTGCCGTTAAAAACAACTTAACGGAGTTAAATTTTTTTTCGAATTACAAACCAATGTTTTAGGGATTTTGATCAGAACGAGGATACGAGTCGATTTATGTAAAACTTACCTCGAAATGGTACTCCAAACGGCTTGATTTTTGTTAATTGGAAGTTTAAACACCCGAATTGAAGCACCGTTTTCGTTGTTTGGGGCAGTATTTCGAGGTAAATGTTACATCAATCAACTCGTATCCTCGTTCTAATCAAAAGCCCAAAAACATCGGTTGGTAATTCAGAAAAAAAAAACTTAAGTTCGTTAAGCTATTTTTAATGCAGACTATTATCGGCCAAAAGTGGACCACTTCGGATTATTATCGGCAAATAACTGAGTTGAGATTATTATCGGCCAAATTGAGAAGTTGGGATTATTTAAATCCAATTTGCCTTTTTTATAAAGCCATGGATCCCTACAACCAAAACAACCATAATCCAACCCCAAATCGGAACCCGTATTCGGAAGAAGACCGCGACATTTTGAAAAAAAAAATGAAAGAAAAGATAAAATGTGAATTCGCTCCGAGGATCGAATCTTCAACTGTTGAATGCATACCGACACGTGATATGTGCGGAATCCAATCACATGTGTGGATGAGAACACAAAGATGTAATTATAACTTGTTTTCAATTACTGATTTGACAGTACAGAACCACGAAAACAAACGAGCAGAGCTTCGCCTCAAAGTTGCTCAAAAGATACAAATGACAAACACAAGACTCCTATATATAGACTACTGGCTTCGTACGAAGCCTTGAATTGTGCCTTCGTACGAAGCTGCTGGCTTCGTACGAAGCTACTTCAGCTTCATATGAAGCTCTCTTTTATTCAATACCAGTCTAGTCTCATTCGTTTAAGCTACGATACGTGATTGACGGCAAGCGATAGACATATGCACTCACAAACTCCCCCTTGGATATTGCTGCAGTCAATCTCGTACCTTTTTGTCTTTCTTTGAGTCTTTCAAAAGTCTTTGACATCGTCAGCATCACAGACTCTCCCTTTTCTCTGACAGCTCTATCTGCTCCCCTTATCGTTCAGCTCAGGCTCCCCCTTGCTTTAAGCTTCAGTACTTTCAGCTACTAGGATCGTCACCTGGCTCTACAAGCTCCTTCAGAATTGTTATCTGGCTCTTTGAATTCATGCTTCCCCTTGCTTCGAGCTTGTCTTCAGACTCCCCCTTAAGATCAGCTACCGGGATCGTAATCTGGAAAAATCTACCTATCTCAAACAATTTTTAAGATATTTGACAAATAAAGATCAAAATCGAAAACCTTGCTTTAAACACAATCTGCAGCATTTCAAATATGTGACAGTGAAAATTTTTAGGTTTTCCCAGGAATGAAGACCTGGCTCACAATATTTTGGATCGAGAACCTGACTCAAATTTATCAATGTAAAATTTCCAGAAATAACTTAGCTCTCTCCCCCTATCAAACAACTTTATACATTTGACAATTTAAGTATTCAAAATCCTCACGATTCATCATCCAACTCCAAATTAATGACCTTGGAGATTTCACAAACTGTTTTTGATTTTTCAATTAAAAACTCAAGTTTCAAATTAATGAACTTGTTTATTTTAATTTTTTTAGAAACATGATCAGCATACTTAAACTTTGAAACTCAGCTTTCGGGCATCAGTTGTCGAAAATAAAGTAGAAACAAAATCTTTTTGTCTTTTACAAAGTTTATGCTAAAACACTCCGAAAATCTTTTTCTATTTTTTTTTAACAAGAAGCAGTAAACAACAAATTGATGCGTGTGTAGCGTTATATGTTTTTCTTTATATTTTAAGCCCTTTTTAACACATTAGTCAAGTTTTAAATTTATAAAACATTTTATTCTACTAACACTAAACACATATATGGGCAAGTGCACCCATCGTGAGCGTAGTATAGCGTTGGTAAGATACTGAGGTCGCCCAAGGATACAAAAGCTTTTAGTACCGGTTTATCCTCAACGTCTAATCAAATCAAAAGTTTTAGAAAAGGATTTTAAACATGAAAAAATAAAAACTAAAATGCTGAAAAATAAAAATAAAATAAAAATAGATAGACAAGATGAATCACTTGGATCCGACTCGCCTTTAATGTAACCTCTGATGATTTCCGCACTTTTGCACTTTTGCACTTTTTAAGGGATTATCTTAGTTATAGTAGTAGGCCCCTCTTTTGAAGGTGACGTTACCCTCAACCTAGTGGTTTAAGTCAGCAAGGATACAATCCCAAATGGTCAGAATATTGAAAGATAATTAATTAAGTTATTAATGCGTAATGTAGTAGGCCCCTCTTTTGAAGGTGACGTTACCCTCGGCTAAGTGGTTTGAGTCAGCAGGGATACAATCCCAAGTAGCTGGGTCAATGTATTAATAGTATTTTACATATGAAGGGATCAAGCTATTCACACCCCCGCCATCCAATACCAGCGGGTATTGAAGGAGGTCCTAGTAAGCTTGACTCAGGTCCTTGCAGGATCTATACACTGAACAAGGCAAGAACCTTACGAAACCATTCCCTTAACCCCCGATCAGGTAGCCAACATATCTCTATATAGACCGTAGAGATATGATTGGTGAAAATCTTTTATTTTATATAGACAGTAAAATAACGGCAAGACACCACGGGCAAATGATAAGGAAGTTTCACCTTCAACATAAGAAACTAGTTATTAAAGTCACTAATACAAAACCAAATAAAAAGTGCAAAAAGATTAAAAATCAAAAGTATTACATTAAATGCTTGTCTTCACTAAGTGATTTAAGAGACTTAGGCAAACATGGCCTTTGATTGTCAAGTACTCTTACTATCAATCTTGGATCCCGAGACTACTACACACACTCTAAGGTGGATGATGGATGATGGATGATGGTGGTGGATGTGGGTGTTGTGATGGTGGTGGAGTGGTGGTAAAGTGAGAGAGATGTGGTTTGCCAAGGGATGCCTTTAAAGTGAACCAAGAACCCCTATTTATAGTCTGTACAGAAGCCCGGACACGGCCCCGTATCCGCTGGACACGGCCCCGTGGCCATCCTCTTTCTCTTTCTTCATTAATTACAATTTGTCTGCATTAGCTCCACACGCCCCCGTGTCCACTGGGCATGGCCCCGTGTGCAGAAGTGTATCTGTACTATCAAGATTTGCAAGATTCTGCGATTCTTAGCGTTGACCACGGCCCGTGTTGAGCTGGGCACGCCCCCGTGCTGGGAATAGAAGCTTCTATCAGTTTGTCTTTTTGCAGGTACCTGGCCACGCCCCCATGTCCGCTGGGCACAGGGCCGTGGTCAGCCTTCTGATCTCTTGTTTTTGCTTGGGAAGATGCTGTCGAGGGGTCGAGCATGCCACGTTTATTCCTTTTCTTTGTATTTATGTTAGATTTTGCTGGATATTTGTTCCTTTTGTTCAATTAAGCTCATTTAGTCCTGAAAATACAAAAGGAAGCCAAAAGCACACTTTTTCCAACATTAGTACAAAAAAAGGGTTAGTTTTATGCCTTATTTGATGTAATTTATATGTTGCATTTTACACACATCACAAATATTTACAGAAGATGTTTTTGTTTGAGTTTGTGTCAGAGGATCATATCAGTTTATGACAAATCACTACCAACGTTGAGATAATAACACTTTAAGTTCTAAACGATTCACTTAGATTGTCAGTATACTGATCCACTTAAATTCTCACACAAAGTTCAACTGATTCGAGATACGATATTAATGTTTTAAGCACTTAACTTATTTGCGTGTCTCACCTCAGAATATACTCCTGTATCAAGATTCCCTAGATTCGGTCTTACTGGTGAATATACCATAATGATATCTGTACTCTGGGTTAGTGCGAGGCCTTGAGAGCTCAGGTATGAACTACCGTTCAGTCAAAGAGATGAAGGCTCGACTTTGAGGTGTGTCCCACTTAGGGATCTTCTTTACAACTGCACTTGATATAATATTTTCTCAATTTTTATGCAGAGAGAAAGCTTTTATTAAAGCGCGTAAAGTATTATACGAGGTCTAGGCCATTGCTCAAGAAAAATCAGATGACCAGGTATAATACCCCAGATATCAAACAGTATAAAGACATAGTATCTCAGAATCTGACAATCTCTCAAACAAGATTTCGGGAGTTACCTATATATCCAAGAGATGTTCCCCACGAGATAAGTAAGTTATTGATATTTAGGTTTATATCTCGAAAACAATCTACTAAGTGTGTAAAAACCTACTGGCATATCATCAGTGAGACCGTTTATCACATTTAACTTTCCATTTCTTTAACGTACTGTGATTATCTACTGATGTACTATCACATTTCCACCTTTTTCCACAAAAACTCATTTTGAATTTTCTATTGTTTTTGGATTTTTCAAAATTTTCAAATGTTTTTGTATTTTCTGAAATTTTTACTCCCCCTAAAATCCAAAACATTTAAAAAATTTAACAACCAATGTAGATAGATTTATCTCGCCATCCATTTTCTGCTTCACATGCTCTGTTTTATAGAAAATACCCCCATGATTTACAACACATTGATATTTGACAGTTTGAAAACCGTTTTTCAATCTTGTGAGATTAATCGTGTTTGTTCAGCCGTGAGGGTTTCAGCATTTTCACTCAACAATTTTTTTCAAAATTTTTTATTTTTACCGATTTTAAAAACACAAATATTTTTTTCGTTTTTCAATTTTTTAACAAAGTAAAAACATATTTTTTTGTTTTTAAATTTTGCGATTTTTAGAGTTTTTGAATATGGTTTATTTATTTACAGAAACAAACAAATTCTCTGTTTTTAGTTGCAGGGATCCTGCTCCTCCGGTGCTAGGCTGCTCCCTCCTTCATCTTGACAATTAATCAACTTCTGGAGCACCTGCACATTCACGCAACTCAATTACTTGAATAAAGCAACCCAAGCCTGTTTTGACTCAGGTAGCTGAACATAAATCTTTCCAGGTAAAGCTGGATAGTTTGGTTCATTCTTTTCAAGAATATTCTCTTTAATTTTCTTCTCATTAGAAACCTTTTTTTGCTTGACCACTCAGATTTGACCTTTTGAAACATTCCTTTGATAAAACCTTGAATCATTTTGAATGTTTTGATTTGATTCAACAACTTTTGGTTTCCAAAACAGGTTTGGTTTTGTCATATCAACAGTTGTTTTCCAGCTTTGTGTTGTCCTAAATCTAGGCGTCACTGGTTTCCAAGATTGTTTTGATTTAAACTTGGATTTTTTCGAAATCCAAGTTTGTTTGGTTGATTTTTGTGTTTCAATCTCAACTTTCTTTTTCTTTTCAACATCAACAGATTTTAGATTTGGACATTTGCGACCAACATGTCCAGTTTGATCACATTTGAAACATGTTTTCGTTGAAACATCTTTGACCTGTTGTTGTTGTTTCTTTTGAGCATAGAACTCTTCATTAGACTGTCGTCTAAATTGGAGTTCTTTCCTCTGAACTTATTCTATGAACAAAGTTCGTCTTTTTCTGATAATTTTTCTTTTCAAAACGTTTCTGATTATACTTTTTCTTATAACCCAACCCAGCCTTCATGTTTTTCTTTTTGTAACTAGGTTTGCTATAAAAAGTTTTCTTGCTCTTGCCAGCAAATTTTTCAATTTCAGACTTCTCGATTTCTAACAATTTGAAAACCTTGTCAATCTTTTCCAAAATCACATTCTGAATCAGGACTTCAATATCTGAGAATAATTTGTCCGATCCAATCATGGTATAAGCCAATCCTATCGAATCATCATTCGCATTATTCTCAGATTTTGAATTCTTAAGATAACTCTCATGAAAACTTCCCTCACTTTCATCTTGTGACTCGGACTTATCTGTTTTGATAGAATTATCTTGCAAAACACTTTCAATGACCTTACCTACCACCTCTAAATCACTAGAATCATCAGATTTGGAATAGGTTACGTCAATATTATCTAACAATTGATAAACCATGTTGAAAGCTTTTTCCACCTTCTCGTCATCATAGAATGTGAACTTTTTCTCAACCGGTGGTGGAACCTGATGATATTCTGCAGCAATTCCTTTCTTGTTTTTCTCAGAATCGTTATCATCCGGTTTTATGTTGAAAATACATTCAAGAACATATGATGAAGCGTGATAACTATGCTTATATTGTTCTAAATCAGCCATTTTACGTTTAAGCTCAACAACTTTTTTAATATAAGAATTTACAACTTGTTGTTTTATTTCATACTGTTTTTTAAGCCTTTCAGATGTTTCAGAACAATGTTTCAATCTAGATTGAACAAGTTTCATTTGACTTTTCACTGCTTCGTATGACTCTTTTGTAATGTGATATCAAGTTTTATTGAATCATACTCTGTTTTCATTTCTTGAACATCATTTTCTTTTTGTAACAATTTTTCAGTCATTGCTGAACACTTTTATTTCAAAATCTCCTTTTTTTTCTAAAACTTTACATTTTTGTGTCAGCTTTTCATCGTTATCTTTTAAAACATTTTCATTTTCAAACATTTCTTTACATTTATCTTTGAAAACTCTTTCAATCTTAGTAAATTCTATATCTCTTGTTCTGAATTTTTCATCTTTTTCAGTACAAGCACTGCACGTTTCCATACATTTCTTGCACTGTTCAACAGTTTTATTTAATATTTCAGAAGATTCAGTTTTAGTTATTATTCAACAGTTGGCACCTCGGCTTTTTCTGCCGTTTGCTTCTGATCTATTTCCTTCACCAGTTGTTCCTCAACGACAACTTCAGCAACCAGTTTCTCATCGGCTTTCTCTTGTTTCTGTTCAATAATTTCTTGTTTCTTCTTCAAATTCTCTTTATCCTGCTGTTTTTCAGTAACAGCTTCTTCTGCTGGCTTCTGACTTTCTTCACCAGCTACTTCTGTTTCTTTCACTTCTTCATTCCTCTCTTCACCATCATCTTTACTGGTTGTTTCTTTTAGCTCTTCCACCATTTTCTCAACACTTTTCTTCATTCTTTCTTCATCTCTCTTCTGCAAACTAGCTTTCATCACTCCCCGGGGTATTTTATCCAGCTTCTTGAGATAATCTTTATCTTTTTCTATGTTTGAATAAAATTCGCCGGACAGAGGAATAACAGCAAGAACATCATTATACACCACCTCGCGTTTATGAACTACCGGATCTCCCTTGCGATTTATATAACACTCTCTTTTCTTATCCCATCTTTTATAACTTCGAGCTTCTTCGTACTCTTTTTGCATTTCTTCTATTCTTCAATCTGCAAAAAATCTTTCTTTGGGCGTTTTCTCTTGCATAATTTCTTCTTTTGTTCTCCCTTTCACCTCAGCAACTAATGCGCTCTCTTTCACCTCAACAATCAATGCACTTCCATCATCGTCTATATAATCACCCCAGTTGAACCCTTCGTCATCATGAATAATCCTGTGTTTGGCATGATCATTCACCGACACTAAAGCCTGTGATTTCTCTTTTGATGAACCTCCAGCAATTTTCTTTAGACTTTCTCCGAACGTATGCTCACCAGTTTGATGATCAATTTCCCTTTTGTAGTAGTCTTCATGGAATGGGTTACCATGATCAGCTATCTGTCAGTCAACACACTCCCTTTTGAAATGACCCGTTTTCTTACATCGAAAACATGTCACTTTTGACTTGTCAAATCCGAGTTTGGTGCTTATCAATCCTCCAAGATCATTTCTGCCTGTTATCTCCATAATGCGCTGTGCTCTTCGCATGCCACTAGCCAAACACCATCTAATATCAATGAGCTCCATCTCATCTAAATCTATCTGGTCATAATCTTCTTTTGTCAATTCAGGATTGCCAATTCTTCCTGCTACCAGACTTTCGTATGATTCCAGAATCGATGCTAAGAAACTCATCTATTGTTTAGCAGCATTGATGCTCAATGTAGGAGACTTTTTTAATTTCAAGGCAATGTTACAATGGATCTCTTCAGGTTCTTCGACATTTGATGCTGTTGAGGAAGAATGATAACCTGGATTGTAGCTTGATGAGCTTTTCTGTGAGTCTTTTAACTTTTCAACACTGAAAGTTGTACCAATATTCAGTGACTGGTTGGATGAAGGTAAGCTTCCCTTGTAGTAAAGACCCACATTTTGTTGATAGGTAGAACCGCTCATTTTGTTCTGTTTTTGCAGTTCGAGCTCATGACTTTCAATCTTTTCAATCAAACTATCCAAGGTAATCTCATCAAACTATGCATCATTTTTCAGAATGAAGACAAATGTTTGCCACTAATCTGCCCATGGTAATGCTTTGATAACCGTATCAATAATTTCTTCTCTGATTTCTGTTATCCCAAACCTGTTACGTTCAATTTTTAAGTGACAAAATCTTTCAATCATTTTTCTCACAGTTTCACCCTTTATACTATCAAACAAATCGAATTCCTTTTTAAGCAACGAGATTTTATTCTTTTTAATTTTCTTTCCTCCCTCAGCTTTCACTCGTAACGCTTCCCACACTGATTTTGATGAACCATGATGATCAAGCAATGCAAAAATATCATCTCTGATCGACTGTTGAATTAATGCAATCATTTTTTGTTCACAAGAAATTTTTCTTTTGTCTTCATCTTCTAAGCTTGCAAGTGGAATTTCTTCATTTTTATCATTTATAAGCCTATGATATCCAAACTCCAAACAGAACCAACTCTCACGAGCAAACGCTTTTGCCCAGTTAAGAAACCTCTCTTTCCACCAAGTATAGTCTTCAATATTATCAAGTTTTGGCGGTTTTGAGTGTGTTCCATAAAAATTTTCATGTTTTATATTATCGTTATGGCTTTTGAAATGCTTTTTGGTGTAACAGTTGTTGTCTCAGAAGACTCTGAAGTGAACGCATTGTAAAACGTGTTATAGAATTCTTTAGCCATGATAACCTGCAAACACACAATCAAACACTTGATTAAATCTGACAATTAAATAAACGAACAATCTGAGTTCGTACGAAGCTGGAATACTGAATTCGTACGAAGCTACGAAGATGATCAAACACTGTTATGCGTTCGTACGAAACTATGGTACTGAGTTCGTATGAAGCTGGGTTCGTACGAAGCAAGACTTTAAAAACACAACTTTTTCAGTGGGTTCGTACGAAGCTGGATGTATGGCTTCGTACGAAGCTACACTGCGAAGAACAAGGTTACGTTTTTCATGGGTTTTCACTGATTTTAATATGATTTTGTTTAAATTTTGATTTGAAACTTTGTAGGGTTGTTTAAAAACGTTTTTCACACACCATATTCAAAAATCAGCCGATTTTAACCGTTAAAACTTCGTAGATCTGAGTTTTAAGTTTCAAAAGAAATGTAGAAGTGTAGAAGAAGATATGAGTAGAAAATGATGAATTCGTCTCTGAATCTGATGTAGAAACTTGAATCTTCGTGTCTCTGATCCTTGCAAACAATCACTCGCTCTGATACCATCATACCACTTGTGAATTCACTCCGAGGATCGAATCTTCAACTGTTGAATGCGTACCGACACGTGATATGTGCGGAATCCAATCACGTGTGTGGATGAGAACACAAAGATGTAATTATAACTTGTTTTCTATTACTGATTTGACAGTACAGAAGCACGAAAACAAACGAGTAGAGCTTCGCCTCAAAGTTGCTCAAAAGATACAAATGACAAACACAAGACTCCTATATATAGACTACTGGCTTCGTACGAAGCCTTGAATTGTGCCTTCTTACGAAGCTACTGGTTTCGTACGAAGCTACTTTAGCTTCATATCAAGCTCTCTTCTATTCAATACCAGTCTTGTCTCATTCGTTTAAGCTACGATATGTGATTGACGCAAGAGATAGACATATGCACTCACATAAAAAATGGAGTTAGTAGGTTTTCTAAATTCAAGCAATCTAGTATTTTTTAAGTTGAGATTTTTTTTAAATTATTTTATTTTTTAATTATCAATGTAATGTTTTTTTAAGTTATCTAATATTTTTTTTAAGTTATTGTTTTAATTATTAAGTTATGTAATTTTGAAAAACAAAAAATAAAATAAAAAAGGGAGTCTTATCCTCCACACCCTATCTCTTTTGCATAAACTATTCATAGGAGAGAATTTTGGATTGATGTCACTATCACGTGGTGTGGTCCCCTCAGGTGTGCATAACTGTTTTGACAGTGACATCTTCATTTTTCATTTTCATTGGTTAGGAATAAACATTCATTTTTTCATGATTGTACATTTTTTTGTCACATCACCATAACAGATACATTATTTTATTCATTTGAGTCGAGTAGTAGATTGCACCTTTTCAGACTTCAATAACAATATCATTAATATATCAATAACAGTATCACTAATATATAAATACGATAAGAGTTTTAAATATATGTATGTGCACGCAAGCACACACTCTATACAACTATATCTATAAACATAACAAGAAATAATTGTGCATACAAATATAAAACAATGAGATTCATAAAAAGGGACAAGAAAGTACAACACAAAGTTAAAATGCGAATCTTTAAACATATGCATTTGGTTTTTGAGGACGTAGGCTTCCACAACCTTGTAAAGCCCTAAAATTTTTCTTTGCAAGCCTTTAATTCTTCTTCCTTGATCTCAAATTAACCACGTGTGTAAATAGTTGTCGTTATTTTGGAGATGCACCCACCATCAGGTGAACCCTCAAACTTAATATCATAAGATACCTTTTCAATCATGTCTAATATGCTGTTTCTTCTATCAAAGTGTACTTATAAGTGAACTAATTTTTTTATATCGCGCGTTGCGGCGAAACCGAGCAAATGATAATGTAAAACAAACGTGATTTGAAAATAAAGCATGTTGTTTAGAAAGTCAAACCATTAGAACGATTTAGTTTATCATCGTACTGTTTTATGATACCAAATAAATATTTTATTTCGAGTATAACCTCGTTTTAACAAAACTTATAACGGAATGTTAGGGAAAGAAATCAAGCACAACAACTTACTTAAATTTTTAGAAAAAATTATAAACGTAACTTATTAAAGAAGTATCAAATTAATCGATAAATTAATATATGTTAAAAAAGAAAAAAAAACAATTAGTAAAAAAAGGTAAAGGAAATAGATGTTTAAAAAAGAAGAAAAATATGTTATTAAAAGTAAATATAATACTAAACTATTATAATATATTAAATAAGAAAATAAGAAAAAACTATATATTATTATAAAAATAAAGTTACTATTCATCGTCCCTCGAAATCAATATATATATATATATAATGCCTTCCTATCCACTTCACGATTTGGTGCTTCGCGAAACCTCATACAAGAATTGAATTAATCAAGAAAGCACATATAGAAAATTAGTATTTGAGGCCAATTTACCTATCAACGTGTTACGTTGGATCGTGTTTATCTTAGACATGTCAAATCACAAAGTTGGTTAAACGGTATAAATATTACTTTATCTCTAGAAAAGTTGATTTACTTAATGCTTCCTGCCACACCATCACCTTTGATAAACTTGATGCTAGTAATAGCATCCAGATAGAGCTTTGGCATTAAATTATGTAAGTCGAGAATTGAGGCCTTGAAGATTTTGGACGAAAGGACGGGTGAAGTGTGCTCATCGGTATATGTCAAGACACCATGATTTATGATTTCAAGGCTAAAAGGAGTTAATAATTTGTGGTTTTAGTTTTATTGTTTATTGTCATACATCCATTTTATTGGCTTTAAATGTGTACTTGTATTTGAGTCTCTTTCATCTTCTTTTTGAACAGTAATTTTTAACACCTTAACTATTACACCTTTACCGTGCACTTGCAAGGATTTGAACACATAACCTTACATTTGTAATGGGACACCATAGCCCTAGACCAATAGGTCATGGGTTGAGTGTCTTTCATCTATGTTTGTAAGTCCCGAAAAACCGGATCTTTCAATGATATCAAACAACCTATTGAGTGTGCGGAATCCAATCAATAGGTGATTCAAGAAATAAGATGAAAACAAACAAGAACACCGAAATAACTTTTAACTCACACACGTTTCGATTACTTGAACAAGCAAAAACGTCTGGTATGAGTACACCACTACAAATCGCCTCCCTTCTCTGGTTCTCTAGAATTGTGTAACTAGGAGGTTCAAACCTAAAAACAAGTTAGAAACTTGTTTATATACATGCTAAAGCCCACTTCCCTACATGGGCTCCCCTTGGGCCTGCTTGGCCCACATGGCCTAAAGCTTGGCCCAAGTGACCTATAAAGGTCCAAAACATAATATAACTAACCCGGTAAAGCACAGCTCGTAACCATAACCCGTTGTGTTAATTTGATGCGTCAGTCTCACACTTTAGGGCCTAACAATCTCCCCCTAGACTGATGCCATCAAATTGTCTTCATAGCATGAATTCAGTAACGTCTTCAACGAAGTCTATGGTTGTCGCTTTGCTGCAGATGTTGTGGAAGTTCTTGACTTCTGAACTCTCAGCACTGGGTCTCTTTTCTTCAGCTCTTGTGGTTAGCTTCATATCAGGATCTCGATCAGCATCTGCTTGAAAATCTTGTCAAAAAGAATGTGAGAGGAGGATTCTCAACAAATCTTTTCTTCTTCAATCTTTGTCTTTCAAGCAGGTTCACGGTACTTCTTAAAATGCACTATCACTGTCAGACGGCAATTCGTATCCGGTTCTTCTGACTCAGGTACATCTTTGTTGTTGAGCTGCTTCAGGCTTCTTCAGCAACTGACAGCATCTCAGTCTTCATCAACCCCTGTTCTTGATTGAAATCAAGTTCTGCACATGCTCACAAACTCATAAGCAAACATTTCTTATGCAACAGGGAGAGTACCATATGAACACTAGGTACATCCAAGAACTTATACTCGGATTTCACAATTTAAATTCTTTTAACTTTTGATGATCAGTCAAATCTTCAAGAACGGTTACATTTTTTATTTTAAGAAAAACAATTAAAAACTCTATTTTTTGGATTTTTTTAATAGAAAAACAAGACACTATTTTTTTTTTTTTGAATTTTTTTTATTTTTAAATTTTTAAATTTTTAAATTTTAAGAGCAAGAAACAAATAAGAACTCAAAATATAAACAACTACCATAATATACAATTACAATTGCAATGGGATCAAAATTCGTTCTCAGGTAGACTAAGGAACACTTTTCAGTACGAGCCTAATCAAACTGGTCTATGCGATTGCCAATATGTTTGTCCACTTAAACTTTAACGCTCAACTTTCAATTTTTCAACCTCGTGATATGCTTTAGGTAATATTATACTATTATACCCGTGTATCCCATTCCAAGGCATACCCCCGCGATCAAGGTAAGCACAACGATTCATCGTAGCAGGTGAGTATACTGATGTCATCCTTTAAGATATCCTGACTGTGTCTAGGTCTGCATATAATCTATTTTATCATGTTTTGATTTCTTAACAATGAACACCCAAATAAATACTAATCAAATCCCGGAATTATAGATAGCACACTCTATCATGCAAGCAATTTCCCTACCACATATTTCACAAGTCCAATCCAAATCTCTGAAATCTTAACTGGGAATAGATTGAGAAGAGAACAGAATAGATCTTAAGCAAAGATGGTATAATATACAGATCAAATGAGTTTTTCTCAATTTGATATAGGTTTTCCGGGTTTCTTTTGGGCACTTGAGGGCCTCTTTCGGGTGTTTAATTGATCTACAGAGCGACAACGTACAACTAGGTCAGCATGTATCTGGATGCAGCAGAAGCTGACGTTGCCTAGCACCTCCAGGTCAGCATATATCTGGATGCAGCAGAGGAGATACACGACTTTTTCAGAGAAGATTTCAGAGTCAGACCAAAATTGTGTGTATCGGGACAACATACAGACATTCAAATAGAAATGAGCTAATTCCAAGTGACTTTCTTTCCTGGGGTCATGTACAATTTTAGTTCTGAACAGAAGAACAGCCAAGATATCCCCGGATGATTCAACAATATAAAGACCCGAAACCTCAGATGTTGGCTATCTATCAACGCAAGATTTAAGACCATAAAATCATACACCGTTGGTATGTTACCCACATGGTACATAGTTCGTTATGTTTATATCACTTAGTATCTTTTATCATTTGAGCGTCAAGACTATCGACATATCACAGTAAATCCTAGTCTTTTCAGCTATGGCACCTTACATGTGTTAGTCAAACCCTTTAACACGAACATTTATTTCACTTCCCATATCATGCAATTTATCTTTTTGGCTTTTTCATTTTTCTAATGTTTTTGTATTTTTCTCATTTTCTCCCCCTAAAACAATACATATTTACAGCAAACTCTTTTTGTATTTTCTGAGTTTTCTCCCCCTAAACTCTATATCTATCTATATGTTCCTCTCCCCCCCTAAATTTGTGCATAAATCTTGTATTTTTGCGAAAATTTACCATTTACTAGAGAAAGGACACTCTATGTACAAAGTAAAGAACTAAGAAAGAGAAAAAAAATATTTTTTTTAAACCGTTCTGTCATCAGATTGAAAACCAATCAAAATCATATCAAAGTACTGAATTTAAACGGTACCTTTTGCTGATCATTTCTTAATTATCTAATCTCCTCCAAAGGAAACATATCATCTGTAAAAAAAATTTGAACTTTTTGCAACAGTGAAATGTTACCCGTTTTTATCTCTGGAACAACCGCTATCAACATTCCAGAGATTGTCAACAGTTCCTCCTTGGTTGTTCCTGAAAGGTAAGGAGATTAGTAAGACATGGGTACCCAGGCCATCGTGGTCCTGGGATTTCCTAAAGCATCAAAATAAGACACTTCCTTTAAACATAGGTCCCCTTTGGTTTCAAGGATTGGAAACATTGCTGCTTTGGATTTGGGTTTCCAAATCAGTTTCGGTTCAACAAACGTGTTTGTTGCCTTCGGTTGAGCAACTTTAGCTGATTCAGGCTTGTTAGTGTTAGAAAAATGTTTTTGTTCTTGAACAACCTTGCGTTTGTTTTTAGCAGCATTCCAATCCCCATCAGATGGTTTAACCTTGGGATTCACATTCTTCATTGCCTTAGGTGATGATACCTTCATCGGCTTGGAATGGTAGTTATCCTTTGATGTAACCCTCTGATTTTGCATATAATAGGGTACATAGGGACGATGTGTGCAATTTCGAGCAATGTGACCAGCATTGCCGCAATTGAAGCATGTATGTCTCTTCATGTAGAAAGCATTCTGATCAGTTGGATTTGCTCTTGCAGGCCCTGAAGGACGAACCGGTCCTTTCTGTGCTTGTTTGTGTTGCACATTTCCTGCAGACGAAGATGAATTTGGGTGCCTGTACTTGTCGTTTGCAGGGGCCTTCTGTGGTGGAGATTTCCTTTGATTCTTCTTGTTTTCCTTAGACTGCAAGTCTTGTTCAGAAATCTCACCAGTCTTTTTGAAACCCTTGTTAGCACAGTCAAATGCATATTTCTCACATTTGCCATTACAGACTGGCTTAACAAAGACATTTTTCACATCATGGGCCTTTTGAGGACTATTACTGCCTGTTGAGGACTGTGGAGAGCCTGATCGTCTTTGATGTTTAGGCTTCTTATTTCCGCGTCCTTTACCTGCTCGCTTTGGCTCTTGTTGCTTGATCTGAACTTTGTCATCACTAACAAAAGGTTCAGATTGTTTAGCTTGCGCACTTGGAGCCTAGTTCACGCATGTCTTCTCTTCATCCTTCATGTCATCAGCTTTGACAGAATCGGAGAGTTCTGGTTTGTCGGAAGAAATACCAGAAACTTTAGCAGAAACTTCAGCTGAAACATTTGACGAATTTTCAGCACAAGACGGTTCTGCACATGACACCCTTGAGCTGAATTCACTAGAATCAACCGATTCCAACTTCTCAGAATCAGCTGCTTCAGGTGATTCGCATTTGGAATTAGATGGTTCAGCTGGCTCATTCGTTTCGTTTGCCATTTCAGTCTCTGTTACACAAGCATCAACGTTTTCGCCCAAACCATCAGGCCTGAAATTAATCATAGAGTGAAAAAATGAGCCAAAAATGTCACACACATGAGAATTTGATGCTTGTTCATCTCCAATGACACCTTCAACTTTAATTTCATCTGCAAGGGAAGACGAAGTATTAGGATCAAAAGTACCCTTTGAAATAAAATTTACCGAAGGAGTCACTCGTTTATTAACAGGTCTGCTGTTGATTGATGACTTATCAGTTTTAGGACCGTAAGCCATCTTGTCCTCATTCATCAATTCCTCCTCAGTCATGGGTAAATATGTGTAGTTATCATTGTAAGGAGGAGGAGCCTAATTGTAACCCAATCCACACCCTTTCTTTTCCTTGTATGCGAGCTGTTGATCACACAAGTTTTTGACTAATTTGCTGGAAGAATCAAATTTCTTAATATTAAGCTCATTTATTTGATATCTATCTCTGATATCTTCCAGTTCCTTAGTCACAGCACACAGTTTCTCCTGAACATAAAAGAGTTGACTGGATTTCACACTTACATCATCCTTGAGTTTGACGATGTCTTTTCGCTGAGCTTCAATCTTTTCTTTATAAAGTTTTTCGTTTTTTGATAAAGTAAAGTTTTTATTTTTGATGTCGTTGTAGTCTTGAATCAACTCAGCGTTGTGTAACCGATATGCCTCATTTCTTTCTCTACACTCAGGAGTGCAAAAGACAGAAAGTATCTCTTCACGATCACAAGTAACTTCTTGAGCCAGGGGTTTGTTAAACATAAATACTGAATTTTGTGTGGATGAGCAACTAGCAGCAGATGTGTTGCCTTGAGTAGACTGCTTGTCAGCATTGTCATATGATTTGATGAGTGAGATTAGCTCATCTGACTTCATTTTGTAACAGTTGCAGTCGGTTGTCACTAATATCTGATTAACATTGCGAAACCAACTACAGTTCGCCTGATCTGGAATCCCTTTTATAGCATCCAGAAGCTTTATGTTGCTCATGCGAGTAGACACCACCATCTCTGCCTTCTCCATTTTAGAGAGCAGTTCAGCAAACCGGCCTGTAAGTGCTTCTATAGATTCACCATATAAGTAACTGAATCCTTGGAGTTCCTGCTCAAGCACCTCTCTCTTAGAAGACATTTTAAGATGTGATCCCCAAAAATGTGCGTTTTTAACTATTTCCTCAACACAAGCCCAAAGCGAGAACCTGTGTACTCGCTAACTCAAACCCTTTGCAAGCGAACGAACCTGCTTTCAGAACTTCACCTCGAAACCTGTCAAAACTTTTCACAACCAAACAAATTCACCTTTTTTTTAAATAAGAATATATATATTATTTTATTTTATTTTAAAGATTTTTAAGTTACTTTACTAAATTTAATAAATATAAAGGTTTATTATTATTATTAACTATTATGATTATTATAAATAATGATAAGGTAATGATAACGTTATGATTAATAATTATTATATTATTATAATAAATATTATTAAACCTAAATGACAAAATACAGAAGTATGTCAGATGTCTTCGTCGTTCAAACAAATCACCCCAAAATCTAAATCAATGTTTCACGACAATGAAGAACGACGATGAACTTAACAGCGTGGTGACCGGTGAAGGTTTCAGTCGGAAATGATCAGTGATAGTCGGAGATGCGATGTGTTGATGATGATGAACTACGGCCGGAGAAGATGACCGGAGTTGCAGGTTACGTCGGTGAACAATATGACGATGGTAACAGGATGATGAACGATTGATGGTTGCGACTCGAAAGGTTGAACGAGAATATGATGGTGACGACAGCGGTGGAGTCGAAACTGTAACTCGAAACCGTGGTTGCGACTCGAAAATGAATGACTCGAGACCCTCAGTCGAAACAATTGTTGCGAATCGAGACCTTGAAACCGTGAAGAGTCGAGACCGTTTGAAAAATGTGAAGTCGAAACCGTGATTGCGACTCGAGACGATGAAGCTTGCAACTCGAGACCGTGTGAGGGTGATGAAGCTGATGACTCGAGACCGTGAAACTTGTGAGTCGAGACAGTGGTTGCGACTCGAGAAGAATGACTCGAGACCTTGGAGGATGTTCCTGTGAGTCGAAACCAGATGCTGTTATGTGGGACTCGAGACCTGTGAAGAAGATGATAACTCGAGACCGATTGTAGATATGTGAGTCGAGACCTCAGAGAGATAAACTCGAAACCTTCGACAAGATAAATCCCACTTGAATTTTAAATCTTGAGATATTTTAAAACTTGAGATATTTTGGCAACTAGTGTGGCTGTGACACAAAACAGGGAACAAAATCTCGAAAATAATGGAAACAATTTTTTCGAAAATAATGAAATTTTTGAATTTCAAATCCTCTTTTTTTTTAAATAAAAACAGTGATCCCCAACACTTTAACAACTTTCAAAACAATCAAAATACCAAAATATAATGATTTTTGATAAAATTTCGATGAACACTACGAAGAACACCGAACCAAAAATAACGAAAATCTTGAATCTTTGATATCACACCGAGCCTAGAAATAGGTTCTAATGGCTCTGATACCACTTGTAAGTCCCGAAAAACCGGATCTTTCAATGATATCAAACAACCTATTGAGTGTGCGGAATCCAATCAATAGGTGATTCAAGAAATAAGATGAAAACAAACAAGAACACCGAAATAACTTTTAACTCACACACGTTTCGATTACTTGAACAAGCAAAAACGTCTGGTATGAGTACACCACTACAAATCGCCTCCCTTCTCTGGTTCTCTAGAATTGTGTAACTAGGAGGTTCAAACCTAAAAACAAGTTAGAAACTTGTTTATATATATGCTAAAGCCCACTTCCCTACATGGGCTCCCCTTGGGCCTGCTTGGCCCACATGGCCTAAAGCTTGGTCCAAGTGACCTATAAAGGTCCAAAACATAATATAACTAACCCGGTAAAGCCCAGCTCGTAACCATAACCCGTTGTGTTAATTTGATGCGTCAGTCTCACACTTTAGGGCCTAACAATGTTGGTGCACCTAGTGTCTGTTAACTTCATCTTAATCGAGTCTTATGTCTAGATAGGATAAACAAGTGCACAACAGAGTGGAAATTAGGGTTAGATTGCATGTTAGTATGTAATTTCGCTTGAAGAGTGACATGGACATGTTCTAGCGAAATCAACACATGTGATTTCGCTTGAACAGGGCTGTGACATCCTCAAGCGAAATCATGTTGCCTATATATAGGGTTGTGCATTGTTCATTTGAAACGGAATTACTAGTGGATGTTTGAGAGCCGAGGTGCTGCCAAATTGTAATCAGAACTGTAAAAGCTCAGGAAATCATCAATAGATAAAGATTAAAAGGAAACAAGCTGTTTGACGTCATTTACATTGATTCCGCCTTTGCAAATGATGATGAACTACTCAGATTGACTGTTTAGGGTCACCGAACGATCCAACAAGTGGTATCAGAGCTCAGGACGAAGAGTTCATACCAATTTAGCTTGAAATCATCGGATTATCTCATTTCTACTCTTTCTTTTCTGATTTGAACAAGTTTTCACGGTTGAAATGGCATAAAACTCTCACATACCAAGCAAAACAGAGTGTTAACTAATCCTTGAAAGAATTAGACTAAAATTCGGATTAAAACTTGATCAAACCTTTAATTTCGCTTGAAATTGTTCGAAAAAATGATGACATCATACTAATTTCGCTTGAAATACCTTGGTAATCTCGCTTGAAAAGTACAATTTTAACTGATTTCGCTTGAAAGTTTTGAGTGATTTCGCTTGAAGAATACACATATTAGTGATTTCGCTTCAAGGGACTTATTCCGTTTGAAACTGCAACAAAGTTTCAAACAAAATTAGATATTTCTTTTCAACATCTGGTCTCGCTTGAGGAGCTTATCTCGTTTGAGCAATTCCGCTTAAACAGATTCCGTTTGAATCTGTCGTTTCTCAAAACCAATAATTTTCTAAGTGTTTACTGATTGTTTCAGGTACGTGAAAGATGGATGAGTTCAGGAATCCGTTTTATGATGTGTTTGCTTTTACTAGTAGTTCAGGATATGACACTTCAAATAACACGAATGAAACTCCACCAGCACCGAGTGCGAAGAAAATTCTTCAGGATACTATGAGCGTAGATAGTGCATACGGAACATATAATAAGCCGCCCAAGTTGATGATGATCGAAGATTACAACAGGTGGGCTACAAGATTTGAGGAATGGCTTAAGGCGTTTGCTTATCAGAGTTGGAGAAGTCTGAAAAATGGCTATGATTTGGGGAGAGATGATTATGAGAATTTGGAGGATAATCAAATTGAAAGATATGTTTCTGAACAAAAGTGTATTGCTTTGCTTCACCAATCTGTTCGAGATGATATTATCGCACTGATCGAATACAAAGATTCGAGAGATCTCTGGGAAAAATTAAAAATAAAATGTATTGGTAGTGCTGAAATAGTTAAGAACAAAAAGAAACTGTTACGAAAAGAGTTTGATTTGTTTGGTTGTTTAAAGAACAAGTCAGTTTCCAAGATGATCGAAATATTTGGACATCTGAAGATGGAGCTTGCTAGACATGAGATCGTTTACACTCAAGAAGAGCTGGTAGACAAATTGTTTGATGCACTTCCGAATGAGCAAGACTGGCAATATTTTGCATTGATGCTGAAGAATACGATAAAGCCTGCTGATTTGAAAGTGGATCTGCTTATCGAAAGACTGGAGAGTCACGAGTTGGAGATCAAGAAATCTAGCAAAGTCAACAATTCATCTTATTAGCATAATGTGGAGTTGTACTACAGAGGAAATCTACCAAAGACTAGTTCTCCAAGAATAGCATTTTCTGCAGAGAGTTCAAATACTGTGAATCAAGAAATTCCTCACAGTGGTTTTCATAGTGGATCTTCTTCAACAACTCCAAACCAATCTGCATCAAAGAATTTTTTCCAATGTAACATTGCTGTTGATCTGAAGAATGGTCAGAATTTCAGTGAAGAGTCTGCTAAACAACAGATGGTGTTTTTAGCCTCTGTGTTAGAATCATACGAAAGTCTCGTTGCAGGAAAGATAGGCAACACCAATCTAACAAAGGAAGACAACAATCAGATTGATCCTGAGGAAATGGAATTGATCGATATAAGGTGGTGTATAGCCAGTGCAGTGAGAAGAGCACAACTATTTATGGAGATTACAGGAAGACAGTCTATTGGTGGACCTTCTACCAAGTTAGGCTTTGACAAGTCAAAAGTGACGTGTTTCAAGTGAAAACAGAAAGGTCACTTTAAGCGTGAGTGCAGAAATGCTTACACTGATGATACTGCAAATCCTTTTCGAGATGATTATTACAAGAGAGCGATCTATCATCAGAATAAATCAGAACCTCCTAGGATGAAGTAGATAGAGGAGGTAGCCAAAGAGAAATCCAGGGCACTTGCAGTTTTTCATGACGATGAAGGTTATGATTGGAGTGATGTTTTGCCTGAGGAAGACGCAGTTGGTTATGCTTTCACAGCAGCAAAGATTTTTCCGTTTAAAGATAAAAGATTTGAGAAAGTGAAGTATGTGAACAGGAGGGAAACAACTCATTTCATGAAAAGCAAAATCTATCGCATATACAAAGAAGCTAAACAGGCGAAAAGATGGGATCCTGATAGAGAATGTTATCTTGATCAAAATGGAAACATAGCTGTGGATCTAGATACTGTTGATCTTGAAGTTCTCACCAAACAAATTGCTGATGAAGAAGAAGCCAGACAGAGAGAATGGTGGGGAGGAGGAGAAGATATTGAGAAAGAAAAAGAAAAAGAGACAACAAAAGAACCAGAGCCAAAGAAGATTGATGACGGAGTTATTGATACGTCACAAGAACTCACAGCTGAAAATTTGAAGAAGATGGCTGATAAAGTTCTAGCTGCAAAAGAACTAGAGGTAGTTTCTGGTTCTGGAACTGAGTCTAAAGATAAGGTCAGTACAAATGATACACATGTGTCAGGTAAGAATGGTAAATCTGAGAACAACTGCAAAAATTGCATGAAAGAGTGCAAAGTTTGTAGTACAAATGCTTACCTTAGTGGTAAGAAAGTTGAAGATCTGACTAGTAGAGTCAGAAGTGTTGAAGATCAGATCTTAAACCGTGATAAGTTGTTGAAAGCTTCGAACGACAAATTAAAAGAATTAACTGAGAAAATCGAAAACAATAAAAATGACGTAGAAAGAATTAGGAAAGAAAATGAAAAATTAATTCTTGAAAATCGTCAAATTTCAGAAAATTTTGAGAAGCTTAAACGAACGGTTAAAGATTCTGATGAAAGAAATGGTAAGACAGACAAAGAAAATCTTCAACCGACCGGTGTTCTTAGAGTGAAAGAGGAGTTAATCAACCAGCAATTGGATGAAATTGCTAAGTTGAAGCTTCAATTCCAAGAAGCTAAAACTGAAAATGAACGTATCCAGTTGAAATTAACCAGTTACAACTCCGCAAGCTTTGTTTTACAACACATTGTTCCCAAACCCATCGGGAAAAACAAAGCAGGCAAAGATGTTTACTCGGATGGAGCTGGGGTTGGGTTTCATCAGGTTCCACCACCAGTTTTCAACAATTATTCAAAGAAAAAGTCCGGGTTGGTTAATGATGAAGATGAAACAAATGAAATAAAACTTCCAGAGTCAATTGATGTGACATTTTCTTCATCATCATCTGATGATAGTGTTCAAACTGAGATTGTTAAATGCATGGCTGAAAGTGTTTTGGATAGTGATTCAGCTGAGGATGAAGAGTGTTTTCTGGACAATTACATTCCGAAACCAAAATTCAAAAACAACTTAGGTGATGAACCGGGTCTTGTGATGTACAAGATGGCTGGATCTGATAAGTTGTATTCGGATTTCGAGTTTCCTCTGGAGAATGTTAATGTGAACAAGTTAAAAAATGTATTCAAATTGATTGAAATTGATCTGTCTGAAGTAAAAAGTTTAAATCAGACAAATAGGCAAATGAATTTTGAAAAAGATAAAGCTTACTACAAGAAACCTGTTATTCCACCACGTTTTTATAACAACAATCGAAACAGATGGTCAGGTGGATATCAGGGTGGTAAGAACTATCAAAGACGAAATGTTCAAAACAAGAAGTTTGCTGAGAAAAAGGTGTTTGTGAATGGTTCAAGTTCACTTTCTGATGAAGAATCTGAATTTTTTTCAAAATCAAGCAAAGAGTTCTTTGAGAAGAAGGCTTTACAGCCTCAGTCTGAGGGTACAAGTCGGGGAGTTGACACCCGAACATGCTTCAAATGCAATCAGGTTGGACATATTGCACGAAAGTGTACCAACTTGAAGCCTAAGACTGAAGTTGTGATGAACCTAAGAAAGAAAGTTGATGTGAAGGGAAAAGCTCCATTGGTTGTTGAGAAAAAGGTTTTGAAAATGACAATATCAAGATCAAAACTGAACCTGTTAAATATGTGGTAACTAAAAATGACAAGTTTTACAAACGGGTTGCATCACCTCAACAAACATGGAAGCCAAAAGTGGTTGAAAAAGAATCAAGTTCTCCAAAACCTGACGGGTGGTCCATAGGACAACCCTTAATCATGTTAAAAGACAAATTAATCCTTCACTTAATCGCGTAATTATCTTGAATTAGATGACTACGGTTGCTTATATTTCAGGTGTGGTTCGGGAGCTTAAAGTGGAGAAAACGCAGCTTTGGATGGATTAGAGATCAACGGGTCGCGCGTGGAACAAAAGATGGAACAAAACACAAAATTCAGGTTGTCACCGTAAATTACGGTCCCACCGTAATTTACGGTGGACCTGAAATGCACCTGAATCTCACCGTAACTCAGACTGTCTCCACCGTAACACTTTGAAGAGCACCGTAAATTACGGTGATACCGTAATTTACGGTGGAGATGACGCGAAAACTGTAACTGCCATCATTAAGTCGGTTTTATGGTGTCTTTTCACATATTCTCATCATTGGTCGGTTTTGAGGGAGAAGAGGGGCGATTTTGGCTGTTCTTACTTGGTTCCAAACAATTGCTAACATTCGGTTTGTGTATTCGATTCGTATGAACATTAATCGTTGTGTGATGATGATGTACCAAGTCATGCGTGACTAAACTTTTGGTGATCATCCTAGATGTAAGGTTTGCTTTTGAAACACTATGTTTGTGCTTGAATTTCTAGAATAATAACTTTGAATGTTTGTTTGAGTTATTATGGTGTTTGGATATTTGTTTGTAAATTGTTTATTATTGTTTAATGTTAATCTAAACCATACGTTCTTGGTGCCGTTGGCAATCGAGATATCATGGGAGGGGTTAGGGTTGGATAATTGTCAATTGATCATCGAGTAACAACCTCACATTTTATAATCCGAGTACTTAGTTCTCTTTCATCACAAACAGATAATCAAACACGAGCCATGTCTATGTGGTTCTTTCTAGTTAAGCATAAACATTAGTGTGGATTAAAACCTGAAATCTAGGATGGTCGCTTGTTCCTAATCTGTTTACAAAAACACTCTTTGATTTGCAATTTAATTAGTTAATATTAGTTCTTAAAATCAAAACAATCAATTCTTGAATTTTAATTTTTGCAATTTTAGTTTAATATTAGTTTAAGTGCAAAGCTACATAATCGACACATTTTCCACATACTCCCTGAGTTCGATACCCTTTTTACCACTATCTATAGTTGTTATTGGGATAAAATTTGATTGTGACCGCGACATCACGTCAAATTTTGGCGCCGTTGCCGGGGAGTAGTGCGCAACGTGTGTCAGTTTTTTTTAGTTTTGCTTTGTTATTTTCGGGTTTACACTGGTGTGTTTAGTGTGCAGGTTCTACAGGTGTATGCATACTAGAGGCTCTCACAAAGCGTCACCATTGTCATTTGATCCGGAAATCGAAAGAACGCTAAGGCAAAACAGAGTTTTATTACGAGAAAACAGAATCATCGGTTCACCCACTTCGCCCATTACACCAAGAAATATCATGGAAGAAACACAAGTACCACCCACAACGGGTCAAACGACCTCGTCATTTATACCTACTTCCACACACCCATCACCAAACACAACCATACCTAATACCACTACAATTCCTACTCCACCTCATGACACTACACCAACCAACACCACACCACCAAACACTACTCAAGTCGAACCTAGTCTTACTTTTAGCCCATCTACTACGATTCCACCACTCACTCATTTCTTCCCAGTTTCGGGTCAGTCATCGTCACATTATTCAATACCCCAAGGTTCAACGGTCGTTCATGCAACTTCAACATTTAGACCATCAAATCAGTTGGGTTTTCAATACTCGACCATTCCATTTGGGCAAACTTCGGGTATAGGGGGAGATGGATATGAGGAAGGATACGAAGATTTTGAGGGTTATGATGAAGATGGGTATGCTTATGTTTATGGGGGTGATGGTGATCAAGGAGAGTTTGATTATGTGCAAAGTCAATCTCAAGGAATGGCAAGTGTAGGTGGAGTGCCACAACAACAACTCATACCGCAACATATTCGGCCAAGACCACAAGGGCCACCAATGCAACGCCCTATCCCATTACAACAAGTTCGGCCACAAAATGTACAACCACAATTTCAAAGGCCAATCCAACACCCACCGATGCCACAACAACAATTTCAACCACCGTTCGCACCACAAGGGCATATACCAAGACCAATGGGTCCTATTCGTCCAAGGGGTCGATTGGGTGTTCCAAGAAGGCATCTTAGGGAACATGCACGGGGAATAGAAGCACATTTCAGGCCGATAATTACTCAAAACCCTTCACCGGTGGTTATCCCTCACAACAACCAAGGGAGAACCTTTGAAGTAAGAACAAATTCTTTGCAAAGTTTACCGAAATATAAAGGGCTAGCAACGGAAGAACCGTATTTCCACTTAGAGGCCTATGGCTCAATTTGCAATACTCTTGGGAGTCAAGGTTTTTCGGCTGATGATGTCAAGTTGGTCCTATTTCAATTTTCTTTAGAGGACAAGGCAAAGAAGTGGTTCTACACTTTGCCTTCAGCATCTATTTATACTTGGGCGGAAATGCAACATATTTTCCTAGACGAATTTTACACCGCCCAAAAGACTAATGATGCTAGAAAGGGGTTGAGGAGTTTTCAACAACAACATGGTGAAATGTTCCATGAGGCGTTTGAACGATTCAATATGATGATAAAGAATTGCCCTCACCATGGGATTGAACTGTGGGAGTTGATGAATGCCTTCCACGAGGGGTTGAGTGCCGAGGATGCTCGTGATTTAATGTCCATTACCGGTGGGACTTTTGGCACAAATTATGAAAATGACGATTGGGAGTTTTTGGAGAACATGGAAATTACATCAAAGAGAAAGGCTCAAGCATCGAGGAGAGCCCGACCGGCCATTGCCCGACCTCAAGGGCACGCCATAGATGATGGTAATGTTCAAACTACTAACCAAATTTATGATGTGTGTGCTTTGTGTAATGAAATAGGTCATGCGGCTGAAAATTGCCAAGGAATGGTGGAAGGGCAATATGAAGAGGTTCATGCGGTTCAAGGTCAAGGAGGGGGTGATAGAAATTTCAACAACATGAATTCTAATACCTACCACCCCGGTTTGAGGAACCACCCAAATTTTCGGTATGGGAACCCTTCTAATCAAGCTAACCCGAACTTTCAAGGTAGCCAAGGTAACTTTGGTTCGCGCCAACCTTACAACAACCAAAGTGGTTATCGAGGCGGGAACAACTAAGGCTATCAAAAGCAATATCAAGCGGGTCAAGAACAAGGGGGGTCTTCGGGTGGAAACGAGATGATGGAAATGCTAAAAAGCATGCAAACGGAGATGCAAAAACGGAACCAACTCGATGAAGTTCGAATGCAAAAGGATGAGGTTCGTGACAAAAGCATCCAATCACTAACAACCCAAATGGGTCAATTGGCAACCGATGTGGCGGAGTTGAAGAAAAACAAGGGTCAACTTCCTAGCGACACCAAGGTAAATCCATCACACGGTTCGTCAAGAGGTAATGTTAATGTTCATCATGTTAGTGTTTTGAGAAGTGGAAAAGAGTTTAAAGCCAATGTGTCACCCGAATTGGTTGAGGGGGTAGTTGAGGACATCACGGGTAATGATAGTGATGATGAAGTTTCACCGGTTAAATCTAAAGAAACAAATGTTAACAAACCGGGGTTGGGTGAAAACGAAAAAGTGAAAAAGTTGAGGGTGAACCGAGTCAAGTCCCGTTTCCATCGGCTTTACTTGACCCGGGTAGGAAAAACTTTATCGCATCAAGAGGTCCCCAAAAAGAAGAATTGTGGGACATGTTTAAACAAGTAAAAATTAATCTTCCATTACTTGATGCAATAAAACAAGTACCCGCCTATGCAAAATTTCTAAAAGAATTGTGTACACAAAAGAGGCAACAAAAGAAGAAAATGCCTAAGCGGGTGGACTTAACCGGGCAAGTGAGTGTGGTTTTGAATGGGGAGCTTCCTCCTAAGCTCCAAGATCCGGGCACGCCATTGATTAACATACAAGTTGGTAATTTTCAAATGGCTAAGGCGTTGCTAGATCTTGGAGCCGGGGTTAGCATTTTACCGGGGGGCTTATATAATCAATATGACTTTGGTCCGTTAGCAAGGGTGGAGACAACGGTTGTTTTAGCCGATTTGTCTCATAAGCTACCTCGGGGTATGGTGCAAAATGTAATTGTTAAAATTGATGAATTTTATTACCCGGTTGGCTTTCTAGTCTTGGACTACTCGTCGGCGGACCCAAAGCAACAACAAAATGTAATTTTGGGTCGGCCATTTTTGAGCACCGCACATGCAGTAATCGATTGTAGATTTGGTACAGTTGATATGACTTTTGGGAACCGAAAAATGCGTTTGAATGTTTTTACTAACAATTCTAATGCTAATGGTGTTGATGAGTGTTTCATGGCAGATATAGTTGACGGATGCAACCCGTATGAGTATGAGGAGGATGGTTTGGATGTTTGCCTGTGTGATTTTTCTGAACAGGTACATGCTTATGCACTCCGGGTTGAAGAGGAAAAACAGGATGCCATGGCTTTGAAGGAAGGTCGACCACCATGGACTCATCAATTTGAAGGTTTACCTGCGGAGATAAATTCGGGTACTAAACCATCGTTAGAGGAACCGCCAAAGTTGGAGCTCAAAGACTTGCCGAGCCACTTGAAGTATGCGTATTTAGGAGATGATGACACTTTCCGGTCATTATTGCCTCTAATTTAGAGTTGGCACAAGAGCAAGCATTGTTGGAAGTTTTAAAGGAGAATAAAGGAGCTATAGGATGGACGATTGCCGATCTCAAAGGAATTAGTCCATCAATTGTTATGCACAAAATCATTACCACCGAAGATGCCAAACCAACACGAGAAGCTCAAAGGCGATTGAATCCGAACCGAAGGGAGGTAGTTAAAAAAGAGGTAATTAAATGGTTGGACGCGGGAATCATCTATCCGATTTCGGATAGTGCTTGGGTGAGTCCCACCCAAGTTGTGCCTAAGAAGGCCGGCATTCAAGTAGTCAAGGACGAAAGTGGTGAACAAATTGCCACCCGACCGGTTACCGGGTGGTGTGTATGTATTGACTACCGAAAATTGAATGCCGCCACTTCTAAGGACCATTTCCCGCTACCTTTCATTGACCAAATTATTGAAAAATTATCGGGTCAAAAATATTACTGCTTTTTGGACGGGTATTCGGGTTACAATCAAATAGCAATACACCCGGATGACCAACACAAGACCACCTTCACTTGTCCATATGGCACCTTTGCCTTTCGGCGAATGCCATTTGGCTTGTGTAATGCTCCGGCAACTTTCCAACGATGTATGATGAGTATCTTCTCGGACATGGTTGGAGAGTCGCTCGAAGTATTTATGGATGACTTCTCCATTTTTGGCACTAGTTTTGATGCTTGTCTCAACGAATTACAAAAAGTTTTAAAAAGGTGCGTTGAGAAAAATTTAGTGTTAAGTTGGGAGAAAAGTCATTTTATGGTGCAAGAGGTTATTGTATTGGGTCATGTAATTTCTGAAAGGGGGATGGAGGTGGATAAGGCAAAAATAAGGGTAATAGCATCTTTGCCACCTCCGAAAAATGTTAAGGGTGTAAGGTCATTTCTGGGACATGCGGGTTTTTATAGACGTTTCATAAAGGGTTTTAGTGTTATCACCAAACCTTTATGCAACTTGTTATTAAAAGATGTCCCATTTGATTTTACTGACGAGTGTATGCAAGCTTTCACTGTTTTGAAGGAACACTTGGTCAAAGCTCCTATCTTGCAACCATCGGATTGGTCAAAGCCGTTCGAGATAATGTGTGATGCAAGCGACACCACTATTAGTGCAGTTTTGGGTCAACGGGTTGATAGAAAGCCGGTGGTGATTTACTATGCGAGCAAAACTTTATCCGAAGCGCAACTCAATTACACCACAACCGAAAAAGAGTTATTAGCGGTGGTGTATGCTTTGGATAAGTTTCGTGCTTATATTTGGGGGAGCAAAGTGGTGGTTTATTCGGATCATAGTGCGGTCCGATATTTGATGGAGAAAAAGGACGCGAAGCCTCGTTTGATTCGGTGGGTATTATTATTACAAGAGTTCGATTTAGAAATCCGAGACAAAAAGGGAAGTGAAAACGTAGTGGCGGATCACTTGTCTCGGATTCCGGTGGAAGGGATCGATGATGTTAGCGAAATCAATGAAAGTTTTCCCGACGAGCAACTTCTAGCCGTTTCCACCTTTGTTGCACCGTGGTATGCTCATTACGTTAATTACTTAGCCACGGGTGCCATCCCAAATCATTGGACCAAAAAACGACGACAACAATTTATGGTTCAAGTAAAGCAATACATTTGGGATGAGCCGGATCTCTTCAAGATTGGACCGGATCAAGTTATACGAAGGTGTGTGCCCGAAATGGAGGTAATGGAAATTTTAACCCATGCTCATTCGTCCGCATGTGGAGGTCATTTTAGTGGGCACAAAACAGGCTACCGGGTTCTCTCATGTGGGTTTTATTGGCCCACAATTTTCAAGGATGCATGTGAGTTCGCTAGAAATTGCATAAATTGTCAAAAGATGGGAAGCATATCGAAGAGGGATGAGATGCCATTACAACCAATCTTGGTTGTAGAGATATTTGTTGTATGGGGTATAGACTTTATGGGTCCCTTCCCGAATTCGAATGGTTTTCTATACATTTTGGTAGCGGTGGATTACGTCTCGAAGTGGATTGAGGCTATTGCAACACGAACAAATGACCATTCGGTTGTTTGTAAATTTGTTCAATCCAACATTTTCTCTCGTTTTGGCATTCCGCGGGTTATTATAAGTGATGGTGGTTCGCATTTCAAGAACTTCAACTTTGGGAAATTGCTGAAGAGGTATAGCTTGAATCACCGGATTGCCACACCTTACCATCCGCAAACGAGTGGACAAGTCGAAGTGTCCAACCGTCAAATCAAGGAAATTCTCATGAAGACGGTAAGAACGGATAGGTTGGTCGAGTAAGTTAGACGATGCATTGTGGGCATACCGAACGGCCTACAAGACTCCAATTGGTACAACGCCTTACCGGATGGTGTATGGAAAGGGTTGTCACTTGCCAATGGAGTTAGCGCATCGGGCACATTGGGCAATTAAGACGGTAAACGCGGATTATGACGAGGCGGGAAAGTTGAGAAAGTTGCAATTAAGCGAGATAGAAGAGATTCGAGATGAGGCATATGAATGTGCATCGGCTTATAAAGACAAGCTCAAGAAAGTACACGATGCGAAATTGAGAAAGAAAACGTTCGAAGTAGGTCAAAAAGTTTGGTTGTACAACTCAAGACTTAAAATGTTTGCGGGCAAGCTTAAAAGCAAATGGATGGGCCCGTATGTTGTTCGGCGAGTTGGAAGGTTTGGTGACGTAGACATCCAAGACGAGCAAACGCTAAAACAACAAATGGTGAACGGTCACCGGTTGAAGCCATACTTGGAGGGGAACGAAATCAATAACTTGGAGCTTGATAAAGCGGGTTACATCTTACGCCCGGTCGACGATGAGCAACCATGAGAGGCCCAGGTTTGGTAGTGTAAATAGTAGTATTTTGTTTTGTTTTGTTTTGTATAGTTTGCATAATTACCGTATTTCCTTGAAATCCGTGTTTGAAACCAGTGTGGGGATATTCGGGTCACGAATTACTCTAACATTGTGTTGAGGACAACACGGAACTTTCGAGGGGGTAGGGTGATTTTTACAAGTTTTTGAAAAAATTTAAAAACATAAAAAAATCGAAAAACCTGAAAAAAAATATAAAAAATATGCATACAAATCACATTTTCAGCGAAGCATTCTTGCCCAGAAGCCACCGTAATTTACGGTCTCACCGTAATTTACGGTGGGAGTGAAAAACAATTAGTCTTTACGGTGTAACCCTCCTGTTTTACGGTAGGGATTTTTGGCCAGCATCCACCGTAAGTTACGGTCACACCGTAATTTACGGTGGACCTGGCGAGCAGATGGGTCGCTCCGGTTCCTGCATATGTATATAAAAAAAAAACAATCAGATCACGTGAAGTTTACCCCAGCCACTCATTCTCTTGCACTTCTCTTTTCTATCATTGTCATCCATCTTTTTCAATCAAGACCCACAAAATCCATCTTCTTCTTCAACCTTCAATCCTCCATATCTCACTCAATTCTTGTCCAAACTAAGTGAAATCGGAGTCTATTTTGACTAATTTTTCACGTAGTTTCTGATTTTGTCAAGAGATTTACTAGAAAACGAAGCTTTCGGGTTCGAACTTTAAATCCTAGTTTCGAAATTTTGGGGCGTTTTGAAGTTGTTGCCTCATTTGTGTTTCTTACATCTTCAAACAAGGTATGGAAGTTTATTTACTATGTTTTGTTGATACATTGTGAGAATGAAGGTTAATAGTATTATTTGTTTACACCCACTTGCTTGTTCATAGTTTTGACTTGTTACTTGTTACTTGAACATGATTATGGTTTGTATATGTAGGATTGTTAGTAAAGTAGTGAACTTTTGGGAAATCTCTACAGTGTAGAGACACCATGCCCGATTTTTGAAAAATTATTGATAAATTTTTGGTTCACTAACATCTACAACCATAGTAACAAGCAAGTGTGGGGATATTTTGGGTAAAAGAGACTAATGTTTGCGTTTGGTTGTGTTGTTTGTTCTAATGTGTGTAGGAAAATGGTTAAGACGAAAGAGAAAGCGGGAGCTAGTTCATCCTCTTCGACGAAAGGAAAGGGCAAACAACCGGAAGTGCAACCAAAGAAGAGGCAATATTTAGGTAGAGTTGAGGAAAGTGAAAGTGAAAGTGAGGAAGAGATGGAGTTGGATATGACGGAGAAACCGAAATGGGACTCGGGTCCATTGGATGACCAACCGGAGCATTGGCAACCAACACTCTACCATGACAGTATGAACAAATTGAAAAACAAGGTTGCTGCATTCATTTGTGAGTGAGAAGTTAATGAGGTTCAATTCAGCCTGTTCGGTGTGTTTGATAAATTTCGTGCTCTAGGTTGGGAGGGGGCGCTTAATTTCTTTGATAAGGATAAAAACAACTTGTTCATAACCGAAATACAAGAATGGATGGCAACTCTTAAGTGTAACACGTATGAAAAGCCATCACAAATGAAGCTAACGGGTATAGTGCATGGGATTCCGGTGGAGATGTCTTTTGACACGTTGAAGAAGCTTGGGAAATATGATAGTCTTCCAGCTCGTGACTACATGATTCCCACTCTTGATGTAACACCTCGTAAAATCACGTTCAATGATGTATTGACACGTGTAATAAACCCTAATGAAGTCAAACACTGAAATTTAGGGACTAATTTTTTGAAAAATCGAAAAATTTGATTATGAAAGGACTAGAAGTGATAACATACCTAAAAATAAGTTTCTTATGATGTTTATATTCACAAATGTGCCACTTGATGAATAAGTGTAGCCGTTTGCGTAATTAATTGAAAGTTTGCGCAATAAAGGGGTAAAAGCGTCAACATGTTAATTCTTACCTCTGAGTGACCTTCTAACAAACCGGGAGCTTAATAATATTTAATTATACTCTCGGGAATGCCAAATAATGGCCGTCTAAGGTTTTTATGCCTATAAGTAAAGTTACGCGCAACTTTGCAAGTTAGAGGGACTAAAAGTGTCAATATGTTTAATTATACCTCTGAATGACCTTTTAGCAAACCCGAAGTATCGTGATGTTTATTAATACTTTCAAGAATGCCTAATATGGATTAGATGAGGCTTCAATGATATTAAATGATGAGATGCGCAAGTTTGCGCAATAGAGGGACCTAAAGCGTCAACTTTTGAATTTATGCCTTTCGGTGACCATCTAAGCGAATGAGAGCGCATTAATATTTAAGTATATGCTTGGGAAGGATAAATATGGGCCATGGAAGGCTTGGATAACATTAAACGGCATTTCGCGCTACTTTGCGCAATTAGAGGACTATTTGCGTCAAACGGCAAAAGTATGCCGATTCGTTGGGTTTCGAACCTTCCGGAATATAACCATGAGTTAAGCATGCCCTAATTATTCTTTATATAGCTTAGATATAAGCCTAGAGGTGTTCGGTGCGCAAAAATAAACTTTTATGTCATTCAGGGACTAAAAGTGTCAAAAAGTGCACAAGTTTGCACTTTTGATCATATCTCGCATTCTGAATATCCCCGGACACCCAAAAATTTATGTAAGCACTAAAATATTTTATTTTAGTGATCGCCTTGATAAAATTCCTTTTGTCGCGTCGTTTGGTTCGTTTTTAGCGTCCGTTCGTGTTTCGTCGTAATTAGACAAACAATGTGACCGTACGGCCAAACGAACCGACATCCGACATGTTTTTGAACATGTTTCATATTCCCTATATGTGGGACTCATAATGGAGCCTTGAAATGAGGTTAACGGACCATGGATGTGTCAGAAACACGTTTATATGCAAACAGGGACCAAAACTGCCAATTATGAAAGTTGTTTTGCTGACCTGGGACATGCAGGCGGGCCGCGTAAGACTGCTGAGTTACCTACGTGGGCCGCGTGGCCTGATTAGATGCAGAAATAGCTGGAAACAGCCTGTTTCTTGCTGTTTTCATGTCCAACCCGGTTTCCTATACTCTCAACTCGACTCTAGGGGCTGCCCATAGTATATTGAAACCACTCAACACTTGCCATGATCTGGTTATGACCTCCCGACACTTGTCGCGATCTCGTGAGGTCCCGAAAAGTATAAATAGGAGGTGAATTCACTTGTTTTCTTCAAACCTTCATTTCCATTCTGCTTATTCTCTGAATTCCTGGAGGATCTTGAGCTTCTTGAGAACCTCCTTTAACCCTTTGGACCCATTGTAAGTGTTCAATCGTGCTTAAGTTTAGTTATTTAGCGTTTATAGCCGAAAAGTCAAGCGTTGTGATAAACGATTTGACTTTTAAACGGTTGAACCATGGTTCGTAACGAACATGGCTACGTGACCGTAATTAGGTAGGTGATTAACCCTCAAGAGGGCACCTCCTAATTACCACGTTTACCTAGTTTAATTGTCGGGTCAAATAAAGGTCAAACGGGTTAGTTTTAAATAAAATACATAACTATTAATATAAGAGCTATAAAATCAGTTTTCTCACTTTAATAACTTGGTAAATATTAGTTGAACATGCCTAAGCATGATTCAACCCGACAATTCTAAGTATAGGCTCGGTTCGTAACCGAAAGTCGCAAAAGTTGACTTTTGCTTTGACTTTCAGTTCTGACCCGATTTAGATTAGTTTAGATATGCCTTAGGATTCCATTAGGACCATATTATAAGTTAGTATAACCCTCCAAGGTTATACAACTTGGTTCCATAGAAATCCTAGTTCATGCGTGTTTCCGTTATATGCCTAAACATTGACCATTATGCCCTTTTGACTATAAAACGTGATTTTTTGAAAAAGTGAAAGAGTAGAAACATTAGTTACGGATTTATAAACTTGCACCTAAAATTTGATATCAGTTTGAGGTCTAGATTAAGAGTTATGCTCATTAACGTAATTTGAAAGCTTTATGTTAATTAAATGGCGTAATTAGCGAATAGCCTATTTAAACCCACTTTTTTATATCAAAATTTTTACCCACTGATGTAATATAATATTTTGGGATTTTTGAAGATTTTATTTAATTTTTGGCTGATCATAACATAGGTCTTTAAGTTTGATTCGGTTTATGACGGTTTTGCCCTTTTAGGCCATAAAATGAGTTTTACAAATCCTTTTGACCCAAAACCTTTTTCTACTGATTTTATTTGATAAATAAAATATTTTGAGCCTTCTGGAATTATAAAAATATCAGCTTTCCTTTGAAAACCCGAAAATGGCTCCAAATCGCCTTTTTAAGCATTTTTAACACATAGTATGTGCTAAAACCATACTAGACACATAAGGTTGATACCTACTGATATTTTTAGTATATTTTTATATATTAACAGTAAGCAAAAGTTTTTAAACTCAGGTTTCCAGTTTTGACCTTTTAAGCCTAAGTGAAATTACCAAAATACCCCTAAGGTGCATAGTTTGGTTTTAAATGATAAATTTCACATATAGGTCATACCCTACTGATATAATTTAGTAAATTAAGTATATTTACTAGGAAAATCAGACCTGTAACTCAGATTCATAAATAAACTCTTTTATAATCTTTAAAATGACCAAAATACCCCTACGGGGCTTATTTTGAGATTAAACTCGTTTTCGGCATAATGGAAGATATCCTACTGATATCACAACATATTAAAGGCATATTAACTTAGGAAATCTGTATATGACTCTTTTGGTTACTCGTTACGCACTTGCCGCGTTCGGGTCGGCTTATGTGACTAGTTCGCATATATTAACCGAAACGGGTTAAACCATATCATTTTTGTCTCAAAATCCAGAATGTGTTTAAGTTACCCATATTAAACAAGCATACAAGCTTGTCGGGTCAAAGCCACATTCTAAACCGGTCTTGCTTTATCATGCGTCTGACCGTGTCTTCCTTTTGAAAGTTAACCGGTCTAAGCTTAGGCTTAATTAAAGACCCGTTAGGAATCTAATAGGTTATTAAAAACCTTCGTTCCAGATTTAGGAGCCCAGTAAAAGCTATCTGTACTTGCTTGGTGGTATACGGCTGGGATAAATTGTATAAATTTGCTCAGGTAAATACTTTTAACTTATTTTCCCTATACGGGCTTGGGGTACGGTATATAAAATACCGCTTGGTCCGGCATTGAATTCTTTAATCGAATAGAGGTTAAATTTATTGATATGCTATGTTTTGAATGTGTTTTGTTTGCTTAAAGCCTTTGGGGGGGTTAATGACCATGTCCCGGATATCCTTGGCATCATCTTACGAGATGGCCACGACCTGAGCACGGGGTGTAGGCGTACACCTGTCAGTGTATAACTCAATAATGTGGTGTGTCTATTAATCTTTAACCCGGTCTACGGATCGGGCTACTGAATGCATAAGTAACATGTAATTCCCTTACAAGATTATATTACATAATTATCCCAAGTTATAAAATATTTTGTGCCACTTGCATTCAAATCAATTTTCAATTCTTTTTAAAATGAGTCAGTTAAATTGTATTTACCAGTGTAAACTGACGTATTTTCCAAAAAGGTTAAGTGCAGGTACTACTCGTAATAGGATGGCCTCTCCTTAGCATCAATAAGAGTCTCGCAAGCTTGGATGCCTTAAAGTCTGTTGAACAATGTTTCCTTAATTTTCGATCCGCCTGTGGATCCTATACATTCCGTTTGTAATACTTGATATTACTTTATATCGGTTTGTAATATATTTATCTTTTGCTTCCGCTGTGCATTTATATATTGTGTTGTTTGACTATGATGATGTCAACTACGTCACGATACTCCCCACCGGGCCCACCGGTGATACGTGGAAATTCGGGGTGTGACACTTGATAACCTTTTGGTAAAGCCGGAAAAGCATCCCCGGTGGAATGATATGTTGGCGACACTGTTTTTACCCAATACATACAGTGGAATCTTGTATCGGAAGAATTTGAGAATAGAAGCAAAGTTGTTGTTGGCGATTTGCCTCTTGAATGTCATACCGCGACGGGGGGACAAGGAACAAGTAAGATACCCCGAAGTACCTGTCCTCTACTCGCTGCTCACTGGTTCACCACGTTTTCCGATCCGCTACTTGATAATGAACCACCTTTGGATCTGCCGGAATAAGCTGGGAAGAGATATTGTTCCATACTGTCGAATCATCACTGGGTTAATGAAGCAACAAAAGGCAATAACATCTGAAGATAGAGGGGCAACAAAAAGGCATCTGCCTTTTACATTAGATAAGTTGGGGATTGGTTGGTCATACACACAATCGGAGCGTTATCATAAGTTAAAGTCAGAAGGGCAAAGGTGGAGAGCACTAAAGGTGGGTGCACGAGATTTGTTGCCGGGTGAGCCGGATGAGCCGGAAAGTGATGAAGAGGCAGTTCCAAGTGGTGACGAGGATTATGCGGACGAGCCGCAAGGAGGTGAGAATGTAGGTCAAGGGGGTTATGGTAGAGGTTATGGTGGTATGTTTTACGATTATACGGAGCAATCTTATGTGCCGGGTTGGGCTTATGAAGGCACAATGCAAGAAGTGATCGAGAATCATGTAGGATCGAATTCGGACCTAAACGAGTCACGTAAAAGAGTTTATCTCAGTTTGAACGGCGGAAACAGACAAACCGAGTACAATTCAGCAAGAATTCACTTTAATATGTTGATTCTATTAATCTGAATGACGTTTACAATCAAATCAACACTTCGGCAGCACTTCGTGGCTCACCGGAAGACAACACCTAGAACTCTATTCTGATTCCCCACCAAATGACCTATTTATATTGTTTCTGATTCCACTCCTAATGACATGGTGTCATTTGGAATGGAATCAGCATGTTACTTTCGGGTGGAATCAGGATTTAACACTTCGAGTGGAATCAGAAAGTTACATTTCGGGTGGAATCAGAAAATTACATTAGGAGTGGAATCAGAAAGTTAACTTTCGAGTGGAATCAGAAAATTAACTTTCGAGTGGAATCACTCCTAAATATTCTGATTCTTGGATTCCGTGCTCTATTCTATCTATCTCTAAACAAGACTCGATATAAGACGTAGACGACAGACGGATGCACCAACAAACTCCCCCTCGGATGTTGACGGAGTTTTCAGTGTCGAGTCTTCACATCTTCAGTCTTTATCAGTCTTTGGGCTTCTCTTTGAAATGTTTGACACTGTAAGTATCCTCAATCTCTATCTTCTCTTCTCTTTTCATCACCAACATATTCCTTCCTTTAGGTGTCTTCAGACTCCCCCTTTCAATATGCTGGGATCGCAGCCTGGCATGTTGAAATCACAAAGTCCTCAGGTATCGGAACCTGATTCTTCTTCAAATAACCTGCACATTCTCTACCCAAAAATAAATTTTATGATGATAACTTGAACACAATCAGACACCACTTGTAAATATCACAAAAATGATCTAACATTTTTAGTCTCTGACGAACCTCTTGAAAGAATATCATTTTCAAAGCTTCTGATGACCACTTATAACAAGATTTAAAATTCTTTCTCACACAACACTTCCAAACCAGTTCGTCAAGTTTAGCACTTGGAATTTTGAAAATCAGCTCTCCAACACCAGTTGTCGAAAATCTTTTTGTATTTTACAAAATTTATGCTAAAACACACTGAAAATCTTTTTGGATTCTCTGAAAGAAAATAACTAACACTACTTGTAGAAATAAGAAAATACAGAAATGAAATATTTACAAACAGTATTTTTGTGAGTTTGCGTAAGAGGATCATATCAGTTTTTGTGACCAATCACTAGCACCGTTAAGCTTTAAACATTTTAAGCTCTAAACGATTCACATGGATTGACGATATTGTTGTCCACTTAAACTCAATCTAAAAACTTTCGACATGCTTACCGATACGTTTAAGGTATATTTAGATAGCACTAAGTTCTTATGGACCCCACGATCTCAGCATATCCCCTCATCGTGCAATACACTATCTCAAGTAATGCCTTTAAACTTTCATCAACTGTGATATGTGCGAAAACAACGCAGAATGTTTAAACATTAGCAATCAGGTCGATACTTCCGTATACGCAGAGAAAGTCCAATGTTTAAACAAAATAAGAAAATAAAACAAGTTGAAGTTGTTTAGGCTTTAACCACCAGGTCGATACTCCCGTATACGCAGAGGAGGTCCAAAGCTTAAACGAAACACCAAAGAAAATAAAGCAGAACGTTTAGGCAACAACATCCAGGTCGATACTCACGTATACGCAGAGGATATCCGATGCTTAAACAAAATAAAGAAATAAAACAAGTTTAAATCTTTGCAAAATGAAATGCACAATCACAGCAACTTTTCAGCAAAGTTTGTAAAAGTTCACAAACTTAACCAGTTTTATGTCTTTCGACAATCAGCGATTACTGAGTAGGTACACAGTCAAGAAGGACAAAACTAAGTACTATGCTTTTGACCATGTTTCCCACTAGAACTAGGCTTTTCATTTTAGGTTTGTATCGTTATCGCAAATCTACTAGTCTAGCTGAGCCTATCGTCACATCTTTAGTGAGACCGTTTATCACTTTTAACTTTCCATTTCTTTAGCATGCTGTGACAGTCCAACTGATCTACTATCATTTCCTCTTTTTGACAACAAAACTCATTTTTGCATTTTTCAATGTTTTTGATATTTTCAAATTTTCTAATTTTTTTTTTTAATTTTTACTCCCCCTAAAATCAAAATATGTCTCAATTTTGATTTTCTGGGAAACTTTGAAACAAACTGTACAAGAAATGTGACAACATGATGAGAATCACTTCAATTCTCCATTCACCTGGCATAAACAATCAGAACTCCCCCTCACAACAAAACATTTTCCCATTATGATTTCAAAACACTTAAGTTTGTTTTAATCAAAATGGTTTTTCCCGAAAATTAGTTTTGCGTGTCATTTCACAAATATGGGGATCTTCATCACCTTGTTCTCTTCAACCACTTGTAAAGATTTAACATTTCTGATTTAAACAATAATACCACTTGTAGAAAATCAAGTACAACTTAATGTCCCTGATTTACCACTTGTAAGACGAAATATCACTTTCGTGAATTTCTCAAGAAATGTGCCGATTCCTGTTCCACGCTTACCAACCTGGGAACTCCGGCAAGTCAGGTTTTTCATTTAAACAGATTCACCCAAGCTTGACTGTCATTGGGTGATTTTGAATTCTTGTTCAACAATGGTGGAAAATTTGCATCATCCATTGTTAGACCAGAATTCTCAACTTTTACCTCAACACATGGCTCTTCTGGCTTTACCACACCAGATTCATTGCCTGATCGTGGCTTGTCTGACTTTAATGAGTCAGATTCATCGCCAACATGTGGCTCCTTTGTTTCCGAAGAAACAGATTCATTGCCACAAACTTTCTTCTTCTTCTTTCCTTCTTTCGTCCTCAGATTTGTATCCGATGAATTCATCTTTCTTGACTTTGCAATCAAGTCAGTTGATTCATCAGAACTCTTATTTTTAACAGATGAACCCGAGGACAAGATCTTCTCTAGATACTCTCTAGCCTTCTTTCTCTTCTTCCTCAGTCTGTCTTTCTGCCCCTGAGAAAGTTTCACTTTCGTTTCTTGAACTTTAGGTTCTTGAACCTTCTGTTCTTTGGGCTTGACATTGACTGATTTCTTTGCCATTTTCTGAGAATTAACCCTCAATCTTTCATTTGATCTCCTTGGGCAATCTCTGGCAATGTGACCTCTAATGTTGCAATTAAAGCATCTCCTCGTCTCATAACTCCAACCTTGGCAGTTAACAGCAATGTGTCCTTGATAACCACATCGGTAACACACTCTGTTATCGTACCAATCACCATTTTCAGTCCAAACATTCAGATCATAGCACTGTTTGGCTTGGTGATAATCCTTGCTCCTCTTGTTTGCTGGATTTGACTTTTGAGCACTGTGGTTCGACCTGCACCACTTATTACCAACAATTTTAGAATTTTCATTTTTTACTTTTTGTAATTTTTCATTGCGATTGGATGATCGATCTGATGAGCTTTTATTATCTTTTTGAACATTTTTCAAAATTTTCTCTTTTTGTTTTTGTTCCACTTTTTTCTTCAAAGGTTTTTGCTTAGAGCATTCTCCCTTTTCAGTTGATTGTGGAACAGTTTCTTGAAAAAAAATTTTTAATTTCAAAAACAATTTTTGTTTTTCAAATTTTTTATTTTCATCATCAGATTTCTCATCACAATCTTCAACTTTGACTTTGTCAAAGTTTGTGACATTGTCACTTATTGGAACAGAATTTAAAGATTTTGGACAAGGAATAGTTGAAGTATTCACAAACACCTTCAACTTTTGTTCCCATTCCTTGATTTTCTTTTGAGCACACTCAGCTTCCTTTTCAAGTTGAATAATCTTTTCAAGATGAGAATTGATTGCAATTTGTTTTTCAAGATTGTTTTTACCAAACAAATCTCTCTCATCTTCTAAAATATTTATTTGACTTTGAAAATCTTTCTCAATTTTTGCTTTTTCATTTTCAAAATCTTTTTCTTTTTCTTTTTCCGAATTGTGAATTTGATTTTTCAAAACATTTTCTGATTTTTTTAGATTTTTGTTTTCTAATGACAAACTCTCAACATCCTTCAAGCGTTTGTCATTTACAAATGTCAACATCTCACAATTTTTCAGCAAAACAAGAATATGTTTATCATCAACTTTTGTCTCAACCTTTAAAGATGAGATATTTTCAACCTGTTTCTTTTCCTCATGAACACTTTCATCCTTACTCTCTTCTTCTGGTGAATGATCAAAGATAGGTACGTCTTCTGCAACCTCTTTCTTTAACTCTGGTTCAGGATTCACAGATACAGGTTTTTCAGATTCTACTTTCTCAATCTTGACAGCTGGAATTTTTTCAACCTGCCTTTTCACACTAGATTTGATTTGTTCTTCAGCTGTTGTTGTTTTTACATCTTTCTCAGATTTGATCTCTTCGTTAACCATTGCTGCCTTTTGATTCTTTCTTTTTGCAACTTGTTTTTTCTTTCAATTTTTTAATTTTATTGGCATAAAATAACTTTCCACTACGTTGATCAGATGGAAGTTGTTGTTTAAGATTTTCAAGTTTTAGAATTTCTTCTTCATACTTGTCACCCTCTTCATCAGACGAATAATCAAAAACCGGACCTTTTTCAACAACTTCTTTTGTTGAGACTGTTTCTCCTTCTTGCTTTATCGGAATATACTGCTGAGATTCATGATACACATATGCCAATAATTCTTCAAAATCCATGTTTCGATTTCTAGAATTCACAAAAACACAGACAAAACACAATCAGTTTAAAGACTTATCAATTTACCGAATAAAACTGTTACTCAAACTGATGAATATTTTGTGCAGACAGAAAGTTGACACACTGTGCAGACAGCTTTGACCCGAATCGAATTCAAATGACTTGATCCTTTGAAACTTTTGAACTCCAAACCTTACAAACTTTCAAGTGAATTGATGACTATAAAAAATACCCTGTGCAATCTGAATCAACACTATCAAATAATCCAAAAAAAATATGATTGGGCCGCAATCTTTTTAATCACGTGACGGACCTGACTTTTTGTTCACATGCAAACCAGTGATAACAATTTCTTTTGTTGTTGAATCATGATTGGGCCTTTAATAATGTTGAAACTTGGGCCAAGACTTGGGCTGTTCACTCTAATATTTGGCTGTCAACAAAAACACAAATCAAAGTCTGATTGGACCAAATCATTGATGCAACATGTATAGCAAATGGCAGACAATTGAATCGTTTAAAACTCTTTGATTGGACTTCAAAATGTGACTAACAACAAAGCATGAGCTGATGAAAATTGTTCACATGTACTGCTGACATAAATCCACTTCAATTAGATGATTGGGCCACCAATTTATCAAATTTCAAATTTCAATTCAAAACTCACATGTAGCTGATAATCTTCTATAACATTTCACACAACCCGAAAAAAAAATACTACTTCGGGAATGATTATCACGTGAATGAACCGCTTTGTCACATGCAATCTGATTTAACCCACATTATCTCTTATCTCAGTGAACGACAACAATGTAAATGATCACATGCAAACTGAAATTCAATTTACGAGACCACGGTATGATAATATCACATGAATCGATATATATCTTCACATGCAAATCTGATATAATCACATGCGCACAAGTTCACATGCAATCTGACTTCACCGACACTATGAGCGGAATCAGGCTGTTCACATGAGTGGAATCAAATTTTTATCTCAGGAGCTGAATCAAATTTTTATCTCAGGAGCGGAATCAACCAAACTACTCAAGAGCGGAATCAACAATCTATTCAGGAGCGGAATCAACAAATTTCGAACTGAATCACTGTGACGTCATGTTTATCTCGTGCAATTATGAGCGAAATCACAAAAATGTCCAGTTTAAGTTCGAATTAACTGCTGAAACTTATAAGGCTTTGTTAATATGTAATTCCGAACACAATGTGAAAATTTGAACCGATTCTGACCGTAAAAAGTTTTAATTTTCGAAAAAGAATGGTGTAGAAACAGAATTATCGGCTGAATTGTGTAGAACTCTTCTTAACTGGCTCTGATACCAATTGTAGGATCGAATTCGGACCTAAACGAGTCGCGTAGAAGAGTTTATCTCAGTTTGAACGGCAGAAACAGACAAACCGAGTACAATTCAGCAAGAATTCACTTTAATATGTTGATTCTATTAATCTGAATGACGTTTACAATCAAATCAACACTTCGGCAGCACTTCGTGGCTCACCGGAAGACAACACCTAGAACTCTATTCTGATTCCCCACCAAATGACCTATTTATATTGTTTCTGATTCCACTCCTAATGACATGGTGTCATTTGGAATGGAATCAGCATGTTACTTTCGGGTGGAATCAGGATTTAACACTTCGAGTGGAATCAGAAAGTTACATTTCGGGTGGAATCAGAAAATTACATTAGGAGTGGAATCAGAAAGTTAACTTTCGAGTGGAATCAGAAAATTAACTTTCGAGTGGAATCACTCCTAAATATTTTGATTCTTGGATTCCGTGCTCTATTCTATCTATCTCTAAACAAGACTCGATATAAGACGTAGACGACAGACGGATGCACCAACAAATCAACGTCCTCCGGCACCTATTTTTGAGTCGTGGTCGGGGTCGGAGCGGACGTTGTATGATCAAAACACGAGGAATAGTGCAAGTATAGAGCGGTCCTTGAAACAAAACCTTGATCGTCAAGAGGCATGGAATCGCACACATGCGTATTCCCGTGAAGTAGAAATGAATAATCGATATCATGATGATCATGAAAGGAGATTGCATGCGGACTGGCACGCCGGGCGGCCGGTGGTTGTGGATCCACAACATGTGGATTATGCGTCACTACCACCTTATGATGGTAGTATTTCGTATCCGACCCCGCCGATCCACCATTCACAATGGATTGACCCACGGCAACAAGAGGGAGCTCAACAACAACAAGGAGGGAGTAGTAGTGGCTCATTTGCGTTTGGAGAATGGAACGACATGATGTCTTCCATTTTTGGGCCGCCGGGACCGCGCTATTATTAGTCAGGTTGTGTTCCTCCTTTGTATATTTTGTGCATATTTGTTAGTTTGTTATGTTTATGGTTGGGCGGTTGGGTGGTGTATGATTGTGTTGTTTTGTTTGGGTTAGTGCGAGTTGGTGGTGTCATGTTTTAAAAAAAAAAAAGCATAAAAAAATTATATAATGAAAAATCCAAAAAGAAATTTAGGGTTTGAGTATTTGAGTGTTTGTTGATGTAGAATGAATTTTAGTGATCAAAGCCTCCTAAAACCATACATTGGGGTCAATGTATCCCAAGTGTGGGGATGGGGGGAATTTTTGAAGATTTTGAAAATTTTTAGTCGAGCAAAACATTGTGAGAATTTGAACACCCTAGATTAACCCTAAATTGATGCACCGGCAACCCTTGATATCTTTTTATTCTTGGCGAGAGTTGAAGCCACATTTGTATATAAATAATGCTTATCTTTGATGAGAGTGGCTACGGGTGGGGGTGCATTAGAACTTGTGCTTGAATGCGGTTCGAGGCCTTAGTTGAACATGAATGCGAAAAGGATAAGGGCTTCTAGGTAGCCTCGTCTTGAGTGTGAGCGAGTGTGGGATTTGGGGGGTTGGACCTGATAAGTTATATATATGAGCATGGTTGCGAGAGGGGCGGGGGTTTGGACATTTAGTTGCCCAATTTTGTGCCTAAAAGCCTATTGTTTGTTACCCCTAGCTATTTACTTAAAAACTTACCCAAATTTGACCCGGTCTTATAGTGTTAGTAATAGTAGTAGTAGTTTTAGTAGTATGATGTAGTTATGTTTGAAGCTTTATTGTATGGTTGCTTGCTTTGATTGAAAAAAAAATCAGAAAAATCAGAAAAGAAAAAAAAAAGAGAAAAAGCAATGAAAAATGAAAAAAGAAAGGATGTTTAGTTGTCTTGTACATAGTAGTTTAGATTGGTAGTTGTTAGTTTGTTTTATTGTGTAATAAAAAGACCGGGTTAAATTTTCGCTACTTCATATATATTCCATTTCCTACCCATACACCTAGCCACGTTACAACCTTGAAAGTCCCTTTGATTTGCATTCATGTTTGGCACTTGTTAGGAGAAGGATCGATTTAGGTACAAGCCTATAATTGTGCAACCGCCCGTTAGCCTTTGTGTGTCTAGCTCATATTGCTAGTGCTTACTTGTAACCGAGAGGAGAGACATAGTGAGGGGAGCATTAGTTGGGTGTTAAAAAGGGGTTAGTAAAAGGATTGCTTGTTTTTGCTTGGTTTACATTGATCACTTGTTGAGAAAGCGGTTTGATGAGTTGCTTGGGACAAGCAACGGTTAAGTGTGGGGATGTGACGGGTGGTCCATAGGACAACCCTTAATCATGTTAAAAGACGAATTAATCCTTCACTTAATCGCGTAATTATCTTGAATTAGATGACTACGGTTGCTTGTGTTTCAGGTGTGGTTCGGGAGCTTAAAGTGGAGAAAACGCAGCTTTGGAAGGATTAGAGATCAACGGGTCGCGCGTGGAACAAAAGATGGAACAAAACACAAAATTCAGGTTGTCACCGTAAATTACGGTCCCGCCGTAATTTACGATGGACCTGAAATGCACCTGAATCTCACTGTAACTCAGACTGTCTCCACCGTAACACTTTGAAGAGCACCGTAAATTACGGTGATACCGTAATTTACGGTGGACATTACGCGAAAACTGTAACTACCATCATTAAGTCGGTTTTATGGTGTCTTTTCACATATTCTCATCATTGGTCGGTTTTGAGGGAGAAGAGGGGCGATTTTGGCTGTTCTTACTTGGTTCCAAACAATTGCTAACATTCGGTTTGTGTATTCGATTCGTATGAACATTAATCGTTGTGTGATGATGATGTACCAAGTCATGCGTGGCTAAACTTTTGGTGATCATCCTAGATGTAAGGTTTGCTTTTGAAACACTATGTTTGTGCTTGAATTTCTAGAATAATAACTTTGAATGTTTGTTTGAGTTATTATGGTGTTTGGATATTTGTTTGTAAATTGTTGATTATTGTTTAATGTTAATCTAAACCATACGTTCTTGGTGCCGTTGGCAATCGAGATATCATGGGAGGGGTTAGGGTTGGATAATTGTCAATTGATCATCGAGTAACAACCTCGCATTTTATAATCCGAGTACTTAGTTCTCTTTCATCACAAACAGATAATCAAACACGAGCCATGTCTATGTGGTTCTTTCTAGTTAAGCATAAACATTAGTGTGGATTAAAACCTGAAATCTAGGATGGTCGCTTGTTCCTAATCTGTTTACAAAAACACTCTTTGATTTGCAATTTAATTAGTTAATATTATATAACTCTTAAAAAGAAATGTCGGTGATACCGACAAATGACACTTTTACCCTTTTATCTTCACATGAAGACTTCTGGGACCTTCTGTTTGACCCATTTCTTCCCCTAAATCCCCAATCGCTTCCCTCACCCTTAACCAGTTGTCACCTACCCTTTCTTCCATAACTTACTACAGAACTACAGTACACACCTGTTGCTTCCTTTTTCCTTTCTTCCTAACAGACGAACTACAAAACTACTTTCCTTTTCCCTTTCTTCCTAAGACACGAACTACAAAATTATTAACACTTGAAACCCTCACACAGATCGAACACACATTCATCTTCAACCGTAATCGCCGGCGATCCCGATGCGGCCCTCAGATCCTCCGCCGTTGCAGGACTTTTCCTCACCGTTCTCCTCTTTGCATCGCCGGTGTTCGGTTCCGATTATGATGACAAGGTTAACTTCTATGTTTGTTTTAAAGATTTATTATAATTTTTAGGTTTCTTTTTCAATTTAGAAATTCAATTCTTTCTATTCTTTTTAAACACAAAACATGTTGGTGTGGTTTCTTGAATTTGTAAATACAATGGATGATGATAGATTTTGAGATGTTTTTATTTATTTTTTTAATCTGGTAGAAGAAAAAAGGAGATGAATTTTGGAGTGTTTTTGTTTTTATTTATTTTTAGTATTGTTGAATTCCTTTTATTTAGGTTTTACTAAAATTGAAATGAATATGTGTTTTACTGGTTCCTGGGTTTGGGATTACAATTTGTGTAAATCTTTTGTTAGATTTCTTCGGAATCTTCTTAGAAAGATGAGATTTGTGGTGGACTAGGGTTTTGAATTTGGATCTGTGGTGGAAAATTGTTTGTTTCTTTTTGAGATTGTCGTGGTTGATTTGTGTGGATGAGCTTGCGTAGGTAGGCCAAGGTGTTAGTTATTTCTGATTGTGTGTGATTTGGGGAATTTGATGTGTCATCTTGGCAATGGTGAAGAAAATGCTAAGTGATTCGGTAGCAGACGCTAAAATTGAAATCTAATTTTGGGTGTTCAGGTCACAATGAAGCCGCAGTTGATGCACTACTGGATATAGATCTACCTCACTCTATAAAGACGTCTTTTATGTTCATCATGTCGATATGCAGGTTCCCATCCTTACTTTTTAAGCCCATGATTTCCCTATCGTTTGCCTTTTACTTTTGCTAATCGCTTTTGGTTTGCCTTTGTAATGGTAATGTTAATTGTTGTCGTTGTGGTGTTCATGGTTGTTTTAAGTTTTTGTGTTTCATCTTATCATTGGTCCTATCCTACGTGAAAGTTGTAGTTTGACTATTCATTATTTCATTGGCTATCTTTTTTGTTACTTTGGCATCATCTTTCCTAACCTTTTTTCTGACTTATTTTGTTTCATGGTGTAATATAATGCTACCTAGACGTACACCTTCTAAGCGAAGGCCAATCAGTACTGATGGTGATGTTGGTGAACCATTAGAGAAGCATAGAGAATGGGAGGAGATCGGAGTACCAGGACCTTTATTTTCCTGTTCAGGTGAGTTTCCCTTAGCACATTCCTTTTAATTCACAGTCTAGGGTTTCTTAACTGAGTTTAGGTTTCATGTGTGATGCTCTTATGTCAAACTAAATGAACTTGATGCATGTATGGTTGGTTTTGTTATTCGTTTTTTTACAAATTTCGGTGAATGAAAGGATATTATCTAACTATCTAACTGTGTATCCCTGCTAGACTTCCGGACGAATATATCCATTAAGACCGTAAACAACCATAATTCCACCGACTATAAACAACCTAGAGATTGCCGCCGCAACGCGCGGCATCTGGCACCACCCTAGTTAGTTCTTAAAATCAAAACAATCAACTCTTGAATTTTAATTTTTGTAATTTTAGTTTAATATTAGTTTAAGTGCAAAGCTACATAATCGACACATTTTCCACATACTCCCTGAGTTCGATACCCTTTTTACCACTATCTATAGTTGTTATTGGGATAAAATTTGATTGTGACCGCGACATCACGTCAAAACCAAAGGTGTCTAAGACTACAAAAACATCATCTTCAACTGAGAAGATGTATGTACCTGTGGATTACTATGAGAAACTTGATAAACAGGAGTCTGTTACTTCTGAGAAGAAGGTTGTTTCGAAGAAAGACCAACCATCTGGTCAACCTCAAAAAGACGATTTTTTCTTGTATAAAGAGGTTGAGGTTGGGTCTGCTGAGAGCTTAAAGATGAATGATAAAAAATTTTCCGCCACTTTACACTATAAAAACTCACCTCAAAGTCCAGTTACCTGAGTCAAAAGAGGCTTGGATTGCATCAAAATCTCACTAAGTGTTTGTGATATGTGCAGGAGCTTCCAAGATCCGTTTCACGTTGGATTATGGATAGTGGAGCTTCTCGGCACATGACAGGGAAGACAGCATTGTTGTACGATGTTAGAAATTTTAATGGAGGTTATGTGGGTTTCGCTGGAAATCAAGGAGGTCGAATAGTTGGAGAAGGAACGTTATCCAATGGAATCGTCACGTTTGAAAGAGTTAACTACATCACTGAGCTTGAGAATAATCTTCTATGCATATCTCAGATCTGTGATAGGTTGTATACCACTCACTTCACAGACAAAGAATGTTTGATATTGAAACCAGGATTTGTTATCCCTGAAGAATGGATTATCATGAGAGCGCCGAGGGTAAATGATTTGTATGTGTTGGACATGAGTGTAGCAACTACTACCATGGGTAAAGCTCATTGTTTTGTTTCAAGAGCAACTGAGAAGGAATCACAATTGTGGCACCGGAAGATGTGTCATATACATCTTAGAAAAATGAATCACTTGGTACATAATGATTTGGTTACTGGTGTACATTTGAAAGGTTTTCATCTTGAGGGGGAGTGCATTAGTTGCATCAAAGGAAAGCAAAAGAAGAAATCTCACCCCAGGAAGAAAGAAAACTCAATTTCGAGGCCTTTAGAGAGACTTCATATGGATCTGTTTGGTCTAGTAAACGTCAAAAGTATTACAGGGGATCTCTATTGTTTAGTTGTCACGGATGATTTTTCAAGGTTTTGATGGGTTTCATTTTTACAATCAAAAGATCAAACATTTGGGAGTTTAATCACGTTGATCAAAAAGCTTGAAAACTTGTACCAAACGCGTGTTCGAAGAATAAGAAGTGACAACGGTACAGAATTCAAGAGTAGCAAAATGGAAGTGTTTTGTGATGAAAAAGGTATTTTGCATGAATTTAGCGCGCCTTACACTCCGCAGCAGAATAGAGTAGCTGAAAGAAAGACCAGGACGCTAATTGAAATGGCCAGGACGATGCTTGCTGATTCAAAACTACCAGTAAACTTTTGGGCAGAAGCAGTATCCGCAGCATGCTATACTGTTGGATCTGAGTTTGGTTTTGATTGTATTTTACGTTTGAAATTAAGATGGAAATGAATGAGTTATGCAGCGGAATTAAGATGGAAACAAACTTTGCATACAATCAAACGAGAGTATTGCTTTGATCAAACATTTTTCACAATGAACCGAAAGATTGAATTTATTTCAATTACGATTACAATTGTAATGATTGAATACAAACTCCTCCTCAGCCAGAGCTCAGTGTTTGTTCGTGCAGAGAAGACGATTGTTGCAAAGAGCTAATAGAACAGTACAGAGCACTGTTCTATTTATAGGCACTAGCAAACCACTGAGCATCTAAGCTGATGTCACCATGAAAGTGACATCCAACCTCCTAACAAACTCTAACCTCTTATCAATACAAACACTGCTATGCTAACTACTGCTATTACATTACATTACATTACATTACATAAAGACAGAATAAACAACTGCTGCATCCCTCCACTGCTGTGAACCCAGCAGTACTTGTCCGGATCAGCAGTACTTGACTCAAGGCAGTAGATTGAACAGCAGGGCTTTAGTCTTTCATCAGGTCTTTACTTGAACAGTAGTTGTGGGTCAGCAGTTTGCATGATCAGTAGATAGGAGGTCAGCAGATGTTGAAATCACTATCAAGGGGAGAGACTTGTATGTAACATCTGCTTATTATGGATCCACTGCTCTGATCCAGTTTTGGCTTTAATTATCTGTTCCTCTGGTAGGGTTCGATCCTAAAATTCTCCCCCTGGAACAGATAATGCCAAAACTCTTCATTATTGTGGAACTTTATTGCCTCATCAACAGTTCCCTTATTTGCCCTTTAAGTTGTAGTTCAAAGGTTAAGGCATTTGTGTCTTCATCATCCCTGCTAAGTGGAAGATCAAGGAGATCCTGCAAATCTTCAAGACTTAGGCCAAGTGCTTGTTCCCTTGATATTTTCTTCACTTCTCCATCAGACCTGAACAGAGTCAATACATGGGTCTGTTTGTCAGTTTCCCACTTTAGTACTTTTGAGCCTGATGGGTTTCTTGGGAGATTTTTATTTGAAGAGGAGTTTGGTGATGATGGCCTATTGAACACTGTCTGAGCAGTGCTTGCAGGTTGTTCCAATTCAGGATCTTCTTTCATCATTAATCTAATGCCCTCTTTTACAATGGCATTTCCAGCTTTTAGATCTTGAACTGTTTCAGCCCCTGACTGGTTTTGGCTCCTTCTTTTGTAGATGGTAGCACCAGCTGGAGCAGTAGTTCTCTTGACTTGCAGCTTTGGTGGTCTTTTTGAGACCTCTGCTTTAGAATAGTCAGGCCTTTTTGGAACTATTGGATCTTTCTTTCTAAGTTCCTCTAACTTTCTGTAGGTAGCCCTAACCCTATCTTCTCCCCACTTTGTCACATAATTCTTTGACTCATAATCAGCTGCTATCAGCTCTTCTTTCATTCTCTTCAACTCTAAAACCTTATCAGCTTCAATCTGTTTGAATTTTTCAGGAGGAGTCTGCTTGACCTTATTTTTGATCATTTCTTGAATCCTGGCTGCCTCTTTTTCAAGCTCAGGAATGGTCCAATTTTTGTACATATGTTTCTCCCCTTGTATTTCTTGTAGGTCATGATGTTCTCAATGTAGTCTTTTCTCAAGGACTCGTCTGCCCTTTCTGAGAGTTGTCGACATACATTTTTGGCAAATTGCTCCATAGCACTGACCTGTGTGAGTAGAAACTGATAGTTTTGCTGAAATTCCATATCAGATTTCCCTTGTCTGTTTTTTATTGCGATATCCTCTGCTTGCTTGGCCTTGAGTTTCAAATATTCTTCGATATTGTTAGGCCTGGGATATCCTTCAATTGATGGCAAACTCCTTTTAGCTGGGTCGTCCTCACAGTAGAAGGATTTGATTTCTTCCCTATCTGCAATAAGTTCCAGAGGAAATGAGACACCAGCAGGAGGTAATGGCTTTAGAATTTGAGCTGAAGAGAGAGGTATGGGTTTTGGAATTGTGACAAGTGATAAGGATTTTGAAGATGTTGGTGATGGTGAATAGTCATCATCTTTGAGGATTAGCCTTCTCCTTTTTGTTTGAGGAGGGACTGATGATGTTTTGGGTGGAACAGTGGTGGTAGATTGGGTGGCAGTGGTTTGTGATTGACTAACAGCTGTTGAAACAACTGGTGTTTCAACCACTGTTGTCATTACAACAGATGTTGTAACATCTGTTGTCTTCTGCTTTTTGGCAGGAGATGGTGGTGAGTTTGTTTTTGGTGGTGATGGTGGTAAAGCAGTGGATGTGGTGTGTGTTGAAGTGGTGTGTGTTGAAATGAGAACAGATGTTGAAACCACTGAAGTACCAGCAGTAGTTGATACAACAGGAGTTACAACAGCTGTTTTGAATGGTGGTTTAGGAGCAGACTTTGAACGTCTGGTTGGGATGGATTTGGGTTGCCTTACTTTTCTAGTAGGCTTCTTCTTTTCATCAACAGGATTTTCATCATCCTTTGACCCATAAGTACCCTGATCTGGATAATCCACCCTAGCTTTCTTCTTGGCCTCTCTATCCTTTTTGACACTTGCAACTGCTTCTGCCAGTGCATTTGTGGTCTCATCAATTTTCTTGCTACCATCTGGCAAAGGGATATTTTTGGTCATGTTTTCTCTTTCTGGTTCAAGGTAAAGACCATCATCTATTCCCTTCTTCTTCCACTCCTGAATTTTCTTCCCCTTTTTGGCATTATCTGGAGGGAGTTGATCAATAAAGAAGACAGTTGGAGGAGCAGTGCCAGTGGTATGTAGGAGTTGGGCTTTTAGAGCCTTGAGATCAGCCTAGGTGTTCTTGAACCTAGACTCCATTGTATTTCGCAGCTTTAGTACATGTTTTTCATGTTGCTGATCTGCCATTTGTGCTTGTTGATGGAGAAAAGGTTGAAAGAGATTCCAGAGCTCATTTGTAGCAGGTGCTTGTGGTGGAGCAGATGCTTGAGATGGAACAGCAGTGGATTGCACCTTTTGTACTTGTAACAACTGTTGAAGCATATCTTTGAGTTCTGCAACAGAGTTATCAAGTTTTTCAACACGATTCGTCAATTTCTGGTACTTTAAACCATCAGCCAATTTAATGGGATCATCTGATTTCCCACTAGCAGTGGTTTTATCAGTGGTTGAGGTAGGGAGTTTACTCCAAACATTAACCACTGATGCCCCTTTTTCTTGGTACTGGGGTCTTCTCCCTTCAACACTTGACAGTCTTTTGATGTTACCAGAGGTCAAGAAAAGTCCACTGGTAGATGTCAGAGGTGCTATGAAAGGAATTGCCTCCAAGGAAGTCTTATTAATGTAACCACTGTCCAACTGCAAACCAATGGATTCAACAGTTGTAGTGGCTGCTTCACTTGGAATACCACCAAGAGTTACTTGTAACTCAAGGGGTGTAACCTCCTCAGGTTGTGTTGGTGGGTTAGCAAGGATTGATACATCAGACCCAGTCATTTGTTGAGGTATATTCTCATTAATAGGTGATTGAGAAGGTCTGGTTAGTGCCTGGTTCAAATCGATTGCATCCAACAGAAGTTTAGTTGGTGGGGGAATTGTGGATGTGATGTTTGGCTTAGAAACAGAATTTGCCTCGGGAATTGGGCTGTGGATGATGGAATCAAGTGATTCCAGAGCATCATGATGTGGTATCCCAATTTGTACAACCTGTTCTTTTTGTGAAGAAGCAGGAGGAGCTGTGGTTATGGGTTGAGATATTTGTACCAACTGCTGTGAGGAAGTAGCAGCAGTGGTTTCTTGTGACTTTTGTTTTGTCACTGGCAGTTGCTCTGGTATCTCATCCTCCAGAGTTGCCTTTTTGATGGGTTTGGGGGGTTTTTGACTTTTCTTTTTGTGTGGCTTTTTGTGGATTGTAGGTGTGGGTTTCAAAACAGTTGTTCTGCTGCTTTGATCACCTTGAGCAGTGGGCTCAGCAACAGATACCTGAGGAGTAGTGGTAGCTGCTAAATTCTGCTCAGGCACCTCTGCTTGTGTTTTGCAAGGTGTTAACATTCTTGTAAAAGTTTCAGCAGTTAAGCTGTTCATTTGAAAATATTCACCTTGGTTTATTGCAGCAATATCATCCTTACTGAATTTCTTTTCAAAATAATAACTTAAAAACCTTGGAAATAGTAAGAATGATTTTGTTTCAACATTGTTAACCAAATCATTAAAGATTTCCAGAGAAAAATTAAAATTTTCTTCTTGAAGAATAGCATATCCCAGATTTTGAATCTTTAATGGTATTTCATTAAAAGAAGTGGTTTTGTTTGAAACACACATTAGGAGGCTATGGAATAAAAACCTTGTTGCAAAAAAAAAAGAAACCTTTTTGTAAGGTAGCTTTCTTCATCATTGTGTCAGCATACCCTCTCTCAATGAAGTCAATTTTTAACTCGTTTTTAGGGAAAGAAGTTTTACCTTGCTGATCCTCGAGTTTAAAGACTTCTGATATAGATTGTGGCGTGATTTGAACAGCTTTACCCTTTAAAGAGGAGTTAATGGCTATCACAGTTTCACCTTGTTTGTCAAGGGTTTCGTTTTTCCAAAACTCTCGTTGGGTTGCTAAGTAAATTGGTGCATCGGCTGTTAACAAAGTTTTGTACTTTGATTTAGCCATTTTGGCGATGATGGAGTCGAAAGCATCTGTGGTGCCGGGTTTTGTGAGAAGACCCAGAAGATTGTGAGATGGTTTGTGTGGAATTTCAGTGGGATTGGCCTTTTGAGAGGCCGCTTTCGACGATGATTTGGAGGTGGGTTTTGCAGATGGCTTCGATTTTGTCATTTTGAGGATGATGATCGAAGAAATTTGTGAAGAAATGGGATGGAAAAAAACTGTTTTGAGAAGAGAATTTTGAGAATTCAATTCGACAGTAAAACCCTGTTTTGATGGTGAGTGGGGGTTTTATAGAGGAAAAAGTGAATGCTGACGTGGCAGCGGTTACAAAAGGTCTGACCACAATGTATAGCCCATGTGACAACCTCTGATGAAATGAAGGACAGTACTTTTTATGAAAGCTACTGGTGAAGGCAGTGGTTATGGAAGCAGTGGATGATTTTCACTATCAGTGGATAGCATATCAGTGGATAATACACTGCTTTTGAACAACAGTTTTTATCAAAGGAATGAGGGAACAGGGGTTGTCTTTCAGCAGTGGTCAGACATTGAAGCAGGGCAGACTTTTGAACAAGCAGTGGTTATGGCAGACTTTTAAGGATTTTAATGAAAATTTCATTTTTATCTATTTTTAAGGATGGATTTTTGATTTTCTGAAAACATTTTAATGCTTTTATTCATAGAAAAACAAGATGTTGCTTGTTATTCCATGTTTAGCATGCCAATCCTAGAGACCAAGCTTTCAAAGGTGGCTGTATCAAGTGCTTTTGTGAGCACATCTGCCAGCTGGTCTTTAGTTGGGACACGATGCAGAGAAATCAAACCTTTTTCATAGCAATCCCTCACAAAGTGATGTCTGATGTCGATGTGTTTGGTGGTTGAATGGGAAACTGGATTTTTGATGATATTTTCTGCTGCCTGGCTATCCAACATGAGTGGTGTCTTTAAGGCAGTGATACCAAAATCCAGTAACTGATTTTGAAGCCACAGGAGTTGGGCTGTACAGCTTGCAGCAGCAATGTATTCAGCTTCAGCAGTGGATGTTGAAACAGCTGCTTGCTTTTTGCTTTGCCATGAAACTAAACAATCACCTAGAAACTGGCACCCTCCTGATGTGGACTTACTTGTGGTGTTGCATCCAGCAAAGTCACTGTCTGAAAATCCTGAAAGCTTGATATTCCCATTAGCTGGATACCAGATACCAAGTGTGGGAGCACATTTTATGTATTTGAATATCCTTTTTACAGCAATAAGATTGGATTTTCTAGGGGCTGATTGACTTCTTGCACAAACACATGTTGCAAACATGATGTCTGGCCTAGATGCAGTTAGGTACAATAAAGACCCAATCATGCTTCTATATAGAGTTTGGTCAATCAGCTCATCCTTTTCATCAGACATGACAAGCTTATTTGTTGCCATGGGTGTGATGCATGGTTTACAATCATTCATATCAAATTTGTTTAAAAGTTCTTTTGCATATTTGCTTTGATGAATGAAAGTACCATTTTGCATTTGCTGAACTTGGAGACCAAGAAAGCATTGCAGCTCACCCATTGCACTCATTTCAAACTCAGTTGTCATGAGTTCCCTAAACTCTTCACACATTTTGTTGTATGTGCTTCCAAAAATAATGTCATCCACATAAATTTGGACAATCATTAAATCCTTTCCTCTCCATTTTAGAAACAGTGTTTTATCAATGGTACCTCTTTTGAAACCATTTGAGAGTAGAAAGGTGGAAAGAGTTTCATACCAGGCCCTTGGTGCTTGTTTCAGGCCATACAGTGCTTTGTTCAGCCTGTAGACATGATCTGGATAAAATGGATCCTCAAAACCTGGAGGTTGACACACATACACCTCTTCTTGAATTGTACCATAGAGGAAAGCACTTTTGATATCCATTTGAAACACCTTCATGTTGTGGTTGACAGCAAAGGCCAGGAACAGTCTTATAGCTTCCAATCTTGCTACAGGGGCAAAAGTTTCATCATAGTCAATCCCCCCTTGGTCTGTAACCTTGAACCACAAGCCTGGCTTTATTTTTGACAACAATGCCCCTTTCATCAGTTTTGTTTTTGAAGACCCACTTTGTGCCAATGGGGCTAACCTCTTCTGGCAGTGGTACAAGCTCCCATACTTGTTGTCTTTTAAACTATTAGAGCTCCTCTTGCATGGCTTATACCCAGCTATTGTCTTTCAGTGCCTCTTGGTACTTGACTGGCTGATGGAGTGATAGAAAACCAGCAAAAAGACAAATGTTTTGGGTTTGGCTTCTTGTGAGCACCCCTTCATTGATGTTGCCAATGATTTGATCAGGTGGATGAGATCTTAAGTAGATTAAATCTCCTTGGTATGGAATGATGGCATTTGTTGGTGAAGGCTGCAAATGTGTATCATCTGAGCTAACCATTGCTGGTGACTTTGATGACCCAGCAGTGGCTTCAAAAGGTGGTGGAATTGGTGGTAATGATGAGGACACATGCTGACTTTTATCCACTATTTGGGGACTTTTGTCAGCAGTGTTTGTTGATGTGGAAGCAGTGGTTGATGGGCTATTTTGGTCAACAACTGTTGAGGTAGCAGTGGTTGAGCTTTGACAGCTGTTTTGAACATCTGATGCTCTTCCCATTTTGGCAGACCTTTGAGGGATGATGATTTCATACCCATAGTCTGGTGTTGAATTCTCTGATGGACCTGCACTGTTAGTCTTGACAGCAGTATTTTCAAAGGTGAATTTATCAAGATCAAACAGATCTGCAGGATTTGCTGGGATTTTCATTGATGAGAGTTCATTGAACTTTACATTCAAAGTCTCCTCCACTGCCTTGGTCCGTGTATTAAACACTTTGTAGGCCTTGGCAGTGGTTGAGTATCCCAGATGATAACCACAATCAATTTTGGCTGCAAATTTTGAAATGGAATCTTTTAAGTTCAAAATAAAGCATGGGCAGCCAAACACCTTGAAGTATGAGATCAGTGGTTTGATTTTATACAGAATTTCATAAGCAGTCTTTTTGTGCCCGGGGTTTATTAAAACTCTGTTTTGGACATAGCAAGCAGTATTTACTGCCTCTGCCCAAAAAGTTAATGGCAAACCTGAATCAGCAAGCATGGTTCTGGCAGCCTCAATCAAAGTTCTGTTCTTTCTTTCCACTACCCCATTTTGCTCTGGTGTTCTAGGGATACTGTACTGCCTTACAATCCCTTTCTTCACACAGAAGGCATCCAACTCCTTATTCTTGAATTCTGTGCCATTGTCACTCCTGAAGACTTTCACTGGAAGGTCAAATTGCTTTTCAACCTGTATCACAAAGTCTTGCAAAATGCCTGCAGTCTCATCTTTTGAGTGTAAAAAGAAAGTCCATGTAAACCTAGAAAAGTCATCAACAATAACCAAACAATATCTCTTCTTTTTTAGACTCATGACTTGAACTGGGCCAAACAAATCCATGTGCAGCATTTGCAAACACTGGGTTGTTTTGGACTCTTCAATGGACTTATAAGAACTGTTATGTTGTTTTCCTTTTAAACAGGAAATGCAATGTTCAGGACAAGAAAACAATTTTTGTGGTAGGCCTCTTACCAAACCATTTTTTGAAATTTCAGTGATTGTCTTAAGATTTGTGTGCCCCAGTCTTCTGTGCCAAAGTTCTGTCTCTTTGTTAGAGGCATCTGAGAACAGACATGCATCAGCTCTAGGACACTCTTTTGACAAATCAACAACATAAACATTGCCACTTCTTTGAGCAACAAGTTTTGTTTGACCAGTTTTTATTATTGCTTCAATCTTTTTGACCATTTCTGGTCCAAGAATCCTACAACACTCCTTTGTGAAGAATGACCCATACCCCTTGTCACTCATTTGTGAAACACTCAGGATGTTGAATTTCAGATTGTCTATCAGATTGACATTTTCAAATTTTACATTTCCAGACTGTACTGTACCAGACCCCAGAACTTTCCCTTTACTGTTATTCCCAAAGGATATATCACCCCCTCCATGAATTTTGAAATCTTTGAGTAGGGCTTTACATCCAGTCATGTGCCTGGAGCCTCCACTATCAACATACCAAAGGCTATCTAAGCAGGCAGAAGCTCCCTGCACATGAAGTAAAAGGATTAGTTCATTAGGGTTTCCAAAGCCTTATGAAGCCAATAAGGCTTTGGATGGGGTCTCAACAGTGTCTGGGATGGATGCACATTGATGGACAGTGGTTAGGTCAGAGGTTTGGACAGTTTTAGGACTGTTTCTTGCTAACCATTGTTGGGGGTCTTGACCAATCACCTGTTGATAACCAAAAGGATGCCTGTTCACTTTAGGTTTAGAGAGCCTTTTGTAGGTCTCATAAACGTGTGGAATCCTTTGGTAAGACTGTTTCTCCTTACCTCTTTTGTATTGATTGGCAGGGGGTGCATCAGTAACCTGAACATCTCTTTTGACAGATGTCTGGTTCAGCTGTTTTGTGACAGCTGTTTGAACTGGCACAAACAGTGGTTGGTTTTTGGTGAATTTGACTGATGATGTTGATGGACTCAAGGATGTTTTAGCAGTGTATTCATTCTTTTTTACATCAAAGTTTTTGAGATACACACATGCTTGAGTTTTGTGGTTTGATTTACCACAGACAATGCAGCTTTCTGCAGAAACAATGACACTTGTTTTGTTCAAATCATATGCTTTTAAATGGAAACAATCTTTTGTTAGATGATTCCTTTTCTCACAAAATTCACAAAACAGGTTATTGATCTTTTCTCTCTTCTTTCTCTTTTCGGATTCCTTTGCAGCAGAGTTTTTAACCTCTGCTGGGATATCCTTGAGAGGAATGACTTTAGCTTTTGGAGCTTTAACACCATCAGTGGTTGTAAAGTCCATAGGCTTGAAATTTTCAAGAATATCACACTCATCAGACCATGTGGGTTTAAACTGATATTTCTCAATCTCCTCAAAAGTAGAGGATCCCATTGGTCTGTCAAGTGTGATTTTGTTACCAAGTTTGTTAGTGATTTTCACTTCTTGGCCCTTCTTGTTTGTTGGAATGTACTCAGTGGTTACATCAGTGGTTTGAACAGATTTTTCAAAATCAATGTTTTCATCATCATGTTTTCTATAACCAACCCCAAATTTCACATTGCTTTTAATCTGTTTTTCAAGCATAACCTCATACCCTTTGCATGATTCCACCCATTTTTCACAGGTAATCTGGGTGGACTCCAACTCCTTTTTGCAAACTTGGTATTTTTCTACCATAGTTTTGAGTTGAGTTTTGGTTATGCTCTGCTCTTCTTTTAGACTGCTGATTTCTTTATCCTTTTCAGCCAATTTGTTTCCAAGTTCTTTTAACAACTTTTCAAATTTGACTTCATCAGACAAGATTTTGTTTCTAAGGTTTTCATTTACCTCTTTGATGTTAGCAAAAGCAATAATGCAATTGTCTGAACACAGTTTTTCAAGAACTTGAGGTGATACCTTGGCAGCAGCCATCATTGCACAATCACATTGATGATCCTCTTCATCATCAGCTCTTGCTTCTTTCTCACCTGCTCTTTTCTCTCCCTCTTCTTCTTTGTCCTCTTTGGACCATGGATCTGTCAGTGGTTCAATCAGGGTTCCTGAACTTTCTCCCAGCAGTAGCTCACCAGCCACAGCAGTAACCACTGCTTCACTCACCTCATCCATTGTTTCAGCACTTAGCTGTTCACCTTCAGTTTCAACCCCCTCTGATATTGACTCTAATGCCATCAAACAAAATTCATCATTAGAAGGTTCATTAAAGGCATAGAGTGCAAAATTTTCATCACTAAGCTCATCTGGCATACTGCTCCAGTCAACAAAGCCTTGAGTGAAAAAGCTTTGCTGATCTGGTTGTGCTGCTGCTGGAGCAGTTGTTTGAGGTGCAACAGTTTGCACTTGTGCCTGAGGGATAGGGGTTTGCACGTACTGAATTTGTGGAACAGTAGTTTGGACATAATGCACAGGCACAGGGGCAGCAGCATAATGAGCAGTGTTAACATGAGCTGCAGGGGTATATTGGGTATAGTGCACAGTGCTTTGATTTTGAGGTCTAGGGTTTGAGCTAGGATGAGTAATTATAGGACCAGTAGTTTGACTCCTGCATTCCCTAGCGAAATGACCTAGCCTATTGCACTTGTAACACTTGATTTTCGATTTATCCAACCCAACCCTTAGATTCCCATGTAACCCTGGGAATTTTCTCCCTGTTCTTTTGTAGAATTTGCTTGTTCTTACACTAAGCAAGGCCAACTGATGCAAAATGTCCATCTCTTCTAAGTCAGTGGGATCAAAATGTTGTAAATCATTGAGTTCAAAACACAAATTATCTGACATCTGGTTTTCATTAGCAGTAAATGCATAGTTTGCAGAGTGAGGATCAGGGTTGTTAAAATTTGCACCAGCAGTTATATCAATGAAGTGATCCTAACCCTGATCCTTACCACTGCTACAAGATTCTTCCTGGCCAAAAAGAGCTGTGCTACCGAATGAATAATCATCAGCAAATTTTCCAGACTCTTGCAACTTCTTTTTCTGGTTCAACTCCCTTTCATAGGTCAGGAGTCTACCATGAAGTTGGGTCAGGGTCAGATCTTTGAACTCAATAGAGTTTCTGGTGACAAAAGCTATGGTGTCCCATTTTTCTGGTAGTGACCTAAGGAACCTGCTATTTTGAGTTGAATTTGGAAAAGTTACTTTAACAAGCCTTAGTTCACTGATGAGACAACTGAACCGCTCAAATTGTTGAGTCAGTGATTCACCCTTGATGTGACAAAATGTTTCATACTGCTGGTTCAGTATTTCCCTATTGTTTTCAATGACTTCTTCAGTCCCCCCAAACTGTTCCTTCAATGCATCCCATAGCTCTTTGGCACTGTTACAATGTAACAGTCCAGCATAGATCTCATTTGGTAATGCAGATGCTATAATGCTAAATGTTTTGGCATCGAGTTCGAACTTTTGAAAATCAATTTCGGTATAGTTTTCAGTTGGTTTAGGAACGAACTTCTTTGGATCCCCAGCACTTGGCACCATAGGAACATGGGGACCAAAAACAACAGACCTCCAACATCCAGTGTTCTGTTGAGCAAGGATATGACCCATCCTTCTCTCCCAGATGTTGTATTCATTACGTTTAAGCATAGGTGGTTTAAAAAGAGAGCCAATGTTATTCTTATCATCTTGTGATTGTGACATCATCCTGGTTGTTTTACAGGCACTGATTAATCAACTTTAATGGTGATTAAACCTTACTCTGTTTTTCAACAAACCGAACAAACTATCGATATCAACGATTTTGAGCTGAACTATTTATGTCAAAATGATTGTTAAATCAAATTTGACTGTCCAAGCTCTAATACACTCAACCGGGTTCTCACTGTAAAGAAATTCAACAAGACATGTTTCGAGCTAATCAATAACCGCAAACCGAACCTGAAGTATTTAGAACCGTTTGGGTCTCCCTGCACAGTTCTAGAGCCTTTTAGTAAATTTGGTCCAAAGAGCATCGAAGGAATTTTCGTGGGTTACTCAAGTCCATTGAAACGAGTCTTTGTTCCAAGCTTAAAGCAGATCATTGAAGCACACAATGTTGAGTGTCAAGGTTACACAATGCCACCGCAGAATCCAGGCGATTCATGGCGTTTTCACTATGACAAATTATGGGATTCGTTTGACATGGAAGAAGAAGAAGAAGAACAAGATTTCTTTGACGAGTTAGATATTCTGAGAGAGTATGAGTCTTCGCAGGAAAGGTTCCCAGCTGAGTATTCAAGTCGACCACGACAAACTTCAAATGACGATGAAGCAGGTCCAAGCAATGCTGGAGAACATGATGATATTCAACAAAATGAAGTTGCTCATGATAATCAGACGGCACAGAATGATAATCAAGAATCTGAGAATAGACCAGTATTTGATCGTGGTGATTCAGATTCTGAGGGGGAGCAAATTCAGATTTCAAGTCAAACAAACTCAGTTAGTGAACAAGGTGCAAATCAAAATATTACAAATCTGGAAGGCGAGGTAGATGTTTCAGGCGAAGTGATGCCAAGAACTTTTTCATACCATCCAGAGGAGCTAATCATTGGAGAATTGCAATCAGGCGTTCGCACTAGACATCAAATTGACCAAGGCCTTACTTGTTTTTATTCTATAGTAGCACTTTTACAAACTGAGTTTTCACTTAGTTGTTTTATTTTGCAGATCCAACCGCGTACATATAAAGAGGCGCTAACTGAAGATTCTTAGGTCAATGCTATGCAAGAAGAGTTAATTCAGTTTGAGAAGTTAGGTGTGTGGAAGTTAGTAGACTTGCCTGATGGTCAGAGGAAGATCAACACCAAGTGGGTGTTTAAGTGCAAGAGGGATGATCGAGGGGTTATTATTCATAACAAAGCTCGACTCGTAGTCCAGGGATTCAGTCAGCAGGAGGGTATATATTTCACCGAAGTGTATGCTCCAGTGGCTCGACTAGAAGCGATCAGAATCTTTCTAGCATTTGCATCTTGGAAAAATTTCAAAGTATATCAGCTAGATGTTAAATCGGTGTTTCTCTACGGGAAGGTAAAAGAGGAGGTATATGTCGGACAGCCACCGGGCTTTGCCGATCCAATTCACAAAGACAAGGTCTACTTGCTAGATAAAGCGCTGTATGGTTTACACCAGGCCCCGAGAGCTTGGTATGAGACATTGTCTCAACACCTGCTAGCCAACAGCTTCATTCGTTGAAAAGTGGATGCCACTCTCTTCACCAAAGAGGTCGACGGACATCTTCTGATTGTTCAGATATATGTGGGCGACATCATATTTGGGTCAACAAATGAAAATTTGTGCAAAGATTTTGAGCAAGTTATGAAGCAGAAATTCGAAATGTCGTCGATGGGTGAGATGAAATTCTTCTTGGGACTTCAGGTTGATCAATTGCCTAAGGGAATTTTCATACATCAAACGAAGTATGTTCATGATATCTAAGAGAAATTTGGGATGTCAGGTTCTACTCCAGCTTCCACCCCATTAGCGACGAACCATGGGATAAACCCAGATCTCACCGGAGAGAATGTAGATGAAACAATGTATCGTTCCATGATCGGATCGCTGATGTATTTGACAGCTTCAAGACCTGATATTATTTATCCAACCTGCCTCGCAGCAAGATTTCAATCTAATCCGAGAGCTTCGCACATGGTTATTGTGAAAAGGATATTACGCTACCTGAAAGGAACTCCATCGTTGGGGTTGTGGTATCCAAGAGAAGGCGAATTTATGCTCGAAGGGTATTCCGATTCAGACTTCGGATGCTGCAAAGTTAACGCTAAATCAACAACAGCGGGGTGCCAGTTCTTTGGACCAAGATTGGTTACCTGGCAATGCAAAAAAGTAAACCTCTGTGGCTTTATCCACATGTGAAGCGGAGTATGTATCTGCTAGCAGATGCTGCTCTCAGATCTTGTGGATCCAGCAACAGATGCGCGACTACGGTTTGCAATTTATAAACACCCCTATCGTTGTTGATAATGAGGCAGCGATTAACATTACTAAAAATCCAGTTCATCACGCAAAAACGAAACACATTGAAATTCGTCATCACTTCATTCGCGATTGTTTCGAGAAGAAGTTGATACGAATTGAGAAAATCCACACTGACGAGCAAAAAGCTGATTTACATACCAAAGCATTTGATAAAACTCGTTTTCAATACTTGTTAAAATTGAACGGTATGAAGCTTTTATCGGTGTAGGAATAAATTCTTGGCGTTGATGAAGGAGACATTGTAGATGATGATGTTGAGAAGCAATCTGCAATGGTTTGTCGATTTTTTACTTGTTTTGGTATTTAGGGGGAGATAGGGTAATTGTAACACCTCGAAATTTCATGTCCTATAATGTATTGACACGTGTCATAAGCTTGAACGTGTGAAAGAATACTCTAGAGGGACGAAAGTTGACAAACAAGAAATGTATGTGAATATAAGGGTTCAAAATGTCAACAATGAATAAATATACTTTACAATAACCCTACATGATGCTTATACCCTTAAACGAATGAATCATGGATCATACGAAGCTAATTGTGAAAGAAAGTGAGAGATTACAAACTACAGGGGTTAAATGTGTCAACATGTTTAAGGTATACCTCTGAGTGACCTTTTAACAAACCCAAAGCTTTGTAACGATTAATTATGCTCACTAGAATACATGATAAAAATTTCATAAAGTTTCGTTATCGTATGACAAAGTTATGATCAAATTCATATGCGAGGGGTTAAAGCGTCGACGTTGAAAATTATGACTTTTCGGGTAAACACAAAGCAAACCAAGGACTTAACAAAGTGGGTATTAGTCTTGGAGCCCTTATAAGTAAATTTAAGGGGCTCATAATGCAAGAAATAAAGTAGAATGCCCTTTCGAAAGACCAAGAGCCAAGATGCAACAACTAGAAAAGTTCTTAACTTGACAACAGGTCTTAGGCGGGCCGCGTAAGACTTGTTAGAATCTTACGTGGGCCGCGTGTGACGCCCAGATACAGAAATTATAGGCAGCAGCCTGTTCAGCCTTGTAACCGACTTAAAAACGATTTTCCTCTTCCATGGGCGACCCCTACTTGCTTTTAGACACTAGGGACACTTGTTGGTGATCAGGGAACAATAGTAGAGTTGCTTGGCATGATCTAATGAGATCAAAAGCACTATATAAGTCCCACAATGTTGCAACATTCTTGCATTCATTCCATCTGCATTCTTGAAGACTTCTGGAGCTCCAAAGCAGACCCAAGTCATCCCTAGTCGTGCATAGGACTTTGGTAAGTACCTTTAACCTTCCTTAATTCAGTTTTGATTAGTTCGTTAGCTTAAAGTCAATCCGTCGTAATTAAGGTTTGACTTCGTCATTAATCTTAATTTGTCCAGTCAAATTACAAATTGAAAGTACCTATGAGTTGGTAATTATGTGGGCAATAAACCCTTAAAAGGGCACCCTCTGATTCCCACTCTAACTAGGTTAAATGTCGGGTCAAAGTTAATCTTAAAAAGTCAACAGAAAGCTTATTTTCAAATTAATGCATAATTAGCAATGTAGAAGCTATGCAACCTGTTTGATCAATAATATAACTTGGTGATTAATGTAAGAACATGTCTAAACATGTTCAACTCGACAATTTTCAGTTTAAGCTCGGATTGGGACCGAAAGTCGCATACTTTGACTTCTGCTTTGACTTTCAGTTCGAACCCAATGTAGCATGATTTAGAAATGCCTTAGAGCTTTATTAGGACCAAGTTACCTATAAGTATAACCCTCTGAGATTATACAACTTGGTTCATTAGTTATCCTATTCATATGCATATTCCGTTAAAAGCCTAAATGTTGACTATTATGCCGTATGACCTTAAAACATGATTTTTGAAAAAGTAAAAGAGTATAAACCTTCATTTCTGATGTATAGACTTGTCCCTAAAATTTGACATCAGTTTGAGGTCTAGATTAAGAGTTATGCGCGTTAGCGTAATTAGAAAGCTTTTTAATAATTAAACGGCGTAATTAGCATATAGCATATCTAAACCCAATGTTTGGTACCAAAATTTTTACCCACTGATATAATATAATATTTTGAGATTTTTGAAGATTTTTATTTATTTTTAGGCTGAGCATAACATAGAGTTCTAAGCTTATTTCGGTATTGCCGATTTTGCCCTTTTTGGCTATAAAATGAGTTTTACAAATCCTTTTGACCCCAAACCTTTTTCTACTGATCTAATATGATAAATAAATTATTTTGAGCCTTCTGGAATAATAAAAACATCAGCTTTCCTCTGAAAGCCCGAAGATGGCTCCAAATCGCCTTTTTGAGCGTTTTAACGCATAGTGTGTATCAAAACCATTTTAGGTATATAAGACTTGATACCTACTGATATGTTAAGTAAATTTTCATACTTTAACAGTAAGCTGAAGTTTTAAACTCAGAATTTCCAATTTTGACCTTTTAGGCTTATGTGAAATTACCAAAATGCCCCTACGGTGCATAGTATGGTTATAATTGATAAATTTCACATATATGCAATACCCTACTGTGGTAACTTATTAAATTAAGTATTTTTACTAATTATATCAGACCTGTAACTCAGATTTATATTTAAACTCTTTTATAACCTTTTTAAAGGACCAAAATGCCCTTACGAGGCTTAGTTTGAGTTTAAATCCGTTTTGGGCATAATGGAAGATATCTTACTGATGTCACAACATATTTAAGGCATAATAACTTAGGAAACTTGCATATGACTCTTTTGGTTACTCGTTACGCACTTTTCGCGTTCGAATCGACTTATGTAACTAGTTTGCATATATGAGCCGAAACGGGTCAAACCATATCGTTTTTGTCTCAAAATCCAGAATGTGTTTAAGTTACCCATATTAAACAAGCATACAAGCTTGTCAGGTCAAAATCACATTCTAAACCGGTCTTCGCTTTATCATGCGTTTGAACCGTATCTTCCTTTTGAAAACTAACCGGTCCAAGTCAAGGCTTAATTAAAGACCCGTTAGGATTCTAATAGGTTATTAAAAACCTTCGTTCCAGATTAGGAGCCCAGTAAAAGCTATCTGTACTTGCTGAATTGATATACGACTGGGATTGAATTTATATTTAGCTCAGGTAAATACTTTTAACTTATTTTCCCTTATACGGGCTTGGGGTACGGTATATACAAATACCGCTTGGTCGGGCATTGAATCTTTAATCGTATGAAGGTTAAATCATTGAAGTGTCCCGTTTAAATTGTATTGTTTGCTTAAAGCCTTTGGGGGGTTAATGACCATGTCCCGGATATCCTTGGCATCATTCATGAAAAGGCCACGACCTAAGCACGGGGTGTAGGCGTACACCTGACACCTGCATATGTAAAAACCGGTATCCCACTTAAAGGAATCAGCCTTGTGGGCATTATACCTGTGGTGTGTCTATTAATCTTTAACCCGGTCTGCGGACCGGGCTACTGAACGTATAAGAAACATGTAATTCTTTTACAAGTATTATATACAAATAATTATCCCAAGTTATAAAAGATATTTGTGCCACGAGCATTCAAATCAATTTTATTAAACTTTTTTTCAAAATGAGTCAGTTAATTGTATTTACCAGTGTAAACTGACGTGTTTTCCAAAAGGCTAAGTGCATGTACTACACGTAATAGGCTGGCTACTCCAGGCATCAATAATCAAGTCTCGCAAGCTCTAGATGTCGAAGTCTGTTGAACAATGTTTCCTTTTTATTTTGATCCGCCTGTGGATCATTTACTTTCCATTGTAATACTTTGATATTGCATTATATCGGATTGTAATATATTTATCTTTTGCTTCCGCTGTGCATTTATATATTGTGTTGTTGACTATGATGATATCAACTACGTCACGATACTCCCCATCGGGCCCACCGGTAAAACGTGGAAATATCGGGGTGTGACAGTAATATTTTCAGAAAATACAAAAACAATAAAAATTTCAAAAATCAAAAAACATGAGATATTTTCAAAATACAAAAACAATAGAAAATGAAAAAGAGTTTGTGTAAAAAGGGAAAATGATAGTACATCGGCTTGACAGTTACGGTATGCTAAAGATATGTAAAGTTTAAAAGGTTAAACAGTCTCACTGATGATGTGCCGATAGGTTTTTGCACATTTAGTAGGTTTGTTCGGGATATAAACCTAAAATCTTACTTGCTTATTTCATGGGGAACACTACTTGGATATATAGGTAACCCCTGAAATCTCGTTTGAAAGATCCCTTTTTCTGAGATACTAGGTCGTTATACTCAGTGATATCTGGGGTATTATCCTGGGACTTCTGCTGAATATTGGGATTTGGATACGGGAGTATATTCAAGAGGTGGGACACATGAATGAGTTTAAGTTTCTAAAACACTAAATCCGTATCCTGGACAGATTGAAGTTTGTGTGAAAATTTAAGTGGATCAGTATATCGACAATCTAAGTGAATTGTTTAATTCTGAGTATGTAATTAAAGCTTAACGGTACTTGTGACTTGTCGAATAGTTTACATTCACTGCATTTCATTTCTGTATTTCATTTCTAGTTTAGAAGCTTTATTAAAAATCCAAAAAGATTTTACACTTATGCTTTATTTCCCGAACAAATCAAAGTGGAAAGCTGATCTTCAGATTCAAATTGAAGCAGATGCAGGAAGTTTCTGGACTGGAGGATGAGGAGAGCTTAACATGATAAGTTTGTGAAAGTTGGAAAGTTGAAACAAGTTCATTAATTTGAAACTTGTAAATTTCAGAAAATTGTTTTGAAAAAGTTGAACAAATGTCAGTGTGAATTGTCTCAGATCAACCAAGGTCATTAAGTTGGACTTGGTAGACTAATTGAGTAATCAGGGTCATTAATTTGGACTTGAATACTTAAGTGGATTTCTAAACAACTGATTAGAATATCGAATGAGTTAAAAGATTAGTTTGGATTGAAACTGTTATTGTCATATGTCTTATATTTAGGTAGAGATTGTGCAGGTAACAGGAATCCCCATGGCAAAGAAAATGTCAAAAGTTTGAATCAGAATTCAAGTCCCAGCTTATCGAGAGGGGGAGTCTGCGAAAGGGGGAGTCAGAATTCTGAATCAACACTCAAAGGGAAGATTGAAGATTAAAGTTTGAAGATAGAAGATTTGAAGGAAGCTTTTACAATGTCAAGACAATTTGGATAGAGACTAAGACTAAAGACTCGACGCCGAAGACTTCGTCAACATCCAAGGGGGAGTCTGTTGGTGCACCTAGTGTCTGTTAACTTCGTCTTAATCGAGTCTTATGTCTAGATAGGATAAACAAGTGCACAACAGAGTGGAAATTAGGGTTAGATTGCATGTTAGTATGTAATTTCGCTTGAAGAGTGACATGGACATGTTCAAGCGAAATCAACACATGTGATTTCGCTTGAACAGGGCTGTGACATCCTCAAGCGAAATCATGTTGCCTATATATAGGGTTGTGAATTGTTCATTTGAAACGGAATTACTAGTGGATGTTTGAGAGCCGAGGTGCTGCCGAATTGTAATCAGAACTGTAAAAGCTCAGGAAAATCATCAATAGATAAAGATTAAAAGGAAACAAGTTGTTTGACGTCATTTACATTGATTCCGCCTTTGCAAATGATGATGAACTACTCAGATTGACTGTTTAGGGTCACCGAACGATCCAACAATCTATTTGGTCCAGCATTGAGTTAAACATTTGTGATTATGTTTGGTTCCCACTTACAAGTTCATATTGGGTTAAATACAATGGCGGAACAAGAAGGTCAATAGATTATTGTTTACATTTGTTTCAACTACTTTAAAAAAGGAATATTGGATTTTAATAATCCCAACTATTCGTCATTTGCCGCCAACAGTCTTAACTTTAAAAATAACCACTGACAGTCCCAACTACTGATATATTGGCCACCAATGGACCATGACTAACAGAGCCCTAACGCCCTTAGTCTCCATTCGCCGGAAAACCGTTTTTGCCCAGAAAAAGGTTTCTAAAGGTCCGATCTAAGGTTACAAAGAGGTTTGGGACAAAAATGTTGAGTTTTTCGGCCAAAAAGTTGAGTTTTCCGGCGAAAAAGAAGTTTTCCAGCGACTTTAATAATTGGGGCTTTTACTATATAAAGGTTCCCAAAGATCCATAATAAGGTTACAAAGAGGTTCAGGACGAAAATGTTGAGTTTTCCGGCCAAAAAATGTTTTTTCCGGCGACCGGAGAGTAACGGCGTTAGGGTTCTGTTAGTCAGGGTCCATTGGAGGCCAATATCTTAAAAGTTAAGACTGTCAGTGGTTATTTTTAAAGTTGGGACTATTGGCGGCCAACGGGGAATAGTTGGGATTATTAAAATCCAATATCTATATATAATCTAAAATTTAGTTGCATGTTCTATTTTAAAATCAACATTTGTGAAGTTTTAAATGCAGTACTAAATTGAAATTGAAACTAAATTTAGTTGCATGTTCTATTTTAAATTGAAACTGTCTATAACTATATTATAAAGCATTTCATAAGGGTACCAACCAAATTTAAGTAATTACAATATTTTCAGCTTATGGTACAAAACTTAATGAACTTAGTAAAAGGGCAATATGGTCTTTTACCTGAATATTGAAAAACCTAAAATTAATAAAATAAAATTTAATCACAATTAATTACATGCTATTTGAAACGACTTCAGTTATCTTTCCACTAACTTCCCTCTTAAACCTCCTCCATTCTTTTCTTAAACTCCTTCAAATCACTGCCTCTCTGTCTCTCCCCCGATTCTTCTTATATAAAGAAATCATTAGATTGCCAGACACTATACCACATGTTCTGACTCATCACCTCCATCATTCATGACCAAATAATTCGATTTGGATTTAGCCCTAGGTTAATACCCCAGCAAGAGAAAATCGCAAAATCGCTCTCAGGAGCACCATCGCAGGCATTACCTCAATTGTCGATTCCGATGAAAAGAGCTATGTCTACTTCTTCTAAATCAAGCCTCTGTTCTCTGTTTAGAAGTGATGCGCTTCACAAAGACCCTAGGGGGTTTATTGTGAGACGATTTTCACTTGTGTTCAGAGTCTGGTCAACGATTCTGGTCATGAATCAGGGAATGTAGGTGAACCTTTCTTTACCTTTTAGTACTTTTAATTTACTAAAATTGTTCAAATTGATCTTGATATAATTTGTATATATCTTGTGTGGTGTAATTATAGTTTTTGATTGTCTTTTTAGTGAATCGAAATTGTTATGCATTGTGTTAGCATCTTGATTTTAATCATGAGATTTAAGAACATGGTTAATTTTCAATTTCATGTCATTAGGTAAGTTGGAATTGAAACAGGCACATACTTATGGACCTTAAAGCAAAACTGTCAAAAGTAACACCGTTAATCTTGCAAGTATGTGTGAATTAGACGTTAAAATATGAATTGCTTGACGATGAACGCTTACTTGTGGATGGGTCACGCAAACGAGACCTGACCCGACCTAGAGTGTTATGGCTCAAGTATAAATTGACCAGTGTTTGTGGTAATTATTTACAAACAAGTGTTTGTGGGCTGTTCTATCCCATCACGTTTTCACCTGCGTCAAAAATTTTTGGCTCACGACCCTATACTGTAACACCCCAAAACCCGAATGTTTATGTTCGTTAAATGTTATGCTATGGTACATTAAGAAATAAATGACTAGGTTATTTAACCTAATAAAGTGTATGACAAAAACTATTTAGAAGATGAAAGTTGTGCCAAACATGAGTAAGTAATAAACATGAGGGGCCAAAGTTGAAAAAGGGGAAAGTTATGTTTTAAAAACAAAACAAACACACACACAACACACACATCGTGTGTGTTCTAGATCAATCAGGGGAACACCCCCATGAACCAAACCCTAGTTCATGCAAAAGCTTCAAATTGAAGAATGAATCAAGGCCCAAATTCACAACCGAGCATGAATTAGTGATCACCTTCACAAGGGGATCGTAAGGTATGTCTTGAATCAAAGATTGGTGATCATGTGTGAAGTGGGTTATGTTCTAATCCGTAAGTTAATGTGAAATTGATCATGTATAAGTGTTAAAATCATCATATAAAACATATGTTATGTATGGTTTGTGTTAATTTGATGTGTAAAGGTGAAACCCAATTGTTAGGGTGAAGATGATAGCATGGATATATCATCAAGGTCCAATTCTTGTCCAAAATTGATGTATCATGTTATGTATGATGGATTCTTGTTAAAAGGATTGGAAGAAATGTGATGATTATATGTTTGATGATTATGCATGTATGATTCGTGTTGATGGGAAGGAAGAAATTGATGAATTATGTATGAACTAGGAAGATTATGCATAAATTAGTTGTACATTGTGCATTAAATTGTGCACGCACACCAAGTGTTTGATGAAATGCCTCGTATAAGCTAGTATGTGAAATTGTATGCTAAACATCGGATGAACATGTGAAGAGGTTGAGATCATGTCAAATTACTAGCTTTGAATATGGTTGTCAACTAAAGAATCATGAATATGTTAGTATGTGTTGGATTGACGATACATGTGCATGTATGTAGTTAGTCGATCATGTGCTTAGGTATGTGTGTGTCCTACACCATGATTATGAAATGTAAACGGTATATGGTGTATGTGACTAGGTGATCATGTAGTTGTTAGTGTCATACAACATTATGTATGAAATGAATGTCATGTCATTGATATGGTTCACTATATCAACATGAATGCGTGTCCATAAGTTGGAAGTTATATGCTAGAAGGTTGACTTTCTGAAAGTCAACCGATAATTTATAACATGGTTAGGCATTATGACACAAATGTAAGGATCGAAAGATCATGGATTACGTGTTAGACCAATTATGTGTCATGTGTGATAAGGAATTTGGATTTCGAAGGTATTGAACTATGTGGTTGACAAGTCATGTCGTATGCGTGTTAGTGAAAGTCAAATAGATAAAAGTTGGAAAAATGTGTGTTAATATGAATGAGCATGAATACTAACATAATCATGGCATGACGGCATGAAAGAATAGGAACCACACTAGCACGGACCAAGCCTGGAAGGCTAACGGGTCAAGATGAGGCAAGGAAGAGGTTATGAACACAGATGCACAAGGTAAGTGATTTCTGTAATCACTTCTTAGTATGATTAAGTGATATACCGTTTAAATTAATTAAACATGATGTTTGAGGTCATATATGTATTGAAGTCTTTCGTCGTAAATGAATGAATTAAAGTTGACCAAAATGCCCTTGATGGGTATTTTGGGCAAACGATATGAGAAGTGGTTTAGAAACAAGTTGTTCAATCAATGTAATGTTTCAGACAAGTACGGAAGCAAGAAGTATGGTCTTGTAAGCCATAGACCTTAAAATGCGTAAATACCCATAACGGGTCAAAATGAGCTTTTGGGCGGAAATGGGATAAAAGAATACTAGACATCCGAGAAGTTAATCTTTTATGATAGGCGTCAATGAAATTATTAAGTTCATATGAGATTGAGGTCAATTGAATGGACTATGTTGATAAATGCACGAACGGGTCAAATAATTAGAAGATAATAATAAGCCGAATGCATGTAAGTAAGAATTTCCTTAATCCGGATGTGGGATTTTAAGTTCATATGATAGAATGTGAATCTACAAGCATGTAGGAAGAAACGGGAGGTTAAAGCGGGATCCCATAGCCCAGGTAAGAATCCCACCTCAGGTTCCTGAACCTTAAAGCGGGATCCCATAGCCCAGGTAAGAATCCCACCTCAGGTTCCTGAACCTTAAAGCGGGATCCCATAGCCCAGGCAAGAATCCCACCTTAGGTTCCATTTGGGAACCTTAAAGTGGGATCCCATACTCCAGGTAAGAATTATTAATTTAATTCTCATTGGCAATCGCCCCTATGTGGTTAGGCAAGCATGTATGTATGTATGAGTATATACGGGGATGTAATGATGTAGGAAAGGTATGTACGTATGTAGATGTGTATGTATGTATGTATGTATGTATGTATGTATAAAGATATGTATGATTATATGCAGGTATGAAATGATGTAGGAAGGGTTTGTATGTATGCAGATGTGTATGCATGTATGTAATGATGTAGGAAGGGTTTGTATGTATGCAGATGTGTATGCATGTATGTAATGATGTAGGAAGGGTTTGTATGTATGCAGATGTGTATGTATGCATGTATAAAGACCAGCATGAGTGTATGCATGTATGTAAAGTTGTAGGAAAGATATGTACGTATGTAGATGTGTATGTATGTATGTATGTATGTAAGTACGTATGTATGTATGCATGATTTAGACACGTTGAGGGTTAACGTTATTAATGGTGTACCTCGAGAATGAAAAGTAATGCAGGTACATTATTGAAGCCTCATCAGGAAATGGATATGCAGATGAAATGCTTAAAGCTTAAAAGATGACGAAGTGTGAAGTGTACGCGAATGAACCTCGTTTCTTTAATGTGTGCTAATGTTATGAATGTATGTGGTGAATGCAGGTTGTACGGATAATGAGCGATTATCAGAAGGATTAGGGATTGAAGACCGAGCCACTAGAGAGATTGTACGGGGACGTTGAATGTAAAATGTAGTAAACGTAAGCTATGTTTTTAATTAGTAAATAAGAGGATGACGGATTTATGAATAAGAATTATGTTTAAGTTAAATTTTAAATAAGTTGAGGTATTTATAATGAAAGAAATTTTATGGTTCGTGTTTCTGCTGCGACTTTTTGTCAAATACGAATTAGGGTGTAACATATACTCTATGCTGGTAATTTTGATTTGCTTGTGGTTACTATTTGATACAAGGATTATGAAATGAGTCTTCTTGTCTAGGCCTTCATGTAAGGTTTCTTTGCACATAGAAAATAACCTCATGATCTATTGTTTACTTGGCTCTTTTGTAATTTTTCCCTTATTATCGATGCTAGAACTACATAAACACGTGTACATTATGCTTTAACTGTAATACATAAACACAGTAACATAACCGCCTAATCCAACCTTTTTAAATTCATGTTTATACCTTGCTGCTATTTATTATTATACACACATGGATCATTTGGTTCTGTATATAGAGTAGTGATGCCAGCTGGTGAAATTTTTGCTGTGAAAGATCTTGCTTCGGATTCCAAACAAGGGGAAAAAGGGTTTCAAACTGAGGTATGGTTTATAACCCATTAGTGTTATTAACAGAATTTAGCAATCCTTAATATTAATTATGAAAGTGGAGAAACACACAAAAAAAAAAAAAAAAAAAAAAAAAAGCTTACAACACCCCAGTTCCACCCAGGCTTCATCAACCCATTATGATGACTATGCTTCAACAGCTAAAGAGATGTATCGAGAACGTGATGATCATGATGTTTCACATGATGAGGACTGAACCACATGTAGAGCCTGAAAATGTGGGTAATTGAATGTTTAAACTATCAGATTATGTTCTTTATCAATTGTAAACTTGCGGAATGATGTTTTATTATTTGTATCAGAATCAGAATTGTCTGGAGTTTGTCGGGTGCTGCCTGATTCTTAATCTGGCTTCATCTTTACTAAAATATAAAACTCCAGCTTCTCATGGATTAGATTTACTCTCAAGTCGTCAAGTATATGTTATATATTTCAGTTTTGCCGATCAAAATGTGCACACATATTTGCAGTTTATCTTGCTGAAGGGAAGGAGGATGCCGGGATTAAGATTATGATGGTGCCGAAACACTATTATTATAACGACTGGGAAGCTTCTGGTAAACCTGTTGTCATTGCAGTTTTTGTATGTTCATTTCATACGTTGTTCCTTTATTAAATTGAATTCCTTCATTTTATTTCACTCTGCTAGGAAGCTTTTACTAAAATATGAATCGCTTATCCAAATATGTTTTCACTTACTCTACTAGGTTTTTTTTGTCGATATTTGTTTCAATGTTGGTTACTGTTTATTGTCTTACAGAAGAGATCAACTTCATCATCGATGGCACCACAACACTTTCATGACGTTCGAGAAAGTGTCCGATCAGATGTTCCTACCATGCTTTATTCGCGCACAGAGGTAACATGCTGTTCATTATATGGATAATTAACAACAATTTTTAAATTTAATATCTAGAAAATGATTTTTTTATGATCCAAAAAAGTTGATTGATTCGATTTGAACGATTTCATGAGTGCTAATGCCTAATGGCTTATAACAAGTAATCAAAACATAAAATGAGGCAAGAAAATGTTGTCTTGACTCTTGAAGGCTCGTAGCTAAGGGTAGAGGGTATAGAGTGCGGGGAGTTGAGCGGTGAGTATAAGTCACCGATCGGTGACTATACCGTGTGATTGAGGGTGTTCGGTGAGTTGGAGAGAGGGTGGGGAAATCGGTGTGGAATCGGGTCTCTCGCATATCTACACCGTTTATTCCGAAAGCATCCAGGATAGCTTCACTCCAGTCATGATACAGAACTCTAACGGTAGCATCTCAACGCTCCCAAACTGCTTACACTCACTTGTGGGCACCACCCGAACCATCCAAGTTGATACATCCACATACTACCATCATGGGGCCTTTGAGAGCTTCAACTGCAAGCGTGTGCTCCCAGACGAAACCAATTGTGAATCCGTTGGATCTACCACTCCTACTCCCATGACTAGGAAGGGTAAAGGGGTGATGACAATACCAACACCGGTTAAGCTCAAAGAAACAATCAGAAAGTACATGTAAGTTTCTATATATACTTTTGACTTACCAAATTCCATGAACCACATAACTACATATCCATTTGTGTCGTGTTTAAGTAAATGTTCAAAATTGAATATTATATGATACAAACATCATGTTTATTTCTTTATGACTAACTATAAACAAGTACAATTACACCATTGGTTTTGTTATGTGCTTTTTCGATTTGAGAACGCATACGACCCCATCGCTTTAGTGTTGAAATGAATTGTAATGGAACTTACCCGTGGCAAGTCGGCAACGCGCGGGCATTACCACTAGATTCCCACATTCCGTAAGGTTACCTTTCTTTATGTCGATTATGATGAAATTTGTAGTGAATTTGTTTATGCTTTTTTGTTCGTTTGGATATTTATGTTAAATCATTAGTTTATGCTTTTTTTCCCCTATTTATACATGCCAAATAGCTAAATGGAATGAATTGAACTTCAACGAGCTTGAACTGCAGTTCATAAATGGGAATTTACTTGAACGGAGTTACATTCTATCAAGTTTTAATTACAAAATAATGGAATATGAACTACTAACATATACATCATCCAAGTTAAAGTTCTGTCTAACATTTCCTTTCTTTCTTTCACAGCCCTACTTATGAAGGTTCTGATTCAGATGGTTCTGTGAGTAACTACTAAGGGGAACGTCGACTACATGGCCATGCATTAGCGCTAGAAGATTTCGTGAATTATTGAATAAAACCGGAAGCTTTGTGAACTCCTTTAAGTTTTTTTCCTGTAATGTATGTTTTTAGACTTGGCATACATGTTTGTTCTTAAACAGATTCCGCAAACAAAGTTTCCTGTGCTATGCAGGCCTTAAATTTTGTGTGGCCGGCTTATGGTACAAGCTCTTATCACGTTTTGTATGGCTTCTCTTACATTGTCTTTTGGCTAATTATCTTTTATCCATACATAAACATTTTCCCCGAACACACAACAAAATGAAGGACACTAACTGTTGGTCATGTCGTGCATCGCACGGGCCTACCCTCTAGTTCCTTAAAAAAAGCAGTGGAGCTTATCTGCACAAATCATGTTTTGCATTAGTTAGAGGTGTCAACCCGGCCCATTTTGAACATGATTAACGTTTTTGACCTGAACTCATTTTGAACAAAATTACCTTTTTTGAAGCAAACCCATTTTGACTTATTATCCAGTCCGCCCATTTTTCCAGACTTAATATAAGTTATTGACTTTTAAACTTCATTAAAAGAAAGTATGAAACTGATCACCGTTCTTCCAATAATGAAAAATATACGCCATTTTAGATAGGAAGAATTCAAATCAGTTCCAACTACTTTTGAAAAAACTCTCTACCGTAAATATCAAAAGAAACGAAAAAAAAACACTACCTTTTCCCGTGACACCCTGAAGATACTCGAGTATACTTGGAGATGATGTGAGTGATTTGAATGCATCAGCCGAAATGAAAGCCAAATAGATGACAATAAGAATGAACCGAGCTCATTCTAGTCTAGAATAAGCATTGACGAAAGCTTTTAATTGGCGGGATTCAGTAACCTTAAGGCCCTTGGTGAAAGCTTCTCGTTAATTACACTAGTATAAAAGATAAATGGACAATGTCGAATTTGTATAAATGTTTTAAAGTATTTATTGCATCAATTCTTCAATAGGTGATCAACATTGTGTCACTTATAACCTGTTTGACCCGATTCTATTTTGAGTTTAATCGTTTCACCTAGATAAAACATAAGTAACTGATTAAATTCTACCCATTCCTAGGTAAGTGGGAATCCAACATAAATGATAATACAAGCGTGCTCATTTCGTTTTGTCTTTATAGCTCCAACAGGGTTTTAAAGTCACACTCATCATATTAGGTGTAACCCCAGTTTATGAGTCAACTTTCTTTACATATCATAGGTAAAGATCCTGTAAAATGGCTTTATCGTACAAAATATACGAAAGGCGTGAAAATGTATTAAAACGTGGTGACACTTTCGTAATTATTTTTCTTGTAATTACCCTACAAGAGTACAAGATCAAAATAACCATACAAGATCATTTGTAGAGTATTTATGATATTCTACAAAATTATCTTACAAGATCATTTGTAGACTAATTATGATACTCTACAAAATTACCTAACAAGATAAAATTACCATACAAGATCAAAGTTACCCTAGAAGATCATTTTGCAAAATTACTTACAAGATCATTTGTACGATAAAGCTATTTTTATTTGATTTTTTTCCTGCATATTATTATATCAAAATTTTTAAATAACTTTCATATAAATCTTCATCGGAAGGGTTTGTTAACTTTTAATCATAATGATAATTTAGGAAAAAATTAATGATTTGAATATTAAATTCAACGTTGTATGCCATCTTCCGTTGTAGTCTAGTTGGTTAGGATACTCGGCTCTCACCCGAGAGACCCGGGTTCAAGTCCCGGCAACGGAATTTTTTTTTTTATTTTTGGTTTACAACATTAAAAAAAAGGATGAAAAAAAGAATGGGGTGAGAGAGGCTCGAACTCTCGACCTCAGGATCACTCAACAGTTGCTATGAGACCTACGCGCTAGCCAACTGCGCCACCACCCCATGTTCTTTAAACTGTATTTCTATACTTTATATAGTCATTTATTTTCCGTAAGTGTGTATATAAACTATGTAACATGAACCCTGAACACAAGTTACAACCCATAAATATTTTGTGTCAAAACAATAACCTTAACTTGAACCAGTGGCGGATCTTGCCCGTTGAACGTGCCAGGGCCGAAAGACACGTGCAATAAAAAAAGCCCGGGCAAGCCCGAGCCAAACATAGTATATATAAAAAATTTCGATCGAAATGTGGAAAATTAGCACTACGGCCGAAAAACTTGCCCGGGCCGTGGCCCTGCCACAGCCCTTCTAAGATATGCCCCTGACTTGAACACACTTAAAACCATGTGATCTAGACACCACTTAACCCGTTTACATAACACGTTTTGTGTAATCAAATTGAAAACGGGTAAAACAGGTCGTAAACAATTTTGCAGGTTGTAAACAGTTCTTAATAAAGTTGAAACAGGTTGTGAGGCTATAGCTGATACGTGCGTTTGCTCATCATCTTGAGCTGGTTTCGTATCACAATATTTCATGGATGGATGAGAAATCTTCATAAGACAATGTTATCTTGGATCGGTAGAAGAATAAAGATGTCATGTTGCCATTCCATTTTTACCATTTCAGTTCAGTTGGTATTTACATGTTTTCTATCATGCACTTGACACTTGGTACTTGTGGCTGAACAAGAACTTTACTCGAAACTTAGGCGTCAAAACTGAAATTTATAACGTTTGTTTCAACTGCATTACCGGGACAACTTAAGAGTCGAGAAAACTACATTAGATACGATACCCATGTTAATAGAAAATTTGTTTTGCCACTGCCTACTGATAAGTATAGTTTCATTGGTTCATGTGAACTACGTGTATCTTTGTTCAAAAGCTGTGTTTTACATATGCAAACAGTTTTAGCAGTTAATTAACTGTCAAAGAACAAGCTTAGAGCATTCACATTGGAACCTCTATATTAGTAAATTCTATATAATGTAGAGGAAAAAATAGAGAAAACAGTAAAAACACTACTACATTGGAATGTTTATAATAGAGAGTTTTATAGATATTAAAGTAAACCTCTATATTTAGAGGCTTATATCCATGCCTCTATATTTTTATTGTGAGTGTGTAGGAAAGAGAAAGAAATAATAAAATAAGTGCTTGTGAGTATGATAGAGATATGAATAGAGAGTTGGATGTGAGAAGTTTTGAAATTAATTTAGAGAAAAGTGTGTTTTTTGATTAATTGATTAAATTATATAGATGGAGATAGAGACTCCAATGTGAACGCTCTTAGAACTCTTATTTTGAATATACTGAAACGACTCATTTATATTCACTACAGTGATATGCATACCACTTTCTTATTGGTCAAAATCAAATGAATCTTTCTTTTGTTAGATTAGTTCGGACTTATAATAAAGAAAACAAGTTACAATTTATTTAATTAAAAAGTCTTATGTAATTCTATTTTAAGTTTTAAATATTGGCATAAATCCCCAACCAAATTAATTTATGACATTACATACAACATTTGAAAGTATAAAATAAAAAGAAAACAAGTTACAATTTATTTAATTAAAAAGTCTTATGTAATTCTATTTTAAGTTTTAAATATTGGCATAAATCCCCAACCAAATTAATTTATGACATTACATACAACATTTGAAAGTATAAAATAAAAAGAAAAACAAATGGTTTAACGAATCAACCCGTGAACCCACCAGGTTGATATCAACTTCCCTATTTTAGTTTAGGGTTTGTTCTTTCTTTGACAGAATCCTGAAAAAAAGAAGTGACCTATTTAGCTAAATGCGTACACTGGTTCGACCAGAAACTGACAGACCCATTTATACTATACCCAACCCCACGAGTTTCGTGTTAGGTTGGTGCCATGTTTTCAGGTCGTGTTAGAAATTCACACCCCTGGTACCATCTAATTTGAGAGTGGTGATAGAGATGGATGGCTGATTATGGTTGTACTTATAGGTTCATTCTAGAGCAATTGTTTGGTTAGATTTTGAATTGGGTGGAGCTTTGTAATGTTGAACATGGTGCAACAATAACTGCCCCTAACATTGGCAAACTCACGTTGGGCCCCAGGTGGGTATACAACTTTTGTCCACAATTGAAATGGGCTTAGGCACAAAGAGTCATTTGAATCAAACAAAATTAAGCATGAGTGTCACCATTTTTGGTTTTATTTTAATTGTTTATTGTCATACAGGCATATATTGGCATTTATGGATCTCTTCATATATTTGGTCATCCCTACAAGTATTGAATTAAACATATGTGATTAGATCTAGTTCCCACTTACAAACAAGTACATAACTGGTTAAATACAATGGAGAACATGAGGGACAATAGATGATTTTTTACAACTATATTACCAAGCTTGTCTGCACAAAGCCACAAACCATGTTTTGGAGTAGTTAGAGGTGTTAACCTGGCCCACTAACCCATTTCGACAAATTTACCATTTTTGACTTGTTATCCAATCCGCCCATTTGGCCAGCCCTAACAAAAAGATATCGACTTTTAAAACTTCGTTACAAACCAGGCAGTAAGAAGTAAGAACAACAAGTGCAACCTTATTTTAGACTGCTAGTTAATATTCTTACATTAGTATAAACGATAAACAGATCCACAACGTCAAATTTGTATAATTATCATTAGTACATCATTTTTCAATAGTTGATCGTTCAATAGTTGATCGTGTCATTTATAACCAGTTTGACCTGTTTCAGTTTTGAGTTTTGAGTTTAACCATTTGATCCATTAAAGATAAAAAAAAAAAAAGTAAACTGTCTTCACATATCATTGCATAACATATTTCATCCATTTTGAGTTTGATTTGATATACACATTAAACGGATATATTTGTTACCTTTTAATCTTTTAAAAGGTAATATTTTAAAATAGAAATCACCATTCCGTTGTAGTCTAGTTGGTTAGGATACTCGGCTCTCACCCGAGAGACCCGGGTTCAAGTCCCGGCAACGGAATTCTTTTTTTTTTTGGTTTACAACATTAAAAAAATGAAAAAAAGAATGGGGTGAGAGAGGCTCGAACTCTCGACCTCAGGATCACTCAATAGTGTAGTCAGTAATTCATAAAGTGTGTATACTTTCCAAAATAATATTGTGTCACATGGCACCGGAATACAACCCATGAATTTTGTCTCATACATAATATCCCTTATTCTAAAAATACTTAAAAACCATATAATAAATCCAAACACCATACGTGTAACCCGTTTATCTAAGCAGGTTGTAATAAAGTGGAAACCGGTTGTTAGGCTTTAACCAATGAAGGTTTACGTGCTTTTGCTCATCATCTTGAGCTGTTTTTGTGCCACAATATTTCATGGATGGATGAGAAACCTTCATAAATCTCATGTTGCCGTTACGACATTATGTTTTCTAGCATGCACTTGACATTCAATACTTTTAATTGCCAATGACAGAACAAGAACTTTTCAACTTGAGGGTCAAAATAAATATATTTAGTTGTTGTTTCAACTACTCTACAGGCGACAATTTTAAGGTCAAACTACAAGAATACAACAATATTAGATACTAGATACCCCTCTTAATAGAAGCCTTGTTGATAAGTTTAATTTCATTGGCTCATTGCATGTGAACTACCCTCATCTTTGTTCAACAGTTGTGTCTCGCACATGCATTACAGTTTAGCTAGTTAACTAAGTGTCAAATAATGAGCCTAGAATTGCTATTGTGGAATGCACTGAACTGGATTTAAGTTCAGATCTTCATGCTCACCGGGACGGTCAAATGATGAAGTATCACAACACAACATGAAGAGTTCATTTCAAATTCAGAGCGGTCTCGTTCATATAGTGTTCTGTGATCACTAATTCACTACAGTGATATGTATACCATTTTCTTTCTGGCCAAATTGATAATTTTTTTTACTTTAGTTCAGATTGTGATGGTTCAAGAATGTTGTCAAGATCCTTACCCAAGGTCATCGTGAAAGCTTCTAGTTAATATTGTTACATTAGTAGAAACGATAAATGGGTCCACAACATCACGTTTCTATTTTGAGTTTAATTATTTAACCTATTAAAGATAAAACAAAAGTAAACTTTATTCACATATCATTGCATAACATAGTTCATCCATTTTGATACTTGTTACCTTTTTAATCTTTTTAACATCAATATGATAATCCTTAAACATATGCATCAGGGTTTTTGAGGAGGTAGGCTTCCACAACCTTGTAAAGTCCTAAAACCTTTTCTTTGCCGGCCTTTAGTTCTTCTTCCTTAATATCAAAATCACCATGTGTGTAAATAGTTGTCGTCATCTTGGAAATGCTCCCACCATCGGGTGAACCCTCAAACTTAATATCATAAGATACCTATTCAATCTTGTCTGATATACCGTTTCCTTCAATCAAAGTGTACTTGTAAAAGAATGCCTTCTCATCCACTTCATCGATTTGGTGCTTCACAAAACCTGAATACAAGAATTGAATTAAACAAGCAAATACCCAGGAAATTAGTACTTGAGGCCCTGGTGACAACTTTGACTAATCAACTTGTGAATGTGTTAATTTAGGTCATGTTTATCTCAAACGGGTCAGATGACATAGTTAGTTAAACGGGATAAATATTACTTTACCTCCAACAAAGTTAATCTGCTTAATGCTTCCGGCCCCACCATCACCTTTGATAAATTCTATGCTTTTAATTACATCCGGCAAGAGTTTAGGCATTAAATTGTGTGAGTCGAGAATTGAGGCCTTGAAAATTCTGGCCGGGGGGACAGGTGAGGTATGCTCATCGGTATATGTCAAGACACCCATGATTCCGAATTTTCAAGGCTAAAAGGATGTTTAATTGGTTAATTTGAGAGTGTTTTTTTTTTTTTTTTTTGCAATGATGAAGAATGGTTGATGATGGTTGTATTTATAGGTTCAAACTGGAACTACTGTTTGGTTAGATTTTGAAATGATTATTGTACACATTCTATCTCTTGTCCACATTTGAAATGGGCTTAGGCATAATGAACCATATTAATCAAACAAAATTGAGCATAAGTCTCAGCTATTTTTGTTGGTTTTAATTTTAATGTTTATTAATTATTATTACACACCCATTTTATCGTCTTTTAATTTGTACTTGTATGTGAATAGTTACCTAAATCGCTAGGGTTACCACGATCCACGTATTGGATCGCGGTGTACCCAATCGCAAATCGTAAACGATCCGGAACGTCATGGTCCGGCGATCCGAGTTGAATTGGTACGGCGTTCCGGATTGACAAGGTCTGGCGCTCTGATTTGTTAAGGTTCGGTGCTCCGATTTGTTATGGTACGGCGAATTTCTTACTAAATGGAGTGTAAAGTTGCCGGATTTGGAGTGTAAAGTCACTGAAAGACCTGCACGGCTGCAAGAAAAGTTGTGAAGAAAACCTAATTTAAATCTATTTTGTGTTGTAATGGGCCTTTTAAAACTAACTGGACAGCCCAATATTATCAAAGGGCCTAATTGCCTAAAACACAAATAAAATAATAGATTAGGATCAAATACAAAGGATCCTAATTGTAAGAAGTGTAAGAAGGATTTATAGAGTGACAAGTGTCCAATAACCTAAAAAACCCACTACACAAAAAACCCACTAAAAAAAAAAAAAAAAACCTTAAACATCCACAACCACCAACCCCCCCCCCCCCCCACCCCGCCCACCCCCCACATCACCCACCCAAAAAAAAAAATTTTTTTTTTTTTTTTTTTTTTTTTGCCGAGGGGGTGGGGGGTGGGGGTTTAGGTTTTTGGGTGGTGGTGGGGGTGGGTGTTTAGTTTTTTTTATATTTTTTTTTTAAGTTTTTGGAGGGTGTGGGGGGGGGGGGGGTTAGGTTTTTTTAGGTTTTTGGGGGGGGGGGGGTGGGGGTGGGGGGTTAGGTTTTTTTAGGTTTTTTTGGGGTGGTGGGGGGTGGGGGTGGGGTGGGGTGGGGGGGGTTAGGTTTTTTTAGGTTTTTGGGGGTGGGGGGGGGTTAGGTTTTTTTGGGGAGGTATAGTTTTTTTTTAAGTTTTTGGGGGGTGTGGGGGGGGGGGGGGGGGGTTAGGTTTTTTTGGGGTTTTTTTGGGTGAGGTATAGTTTTTTTTTTTTTTTTTTTTTTGGGGGGGGGGGGGGGGGGGGGTTTAGGTTTTTGGGTGGTGGTGGGGTGGGGGTGGGGGTGGGTGTTTAGGTTTTTGGTGGTGATGTAGTGGGTTTAGTTTTAGGTTATTGTACACTTGTCACTCTATAAATCCTTCTTACACTTCTTACAATTAGAAGTCTTTGTAGAATAACTTGACCCATAAAATAAGTAAAGAGAAATTTTGGAAGGCCTAAAACGCAAATAAGTAAAAACAGAAATTATGGAAGTTTAAAAGCTATAACAATTGATATGAAAATTTATATTTTATCTAATTTTGATTATAATATTTTATATGTTAATTAATGATTTTGGTACATTGCACCATATTTCATGGTACACCGTACCGGTTCGTACCGAAATGAACCTACCCCCTTCGTACCGAATACACCAAATCTAGCGAATCGCGTACCCGGTCCGCGTACCCGTACCGGAGCGTACCGCGATTTAGGTAACTATGTGTGAGCATCTCTATTATTCGGTCTTGCGTACAAGTATTGAATCAAGCAATTGTAATTAAGTATGTCTTGTTCACACTTATATTGGATAAAATGCAGTGGCAGAACCTCACGGTTGATAGCTTCTTTATATAGATAATTTGTGACCCTTCTGGTGGACACGAACATGGTCACACGATGTGCATGTAAGGGTGCGAACTCTTCCATAAATTATGGAATTAATAATCAAGATATTTAACCAATAAACTAATTAAATGTTTCATCTTGTTCCGCTTTGGAACAAGGTACCACCATGCAAACTTTTTATCTCTTTTTCTAAGACTTGACCCAAATTATATTTATGTTGTCTTTTGAAAATACACGAGTTGACGTCAGCCCGCGCGTTGCAGCGGGATGATGATTGTGAATGTATTTAATGTCACTATGTAAGAAGCGAGAATTTTTTATTTTATACAAATCATTATTTTCATTTAGCTTTATCCTTATTCTACAACAGCATGCTAAACATTTTACTTTAAAATATAGATAAAAGTGCTTTAAGGAATAGCCCAATTCCAAAACCAAATGAAATTTAGACATTACCTTTGACATGGGACCAGGGATGAGCATTTGTTACCGGGTACCGGTATATTCGGTACCGATACCACTTTTCCCCGTATTTCGGTATCGAATAGGTACCGTGCTCATCCCGACACGGGACTTCTAATTGGAAAAAAAACCTAGTTTCATTAAATATTATAAAAGACATTGTTGCACCATCACTTTTATTCGTAACCCCCCCCCCCCCCCCTTCCCCCAATGCTTAGACCACACGGTGTGAAGAGGCTTGAAGAAAGGGCATGGAGCGACACATGGCAATCACATCAGTATGGTGGCATGGAGGAAAAAGCACAGGGTGGAGGGGCTTGAAGAGATAGCGTAGAGCGACACATGGCAATCACGTCAGTATGGTGGCGTGGAGAAAAAAAGCACGGGGTGGAAAAGTGGCGTGGAAGAGAATAAAAAAAAAAAAATATCAACCAATCAAAACAAACCTAAACGACACCCACCAATCAAAATCCTCCACTTCACCTCCACTCCACATTTGTCCCACAACAATGGAAATCCTCAAACCCAACCCACAACGCCGCCTTCCACACCATACGCGGAAGGTGTTCCCGGCTTGCAGGGGCTTCCACGCCAATACCATATGGTATTATGGTTTTAAACCTCTCCTGCAAATCTTCTTTTGTCTTGATCGGCTCTGGCTTCCACGTTGCAGTGTTTTTCCTATTAACAAAACAAATGCAGCAAATTCTACACACTAAACCTATTCCTACTAAGAAAACAAAAAATTCAACACACTAAACCTAAAATCCCCCCACTTCTATTAATATCAAAATTCTTTTCTTGATTCCATCCATCAATCTTCATATTATCAAACTGAACATTATGATCTAACATCAAAATAGAAAATAAACTCACTTTATATATCACATCGGTTTGTGAATCGTTCTTATCATCAATCCATGATTGTTTAACTGTTGATTGTTTATTCAAAAGAAGAGAATATTGTTCTAAAGTATAACTATTTTAACATGTTATTCATTAAAATTGAAAAAACAATATAAAAATGAAACCTGGACAACAACGGTAAAATGAAACCGTCGCAAAGATACGCAAACCGTGATGATGTAACAGTGGCAAATCTTCAGTTAAGGTCGTAACTTGGTACTCCGAACTCCAAACCGAACCATCGGAATCTTACAGATGACAACCAAACCAACGCCAAACTGACGCACCCCATTAACATGCGTAACCGTCGCTCATCGTCTCCGGAGGCCGGCATAATTGAATTTAAAGGATATGGCAATTTGGTTGTTATTGATTAAAAATGACGATGCAGCAAAATGGAAATTTTGGTGTGCGTTGCATACAACCTTGGTTGCTTTCGATCCTTTATAATTGATTGATGTTGGCATCGAGTATGTATTATCAATGCAGATTTAGGTATTAAATTAATTAATTCGCAAAACAGGGGACTACATTGAATAGATAGATAGTCCAATTGAAAAGGTAGCATAACAACGAAACGGTGGAACGGTGCTAATGAAAATGTATGTGTAAGTTGTATGTTTGAAACGGTGTGGGTGCCTCGGTTCAACGTGAAAGGTGACCCAACCCAAGTTGGTTAATTAAATGAAAGGGTGTGACTAAAATAAACTAAAGGGTGTAATTTGATCGAGAGGATAGAGGAGTGGCGAGTAGCTTTAGAGGGCAAGGGCCTAAGGATTAGTCGATCTAAGACTGAGTATCTACACTGTGATTTCAGCGGTGTAGCCATCGACGATGAAACCCAAATCTCCATTGAGGATCAATTGGTCCCGCAGGTAACTAGATTTAAGTATCTAGGGTCGTTTGTCCAAAGTGATGGTGACATAGATAGTGATGTAACCCATCGCATACAGGCTGGCTGGTGTAGATGGAGGGCAGCCAGTGGGGTATTGTGCGATAGGAGGTTCCCAATTAAACTAAAAGGGAAATTTTACAGGGTAGCAGTTAGGCCAGCTATGCTATATGGAACGGATTGTTGGGCTATCAAGAAGACACAAGCGCGCAAGATGGAGGTAGCAGAGATGAGGATGCTGAGGTGGATGTGTGGACACACGAGGTTAGATCGGATAAGAAATGAGGTTTTTAGGGAAAGACTAGGAGTGGCTAGTATATCGGAGAAGATTAAGGAGGGGGGATTGAGATGGTTTGGGCATGTGAAGCGGAGGGAAGCGACGGCACCAGTTAGAGTAGTGGAAACTCTTACTGTGCAGGGGAGGAGAGGAAGAGGCAGACCCAAACTGACATGGGATGAGCAGATTAGGCACGATTTACTAGAGATGCATCTTTCTGAGGACATGGTCCACGATAGGACTTCGTGGAGGCGTAGGATTAGGGTTAAGGACTTCTAGAAGATATTGTAGTAAGGTCTTAGGTGGATTTCTGGGACGTAGGTTTTTCTTATTCTTTAACGGACTTCTCCAGTGATTGCCTTCTTGTGTTTATGCCCAAATGATGTTGTATGCTATTATACATGATTTACATTGTGTTTATGCCCAAATGATGTCGTATGCTATGATACATGATTTACATTATATTGTGACACTCTGATCACTTTCTTGGAAATGGGCGACTTCTTATTTCTGTACTCTTTCTATGTCCTTTGACTTGCTGTGTTGGTTTGTTGTTCGTTTTAGAGCCGAGGGTCTCTCCGGAAGCAGCCTCTCTATCCCTAGGGATAGAGGCAAGGCCTGTCTACATCCCACCCTCCCCAGACCCTATAAGTAGCTCTGCTATTTGTGGGATTTACTGGGTATGGTTGTTGTTGTTGTGTAATTTTTAAAAAATTGGGACACAACCTAAGTTTAAATAAAAGGGTGTGAGTAAAAGGGTGCAACTTTTAAACAAATTGGACATAACCCAAGTTGCTTGTGTGAGTAAAATAAACTAAAAGGTGTGACTCTTAAACAAATGAGACATAACCTAAGTTGGTAAATGTATAAGGGTATAATGTAACATCGTTTTCAATACTTTATTACTTTTAACATGTTTGAAGTGTTTCACTTTTATAGCCTAATAGCATATGTTACTCAAGATAACATAAATGACTTCAATGGAAGTGGTTTGCATCGGACGCCTCTTTATAGCTGTTGCAGGATCATCGAATACTTCCAAATCGTAAATGAATTTAGGAATTTGAGTAAATTTTCTTAACATATTGTATAAGTTAATTTTTATTATCTTTTAAATTCACTAGATATGTTTGTTTTATATCACTGATTACATATGATGGTATTCAACAAGCAATAACCTTTTAACCCTTTTTTAAATCCAGTTGAGAATAGATTTATTTCATTTAAAATGATCTTCAGTCTATCATTTAATATTATTTATTTATGAAGGTAAAACATGTTAATTTAGTTCGTAATTGATACAGGGTATATTCTGTCCAAAATTATAATTCTACATAAATTTTGTCAAAGACATTAATAATTCGAACACACTTAAAACCATATTAATCCAAACACCATATGTGTAAACCGTTTATCTAAGCAGCCAGTAATAAAAAAGACTGTTGTTTCAACTGCTCTACAGGCGACAAGTTTAAGGTCAAACTAAAAGAAAACAACAAGGTCAGATACTAGATACCCCATACCCTCTTAATAGAAAACTTGTTGATAAGTCTAATTTCTTTGGGTCATTGAATGTGAACTACCTCCATCTTTGTTCAATAGCTTTGTTTTGCACATGCATTACAGTTTTAGCAGGTAACTAAGTGTCGAATAATGAGCTTAGAATTGCTATTGGGAATGTAGTGAACCAGATTATAGTTCAGATCTTCATGCTCACCGGAACGGTCAGATGATGAAGTATCACAGCACAACATGAAAAGTTCATTTCAAATTTAAAACGGACTTGTTTAGATAGTGTTGTTCATTGATAACTAATTCGCAACAGGATATGTATACCATTTTCTTATTGAATTATGGGCCAAATTTGATAATTTTTTTTTAGATTAGTTCAGATTGTGATGGTTCAAGAATGTTGTTAAGAGCCTTCAACTTTCAAGATTCAGTTTTTTAGTCAAGCTTAATGATGATGTGATATTTATTCAAAGAAAACAAAATAGTATGAAACTTGGGTACAATATGATAATCCTTAAACATATGCATCAGGGTTTTTGAGGAGGTAGGCTTCCACAACCTTGTAAAGCCCCAAAACCTTTTCTTTGCCCGCCTTTAGTTCTTCCTCCTTGATCTCAAAATCACCATGTGTGTAAATAGTTGTCGTCATCTTTGCGATGCTCCCACCATCGGGTGAACCCTCAAACTTAATATCATAAGATACCTTTTCAATCTTGTCTGATATACCGTTTCCTTCTATCAAAGTGTACTTGTAAGTAAATGCCTTCTCATCCACTTCATCGATTTGGTGCTTCGCGAAACCTGAATACATGAAAATACACAGGAAATTAGTACTTGAGGCCCATGTGACAACTTTGACCAATCAACTTGTGAATGTGTTAGTTAAGGTACATATCAAACGAAAAAGTTAGTTAAGCAGGATAAATATTACTTTACCTCCGGCAAAGTTAGTCTGCTTAATGCTTTCGGCCCCACCATCACCTTTGATAAATTCGATGCTTTTAATAGCATCCGGCAAGAGTTTTGGCATTAAAGTATGCGAGTCGAGAATTGAGGCCTTGAAAATTCTGGTCGGGGGGACAGGTGAAGTGTGCTCATCGGTATATGTCAGGACACCCATGATTCCGAATTTTCAAGGCTAAAACGATGTTTAATCGGTTAATTTGAGAGTGGTTTATTTGTGATGAAGAAGACTGGTTGATGATGGTTGTATTTATAGGTTCAAACTGGAGCAACTGTTTGGTTAGATATTGAAATGATTATTGTGCACATTCTATCTCTTGTCCACATTTGAAATGGGCTTAGGCATAATGAACCATATTAATCAAACAAAATTGAGCATAAGTCTCAGCAATTTTTTTTTGTTTTTAATTTTGATGTTTATTAATTATTATTATACATCCATTTTATCGTCTTTTAATGTGTACTTGTATGTGAGTGTCTCTATTATTCGATCTTGCGTACTTGAATCAAGCAATTGTGATTAAGTATGTCTTTTTCTCACTTATATTGGATAAAATGCGGTGGCAGAACCTCACGGTTGATAGCTTCTTTATATAGATAATTTGTGACCCTTCTGGTGGACACGAACATGGTCACACGATGTGCATGTAAGGGTGCGAACTCTTCCATAAATTATGGAATTCATAATCAAGATATTTAACCAATAAACTGATTAAATGTTTCATCTTGTTCCGCTTTGGAACAAGGAATCACAATGCAAACTTTTTATCTCTTTTTCTAAGACTCGATCCAAATGATATTTATGTTGTCTTTTGAAAATACATGTAATGTCGTTTTCAATACTTTATCGACATTGTGTTACTTCTAACATGTTTGAAGCGTTTCACTTTTATAGCCTGATAGCATATGTAACTCAAGATAACATAAATGACTTCAATGGAAGTGGTTTGCATCGGACCCCTCTTTATAGTTGCTGCAGGATGATCGAATACTTTCCAAATCGTAAATGAATTTAGGAATTGAAGTAAATTTTCTTAACATATTGTGTAAGTTATTTTTATTATCTTTTAAATTCACTGGATATGGATATGTTTGTTGTATAATGGTATTCAACAAGCAATAACCTTTCAACCTCTTTTTAAATCCAACATTGAGAATATATTTATTTCAACAAAATGATCTTTAACCTATCATTTAATGTTATTTATGTCATTAACCCATCTTCCGTTGTAGTCTAGTTGGTTAGGATACTCGGCTCTCACCCGAGAGACCCGGGTTCAAGTCCCGGCAACGGAAACTCTTTTTTTATTTTTGGCACACACCATAATTTATAAAAAGGATAAAAAAAGAATGGGGTGAGAGAGGCTCGAACTCTCGACCTCAGGATCACTCTATAATTGCTATGAGACCTACGCGCTAGCCAACTGCGCCACCACCCCACTTGAATATTTCATGGATGGATGAGAAAGCTCAGTAGAAGACTAAAGATGTCATGTTGCCATTATGTGATTAACATGTCAATTTAGTTGGTATTTATATGTTTTTCTAGCATGCACTTCACATTCAGTACTATTAAATAGCATATGTAGCTCAAGATAACAAGAATGACTTAGTGGTTTCCATCGGACCCCTCTTTCTAGTTGCCGCAGGATAATCCAACACTTTCCAAATAGTATATGTGAATCTAGGAATTGGAGTAAATTTTCTTAACATATTGTATAAGTTGTTTTTATCATCTTTTAAATTCATTCGATATGTTTGTTGTACATCACTGATTACATACGATGGTATTCAACAGTTTAAGCTGTTGATCAAGCATCAAAGAACATCTTTATGCTCACAGGAATGCTCAAGTAATAATCGATCCCAACAGCATAACATAAATAGCTCATTTCATAAGCAGAAACGACTCGTTTATCGAGTGTCGATTTAATATAAAGATGTGTATACATTTTCTTATTGGTCCATTGAATCTTTCTTTTGTTAGATTAGTTAAGGCTGCAAGATTCATTTTTTGAGTCTCAAACTTTATTGATGATAATCTTTATTCAAAGAAATGAAAACAACGAGAAACATAAAAGGGACAAACATGGGTACAACACGAAGTTAACATGCGGATCTTTAAACATATGCATCAGGATTTTTGAGGAGGTAGTCTTCCACAACCTTATAAAGCCCCAAAACCTTTTCTTTCCCTGCATTTAGTTCTTCTTCCTTGATTTCAAAATCACCATGTGTGTAGATAGTTGTCGTCATTTTGGAGATGCTGCCACCATCGGGTGAACCCTCAAACTTAATATCATAAGACACCTTTTCAATCTTGTCTGATATACCATTTCCTTCGATCAAAGTGTACTTGTAAGTGAATGTCTTCTCATCCACTTCATCTATCTGGTGCTTCGCAAAATCTGCATACAAGAATATACATATAGAAAATTAGTATTTAGGGCCTATGTGACAGTTTTGACCAATTTACTTATGAACGTGTTAATCTGGGTTGGGTTATCTCAAACATGTCAAACCACAAAATTAGTTAAACGGGATCAAAATTACTTTACCTCCATCAAAGTTAATTTGCTTAATGCTTCCGCGCCCACCGTCACCTTTGATAAGTTGGATGCTTTTAATAGCATCTGGCAAGAGTTTTGGCATTAAAACGTGCGAGTCGAGAATTGAGGCCTTGAAAATTCTGGTCGGGGGGACGGGTGAACTGTGCTCATCAGTATATGTCAAGACACCCATGATTTTTAATTTTTCAAGGCTAAAAGATGTTACTTTGAGAGTGCTTCAGGTGATGGAGATGGATGGTTGATGATGGTTGTATTTATAGGTTCAAATTGAATCAACTGTTCTATTTAGTTAGATTATTAAAGGGGATACACATTCTATTTTTTGTCCACATTTGAAATGGGCTTATTAGCCACAATGAAACATTTAAGTCAAACAAAATGAAGCACAAGTCTCACCAATTGTGGTTTTAGTTATAATGTTTATTGTCATACATCCATTTTATTGGCTTTTAATGTGTACCTATATGTGAGGGTCTTTCATCTATTTGATCCTGCATACAAGTGTACACTTCTTTTTGTTTTTTTATGAATAATAGACACATTTAGGCGTTCTTCTTTTGGTCACTTCTACTTGGATCAATATATAAACAAAATATACATATACACCTCATCTTTTTACTAGCTAAGGCTTTAGCAAAAACATTAACATAGTGTGGAGAAGCGGCACGAGGTCAACATCACAAGCTTTTCTGCACAATAATTAAGAAGTGTCAATCCAACCCGTTTTGAACAAAATTACCATCTTTTGACCCAACCCCAATTTGAACAAAGTGTAGGAATCCGTTCGTGTAAAATAAATAAAATAATTTATTAACTTGAAATACAAGAACAAAAACAGAAATACAACTGAATAAATGGAAAAACAAAGACAGAAATCCGAACAGAAAAACTGTTCTTTGGCTGAGGATCGTGTTAAACACGGGTCCCTTAAAACAAATTTCGTGTCTCCCAGGAGAACACGTTTGTTTCCAGGATACAACAGCCGCAAGCAGTTGTACTGCCGGTCTTGACTCCAACCCGAAGGTGTACCTTGCTGCTTAAAAGATTAAGATTGTTGTAGAGAGAAGATTGTAAGAGATGGTCAATTCGGTGTCTCAAACTGGTGAAAGGAGTCTCCTATTTATACACCAGGTCTAGAAGAAACTGAAAAAACGAATTAATGGGAGAATTAAACTGCATTAAACGTCTTTAATGCACTTTAATTCGTCATTAAAATCGCAGTCAAAAGCATTGACTTCGTCAGTTTCGAATGCTGAATGTAACTGCACTGACATAACTGCAGCTAGAAGCTTCTGCGTGCGCGCGTGCCCATGCGCGGTGCGGCCTCTTGGCTCACAGCCGTGCGCCCATGCGCGGTGCGGCCTCTTGGCTCACAGCCGTGCGCCGCGCGCCCATGCGCGGTGCGGCCTCTTGCTCACAGCCGTGCGCGCATGCGCCACGTCACCATGCGCGGTGCGTCCTCTTGGCTCAAGTCCATGCGCGCGTGCGCCACGTCACCTGTGAGCCTATACGAGCGCGCCACACAGTCGCGCCGTATTGACTCACTCTGGTGCGCCGCGCACGACACAGCAGGACCCATGCACCATGCGTGCACCCGCGCATGACTGCCACGTCATGCGCCGCATCACCTACCACTTGGTCCTTGCAACCCTTGTGCTCCACCACGCGCACGTGGTCAAAAATACAAAGGCGGCTCTCAAGCGTGCGAAGTGCAAAGTGCGCCATCAAAGCGCCACATTGCGCCTCATCGCCCACGCCACGCGCGCGCGAGCGTGTGCGTGTGCGAGTGCGAGTTAGGGTGCTCCGCACCCTTCGCGAGGACACTAGTGTGTGCTTCCATGAAACAATAAGGATGGAGAGATCCTACTTAAATACCCCTTTAAGTTCCATCTCTCATCCGATGTGGGACAAGGTGCTACTTTCCCACATTTTCAGCATTTCAAGTTTAAACACCAAACTTTGAGCATCGATATCTCATTCATCTTAGCTCCGTTTTGGACGTGGTTTAGTTCGTTGCGAAGCTCTTCCGACATAGAACACAAACCCACAAATAAATATATAAAACCCGCTCATTTTATTATATTTATTTCTAGTCCAAAATAGGAAAAAATCATTTTCCTATATTTGTGAAAAATGCTATTTTCACAAAATTTCCAACAATCCCCCACATGAATAGAAATCGATCTATCAAGTTTCAACGATACACGTTCAACAGTTGAGTATTGCAAGATAGGTAGGTGTAACCTTTGAACCTCCTTTTGTGAAGCATACTTAGCCTCCTAGGGTCTTGTAGACGCGGTGTCCTTGAACAATCCCCCATTTATGTAGGCGACAATATACATTCACGCAATACTCTCCCTAGTCGAGTTAAGACCTCATGGTTGTGTCCGTTCATGGTCATGGAACACGTTCCTGGTTCTGCGAGAGCTCTAGGATTTGCGCCTCCCCACAAATCCATTCGAAGCGACCCCACTTCTCTCTAACATAGGTGATTCCTCTGAATCATTAAAAGCATCATGGTTAATTCGGATTTCCTCAAAATCCTTAACCTCAACATGCTTAACCTTTCCTTCATGTCACTGATTGGAATGGACTAGGAAGTATACAACTCCCTTTATTGATTTTGGGGCACCCCCCACAGTGACTCCCTTTGGGTTTATGATTAAGTTTGCCTATTGAACCTAGATCTTGGGATCTCCAGTCAACTAGGTTAGGTTTCCCTCATATTCCCTTCATCTATGGGCTTTAGTCCCATTCCTCTTGACAACCTATACACCTTATATGTGCTTAAGCCTTTCGTTAACGGGTCCGCAATGTTCTCATTTGACCTCACATAGTCAACTGAGATAACACCCGTTGAGATAAGTTGTCGTACCGTGTTGTGTCTACGTCGAATGTGCCTTGATCTGCCATTGTACATCATGTTTTGTGCTCTAGCAAGAGCAGACTGATTGTCACAATGTATGCAGATCGCCGTCAACGGCTTTGGCCATCTTGGAATATCTTCCACAAATTGACGTAGCCACTCCGCTTCTTCCCCGCTTTTATCTAAAGCGACGAATTCGGATTCCATCGTAGATCTAGCTATAACCGTTTGCTTGGAAGACTTCCAAGCTATAGCTGCGCCAGCAAGTGTAAACACATATCCACTTGTAGATCTATGATCTTTTATATCCGATATCCAGTTCGCATCAGTGAATCCTTCGATCACTGCTGGATCACGGGTATAATGCAATCCATAGTCTCTCGTGTATCTTATGTATCTAAGCACCCTCGTGATAGCTTTCCAATGATCCTCGCTCGGATTACTGGTGTATCTACTTAGCCTGCTCACAGCGTACGCTAAGTCGGGTCTAGTACATGTCATTAGATACATGAGACTACCAATGATCCTTGAGTATTCTAACTGAGAAACACTCTCGCCTCTATTCTTCCTTAGGCGTTGGGTATTATCAATTGGACTTCGAGCTATACTCGTATCGTCCGAATTGAATTTCCCAAGGATCTTGTCCACGTAGTGAGATTGACTCAACACAAGACCATTTTGGGTTCTAGTGATTTTTACTCCAAGAATCACATCCGCGAGACCCATGTCTTTCATGTCAAACCTCGCTTTCAACATGTCTTTCATTGAGTTGATCATCTTATCATCACTCCCAATGATAAGCATATCATCTACATAAAGACATAGAATCACATAACCTCTTGGTGTGTCTTTAAAATAAACACACTTGTCGCACTCATTTATTTTGAAACCATTGTCAATCATGACATGATCAAACTTTTGATGCCATTGTTTTGGAGCTTGCTTCAAGCCATACAAAGACTTGACCAATTTACATACTTTACCCTTGTTTCCAGGGGCAGAAAAACCCTCAGGTTGTTCCATGTAAATTTCTTCTTCTAAATCGCCATTTAGAAATGCGGTCTTTACATCCATTTGGTGAACTTCCAAATTTCTTAGAGCCGCAATTGCAAGAACCAATCGTATAGAAGTTATTCGCGTTACAGGCGAGTAAGTATCAAAGTAGTCTAGACCCTCCTTTTGTCTAAATCCTTTGATTACTAACCTTGCCTTGTATTTATCAATACTTCCGTCGGCTTTCATCTTCCTTTTGAATATCCAACGATATCCAAGTGGTTTGCAACCAGGTGGAAGATCTACTAACTCCCAAGTATGATTTTGCAATATAGAATCAATTTCATTCTTAATTGCTTCTTGCCATTGAGGTCCTTCCGTGGAGGTAACCGCTTCGCGGTAGGTATTGGGTTCTCCCTCAACCATGTAGCTCATGAAGTCTGGACCAAAAGATTTTTCAACCCTTTGTCGTTTACTTCGTCTAAGCTCACCCTCCTCGACCTCGGGGCGTTCATGACTTTCATCTATCCTTGTAGACGAACTTGGTCCTGGTTCATCTAACCATATAGACGAACTTGGACCTGCTTCATCAACCGCTCTTGATGAAGGCGCATGTGTTTGTCCTAACATAGGAAACACATTCTCAAAATATGAGACGATATTAGGATTTGCCTCCATGATAGTGTGTTTGTGTACATCGGGATTCTTAGATTCATATACAAGAAAACGATGCGCACTACTTTGATGTGCATATCCAATGAAAATGCAATCAACGGTTTTGGGTCCTATCCTAAGAGCCTTAGGAGGTGGTACAATCACCTTAGCTAGGCACCCCCACACTTTCAAGTATTTGTACGATGGCTTCCTTTTTCTCCATAGCTCATATGGAGTTTCGTCCCTATTTTTCAAAGGTATCTTGTTCAAAAGATAGTTTGCTGAGAGAATGGCGTCCCCCCACATTTCTCGGTTCACTCCCGAGCTTATCAACATGGCGTTCATCATTTCTTTCAATGTGCGGTTTTTACGTTCCGCAACGCCATTTGATTGTGGAGAATAAGGTGGTGTACACTCATGTACAATGCCACTTTTTGCGCATAAATCGGCAAAAGGTGCAACATATTCACCTCCTCGATCGCTTCTCAAAGCTTTTATCTTCTTTTTAAGTTGATTCTCAACTTCATTTTTGTACAAGATAAACTTCTCTATTGCTTCGTCTTTACTCTTTAGTAAATACACGTAGCAATATTTAGTACAATCATCAATAAACGTGATGAAGTACTTATTTCCTCCACGCGTGGGAACCGCTTTTAAATCACACACATCGGTATGAATTAAATCAAGGGGTTCGGTTATTCGTTCAACCGATTTAAACGATGATCTCGTAAGTTTGGATTCAACACATGTCTCGCATTTGTGATTGGACTCGATATGGAATGTTGGTATCAAGTTTAATTTAATTAAACGTCGTAATGAATTAAAATTTACATGTCCTAGTCTACCATGCCAAACATTAGAAGACTCAACCATGTAAGTAGAAGTAGAATTTTCATTCAAACTTTTGTTTTGGTTTACAACCATTACATTCATTTTAAACATACCATTAAGGGCATAGCCCTTTCCAACAAACATTCCACGTCTAGACAAGACAAAATTGTCCGATTCAAACACTAGACGAAATCCAAACTTGTTGAGCATCCATCCCGACACGAGATTCTTCCGTATCTCTGGGACATAAAGCACATTGGTCAAGGTAAGCTCCTTGCCCGAAGTCATCTTCAAAACGACCGTGCCTTCCCCCTTGATGCTTGCGGTAGCTTTATTCCCCATATAAAGCTTTTCTTCACCCGAAGCTTCCTTGAATGTAGAGAAAAGAGCCTTGTCTCCACAAACATGGCGGGTTGCACCCGTGTCAACGAACCATCCTTTTGGGTTTTCACCCATCGCGTTGACTTCTTCAATCATAGCCGCTTCCTCGGTTATCATTGCAATGAGAGGCATACCATCCTCATCAACCATGTGCGCACGCTCACGCTTAGGTTTCTTGCATTGGTTAGCACGGTGCCCCGTCTCGTTACAATTGTAACAAGTACCTTGGAAAAGCGCAGGCTTCTTTTTCACAGCCCCCTTTTTAGGTCCAAGGTTGCTAACCTTTGCTTTCCCTTTGTTGTCCTTTTTACCCTTGCCTTTCTTGCCCTTTGAGGACTCCCCAACTTCCACCATGTTTGCTTTAGCCGAAGCTTGCAAAATGGTGCCTTTTTGGGCCACCCTGTTTTCTTCTTCTATACGAAGACGAAGAACAAGATCCTCGACCGACATTTCCTTTCGCTTGTGTTTAAGATAATTCTTAAAATCCAACCAAGCAGGAGGTAATTTTTCGATCATGGCTGCCACTTGAAAAGTTTCGCTAAGTACCATACCCTCAGCATGGATGTCATTTAGTATAATTTGCAACTCTTGGACTTGGTTCATAACAGACTTGTTATCAACCATTTTAAAGTCCAAGAAACGGGCGACAACAAATTTCTTTGTTCCCGCATCCTCCGTTTTGTACTTTTTCTCTAAAGACTCCCATAATTCTTTGGAAGTCTTGATATTATAGTACACATTATACAATGCATCCGAGAGACCGTTGAGAACATAGCCTCGACATATAAAGTCCGAGTGCTTCCACGCCTCTACCGCGCTCAGAGCCTGAGCATCGGTCTCCCCTTCCGCAGGTTGGGGAACGGTCTCCGTCAAGAACCTCGCAAGGTTCATGGTGGTCAAGTAGAAGAACATCTTCTGTTGCCACCTTTTGAAGTGGAGACCCGAGAACTTCTCGGGTCGTTCAGCATGATTCGCCACTGTGGTCGCTCCCACAGTGTTGGCAGGGGTACCGACAACAACGTTGACGTTGGTATTTTCAGTCGACATTCTGAAAAATTCCACAAAACCAAGTTAATAAACTGTTAGAATAATAAATGTGCTGATTTATTATTTAACTAACAAACTCGATGAGTAAGAAAATCAGCCTCGTAGCTTCTAAGTCCAACTTTGAAGACTACAAGAGAAGATCTTAGAACCCAAAGACGAAGAAGGAGTAGAAACAGAATTCTGTTTTGACAAAGTCGCTACTTTGAATCAAAACAGAGAAAAACCTTTTAAAACACAACCTGCTGTGAGAAAAAAAAATTGAAATCACAGCAGAGAAGTTTGTGATTCTACACGAACGGTGTTTTAAAATTTGTTTTAAGATTGTAGGAATCCGTTCGTGTAAAATAAATAAAATAATTTATTAACTTGAAATACAAGAACAAAAACAGAAATACAACTGAATAAATGGAAAAACAAAGACAGAAATCCGAACAGAAAAACTGTTCTTTGGCTGAGGATCGTGTTAAACACGGGTCCCTTAAAACAAATTTCGTGTCTCCCAGGAGAACACGTTTGTTTCCAGGATACAACAGCCGCAAGCAGTTGTACTGCCGGTCTTGACTCCAACCCGAAGGTGTACCTTGCTACTTAAAAGATTAAGATTGTTGTAGAGAGAAGATTGTAAGAGATGGTCAATTCGGTGTCTCAAACTGGTGAAAGGAGTCTCCTATTTATACACCAGGTCTAGAAGAAACTGAAAAAACGAATTAATGGGAGAATTAAACTGCATTAAACGTCTTTAATGCACTTTAATTCGTCATTAAAATCGCAGTCAAAAGCATTGACTTCGTCAGTTTCGAATGCTGAATGTAACTGCACTGACATAACTGCAGCTGGAAGCTTCTGCGTGCGCGCGCGCCCATGCGCGGTGCAGCCTCTTGGCTCACAGCCGTGCGCCCATGCGCGGTGCGGCCTCTTGGCTCACAGCCGTGCGCCGCGCGCCCATGCGCGGTGCGGCCTCTTGCTCACAGCCGTGCGCGCATGCGCCACGTCACCATGCGCGGTGCGTCCTCTTGGCTCAAGTCCATGCGCGCGTGCGCCACGTCACCTGTGAGCCTATACGAGCGCGCCACACAGTCGCGCCGTATTGACTCACTCTGGTGCGCCGCGCACGACACAGCAGGACCCATGCACCATGCGTGCACCCGCGCATGACTGCCACGTCATGCGCCGCATCACCTACCACTTGGTCCTTGCAACCCTTGTGCTCCACCACGCGCAGGTGGTCAAAAATACAAAGGCGGCTCTCAAGCGTGCGAAGTGCAAAGTGCGCCATCAAAGCGCCACATTGCGCCTCATCGCCCACGCCACGCGCGCGCGAGCGTGTGCGAGTTAGGGTGCTCCGCACCCTTCGCGAGGACACTAGTGTGTGCTTCCATGAAACAATAAGGATGGAGAGATCCTACTTAAATACCCCTTTAAGTTCCATCTCTCATCCGATGTGGGACAAGGTGCTACTTTCCCACATTTTCAGCATTTCAAGTTTAAACACCAAACTTTGAGCATCGATATCTCATTCATCTTAGCTCCGTTTTGGACGTGGTTTAGTTCGTTGCGAAGCTCTTCCGACATAGAACACAAACCCACAAATAAATATATAAAACCCGCTCATTTTATTATATTTATTTCTAGTCCAAAATAGGAAAAAATCATTTTCCTATATTTGTGAAAAATGCTATTTTCACAAAATTTCCAACACAAAGTTACCTTGTGTGACTCAGTCCCATTTTGACTTGTTATCCAATCCGTCATTTTACCAACCCTAAAATAAGTCGACTTTTAAAACTTTATTACCATCTGATCACCGTTCTTCCAAAAATGAATACAACATTTTAGATTAGGAAGAATGTTGTTCTAGACTTCCAATTACCTTAGACAGACTTTTAACCGTATATATCAAAACTAACAGAAAAACTACTTTTTCTAGTTCAGAATAAGCCTCGGTGAAAGCTTCTAATTGGTGAGATTCAAGATCCTTAACGAATGCGGCCTTGTGAAAGCTTCTAGTTAATATTGTTACACTGGTAGAAAAGATAAACGGACAATGTCGAATTTGTATAATTACTATAAAGTATTTAGTGCATCACTTTTCGTTAGCTAATCAACATTGTGTCACTTATAACCAATTTTACGCCTTTCTGTTTTAAGTTTAATCTTTTGACCCATTTGAGAGAAAACATAATTCTGATCTACCCATTTTAAGTAAGCGGGTAAAACTTGTCACTTGTAACTGAATCCAACAAATGCAACTTCAATTGACGTGTTCACGACATGGCTTTAAAGTTACAAGATCATCAAAGTCTTTCCAAATAGCTTTTGATCATTTTAACTCCAATTAATCATTTAATAATAAAAAATAGTCTTCTAAAAGATAATACTTTAACATAACAAACAACAATCCGTTGTAGTCTAGTTGGTTAGGATACTCGGCTCTCACCCGAGAGACCCGGGTTCAAGTCCCGGCAACGGAATTCTTTTTTTTTTTTACACACAAACAATATTTCAATCAATTGGGGTGAGGCCAAACACCACCTGTACGTGTAAGCCGTTTTTCATTTGGGTGTAAACAGATTGAAATTGGGATGATGAAAGTATGGTAAATATTTTAGCGGATTGTGAACGGTTTGTAATAAAGTTGAAACGGGTTATGAGACCATAAGTGATGAATTTTACGTGCTTTTGCTCATCATCTTTAGTCGTTTTCGTGCCACAGTATTTCATGAAAGGATGAGCAAAAGCTTCATAAGACAATGTCGATTCAAACCAATTGGTGAAATGAATCTTTATTTTGTTAGATATATTAGTTCAGATTGTGATGTTCAAGAATGTGGTTAAGAGCCTTCAAAATTCATTTTTTGAGTTATTAATGATGTGATCTTTATTATTCAACGAAAATAAAACAACGGGAAACATAAAAGGGACAAACATGAGTACAACACCAAGTTAAAATGCGGATCTTCAAACATATGCATCAGGGTTTTTGAGGAGGTAGGTTTCCACAACCTTGTAAAGCCCCAAAACCTTTTCTTTGCCGGCCTTTAGTTCATCTTCCTTGATCTCAAAATCACCATGTGTGTAGATAGTTGTCGTCATTTTGGAGATGCTGCCACCATCGGCTGAACCCTCAAACTTAATATCATAAGATACCTTTTCAATCTTGTCTGATATACCGTTTCCTTCAATCAAAGTGTACTTGTAACTGAATATCTTCTCATCCACTTCATCTATTTGGTGCTTCGCGAAACCTGCATACAAGAAAACACATATAAAAAAGTTAGTATTTGAGGCCGAGGTGACAATTTTGAACGTGTTAATTTGGGTCGTGTTTATCTCAAACGGGTGAAACCACAAAGTTAGTTAAACTAAATAAATATTACTTTACCTCCCGCAAAGTTAATCTGCTTAATGCTTCCGGCCCCACCGTCACCTTTGATAACTTCAATGCTTTTAATAGCATCTGGCAAGAGTTTCGGCATTAAAATGTGCGAGTCAAGAATTGAGGCCTTGAAAATTCTGGCCGGGGCGACGGGTGAAGTTTGCTCATCAGTATATGTCAAGACACCCATGATTTTTAATTTTCAAGGCTTAAAGATGTTAATTTGAGAGTGCTTCTTCAGGTGATGGAGATGGATGGCTAGTGATGGTTCTATTTATAGGTTCAAACTGAAGAAACTGTTTGGTTAGATTATGAAAGGGGTATACACATTATATTTTTTGTCCACATTTGAAATGGGCTTATTAGCCACTATGACACATTTAAGTCAAACAAAACTAAGCACAAGTCTCACCAATCATGATTTTAGTTTTAATGTTTATTGTCAGACATCCTTTTTATTGGCTTTATATGTGTAGTTATATGTGAGGGTCTTTCATCTATTTCATCCTGCATACAAGAATACACTTTTTTTTTTTTTTAATAAATTGAATAAACATATACACCTCATCTTTTTACCAGCTAAGACTTTAGCTAAAAACATTGACATCAACGATTTTTATCAGAAAGTGCTAACCTGAATTTTATTGCATCATCTAGCCTGGTCTTGTTTACAAGCTTAAATGTAGTGTAGAGAAGCGGGAGGAGGTCAAGATCACAAGCTTTTCTGCATAATAGATAACATGTGTCAACCCGACCCGTTTTGAAAGAAAAAAAAATATCATCTTTTGACCCAAACCCATTTCTCACGAACTTGCCTTTTGTTACCTGTTATACAATCCGCCATTTTACCATCTAAAATAAGTCACTTATAAAATTTCATTACAAACTGATCACCGTTCATCCAAAAATGAAGAAAACAAAGAATACATAATTTAGATGAGTAAGAATGTTGTTCCAAATACCTTAGACAGACTTTTAACCGTAAATATCAAAGCAACAGAAAAAAAAAAAAAACTACTTTTTTCCCGCAACACCCTGTAGAGACTCGAGCATACTAGGAGCTTCAACAAGATTATTGGCCCAAACATTCCTTCCATCAAAAGGGCATTTACTAGATGTGAAGCTTTTCTTGATCAGCTTGAGTATCCAAATAGGTGACGACAAGAACGAGTGCAAGCTCATTCTAGTCCAAAATAAGCCTTGGTGAAAGCTTCTAATTGGCAAGATTCAAGATTCTTGATGAATGCGACCTTGCGAGAGCTTCTAGTTAACATTGTTACATTGGTAGAAAAGATAAACGGACAATGACAAATTTGTATAATTATTACAAAGTATTTAATTCATCACTTTTCGTTAGTTGATCAACATTGTGTCACTTATAAACTCATTCGCCTTGCTTCTATTTGAAGTTAAATCGTTTAACCAACTAGAGAGAAAACATAAGTAAAATCTACCCATGTTATGTGGGTACAACTTGTCACTTGTAACTAAATCCAACATATGTGACTTAAACTGAAGAGTTTTTTTTATTTTTTGTTGTCTTTGTGAGTCAACTTTCTTCACATATTAGTGTATCAAATATTTTATCCAATTTAAGATTTATTTCATAGGATCTATTTGTTATCCTTTGATCATTTTAACTCCAGATTATCAAAACTATTTAAATGATTACTTTAACTTAACAAACAACATTCCGTTGTAGTCTAGTTGGTTAGGATACTCGGCTCTCACCCGAGAGACCCGGGTTCAAGTCCCGGCAACGGAACTCTTTTTTATTTTCCCATAAAACAGTTTTAGCAGTTGATCAAGTGTCAAAGAACAGTCTAAGAACTGTCAGTGCCGAATGTATTGGACCAGATCTTTATGCTCACCGGGAATGATCAAATAATAATCGATCACAACAGAACACGAAGAGCTCATTTCAAAAGCAGAACCAACTCATTATCGAGTGTTTATTCAATATACTGATATGTATACATTTTCTTGTTGGTCCAATAAATCTTTCTTTTGTTAGATTAGTTAAGGCTGCAAGGTTCTTTTTTGAGTCTCAAACTTTATTGATGATGTAATCTTTATTCAACGAAAAGAAAACAACGCGAAACATAGAAGGGACAAACATGGGTACAACACCAAGTTAAACTGCGGATCTTTAAACATATGCATCCGGGTTTTTGAGGAGGTAGGCTTCCACAACCTTGTACAGCCCCAAAACCTTCTCTTTGCCTGCCTTTAGCTCTTCTTCCTTGATCTCAAAATCACCATGTGTGTAAATAGTTGTCGTCATTTTGGAGATGCTGCCACCATCGGGTGAACCCTCAAACTTAATTTAATAAGATACCTTTTCAATCTTGTCTGATATACCGTTTCCTTCTATCAAAGTGTACTTGTAAGTGAAGGCCTTCTCATCGATTTCATCGATTTGGTGCTTCGCGAAACCTACATACAAGATTTAAATTAACAAAGAAAACACATATAGAAAAATAGTATTTGAGGACCAAGTGACACTTTTGACCAAATTACTTATGAAAGTGTTAGTTTGGGTTGTGTTTATCTTACACGGGTCAAACCACAAAGTTGGTTAAACGTGATAAATATTACTTTACCTCCTACAAAGTTAATTTGGTTAATGCTTCCGGCCCCACCGTCACCTTTGATAAGTTCAATGCTTTTAATAGCATCTGGCAAGAGCTTTGGCATTAAATTGTGCGAGTCGAGAATTGAGGCCTTGAAAATTCTGGTCGGGGGGACGGGTGAAGTGTGCTCATCGGTATATGTCACGACACCCATGATTTTGAATTTCAAGGCTAAAGGGTGTTAATTTGAGAGTGATTTAGGTGATGGATATGAATGGTTAATGATGGCTCAATTTATACTTGGTGCAAGTGTAAATATACACATTCTATCTCTTGTCCACATTTGAAATGTGCTTAGGCACAATGAAACACTTAAATCAACCAAAAGTAAGCACAAGTCTCACCAATTGTGGTTTTAGTTCTAATGTTTATTGTCATGTATCTAATTTATCGGTATCTATATTAATTTCGTTTTGTTAAGAGCTATATATATATATTTTTTTTTTCAAGTGCTAACCAACAAATCTAATACTACTTTCTTGATGTATAATTTGTTTATCTTCACCTAAAATGCATTCGGATGCATCCTAAATATTAGGGGGTGTCAATTGTGCCAGGTTGATGAGTTGCAGGGTTGAAATATGCAACCCCAACCCGACCCGTTTTTATACAGGTCGTGTTAGTCGACCCATACCTGCTTTTTTTTCATATCAGGTTTGAGTTGATTTTCAGATCATGTCAAGAATTATCACACCTACTAAATATATTATTTTTAACATAACATTTTTAATCATATTTGACATGCCAATTGCCTATAGAAATAAAACTTTAAAAAAAAAATCATGTGAGCACAACATTGGCCCGTACTAAAGAAATTGCTCGTTTTAATTCAAACCCACTTTGATTCGGACATCTAAACTTTTTTTTGAACGGCCAACGAATCCTCCAAATGGTCTACTGGCGAAATTCAGACATCTAACCTACATGGACTATTTTCTTAACACAACTTTTATAACCATGTTTATCATTCTAATTACTCGTAGAAATATAAAGCTTCAAACAAAAAACCTTACCAGACTACTCAAAACATGTTGCAAAATATGGTAGTAATGTCACATTTTAAGCATATATGGGTCACTAACTAATTAACCCCAAAAGATTATTAATGAACATTACATGTTCACCAAACTATAATCCGGGCGACACCCGTCTTCTCGGACCAAAACTCGATAGCATAAAGACTTGAACTCCTGGTTCACGACATCACCCGCTACTTCTTAAGTCAAATTAATACCACGTAGATACAAAATGATTAAGAAAAGCTTCAACATTCATCTTACAATCCCAAATTATCCATACTCACTTTCATAGCCACCCATTCTTCATCAGCAACTTGGATGGGACCGTCATACGTCATTCCTTGTACATGCGGTCGAATCAGAATCTTTGTTGGATGTGGCTTTGCAGAACCCGAACCCATCACTGAGTTTAAAGTGGCTTCGTTGACAAACGGTTGAATCTTTTTACCATTTGAGCCCGGCCCTAAAGGTAACATATCACATAAATGTTATCTAGGGTTAAATAAGTAGGATGTAGTATTTATATACAAAAGTGTTGGTTAAAACACGTACCTTCACCAGCTTGAATCACATGGTTTGTTAGTTTGATACTCGGTTTTGGAACATCAACAACATTTGGTGAGGGTTTTCCAGAGCCCGAATCCATCACCGGGTTTAAAGTGACTTCATTGAAAGACGGTTTGATAATTTTACCATTTGAACCCGACCCTAAAGATATGATAACTCATAGATGTTAATTCTAATATACCATACAAATGAAACAACAAAGCGGATGATGGCATTTATATACAAGAGTGTTGGGAAACACATGTACCTTCAGCGGCTTGAATTACATGGCTTTTCTGTTTGATATCTGGTTTTGCAAAATCAACAATAATCGGTGTAGATGTTGGTTGCGGCTGATTGATCACGACAGGTGCCAAGGTCATTTTATGCTTCTCGATAACATCTTGCAAGTCTTTTAATTCGAGATACCCTAAAAAAAGATTATAAGAGGAAATAATTTACTTTAAATGGATTTAGAACTTGAAGCTTCAAGAATATATACTCATGAAAAGTTAAAATGTTGATCCACATATTTATTACCAGGAGACAACTTTGACACATTTAGTAATAAACTACTATTTTGAGCAGCCGCACGTTGCGGCGGCGTAGAAACTTAACTCGAACTTGTACCGTCGAATATTTGACCCGACTCGTTTTCTCGTTTTCGAACAAAACTTACGTCAGAACGTAGACCAACTGAAAACGCACATGAAATTAAGCACGGAAACGTATTATATTTGACCCAACTCAGACTCATTACCGTAAAAATTTACGTCGAAACATAAACCAGCTTGGATTTATTAACGAAACGTACTAAAAAATAAGTACGTAAGGATATAGTGTTTTTTACATTAAAGAATGGTACCACGCGTTGCGGCAAAGTCAAAATGTAAACTAACTCGGATTTGTACCGACTCATTTCTCAACAAAACGTAGACCCAATAAAAAACGTACATAAAAATAAGCACGAAAACGTATTATATTTAACCCACATACATAAATCTAAGCACGTAAAACTCGAGGGGTCAAAATAACATTTTACAAAGTTCTTAGAAAGCTGAGGGGGTGTAAGTGGCAATGCTAAAAGTTGAAGGGTTGAATACACAAAAAAACCATGGGTTGGATGGCATTATTGTAAATTTGGCAAAGAAAAACAATAAAAAAATAGAGGTTGCGTCTTAGGTACTATTCCTAAGACACCCTCCTTTGTTATATTATTAATATTAATAATTAATTAATAATAAAAATAATGAGATGTTTTATCTTTAACGGGTCAAATACAAAAAAACAATTAAAAAAACTGCTAAAACAGAAACGATTTGGCTGAAGTATATATGTGACGCATGAAAACTGCCAAATCATTTATTTTAATAAACTAGATTGTTATAAAAAGAAATTATAACCATATTTGGCTTTCTAAATTTTTTTTGGAACAAGGTTGAATTTTTTTGGACTAAAGTGTTCTAAGTCAACCTGACCCCCCCCCCCCCCCCCTCTTGCTTATAACTAAATGTATGTTAAGCTCTTTGAAACTTTACCTTTTGCTTTCTCCGGGTCACTTGGAATTGTGTAACTGGCTTGGCTGTTAATGATCGGTTGCATCTTACTAGTGGTTGTTTCATTTTTGTGAGCCGTAACCGTCTGCAAGATGGAAGAACCAGAACTAGAAGTTCCTACAGTGTTGGAGATTGCAGTTGCATTGTTTGAAACTCTTGGTCCACCTAAGCATCATATATGAAAAAATTGAAAAAAAAAAAATAGATTATGTTACTGAAATATGCAACTGGTGGTAGTTAGTAACCAGTACGGACTACAAGTGACAAAATGATTCAAAACGTGTAATCAGTTGTTACGGGTCAAAATGGTTTGGCCCAAATCAGTTGCTGCTGTTCAAAAAAAAGTATAATTGGAAAGTCAAATGTGATGACAAAATTATAGTAATTCAATAATAATTAACGTTTTCAATAGAATGATTGAGAAGGTTTTATAATTTCAAATACACTTTTGAGTGACTTTCAAGAATTTTGACCGGTTTTTTTTTTTATTGTGTGACCCTTTATAGATAAAACATAAAACGAATCAGCCCGTTCACAAGTAAATCGGTCAGAATTGCCACCTCCAGCCAGAGGTGGGCAAAAAAAACCGGTTTGAAAAACGAAAAAAAAAACGAGAGAAAACCAGTTTCAACCTGATCCGACCCGGCGGTTTGTAGACCGGTTCGTATTCTCGATCTTTGAAACCGGTTTATAAACCGAACCGGTTGTAATAAAAAAACGGTTTTTGTCCCAAACGGGTTTTTGTCCCAAACCGGTCTATAACCCGAACCGAATCGGTTTAAACGGTTTGGGGTTTGAACCTTGGAAACCGGTTTGGAAAAGAAAAACGGTTTGTACGCCTCTACCTCCAGTGTGCAGCAACAGCATGCATCACAAATGGTAGACCAACAAAATCAGGTTATATACTACCATTGCACGTGGTAGTTATAGACCATGTACATTACTCTAATAATGGCATATGTATTTAATTGTAACATAAAACAAATATTCGAATCCCATCCTAATGATTTTCACACAAACAAGAATTCCTCTAATTCATTATGATATCTAATTGCCATTAAATTCGAATCCCGTCCTAATGATTTTCACATAAACAAGAATTCCTCTAATTCATTATGAGATCTAATTGACATTAAAATAACATCATGAAGCGCGTAAGAGAAAATCAAATGTTTAATGCTTATTACCTCCGGTAAGAGCCGTATAAGCAACCTTAGCAGCATTCATTTCAGCTTGTTTCTTCGTTCGTGCATCTTCCCCCACATAGCTTTCACCTTTTAGTAGCAAATCCAAAATTAATGATCAGGATGTGCAATTTTGCATTTACCAAAAACATTTTTTTCTTATATTTATGTCTTCACCCAGAGGACCATGTTGGTCCCACTGACCTGAAATCTCAACGGTAGAAACAAAGCATGGCGTATGAGGCGGGCCGCTTCTATTTGTGACGTAAACAGGTAGAGCAAGACCCCTCTTTTGAGCTAGTTCTTGTAATAAACTCTTGTACAAACAATCCTCCTAAATCAAAACATACATAACAAGAGTTGATTAGTTGTAATAATGAAATAGTAAAGTGACACTAATAATATAAATTAATAAAGATAGTTTAAGAATCAAACGTCTTGTGCTCCATCCTGTGATAATGACATGAAGGCAACTTTAGCGGCTTCATGTTCTGCGTCTTTTAAAGTCGAGCTAAAACTGGGCCCCGCATACGTATTTCCGTCAATGGTGACTTGTGCTTTGAAGAGACGAGAATGCGGAGGACCTTGTGTTTCGACCGTATACGTGGGGAGAGGAATGTTTCTCTTTTGAGCATGTGTTTGCAGTCTGCTTTTGTAGAGATGCGCCATTTCTAATCAAACAAAAAGAATGGAGCATCATGTTCATTACATTCAACGATACAGCTAATAAACAATATTAGATCGTTAAATTTTAGGGCCTGTTAGATGGAATTATTGTTTTAGGTCACAAAATATCACAAACTTTAACTCTCTTACATTAATCAAACCACACAACTAATAATGTGCATCCTTTTTCACTAGTTGTCAAAGGCGTACGACACACTCAAGGCGCAAAGGGTGAGCCTTGGACCTAAGCGCAAGGCGTTTAAAAAGCGAGGGCCCGAGATAAGCAAAACACATAGCATAAACATACCATTTTTTGAAGTTTTAAACATGTTTTAAGCGCGTTTAGGGCTAACGTAGGCTGGATCCAGTTAGCCCGGAATTCATAGAATTTTGCCGGTATCGCCAACATTTGGCCCGAACCTCACCCAAAGGTCACCAGGCCACCTGGATGACAGCAAGGCGTTTTTCCGTGCGCCTCGCCTAAAAGCCTAGGCGCGCACCCGAAGCGCTTTTGACAACATAGGTGCAGATATTTACATACAAATCAAATTCAATGAACTAGATTAATCATATCTGTGTGCATAATATGTTCACCCAATCAATCTTTTTCATGATTCAATAAGTAAAATTCAATCACAAAAAAATGCAAAACAAACAGTAACTTTAAGAACACAAAAACAGAATAAAATTAACTAAATAACTAGCATATTTATGCCCTTAAAAAAAAAAAAAAAAAAAAAAAAAAACTATCACTTTTGTTCGGATTAACAACCACTTATCATCACTGAAGAAATCAACGAAACCAAAACAAAACAAAACCGTAAGTGATCATAAAGAAAAACCCTAATTTCAAACAAACTGAGTGGTGAATGCAGAGCAAATTAAGTTAAGAAACATGAGGAATTCGAATAAAGTGTGTGTAGAAGAAATTAAAGATGAAATTGGTGGAGAAAATCACCTGAATTTGGTGGAATGAGTGGGTGTATGTGAGCTCAGTTAAATAATGTACGATTCTTGCAGGGCAGGAGAAGCTATTGGTGTATGATGGTGGTGTTATTATAGGGTGTACAAAATACAAAAAAAAATAAAAAAAAATACAAAAAAAAAAAAAAAAACTAAAACAAATGTTGATATATAATTTGCATTTAATATATTTTTTTTGGCTATTAATTAAATTACTAAAAGAAAAGAGACATTAAAAATTTTGGAATTTTAGATATTGTTTATATATTTTCCATTGATAATGAAATAAAAAAATTTCAATAAATGAGAGTTTTTTAAGTAAATAGTTTTCTATATGTATATACGATGACGGTGAATGAGAGAGATTTATTTTATGACTATGTTTGGTGTCGTAAGTGGCTTTCACACCTGGTGGATTGGTAACTTTGATGGAATGTAATGACACACTTTGACTGTTTGTCAATGATGAAGAGTAGATTTCTTGATGTATTTGATGTTTATGTTTAGTGTATACGTGACAACAAAGGATTAAGAGAATAATGAAGTGAATTTAGAGTGCTTATTTTTCGCTTTAGTCATTTTAATATTTATAAAGGTTTGTTTTCTTACCGTGCTAGGCGTCACACTCTCTAATTGTTCTTCCATTTAATGTGATATATATTTACATTAAAGATCCGGATTGGATCATTCTTTAGGCGTCACACTCTCAAAGACTGACGGGGGACAACCCCCCCCCCCAGGAAATATTTCCTTATTATAATTAAAACCAAAATCCGGGATATCTTTCTTTCTCTCTCTCAACTTTATGGAAGGGAATCTACATACTTTAGTCTAGTTGTTGCTTTCATTTAATGTGATTATATATTTACATTAAAGATCTGGACGGGATCATTCTTTAGAGAGTTGTGCACATATTAAAATAGTTTAAGAAGATATTGTATTCCAACCATATAATTAGTTGAACAAAAAGAAAAAAAGGGAGAACAAAGAGCTCCCGGGAGCTAACCACAAATAAAAGTAAAGAATAATAAGGAAAGACGCATTCAATAGCTTTTTAATGACAAACACGTATTTTTAAATCTATTTTTAAAATTCATCTATGTATATTTTTTTATGTGGAAGTCGAACTCGTACCATTTAACGGAGATACACTTTTGATATCACTAAGCCAAAATACGACCGGTAACTACGATCGGCAACTGTATTTAACTAACAAATCATCTCCACGTATCTTGGAAGTATAATTGACATTTTTATAATAAATAATACAAGAACAAATTTATGTATCTCTAAAACTGTTTTTTTCATCTTTCCATATGACACAATAGATAAGAAAAAGTTAGTGCATAAACTTATCACATGTAAACCATGACCATATATGGTAAATTAATATCACATATACAAATAATAATAATAATAATTACTTTCGTTAACTAAATAAACATATAGGTTTAATTCGTTAACTAAATAAACGTATAGGTTTAATTATAATAAATAATTATTAATAAATTTTTATACATTCACTTTATTCAAAACTTTTATAAAAACACGTGTTTGTTATTCTTCTTTTTTAAGACAATGTATTAGAAAATAATTAATCATTTACAGTATTTATTAGGCAAATTGGAAAATAATAATCCTACCATTGTGAAATTGGCCAATAATAATCCCAAGTCAGGAATTAGCCATCAATAATCCCACCTCGTCCATTTTTTTTGTAAAATGTGCCACGTCAGCATTTGGAGTATTTTACAAAAAAAATGGACGAGGTGGGATTATTGGTGGCTAATTCCTGACTTGGGATTATTATTGGCCAATTTCACAATGGTGGGATTATTATTTTCCAATTTGCCTTTTTATTAAAGTCACAATTGAAACGAAATTATATTCAATACAACTGTTATTCAATTTTGTTTATGGCATGCTGAAAGAAAAAAAAATCTATCATTTAATCTTTTCTTCGTTTGATATTTTAACTTTACAACATACAAAAGTTAATCATGGCTATTTTATATTTTAAAAGTTTCAAGGTTATATTCATACCCATCTTAGATTTAATAGAAACAAAACTAAATACATATAAAATAGTTTCAAAAGGTTGATAACCTTAATTCATGTAAAAGGGAAACTTTATATATTGAAAACTTGTGAATATATGTTAAAAACATACAAAATTACTATTTTTCTTAAATCATGACAGATGAGGATTATGTATCGAAAACTTGTGTCACAGAGAAATCAGAAATATATAACTTTGCAAGTTAAAGAAACGAAATATGAAATTTTCCCTTTTAAATAAGTTGCACCTTTTTTAAAAAAAGTTCAAAGATTATTAAGGCTTGTATCATGATAGTTGTATATGCAATAAGTTAAAACGTTACCGCGTCCTCTCTTCTTATGAGGTTGTAATCACTATTTCTGGTCAATGAGTACGGTTTCTCTTGTATCTCGTCTTCAAACACACTCTCCTTGCTTCAAAATCCGAATTGAAACCAATTAAAATTTAAATAAAGTATTGTTATTGAAATATATGTAATAAAATTGTGAGGTTATATATTCAAATGTTTTAAATTAGTAATAAAAAGGAGGTTATGAGATTCATTTAAAAATGTTACAAAAATAAGCCTCATATTAATTGTCATATTAATTTTCACAATTTAAAGCTGAACATTTTACATTAATTACTCTAATGCCATTTTGTAAGATTTCACCAACCACACCATTATTATTTTTGATATAAAACAATGGAAATTGTATATTGAATCTTCAATCTCACTATCCTCACATATGATACAAATGTATTAATACATATAGATGATAACTGCCAAACGGTCTCATCATTCAATACAATAATGTATACTTATGTGTAACTGACAAAACGGTTATGGTGGGAGTTATGTATATGAGTATATCTGATTTTATAACACTCCCCCTCAGATATACATTACTATTTATTATACACAAATTAACAACATGCGTCAGGATGATGTTAAATCGGTACTTCAGGACCTATGAGATAAACTGATACTGCTGGATCAGTTATGCTGCCTCGTTAAAAACCTTACTAAGAAAACCCAATGGGACAAAACTTAGTCAAGGAAAAGAGTACAGCGTGTATAATTCTCCCCCTGAATTCAACAAACATCTTTCAATCTACGAAGACCGATCTTGTGTGATAGTTGCTCGAAACTGTTTCTTGGTAAAGATTTTGTGAATAGGTCAGCTAAATTTTCACTTGACTTGATTTGGCAAACATCAATTTCCCCTTCTTTCTGCAAGTCATATGTTGAGAAGAATTTTGGTGAAATGTGCTTTGTTCGATCACCCTTGATGTAACCTTCTTTGATCTGAGCTATGCAAGCAGCATTGTCTTCATAAATAATCGTCGGCTCCTTCTTGATCTGTTCTAATCCACATGCTTCTTGTATGTGAGTAATCATTGATCTCAACCACACGCATTCTCGACCAGCTTCATATAGTGCAATTAGTTCAGCATGATTTGATGACGTTGCTGTAAGTGTTTGCTTAGTTGACTTCCAAGAAATTGCTGTGCCACCATATGTGAATACATAACCTGTTTGGGATTTTGCTTTATGTGGATCTGATAGATATCCAGTATCAGCATACCCAACAAGCTGGGACTTTTGATCTTTCTGGTAGAAAAGACCTAAGTCTTGTGTCCTGCAAATATATCGGAATATGTGTTTTATTCCATTCCAGTGTCTACGTGTTGGGTTTGAACTGTATCTCGCTAGTACATGTACCGAGAATGCAATATCAGGTCTCGTGTTATTTGCAAGATACATAAGAGCCCCGATCGCACTTAAGTACGGTACTTCTGGACCAAGTACTTCTTCGCTTTCTTCTTGAGGGCAGTAAGGGTCCTTTTGAGGATCTAGCGGTCGGACAACCATGGGTATGTTGAACGGATGAGCTTTGTCCATATTAAAACGTACTAACATCTTCTGGATGTAGTTTGACTGATGTATGAATGTACCGTTGCGCAAATGCTCGAACTGCAGGCCGAGACATAATTTTGTTGTGCCAAGGTCTTTCATCTCGAATTCTCTCTTTAATATATTAGCAGTTTTTTCTATCTCTTCAGGAGCTCCAATGATGTTTATATCATCCACGTAGACTGCTATTATAGTGAATTTTGAGAGTGATCTTTTTATAAAAACACATGGACTGATTACATCAGACTTGTATCCTTCTTTTTCAAGATATTCACTGAGCCGATTGTACCACATGCGGCCAGATTGTTTAAGACCATATAAAGATCTTTTTAGCTTTATAGCACACATGTCTCGAGGTATTGATTTTAATGCTTCGGGCATTTTTAATCCTTTAGGGATTTTCATGTAGATGTCATTTTCTAGTGTCCCGTACAAGTATGCGGTGACGACATCCATAAGTGTCATTTGAAGTCCTTCTGAGATTGCAAGGCCAATTAGAAATCTAAGGGTTATCGCATCCACTACAGGGGAATAAGTTTCCTCATAATCAACTCCTGGGATTTGGGAAAACCCTTGTGCTACAAGACGTGCCTTGTATCGTACAATCTCATTCTTTTCATTTCTTTTTATAGCAAACACCCATTTATAACCTATTGGTTTGACGTCTATGGGTGTTCGGACTACAGGTCCGAAAACATTTCGTTATTCAAGCGAATCTAACTCAGCCTTTACGGCCTCTTGCCATTTTGGCCAATCAATTATGTGCATGCACTCTTCTAGAGTTTTAGGTATGTAATCATTTTCATTGATTACATCTGTTGCTATAGCATATGCAAATATATCATTAACACGTGTTTCATTTCGGTTCCATATTGTACTATTTTGTACATAATTGATAGAGATCTCATTTTCGTTTGGTACCAGTGTGTCTTCTTGATTTTCATTTTCCTCTGGGATTATATTTGTCTCTTCTAGGACATTTACCTCTTCTAGGGTTTCATTTACTAAATTTTCACCAACTGATTTATTCTGCTCTTTTCGCTTACGTGGGTTCTTATCTTTGGAACCTATTGGTCTCCCACGTTTTCTTTGTATGGTAATCGCTTCTGGGATTGCTTCAATTCGAGCAGGTGCATTTGATGCTGGTATATGTGACTTTGTCACCCTATTTGTGTCTGTGAATGCATCTGGTAATTCATTTGCGATTCTTTGCAAATGTATAATCTTTTGGACTTCAGATTCACATTGACCACTTCGGGGGTCGAGATTCGATAATGATAATGCATTCCATGTTAACTCTTGTGTTACCAGTCTTTCTTTAGTCTTATCTCCCCCTAAGACTGGGAATACTGTCTCATTAAACTGACAGTCAGCAAAGCGTGCTGTAAACATGTCACCCGTTAATGGTTCTAAATATTTAATAATAGACGGTGAGTTAAAACCGATGTAAATGCCCAGTCTTCTTTGTGGTCCCATAATGGTACGTTGTGGTGGCGATATCGGTACATATACCGCACAACCAAATATTTTGAGGTGGGACAGATTTGGTTCTCTTCCGGAGACCAGTTGTAATGGAGAATATTCATGATCGGCAGTTGGTCTTAATCGGATTAGGGCAGCAGCGTGTAAAATAGCATGTCCCCATGCAGAAGATGGCAATTTGCATCTCATCAGGAGAGGTCTAGCGATTATTTGTAATCGTTTAATTAATGATTCAGCTAAACCATTTTGTGTATGAACATGAGCTACTGGATGTTCAACCTTTATCCCAATCGACATACAATAATCGTTAAAAGCTTGGGATGTGAATTCTCCAGCATTATCCACTCGTATGGTTTTAATTGGATTTTCAGGGAAATGAGCTCTCAACTGTATGATTTGCGCTAATAGTCGGGCAAACGCTACATTTCGAGTAGCTAAAAGACTCACATGTGACCATCGCGATGAGGCATCAATTAAGACTAAGAAATAGCGAAATGGACCACAAGGAGGATGTATAGGCCCACAGATGTCCCCTTGGATTCTTTCCAAAAATGAGGGGTTTTCTTGTGTCAATTTAGTTGGTGAGGGCCGAGTAATGAGTTTGCCTAGAGAGCATGCCGCACATAATAAATCTTTTGATTGTAAGACTTTTAAATTTTTAAGAGGGTGCCCATTTGCGTTCTTAATTATTCGCCTCATCATTATGTTACCTGGGTGACCTAGTCGGTCATGCCATATTGTGAATGTGTCTTTATCTAGTAACATATGGTTACTCACCACCATGTATGCTTCAATAGGAGTAATATTTGTACAATATAATCCAGAGGATAAAGCTTTTAGCTTTTCTACAATGGTATCTTTGCCATTTTCATTTGAAGTAATTTGTAAGTATTCAATATTATTTTCGGATGTTGTTTTGAGGTGGTAACCATTTTGTCGAATACTTTTAAAACTAAGTAAATTTCGTCTTGATTTACTAGAGTATAATGCATCATTTATAATTAGTTTAGTACCCGATGGTAATATGATGCTTGCTCTTCCAGAGCCTTCTATAAGATCACATACACCAGAAATAGTACCAACAAGTGTCTCTGCAGGAGACAACTCAGAGAAAAATTTCTTATGTTTGAGAATAGTGTTGGTAGTACCACTATCTACGAGACATTCATCACCAATAATTGCTTTATTGGAGCTTGCAAACATATTTCCTCTGGAAATAATAAAATAAATTAATATAACGAACTGCTTGGTTGAGTATGATAAAAAAAATCACATCACTCAAATATGAATCAAACATCACAAAGATTTTAAGTGAAACCATAACAATAATTCAAAACATAAAATACCACTAGAGTTGAAATAAAAACCAAACAAAGAAGAAAAAAAAACATAGTCTAAAAAAATCATCACATAATACGCATTTAATGATTTTGTAGTATGAGCTTGTTGTTTTGTTCCGCGACCAACAAACATGATATTAGCTCAGAATATTTTGTAAAATTACGTTCCCTGTACTGCTGCGCTAGGAGCATGTTTGATAAATGGAACGTTGAGATAGTTTGCTCAATCATGTCTTTGTCGGTGATTTGTTCACCACATAATTTAAGCTCAGAGGTGATGCGAAGAAAGACAGAGTTGTACTCACTAACAGTCTTATGATCTCGTAGCCTTAAATGAACCCACTTGTAGCGAGTTTTAGAGAGTAAGACCAACTTCAGGTGGTCAAATCTTTCTTGAATGTTTTTCCATAACTCGAGAGGGTCCTCGACAGTACGGTTTTCCCTCTTTAGGTCTTCATGAAGATGAAGGCGAAGGAATGCCATAGCTTTAGCTTTTTCTTGAAGGGACGTTTTATTCCCATCAATGATTGTTTCCCCCAAACTCATTGCTTCCAGATGAGTTTTAGCATCAAAAGCCCAAGGGGGTAGTTGTTGCCCGAGATTTCAAGTGCAGTGAATTTAAGATTTGACAAGTTCGACATTTTTAGCTACAAAAGAAAGATTCACGTATTTAAAAAAAACGATCATGTGAATAAAATAAATATTGCATGAAAACTTCGGGTTCTCTTTTGCTAGAACTGCAGGTTCTAAACTTTAAGTATGTTTATAAAATAGAGAAGGAAAACAAACTCATTTATAAAAAATTGTTTGAGTGAAGCACCCTTTGTGTTTGTGTGCAAAATAAGAAGTGAAAAGAAGTTGACATAACATAAGGTGATTCGATAGGTTTCTACACTTAATTGAAAAACTCGTGCATTGTGTTCGATGCTTAAGAGAAAACTAACTCGTATATTTGATATTTATAAAACACAGCAATTACATGTATATCTATCGATTTAGGAGGATGAAAACAGTATCCATTTGAAAATTTTTTTTTTACATGTTTTCAAATAATATATATAGATTTATAAGTAGACTTGAAAATTATTTGAAAAAAAATTGTTTTAAAATCAAGTTTTATGTAGAACTTTGTTTTTTTTTTTCTTTTTTTTTATGTATTTCATTTCATAGTCACATTATTTAGTCAAACAATTGTAGTACGGTTTTGAAAAAAAAAACACATCAACAGAGAATGGATTTGAAAACCATCAACACCACCTACCATTTGGTTTGATAGGTAAACTTTCCTAAACTAACCTACTTGGTTTGATAGGTTATATTGAGAGCTTTAAGCGAATTAAATAACCACTAAGAGATTTTCGGTTTTTTTTTTTTTTTAATTAATTGATTTAAATAATCAGTTACAAAGTTAATTATTTAAAGGTATTAATTATATACAAACACTAAATTATTAAAGATTTTTGAATCATTTTAGATTAGGAAACTTATATAATTTTAAAACTAAAAAAAATGTTTTCATAAAACGTAAAAGGGTTTGGTTAAGTAAATCAAATAATTTAGTTTAAAGAAAATTTTAGTGAAAAGTATATTACAAACTTCATTGTGAGCACAATAAAACCCAAAGCCAAAATTTATGCATGGCCTAAACATGAAGGACCTGTTGCATCAAATGCCCAAATCGTTGCCAATGACAACTGTGTCGTCATTTCCTTATTTGATTCCCTGATTTCTAGTAATACACAGCCAATATGTGGTTTCTATACATACAAAATAAACGTGAACCTAGACTCCATCCGTTTAAAAGAAAACAGAAAATATAATCTCTCTATATGACACAGCCTTTAAGAACGGTGGCAGATGGCCTGTAAATTGGGGTATAAAAATGGAACTGAGTATGCCGGTGACCGGCGATCAACAGGGAAAGGTCTCCGATAAGGGTTTCATTATTGTCGATAGTTCGGTCACTCTTAAAGGTGCTAGTATCATACATTACTGTCTACTAGGTAAAAGCATCTAACAAATTTTATTGTGCTCTGTACTATTATCCACATAGCATATATATATCTAATAAAAACAAGAGATTTCGATGGTTGTTACCTGGATGGGTGAATTTGTAGATGAAACAAGATCTCAAATGGAGGTGAAAAACAGCAACCAAACTTGAAATATCTTCAACGAATTAGAATGGGTATAGAGCTAAGGTGCTGATAACGTGATATAAAACAATGGAAATTGTATATTGAATCTTCAATCTCACTATCCTCACATATGATACAAATGTATTAATACATATAGATGATAACTGCCAAACGGTCTCATCATTCAATACAATAATGTATACTTATGTGTAACTGACAAAACGGTTATGGTGAGAGTTATGTATATGAGTATATCTGATTTTATAACAATTTTTTATTTATCCCACTGATTTACAACAATATTAGACGCTTGCAATTTTGTTCCACTAGTTGCTATGCATTTTTTTTAACGGCAGAAAATACTACGATATATAGAATTGAGTCAGTAAGTTGTAAACCCCAAACAAAGTACAAATAAAATAGCAGGAAACCAAACAAACAAAAACTACGTTATTACATCTCGAATGTTAAAATCATACCATTTTTAGTGAAGACTTCCCTGAAGGTCACTTCAGAACTCTCCTCATCTAAGAACGTTTAAGCAAATGATTCCAGCCCAGCTGGTTGATGCATTGGAAATGATGGGGAAGGACTCAGGTTCGACCCTTGATCCCACCCGAGTTTTCTACTACAATGCATTTACTCCAGAGGGTCGGCTCTTGTGGAGGGTGCAACTCCTGTCATGTGGCAGGAGGCTGGAAATTTTCTCGGGGACAGCGTAACGCCCCTCTCGACCAGGCGTGAGACCGGTTAAGACAACATAGTCCTGGTAATGAGTGGTGGCGGGCCTGCGTCTTGCTGGTGTGAATTAGCCGTCTATTGTGAAGTTCACCTCTCAAAAAAAATCTAAGAGCGTTTAAATATGACATTTTCATCTCCTCTATGTTTATGTACGTCAAAATACATGTAATGAATAATAAGTAGATTGCATAATCATCGTTGTGGTTTGATGTAAACTATACTTTGGTTCCCCATCAAAAGTAATTATATAAACCGATGCAAGTTTTTTTTTTTTTTTTTTCTTATAGTTTTTGTTATGGTGCAATGGAAGTATGGAACTTAATAAACAAAAAGTTGATTAACTATAACCTTTTCCCGTTTTTTCAAAAACTTAATTTTGGTTCTTTAAACTTGTATTTAGTTTATTTGCATCCCCGAAACTTATAACTTATAATATTACTATTATTTTAATAACAAAAGAACCCTAGAAACCTCATATCGTTTTCGAAACAATCACAAACTTCTTATCTTTCTTTCGGTGTATTTGTATCCACCACCGATGTCAATGTTAGATGTCGGTGACACAACGGAACCAACACATTATTGTACAGTGAACACGCAAAACAAAGAAAAAATAAAAGCAATAGGAACACACCAATTTTACATGGTTCGGACTCACTGTGAATCATATCCACGGGCTGCAACTAGATATTTTACTAAGCACTGTGCAAAGATTACAATACATGACATAGTTATGTATAACTTAGGCCCTAAGAAAACCCTAAATTTGTATTACGTTTATAACTTAGGCCCAAAGAAAACAATCATAGATCAAAGTAGACCCAAAGTTTTCACCAAACCTAATAAACAAAGGACGTCAAACCCAAAAAGTTTATCATCATCGTCATTGTCAGAACTACAAAAGCAACGTCTACAATCTAATCAACCTTCCTAATCCCAAAAGATGGTGATGTTCGTCGACTACTACTATGAAACTGTCACCACTATGTAGCCACCATGAAACCGCAACCACCCTCAACCATAAAAAATGTAAAGGACAATTTATATAATTTACATGAATGGGTTAGAGCCATGTAGCTTAGTACAAATTGAATAGGAAAGTGGTAAAGACTAGCACTTGTAGCGGCAATAGAGATTGCCTTGAAAAATATGGTGTGCGTTTAAATCCTTGTTAATATAGATTGATTAGGTGGTACTTAGTATAAAAAATAAAAAATAAAAGTTGGTAAAAAATAATAAAATAAAAAGATACAATATAATTATGCATCTGAATGTATTTAATATATTACTTCTTTTATAATGTAATTTATAATTCTAAATCATATCAAATTAGATCATCATAATGGCAAAGTCTAGCATGGTATAGTTCTAAATCAAATCAAATTAGATCATCATAATCGTAAAGCCTAGCACGGCGCATGAGTATATCTGTATTAGATAAAAAGTAGTATACTATTTATTTAATATATTACTTACTTTAAAATTACAATTAATCTACCTACTTTATATGTTAAGAAATGTTTTTTTTTTTTCTAGCTGGTAGTCTTAGACCACACGGAGTGGTAGGCGTTATGGTGACGCACCGCCAGGGGTGGCATGGTGGCAACTTGTAAGGGCTTGAGGATATTCACTAGCGTGGGTGAGGTGGCGTTTAATCAGTAGGTGGATTTTGGGTTGATTCTGATTGGTTCATGTGTTTTTTTTAAAACATCACTTTTACGCCCTTTCCACTCATGGTTTTTTTACCACGTTTTTTTGCTGACGTGGCTGTCACATGACGCTTAGTGATTCCGTATGGTCTTTTAAGTAATCTCTTGATCTTGATATACATGACTTTTTCGGTAAGACCACCCGTAGTGGGGGATTTTTGGGCGTTTTTTTCCCTAAAAAACGCCCCACAAATCTCTTGATCTTGATATACATGACTTTTCGGTAAGACCACCCGTAGTGGGGAGTTTTTGGGCGTTTTTTCCCCTAAAAAACGTCCCACAACGCCCATCTTCCACCCCTGGGGCGTTTTTCTCAAAAAAAAAAAAAGCTTTTGGCGTGCTTTTTTCCACGCCTTGCTTCAATGGTTGTGGCCAATCACTCGTGATCTTCTTTTTGTTTGTCCAATAACATTTTTTCATGGTTTTTTTATTTAATTTTATTACATCTCTTTTAACCTAATGCCACACAATGCTCACATCACCACTACTCCTATTTTAGAAAAACGCCCCATAATATCTCATTGCTGACTGGACTGCCACATAGCACACAACGCCCATAGGTAAGGACATTATTCATGTGTACCACTACAGATATGTTAAGGGGAGCAAATATCAATTGTACTCCACAATCCACATATTAAATGTTTTGAAAACATCACTTTTCTTTTCAATTGTTTCATAGCTACTAATAAACAAAACAAATTAACATGAACAAATAAAAAAGTTAACATAAAAAAGTAATTGCCAGTTGTAAAAGAAATTTAAGGACAAATAAATGAAAAGAAAACCAACATAACTAGTAAATTATTTACGTACAATTAATAAATAAAAACAAAAACTTATAATAAAAATAAAGAGATTTCTCGGTTTAGAGCATAATTACCCATCTAGGTGAGGCAAGTGATTAAGAGTGAAAGACTATTGTGCCCCAGCTCTCCTTTCTCTCTCTTCTCGCCGCCCGGAAAACGCTTAGGGGCTGTTTGGCTAAGCTTTTCAAAACTACTTATTTGCTTATTTGCTTTCTGAAAAGCAAATAAGCAAATAAGTAGTTTTGAAAAGCACCATTTTAAAGCTTTTCAAAACTACTTATTTGCTTATTTGCTTTTCAGAAAAGCAAATAAGCAAACAAGTAGTTTTGAAAAGCTTAGCCAAACAAGCCCTTAGTGTGCTCGACGATGAATGCATGAATCGGCTTAGTGTGCGGGGTTGAATCGATCGAACTATTGGTGTTCATCTAGATCTAACCTTTCATCCTAATCGGGTTTATGTATAATCCATTCGCCGCTTTGGTTATTCTGTGGTAGTCCAAAAGGCTATGATGAATGAAAGACAAGGAGAGGTTGACAATGGTGGCCCCTGGAACAATGTTCAGTACCGGAAAAATAGGAAAAGTAGAGGGGATGGCGTTGAGTGGACTTTCCTAATTCAAAACTTATCGGAGCAAGTTAACAGGAATATTATTTGGAGGGCATTCCAGCCATATGGTTTTATCTCGGATGTGTACGTGGCTCGGAAAAGGGATGCACGGGGGAGATGTTTCGGTTTTGTTCGGTATGTGGGAGTGGAGAATATGAAGGAGATTCTTGCCTCGATGAATACGGTGAAGTTGTTCGGAATGAAAGCTATTGTATCATTAGCAAAATATGATAAAGACCGCAATAAGTTTAACTACTCCGTGGCTGGTCATGGTCGGAGTGAATGGAGACCTAAAGGGGCAGATCAATCCAACGCCAATAACACCGGTGGGTATAAAGGTGGAGAGCAGCCGCATATGAAGTCTCAATCTTATGGTCCTAATCCTCCTGGGCCGTCGTTCGTTCAAGAAGGAAGATCCTTTGCTGACCTCGTTCGAGGTAATATCCAGGTGAATGATAAGGGTGCTAAAGTTGTCACAGTGGAGGGTAAAGGCTCTTTGTATCCATTACATTGTATTGGCAGGTCCATTATTGGTCATGCAAAGAAGGTTCAATCTATTAGTGACATTAGGAGAACTCTACCTGTTGGAGGGTTGGCTGAAGTTGGTTTGTCATATATTGGCGGAGTAATGTTTATGATGACATGCAATGATTAGGAATCTGCGAAGAATTATCTAGAGAAGCAATCTACCCTACTTCATAAGGTGTTTTCTAAGTTCTACTTATGGAACGGAGGGGATATTCCACCCAGTCGCTTGGTTACTCTGAGCATTGCCGGTGTACCGTTTCTCATCCGGGACGGCCATTTGTTTGATAGAATTGGAAGTCAGTTTGGTGAGGTGATCCAAGAGTCGTCCTTCTCTTGGCAGAATGAGGATAATGCATCTGGGTCGGTTCAGATTGTTACACCTCTTTTGTCCAAAATTGATGAGGCGGTGGTCATCAAGTGGAACGAAAAATCCGTCATTGCCTGGGTCTCAGAATCATGTGATCAGAGCTTATTTGACTGTGATAATGATTCTGGGGTGGATGAAAGTGATTCAGAACCGGAGTCGGTGTCTGAGGAAGATGTTTTAGTAGAGGATATGGAGGATATAGAAGAGGGTGAAATTCGTCAGAATTCGAATAGTGAAGGTAACTGTAACACCCCGAAAATATAAAACCTTAAATTGGAATTTGTAAGGTTTAAATAAACGAGAATTTACTAACTAGGAATTTTAACCTAATTAGTTATAAGTCTAGAAATAACCTAATGTAGGGTTAAAAGTAACAAAAGTCAATGTTGATCAAAGTGGAGGGGTTTAAGTTGTTAAAATTGAAACTTTAATTCTAATAAACAAATAAAACACAAACTTAACTCCCCACTTTGAAGCCCTGGTCGACCAGAACATCAGGGGGCGACACCCACCTTCAACCAAACCTAGAATTCTACTAAAATCCACAAAATTGAAGGAGCAAATCTGGTCCAAACGAAAATCCGAGCTTAGAATCGTGATCCTCATCGTAAGAGGATTTCAAGGAAAAGATACCGGAACGTCTAGTGGACAAGCCGGTGGTGATTCGCGGTTGAAGGGCGTACGCTAAGGTATGTAACTTGACCCGTTACATTAAGTAAATTTAAATCATTATAATATGCAAAGTTGAATTTTAGAAATAAGGTTGCTATGAAGTTAAGCGATGATATTGCTATATTGAATAATTAGGCAAAAGTTGATTAGAACTTGTTGGTAGTCGTCAAAAGGAAGAAATTCCGTAGACGAGCCAAACGGGTCGGATAATCAAGTTAGGCATTGTTAATGCTCCGGATTATGATAGATTGATTGTTGATATTGGACATTATATAACATACTAGAAATACCAGATTTTAATGTACTGATATCATAGAATACTAAAATCCGAGGGTTGGGGTTTTGGTGTAATGATCAAACAAACAAAATATGAAATTTCCAGGTAATACCGTAAATTACGGTATTACCGTAATTTACGGTAGATGCCAGAAGTTTACGGTGGGGATCTACTGATTTACGGTGGAACCCTTATTGAAAAATTGTCCACCGTAACTTACGGTGGAACCGTAAGTTACGGTAGAGTCAAAAAAAGTTTTGAAATTTTTATTTTTGAATTCATCGAATGTAGTTTCGGTTATGTATTATTTTTAAGAATTCCATTATTAATGTTTTGTGATAAACATTTCAGTTTCCAGGTATTACAAGTAGAAGGATGATGATCAAGCTATCAAGTCGAACCGAACACAAAATTTAACGCTTCCGCACTTGATCTTTTGTTTTAAAAATTATGTAAACAATTGTAATTTTTGTCTTGAATATGGTTTCGTAGGATCAATATGTGAATGTTGTGTCTGGTTAAAAACCTTCAAGTCTTGTAAGTTCTTATAAACTTCAAATTTTGGCATGATATGCAAGGTATTAAGTCATTAAATCTAGTATTATATCAAGGGTGTTACAAGTTGGTATCAGAGCTCAAGGTTGTCAATAAGTGTTCGGTTCAAGCTTGATCGATCGTCCGGTAAGAACTAACTTATTTTGTTAATAAATTATGTACTACGTAGGAAATGAGAAATGAACAAATATGCATGAAAAGAGTGTGTAAGCTCACTCAAAAACAAGAAATGCATGAAACAAGAATTATTAAATCAAGTCACGAACTTGATTAAATTGAGACAAGAATGATTAAATCAAGTCACGAACTTGATTAAATTGAAACAAGAATGATTAAATCAAGTTATGAACTTGATTGAATTGAAACAAGAATGATTAAATCAAGTTATGAACTTGATTAAATCAAAACAAGTAAAGCATGTGTTATAAATGGAATGTTTAACAAATTATGTAAACATTTCAGAAATAGAGATGGCTGATGGAGGTAATGATAATGCGGTGCCAAGAGTCACCGAGAAAATGAAGGAAGTGATTGCCGAAGAGGTTGGAAAGGCGATCGAAAACAGTTTGTCGGGCTTTATTGATAAAATTCAAAACACAGTTTTATCAATAGTAGAAGAGAGAATCAAGAAATTGGAAGATGATTCCAATTCAGCAAAGGAAAAGCATGGTGGACGAAAGCCTTGTTCATACAAGGAATTCATGGCCTGTAAACCCCCAATATATAATGGGGAGGTTGATCCAATTGTGTGCCAACGATGGCTAAGTGATATTGAAGGAGTATTTGAGAGAACTCATTGTGATGAAAATGACTACGTAGCTTATGGTACGGGTCAATTAAGAGGTCAAGCGAAAGACTGGTGGGATAACAAAAAGAAGGAAATTGGAAGTGAAGCGGCTAAGGCCATGACATGGGAGGAGTTTAAGACGCCGTTTCTTAAACACCATAGTCCCAAAGCGGTCATAAATAGAATCAAGGAAGAGTTCATGCAACTCAGACACAAGGGTGAATCCATAGACAAGATCACGGGGATGTTTATGGACAAGATAAAGTTCTGTGATGATTTGGTGACAAACGAAGAACAAAAGGTCTATTACTACCATAACATGCTAAGTGCGGAGTATAGAGAGTTCATAACCCCTTCAAAATACGAGACCCTTACCGAGATTGTCAATGCTGCTCGGGAAAGGGAGATCGAACTGAAAAAGAGCATAGAACGAGGTGAACGAAGGGCACAAGATGTGAATCCAAGCCCTACTAAGAAGGCACGAACAAACGAAAGCGCAAAGAAATCTGATACGAAAGGCGGGTCGCCAAGTTGTAGAATCTGCGGGAAAGGTCATAAAGGCGAATGTCGTTACAAGGATAAGCCTTGTCCCATATGCAAGAAAACGGGACATATGGCTATATCATGCCCGGAGAAAGTGACGGTTTGTTACAACTGTTATTGAACGGGTCACAAGAAGTCGGAATGCCCGGAACTGGTTGAAAAGAAGGATGGGCAAGAATCGAAAGGTAAAGCCCCGAAAGCAAAGGCAAGATCTTTTCAACTAACCGCCGCAGAAGCAAAGGTTGAACCTGACGTGGTCTCAGGTATATTTACTGTAAATTCAATTCCTGCACACGTGTTATTTGATACGGGTGCGAATAAATCCTTTGTTTCATATGGACTTATTCGACATCCTTCATTTGTTCTAACAAAATTACCTGTGCCTTTAGAAGTAGAGATAGGTAATAACAAAAGCTTTATTGTTTGTGATGTATGTGAAAATTGTAAACTGAGCATCGACGATGAAGAATATTTGATAAATCTAATCCCGATGTCGATGGGAGAGTTTCAAGTAGTCGTTGGGATGGATTGGCTATCTCGACATCATGCAAAGGTCGTGTGCTTCCGTAAAGAGATAAAACTAACATCTCCGAGCGGGAAACACGTCACCATTTATGGCGAAAAAGGAGGCAACCCCATAGTATGCTCAATGTTGAAAGCTCACAAGCTAATGAAGCGAGGATGCAAGGCATTCATAATATACGCTAATGAGCCCGAGAAAGAATCACGAAAGATTGGAGATGTACCGGTAGTACGAGATTATGAAGATGTTTTTCCGGAAGACTTACCGGGGATACCGTCTGAACGGGAAGTAGAGTTCGGGATCGAATTGATTCCGGGCGCGAAACCCGTAGCAAAAGCCCCGTACCGACTTGCACCGTCGGAATTACAAGAGTTGATGTCCCAAATTCAAGATCTGCTTGACAAGGGATTTATAAGGCCGAGTGTGTCTCCTTGGGGCGCACCGGTGTTGTTCGTAAGAAAGAAAGACGGGAGCATGCGCATGTGTATCGATTACCGGGAATTAAACAAACTCACGGTAAAGAACCGATACCCGCTCCCAAGAATAGATGACTTATTCGACCAACTACAAGGCGCAAATTGGTTTTCAAAAATTGACCTTAGGTCGGGGTATCACCAACTAAAGGTCAAAGAAGAAGATGTGCCGAAGACGGCTTTCCGCACGAGATACGGACATTACGAATTCCTCGTGATGTCATTTGGGCTAACAAACGCACCCGCGGCTTTCATGGACCTCATGAACTGGGTTTGCAAGCCAATGTTGGATAAGCCGGTCATCGTGTTTATCGATGATATCTTGGTGTACTCGAAAAGTGAAGCTGAACACGCACACCACTTACAAGAAGTGTTAGAGACACTTAGACGAGAGAAGTTATATGCAAAATTCTCTAAATGTGCCTTTTGGTTACGAGAGGTTCAATTTTTAGGCCATGTCATAAATGCTGACGGAGTATTGGTGGATCCGTCAAAGATAAAGGCTGTGTCAAAATGGAATCCCCCGAAGAACCCTTCAGAAATTAGAAGCTTTTTGGGGCTTGCGGGGTACTATAGGAGATTCATTCAAGATTTCTCCAAGATTGCGTCACCGCTAACAAAGCTAACCCAAAAGAAAGCAAAGTTTATTTGGGGAGACGATCAAGAAAAAGCGTTTCAAACGCTAAAAGAAAAGCTAACTCAAGCTCCGGTACTGACATTGCCGGACGGAGTCGAAGACATGGTGGTTTATTCGGATGCTTCATTATCGGGGCTCGGTTGCGTGTTGATGCAACGGGGCAAGGTAATAGCCTATGCCTCGAGACAATTGAAGATACACGAGAAGAAATATCCCACGCACGATCTCGAGTTGGCTGCGGTGGTATTTGCCTTAAAAATATGGAGGCATTACTTGTATGGGGTAAAGTGCACCATATTCACCGACCACAAGAGCTTGAAATACTTCTTCGATCAGAAGGAGCTAAATATGCGACAAAGGCGATGGCTGGAAACGGTAAAGGACTACGATTGTGAAATACATTATCACCCCGGAAAGGCTAATGTGGTGGCGGATGCGCTAAGCAGAAAAGCGGACTATGTCCCAATACGAGTAAGATCGATGCAACTCGTGGTGACCTCAGGTATACTTGAACGTATTCGAGAGGCGCAATTAGAAGCAACGAAAGAGGAGAATTGGAAGAAAGAAAGAATAATCGGGCAAGTGAAAGATTTGTCGGATGGAAATAACGGGTTGAAGACTCGATCCGGAAGAATATGGGTCCCACATACTTGTGGAGTAAAGGCACTTCTACTTAATGAAGCTCATAAATCCCGTTATTCGATTCATCCGGGTGCAACCAAGATGTACAATGATTTGAAACAAAATTATTGGTGGCCCGGAATGAAGAGGGATGTGGCTAAGTACGTGGAAAAATGCTTGACATGTTTACAAGTCAAGGCGGAGCATCAGAAACCATACGGCAAACTCCAACCGTTAGAAATTCCGGTTTGGAAATGGGAACATATCACAATGGACCTACTGACCAAGTTGCCTAAAACAAATCGTGGTTTCGATGCCATATGGGTGGTGGTAGATAGATTGACGAAAAGTGCTCACTTTATTCCGATCCGTGAGACTTTTACGTCAGAAAAGATGTCAGAGGTTTACACAAATGAAATAATAGCACGTCATGGGGTGCCGGTATCCATTGTGTCTGATAGGGATACCCGGTTTACTTCAAATTTCTGGCGAGATTTCCAAGAGCAAATGGGAACCAAATTGTTCATTAGCACTGCGTACCATCCCCAAACGGATGGACAAAGTGAAAGAACGATACAAACATTGGGGGACATGCTACGGGCATGTATAATCGACTTTGGAGGCAGTTGGGATGTTCACTTACCGTTAATCGAATTTTCGTATAACAACAGTTACCAATCTAGTATTAAGATGGCACCATACGAAATGCTTTACGGTAGGAAGTGTCGAACCCCGGTATGTTGGGGTGAAGTGGGTCCACGTGAACTCGCCCACCAAGATATAGTACGAGCCACGAATGAAAAGATCGATAAAGTTCGGGCACACTTGAAAGCGGCTCAAGACAGGCAAAAGGCGTATGCTGATAAAAGGAAAAGGCCAATCGAATTCCAAGTCGGTGACATGGTCATGCTAAAAGTTTCCCCATGGAAGGGCGTTATTAGATTCAGAAAAAGGGGGAAGCTAAGCCCAAGGTTTATCGGGCCATTTAAAATCATCGGGAGAGTTGGCAAGGTAGCTTACCGTCTTGAATTACCGGAGGAGCTAAGTGGAATCCATGGCACGTTTCACGTGTCACAATTAAGAAAGTGCCTAGCAGACGAAACGGCCTATATCCATTACGATGATATCGAAGTGGATAATAGTCTGAATTATGCAGTGAGACCGGTGGAGATTTTAGACCGAAAGGTCAAACATTTACGAAATAAACAAATTGACCAAGTCAAAGTCAAATGGGAGCATAGGAAAGGTTCAGACACTACGTGGGAGTCCGAAGAGGAGATGAGACGTCTTCACCCTACGTTATTTGGTACGTACTACGGTTTCGGGGACGAAACCCTTTTTAAGGGGGGTGGACTTGTAACACCCCGAAAATATAAAACCTTAAATTGGAATTTGTAAGGTTTAAATAAACGAGAATTTACTAACTAGGAATTTTAACCTAATTAGTTATAAGTCTAGAAATAACCTAATGTAGGGTTAAAAGTAACAAAAGTCAATGTTGATCAAAGTGGAGGGGTTTAAGTTGTTAAAATTGAAACTTTAATTCTAATAAACAAATAAAACACAAACTTAACTCCCCACTTTGAAGCCCTGGTCGACCAGAACATCAGGGGGCGACACCCACCTTCAACCAAACCTAGAATTCTACTAAAATCCACAAAATTGAAGGAGCAAATCTGGTCCAAACGAAAATCCGAGCTTAGAATCGTGATCCTCATCGTAAGAGGATTTCAAGGAAAAGATACCGGAACGTCTAGTGGACAAGCCGGTGGTGATTCGCGGTTGAAGGGCGTACGCTAAGGTATGTAACTTGACCCGTTACATTAAGTAAATTTAAATCATTATAATATGCAAAGTTGAATTTTAGAAATAAGGTTGCTATGAAGTTAAGCGATGATATTGCTATATTGAATAATTAGGCAAAAGTTGATTAGAACTTGTTGGTAGTCGTCAAAAGGAAGAAATTCCGTAGACGAGCCAAACGGGTCGGATAATCAAGTTAGGCATTGTTAATGCTCCGGATTATGATAGATTGATTGTTGATATTGGACATTATATAACATACTAGAAATACCAGATTTTAATGTACTGATATCATAGAATACTAAAATCCGAGGGTTGGGGTTTTGGTGTAATGATCAAACAAACAAAATATGAAATTTCCAGGTAATACCGTAAATTACGGTATTACCGTAATTTACGGTAGATGCCAGAAGTTTACGGTGGGGATCTACTGATTTACGGTGGAACCCTTATTGAAAAATTGTCCACCGTAACTTACGGTGGAACCGTAAGTTACGGTAGAGTCAAAAAAAGTTTTGAAATTTTTATTTTTGAATTCATCGAATGTAGTTTCGGTTATGTATTATTTTTAAGAATTCCATTATTAATGTTTTGTGATAAACATTTCAGTTTCCAGGTATTACAAGTAGAAGGATGATGATCAAGCTATCAAGTCGAACCGAACACAAAATTTAACGCTTCCGCACTTGATCTTTTGTTTTAAAAATTATGTAAACAATTGTAATTTTTGTCTTGAATATGGTTTCGTAGGATCAATATGTGAATGTTGTGTCTGGTTAAAAACCTTCAAGTCTTGTAAGTTCTTATAAACTTCAAATTTTGGCATGATATGCAAGGTATTAAGTCATTAAATCTAGTATTATATCAAGGGTGTTACAGTAACCATCCAGTCAATGTCCAACAAACGGCGGCGGTCGGGGAGAGTGAGGTTCCGACCGGTGGTTGCGTGTCACCTCCGATGGTACATGGGAGGTCGTCGGAACTCCAATCGGCTTCAGAAGGCCAAAAGTCTAATTGCTTACCAATTCATGTGGAGACGTGTAATTTGCATGGGGAAGGGGGCCACGTGCCTCATGCATTCATTAATGTTGATGGGTGTGGGAACAAATCTAAGAAGTCAAAGGATTGTAATAATTCTGTGGATGGTGGCCCAAATATCTGTAATCCAGTTGATAATAGTAGTGGGCCTAATGATTTATTTGGTGACGAGGGCCCTACACCGGTTGGTAATTTAGGGAAAAGGAATAGGGATGAGAGGAGCCCACCATCTTTTGGGTCTATGCAAGGTCCGACCCAAAGACCTGTTTTCAATACACAGAGTTCCCCTGTGGTTCAGATTGACCTAAACTCTCCTGTTGGGGATAGATTTGGTATCGAGGAGGTATTCCCTGGTTCTCCAACTCTCGATGAAGGAAGCCAAAATGTTCGAGACCAAAGTGGGGGAGATGACGTCCATGAGGTGGAACCAGGGGGGTCTGTGATCAGATCGATCCTTCTCAGTCGTCTAATTTGAGGGTGGAGGTCGAGGAAACCATTAGAATTGGCTCTCGGATTGGAATCAATCTCAACGGTTTCGAATCGGAAACTGAAAAACTAATTGTGGAGGAGGGTGTTGAAAATTTTTCATGATGATTTGTCTTTCCATTAATTCGAGGGGGGTTCGTAATACCCGTAAGTCAGAATGGATACGTGGTTTAAAAACAAGCTATGGGGTACATTTTATTGCCATACAGGAGACAAAATTACAAGATTCGGAATCCTTTATGTTCAACCAGTTTTGGGGCAGAGCTGAATACAAGTTAGCAGTGGTGAATTCACAAGGAAGATCCGGGGGACTGGCATGCCTTTGGAGCCCAGCGGTTTTCAGGTGTGACGATGTTATTTATAACAGGTTCTTTATTGTTGTTTCGGGCTCTCTTGTGCAATCGGGTTCTCGGATTAATATGGTCAATGTGTATGCGCCTAATGAAGCGGCTAGTAGGAGGTCTGTTTGGATGGAATTACTTGGGGTTAGGAATGCATTACAAGGGTTGTGGGTCATGATGGGCGATTTTAATGATGTACGGTTTGCGAATGAACGGTTGAATTCAGAGTTTGTTGAAACAAATGCTGAAGCCTTTAATCAATTCATCCTCTCGGCTGGATTAACAGAGTACAATATGGGTGGAGGGAACTATACGTACATTTCAGACAATGGGAAAAAACTAAGCAAGTTGGATCGATTTCTGGTGTGTCTAGGCTTCATGGAGAGGTGGCCAAATGCATCGGTCACTGCACTAGACAGAGTTGTGTCCGATCACCGTCCAATTATTCTATCTACAGTTCAGTCTGAATTTGGACACATTTCGTTCAGGTTCTTTAACTCTTGGTTCGAGTACCCTGGTTTCTTGGACTATGTGCTTCATATTTGCGGTACGTTCTCCTTTTCTGGTCCAGAGGACCTTGCTTTAGCTATTAAGTTTCGGTGGTTAAAAAACCGAATTAAGGACTGGGTCAAAGTGGAAAAGCTGAATAAAGAAGGGATGTATGGGGGGAAAAGAGTAGGTTGGCTCTTATTGAAAACTTGGCTGAGGAAAGAATGTTATCGGAGGAAGAGTTGGCCGAAAGAGCGGAATGCAGGAATTTTATGGCTGAATTTGACCGGTTGAAACACTTGGATTTGCGTCAAAAATCCAGAGCTAGGTGGGCATTAGAAGGGGACGAGAACTCTTCTTTCTTTCATCATATAATCAACTCGAATATTAGTACGAATAGACTCAATGGGTTGATGATTGAGGGTGTTTGGGTTACTGATCCGTTGGCAATCAAGGAATCGTTGTTTGGTTTTTTTAAGCACCAGTTTACTGAGCCTATGCCTAGTAGACCGATGTTAGTATGTCCAAATCTTGCTTCTCTTTCGGTGGATGAGGCAAGCAAGCTAGAAAGGCCGTTTTCATTGGAGGAAATCAAAAGCAGCCATTTGGGAATGCGATGGTGATCGAGCGCCGGGACCGGATGGGTTTAACTTCAAGTTCATCAAAAAATGTTGGTCGGGTCTTCGGGATGACATTATTAAACTCTTCAACCGTTTTTATGAAGAGGGGTCTCTTAATAAATGTTGCACTTCATCCTTCATTGCCTTGATCCCGAAGGTTAAGGATCCAGTTTGTCCAGCGGATTTCCGGCCTATTAGCCTTATCGGTGTGATAAACAAAGTAATATTTTAGGTCCTCGTTAATAGGCTGAAAGGGGTATTGGGGAGCTTAGTTTCCGAACAACAATCGGCGTTTTTGGCTGGGAGAAACATTATGGATGGGCCACTTGTGCTAAATGAGATTTTGAGCTGGCTAAAAAAGTATAAGCGGTGTGGTATGTTCTTCAAAGTTGATATCAATAAGGCTTATGATTCGGTGAATTGGGCGTTTCTTGACTCGATGATGATGCAAATAAACTTCCCAAGTCGGTGGCGTGCTTGGATTATGGCTACATTACGGTCCGCTAAAGCTTTCGTTCTAGTGAATGGCTCTCCAACCAGGGAGTTTGAATGCTCTCGTGGGCTCTGTCAGGGTGATCCATTGTCCCCGTTTTTATTCGTTATAGCCATGGAGGCGTTGTCTGGTATCATGAAAGAAGCTGAATCCACTGGCCTTTTCAAGGGTATAAAAGTCACAAACAACGGCCCATACTTGTCCCACTTAATCTATGCGGATGATGTGATGTTTGTCGGCGAGTGGTCTTCGTCGAATATAAATAATCTTCGAAGAATGCTAAGGTGTTTTTATTTAGTCTCTGGATTAAAAGTGAATCTAGCTAAGTGTAGCATATTTGGTGTCGGGGTAAGTGAGCTTGAAGTTCAAGATATGGCGAATCGGATGGGGGTGTAAACAAGGTACATTCCCGTTTAAACATCTCGGTCTTTTAATCGGGGAAAATATGAATTTAGTTCGTAACTGGAAATCGGTAATTGATATATTTAAAAGTAGACTTTCGATCTGGAAGGCCAAAACTCTTTCTTATGGAGGTAGAATAACCCTTATCAAATCGGTGTTGAATTCACTTCCTACGTATTATTTCTCATTATTTAGAGCTCCGATAAAAGTTCTTGAATCGTTGGATAGAATAAGAAGAGTATTCTTTTGGGGTGGATCGGAGGAAAAGGCTAAGATGAATTGGGTTGCGTGGGAAAAAACAATTGCTCCTATAGAATTTGGGGGGCTGGGTTTTGGTTCTCTCAGGGACGCCAATCTGGCAATGTTGGCAAAGTGGTGGTGGAGGTTCAAAACGGAAAAAAATGGGTTGTGGAGGAGGGTAATTTGGGCTATCCATCATAATCCAAGAGTGTGGAATGATACTCCGTGTAAAAAATCAGTTGCTGGCCCGTGGAAAAATATCTGTAGCATTCGGCACCATCTTCTCGACGCTAACATCGACCTGAAATCAGTCGTTTCAGCGGTATTGGCTGATGGTAGAAGTATATTATTTTGGCTAGACTGTTGGGCGGATCAGGTCCCGTTTTATATCATGTTCCCAGAACTATTCAAGGCTGAGTCAAACAAGGCCTGCTTGGTTGCAGATCGTATGGGTTCTGATGAGGATGGTCTTGTTTTTAATTGGGCCTGGTCGCAGCCGGTTCTGGATGCGGCTGCACATGATCAGTTTCAGCAGCTGATAGGTATTGTTGGTGGGCTGGGCCTTACATTGGGTAGGGACTCATGGGTCTGGAAATATGATAATAATGGTGTGTTCAGTGTGGTTAGTATCAAAAGCACTCTCGGCTTGCATAACCGGAGTCGACCGGACCGAGTATTTGAATGGAACAACTGGATTCCGAAGAAAGTTGGTATTGTGGCATGGAGGGCGGACATGAATAGGTTGCCGACTAGAGGTGCGTTATCGGAGCGGAATGTCCCGGTTCAAAATCCGATGTGCATTTTGTGTGGTGATTTTATAGAGACTTGTGAGCATGTGTTTGTCTCGTGCCAATTCACGCAATCGATCTGGCAAAACCTCGCTTGTTGGTGCACGATACCTCCTATCTTCGCTTTTGGTATAAATGACTTGTTGTCGCTTCATGAGTTCGTGATCAGCGCTAGTAGGAGTAACAAAAGGAAAGCACTTCATGCAGTGATTCTTGTGGCTATCTGGAGCATTTGGAAGCATAGAAACGAGGTGTTGTTCAGGCAAGTAAATCCGAACTGTACGAAGATTTTAGATGAGATAAAGTCTTTGGCGTACCTTTGGGTAAAGAACAGGTCAAAAATGTCGTCTTTAACTTGGGAGGATTGGAGTCGGTTCAATATAGTTGGCTAGTCGATTTGTAATTTGTGTTTTGTAAATGTGGTGAAAAACATGTTGTATGTATGGTGGGTAGCGCCTTGCTACAATGAATAAATGGTTTTTTGTCGGCCGTTCAAAAAAAAAATTTAGGCTAAAAGTTGACTATCATTGATTGATTAGGATTCAAGTCACAATTAACAGAAATAGTGCACATTGTGTTTAATATTCTTAGAACATATAACGAAAAGAACCGTAGAAGAATAATTATGCTTTTTAAATCTATTTTTGCATATTTTTATCTTTATAAGTGGTGATATCTATAGCAATAAACAAGGTTTTAAAGATATATTGTTTTATTATTTAGTATATAAAATTCATTTATTCAACACGTGTAAATACACGGGGTTATAATCCAGTATATGTATAACTAAGATAGAAAATGTTACAGTATTCCGAACCTTATTAGGACTTTGTTTCTTCAATTTGTTTTATTATTTTAAATATAACCAACATAAATACATAGTATATAAAATTTAGGGTTATTGGATTTTATCACTCTGAACTATTGGGTATTGGCCGCTGTCACTCCTAACTACCACTTTGATTCCCATCACTCCTAACTTAACACTTTGTGTGTTGTGTCACTCCAGTTGAGTGGTTTTTGGCTCCCATTTTGTCTTTTAGGAGCAGATTCATCTGCAACCATTAGTAATTCACAAAGTGTTAGCCTAATATCACCAATTACACAAGTAAAACACTAAGAAATGTTCACATGCGGGGTGACACAACACACAAAGTGTTAAGTTGGGAGTGGTGAGAGTCAAAGTGATAGTTGGGAGTGGCAGCGACAAATACCTAATAGTTGGAAGTGATAAAATCCAATAACCCTAAAATTTATGACCACTAGACCATGGTGCGACCTCAAAATATAATAGTTTTTATATATTTTATTTGAAGAACAATATTATTTTTCAATATATATAAGGGTTGCTTCCGGTACACAATGTTCTTAACCTAAGAAACGTAGAAAACCGGATCAAACGAACTCCGATTGAACTCACTCCAACGGCGTTGGAACCAGTTCGTCAAACCCTATATATATATATATATATATAAGTACGTTTTTTTCCCTTTGGACCCTCATTTTTTTTCTCTCTTTACGCCTACGTCTCTTGAGTGAGGCTTATGCGCCTTAAGCGCGCTAAGCGCCTTTGATAACTATGGTTGTCGTATAAAATGGGTCTAACTTGAAGTTGCCTTCTCCCCAAATCGTCTTGGAGAATTTTTCTGCTATTAGATTGAATTTACAAAAGGCTGAAAATCGTAAATGCCAACTCCAGATAACTGATTTATAACATATTAACATGTTAACTAATAAGGCATTATTCATAGATAAAACACTGTGTTCCCAGTTAAGCAACAACACCTTCTTAGCAGCCAACACTTCCTGTAAATCACAAGTAAACTTTGTTCAACCGATCGTTGAGATAAATTTTCCATAAATGTAAACACACACGAGAGGTCTAAAATCATCATTCAGCGTCGTTCAAGCCGAAACAATTATTAAATAATTTGGTTATGAAAAATACTATCGACTTACACTTAATGCATTTGCCGGTACATCGTACTGCTTCCAGGGTAAGTAGTTTGCTCTCGTCTCTGCAAAACCTGACAACTTTTTCTTTAATAATCTTACTCTTTATTTTCTTTTGTATTTCTGTGTTATGTAAGAACTAAGAATTACCTGGATATACCTAGGATCAGGGTTGGAAATTTGTAATGATCCTATGAAGCAAAAACATCAAGATAATATAATAAAAAATTTAATAAAAAGAGTACAACAATAAACCAAGCTTGACAATAAATAAATATCATACCAGATTCGTAATGAACACGCTGCTGATCATAATGAGGGATGGATGTCACATTTACAATTGGTCTGTTTGTAAAAATATAAAATTTAGTCACTTCATTTAATAAAATTCAAATTATGCAAATCATAATAGATATCAAAGTGAGATTAACAAACCTGTGATGTGTAACATTAGGAATTTGAAGATGAGATTGGTGGGACGCTCGTGGATCATGATGATATATTGATTTGCTTTCCTGCATATGTAATTTCCCATTTCCCAAACAATATTTTGAGCTATGATATAATAATACTTTTTAGATAAAATTGGTGGGGTTTTTTTTTTTCTAATTTGTGAGATCCATATAATTACCAGTTCGGTAAACGGTTGTTTCCCTCCAAACGAGGGTTGATGATGACCTGCGAGAGGAATAATGATAAAGGAACAAGTCAAAATGGGTCAATCGAAACAATTTTATTCCTAATATTTTCAAGAGTAAAGTACACGGATGGTCCCTATGGTTTACCAAATTTTAGATTTGGTCCCTAGTATTCTAAAAGTACACAGACGGTCCCTGTGGTTTGCTTTTTGTAACACATTTAGTCCCCAACTTTTTTCAAAAGTACATGGATGGTCCTTGTGGTTTGCACTTTGTAACGCATTTAGTCCCTAACTTGGACATGCTAAAACCTTTATATTTGTTGGTTGGGGACTAAATGTGTTACAAAGTGCAAACCACAAGGACCATCCATGTACTTTTGAAAAGCTAGGGACTAAATAAAAGTTTTTGGCAAACCATAGGGACCATCCGTGTACTTTACTCTAATTTTCAATATTATATGTATCTATGATAACAAAAAATTATTTATTTTAATAATAACCTGTAGTTGAGCTTGGTCCACCTTGCTTCCATGATGCTTGCTCCCTTAAAAGTTGTACAAGTTCAGCAGTAGTTGAAGATGCTAAATCGTTTCTAGAATCTTCATGTTTACCTATCATGATTTTAGATTTTTGTGGCGGCTTGTAGACACCTAAATATGAGTCATATGATGACTTTTGTTGAGATTGTCTTGATTGGTACGCGTTTTGGTATTTGTTATGAGATTGTCTTGATCGGTTTGCATTTTGGAAAGTATGAGAGACCTCAGTAACAGCAGAACCCGAGATGGTCTTCATTGGTTTGACTTTTGGTATTGACTTTGCAAGAGAAACCTTCAACTGACCCTACAAATCAAAGAGATGTATACAACGGATAACTTCAACACAATTATAAATGAGTAAAGTGCACAGATGGTCCCTTTGGTTTACCAAAATTTTGGATTTGGTCTCTAGCTTTCCAAAAGTACACGGATGGTCCCTATGGTTTGCACTTTGTAACGCTTTTAGTCCCCAACCAACAAATCTAAAGGTTTTGGCATGTCCAAGTTAAGGACTAAATGTGTTACAAAGTGCAAACCACAGGGACCATCCATGTACTTTTGGAAAAAGCTGGGGACTAAATGCATTACAAAGTGCAAACCACACTCACAGGGACCATCTATGTACATTTGGTAAGCTAGGTACCATATCCAAAATTTTGGTAAACCACAGGGACCATCCATGTACTTTACTCATTATAAACACGAATAAAACGACAAGCTGCATAAAATAGTTTTTACATATTCTTGTAGAGTAAAATGCATGGATAGTCCCTGTGGTTTTGCAAAGTTTCACCTATAGTCCCCAGATTTTGGAAATTACACTCCTAGTCCCTGTGGTTTGACAGTTTGTTACGCTGATAGTCCCTGGAGTGGATGTGAGTTAGTTTTCTCTGTTAAGTCCATGTCAAATGACAAAATTACCCCTTACCTTTATTAAAAAATAGTATTGGTAATTTTACTTATTTGTTATATAAATTAATATATACACACACATATAACTTTATCTCTCTAAGATATGTCTCTCTCCATATACTATTACCCTGCACCACCACTACTAAATCCAACCGGCCACCACCACCGTATCTTGACCACCACCACCAACCGTATCCCCGCTGCCACCATCGTATCCCCGCCGTCACCACCACCGCCACCGTAGACCGAAAAACAATTGCAAAATTTTCACACAATAGACAAATTTAATCATCAAATTTCAAAATTTTCACACAAAAACAACAATGATTAAACTTTCAAAACCAGAAAAATCAACCTAAAAGAAAGAAAAAAACCCAAAAATCAAACAAATTTCAAAACTTTAATCTATCAAACTCAAACACAGATCTAATCTTAATAACCCAACTTCGAAATTCCCAAAAACTTAATTTCAAATCAAACAATACCATTAACCAGATCAAGAATTGTGGTTGACGTGTCTGACTTGCGACCGTGAATAATGCTAGAAAAACATGATGTTCTGATGTAGAAGAGGATGCAGGTGGAGATGAAGATAGGTTGTGTGGGTTCATATTTATGTCATCCATTGTTGACTGGTTTGGACTAAATTGAAATATTGGGTTCTTGATTTGAACGGTTGGGTAGAAGACGAAGTTGAGTATGGTGGCAGGTGGTGGGATTGGTTGGGGAAGAAAGGTTGGTTTCGAGGGTGTTTGGTGGTAGGTGGTACGACTCAAATAGGATTAGAAAACTCACTTTTAGGTTTTTTTATATTTGAGTAAAAAAAGGTAAGGGGTAATTTTGTCATTTGACATGGACTTAACAGAGAAAACTAACCCACATCCACTCCAGGGACTATCAGCGTAACAAACTGTCAAACCACAGGGACTAGGAGTGTAATTTCCAAAATATGGGGACTATAGGTGAAACTTTGCAAAACCACAGGGACTATCCGTGCATTTTACTCTATTCTTGTAATAATCATATATGTTTTTGAGTATAGAGACGGTTCTTGAATGAAACTAAAAAACTCAAATTAGGTTGAAACAAGGGTTAAATATGTAATTTAATTACACCACTAAAAGTTTTATTGTTTTTGCAGCAGACATGAGACTAATAGCACATCTATAACATACCGTTGGGCCATTGTTGCTGGTTGACTTTTTGCAAGTCAAAGCCTCGATACACGAATTAGCAGCTTCACACGTCTTGTAATTAATAAATGCGAAATCATTTCTCTTGGCTGTTCGAAGATTTTTGGCAAGAGCAATACTTTCAATTTCACCGAACGTTTTAAAATGATCGTTTACTTCCTTTTCATCCCAAGACAACGGTATATGTTCAGCGTAAACAGATTTGTTCTACACAAAAAGCAATATGAATTTGAGTGTAAGAAACTATTTTACATGTGTCACATCATGACAAGGAATTAAATTTCTTTGGATAACAGATGTGGCAATTTTGACCCATTTACTTATGAAGGTGTCAGTTCGGGTTGTGTTTTATGCTTATGTGTCAAATAGATAAAATATTTAAAAAAAATTACTAAACGGATCACATGGGTTGAACGTAGGGATGAGATCGGTACAGTACTCGCCGGTACCGAAAACCAGTACCGAATATTATGCTACGGTACGGGTATCGGTACCGGTATCTCAATACAGTACTCGATTTGGTACCATTTTGTTTTTTCTGTCTTTTAGGCACCCGTACTTTAAGCACTCATAAGGGTACTAAATAGATAAAATCGGTACGAGTACCAATAAAGTACGGGTACCGATAAGATAAAATTGGTATGAGTAGTAATACAATACGGGTATGATATCAAATATGTAAAATCGATATGAGTACCATAATAATAGCATAATATGAAAATAAAACATAATAAATTCATTAGTAATCAAATTCGGTACCAGTACCGTTTTTACCCGTACTATACCGAAAGTACCGAAATCAATATAACTAGGTATCGATACATGTACCGAATAGCCAAAATTGGTACGGGTATCGCTGTGGGTACGGTACAGGTATTTTGGGAAAAAAATCTCATCCCTGACACCGACTTCTATAAAAAATTAAACAAGCTAAATACGATGAATAATTATTAATGTAAATAGCTAAAGATAAACAAGTAAGTATTAACTAACATTATGGGTCTCTTCTTCAACTAGATCAACAGATGACGAGGCCCACGAAACTTTTATATTTGAACGCTTTCCAAAAACATTTTCATTTTGAAGTTTATGGTAAGCCATTTGAGCATCCCGTTTTGTTTCAAATTCAAGAAAGGCAAAACCGCAGTTCAGTTTAGCGTTATCAGGGTCGGGTACAACTAAAACTTCGTCTAATTTCTTGATCCCGATTTTCTGCAACAATTCAATAACCTGCAAAAAAGAATTATCTTGTTAAGCATAAAAACTTGAGTAAAGTACACTGATGATCCCTATGGTTTACCAAAATTTTGAATTTGGTCCCTAGCTTTCCAAAAGGGCACGGATGGTCCTTGTGGTTTGCACTTTGTAACGCATTTAGTCCCCAGCCAACAAATTTAAAGGTTTTAGCATGTCCAAGTTAGGATGAAAATGCGTTGCAAAGTGCAAACCACAGGGACCATCCATGTACTTTTGAAAAAAGATGGGGACTAAATGCGTTACAAAGTGAAAACCACAGGGACCATCTGAGTACTTTTGAAAAGCTAGAGACCAAATCCAAAATTTTGGTAAACCACAGGGACCATCCGAGTACTTTACACTAAAAACTTGCTTAAATTGGTAATTATGTTACGACTTACATGTTCTTTGTTCCACTTCTTATCGATATTATCGAGTAAGATAGTATCAATCCCTTCAATAGCAGATGTTCGGCACGGTCTTCCACATATCTGTATTGTATTTCGGAAAATATACGAGAAAAAAAAACAACGATGAGTGGACTTTAATAAAAAAATCACATTCAATCAAATTCTTCAAACCATACACTAACCATTAGAAACAACTAAAAAGAATAATCTACACTAAAAACGTTGACAAAATAGAGTTACCTCAACATTCTGGTATTTGGTAAGAGCCAAATTCGCAAGCTCTGCTGAAGCGAAAGTAATAAAACCGAACCCTCTCTTTTTCCCGGTTTTGAAATTTAATATTACTTTCACTTCAACAACCTCACCGACCTCTTCGAAAACTTTTCTAATATCTTCTTCTTTTGTCTCTTGACCCAACCCATGGATGAAAATCTTTTTGACATGTTTCGTATACAGTCTGGATGGTACCATTTTCTCGTTTGGTATGTTAGTCTCACTTACAGCTTCTTGTGATTTTAAAGCATCGGTTTCAGTGTTTACTAGCTCCTTCACACCGTTCTCACCTTCAGGTTCTTTTACATTCGTGCTGTTAGTATCGTGCTCCCTGTTCGACAATTCAAGTTGATTCTCGTTACTGTCCTGTGATTCGGTTAGATTCTGAGAACTTTCCGGCAATGCACTTGTATTCTGATCATTATTCTGCAATTTGATTCGGTTTTGATCACTATCCTGCAATTCGATTCGATTCTGAGTATCCAACAATGCACTTCTATGCTGATCAAGATTCTGAAATCCGCTTCGAATCCGATCACTTTCATGCAATTCTACTAATTTCTGATCACCATCCTGCAATTCGATTCGATTCTGAGAACCAACCAACAATGCACTTCCATTCTGATCATAATTCTGAGATCCTCTTCGTTTCTGATCGCTTTCCCGCAATTCAATTCGTTCCTGAGTTTGAAAACTATCCACCAATGCACTTCTATTCCGGTCACCATCCCGCAATTCTATTTGATTCCGATCACCATCCTGTAATTCAATACCATTCTGATCACCATCCTGTAATTCAATACGATTCCGATCACTATCCAGCAACCCGGCACAACTCCGATCACCATCCCGCAACTCGATTCGCTCCTGATTATAAACCTGATCACCTAACAACAATGATGAAGCTACCAAACCACTAACCTCCACCTTCTTCACACTCTCAACTTCTTTTAACCCCTCAATTTCAACATTATCTTTCTCAATTTCCATTGCACACTTAACATCAGGGTTAGGGCTTGTAACTTTTCCTAAATCACTACAATCATTACAATTGGATGCATTTAACACACGCTTTGGTACCTTTCTAATAATCTTCTTCTTCACGATCTTCTTCACAACCCTAACTTTCTTCTTTGTCACCGGATTAATTCTAATTTCAGCATTCTCCGTTTTCTCCTCACCTAGGGTTAGGGTTTCCTCCATCTTTGATGTTTCAATTTGTTCCGTTTGGTTTATAACTTGTTCCTGTATCTTCGGTTTCCGTGCCGGCGGCGTGACGGTGGCGATTGGTGGTTGACTTGTGTTACGCTGTCGAGTAACAGCCGAGTGTTTGTTTGGTGAATAGATAGGGCATGTTTGGCTTAGCTTATTTTCAACTTTTTCAAAAGTCCTTTTGCCAAAAATAAGTCAGGAAATCCTGACTTTTGGCTTTTGCAAAGGACTTTTGCCCTTCAAAAGGAAAGCCAAACACTTTCAAAAGTCCTTTTGCCCCTTCAAAAGTCATTTTTTCTTCAAAATAAGGAACCCCAAACACCCTCATAAATAGGTGTCATGTGAGTTGCATTTAAATATAAGGTTTCCTACCGGTATGGGCGGTATTTGAAGGTAAAAAATGGGTAAAATATCGTACCACGCTGAACCGAAAGTTCCAATCCTGGAAAACATAAAAAATGGGTACCAAATGGTACTGAAAATTCGATCAACAGGTACGGTTCGATATTATTGGTACTGGTTCAATGCTGGTTTTTGGTACCTAGTATCGATTGCTCATCCCTAGACAATGTTAATACTTGATGGGCGCCCCTACATGTGTTGGGCACGTGAAGGGTAATTGGCGGACTTGGTAACGGGCGTTAGGGTCATGGATTAGATAGTGTGGACAGATAGTGTCAATAATTCAAACGTCAGGACTAATAGTGTTAAAAATGGATGAAACTTAATGTTTATAGTCTCAGGGATGAAGAAAAATAGAATTTTATGAATTTTGTAAGGGTTTGTTTGTTAGAAACTTTTAATAAAAATCCTTTTTGTGGTTGTATAAATTAGTAACTGGGATCAATGATTTGGATGGAGAAAAATCACATTCATGGTATAGATATATATATTTTTAATTTATATTTATAATACACGTTTGATCAATAGAATATATAAATATTTCTTTTCTTCTCATGTCTTGTTTTGAAAATTTAAACTAGTCGGTTAATAAAAAAGTTTTCTAGAAAAAAGAATGTATTGTTGGAGTTTAGAAAACATTTTTTGAGTCGAAAAAATGGCAAAATTTTTTCTAAAAAAAGATGTACGGTTGGAGTTTTAGGAAACATTTTGTTTGTAGGTCGAAAGAATGACATCACATACCGAAGGCATTTAACTTTATTTTTAAAATGAGCGTAAATGAACAAGCTTAAATCAACGCAAACTAACAAACAAAAACGAACGTAATCAAACAAACATAAACGGATGCAAATTAACAAACGTAAACGAACTTTCTGCCGAACAGTTTACCGAACGTTCGGGTCATTTACATGAACGAAGTTTAGCTTGTATGAAATGATCACGTCTAACATAAATCAGAGTAAATTTCATTTTATAAGAGGTGTGAAGCTTTGCTAGTGGACAAAGTTTTTAAAAATAAATATGCTATATTTGTGATAAATAACTTCAGTTGAGAGTTGTTGATGTAAACTTTACTTCAAAACCATTAAGGTCATTGGCTCCTAAGCATACCGCCCAAAACTCCTTAAAAGTTATGCAACCCCTAAGAGAGGACGGGGCGGTGACGTTATTCTATAACGGAACATTGTTCAACGCGTGATGGGCCACCGCCGGCATATTGTTCAACGCGTTATATTATAACGAAAACCCGATTTCGTGATGTATTCAACGCGTTATGGTTTATTTTTGTGAGGGTAATTATATTGTTGGTTGGGGGGAAATTGTTGGGTGTGGTGGTGAGTGATGACCACCCCGCCTAAAAAAGGTTGTGAGTGATGGAAAAATGGTTGATGACATGGCGGAACTTGATTGGTGCTTGTGAGTGATAGATTCTATCACTAGTGAACAACCCCGTCCCCCCTAAGGGAACATGGGGTAGAGACATTTTACCCCGTGACGGAAATAGTTCACACTGAAACAATCCTAAACACCACCGCCATCAAATACTTTCACGCGTCAATTATATAACGCGTTGAATGTATCACAAATATAGTTTAGGAGCTTGATGACGTGTTGTGAGTGATGGACATTTTCACTTAAAACCAACATCAGTGATGGAATAAAGCTCGATGACATGTCGGAACTTGATTGGAAGTTGTGAGTGAGTGATGGGTGATGGGTGATGATTGATGACCACCCCTACCCCCTAAGAATGCTTCTTAATAGACAACAATATTTGAGATCAAAGGTGGTTAGAGGAAGAAGAGCATGGGTTACCCAATGCACCCTATGAAGTATAACATTTCCAATTTGATTGAATTAACGATAATGGTTCAATAAGTTATGATTTCATTTCTTTTCCTGATCAGACACATGAGTGCTTTATTTTCTTTAAGAGTAAAATGCTAAAATGGTCATTGAATTTAAGCCATTTTTGTCACTTAAGTTCAAAAATGAAACTTTTTGTATCTAAGTCTATGAGGTTTCATTTTTGTTGCCATTTTCATCCAATTGACAAAATGAGTTAGAATTTTTTGTTAACATCTCCCCATTTTTTGTTGTCATTTTCCTCATTTAATTAGAATATATTATGGCATATAATGACGATTGTACCCTTCATTTAAATGAGGAAACCGACAAAAAGGCAAGTTGATACGAAAATTATCAAATGCATTTCAAATTGTGTCAAACAACAAACACAACTCTACTTACCTTAGTAAATATAAAAAATAATAGGTTTGCATGTTATGATCAGACGATGTATACAATGACATAGGTGTTTTTAGTCGATACATGTAATACAATATAAATGAATCTTATATCTCCATCTTATTTTGATACAATATTAATTCATTACACAACCAAATACATGTTTATCTTTGAGCTTTTGAACCATTGAATCTAATCCTCATCAACCTGTACATAAGAAGTCCAATATTTATACGCAGTATAAGCACTAAAAGCCACAAACGCCACAAAGCCAACATTCACCATCACTTGAGTAAACATTTTGGATCTCAAGACTTGACCAACTCTTGACTTGCTATCGGGAATGTCAGTTGTGTTGGCCTTATCATTTTGATCTTCTTGAGGTGACAACATCTTCGCATTTGTATTGGCCTTATCATTTTGATCCTCTTGAGGTGACGGTGTCACAACTACAGGATCTGAGACGGAAGGTTTCAAGGGTTTTTTGGGCAAAGTAATACGAAGGCGGCCTTGAGAGAATTTGGCATGAATATTACTTGAATCGTAATCTTTTGTAACGTTTATTTCTTTCACGAAACGACTTCTTTTTTTACCCTCTAGGGTATTCTCTCCCGTGATCTTCATTATCCCCGAACTGCTTATTTGGATTCTTAGTTGTTCTTTCTTAAAATCTGAATATATAATTGTTGATGTCAATAAAACAAGTTGTTTATATCATTTATTATGCCCATAACATATATTTTTTCTATCGTGTTTTACAAAATAAAGACAAAAATGCGAGTTTATACCTGGCAGATGGATCACGAGTATGTCTTGACCATCCTCCCGTTGCCATGTGCAAAGAGGGTCAAATTCGTCGTAGGAAAGTGAGGTTTGGGTGCCTCCAACTCTTGAGTCCATGACACTATAGAGAAGATCGAATCGATATAAAATAGAGAACGATTTAATCGATAGAAAATAGATAACGATTTAATCGATAGAAAATAGAAAATGATTTGAAAGATGATTGATTTCGATTCGAAGAACTGGTTTTATATAGTAGTAGTATGAATGGAAGGGTTATTCCTTCTCCAGTTATGTTGATTTCTTGGTTTTGCTTTTCATGGCCAAGACTTTGGCTTCAAAGATTCTTGTGAAAGCAAGGCATGCCTTGAAATAGAAATAAAATAAAAGTATATTTGAACATGCAAAAGAATAACTTTTAAGGTGTTCACATGTATTGATAGTTTCATCTTGTTTTAAATTCGACAATCTATATCGTGTTTTGTATAACACGTATTGATACTTTTTGTTTTTAACTACTTTTTTTGGGAAGGTTTATTTAATTTGAAATGAAGATCCTATCTATACTTCTATGTGCTTGGGAAAGTTTATTTAATTTGAAATGAAGATCTTGTCTATACTTCTATGTGTGACCAGTGTTTGACTAGCCAATTTGATAGAGACATCACCTAGATTGAGAAAATGCAATTAATTTAGAATTTGGTATAATAGAATAAAAGCAAGCGTTGTCATTCTAAAAAAAAATCTATATTTTGATTTAGAAAAACTTTTGTAGACAACAATGTAATTTAACTTCAAAACATTTAAGAAGATGCATAAACAAATTATCATTTACCATTTTGTCCCTCTTATGATATTAACATAACAATTTGTAAATATAATAATGATATAAATTCTACAAATATTATTTTTGTTTATAACATAATATTTAATATTTATTAGTTAGTTGAATTTGATATATCAATCTTAAATTTATTTTTCAATTTTCTTTTAATAATATGTATTGATTGAGTCAAGTTGAGCAGCATGTCACATCAGAACAAGTCAAAGAATTATTTTGGTCCGAGTCAAAACGAGTTCGTGTCAAAACAGTTCTTTGTCGGGCATCATGTCACGTCAGAACTCAGAACATGACATATAAAAAGAGTTATTTTAGTTCGAGTTATAATGGGTTCGGGTCAAAATAGTTCCAGGTCAGAATATGTCACATAATATTTAATATTTATTAATTAGTTGAATTTCCAAATATAACCTTTTTATTTTACTTTATAACATAATATTTTACATTATTAATTAGTTGAATTTAATATTTTGATTTTAAATTTCTTTTGATAATTACATATCGATCAGATCGGATAACATGTCACGTCGAAAGAGGTAACATAAAAATGGTTATTTTGGTTCGGGTCAAAACAATTTTGTGACAGAGCAGATCACATAATATTTAATATTTATTAATTAGTTGAATTTAATATTTTAATTTAAAATTTCTTTTATTCATTTTTCTTTTAATAATATGTTTGGTATTTAATAATATGTATTGGTCGGATCGAGCAACATGTCGTGTCAGAACAAGTCACATAAAAATGTTATTTTGGTTCGAGTCAAAATGGGTTTGTCATTAGTTAGTTGACTTCAATATTTTAATTTTAGAGTTCTTTTATTCATTGCCCTGTCAAAACAAGTCAATTAAAAAGGGTTATTTTGGTTTGAGGTAAGACGGTTTCGAGTTAAAACAATTTCGGGTTAGAACAAAACATGTAATATTTAATATTTCTGAGTTGAATTTAATATTTAACTAGTGGATTTCTCCCGCGTTACGCGGCAGGAACTCAGTTGATATCAGTTCGTTTTGTTTCCATACCAGCACTCGATATAACAACTGGAAGAGAACTATAAAAGTAAATTCATGATATGCCAAAAGGATGTCGACACTTACGATAAATTAATCGCAAATGAAAACGAATATCAATTCCGAGACTATCGATCGGTACAAATGTTGTTCAATCGAAGTCGGTTTCGTTCGTCACGTTACATGTATGGTGTCGATACCCGTATAGTTTACGATACAAAAAAATACATTTTTTAATACAACTTCCTTTTTAACAAAATTGTTTCCGACACTTGTATAGTACACGATAAAAAATGCGTTATTTTGAATATAACTCCATTTTCAATAAAATTCAAGAAAATTTATAATAAAATTATATACAACTACGCATTAAAAAGTTAACGAAGAAAAGATATTAATTAAAAGTCAAATTAAATCGTACGTAAACTAATATTTAGAAAAACCTAATTCAAACTCACTACTACCCTTTTTAAACCAAAAATCAAATTAAATTATTAAAAGTCAAATTAAATCGTACGTAAACTAATATTTAGAAAAACCTAATTCAAACTCACTACTACCCTTTTTAAACCAAAAATCAAATTAAATTATAAAAATAAAAAAAAATCAAAAAAGAAAAGCTCACTCAAAGCAGTTGTTTGATGATCTCTGTTTGAACAATTAATTTCGAGTAACTATGAATTTAAACTAAATAATAAAATATCAAAAAAAAAAAAAAACAACAAACCTAGCTACTTTTTATCATCACTTTATTTTCACATGTATAATTGAAAAATCTTTTTTATTTTTCTCTCAATAATACGTTTGGTATTTAATAATACGTATTTAATTTTCCTTTAATAATATGTTTGACATTTAATAATACGTATTAGTCGTGTTGGGCCGGGCAACATGTCTTGTCAGAACATGTCACTTAAAAGGGTTATTTTGATTTGAGTTAAAACGTCTTCAGATCAAAACAGTTTCGGGATAGAACAAATCACATAATATTTAATATTTATGAATTAGTTGAAATTAATATTTTAGTCTTAAATGTATTTTATCAATTTTCTTTTAATAATACGTATTGGTTAGGTAATTAACACATGCCAATCATGTCAAAAGCTAGGTTTTGACTCAAAACCTAGCAAACCCCGCAGCACCGCGTGGGCTCAGTTGCTAGTTTATTAAATATAAATTTATTAGATTATAATTTACTTGTATATTTTCATAAATCGACTGGACAGAAAGTGGACGCTTTGCCGATTCATTAGTCACATTATTCGAATCGGATTAAAGAACCAAATAACGTAATAAATAAAATAAAAAATTAAAACTGTATATATTTATGTACTCGATTGGGTTAACGCCCCGCATGTCACAACCCGACCGCGTAAAACAACAAACCGCGGCGGAAACGTCGGGGAGTGGAGCGACAAAATTTTTGTTTCACAACACATGGATCAAAAAGTTTCGTTTTATTGAATTATTAAATATTTACATTGTCTTAAAGTTAAAACAAACAAGTTCACATATCGACTATCATCGTTATTAAGTCACTAAGGTCTCGTCCGATCCTAAGTGAACTTGCATCCTACTCACAATCAACATCATTCAACACCACCTGAAACATATGTGAAAATAAAGTCAGCAAAGAAATGCCGGTGAGCACATAGGGTTTGTGAGAGTGTCAGATTCATGGCTCGTATACATATTGTGATAACTCGTACAACTACATGAGTTGATATTAGAAAACCTTGTTTTGAAAAGTGTTTAGTATTGTAAAATGAATAACCAACTCAAAACAAGTGGGTTATAATTTGGAAAACCTCGATGCCATGAATCTTAACCCAAAACATTTGTTTATGTAAACCAAATTGTAAATCGTTCTCGTAATAAAACTCGTATGGTTTATATCATTTAGTAAACATCGTTGCGTGTATCATTTGAAATCGTTCGTCCAAGTGAACTAAATAACGCCACAGAATGGAGTATGATAAAAGCACTTATATATAAGAAGTACCAGCGGCGTAACTACCATGCTTTTATCATGTTACACCCGTCCCGTTATCTAATCACATACCAAAAACCCATCGTTTAAATCTGTTGGATCGTTCTACGACCTTGAAAAGTCAGTCAAGGTAGTTCATCTTCACGTATAAAGGCGGAATCAGTATACGCAAAGTAACAACAGCTATTCTCTTTAATTTCTTCTCTTTTATTGCTTTCTGATTACAATTTGACAGAGTTTCGTTCCACAAGCAATGATCCAGGTCCGCTCCAACGTTCAACCTATCAACCTATTTATAGTGTGGTGTGGTCCGCTTATAAGGACTTGACATAAAAACGGACCTATCATCATAGGTTCATATATACGGACCTATCTAACATACAAGCGGACCTACTATGACATACAAGCGGACCTACTAAAACATGTTCATAAAAGCGAACCTATCAACATAAAACCTAATTTTGACATTCTAGCTCCTATGTTGACCTATCTTAACCTAAGACTTAATGCAGACGAAGTCAACAGACATTCCATGCACCAACAGACTCCCCCTTGGATGTTGACGAAGTCTTCAGTTCCTGAGTCTTCAGTCTTGGTCTTTTCTCCAACTCTCTGTCTTCACATCATAAGCATTCTTCACAGGTTTAGAATCACAACCTGATTCTAACTTCCATCTTCCCTTTGACTGTTGATCCAGACTCCCCCTTTCACAGACTCCCCCTCTCAATATGCTAGAATCTAAGGTATCTGGTTCAAGCTTTAACATTTAGCTTCCGTGGGAATGATGAAATCCAAAACTTGTTACCCTGCACATCCTCTACAACAAAATAAGTTTCACAAATTATAACAGTTGAATTTAAGAAACTTACTAGTAGACATCATATATTCAACAAACATACTAGTTACATCAAGTTCAAATGAATGACCTTGATTAACTAACCACACAATCTTTCAAAACATTTTTATATAACATTCAAAGTTTTCAATATATTCTCCCAACCCTCTAGTTCATCAAGTTTAGCACTTGGAATTTTGAATATCAGCTCTTCAACATCAGTTGTCAAAAATCTTTTTGAATTTTTGAGTTTAAAGAAATGCAGTAAACAAATATATACAAACAATATTTTTGTGAGTTTGTGTAAGAGGATCATATCAGTTTATGAGACAAAACACTAGCACCGTTAAGCTTTAATCATTTTAAGTTCTAAACGATTCACTTTGATTGTCAGTATACTGATCCACTTAAATTTTCACACACATTTCAACTGCTTCGAGATATGAGTTTAATGTCTTAGATACTTAGACTTAATCGCGTGTCCCACCTCAGAATATACTCCCGTATCCAGATCCCAATATTCAGTCTTACAGGCAATTATAACACAAATGATATCTGTAAGGGGTTAATAATTTATGAAGAATCATGAGAGCTCAGGTCAGAACTACCGTTTAGCAAAGAGATCATGACTCAACTTGTGAGTGTGTCCCCTTTAGAGGATCTTTTTTACAACAGCATTGCTAAGCAATTTTATTGTCTTATCATTGATGCTGAGGGTGATGCTGTGTTTCAAGCATTTGCGGAAAGTATTATTCGAGGACTAGGTCAGAACTACCGTTCAGCAGAAGTCCCGGAATAATACCCCAGATATCACTGAGTATAAAAACCTAGTATATCAGATTATGAGACCTTTCAAACAAGATTTCGGGGGTTACCCATATATCCGAGAGATGTTACCCACGATATAAGCAAGTTTGAATTTAGGTTTATATCTCGTCACAATCTACTAAATGTGCAAAAACCTACTGACACATCATCCGTGAGACCGTTTATTACATTTGACATTTCATATCTTTAGCATGCTGTGATCGTCTACTGATGTACTATCATTTCCTCTTTTATACACCAAAACTCATTTTTTTCTTTTTCAATGTTTTTGACATTTTCAAATTTTCTAATTTTTTTAAAAATTTTTCTCCCCCTAAAATCAAAATATGTTTCAATTTTGATTTTCAAAAGAAAATTTGAAAACAAACTTTACAAATAAAGTGACAAACTGATATCAAATCACTTCAATTCGCCATTCTCCTGGCATAAACAATCAGAACTCCCCCTGTTAACAAACTATTTTCCCATTATGATTTCAAAACACTTAAGTTTGTTTTAATCAAATGGTTTTTCCGGAAAATTAGTTTTGTTGAATTAACAAACCACTTGTTGGTTAGGGGATTACTTCATCACTTTGTTCTCTTTTAACCATTTTGAAAGATTTAACAGTTCAAGATTCTATCAACACAAACACTTGTAGGAAATCAAGTACAACTTAATGTCCCTGATTTACCACATGTAAGACGAAAAATCACCAGAGTGAAATTTCTCAAGAAATGTGCCGATTCATGTTCCACGCTTACCAACCTGGGAACTCCGGCAAGTCAGATTTTTCTATTTGAAAAGTTTCACCCAAGCCTGACTGTCCTTGGGTGATTTAGAATTCTTGTTCAACAATGGTGGAAAATTTGCATCATCCATTGTTAAACCTGAATTCTCAGATTTAACCTCAACAACAGGCTCTTCTGGCTTTGACGAACCAGAATCATTGCCTGCACATGGCTTATCTGACTTTGACGTGTCAGATTCATTGCCTGATGGTGGCTTGTCTGACTTTGACACATCAGATTCATCGCCGACCATTTTCTTCTTCTTCTTTTCTTCTTTTGTCCTCAGATTTGTATCCGATGAATTCGTCTTGCTTGAATTTGCAATCGAGTTAGTTGATTCATCAGAACTCTTATTCAATCTGTCCGGTGAACCCGAAGACAAAATTTTCTCGAGATACTCTCTCGCCTTCTTCCTTTTCTTTCGCAGTCTGTCTTTCTGCCCCTGTGAAAGTTTAACTTTCTTTTCTTGAATTGTCTGATCCTGAACTTTAGGTTTTAGAACCTTCTGTTCATGGGGCTTGACGTTGACTGGCTTCTTTGCCATTCTTTGAGATTCAACCCTCGATCTTCCCATTGATCTCCTTGAGCAATCTCTGGCAATATGGCCTCTGATATGACAATTATAACATCTTCTTGTTTCATAATTCCAATTCTGGCAGTTAACAGCAATGTGTCCTTTCACACCACAGGTGTAGTACACTCTGTTATTGTACCATCCTCTTCTATCAGTCCAAACCTTCAGATCATAACATTGTTTGGCTTGGTTATAGTCATTTCTCCTTTTCAATGCTGGATTTGGCTTTTGAGCACTGTGGTCAAACCTGCACCACTTATTACCAACATTTTGTGAGTTTTCATTTTTAAATTTTTGTGATTTTTGATAATGATTGGATGACTTGTCTGATGAGCTTTTATTTTCATTTTTAGGATTTTTCAAATTTTTAACTTTTTGTTTCTGTTCTACACTCTTCTTAACAGGTTTTTGTTTAGAACATTCACCTGTTTCAGTAGATTGCAAAACAGTATTTTTAATTTTTTCTTGTAAATCTAAAAATATTTTTCTTTTCTTTTCTTTTTCATCATCAGATATTTCATCACAATCTTCAATTTTGACTTTGTCAAAATTTGTGACATTGTCACTTATTGGAACTGAATTGATCGGTTTTGGACACATATATGGTGCCGAAGTCACAAAACCTTTCAATTTCACTTCAAGCTCTTTGATTTTAATCCGAGCTTTTTCAGCTTCTTTTTCAAGCTGAATGATTTTAGCAAGATGAGAATTGATTTCAATTTGTTTTTCAAGATTATCTTTACCAAAAATATCTCTCTCATCTTCTAAAATCTTGATTTGATTTTGAAAATCTTTTTCTATTTCTTTAAAATTTTTGTTTTCTAATGACAAACTCTCAACATTCTTCAAAAGTTTGTCATTTTCAGATCTCAGTTTTTCACAATTCAAGCGCAACTCCAGAATCTGTTCATTATCAGCTTTCTTCTCGTCTTTCAAAGCTTTGTTTTTCAATGTCAAACTCTCCACATCCTTCAAGAGTTTCACATTGTCTGCTTCTGATTTTTCGCATTTCGAGCACACAATTTTAGAACTTGAAGATCCATTCTTCTTGGATTCTTTTTTCTCGGAAATTCCTTCTTCAAGAACTTGCTGTTTTTCTGTAACAGCTTCTTTCACTTTCTCAGTTTTTATTGCTTCCACTTTGATTTCCTCTAAAGCTTTCTTCTTCAAATCTTCAACCATCTTTTTCAATTCTTCTTCTTTTCGCTTCTTCATTTCTACCACCTTCGGTAGACTTGCTTCACAAACCTCTCTTATCTTCTTCTCCAAATCAGGCAGATATGTTTTATCAGATAACCTTCGTGTGTTGAAAGTAGCTTGCCTTGGAATCAAATTTGTTACCGCTTTGAAATCCACTTTTGATGGGTCAACAACTGGATTACCCCGTGGATCCATGTAACATTCCAACTCTTCATTCCATCTTTTTGCTCTCTGGGCTTCTTTAAATGGTTCGTTTAATTTTCCAATTTCCCATCTTGCATAATCTGCTTTCCAATATCTATCAGGATCAACCTCACTGCTTGACATCTTCAAACACCTAAGAACAATCAAACAAACTCAATCAGTTTAAATGGACAGAATATGTAAAAGTGTGTATTTTTGAAATCAATCTAAGACTCGTTGTCGAAGACTTACGGACTTGTTTCAATATATTCCTGTATAATTACTGAATGAATAGACCAAAACAAATGGACCACGAGATATGAGTTTAGAATGAGCTGTTTTGATACACTTTTGAACTTCGAATATTTTGGGCCGAGAATGTGTTCACGTGGGCTGCACTAATTTCCAATTCAACTTGAATTTAATTTGACTTCAAAATCCACTAACTCGACAACAAATGGGCCGAACACAACTTAATCTAATTGGACCTCCATTTACACTATGCCGACAACTTTAACATCATATGCAAACATGTCCCGATAATAAACTTCTGAACCGACAATTTTGATAACTACTCAATTCCCATTAGACCACTTCACTTGAAACATTTTAACCTCACTAGAACCACGTGATAGATCAGAGAATCAATTAACTTGATTGGACCAAAGCAAAAGACTTATCACATGCAACTTTGATTCTATAAATTTTCGACAACTAATAAGTTTCATATGCAAACAGACAACCTCGATCACATGCAACTGACACAAGACACTATAGTTCTTTTCCAATTATCAACAGCCTGACATCCTTGATAAATGTTTCACAAAATACAAAGCACTTTCAAACGGTAGTCAAGCTTCAAACGGTCACATGCAAACCGCTGATGTTCAGATAAGCGGATCTACTGATGACCAAATAAGCGGACCTACTGAACTTTGTCACTAAAAGCGGACCAGATTATGTCTGTAAAAGCGGATCTACAATGTCCGTAAAAGCGGATCTAAATGTTGTACTGATAAGCGGACCACAAAAATGGATCTCAAGTAACTGTCACTACAAGCGGATCTCTAGAAACGGACCTACCAGATTGTCCGGATAAGCGGACCTAACAAGTAATTTCAAACTGACCAGATGTGATTTACAAACGGACCTATCAATGTCCGTAAAAACGGATCTCACAAATTACCCAATTTTAACCATTTTTAAGCCAAGTTTTAATCTGAATCTTTCTAGGGTTTGTTAATTGTATGTTACGTACAATATACTCAAAAATCAGACAGTTTCAACCATAGGAACTATCTCAAATCGAAAAAATATGAAAGAAAGAGAGTAGAAATCAGAGAATTCGATAGAATCAAGCTGTAGTAGTACGAACTCCTCGTCCTGAGCTCTGATACCACTTGTTGGATCGTTCTACGACCTTGAAAAGTCAGTCAAGGTAGTTCATCTTCACGTATAAAGGCGGAATCAGTATACGCAAAGTAACAACAGCTATTCTCTTTAATTTCTTCTCTTTTATTGCTTTCTGATTACAATTTGACAGAGTTTCGTTCCACAAGCAATGATCCAGGCCCGCTCCAACGTTCAACCTATCAACCTATTTATAGTGTGGTGTGGTCCGCTTATAAGGACTTGACATAAAAACGGACCTATCATCATAGGTTCATATATACGGACCTATCTGACATACAAGCGGACCTACTATGACATACAAGCGGACCTACTAAAACATGTTCATAAAAGCGAACCTATCAACATAAAACCTAATTTTGACATTCTAGCTCCTATGTTGACCTATCTTAACCTAAGACTTAATGCAGACGAAGTCAACAGACATTCCATGCACCAACAAAATCGTTTAACTCGTTCGTGTTATTGACCATCGTTCATTTGTTTAAATCGTTCAAATCGTTCCAAATCGTTCAAGTCGTTCCAAATCGTTCAAGTCGTTCAAATCATTATAATCGTTCAAATCGTTCATAATCGTTCATAATCGTTCATGTTTTAATTGTGAAAACTAACTTTTGGTTGTCTCGCGGAATACATTCAAACCTTCGTAACTCGTCCATCGTTCAACTCGTATTAACAAACCATCAAAGGGTAAGTTAACAATCATCAGGTTCAGTCGTTACCCACATAACCATGGCGACAGTCCGATAACGGGATTTGTCAGATCCTATGGTACCATAACCTATTACTGGTCGGCTTGATCATTGTTAATGAATGTCATTCGTTATGTAAATACGTCCCAACAAGTTCATTCACATTATCGAAATCGTTATGTTTAATATAAACCATAGTATTCGTTTTTGAAATCATCGAAATCGTTTAACACATATGAATCACCCCAAAATAATTGAAAGCAGTAAAATAGGGGAACTATGTACTCACATTGAATTGCAAAGTATCCTCGATTAAATGAACTTAACAAAGCTCGGGCAAACCAAGGAAATCAAGTGGCACCTAGTAATCAGATCGCTATGTTAATAAATCGATACCTAAATCAGAAGATCGGGTAGAATGAGGTCTCGTAAACCAAATGAGTATTGGAACTCATGTGATATGGTTTAACAAAGCCTACATCCTAAATCGGAACCTATCCTAAGTGCTTACGACCCATTACGACCCATTAAGGTAGTCTACGCTACTTTAACGCGTCGTTCGCGCGAATGCGCGTTCGAGACGCCTAACTAGTCCTATGACAAGTATTATATGCCCTAACATGTTTAAATATGTTGCATAATCAGTTTAAATGACAAAAATTAAGTTACATATGCTTAAAATCAAATTATGCATGAAAAGGGCATTTTAGTCATTTTCCTAAGGCATATAAACTACCTATCATACAACTAATTAAACTAAGTGACCATAAGGTATAACCTCGAAAGGTTATTCCCTATACAACTATGGTCACAATACATATTTGGTCGGATCCTAATGATCGACCAATTGGGTCGGGTTCGAAAGTCTAAGCGGTTGTCAAGACCGCTTGACTTACGACCCTATACAAGCACTAGACTAAAAGTGACGAGTTAAACATGTTAAAACATGTTTAACTAAGTTAGAAAACAGGTTTGATATCAAAACAAAGTGTTTTGATACCCGAAAATAGTTTCGTCGCAAAATGCGCATAATCGGCATTTTGACCGAAACTTTGACTCGTCACTTCGACTAATCAACGTGGTAATCAGTAGATATAGTTACAAGGGACTATAACCATCGTGATTACGCTCACGTTGCAAAGTTCAACCGAACTTTGACTTTACCAATTCATGGTCAAAGCAGAAAGTCAAACACTGTTTGACTTTCATGCTTGAAAAGCATAAACAAGCATGAAAGAAGCTTACAAAGGGTCCAAGCTTGAAGATAGAACAAAAACAACTTAGGTATGAAGCTTTCAACTAGTGAGAGCTTCAACTTAGAGCAGATTTGATCAATATGAGCAAGGAACAATGAGAAAACCCAAGCTATTTATAGAAAGATTGGATCAATAAGATCATTCCTTGTGTTATGAGGCTTAATCTTGGCCATACACTTGTTAATCCATGATTGGGCAACTTGTATAACACACAAACCAGCTCATGGTATTCAAAAACCAAAGATTAAAACCATGATTCAGCTGATGTTTGCTGAAAACTGGTTATTCTGGAAACTGTCTCTGTCGCGTGGTGCGCCAGGAACTACCTGGGCTGGCGCGTGGCAGGTCAGTTCAAAGTTTCCTGTTTTGGCATAAATGGTCCCTGCATGCTTAAAACTTGTTTTTCGACGCGTTTAAGCCCCGTTAACCCCATTTCAAGGCTCTAAAATGAAGTTAAAGCTTAGGGAACATGAAATATGCTTGAAAACATCTCGGATGTCGGTTCGTTTGGTCGTACGGTCATTCGGTTAATTACGACGAAAACTCGAACGGACGCGAAAACGATCCAAATTGCGCGACGAATAGTATTTTTGCATTCCACTCACTAAAATAAAATATTTTAATGATTAAAAACTTTTGGATGTCCGGATATGTTCAGAACGTAAGATATGCGCGTAAATGCAAACTTATGCACTTTTTGACGCTTTAAGTCCCTGTTGATCAAATAAGTTTATTTTCGCATACCGAACCCCTCAAAGACTATTTCTAAGCTATGTAAAGGATATTTAGGGTATGTTTAGCTTATGATCATGTTCCGAGATGTTCGTTTCTATATGAATCGGCATACTTTCGCAGTTTGTCACAATTAGTCACTAAGATCGAATAAACTTGTTTTTGGCAAACCAAACCCTCCAAAACTTATTTCTAAGTTATGTAAAGGTTATTTAAGGTATGTTAAGCCTATGTCACTGTTCTGGAGTGTTTGTCGCATTAAACTGATTACGTTTACGCATCAGTTTGCGTATAACTTTCCAGAAAGCGATTTAAAGCTTGAAATCGAACTAGAATCAAAACGAAAAATCGTCAAACATAAATACACAAATATTAACACCAAAACACTTCGTTTTATTGATAATTGATATTGTTTTACATCGTTCATTGTTTACAGAGCACAATTGTCACAGTCTCCCCTACTTTAGGAAATTTCGTCCCAAATTTTTAACTAGAGGAAACTTGTGAAAACAAATGTGGATATTTCGCTTTCATTTGGTCCTCACGCTCCCAAGTAAACTCCGGCCCATGTTTGGACTGCCAGCGAACCTTGACTAATCATATTCGTTTGTTCTTCAATTGCTTGACTTCACGGTCCATTATCTCCACATGTTTATCGACAAAGTGCATCGTATCATCAACTTGAATTTCGTCGAGTGGGATATGAAGATCAGTATCGGCTAAACACTTTCGTAAATTGGACACGTGGAATGTTGGGTGAATATTCCCAATCTCAGGAGGTAGCTCAAGTCGATAGGCAACCTTTCCGATTCTTTCAACAATCTTAAATGGTCCAACATATCGTGGTGCAAGTTTTCCTTTCTTTCCAAATCTCACCACTCCCTTCCAAGGGGGCACCTTGAGTAGGACATGATCTCCGATTTGAAATTCCAAGGGCTTGCGTCGCATATCTGCATAATTCTTTTGACGGCTTCTAGCTGTCAGAAGATTATCGCAAATTTTCTTGATTTTATCTGTCGTTTCCGGAATGAGCTCAGGTCCAGTAAGCTGAGCTTCACCTATCTCATTCCAACAGACAGATGAACGACATTTTCGACCGTATAAAGCTTCAAACGGTGCCATATTGATGCTAGCATGATAACTGTTGTTGTAAGAGAACTCGATCAACGGTAGATGAGAATCCCAATTACCTCCAAAGTCTATCACACGTACTCTAAGCATATCCTCCAATGTTTGTATCGTCCTCTCGGATTGTCCATCTATTTGGGGATGATAAGCAATGCTCAGATTTAGTTGAGTTCCCATAGCAGATTGCATGGTCTTCCAAAAGTGAGATGAAAATCGAGCATCACGATCAGATATGATATCCAAAGGAACACCATATCGAGACACAATCTCGTCAACATAAATCTTGGCAAGTTTATCAGCAGATAGATCCTCGCGAATCGGTATAAAGTGTACTGATTTCGTTAATCGATCAATGACTACCTAAATAGCATCGTGACCTCTAGATGTGCGCGGTAACTTAGTGATGAGATCCATTGCAATGTTCTCCCACTTCCATACCGGTATCTCTGGTTGTACAAGCAAACCAGATGGTCATTGATGTTCAGCCTTGACTTTGAGACAAGTTAAGCATTTCGATACATACAAAGCAACATCCTTTTTCATTCCAGGCCACCAGTACTGAGTACGAAGATCCTTGTACATTTTGTCAGCACCAGGATGGATAGAATATCGAGACTTGTGAGATTCGTCCATCAATAAAGTGTGAAGATTGTCTTGTTTCGGAATCCACAACCGATTCTTAAAATAGAGTAAACCATCGTCTTTCAGTTCGAGTTTGAGCTCTAGCTGACGTGGTAATTCCTTACCCATCAAGTCTTGTGTAACATAAGTATGTTGAGCTTGAGAGACACGTGATTGGATATCAGATAGAGTGCGAACAAAATGAAGCTTGGCTCGTTCCTTTCGACTTAGCGCATCGGCTACAACATTCGCCTTACCAGGATGGTAGCGAATCTCGCAGTCGTAATCGTTCAAGAGTTCAACCCAACGTCGTTGTCTCATGTTCAACTCCTTCTGATTGAAAATGTGCTGGAGACTTTTGTGGTCTGTAAAAACCACACATTTCGTGCCATAGAGATAGTGTCTCCAGATTTTAAGTGCAAAAACCACAGCACCCAACTCAAGATCATGAGTGGTGTAGTTCTTTTCGTGAATTTTCAATTGTCTCGACGCATATGTTATAACTTTACCTCGTTGCATGAGAACACAACCAAGGCCTAGATTCGACGCGTCACAAGAGACAACAAAATCATCGTTTCCATCAGGCAAAGATAAGACAGGAACATCACGGAGTTTTTGTTTCAGCGTTTGGAAAGCTTCCTCTTGTTTGGGTGTAGGATCGTTTTCAGACCCGAACGAGTCGTTCAGAAGAGTTTTTGCTCAGTACGAAAGGCGGAAACAGACGTACTGAGGTCAATTCAGCTAGAATATCACTTTAAACTGTCGTATTATTGATTTCACAATGATTTACAGCGAGACGACACTTCGGCAGCACTTCATTGCACAAACCGGAATAGTTCCAAATAATTTCGCTTGAACACATATATATAGTGTTCTGATTTCGCTTGAAAGTGACAAAGTGTCAGTTCAAGCGAAATTAGCAATGTTGATTTCGCTTGAAACTGCACATGTTTCTTTCAAGAGAAATTACTTCATTCAAGCGAAATTACCTTAAATCTCGAACTACGTGCCCTGATCTACCATTCTTAGTACAAGACTCGATACAAGACGAAGTCGACAGACGCATGCACTAACATACTCCCCCTCGAATGTTGACGAGTCTGAAGTATCGAGTCTTCGCATCTTCAATCTTTATCAGTCTTCGGGCTTCTCTTTTGAAATATCTTTCACTGTAAGCAACCTCAAATCTTTTCTCTTCTCTTTATCAGCAAATCTCCCTCGAATGTTGATCTAATCTTCAATTTCAGAATCACAATCTGGCTCTTTAATCTTCTAATTCTCTTGATCAGATCTCTTGATTCCTTAAGTTCATCAGTATCAGTAGTTCTAAAATCGTATCCTGGCTCAAATCCTGCCCAGGATCGAAATCTTGCTTACCTGCACAATCTCTACCCAAAAATAAATTTCACAAATTTAAAATTTGACAAAGTTACACTCTGCTAATCACTTGTAAATATAAGTCTCAAAATGATTTAGCATTTGTAAATTCTGATGAACCACTTGCAGGAATATCAATTTTTCTTTTTAAAAACTTTTCTTTTAAACACAGATTCCCCCTCACAAAATGCTCATCATGTTTAGCACTCAGAATTTTGAAAATCAGCTCTCCAACATCAGTTGTCGAAAATCTTTTTGGATTTTTCAAAATTTATGCTAAAACACTTGTAGGAACAAAAATAAAATGTAGAAAAGAAATATTTACAAACCATATTTTTGTGAGTTTGTGTAAGAGGATCATATTAGTTTTTGACAAATCACCAGCACCGTTGAGCTTTCAGACACTTTAAGTTTTAAACAATTCACATAGATTGACGATATCGTAGCCCTTTTAAACTCAATCTAAAAACTTTCGAAATGCTTACTGATACGTTAGGGTATATTAACTTTGCACTAAAATCTTATGGACCCCACGATCTCAGCATATCCCCTCATCATGCAATACACTAACTCAAGTAATGCCTTTAAACTTTCATCAACTGTGATATGTGCGAAAACAACTCAGAATGTTTAAACATTAACAATCAGGTCGATCTTTCGATACGCAGAGAAAGTCCAATGTTTAAACAAAATAAGAAATAAAAACAAGTTGAAAATGTTTAGGCTTTAACCACCAGTTCGATACTCTCGTATACGCAGAGGTGATCCAAAGCTTAAATGAAACACCAAAAAAAATAACGCATAACGTTTAGGCAATAACATCCAGTTCGATACTCACGTATACGCAGAGGATGTCCAATGCTTAAACAAAATAAAGAAATAAAACAAGTTTAATTCTTTGCAAAAGAAATACACAATCACAGTGTCATTTTCAGCAAAGTTGTGAAAGCTCACAAACTTAACCAGTTTTTATGCTTTTTGGCATTCAGCGATTACTGAGCAGGTATACAATCAAGAAGGACAAAACTAAGTACTATGCTTTCAATCATGTTTCCCACTAGAACTAGGCTTTTTCATTTAAGTTTGTATCGTTATCGCAAATCTACTAGTCTAGCTGAGCCTATCATCACATCTTTAGTGAGACCGTTTATCACATTTTACTTTCCAATTCTTTAGCGTGCTGTGATAGTCCACTGATGTACTATCATTTCCTCTTTTATACAACAAAACTCATTTTTTATTTTATCATGTTTTTGTTTTTTTCAAATTTTAAAATGTTTTTGGATTTTCTGAAATTTTTCTTACCCCCCTAAAATTCAAACACATTTTAAAGAAATTTGAAAACAAACTATACAAGTAAATTGACAACTGATATCGAATCACTTCAATTCGCCATCCGCTTGGCATAAACAATCAGAACTCCCCTCACAACAAAATATTTTCCCATTATGATTTCAAAACACTTAAGTTTGTTTTAATCAAATGGTTTTTCCGGAAAAATTTTGTTGATTTTACAAAAACCTCTTGTAGGTTAGGGAATCCCATCATATTGTCCATTTTTAACCACTTGAATATTTAACATTTCCCGATTTTTATCAACAAAAACACTTGTAGAGAATCAAGTACAACTTAATGTATCTGATTTACCACTTGTAAGTCTCAAAAACAATATCCACTTGTAGGTTAAGTCATTTAAATCTGATACAAAGAATGATGCCGATAGCTGCTCCACACTTACCAACCTGGAAGCTCCGGCAAGTCAGGTGTTTAATCAAAGAATATATCCACCCAAGCCTGACCAGCCTTGGGTGTTACCGAGTTACCAACACTCGGTTTCTTACCTACCATCTTCTTCTCATAGAATTCTTTAACCCCTTTGACTTTTCTGTCAACCATTTTACCAAAGATGTGTTTCATTTTGGGATTAAAAACTTTTTCAACATCAAAATCTTTCTTTTCTGAGAAAAATTGATTTGAAATTTCGATTTTTCCAACTTTTTGTTTAAAATTTTCAGCCTTCAATGGTGGAAAGTTGACATCATCTATTGGAGGAACTGAATTCTCTCCTTTAACCCCAATTTGTGGCTCATCTGACTTTGTGGAATCAGATTAATCGCCAGAAGATAGCTCCTCTGATTTTAACCTATCAGAATCATCGTTAGTACTATCATCGGACTTCTTAACAACCCATTTCTGGTTGTCAAGATTTCCTCTTCTCTTATAAAACCTGTTTGAACATTCACCAATTTCAAATTTTGAATTTTTGAAAAGTTTTGTTCTCTCAATTGGTGGTTCAAACACAACCTCTTTCTCTTTTAGTTTAGAAACTTCCTGTTTGGTTTGAATTGCTTGTGAACATTTCACAGCTAGATGTCCAATTCTACCACATTTAAAACAGGTTCGAGTTTCCTTCTTCTGATCAACATTCTTCATCTCTTCTTGCTTCTTCACAAGGAACTCTTTGTTAGATTGCTTCCAGAATGGGCTGTTTTGTTCTTCCTCAGCACTACCTCCTGAAACAAATACCATTTTTGATTTAAAATCTCTAACATATTTTTCATTTTTATAATTTTCTGGTGGAATAAAACCAAGTCCTTTCTTTTTGAAATTACCGTTATGGTTTGGTTTCTTTCGATAACCAGAACCAGAACTGTAACCCTTTTTCTTGTTTAAACGTTGTTGTATTCTTGAGGTGTAAGGATTAGGTTTTTCAGAAGAATTTTCATCTTTTATTTCAGAAATATTAATTTCTGTTAGTTTGAAAACCTTTTTAATCATTTCAGTTTTAACACCTCTTATTGGAAATTCCTCATCAAAATATAATTTGTCAGAATCATTCAAAGTATAAGCCACTTTAAATGTTTCATCATTCAAATTAGATTTTGATAACAAGAATTCTTTATTGTAAACCCTTTTGTCCTGTTTGATAGTATGACTCGGAGTGCTGGACTCAGACTTTGACTCTGACATAGACTCCGACTTTGACTCCTCAGTTTCATCGTTATCTAACACATGATCCACTACTTTCTTCATCAATTGAGATTGTTGATCAGTGTCAGACGATGTAAACGTTACATCAATATTTTCTGGCAAGTTAACTGAAGACTCCGACTCCCACTGTAAATTTGTTGCCTTTTCGACTCTTTCTGAATTTGGATTTCTCGGAGAATATCCATTTTCAAGCGGGGGTGGACACTTGTTGTAACTAGCACCTTGTTTCTTACCAGATGTCTTTTCTTTAGTATCCTTCTTCTTTTCTTTCTTCTTTTCAAGAGTCTTTTCTTCAGATACCTTTTGTTCTTCAGTTACTTCATCATCCTCAAATGCCTTCATGCCTTCAACAGTTGGATAAATCCTGTCAATGACATAAGAAGTACATGAGTAACTTTTTAACAAACGATTTACTCTTTCTGTCTCAATCCTTTGTGTCTCCAGTTTTTGTTCAAGCACAGCACACTTCTCAATATAGTTGTTCACCACTTTCTGCTTTATCATGAAAGCTCCTTGAAGTGTCTTCATTGCTGTTGCTTGTTCTTCACTTGATTGATTGTACTGAGTCATTGCTTTGTTCAGAACATCGTATGATTCCTTCAACCTGTTTATGTTATTAATCAATTCTGTTCTTCTTTTTCATAATCTCACAATTTTCACAAATCACTGGAATATTTTTAGCGTTAGCTTCTGCATCAACTTTGAACTTTGGAGTATCTATCACCTTTTTCCTTATCACTGGTACTTCTTCATCATCACTGCTAACTGGTGTTTTGACCTTTTTCATTTTCTTTTTAGCTTTTTCATCTTCACTATCACTTTCTGCCATCATTTTCAAATGAGCTGCCATTCTTCTTGCATAATACTCTCTATCATCATCTCTATCTTCTTCAATACGAGCAACAAAGGCTTTTTGATGTGAAGTTTTGTTTGGATCATAATCATCCCAACTAAAACCTTCCCAGTTAAATCCTTATGGTAATTTTTCATCATCTTGGTTTATCAAGCATGCTTTATTATCAGCTGAGATATATTTGTCCCAACTGAAACCTTCCGTTGGCTTTTTGTCATCCTGATTCACCATACAAGCTCTCTTTGAAGACTCCTCGATTACTTTTCTACCATGAGCCACTTGTGGTTCTTGTTGTTGTTGAGCGACTTGATGATAGATGGCCTTTTGGTAGTAATCATTGTTGTTAAACGGATTTTGAGCTCCACTTGCTTCGCGATTAGTGCACTCCCTCTTGAAGTGTCATTTTTCCCTGCAACGAAAACAAGTGACTTTAGATTTATCAAAACCTAAATTAGAAACACCTGCATCACGTAAATCATCTCTTCCTGTGATCTGCTTAAATTTCTCAGCTCGTCTCAACACACTTGCCAAACACCACTTTATGTCCATCAATTCCATCTCTTCAGCATCAATCTGATCATAATCCTCTTTAGTAAGCATTGGATTCCCGATCCGACCTGCAACAAAACTTCCATACGACTCCAACACAGTTCCCAACAAAGACATATGGCTTTTTGCAACTTCTTCTAAATAATCCTCATCATTTTCCAGATTCAGTACAATGTTGCATTGTAACTTTTTGCCCTTCTTCGTTGTTGAAATATTTGGATCAAATGATGGATATGATGAAAAACTTGTGTTACTGTTTGATCCTTTAGAAGAACTTCCAGATGAACTCTTTGCATTGAAAGCAGTTTCAACCTTTGGTGACATGTTGGTGGATTTATCATTCAACCCTGCTTTGTAATAAAGCCCTGTCTTGTTCACCGTCGAAGTCTTTCATTCTTGAAATCTTTCTCTGTTCCATTTCCTGAGCCTCAATCTTTTCAATGAACTTGCTCAGTGTCAAACTGCTAAACCCTTTCTTGTTCCTTAGCATCATGAGATATGTACCCCAAGTCTCATATGGCAATGCATCAACTAATTTTTCGATCAACTCTTCATTATCTTTGTCGATGTTCAATCTCTTCATGTTGGTTAACAAATTGCAGTATCTTTCAATGATTTGCTTTGTGCTTTCATTTTTCAACCCACGAAACAGATCAAACTCTTTCTTTAGAAGTGACTTTTTGTTTTTAACCATTTCTTGACTTCCAACAAACTTTGATCTTAAAGCTTTCCATATTGAATAAGAAGTTCCATTGTGTTGCAATAAGACCAATATATCTTCTTTCACAGCTTGTTGTAGTAACTTAACATCATTTTTTCATCTTTGTATTTCTTTCTATTTTCAGCACTCAGATCTTTAATAGCAATAATCTCCTCATCATCAGTCATCGGTCTAACATATTTCGTCTCAACACATTCCCAAGCATCTAAGTAGTTAGCTTGTACCCAGTTCTCAAAACGTCCTTCCCAACCCTTATACTCCTCGATGTTCATGAGCTTAGGCGGTTTTTGCATAGTCCCCGTTTCATTTTCCAACATCGTGTTCTGTGCAATAGTAATCGGTGTAACCGGGGTAGCGAATGCGTTGTAAAATTCCTCTTCCATGATTCGGTTTTCAATAATTTGTCAAACAGTGTTTTCAAGCGGAATCACAATCTCAAGCGGAATAATTTTCAAACGAAATCCCTGAAGCGAAATCAGACTTCTTTCAAGCGAAATCTCCTTTGAAGCGAAATAACTTTCAAACGGAATACCTAATTTCGCTTGAATTAACTCCTTTTCAAACGGAATAAAGACTTTGAAGCGGAATAAGCAACTTTCAAGCGGAATCAACAGAACTTTCCAAGCGGAATACTGTTTTCAAGCGAAATCAACCCAATTACTCAAGCGAAATACCGGTTTCAAGTGGAATTAAACTCTAATTCCGTTTGAAATGCTGCTGATGTCATCATTCTCTCGCTGATTTTGAAGCGGAATTAGAAATTTTATCAGTTTTAGATTGATTTTAAGTCCGAAACTCTCAAGGCTTTGTTAAAAGAGTATTGCGCACATTCTGTGAGAATTTAAGCTGATTTTAACCGTGAAAAAAATTTAATTTTGAAAAAGAAGGTGTAGAAATCAGAATTTTCAACTGAATTGTTAAGAACTCTTCTTCCTGTGCTCTGATACCATTTGTAGGATCGTTTTCAGACCCGAACGAGTCGTTCAGAAGAGTTTTTGCTCAGTACGAAAGGCGGAAACAGACGTACTGAGGTCAATTCAGCTAGAATATCACTTTAAACTGTCGTATTATTGATTTTCACAATGATTTACAGCGAGACGACACTTCGGCAGCACTTCGTTGCACAAACCGGAATAGTTCCAAATAATTTCGCTTAAACACATATATACAGTGTTCTGATTTCGCTTGAAAGTGACAAATTGTCAGTTCAAGCGAAATTAGCAATGTTGATTTCGCTTGAAACTGCACATGTTTCTTTCAAGCGAAATTACCTTAAATCTCGAACTACGTGCCCCGATCTACCATTCTTAGTACAAGACTCGATACAAGACGAAGTCGACAGACGCATGCACTAACATTGGGTCCCCACTCAAAAGGCTTATTCTTCTGAGTCAAAGCAGTGAGAGGAACCGCGATCTTTGAGAAGTTCGAAATGAATCGTCGGTAATAACCAGCAAGACCAAGAAAAGAACGAACTTTTGTGGGTGTCGTAGGTGTGTTCCAATCCTTAATAGCAGCGATTTTAGAAGGATCCACATGAATACCCTGTTTGTTAACAATATGACCCAAAAACTGAACTTCCTTAAGCCAGAATTCACACTTGGAGAATTTGGCGAAAAGTTGTTCTTTCTTCAGGAGTTCCATCGTCAGACGAAGGTGTTGTTCGTGATCGGCTCGAGTCTTCGAATAAATAAGAATATCGTCAATGAATACAATGATGAACTTGTCTAAATAAGGTTTACAAGCCCTATTCATTAAATCCATGAAAACAGCTGGGGCATTCGTTAAACCGAAAGGCATGACAGTGAACTCGTAGTGACCATATCGTGTGCGGAAAGCAGTTTTGGGAATATCTTCTTCGAGTACACGAAGCTGATGATACCCAAAACGCAGATCGATCTTGGAAAAACATGTAGCACCTTGCAGCTGATCAAAAAGATCATCAATTCGTGGTAGGGGATATCGATTCTTGATGGTAAGCTTATTAAGCTCACGATAATCGATACACATGCGGAAAGATCCATCTTCCTTTTTAACAAATAAAATGGGAGCACCCCAAGGTGAATAACTTGGACGGATGAATCCATTGTCAGCTAACTCTTGAAGCTGTTTAGATAACTTTTGCATCTCAGACGGTGCAAGATGATAAGGTGCTTTCGCAATCGGGTTGGCATTAGGTACAAGATCAATATGAAATTCGACTTGACAAACTGGAGGCAAACCAGGCAGTTCATCAGGAAACACCTCAGGATAATCTCGAACAATCGGAATATCTTGTATACACTTGCTCTTGCCTTTCTCCTCTGTGACATGTGCCAGGAAGGCCACATGTCCTTTTTTTAAGTAACTTTGGGCTTTCGTACACGACATGAGTTTCAAACCATTTGAAGGTTTCTCGCCACGAACTTCTAAGACATCACCAGACGAAAGAGGAATACGAACAATCTTATCGAAGCAAACCACCTCAGCATGATACTTAGTTAACCAATCCATCCCTACGATAATATTGAAACTTCCAAGTTGCATCGGTGTGAGGTCAATAGGAAGAAGATGGTTATCGAGGTTCAATTGACAATCGCGAATGACAGAATCGAGTACGAGTGGTTTACCAGTAGCAACTTCGACAGATAAGGGTTTTCTCAGTTTAGTTCTAGGTATCGCAAGTAAAGGCTCAAATGATAACGATACAAAACTTCTATCGGCACCAGAATCGAAAAGAACAGATGCAGGTTGATGGTTAACAAGGAACGTACCGTTAACAACCTCGTTGTCAGCACGAGCCTCGTTTGCGTTCAAGATGTATGCTCGTCCACGAGCGGGATTTGCATTAGCGTTGGCATTCGGATTCGCAAGCTTAGGACAATTGTTTCGGAAATGACCCATCTCTTCGGAGTTATAACATGAACTAGGTGGGAATGGTCTAGCAGTGTTTCCCTGAACTAGAGCTTGATTCTGAGCAGCTTGATTCAGACCCAATCGACAAATGTTGGCTGTGTGGCCAAGTTTACCACAAGTGGTGCACTGTTTACACGCTTGCTGAGTCGCATGATGACCATTGCACCGATTGCAGTGAGGTGCAGTACCAACATATGGTTTCTTGGCAGGAGGTTGTGCTGGTGGGTTCTGAGCGTTCTGATTGGTAACAGCAAAATTTTGGGAAGCCTTGCGCTTCCTCGACCTCCTAGATGACTCGCCCTTCTTCTTACCCTTACCATTTTCTTGTGTGGTGTCGGTTGACTGCTTCTTATCACCCTTGCGGGTCAGTTTACCCTTCCTGACCTGAGACTCAGTCAGGGTTGCAGCCAGTTCGATAGCCTGACGCACAGTGGTAGGGTTACTACCAGTAACTATGTCTTGCACAGAATCAGGCAGACCATTGATATACATCTCAATCGCTTTCTCCAACGGGGTAACCATAGTAGGACACAATAGGCTTAGTTCCTCATAACGATCCGTATACGCACGGTGTTCTCCCCCATCTTGCTTAAGATCATTGAATTCTCGTTCCAATGCCCTTATCTCGTGTCGGGGGTAGAATTATTTCATCATGAGAGCCCGAAGTTCTTCCCAAGTTTGTGCCATCGCCACATCGGCACCCATATCACGCATCACACCGTTCCACCATGTTAGAGCACGTTTCTCGAAAACACTGGACGCAAACTCAACCTTTCGCTCATTCGGACATTGAACATGTCTAAAGGTGCTTTCCAGACTCTCGAACCATTGTAGGAGCGCAGTTGCTCCTTGAGACCCAGAAAACTTCAGTGGTTTAGCCGAATTAAACATTTTGAAACTACACTGAGCATTGTTTTTATTGTTGTTGTTCACTTGATTAATCTGAGTTATTAGGTTCGAAATCACAGCAACAATCTGCTGAGTGATAATAGCTGCGAGTTCGGCGTTAGGTTGTGGTTGTGCATCTCGTCGAGGAGGCATATTCTAAAAAGAACATGGAAACATGAGAAACGAGTGAGATTTACAATTGGATAAACAAAAGAGGTATCGAAAATATCGACAAAACATAAGGAAGGTGATCATTCGTTTGTTACCTCGAACAAACAAACGATACACATTGACTAATCAAAGTAAATGGGTCAATATAATGTATCGCGAAGACATGCTTTAGCCTATAAGTGGACACTCACCGCAAGAGTTCCCAGGTAAGAGTGACTGGTCCGATTATGTGGATTTGTACGAACACTCTAGCCTTAGACAGAAAACTTGGAATACAGGCATCCACTCTTCCAGATTGCACATGTTCACATTATCTAGACCCAAACTTTGACGAGATTTTGAAAACTTTGAAGGTTCAAAACCTTATAATAAATCATCCAGGAATAGATGATTGATTTTCAAAACGGATTTGTTATTGTGTTCTCGTTGTGGTTGTCACCTAAAGATAGGTGACGGTATTGTTTTAGAATCTAAACGCAAGAAAACCTGTGTTAGGGTCCTAGAAAAGTTATAGTCTAGGTCAAAGCATTACTAATAACCTAATTCCCTATAACCATGAGCTCTGATACCAACTCTTCTGTCACACCCCGACCGCGTAAAACAACAAACCGCGGCGGAAATGTCGGGGAGTGGAGCGACAAAATTATTGTTTCACAACACATGGATCAAAAAGTTTCGTTTTATTGAATTATTAAATATTTACATTGCCTTAAAGTTAAAAGAAACAAGTTCACATATCAACTATCATCGTTATTAAGTCACTAAGGCCTCGTCCGGTCCTAAGTGAGCTTGCATCCTAGTCACAATCAACATCATTCAACACCACCTGAAACATATGTGAAAATAAAGTCAGCAAAGAAATGCCGGCGAGCACATAGGGTTTGTAAGAGTGTCAGATTCATGGCTTGTATACATATTGTAATAACTCGTACAACTACATGAGTTGATATTAGAAAACCTTGTTTTGAAAAGTGTTTAGTATTGTAAAATGAATAACAAACTCAAAACAAGTGGGTTATAATTTGGAAAACCTCGATGCCATGAATCTTAACCCAAAACATTTGTTTGTGTAAACCAAATTGTAAATCGTTCTCGTAATAAAACTCGTATGGTTTATATCATTTAGTAAACATCGTTGCGTGTATCGTTTGAAATCGTTCGTCCAAGTGAACTAAATAACGCCACAGAATGGAATATGATAAAAGCACTTATATATAAGAAGTACCAGCGGCGTATCTACCATGCTTTTATCATGTTAGACCCGTCCCGTTATCTAATCACATACTAAAAACCCATCGTTTAAATCGTTTAACTCGTTCGTGTTATAGACCATCGTTCATTTGTTTAAATCGTTCAAATCGTTCCAAATCGTTCAAGTCATTTAAATCGTGTAACACCTCGCAAAATCACAACCAATATAATAAAGACACGTGTCATGGACTTTAAACGTGTAATGGATTGATTTGGAGGGACTACAACTGTCAAACAATGTAAATATGTAAATCAAAGGATCAAACATGTCATCATGCCAAACTCGTGCCTCTGAATGACCTCATAAGATGTTCGTATTCTTTGATGAATAAAATTGTCGGACATAGAAAGCTGATCGTGCTTAAATTGAAAATTTTACGAAGCATAGGGGTTAAAAGTGTCAACATGTTAAATGTTACCTCTGAATGACCTTTTAGCGATCCCGAAAGCATTGTAATAATTGTATATTTTGCTCTCAAGAATATTGGATAGTAATTTTATGGAGTTTCGATAAAAACAAGTCTTTTCGGGTGATCTTACAACTAACCAGAAGCTTAACGGAGTTAAATAATGACCCAAGACACTTGTTAGTTAACTTTGGGGGTCATAAGTGCAATAAATGGAAGTTATTTAAACTTAAAATGGACCAGGGACTGAAATTGCAAAGAATACAAACTTTTTACCGGATTAACAGGTCTACGCGGGCCACGTAGACTCTCTCTACAGTCTACGCGGGCCGCGAGAGCAGTGCCAGCGACAAAAAACTTCACAGCTGCATGTTGCAGCCTGTTCCACCGCCTTTGCATGAATTCTGAGCAATACCTGGGGCTTGAACATGGTTTTACTGCCCTAGGGACACCTGTGATCATCTGGTAACAACATAGGGACAAATGGATTGATCTAGATGCATCAAAGTTCCTATATAAAGCCCCATTGTTTCACTTGTTCACTTGCACATTTGAGTTTTACTTCACAACTCTCTATCTGAAGCCTCCTAGAGCTTAAGGAAGCTTTCTCTAGTTCCAAATTCGTGCTAAGTACTCTAGTAAGTGTTCTTAGCTTCCTAAGTTTAAGATTTATTAGTTTAATGACTAAAAGTCAAAGCTATCGTAATTAAGCTTTGACTTAGTGATTAATCACTAATGGTCCAGCCATTATTCGAATTAAAAGTGATTATGAGTTGGTAATTATGTAGGTAATAAACCTTTAACAGGGCACCTACTGATTATCACTTTTACTTGGTCAATTGTCGAGTCAAACTCATTAATAAAAAGTCAACAGAATCAGTTTTTACAAATTAATCCATAAATGATAATGCAGAGGTTATGGAACATGTTTTAACACTAAAATAACTTGGTAAATAATATAAGAACATGTTTAGGCATGTTTAACCCGACAATTCTGAGTTTAGGCTCGGTTCGTAACCGAAAGTCGCAAAAGTAGACTTTTGCTTTGACTTTCAGTTCTGTCCCGATTTAGCTTAGTTTAGTATTGCCTTAGGGTTCTTTTGGGACCATATTATATGTTAGTAAAACCCTCTGAGTTTATGCTACATGGTTCCTTAATAATCCAATTCATTTGCATGTTTCCGTTAAATGCTTAAATGTTGACCATTATGCCCTTTTATCAATAAAACGATATTTTTGAAAATGTGAGAGGACAAAAACCTTTATTACTGATATTTAAGTATGTCCTAAAAATTTGACATCAGTTTATGGTCTGAAATAAGAGTTATGCTCGATATCATAAATGAAAGCCTTTTTATTAATTAAATGGCATTTTTGACATAAATCCTATTTAAACTCAATTTTGGCACCAAACTTGCCACCTACTGTTAAGATATAATATTTAGGGATTTTTGGAAATTTTTGTTAAATTTTAAACTGATCATAACATAGAGTTCTTGCATAGACTAGGTAATTGACGATAATGCCCTTTCCGCTAATAAAATGAGTTTTACATATCATTTTGTTGGTGCACAAATGTCTGTTAACTTCGTCTTTATCGAGTCTTATGTCTAGATAGGATAAACCAGTGCTCAGCAGGTTATAACCTAGGATTTAAGTGTGTTTGGGTAATTTCGCTTGAAATGGCCATTGACCATTTCAAACGAAATTAGATTTTGTAATTCCGCTTGAAATGGGCAGTGACACTTTCAAGCGGAATCACCCACACTATATATAGCTGAGTTGTGGTTTCATTTGAAAACTTTTCCGATTCAGAGCCGAGGTGCTGCCAGTTTGTCAAACGATCTGTAAAAGCTTTGGAATCATTAATAAGAAGATAATTAGAGGAATTCAAGCTGTTACACGTCTATTTCTCTGATTCCGCCTTTGAAATAGATGCTAAACTCTTCTGATTGACTCGTTAGGGTCACACAACGATCCAACAAGTGGTATCAGAGATCAAGACGAAGAGTTTATACCAATTCAGCTTGTTTTCATCACTTCTACTCCTTCTTTTCAAAATTAAACGAGATTTAAAGGACAAATTGGACTGATTTTCACATATATCATGTAAAACACTGTTTTAACGAATCCTTGAGAGAATTGGACCAAAATTCGATCAAAATCTGGGTCAATTTGACAAATTGGTGGCCGACAGGATGATGTCATCCTAATTCCGCTCGAAATCGTCATTTCACACGGAATCACTAATTCCGTTTGAAACTGCTGCTAATTTCACACGGAATAACTAATTTCGTTTGAAATTGTTGTCTGATTTCACACGAAATCAGATTCCGTTTGAGAGTTCACACGAAATTAGCTATTTCGCTTCAAAGTGACTTGATTCCGTTTGAATCAAGCTAATTCCGCATGAAATTAAATTCCGTTTGGTGATTTCGTTTGAAAACCCTATTCCGTGTGAAAAGGCTTATTTCGCTTGAAAGCTTATTTCGCTTGAAAGCTGATTTCGCTTGAACTGATTTCGCTTGAAACTGTGTTTGATAAAATCCAAAAAATTTTCTAAGTGTTTGTTGATTGTTTCAGTACTTGAAGATGGATGAATTTATGAATCCGTTCAGTGACATGTTTGCTTTCACGGGAAACACCGGAGATGATACATCAAACAACATCAATGAAAATGTTCCTAATCCGAGTGAAAAGAAAACCCTGTCTGATGCTTTGAGTGTGGAGAGTGCATATGGTACATACAATAAGCCTCCCAAGTTGATGGTAATTGAAGATTACAACAGGTGGGCTACAAGATTTGAAGAATGGCTTAAAGCGTTTGCATATCTTAGTTTGAAAAGCTTGAAGAATGGTTTTGATTTGGGGAGAACGGATTATGAACATTTAGAAGAAAATCAAATTGAAAGATATGTTGCTGAACAAAAGTGCATTGCTTTGCTTCATCAGTCTGTGAGAGACGACATCATTTCATTGATTGAGTACAAAGATTCAAAAGATCTATAGGAGAAACTGAGAGTGAAATGTGTGGGTAGTGCCGAGATAGTTAATAACAAAAAGAAGTTGTTACGAAAGGAATTTGATTTGTTTGGATGTTTGAAAAACGAATCGGTGTCTAAAATGATTGAAAGATTTGGGCATTTGAAGATGGAGCTTGCAAGACACGGAATCATATACACTTGAGAGGAGTTGGTTGGCAAATTATTTGATTCACTACCAAATGAGCAAGACTGGCAATACTTTGCCTTGATGCTGAAAAATACAATCAAGTCAGAAGATTTGACAGTGGATCTGCTTATTGAAAGACTAGAAAGCCATGAATTGGAGATCAGAAAATCCAATAAAGTCAACAACACATCATACCAGCAGAATGTGGAGCTGTGTTACAGTGGAAGTATGATCCCGAAATCTGTATCACCAAAAACAACATTTTCTGCAGAAAGTTCAAATACAGTGAATCAAGAAACTCCTAGCAGTGGCTATCATAGTGGATCTTCATCAACTGCTCAAAGACAATCTGTTCCGAAAAATCTATTTCAATGCAACATTGCTGTGGATTTAAAGAATGCTCAGAATTTTAGTGAAGAATCTGCCAAACAACAGATGGTGTTTTTAGCGTCTGTGTTAGAATCGTACGAAAGCCTCGTTGCAGGAAAGATTGGAAACACCAACCTAACAAAAGAAGACTACGATCAGATCGACCCTGAGGAGATGGAGTTGATCGATATAAGGTGGTGTATGGCGAGTGCAGTGAGAAGAGCGCAGCGATTCATGGAGATTACCGGAAGACAGTCTATTGGTGGACCTTCTACCAAGTTAGGCTTTGACAAGTCAAAAGTCACATGTTTTAAATGTAAACAAAAGGTCATTTTAAGCGTGAGTGCTGAAATGCTTACACTGATGATACTGCAAATCCTTTTCGAGAGGATTATTATAAAAGAGCAATTTATCATCAAAATAAAGCAGAACCTCCAAGGATGAAGCAGATAGAGGAGACACCCAAAGAAAAATCCAAGGCACTTGCTGTTTTTCATGATAATGAAGGTTATGATTGGAGTGATGTTTTGCCTGAGGAAGATGCAGTTGGATATGCCTTTACAGCAGCAAAGATTGTTCCTTTTAAAGATACCAGATCTGAAGAAGTGAAGTACGTTAACAGGAAGGCATCAGCTCAATTCATGAAAGGCAAAATCTATCGTACATGGATGGAAGCAAAGAAAGTAAATCGATGGGATCCTGATAGAGAATGTTATCTTGATCCTAATGGAAACATAGCTATTAATCCAGATACTATCGATGTTGAAACTCTCACCAAACAAATTGCTGAAGAAGAAGAAGCCAGGCAAAGAATGTGGTGGGGAGGATGAGAAGCTAATGAGAAAGAGAAAGAAAAAGAGCCGCAACCAAAGAAAGTTGATGACGGGATTATTGATACGTCACAAGAATTCACTGCTGAAAATTTGAAGAAGATGGCTGACAAAGTTCTTGCTGCAAAAGAACTAGAGGTAGTTTCTGGTTCTGAAACTGAGTCCAAAAACAAGGTCAGTTCAAATGATACACATGAGTCAGGTAAGAAAGTCAAAACTGAGAACGACTGCAAAAATTGCATGAAAGAGTGCAAAGTTTGTAGTACAATTACTTACCTCAGCGGTAAGAAGTTTGAAGAACTGACTGGAAGAGTCAGAAATGTTGAAGATCAAATTTTAAACCGTGACAAAATGTTGAAAGCTTCGAACGACAGATTAAAAGAATTAACTGAGAAAATTGAAAATGATAAAAATGACATAGAAAGAATTAGGAAAGAAAACGAAAAGTTGATTCTTGAAAATCGTCAAATTTCAGAAAATTTTGAGAAGCTAAAACGAACGGTAAAAGATTCTGATGAAAGAAATGGTAAAACAACCAAAGAAAATCTTCAACTGACAGGTGTTCTTAGAGTAAAAGAAGAGCAAATCAACCAACAACTGGATGAGATTGCTAAGTTGAAGCTTCAGTTTCAAGAAGCTAAAATTGAAAATGAGCGCATCCAGTTGAAATTGACCAGTTACAACTCCGCAAGTTTTATTCTTCAACATATCGTTCCTAAACCAATTGGGAAGAACAAAGCAGGCGAAGATGTTTACTCGGATGGAACTTGGGTTGGGTTTCATCAGGTTCCACCGCCAGTGTTGAATAATTTTTCAAAGAAAAAGTCCGGGTTGGTTAATGATGAAGAAATTGATGAGGTTAAACTTCCAGAGTCAATTGAAGTTACATTCAATACATCATCCGATGAGGATAGTGTTCTGTCAGAAATTGTTAAAAGCATGGCTGAAAATGTTTTGAAGTCTGAAAGTGATTCAGCTGAGGATGAAGAATCTACTCTTGTTATGTACAAGATGTCGGGATCGGATAAGTTGTATTCGGATTCTGAGTTTCCATTGGAGAATGTTAATGTTACTAAATTGACAAATGTGTTCAAATTAGTTGAAATTGAAATGACAGAAATTGAAGGTTTAAAACATTCCAAGAGGCAACTAAACTTTGAAAAAGATAAGGCTTACTATAAAAAACCTGTTGTACCACCGCGTTTTTATAACAACAATCAAAACAGATGGTCGGGTGGATATCAGGGTGGCAAGAATTATCAAAGAAGGAATGTTCAAAACAAGAAATGTGTTGAGAAAAAGGTGTTTGTTTCAAGTTCAAGTTCACTTTCTGATGAAGAATCTAAGATTTTTTCGAAAACAAATGAAGAATTCTTTGAGAAGAAGGTCTCACAGCCTCAGTCCGAAGGCACAAGTCGGGTTGTTGACACCCGAACATGATTCAAATGCAATCAAGTTGGACATATTGCACGAAAGTTTACCAACTTGAAGTCTAAGACTGAAGTTGTTGAGAATTGGAAAAAGAAAGTTGATGCAAAAGGAAAAGCTCCAATGGTTGTTGAGCAAAATGTTTTGAAAAATAAAAATACCAAAGTCAAAACTAAATCTGTTAAGAATGTGGTAACTAAAAATGACAAGTTTTACAAACGGGTTGCGTCACCTCAACAGACATGGAAGCCAAAATCAGTTGACAAGAAGTCAAGTTCTCCAAAACCAAAGGTTTATGAGACTCCAAAAATCATCATCTTCAACTAAGAAGATGTATGTACCTTTGGATTGCTATGAGAAACTTGAACCACAAGAGGATACTACTTCTGAAAAGAAGAATGTACCAAAGAAAGATCAATCATCTGGTCAACCTTCTCAAAATGATTTCTTTTTATACAAAAAGGTTGAGATTGGGTCTGAGGAGAGCTTAAAGATGAATGACAAGAATTTTCCGCCACTTTACATTGCAAAAACTCACCTCAATGTCAAGTTACCCGAGTTGAAAGAGGCTTGGGTGACATCAACATCTAACTAAAGTGTTTTTGAAATGTGCAGGAGCTTCCAAGATCCGTTTCACGTTGGATTATGGATAGTGGAGCTTCTCGGCACATGACGGGGAAGAAGACCCTATTGTACGATATTCGTGGGTTTAATGGAGGTTATGTGGGATTTGCAGGAAATCAAGGTGGTCGAATAGTTGGTGAAGGAACTTTATCGAATGGTATTGTTACGTTTGAAAGAGTAAACTACATCGCCGAGCTTGAAAACAATCTTCTGAGCATATCTCAGATTTGTGATCGTATGTATACAACGCACTTTACAGACAAAGAATGTTTGATCTTGAAACCAGGATTTGTTGTTCCCGAAGAGTGGGTTATCATGAGAGCGCCCAGAGTCAATGATCTGTACGTGTTGGACATGAGTGTAGCAATTACTACCACGGGTCAGGCTCATTGTTTTATGTTAAGAGCAACGGAAAAAGAATCACAGTTATGGCATCGAAAGATGGGTCATATTCACTTGCGAAAAATGAATCACCTGGTGCATAACGACTTAGTAATTGGTGTTCATGTGAAAGGTTTTCATCTTGAGGGGGAGTGCATTAGCTGTGTCAAAGGCAAGCAAAAGAAGAAATCTCACCCTGGGAAGAAGGAAAACTCAATCTCGAGACCTTTAGAGAGACTCCATATGGATTTGTTTGGTCCAGTGAACGTCAAAAGTATAACTGGGGATCTCTATTGTCTAGTAGTTACAGACGATTACTCAAGATTTTCATGGGTATTATTTTTGAAGTCAAAAGATGAGACATTTGATCGTTTGATGACGCTTTTCAAGAAGTTGGAAAAATTGTACCAAACCCGCATCAGAAGATTACGTAGTGATAATGGTACTGAGTTCAAGAATTTTAAAATGGAAGAATATTGTGATGAAAGAGGTATATTGCATGAATTTAGCGCGCCTTACACTCCGCAGCAGAATGGAGTAGCTGAAAGAAAGAATAGGACGCTAATTGAAACGGCTAGGACGATGCTTGCTGATTCCAAACTACCTGTCAACTTTTGCGCAGAAGCAGTGTCAGCCGCATGCTATACACTCAACCGGGTTCTTACAGTGAAGAAATTCAACAAGACATGTTTCGAGCTGATCAATAACCGTAAACCGAACCTGAAGTATTTAGAACTGTTTGGGTCTCCCTGCACTGTTATAGAGCCTTTTGGTAAATTTGGTGCAAAGAGCATTGAAGGAATATTTGTGGGTTACTCAAGTCCATTAAAGCGAGTCTTTGTTCCAAGTTTGAAGCGGATTATTGAAGCACACAATGTTGAATGCCAAGGTTATACTATGCCACCGCAGAATCCAGGCGACTAATGGCGTTTTAATTACGATACTTTATGGGATTCGTTTGACATTGAAGAAGAAACAGATTTCTTTGACGAGTTGGATATTCTGAGAGAGTATGAAGAATCACAAGAAAGATTCCCAGCTGAGTATTCTAGACGTCAAAATCGAGCTTCTAATGACGATGAAGCCGGTCCTAGTAATGCTGGAGAGCATGACGATATTCAGCAACCTCTTGACAATCAGACGGCAGTCAATGATAATCAAGAATCTGATAATATGCCTGTATTTGATCATGGTGATTCAGATTCTGAGGGGGAGCAGATTCAGATTTCAAGTCAAACAATTCCAGTCAGTGAACAAGGTGCAAATCAGAATGTCACAAATTTGGAAGGCGAGGTAGATGTTCCAGGCGAAGTGATGCCGAGAACTCTTTCGTACCATCCAGAGGAACTGATAATTGGAGAATTACAATCAGGCGTTCGCACTAGACGTCAAATTGACCAAGGCCTTACTTGTTTTTATTCTACAGTAGCTCCGTTACAAACTGAGTTTTCACTTAGTTGTTTTATTTCGCAGATTGAACCGCGAACATATAAGGAGGCGCTAACTGAAGATTCTTGGGTCAATGTGATGCAAGAGGAGCTGAGTCAGTTTGAGAAGTTGGGAGTGTGGAAATTGGTAGACTTGCCTGATGGACAAAGGAAGATAAACACCAAGTGGGTGTTCAAGTGTAAGAGAGACGATCGAGGGGTTATTATTCATAACAAAGCTCGACTCGTAGTCCAGGGATTTAGTCAGCAGGAGGGTATAGATTTCACTGAAGTGTATGCTCCGGTTTCTAGACTTGAAGCAATCAGAATCTTCCTAGCATTTGCATCTTGGAAAAATTTTAAAGTTTATCAGCTAGATGTTAAATCGGCGTTTCTCTATGGGAAGGTAAAATAAGAGGTATATGTCGGACAGCCACCGGGCTTCACCGATCCAATCCACAAAGACAAGGTCTATTTACTAGATAAAGCACTGTATGGTTTACACCAGGCCCCGAGAGCTTGGTACGAGACATTGCCTCAACACCTGCTAGCCAACAGCTTCATCCGTGGAAAAGTGGATGCTACTCTCTTCACCAAAGAGGTCGACGGACATCTTCTGATAGTTCAGATATACGTGGACGACATCATATTTGGGTCAACAAATGAAAATATGTGCAAAGATTTTGAAAGAGTTATGAAGCAGAAATTTGAAATGTCATCGATGGGTGAGATGAAATTCTTCTTGGGACTTCAGGTTGATCAACTACCTAAGGGAATTTTCATACATCAGACGAAGTATGTTCATGATATCTTAGAGAAATTTAGGATGTCAAGTTCTATTCCTGCTTCCACCCCATTAGCGACGAATCATGGGATAAACCCTGATCTCACCGGAGAGAAGGTAGATGAAACGTTATATCGTTCCATGATCGGACCGCTGATGTATTTGACAGCTTCTAAACCCGATATCATGTATCCAACCTATCTCGCAGCAAGATTTCAATCTAACCCGAGAGCTTCGCATATGGTGATTGTGAAAAGGATATTACGCTACCCGAAAGGAACTCCATCACTGGGGTTATGGTATTCAAGAGAAGGCGATTTCATGCTCGAAGGGTATTCCGATTCCGATTTCGAATGCTGCAAAGTTAACGCTAAGTCAACAACAGCAGGGTGCCAGTTTTTCAGACCACGATTGGTTACCTGGCAATGCAAGAAGCAGACCTCTGCAGCTTTATCTACATGTGAAGCTGAGTATGTATCTGCTAGCAGTTGCTGTTCTCAGATCTTGTGGATCCAGCAACAGATGCGAGACTACGGTTTGCAATTAATCTTAACACCCCTATCTTTGTTGATAATGAGGCAGCGATAAACATTACTAAAAATCCTGTTCATCACGCTAAAACGAAACACATTGAAATTCGTCATCACTTCATCCGAGATTGTTTCGAGAAGAAGTTGATACGAATTGAGAAAATCCACACTGACGAACAAAAAGCTAATTTACATACCAAAGCATTTGATAAAACTCGTTTTCAATATTTGCTAAAATTGAACGGTATGAAGCTTTTATCGGTGTTGGAGGAGATTCTTGGCGTTGATGAAGGTACCACTGTAGATGGTGTTGAGAAGCAATCTGCAATGGTTTGTCGATTTTTTACTTGTTTTGGTATTTAGGGGGAGTATGGGGTAATATTTTCAGAAAATACAAAAACAATAAAAAAAATTTCAAAAATCCAAAAACATGAAATATTTTCAAAATAAAAAAACATGAGATATTTTCAAAATACAAAAACAATAGAAAACCAGAAAAGAGCTTGAGTAAAAAAGGAAAATGATAGTACATTGGCTTGACAGTTACGGTATGCTAAAGAATTGTAAAGTTTAAAAGAGTTAAACAGTCTCGCTGATGATATGCCGATAGGTTTTTACACATTTAGTAGGTTTGTTCGGGATATAAACTTAAATTCAAACTTGCTTATTTCGTGGGGAACACTACTTGGATATATAGGTAACCCCTGAAATCTTGTTTGAAAGATCCCTCTTTCTGAGATACTAGGTCTTTATACTCAGTGATATCTGGGGTATTATCCCGGAACTTCTGATTTTGCGGAAGCAATGGCCTAGTCCCCGTATAATACTTTACTGCTTGCTTGAAATATAGTTCCGCCCTCAGCACAAAAATGATGAAACATTAAAAATGCTAATCATTGCTGTTGTAAAAAAAAAGATCCTCTAAAGGGGACCCACTTAAAAGTCGAAGCCGTCATCTCTCTACTGAACGGAAGTTCTGACCTGAGCTCTCACGAACCTCGCAATTTAACCCCTTACAGATATCATCTGTGGTATACTCACCTGTAAGACTGAATATTGGGATCTGGATACGGGAGTATGTTTAAGAGGTGGGACACATGAATGAGTTTAAGTTCTTAATACACCTAATTCGTATCCTGAACAGATTGAAAATTGTGTGAGAATTTAAGTGGATCAGTATATCGACAATCTAAGTGAATTGTTTAATTCTAAGTATGTAATCAAAGCTTAACGGTATTTGTGACTTGTCGAATAGCTGATATGATTCCCTAACATGCTCACCAAAAATATATTTGTAAATAGTTTACATTTAATGCATTTTATTTCTGTATTTCATTTCTAGTTTAGAAACTTTATTCTAAATCCAAAAAGATTTTACATTTCTGCTTTATTTTTCGACAAACCAAAGTGGAAAGCTGATCTTCAGATTCGAAATTTGAAGCAGATGCAGGAAGTTTCTGAGCTGGAAGATGAGTTGTGAGCTAATATTGTTAAACCTGGAAAATGATAAGTCAAAACAAGTTCATTAATTTGAAACTTGTAAATTTCAGAAAATTGTTTGAACTAGTTTGTACAAAATGTCAGTGTGATTTGTCTCAGGTCAACGAAGGTCATTAAGTTGGACTTGGTAGAAAAATTAAGTACTCAGGGTCATTAATTTGGATCTGGATACTTAAGTGGATTTCTAAATTCCGACAAAACCAACAAATGAGGTCAAATGGTAAGTTTGGATTGAAATTGTTATAATCATAAATCTTATATTTAGGTAGAGATTGTGCAGGTAACAGGTTTGAGTTTATGAAAGCAGCATAGCAAATCCCAGCTAACTGATAGGGGGAGTCTGAAAACTTAAAAGTCAGATACAGATTCTGGATCTACATTCAATGGGAGTTTGAAGGTTGTTAAAGATTCAGTCTCTGTGATTCATGCTAGCTGTTGATAGAAGAAGAGGAGATTGAAGGATGCTTACAGTGTCAGACAAATTGGATAGAGCAAGAAGATAGACAAAGACTAAAGACTGAAGATTTGATGCTAAAGACTTCGTCAACATCCAAGGGGGAGTCTGTTGGTGCACAAATGTCTGTTAACTTCGTCTTTATCGAGTCTTATGTCTAGATAGGATAAACTAGTGCTCAGCAGGTTAAAACCTAGGATTTAAGTGTGTTTGGGTAATTTCGCTTGAAATGGCCATTGACCATTTCAAACGAAATTAGATTTTGTAATTCCGCTTGAAATGGGCAGTGACACTTTCAAGCGGAATCACCCACACTATATATAGCTGAGTTGTGGTTTCATTTGAAAACTTTTCCGATTCAGAGCAGAGGTGCTGCCAGTTTGTCAAACGATCTGTAAAAGCTTTGGAATCATTAATAAGAAGATAATTAGAGGAATTCAAGCTATTACATGTCTATTTCTCTGATTCCGCCTTTGAAATAGATGCTAAACTCTTCTGATTGACTCGTTAGAGTCACACAACGATCCAACACATTTTGATACCAAACCTTTTCCTACAGATTTTATATATTAAATAAAATATTTTGAATTGTTAAGACTGATAAAAAAAATCTCAGATTTCCTTAAATAACTCGAATATCGTCAAATACCGACTTTTATGCGATTTAGGCGCATAGTATGGTTTAAAACCATATTTAGCACCTAAGACTTGTTACCTACTGATGTTATAACAAAATTTTTATACTTTAACAGTAAGTATAAGTCTTGAACTCAGATTTCCAAATTTGACCCTTAAAGCTTATGTGAAATGACCAAAATGCTCCTACAGTGCATAATTTGGCCATAAAAGATAAATTTCACATATGTATGATATCTTATTGATGTAACTTGTTAAAATAAATATTTTTACTGATTGTTTTAGACCAGAACCTCAGATTACTATTTAACCTCTTTTATGAGCTTTAAAATGACCAAAATACCCCTACGGGGCTTAAATTGATTTTAAATTCATTTTGGGCATAATGGAAGGTATCCTACTGATATCACAACATATTTAAAACATATTAACTTGTGGAACTTGTACATGACTCATTTGGTTACCCGTTATGCATGTACGCGTCCGATATGTTTATGTAACTAGTTTGCATAAATTAACCGAAACGGGTTAAACCTTATCATTTTTACTTCATCCAGAATGTGTTTAGTTTACCCACTTTATACAAGTCTTCATACTTGTCAGGTCTAAATCACATTCTAATCCGGTCTTCGCTTAATCTTGCGTTTTGAACCGTATACCTTTCTTTAAAACTAACCGGTCTAAGTTATAACTTAAATAAGACCCGTTAGGAATCTAATAGGTTATTAAAACCTTCGTTCCAGATTAGGAGCCCAGTAAAAGCTATTTGTACTTGCTGATTTGATATACGGCTGGGATTAAATTTATATTTTAGCTCAGGTAAATACTTTTAACTTATTTTCCGTTATACGGGCTTGGGATACGGTATTTAATAATACCGCTTGGTCGGGTATTGAATCTTTAATCGATTAGTGGTTAAATCATTGAGATAACCCGTTTTAATCCGTTTTGTTTGATCTAAACCTTTGGGGGGTTAATGACCGTGTCCTGGATATCCTTGGCTCTTTCATTGAAATGACCACGACTTAAGCACGGGGTGTAGGCATACACCTGACAGTGTGTATGTAAAAAGATATACCCGCCTGTTGAGGATAACTCACCGTGGGTTTATATTATGTGGTGTGTCGATTAACCTTTAACCCGGTACTTCTAACCCGGGCTACTGAATGGACGACAAACATATAAATCTGTATACAAGATTATTTTTAAATAATTGTCCTAAGTTATAAAAGAATATTTGTGCCTTGTGCATCTAAACCAATTTTATAAATACTTTTCAAAAGGGTCAGTTAATTGCATTTGCCAGTGTAAACTGACGTACTTTTCTACAGGTTAAGTGCAGGTACTATGCGTAATGGGCTGGCTACTCCTAGTATCAAATAAAGAGTCTTGCAAGCTTTTGATTCTTAAATCTCTTGAACAATATTTCTTTTAATTTTAGATCCGCCTGTGGATCCACTTACAATCTGTTGTATAATATTTTATTGTACTTTCGAATCGGTTTGTAATATTATTACTTTAGACTTACGCTGTGCATTGAACGGTGATTAATTGACTATGATGATATCAACTACGTCACGATACTCCCCACCGGGCCCATCGGTAATACGTGGAAATATCGGGGTGTGACAGGTTGGTATCAGAGCCAACATTGAGTGAATTAAACACTAGCCTTTTTGTGTTTAATCTCAATGACACAGTTGCACATTCCTTGACTTCCGAGTCTAGGAAAATGACTTAGGATTAATCCTAATCTTAATTGTTTTTGTCTTTGTTTTTTTTCCTTTGCTTTGACAGGATCAAAGAAAATGCCGCCACGTTTCAGAGGAAGAGGCGGAAGAGGCAAAACACCAATAACTGCTCCAAATGATCACGAAGCCGGGCCTTCTCACCGGAGAACACCTTCAGCAACTTTTAGCTCTAGTCCTCAAGATGACTGGAGAACACATTTGGAACCCGCGAGGCGTTCTATCTCGCTTCGCTCTTCGCCTTCGTACCACAACTCCTTTGGGCCACAATCAGAAAATGAGCCCAATAATTCTCACCATTCCTTCCTCCCGTTGCAGCGGTCGAGTTCACACCGTGCCTTTCAGGACCCGACCCCATACTTTCAGAGTCGGTTCAACCCGGCGAACGTGAGTGAAGAACCAACGGGCCATAACCCATTGGGACCGGAAGACCACTTTCCTGGAGCCCCATTGGGACCGGAAGACCACTTTCCTGGAGCCCAGGATATGGATATGGACGAGGATCCAGATCCAGAACCTGCCGAGCCACCAACTGGGACGCCCACGCATCCCATCGAGATTTCTGACGAATCATCTTTTCATGGTTCGCCATATAGAGGCCCCGATTCATTTGCTTTATGGTGGAGCAATTATTACTGGGAGTATACACCTTCCCACCACTCTTCACCACACCAACAGGTTCCCTCTGTGGACCCACATTTTGAGGCGGTTACGCCACCGCCACCACCGCCGCTAGAGCAGCAACTGCCTCCAGAACCACCGAGGCGAAGAAGATCAGGTGCACGGATGTCCGTGCGAAGGGGGGATTTCCACTTCAGCACCCCCCAACACTCCAGTGGCAGCCACTAACCGCCACTGTATGAAGACCCGCAAATGGGTGGGCCTTCAAACCCAGTTTCAGAAGTTGACTCTGCGCCAGTCACACAACCACCACCACACATGGGTTATGATAACCCAATTCCTTCTTACACCGGTGCAGCGGCGTATAACCCTTTTGAGCAGCCAGCTTATCCTGGCTACAATTACTACAATGCCCCTGCCATCGACCCGTATCTCGAGGCGGCCAACTACAATGCTCTCCATCCATAAGGGCCTTACGCAGCTTCGTACCAGTCTGGGTACCAAGCATAAGGGTATCAATACCCGCCACCTCCTCAACCTCCGCAGCAGCAGCCGCCACAGCCGCCACTGATCCAACCACTGCAGCAGCAGGAAATTCTTCAGAGGTTGAACCAGGTGGATCGAGAGGTTCAGGAGGAGCGTAGAAGCCGCCGGGGACTACTTAAGGGTTTGGCAGACCTAATCAAGGGGAAGAAGAAAAGGGATTATTGAAATTCCTTATTTATTTGTTTTGTAATTTTAAATTTCAATCAAGTCCCTGCGTGGACATTTTTATTTATGTAATAGGTCCCTGCGATGACTAGTATTTCTTATTTTAGTCCCTACGAGGACACTGTTATTTCTTTCAAGTCCCGTTTAAGGCAATTATGTACTTCTTTTAAATTTATTGGGATGTTTTATTTAAATTCATTTGTCATCAATTTATCATATGTATGAATATAATATATGAAATAAATCAAAATATCATACCTTTTTGTAATTGATCTGCCATTAAATATTAAATGGAATCTTAAAGGTATGACCTAGCCTATATGTCATTTTAGACATGACCATGATGGTAAAACCTATTTAAAAGATTCAAATCCTTGTTAACATCTGAAAACATGTTAGCACCCCTGGCAAATGTGATTCAGTAAAAGTCACACATGTCATCCTTCTATTGGATTCTTCCAGATTCCTTATCTAGCCTAATGATCTAGAAATCATGGGTTCAAATCATTAATTAAGATGATCATATATAAGACATCCATTAGCGATGAAGTGCCTACGGGCCACACTAATTGTCAAATAAGACAAAAGACAGCTGTAGTCTACGACTCCCTGTCAAGAAAAGGTAATGAACTATGTTCAAACCTTAATGCCTTGATCTTATAAGATCATGGTTTATAATTTAAAATTTTCCTTATGACTCGGCCTTTTGTGCCACTCTAATACCTTTAATGATTTATAACTAAGGATAAATTATAATGAAAAATCCTAAATAAATATGACTAACAAATTAACCAATATGGTTTATATTACCATGGTTAATAAATCATCAAAAATGATGATTCCATAATAACCTCTGAATAAAATATTGTCAATTTTTTGTAGCAATCAAGCTACATGGCTGAATCAGAAGAGGTTAACAGTCACCCAAGAGAGAATAATGATATCACCAGAATTAATGTAGCTGGTGAGATCTTCAAGCATTAATAGACAATGCCGTTACTAGAGCTCTTGACAGACAGTTCAAGGAATCAAGTGGTACACGCTCTAAGACTCAATCTGTGGCTCATAGTAAGCCCCCTTCTAAAACACACGAGTCAAAGAAGGACGATGCTCGTCACTCGTCGAATCAGCAAAGTATCCCGTCTAAGAAGATTGTGTTCAATCGTGAGCCACGTGTTAAGACCTGCTCTTACAAATATTTTGTCTCTTGCAAGCCCAGAGACTTCACAGGAGAGAAAGGAGCCATTGATTGTATGACTTGGCTCGATGAGATGGATACAGTGGTTGATATTAGTGGTTGTGCAGAGCAGGACATTGTGAAGTTTGTTTCACAATCCTTTAAAGGGGAAGCTTTAGCTTGGTGGAGGTCCCTAATCCAAGCTACAGGAAAGATCCCGTTGTATAATCTGACTTGGGATCAGTTTGTTACTCTAATCAAAGAAAATTTATGTCCTCAATGTAGGATCGAATCGCGACCTGAATGAGTCGTTCGCAAGAGCTCTAGTCCGTTTCAGAGGCGGAAACAAAGAAACGGATGTGAAAAACAGCTTGATTCACACTTTAAACCCTTTGTATATTGATTTAACAAAGTTTACATTCACAAGGAAAACCGGCAGCACCTCGGTATCACTTGGCAAAATCTGTTACAAATGAAATGCACACTACCCTATTTATAACCTTCCTAATTCCGCTCCAAAACACACATGTCACTTAGGAGCGAAATTAAAACACTAAATACGAGCGGAATCAGACAATGTCCTTATGAGCGAAATCATGATATTTAACTTGTAAACTATTTTGTCTCGTTTGAGATGATGCAATGATGATGTCATCTTGATGATGTCATCATTGTATAAGATGATGTCACACTCGTTCAGATCCACAACACAACTGAGACTCGATATAAGACGAAGTCGACAGATGAATGCACTAACAGACTCCCCCTCAGATGTTGACGAGTCTTAAGTGAGTCTTTTCAATCTTCAGTCTTTATCAGTCTTTGGACTTCCTTCATGATCTCTATCTAGCTTCATCCTATCTCCAATTCTCTTTTAGGATCTCTGGCTCCTAGCTCTCGCATCTTCAGACTCTCTTTTTCTAACAGACTCCCCCTCAACTTGTACTGGGATCATAGTCTAGCTTTCACAGGTTCAGGTATCGTAACCTGACTCACCTGCGTATTCTCTACCCAACACATAAGTTTCATAAAAGATAAGATATAACAACTTTAGAAACTTTGCTAATCCCTTGAAGACACAACCCTGAAAAGATCATTTTTATTTATCGAACAAAAATGATTTATCATGTCAATTTCTGATGAACCACTTGAATATATATCATATTTCATTTCACACATCTTTAAACAAACTTTCCCAAACCTGTTCGTCATGTTCAGCACTCGGAATTTTGAAAATCAGCTTTTCAACATCAGTTGTCTAAAATCTTTTTGGATTTTCAAAAATTTATGCTAAAACACACCGAAAATCTTTTTGGATTTTTGATATAACAGAAATGAAATGCAGTAAGGAAATATTTACATACAATATTTTTGTGAGTTTGTGTCAGAGGATCATATCAGTTTTTGAGACAAATCACCAACACCGTTAAGCTTTATACATTTTAAGTTCTAAACGATTCACTTAGATTGTCAGTATACTGATCCACTTAAATTTTCACACAAAGTTCAACTGTTTCGAGATACGAGATTAATGTTTTAAGCACTTAAACTTAATCGCGTGTCCCACCTCAGAATATACTCCCGTATCCAGATCCCAATATTCAGTCTTACAGGTGAGTATACCACAGATGATATCTGTAAGGGGTTATAAATTATGAAGAATCATGAGAGCTCAGGTCAGAACTACCGTTCAGCAGAGAGATCACGACTCAACTTTTGGGTGTGTCCCCTTTAGAGGATCTTTTTTACAACAGCATTGCTAAGCAATTTTATTGTCTTATCATATATGCTGAGGGTGATGCTATGTTTCAAGCATTTCGGAAAGTATTATTCAAGGACTAGGTCAGAACTTCCATTCAGCAGAAGTCCAGGAATAATACCCAAGATATCACTGAGTATAAAGACCTAGTATATCAGAAAAAGGAATCTTTCTAACGAGATTTCGGGGGTTACCCATATATCCGAGAGATGTTACCCACGATATAAGCAAGTTTGAATTTAGGTTTATATCTAGTCACAATCTACTAAATGTGCAAAAACCTACTGGCATATCATCAGTTAGACCGTTTATCACATTTTTCTTTCCATTTCTTTAGCATGTTGTGATCATCCACTGATGTACTATCATTTCCTCTCTTAATACAACAAAACTCATTTTTGATTTTATCATGTTTTTGGTTTTTTCAAATTTTATAATGTTTTTGGATTTTCTGAAATTTTTACTCCCCCTAAAATGCAAACACATTTTAGGAAATTTGAAAATAAACTTTACAATAAAGTGACAACCGATATCAAATCGCTTCAATTCGCCATCCACTTGGCATAAACAATCAGAACTCCCCCTCACAACAAACTATTTTCCCATTGTGATTTCAAAACACTTAAGTTTGTTTTAATCAAATGGTTTTCCCGGAAAATAAGTTTTGTTGATTTTAAGAAACCATTTGTAGGTTAGGGGATAAGTTCCTCTTCTCAATGTAATGAACCCCATATATTTGTTAACCACTTGAAAGAATGGTCCAATCAAGTTCAACTTAATGACCTTGATTAACCACATTGTCAATGAAAACCTCTTTCAACCACTTACAGGTTTACTTATCAATCATAACCACTTGTAAATCAAAATATAACAATTTAAATATACCACCTGTACTTTACCAACTTTACCACATGTAGGATCAATTGCTAAGAAAGATGCCGATTCCTGCTCCACTCTTACCAACCTGGGAGCTCCGGCAAGTCAGGAATTTATGGTGAAAATGCTGTCACCCAAGCCTGACCAGCCTTGGGTGATTTTGGTGGCAAACATATGTCCCACCAACATTTTGATTTATAAAAATCTTTAGCAGTTTTAACCTTCCCATCAACCATTTTCCCGAAAATATGTTTGACTTTTCCATTGAAAGCCTTCTCAACATCAAATTCTCCCTTATTAGCGAAGAATTGATTTGAGATCTCTACCTTTCCCACTTTCTTCATCAAATTTTCCTTTGACAATGGAGGAAAATCCTCATCGTTCACCTCTGGAACGGAATTAACAACCTTTTTCTCAACACATGACTCCTCTGATTTTATGGAATCAGATTCATTGTCAGAATTACCCTCAGATTTAACCACCCACTTTTGTTTACTCAAATCACCTCTTCTTTTGTAAAACCTTTTTGAACTTTCTCCTTCCTCAGAAGTAGAATTTTCAAATTTTTTAACATTTTTAACAGGTTTTTCTTTCTTATCAACACAAATCTTTCTCAAAACAGATTTAGAAGAAACTTCCTGTTTTTGGTAGTTGGTCTTGGGGCAATTCCAAGCTATATGTCCAACTTCTTGGCATTTGAAACAGATTCTTCTATCAACTCTTGAAGCAAACTTTCTCACATTCTTCTTTACTTCAGCAAGAAACTCTTGATTCGACTGCTTCCAAAACGGTTTCTTCTGTTCATCCTCTGAACTTCCTCCTGAAACAAATTTTGTTTTTGGTTTATAAGTTTTCTGATTTTTATAATTTTCTGAAGAAATAAAACCAAGACCTTTCTTTTTGAGATTACCATTATGGTTTGATTTCTTTTGGAAATTATAACCAAAACCGTAACCCTTTTTCTTGTTCAATCTCTGTTGAACTCTTGAAGTGTATTTTTTAGGTTTTTCAGCAAGATTTAAATCTTTTATTTCAGAAATATTAATTTCTGCCAATTTGAAAACCTGTTTGATCATTTCAGTTTTTACACTTCTTATTGGAAATTCCTCATCAGAATATAACTTGTCTGAATCATTCAAAGTATAAGCCACTTTGATTGGTTCGTCATTCAAATTAGATTTTGATAACAGGAATTCTTTATTGTAAACCCTTTTAATCGGCGAACGCGGACTCTTTTCTGACGAACTCAGACTCTTTTCTGACGAACTCGAACTTTCAGACTTAGACTCCGGTTTTGACTCTTCATCCATATCCAACACCTGATCGACAACTTTCTTTAATAACTCAGACTCATGATCAATGTCAGACGCTGTGAATGTAACATCAATATTGTCTTGTAATTCATCAATGATTTCAGACTTTAACTTAATGTTGACTGCCTTTTTTAGACGCTCCTCGTTAGGATTCCTGGGAGAATAAGTTTCATGGATCGGGGGCGGACATCTGTTATACTTGACACTTGGTTTCTTACCAGTATCAGTATCTTCAGTCTTTTTGTCCATGAACGCTTCAAGACCTGCAACAGTAGGATAAACACGATCAATCAAATAATCACACGTAGTGTAACTCAACAGTAATCGTTTAATCCTTTCACTCTCAATCTTCTCAAGTTCTACTTCTTTCTTCAATTTAGCATAGTCTTCAATATACTCATTGATGATGCTCTACTTTGTCATTAATGTTACACTCATTTTATCCATTGCTTTTTCGGTTTCTGAATTTGTCTTCTTCAGACTATCAACTGTTCTGTTCAGTACATCATAAGACTCTTTAATGTACTTCACATCAGACAATAAATCTTCTTTAATCTTTTCTAACTCAGCAATCTTTGTAACCTTCTCAGTACAATCTTTGCAAGAAATTGAACACTTCAAACATGGTTTTTCAACTTCAACCAATTTTTCTACTATCTTTTCAACCTCGACAGATTTCTCTACTTCAACGATTTTTTCTACCTCGACGAGTTTCTCTACTTCGACCAGTTTTTCAACTTCGACTACTTTCCCAACTTCAATGATTTTTTCGACTTCAACAATTTTCTCAATCTCAACAATTTTCTCTACCACTTTTTCAGTTGCTGGTTCAACATTAGCTTCTCCAGCTTCTGTCTTTGCCTTTTCATCAGCTAGCCTTCTTGTTGCTTCCAACTCTTTCTTCAATCTGGCAATCTTCTTCTGATACAACATCCTCATTTTATCTGCAAAAAACAAGTTAAAACTAGTAGGATCTATGCCTTTTCTTGCTTTTTTGAGATGTTCTTCCTCATCATCGGTATCCACATCACTTCCAAGATCTGGAAAAATCGGGATTCTTTTTTGATGAGCATTGTAGTATTCCTCAGCCATGATTCAATAATCAGGTGATACTTCAGGAAATACCGACAGGCAAACAAATAAACGATCAGTTTAAACGTACTGAATACGTAAAAGTGTGTATTGATGAAATCAATCTAAGACTCGTTGTCGAAGACTTGCGGACTCTTTTCAATGTTGTTCGGGTTTCAAATCCACAAGCAAACTGGTTGTTGATTGAACCAAGACTTTTTAGAACAAAACAACTATCCAATTGAATCAGGTGATTGGGCCGATCAATATTTGCAAATTGATATGATTGGGCCGAGAACTTTAAAGCCCACAACTGTTATAAAGATCAAATGAACTAGATGATTGGACCAATTAATCCACTAAACTGACAACCACAATTGTTTCTCATGCAACTCTGAGTAGCCTATTCAATTCTCATGGCCGACAATATCAACTTTTTATAAAAACGTATCAGAAAACATGTGATATTCTCAATTCAACACATGCAATCGACAACATGCAGCCGACAACAATTGGTGCTTTTGTTTTGACTTGGAACTAATGTGGCTGACAAAATAAAAGATATCCTCAAATTTGATTGGGCCTCAAAATCCACTAATCCGACAACAAACATTTGATAAACTCAAATTGATTCTTGGGCTAAGCAAACTTAGTGTCTAACATTCACATAAGGCCCGATGACATGCACATGGATAGACGATATTAAATTGAGCCAACAACCTTCACATGCTAACTGACAACTTTAACATATCTCAATGAAATTCACATGTAAATCTGATGTGTGAGCAACAATATTACTAATCAATCACATGCACACATAAACCGATATATTCACATGACCCGATGCATTTTCAAGAAGAATCAGATGATAAATTTTGGAGCTGAATCTCTGATTAGTAGTTTGGATCGGAATCACAGATATGGTAGTCAGGAGCGGAATCAAAAGTATGGTGGTCAGGAGCGGAATCACCAAAGTAACAATCTGGAGCGGAATTAGATAGAACTTTGGAGCGGAATCACACTTTTTCAGACAAAATCACAAGATGTCCATAGGAGCGGAATCACTTCGCACATCTTTTTTACCCATTTTTAGTCCGACTTTTAACGTGTAATTTTCAAGGATTTGTTATCTTGCACTTTTACACCATATATTTGAAATTTAGTCGATTTTAACCGTGAAAACTTGAATTTTTTAAAGAAAGTGTAGAAAAACAGAGATTTTCAAGCTGAATCGTATAGAACTCCTCGTCCTGAGCTCTGATACCACTTGTAGGATCGAATCGCGACCTGAATGAGTCGTTCGCAAGAGCTCTAGTCCGTTTCAGAGGCGGAAACAAAGAAACGGATGTGAAAAACAGCTTGATTCACACTTTAAACCTTTTGTATATTGATTTAACAAAGTTTACATTCACAAGGAAAACCGACAGCACCTCGGTATCACTTGGCAAAATCTGTTACAAATGAAATGAACACTACCCTATTTATAACCTTCCTAATTCCGCCCCAAAACACACATGTCACTTAGGAGCGAAATTAAAACACTAAATACGAGCGGAATCAGACAATGTCCTTATGAGCGAAATCATGATATTTAACTTGTAAACTATTTTGTCTCTTGTGAGATGATGCAGTGATGATGTCATCTTGATGATGTCATCTTGATGATGTCATCATTGTATAAGATGATGTCACACTCGTTCAGATCCACAACGCAACTGAGACTCGATATAAGACGAAGTCGACAGATGAATGCACTAACACTCAACATGAAGTTGAGAAAATTGAGACCGACTTCTTGACCTTGGTCATGAAGAACTTAGACTTTTAGGCGTATCTTACGAGTTTCAACACCGTGTCAAGATTGGTTCCATACTTGGTCACACCAGAACCAAAACGCATAGCTCGTTTTATTGGAGGTTTAGCTCCAGAAATCAAGGCAAGTGTGAAAGCGTCAAGACCTACCACCTTTAGGTCAGTGGCTGATCTGTCCTTATCTCTTACTCTCGATGCGGTTAGGTAGAGATCGCTCAAGAATTCTGAAGAAGGGAAAAGGAAATGTGAGGATGAGAACTCACGCCGTTCTGATAAGAAACATAAGGGGAACTCTGAGTACAAGAAGGGTTCCGGGTTTAAAAAGGACAACCAACAGTCGGGTAAGAAACCCAAATGCAAAACCTGCCATAAGCGCCATTTAGGGAAGTGCAGGTTAGAATCAAAGTCTCAACCGCAGCCTAGAGTTTGTGGGATCTGCAAATCAAACGAGCATAAGACTTTGGATTGCAAGAAGTTAAAAGATGCGACTTGTTACAATTGTAACGACAAAGGGCATATCAAGACTAACTGCCCAAAATATGCGAAAAACCCTGAAGAGGTTTAAAAGACCAATGCTCGGGTCTTTCAGATGAATGCTCAAGAGGCCATTCAGAATGACAACGTGATAATAGGTACCTTTCTTATCAATGATGTTTATGCTAGAGTATTGTTTGATTCTGGTGCAGACAAGTCTTTCGTAGACAATAAGTTTTGTAAATTGTTAAACCTGCCTGTTAAGACTTTAAGCATAAAGTATGAAGTAGAATTGGCCGATGGTACTATAGAAACTGCTTCAACCATTCTAGATGGATGTTTTATATCCATTAGGAATCACTCTTTTCCGCTATCCTTGCTTCCATTGAAATAAGCAGGATTCGACATAGTGATAGGCATGGATTGGTTATCTCATAACCAAGCCCAAATTGTATGTGATAAGAAGCAAGTGGTTATCAAGACTCCTTATGGTGAGCCACTTACGATTCAAGGAGGTACTCAGTATGGATTGCCTAAGCAAGTGTCTATGCTTAAGGCATCTAGGTGTTTGAAGAAAGGTTGTGTAATTTGTATGGCACAAGTAACCGTTGATGAACCGAAGCCCGAGATCGAAGACATCCCCGTTATTTCTGAATATCCAGACGTTTTTCCTGAAGAACTACCTGGGTTACCTCCAGATAGTCAAGTGGAGTTCAGAATCGATATCATTCCTGGAGCAGCACCAATTGCAAGAGCACCTTATCGATTGGCACCGACTGAGATGAAAGAGTTAAGGACTCAGTTGGATGATTTGTTGGCAAAAGGTTTTATTCGACCTAGCTCATCTCCTTGGGGAGCTTTGATTCTATTTTTGAAGAAAAAGGATGGATCGATGCGTCTATGCATCGATTATCGCGAGCTAAACAAGGTTACAATCAAGAATAGATATCCATTACCCATGATCGACGATCTGTTCGATCAACTTCAGGGAGCAAGCTACTTTTCGAAGATTGATTTAAGGTCAGGTTATCACCAGTTGAAGGTTAGAGATGAAGATGTGCACAAGACTGCATTCAGAACTCGTTATGGTCACTACGAGTTCTTAGTGATGCCTTTCGGGCTCACTAATGCACCTGCAGCATTCATGGATCTCATGAATCGCGTTTGTAAGCCATACTTAGACAAGTTTGTCATTGTCTTTATTGATGACATACTTATATATTCGAAGAACCAGGCCAATCATGAAAAACATCTTCGATGTATTCTTGAACTTCTACAAAGGGAAAAGCTTTATGCTAAGTTCTCTAAATGTGAGTTTTGGCTCTGTGAAGTCTAATTCCTTGGACATGTGGTAAGCGAGCGTGGCATCTAGGTGGATCCCACTAAGATCGAAGCGATTATGAATTGGCAAGAGCCTAAGACACCTACAGAGATTCGCAGCTTTTTGGGTCTAGCAGGATACTACAGGCGTTTCATTGAAAAATTTTCAAGGATTGTTGCGCCTCTAACATCGTTAACTCGCAAAAATGTCAAGTTTGACTGGGGTCCCAAGCAGGAAGAATCATTTGATATTCTTAAGCAAAAGTTAAGCAATGCACCTGTGTTGACATTGCCAGAAGGAATTGAAGAATTTGTGGTTTATTGTGACGCATCGCACACAGGTATGGGATGGGTGCTTATGCAGAAAGGCAAGGTTATTGCATATGCCTCACGTCAATTAAAAGTGCACGAAAAGAATTACACCACCCATGATTTGGAATTGGGTTCCGTTGTATTTGCATTAAAACTATGGAGGCATTATCTTTATGGGACCAAATGTGTGATCTATTCTGATCACAAGAGCCTTCAGCATCTGTTTAATCAGAAGGATCTTAACTTGAGACAGCGTCGATGGATGGAGACACTGAATGATTATGATTGCGAAATTCGCTACCGTCCAGGCAAAGCAAATGTTGTCGCTAATGCTTTGAGCAGAAAGGAAAGGGTTAAGCCTATTAGAATCAATGCCAAAAGCATTGAATTGAAGAACAACTTGACTGCAAGGTTGTTAGCTGCTCAAAAGGAAGCTGTATTAAAAGCTAACTATCCGAGTGAGAAGTTAGGAGTGACTGCCGATCAATTGTCATATGGTAAAGATGGAATCCTAAGATTGAATGGTCGAATATGGTTCCAATCCATGAAGGGCTTAGAGGTGTGATTCTCCAAGAGGCCCATAGCTCAAAATATTCAGTTCTTCCTGGCAGTGATAAGATGTACCAGGATTTAAAGGCAAATTATTGGTGGATAGGTTTGAAGAAATCTATAGCCACTTATGTGGCTAAATGTCTGATATGTACACAAGTTAAAGCCGAACATCAAAAGTCGTCAGGTTTGCTACAACAACCTGAACTTCCCACATGGAAATGGGAAATGGTAACTATGGATTTCATCACAAAGTTACCAAAGACAAAGCATGGAAATGATACTATTTGGGTTATAGTTGATAGGCTGACCAAGTCAGCTCACTTCTTACCTATTAAAGAAACACATAGCTCCGATAAGCTAGCTCAGCTGTACGTGGATAAGATAGTATCTCTCCACGGAGTGCTAGTATCTATTATCTCCGATAGGGATACTAGATACACTTCTCATTTTTGGAAAAGCTTTCAGCAATCTTTAGGCACCCGTTTAAACTTCAGCACTGCTTATCATCCTCAAACGGTGGGCAAAGCGAACGTACAATTCAAACGCTTGAGGATATGCTTAGGGCTTGTGTTATCGATTTAGGTGGAAGCTGGGATGATCATCTTCCGTTAATTAAGTTTTCGTACAATAATAGTTATCATTCGAGTATCCAAGCCGCGCCTTTTGAGGCCTTGTACGGAAGGAAGTGTAGAACGCCAGTTTGTTGGGCGGAAGTTGGAGATGTCCAACTGTCAGGACCTGATATAGTCCTGGAGACGACAAATAAGATTGTACAAATCCGCGATCGTCTCAAAGCTTCCAGGGATAGGCAGAAAAGCTACGCTGATAAAAGGCGTAAACCTCTGAAATTCAAGGTAGGTGATAAAGTGTTACTTAAGGTGTCACCCTGGAAAGGGGTGATGCGTTTTGGTAAAAAGGGCAAGCTGAGCCCAAGATACATAGGACCATTCGAGATCATCGAATGTGTCGGAACTGTGGCTTACAAGCTAAATCTGCCAGAAGAGCTCAGTGGGATTCATAATGTATTCCACATCTGCAACTTGAAGAAATGACTAGCCGATGAGTCGCTAGCAATGTCACATAAGGATGTGCAGATAGATGAGAGCTTGAAGTTCGTTGAAAAAAACCTTTGTCGATTGAAGATCGACAGGTTACGAAACTTCGAAGAAAGCATGTGCTGATTGTGAAGGTAAAGTGGTGTCACACCCCGACTTTTCACGTGTCACCGGTGGGCCCGGTGGGGAGTATCGTGACGTGGTTGGCAACACGATAGTCAAACAACACAATTATATAAATGCACAGCGGAAGCAAAAGATAAATTATATATTACAATCCGAATTTTTAGAGTAATATCCAGTATTACAACGGAAAGTAAAGGATCCACAGGCGGATCTTAAAACATATCACTTGTTCAACAGACTTTAGACGCCTAGGACTTTCAAGATTCCTTATTAGCGCCCTGAGCTTCCAGCCAATTATGTTCGGTACCTGTCACTTAACCTTTTTGGAAAATACGTCAGTTTTCACTGGTAAATACACTCAACCGACTCATTTTTAAAAGAGTTTGTAAATTTATTTGGATGCACGTGGCACAAAATATATTGACACTTTGATTAAAATGCACAGAGGCAAAATTAATCTTTTATACTTGGAACAATTATATTTATAACCTTGTATACAGATTTACATGTTCGTTGTACGTTCAGGGCCCGATGTAGAAACCGAGTCAAGATTAACAGACACGCCACAAGTATAGGCCCACAAGAGAGTGAGATACCGTTATTACTTAGTAACTGTCAGGTGTATGCCTACACCCCGTACCTAAGACGTGGCCATTTTATAACACAATGATGTCAAGGATATCCGGGACATGGTCATTAACCCCTAAAGGCTTTTATTTCAAACAATACAGATTAAACCGGGTTACCTCAATAATTTAATCACAATCCGATTAAACATTCAATACCCGACCAAGCGGTATCATTATACCGTATCCCAAGCCCGTATAGGGAAAATAAGTTAAGAGTATTTACCTGAGCTAGCTCCTGTCTTAAATAGCAAGAATCTAATAACTCAGTCGTATTCACTTAAGTAAGCGTAGGTACCATTTACCGAATGCTCTAGTCTGGAATGATGGTATAAATAATTAATTAGAATGCTAACGGGTCCTTAATTAAGCCTGAGCTTAGACCGGTTAGTCTTAAGGAAATATACGATTCAAACGCATGATTTAGCGAAGACCGGAATAGAATGTGATTTAAACCCGACATGTTCAGAGACTTGTCTTATATGGGTAATTCATACACATTCTGGACTTTGAGATAAAACCGATAGGGTTTGACCCATTTCGGCTAATTTATGTAAACTTGTTACATAAACCGAACCGTACGCGTAAGAAGCGTGACGGGTATTCATGAGAGCTATATACAGGTTTCCTAAGTTAATTTATGCCTCAAATATGTTGTGACATCAGGAAGATGTCTTTCATTATGCCCGAAACGAATTTAAACACAAACTATGCCCCGTAGGGGTAGTTTGGTCATTTTAAAGGTTGTAAAAGAGTTTAAATGTTTAACTGAGTTACAGGTATGATGTAAACAGAAAACATACTTAATTTGATGAGTTATAACAGTAGGCTAAAGCGTATATGTGAAATTTATCATCTTTAACCAAACTATGCCCCGTAGGGGTATTTTGGTAATTTCACATAAGCCGAAAAGCTCAAAAACGAAGTCTGAGTTAATCAACCTTTGCTTACTGTTAAAATATCATAATTTGCCTCATATATCAGTAGGTATCAACCCGGATATGTTCAATATGATTTTAAGACATACTATGCGTTAAAAACGCTAAATAAGGCGATTAAAGGCCATTTCCGGGTTTGATACTTAAATCTGATATTTTTATATTTCCAGAGGGCTTAAAATAATTTATTTATCATATGTGATCAGTAGCAAAAGGTTTGGAGTTGTTTAGATAAGTAAAACTCATTTTATGGCCCGTAAGGGCAAAACCGACAATTACCGGATTAAGCCTACGACTACTAGTTATGCTCATCCTAAAATTAATTAAAAATCTTTAAAAATCCCAAAATAATATATTACATCAGTGGGTATTAAGTTTGATACCAAAAAGTAGGCTTAACTAGGCTATACGCTAATTACGCCATTTTATTAACATAAAGCTTTAAATTTGCGATATTGAGCATAACTCTTAATCTATAAGTCAAACTGATGTCAAACTTCGCATACAAGTTTATATATCAGTAACTAAGGTTTCTACACTTTTACATTTTCATAATTCTCGTTTTAAGGTGTAAAGGGCATAATGGTCAACATATGAGCAATTAACGGAATCATGCGTATTAATCGGATAACTAATGAACCGAGGTGTATAATCACAGAGGGTTATACTAGCATGTAACCTGGTCCAAATGAAGCTCTAAGGTATTTCTAAAACATACCTAAACGGGTCAGAACTGAAAGTCAAAGTGAAAGTCAAACTATGTGACTTTCGGTTCCGAACCGGGTCTAAACAGGAAATAGTCGGGTTGAACATGTTTGGACATGTTCTTTCACTTATTTCTAAGTTATAACAATGATCAAACAGGTTATATATGTTCTAGATAGCTAATTATGCATAAATGACATTTTAAGCATTATGTTGACTTTTTAATTAAAAGTTTGACCCAACATTTGACCTGGTTAGGATGGTGATCAGGGGAAACCCTTTTGGGGTTTTATTACCCACATAAATACCAACCTATAACTACTTTTAATTCGATATATGACTGAGCCATTATAGACTAATCTCGAAGTCAAACCGTAATTACGACGGTTTGACTTTTAGCTAATTAACCTAGCTAAACTCAATTAGAGAAGGAAAAGAATACTTACTAAAGTCCTATGCACGAAATGGAAAGCTTAGAGGAAAGTCCTTAGCTCCAGAAATGCTCCAAATGTGCAGGAGAAGTGTGAGGAATGTTTATGAACTTGAAGTGCCTTATATAGTGAAATTACTCACCATGATTGGTTGACAACTAACTCTAGAGCTGACCACAATCATCCAACAAGTGTCCTAGTGCTCTAGGATAGTTTAGGGGTCTTTTAATAATGAGAAAAACCAGCTAGATCGGTCATAATCGCGAAATACAGGCTGCAGAAGGTTTTCTGATGCTGGACACCTGCTAGCGCACCGTTACGCTACAATTGTAGCGGTGCGCTAGCCCGCTACTTTTGGCCGCTGTTGACTAGTAGCGCACCGTTACGCTATCTTTGTAGCGGTGCGCTAGCTCCCTTCTGGGGCAATTTGTTGTTGTTTGTTGATGTTTTGAAAAGCCAATCCACTTGCACGAATTTTGGGACCTCCATTATCAGTTAGGGGCCTCTAATAAGGGTCTTGTACAATCAATAACCCTACCATGATGAATTGTTTGCTTGAATCCATAAACAAGACCCGAAACAAAGGTTTATCATTGCTTTTCTTCGTGGGATCGAGTCACGCATTTTCAATTCCATTCTTGTCAACCCATATATGGATTTAAGACTCAGTAGATATTTAATATATAATAACTTGGGTCTTGGGATTTATTAATGAGGTGTTCAGAGGTAAAGATTAACATGACGCCACTTTTAAATCCTGCCAAAACATCTTTATTAAATCCGGGTTTACAACGCGTTTTGTCTTATATGACACGTGTCGTTTTATTATTGAACCCGAAATTTTCGAGGTGTTACATCCTCACCCCCTTAAAATAAATGTCGACCCGAGATTTACTGAAACAAAGGAAGTATTCTCTGCCTAATAATGGCAACTTACAGATGGTTAGGAATTTGTATGATCTTGTTCGTTGTTTCCAATGCAACTTTCAGATCCAGATAATTGGACTTACCAATCTATTGTCCTAATCAATAGATTGTTCAATATTCCATTTATACAAGGTCTCCAAAGGGGCAGCCTTGATACTTATTTATCAACTTTTATAGAAAAGCTTATCTTAAGGTGAGATGGTTATTTCAACCACTGCTTAACAAATCTTAGGGAATAGCTAATCCTTGCCGTCAGTCGAACAATTCGACTATTCTGGGCAGCTGATGGCAAATTCTTAATCGTTGCCTAAGTAGGGTTGCGGTAACAATGCATAAGCAAAAATGAACCGTCTTTCTTACCCAACCATATCAAACTCTTTAGAATATCGAGTTAGGACATATGAATCTATATCTTAGAATTTACTTAATCAGGGTTTCGGTTATTCCATTTTCAATATGGAGTTTTCGAAATACTCCAGCCCACAGCGGGATGCTAATCTTAATTCTACCTGCCTCCTAGGAGTTAAGCAAGGAAAACTTATGAGAAGATAATCAAGATACAAGGAGGCTACAGAGATTTTCCATGTCTCAGGCTCCAGTTCATTCATCATTGCTTGTGTCAAATAAGCGACACATTTATGTTATAAGTCCACGAATTCCTTAATCGGGAACATTTACTTGGAAAAATTTCCATTTTTGGATATCTTCTTTGAATACTACTAGTCGACTTTAGCACAATATGACCATTGGGATATCTCAGGGGTTCCATGTATTAAACCTCCATGCTGATCAGACATGGAAATAATCTATGGGACACACTAGGATACGCCAATCCTCATATGACACTTTTATCAAACATAGTTTGGCATTCGCAGGCGATAAAAACAATGAGAAAAATAATTAAAATAACATATGTTGTCGTACTCTATGCAAAGAAAGAGTGCTCTTAGATTTTCGGAAGGATTCCTTGCCGATCTATAAGAATCGGTTACTATGGTTTCCTTAGTAGTTATACCTTGTGGATGATAATAAAAAGATTTTGCTAAGTTTATGGTTCATGAAGATTTATTATTGTCTGTATTAATAGGACACTTAGCAGGAATTATCATTGATAAATGATAAGGAAGTTTATTGTACAAGTGCTTATATTTAATCAATAATGGAAGTTTCACAAACTAGGCACCTAGCTCAGTTGGCTAGGCGCGCGAAAGGGTGCGGCCTAGACCCAGGTTCGATTCCGGGGACGGCCAATTCCACCATTTTTTTTAATATTAATTAATCGCACGGATACGTGTAATTACGAGGGTTGTCTCATAAGGAGTCTTGATAATTAATTGCTTCTTATCACCCACAATATGGGCTTGATTTTTAAGGTAACCAATCGATTTTTATCACTATATTGAGTCCTTATGTATGCAACCAAAAGTTTGCTATAAGGTATTAGAAAAGAGTGATTTCTAATAGATATTAAATATCAATATAGGATTTGTTGGAGCATTTTCTAAAGTAACATCGGTCACTTTCTACCGTGCATTAAATGACCGGAGTCTTAATTAGGTGGAGACAACAGTTCTCAACCTTTATCATTCATAATATATTTATATGTGCCAGTATCAAATAAGTTTCTGCTTAAACCGCTTGATAAGGAAAAGTACATATTATACTATTATTATTCTGCACCATCTCTTGGGCGTTCATCCTGACAACTCGTGCGTTTGTTCTCTTGGCCTACTCGGGCTTCTTCTGATTCCTAGGGCAGTTGGTCTTGATATGCCCCTTCTCGTTGCAACCATAACAGGTTGCATCTTTCAACTTCTTGCAATCCAGGGTTTTATGTTCCCTAGATTTGCAAATTCCACACGGTAGAGGCTGAGACTCAAATCTGCATTTCCCAAGATGGTATTTATTACAGGTTTCGCACCTGGTCTTCTCTCCCGACTGCTGGCTGTCTCTCTTAAACCCGAAACTCTTCTTATCTTCAGAGTTCCTCTTCCTATCGGAGCGATGGGGATTCTCATCCTCCCTCTTACGCTTTCCATCTTCCGAGACTTTGGCAGCCTTGTTTCTAACCACATCGAGTGTGAGAGATAGCGACAGATCTGCCGTTGACCTGAATGTAGTAGGTCTTGAAGCCTTAACACTGGCTTTGATTTCTGGGGCTAAACCCCCGATGAAGCGTGCAATTCGCTTGGGTTCTGGTGTTACTAGGTAAGGAACCAGTCTTGACAAGGTATTGAAACGGGTGAGGTATGCTTGACAATCTAAGTTTGTCATCACCAATGATAAGAAATCTGATTCGATTCTTTCAACCTCGTGTTGGGGGCAGTAGTTCTCCATAATGAGAGCAACAAACTGTTCCCATGACATGTTGTAAAGTGGGATCTTCCCAGCAGCTTGAATAAGAGCCTTCCACCACGCTAGCGCCTCTCCCTTGAATGATTGGGATACAAACTTCACTACATCCCTCTCAGATAACCGCTGATATCGACAACTGTGTCCATTTCATCCAACCAGACCATACAATCAACTGCCCCTTTATCCCCAGTGAAGTCCCGGGGTTTGCAGGAAACAAAGTATTTGTAGGTACAGGACTTGGTCTGCGGTTCATTATCGAACACTTTCCTCTTGGATGGAACACTGTGTTCATTAGATGAATGTCGATCGTCATCTTTCTTTAACTCATCTTTCTTTGAGGGCGGCTTGTTATCAGGCTCTGAATGAGTTTTAGGGATGGATTTAGGGTGGGGTACAGATGAGGCTTTACTATTTGTCTCACTATACTCCTGGAATTGCTCCTTCACAGCTTTAGATATAGCTGAATCAATTAATGTACCAAGCTCTCCTCTGGTTATATTAATCCTTTCATCATCGCGGTTTTCCAGCGGGTGACTATTCAATTCTTCCGACCTAGCCATGTAGTTTTAATTGCTACACAAGAAAATAAGGCAAGGTTTATACGGAAGCTCATACAGTCTTATTGTTTTAAACGATTTATTAACCATGGTAATATAAACCATATTGGTTAATTTGTTAGTTACATTCAATTAGCATTTTTATTATAATTTATCCTAGTTATAAAACATTAAGGATATTAAGGTGGCACAAAGGCCTAGTCACATGGACACTTTTAAATTATAAGCTATGATTTCGGAGAATCAAAGTATTTGAGGTATATTGGCACAATAGGCCTAGTCACAAGGACAATTTTAAATTATATGCTAGGATTTCAGAGAATCAAAGCAGTTGAGGTTTGAACCTAGTTCATTACCTTGACAGGGAGTCATTGCTACCACTGTATTTTGGCTCATGTGGAAATGAGCAAGGCCCGTAGGCGTTATATTACCACGTTTGGTTAAAATATGATTATCTTATTGATGATGTAAACCCAGGATTTAGAGATCATTAAACTGGGTTAGGAATCTTTTGGAGAATCCTGAATTACGTGTGTGATTTCTAACGAATCACATCTGTCAGGAGTGTTAACATATTTACAGATGTTAACAGGGATTCGAATCTTTTAAACAGGTCTTACCATCATGGCCCGGCCTTAAAATGGCCCGAAGGCTAGGCTTCACCTTTAAGATTCTTATTAATATTTAACGCAGAAAATTTCTAAATTGAACTGTTAATAGGGATCTGAATCTACATTGAGGAACTGCCATCTTGGCCGGTCTTAATATGACCCGAAGCTAGGTCTTGTCCTTTTAGATTTTTGCCCTTTTATTATAATGGTAGATCTTGCAAAAGGAATGTTATTAAGGATCAAAATCTAAATTGAGGAACTGCCATCTTGGCCGGTCTTAATATGACCCGAGGCTAGGTCTTGTCCTTTTTAGATTTTCCCATTTTATTATAATGGTAGATCTTATAATATAGGAATGATATTTTAAACTTAATCGTCCCTTTAAAATTTAAACAAGTATAGGGTTGCCCTAAATGGGACTTCAAAAGAATAATGTCGTCCTCGGAGGGACTAAATGATATTTATGTACTTATAAGGACTAATAAGGAAACGATCTTCAGCAAGGGAGTTTCTTCTTCATTCAATTCCTGAATGCTTTCTCCCTGGGTTGAACGTCTCATCCTGGTCGCGGTACGAAGCTCAGCATTTTAAGGCTCCAGACGTGGAGAATTTTTTTTTACAGCTTCTTCGCTTGGCGACGTATCCAATAAAAATTTGGAAGCAAAATTTCCAAATTAGGATTTGAGAATAATCCTATGTTAAGTCTAGACTCAGAAGTTTAGATATGTGCAATTGTGTAACTGAGATTAAACACAAAAGGCTAGTGTTTAATTCACTTAGTGTTGGCTCTGATACCAACCTGTCACACCCCGACTTTCCACGTGTCACCGGTGGGCCCGGTGGGGAGTATCGTGACGTGGTTGGCAACACGATAGTCAAACAACACAATTATATAAATGCACAGCGGAAGCAAAAGATAAATTATATATTACAATCCGAATTTTTAGAGTAATATCCAGTATTACAACGGAAAGTAAAGGATCCACAGGCGGATCTTAAAACATATCACTTGTTCAACAGACTTTAGACGCCTAGGACTTTCAAGATTCCTTATTAGCGCCCTGAGCTTCCAGCCAATTATGTTCGGTACCTGTCACTTAACCTTTTTGGAAAATACGTCAGTTTTCACTGGTAAATACACTCAACCGACTCATTTTGAAAAGAGTTTGTAAATTTATTTGGATGCACGTGGCACAAAATATATTGACACTTTGATTAAAATGCACAGAGGCAAAATTAATCTTTTATACTTGGAACAATTATATTTATAACCTTGTATACAAATTTACATGTTCGTTGTACGTTCAGGGCCCGATGTAGAAACCGAGTCAAGATTAACAGACACGCCACAAGTATAGGCCCACAAGAGAGTGAGATACCGTTATTACTTAGTAACTGTCAGGTGTATGCCTACACCCCGTACCTAAGACGTGGCCATTTTATAACACAATGATGTCAAGGATATCCGGGACATGGTCATTAACCCCTAAAGGCTTTTATTTCAAACAATACAGATTAAACCGGGTTACCTCAATAATTTAATCACAATCCGATTAAACATTCAATACCCGACCAAGCGGTATCATTATACCGTATCCCAAGCCCGTATAGGGAAAATAAGTTAAGAGTATTTACCTGAGCTAGCTCCTGTCTTAAATAGCAAGAATCTAATAACTCAGTCGTATTCACTTAAGTAAGCGTAGGTACCATTTACCGAATGCTCTAGTCTGGAATGATGGTATAAATAATTAATTAGAATGCTAACGGGTCCTTAATTAAGCCTAAGCTTAGACCGGTTAGTCTTAAGGAAATATACGATTCAAACGCATGATTTAGCGAAGACCGGAATAGAATGTGATTTAAACCCGACATGTTCAGAGACTTGTCTTATATGGGTAATTCATACACATTCTGGACTTTGAGATAAAACCGATAGGGTTTGACCCATTTCGGCTAATTTATGTAAACTTGTTACATAAACCGAACCGTACGCGTAAGAAGCGTGACGGGTATTCATGAGAGCTATATACAGGTTTCCTAAGTTAATTTATGCCTCAAATATGTTGTGACATCAGGAAGATGTCTTTCATTATGCCCGAAACGAATTTAAACACAAACTATGCCCCGTAGGGGTAGTTTGGTCATTTTAAAGGTTGTAAAAGAGTTTAAATGTTTAACTGAGTTACAGGTATGATGTAAACAGAAAACATACTTAATTTGATGAGTTATAACAGTAGGCTAAAGCGTATATGTGAAATTTATCATCTTTAACCAAACTATGCCCCGTAGGGGTATTTTGGTAATTTCACATAAGCCGAAAAGCTCAAAAAACGAAGTCTGAGTTAATCAACCTTTGCTTACTGTTAAAATATCATAATTTGCCTCATATATCAGTAGGTATCAACCCGGATATGTTCAATATGATTTTAAGACATACTATGCGTTAAAAACGCTAAATAAGGCGATTAAAGGCCATTTCCGGGTTTGATACTTAAATCTGATATTTTTATATTTCTAGAGGGCTTAAAATAATTTATTTATCATATGTGATCAGTAGCAAAAGGTTTGGAGTTGTTTAGATAAGTAAAACTCATTTTATGGCCCGTAAGGGCAAAACCGACAATTACCGGATTAAGCCTACGACTACTAGTTATGCTCATCCTAAAATTAATTAAAAATCTTTAAAAATCCCAAAATAATATATTACATCAGTGGGTATTAAGTTTGATACCAAAAAGTAGGCTTAACTAGGCTATACGCTAATTACGCCATTTTATTAACATAAAGCTTTAAATTTGCGATATTGAGCATAACTTTTAATCTATAAGTCAAACTGATGTCAAACTTCGCATACAAGTTTATATATCAGTAACTAAGGTTTCTACACTTTTACATTTTCATAATTCTCGTTTTAAGGTGTAAAGGGCATAATGGTCAACATATGAGCAATTAACGAAATCATGCGTATTAATCGGATAACTAATGAACCGAGGTGTATAATCACAGAGGGTTATACTAGCATGTAACCTGGTCCAAATGAAGCTCTAAGGTATTTCTAAAACATACCTAAACGGGTCAGAACTGAAAGTCAAAGTGAAAGTCAAACTATGTGACTTTCGGTTCCGAACCGGGTCTAAACAGGAAATAGTCGGGTTGAACATGTTTGGACATGTTCTTTCACTTATTTCTAAGTTATAACAATGATCAAACAGGTTATATATGTTCTAGATAGCTAATTATGCATAAATGACATTTTAAGCATTATGTTGACTTTTTAATTAAAAGTTTGACCCGACATTTGACCTGGTTAGGATGGTGATCAGGGGAAACCCTTTTGGGGTTTTATTACCCACATAAATACCAACCTATAACTACTTTTAATTCGAGATATGACTGAGCCATTATAGACTAATCTCGAAGTCAAACCGTAATTACGACGGTTTGACTTTTAGCTAATTAACCTAGCTAAACTCAATTAGAGAAGGAAAAGAATACTTACTGAAGTCCTATGCACGAAATGGAAAGCTTAGAGGAAAGTCCTTAGCTCCAGAAATGCTCCAAATGTGCAGGAGAAGTGTGAGGAATGTTTATGAACTTGAAGTGCCTTATATAGTGAAATTACTCACCATGATTGGTTGACAACTAACTCTAGAGCTGACCACAATCATCCAACAAGTGTCCTAGTGCTCTAGGATAGTTTAGGGGTCTTTTAATAATGAGAAAAACCAGCTAGATCGGTCATAATCGTGAAATACAGGCTGCAGAAGGTTTTCTGATGCTGGACACCTGCTAGCGCACCGTTACGCTACAATTGTAGCGGTGCGCTAGCCCGCTACTTTTGGCCGCTGTTGACTAGTAGCGCACCGTTACGCTATCTTTGTAGCGGTGCGCTAGCTCCCTTCTGGGGCAATTTGTTGTTGTTTGTTGATGTTTTGAAAAGCCAATCCACTTGCACGAATTTTGGGACCTCCATTATCAGTTAGGGGCCTCTAATAAGGGTCTTGTACAATCAATAACCCTACCATGATGAATTGTTTGCTTGAATCCATAAACAAGACCCGAAACAAAGGTTTATCATTGCTTTTCTTCGTGGGATCGAGTCACGCATTTTCAATTCCATTCTTGTCAACCCATATATGGATTTAAGACTCAGTAGATGTTTAAAATATAATAACTTGGGTCTTGGGATTTATTAATGAGGTGTTCAGAGGTAAAGATTAACATGACGCCACTTTTAAATCCTGCCAAAACATCTTTATTAAATCCGGGTTTACAACGCGTTTTGTCTTATATGACACGTGTCGTTTTATTATTGAACCCGAAATTTTTGAGGTGTTACAAGTGGGATGCCCGTAGAGGCCCCGAATATACATGGGAGGTTGAATCCACAATGAAACAAAAGTACCCTCATTTATTTCAGTAAATCTCGAGGTCGAGATTTCTTTTAAGGGGGTGAGGATGTAACACCTCGCAAAATCACAACCAATATAATAAAGACACGTGTCATGGACTTTAAACGTGTAATGGATTGATTTGGAGGGATTACAATTGTCAAATAATGTAAATATGTAAGTAAATGTCATCATGCCAAAGTCGTGCCTCTGAATGACCTCATAAGATGTTCGTATTCTTTGATGAATAAAATTGTCGGACATAGAAAGCCGATCGTGCTTAAATTGAAAATTTTACGAAGCATAGGGGTTAAAAGTGTCAACATGTTAAACGTTACCTCTGAATGACCTTTTAACGATCCCGAAAGCATTGTAATAATTGTATATTTTGCTCTCAATAATATTGGATAGTAATTTTATGGATTTTCGATGAAAACAAGACTTTTCGGGTGATCTTACAACTAAGCAGAAGCTTAACGGAGTTAAATAATGACCCAAGACACTTGTTAGTTAACTTTGGGGGTCATAAGTGCAATAAATGGAAGTTATTTAAACTTAAAAAGGACCAGGGACTGAAATTGCAGAGAATATAAACTTGTTACCAGATTAACAGGTCTACGCGGGCCGCGTAGACTCTCTCTACAATCTACGCGGGCCGCGAGAGCAGTGCCAGCGACAAAAAACTTCACAGCTGCATGTTGCAGCCTGTTCCACCGCCTTTGCATGAATTCTGAGCAATACCTGGGGCTTGAACATGGTTTTTACTGCCCTAGGGACACCTGTGATCATCTGGTAACAACATAGGGACAAATAGATTGATCTTGATGCATTAAAGTTCCTATATAAAGCCCCATTGTTTCACTTGTTCACTTGCACATTTGAGTTTTACTTCACAACTCTTTATCTGAAGCCTCCTGGAGCTTAAGGAAGCTTTCTCTAGTTCCAAATTCGTGCTAAGTACTCTAGTAAGTGTTCTTAGCTTCCTAAGTTTACGATTTATTAGTTTAATGACCAAAAGTAAAGCTATCGTAATTAAGCTTTGACTTAGTGATTAATCACTAATGGTCCAGCCATTATTCGAATTAAAAGTGGCTATGAGTTGGTAATTATGTAGGTAATAAACCCTTAAAAGGACAGCTACTGATTATCACTTTTACTTGGTCAATTGTCGAGTCAAACTTATTAATAAAAAGTCAACAGAATCAGTTTTTACAAATTAATCCATAAATGATAATGCAGAGGTTATGGAACATGTTTTAACTCTAAAATAACTTGGTAAATAATATAAGAACATGTTTAGGCATGTTCAACCCGCCAATTCTGAGGTTAGGATCGGTTCGCAACCGAAAGTCGCAAAAGTAGACTTTTGCTTTGACTTTCAGTTTTGACCCGATTTAGCTTAGTTTAGTATTGCCTTAGGGTTCTTTTGGGACCATATTATATGTTAGTAAAACCCTCTGAGGTTATGCTACATGGTTCCTTAATAATCCAATTTATTTGCATGTTTCCGTTAAATGCTTAAATGTTTATCATTATGCCCTTTTATAAATAAAACGAGATTTTTGAAAATGTGAGAGGACAAAAACCTTTATTACTAATATTTAAGTATGTCCTAAAAATTTGACATCAGTTTATGGTCTGAAATAAGAGTTATGCTCGATATCGTAAATGAAAGCCTTTTTATTAATTAAATGGCATTTTTGACATAAATCCTATTTAAACTCAATTTTTGGCACCAAACTCACCACTACTGTTAAGATATAATATTTAGGGATTTTTAAAAATTTTTGTTAAATTTTAAACTGATCATAACATAGAGGTCTTGCATAGACTCGGTAATTGACGATAATGCCCTTTCCGCTAATAAAATGAGTTTTACATATCATTTTGATACCAAACCTTTTCCTACAGATTTTATATATTAAATAAAATATTCTAAATAGTTAAGATAGATAAAAAAAATCTCAGATTTCCTTAATAACCCGAATATCGTTAAATACCGACTTTTATGCGATTTAGGCGCATAGTAAGGTTTAAAACCATATTTAGCACCTAAGACTTGTTACCTACTGATGTTATAACAAAATTTTTATACTTTAACCGTAAGTACAAGTCCTAAACTCAGATTTCCAAATTTGACCCTTAAAGCTTATGTGAAATGACCAAAATGCCCCTACGATGCATAATTTGGCCATAAAAGATAAATTTCACATATATATGATATCTTACTGATGTAACTTGTTAAAATAAATACTTTTACTGATTGTTTCAGACCAGAACCTCAGATTACTATTTAACCTCTTTTATGAGCTTTAAAATGACCAAAATACCCCTACGGGGCTTAAATTGATTTTAAATTCATTTTGGGCATAATGGAAGGTATCCTACTGATATCACAACATATTTAAAGCATATTAACTTGTGGAACTTGTACATGACTCATTTGGTTACCCGTTATGCATATACGCGTCCGGTATGTTTATGTAACTAGTTTGCATAAATTAACCGAAACGGGTCAAACCTTATCATTTTTACTTCAAAATCCAGAATGTGTTTAGTTTACCCACATTATACAAGTCTTCATACTTGTCGAGTCTAAATCACATTCTAATCCGGTCTTCGCTTAATCTTGCGTTTTGAACCGTATACCTTTCTTTAAAACTAACCGGTCTAATTTATAATTTAAATAAGACCCGTTAGGAATCTAATAGGTTATTAAAACCTTCGTTCCAGATTAGGAGCCCAGTAAAAGCTATTTGTACTTGCTGATTTGATATACGGCTGGGATTAAATTTATATTTTAGCTCAGGTAAATACTTTTAACTTATTTTCCGTTATACGGGCTTGGGATACGGTATTTAATAATACCGCTTGGTTGGGTATTGAATCTTTAATCGATTAGTGGTTAAATCATTGAGATAACCCGTTTTAATCCGTTTTGTTTGATCTAAACCTTTGGGGGTTAATGACCGTGTCCTGGATATCCTTGGCTCATTCATTGAAATGACCACGACTTAAGCACGGGGTGTAGGCATACACCTGACAGTGCGTATGTAAAAATATATACCCGCCTATTGAGGATAACTCGCCGTGGGTTTATATTATGTGGTGTGTCGATTAACCTTTAACCGGTACTTCTAACCCGGGCTACTGAATGGACGACAAACATATAAATCTGTATACAAGATTATTTTTAAATAATTATCCCAAGTTATAAAAGAATATTTGTGCATTGTGCATCTAAACCAATTTTATAAACACTTTTCAAAAGAGTCAGTTAATTGTATTTACCAGTGTAAACTGACGTATTTTTCAAAAGGTTAAGTGCAAGTACTATGCGTAATGGGATGTGTGACAACCCGAACTTTCAAGGTTAGTAACGTTTAAATCTTGTGATCTCAACTCCTCGTTATTTCTTTTCATAATGCTACACACCCGTACTCGTACAATTCTGTTAACCGTGCATGATAACTTCGTTAAGCAAATACATCAGTGTTTTTGGGCCGCAACGGTATTGGGCCACATATTAGTGTTACTTGTTCGAGCGGACCGCACCCTAAACCCTTGTAACCCGATAAACACTAATTGGATTTAAATTAGCGCATTAGATAACAACTTTAATATATGTTGTGATGGCCCAATTGGATGGGCTTGAGCCCATATCGGTCATAGAAGTGAACCGCCCCTCTCAATGTTTATTAGATATTGCATGCATATTGTAATTGTTGATCATAAAACTCAAAATCAAAATAAACCCTATCTCTCTCAAGATCACGCACGGCATAGCAGACCCCCCTCTCGTGAAACACTATTCTAGCCGATCTTACTATTGGGTTAGTGATTTCTTTTGCAAGTTATTTGATGTTTATGCTTTGTAGATGTTTAATAGCGATCAAGTTATACATGATATATGCGAATTGTAAACTGAACCATGTTTATATGGATCTCTATTTGATAATCTTGTATATGTGCGATCTGATGTAGCGAATTAAGTATGTATATGGACGTATAAACCTTAATCGGATATGCATGTATTGTGTAAATAATAATGATAATAGACCTAATGTTGTTCGGCTGTTTTATTTGCAACCGAGGCACGGCTAATGTGCATAACAATTGGCAAATTGCTGAAATCTATTAGTATGTGTGATGTTAAGTGATGATTATGATGTTTCATGAATATGTATTAATTATTGATCAAGAAGCTGATAGGGGTGTGGGTTCGATCAATTAACAGCATAAGTGAACACATGTGAATTTTGTGATACTTGAATTGATGGTTGAGTAATTAGGGTGAGTAACCAAGATTTAGGAATATGAAGTGTTAAACTGATTACTTTGGTAGGCTAGCCGCAGACTTGTAACATGATATTTGAATTTTATGATTGAATGGTAACATACGGGTTCTAAACAAATAAGAATTGTAAATGGTTTAGGCAGTTTAAATGATATAGGGTAGCCGGTTGTTGTGAATTAGGAATGCATGTTGTTCGACTAATAAATAAGATATTTAATCTTACCGAGCAAACCGAAGGTGAGTTCACTGCTCTTTTTCCAGGCATGCATCCCGGGGAGGGATATCGGGTAACGTTCCGGGGAGGAATGTCAGGTTAATGGGATGTTTGTTATTACTCATTTCTATCATATAAGACCCCTTACATCTACCGATAGTTGCCGGGGAGGCAACGAGGTTATTAGTTGATAGCGGTATTAGGTTTGGCACCCTCACACCGTACCGGGAAGGACGGGCGTGAACTAATCACCTTAAAGCATGACCAATGTTTTGATAGAGACATTGGGGTTGGGCAAATACAACTTGTAGCCATTGCGGTAATCGAGTTAATAACAACATCAAATCAAATTGTTTAACTGTTTTATACACATATCTGGTAACGAAACGCGTTAACAAAACTTTGAACTCACCAGCGTCGTCTGACACACTTGTCTGCATGCTTGCAGGTCGTTAGATTCTTGATGTGGACTTGCTATCTGGGAGTGCTGGAGTGGTCATTGGTCAAGACTCTTGGATACTCGCTTATAACAATCCTCATGAAAACCGACACCCTAGAAATATTTCTGACACCATAATATATTTTAAAGTATCCTAATACGTCCTAAAATACACCCCATACGTGAAAACGGGCCCCGAATACCTTAAATATTATTAAATTTAAATAAAAAAATCTGATTTTTGGGTTGAGGTGGGCCGCGTAAACCCCACCCCAACCTTGACACGGGCCACGTGAACTTAAAACCTGGCGCGACCCAGGGCCGCCACGTGGCCCAACACCCAGCGAGCCTACCTGATGACCCAGCCAAGCTACGCTGTTGACAAGCGTTGACGCGGGCCGCGTAAGCCCTGTTCCTGTCTGACGTCATCATATATTAGAAGAAGCCCATAAGTCTAAGTATACGATGCATCCTGGAAGTGATAAAATGTATCAAGATTTAAGAAAGAATTTCTGGTGGATAGGAATGAAAAAGGACATAGCAGCCTATGTTTCTAAATGTTTAACCTATTCACAAGTAAAAGCTGAACACCAGAAACCCTCAGGTCTGTTGCAACAATTAGAAATGCCAGTGTGGAAATGGGAATTGATAACAATGGATTTTGTTACCAAATTACCCAAAACAAGGAAAGGTAATGATACAATATGGGTGATTGTAGATAGGCTAACCAAGTCATCTCATTTCCTACCAATGAAAGAAACTTTCAGTATGGAACAGCTAGCTAAATTATATGTAAATGAAATAGTTTCGTTACATGGAATTCCTTTATCAATTGTTTCTGATAGGGATAGCCGCTTTACCTCTCATTTTTGGTCAAGTTTCCAAAAGGCAATGGGAACCAAGTTAAATCTAAGCACAGCTTATCATCCTCAAACATACGGACAAAGCGAAAGGACAATTCAGATGATGGAAGACATGCTTAGAGCTTGTGTAATTGATTTTGGAGGTAATTGGGACGATCACTTACCTTTAATAGAATTTTCTTATAATAATAGTTATCACACAAGTATCAACGCTGCACCATTCGAAGCACTTTATGGACGAAAGTGCCGAACCCCAGTCTGTTGGGCAGAAATTGGGGAAAAGCAACTATCTGGACCTGAAATAGTACAAGAAACAACCTACAAGATCATTCAAGTTAAAAAAACGACTGAAAGCAGCACGTGATCGACAAAAGAGCTATGCTGACAGCCAACGTAAACCATTGGAATTTCAAGTAGGAGATAAAGTATTGTTGAAAGTCTCTCCTTGGAAAGGAGTTGTAAGATTCATCAAAAGAGGAAAGCTAAGTCCCAGGTATGTTGGACCTTTTGAGATTATTAGAAGAATAGGACCTGTAGCCTATCAGCTACAACTGCCAGAGGAAATGGCAGGAATACATGATGTGTTTCATATATCTAATCTCAAGAAATGCTTAGCCAATGAATCGCTAATGGTACCTCTTAAGGACGTAGAGGTAAATGAACAACTCAAGTTTGTAGAAAGGCCTCTACAGATTGAAGACAAGAAAGTCAAGAACCTCAAACACAAGAGACTAGTTCTGGTCAAAGTGAAGTGGGACTCCAAAAGAGGACCTGAGTACACATGGGAGCTTGAATCTGAAATGCAACGAAAATATCCACACTTGTTCCAGTAGATCTCGAGGACGAGCTGTAAAACAAGGTGGGGAGGATATAACAATCCTCATGAAAACCGACACCCTCGAATTATTTCTGACACCCTAATATATTTTAAAGTATCCTAATACGTCCTAAAATACACCCCATACTTGAAAACGGGCCCCGAATACCTTAAATATTATTAAATTTAAATTAAAATCAGATTTTTGGGTTGAGGCGGGCCGCGTAAACCCCACCCCAACCTTGACGCGGGCCGCGTGAACTTAAAACCTGGTGCAACCCTGGGCCGCCACGTGGCCCAACACCCGGCGAGCCTACCTGATGACCCAGCCAAGCTACGCTGTTGACCAGCGTTGACGCGGGTCGCGTAAGCCCTGTTCTTGTTTTACGCGGGCCGCGAGAAAGTGAGAATTCAACACTATATAAGCAGGCCATCGGATCTTCATTCGAATTCGTTCAAAAACGTTTTCTTTCTCTAAATTCTGAATTGTAGGCATAATCTACAGGTATAATACCTCCCTAAATAGCGAATTTCTGCTCCGTTGTAAGTACCATAACCCCTGGATACGTATTAGATACGCTGCCCGATTGATCTAAGGTTCCGTAACGGCTGTCGTGGTTCTGCCCGACGTAGTCGTTGGAATTCCGTCTCGGGGAGGGTATTACTAATGTTAAAATGGGTTATTATACTAACACGTGTGCATTTGTGTAAATTATAGATTATCACCCGGAAACCCTTACAGAAAATCTAAGACAGCAAAGTGAGTAATCTCCTTTTTGTTAACAGTTTTTACAAAACCTTAACTATTTTACAATGCAATTTAGCGGTGATTGAGTCTTTGTAATTCTACGATTACTGCCGGTATGTTGGGGTTTTGTATACAAAATGTGAGTAACGTTACCATTGGACGAAGAGTTAGCCGATGTGTAATATGACCCACCAGTCAGGATTGACAGTACTGAATGAGTAATTGGGTAGATATAAACATTGTAATCGCTCTCAATACTCTTAAGTTTAAATTAAATTAATGTTTCTTGATTAAACTGGGATTCACTCACCAGTATTTCCCACTGACAAATGTTTTTAAAACGCGTTTCAGGTAACACAATGTGAAAGCCAATTAGAAGCCAGCTGGACAGCACTGAAGGCTTGGAAAAGTGGCTATAAAAGTTACCTAAAAAAAGAAGGCGTTTTAATTCAATAAAATGGGATTTGTCCCTATAAATCAGTTTGTAATAAAAACTTGGTTTTTATCCCAATGTGTGTATTTCTATAAAATGTGGTGTTTTACTCTGATAAAATATTTCCTAACTACGATCCTGGTGTAATTTCCGCTGCTAAATTTATAAACACCGATACCACCGAAACTAAGTTCGCGGCCACCCGTTCCCGGGACAGATAGGGGGCGGGGGTTGCTACAGAAGGTGGTATCAGAGCTAAGCCACTGATTCAGCCACAGAAGTGTTCTGTTGACATCAAAATTCAATCTATTAGGAAATAAATTACGGAAATACGTGCATAGTTGTAATTAATTGTTATGTGTTATTTGACTATTTGTTAGTTTACAGTATGAGCGACCAAGGACCATCTGACGCGTATCGTCAATTGTCTGGTTCACCTAGAAGCGAAGGCACCTCCTCTTCTCAGCCTGCCCTCTCAGGGTACTCTGCTGATACGGAAGAAGGAATCTTTGTGTTTAAGGCTTAGTCAGAAGAGCCATTTCCTCAGAAAAAGAGGGGATGGTTCAGTAGAGGGGCACACGAGCGTAGAAAGCGTATGAAAAAGTTACAAGAACAGAGAGTACTAGCAGCAGCCAAAAGAGAAACAGATGCTTATGCCCAGGACATGATCAATAGGGGTATAGCCAATATCCACATCCTAGCAACCACTGCAGCTGACCCTAACCTGGAACAAATAATAGCACCCCAACCACAACTGCCAATCCCTGACGAACCCATGGAGATAGAAAATCCCGAAAATCAAGTAGAAATACATGACTTCAATCCGGAAGAAATACCTAGGATACCATCACCAAACCCTTAGACCCAGATTACGACCCCTGGTGGGACGACAATAGGGACTATGTGCAACGTTATCCTATACATGAAGACATGCCCATGCCAAATATAGGAGCCTACCCAGGTTTGGACCCTTTAGATCCCTATTACCACGCTGAATACATTAGGGAGATTTTAGAAGATCCTTACCGATTCCAGGCACCTGCACCCCCATACCAGGAACCCGCACCCCAGATTCCGAACCCAGTCCTAGAACCTGCACCCCCAATGAGTGCAGAAAACGTGCAAGAACTTAGGACATTTGGTGAGGAAATTTTAGAGAATTGTGAACGAATGAGACAGGTGGGAGAGCGACTCGTCTGGAAGTACGACGAGCGCAATATGGATTTCTGGATGAATCCATATCCGTAAATGAGATGGTGGAAACGGTAATAATAGTAATAATAATATAATAAAATAATAGTAGTAATAATAATAAAATAAAATATGTGTGTACGGATGCCTACTATTATTAGTGTAATTTTATTTCAGTCGGTATTGTAATTTTTATTTCAGTACTGGTGTGTAATAGATGCATACTATATGAATAGAGTAAAGTCGCAATGATCGACGCTTTTGACCAAAATGCGTGTCATGTGATTGACTATATTAAATATTATTTTGTGATATTACTACGAGGTAACTGTTTAAAATTCAGATGGCCGACGAAGGAAATCAAGATAATCTGAATAACGATAATCTGAGTGTAACACCCCGAAAACGGGTTTGGTAATCAAACCCCGTTAATACTAAAAGACGGGTAAAGTATCGTTAGCGGCAAAAGCAACCCGATAAATATTAGAATTTAAATAAATAATCCTAATATTAATTAAAAGGCAGATAAGAACTTTCAAGGAATAAAAGGGATAAAAGGCCTGAGTTAATGGAACTTAAATAAGACGGGTTATAACTCCCGGAATCCAATAAGTTAACTAGGAATAATAATAACCTAGTTAGAAGAGAAGTCTTGTAGTGACATACTAGTGGGTTAAAACTTTATAACTAGGAAAATATAAAACTTTATATTAAAATTATAAAGTTTTAAATAAACAAGGACAAACTAACTAGGACAAAATAACCCAGTTAGTTATAAGATTTGTGTTAACTCAAAAGTGAGTTAAAAGCACCTAAATATGAACTAAAAGAAATTAGAGGGGCTAAAAGTGTCTAATTGGAAATTAATTATAATAAAATCAATTTATTAAAAACAAAACACACACTTGTGTTTTGTTCTGGAAATCGATCAGAAGCAGGGGGCGATCCCAAGCTCCCCAAAACCCTAGTTCTTGTCAAAACCTCCAATTTGAAGGATCAAATCAAGTCCAAAACGAAAATCGAGCATAGATTAGTGATCCCCATTGCAAGGAGATCATAAGGTATGTAAAATTTGATAAAAATTCTTTACTTGAAATTCTCATGAATTTAGGGAATTCGAAATCTGTGGATGCATGTGTGATATGTAGATGAAATAGGAACATTTAAATGCCTAGGAGTAAACCCTAGACAAGTATAGATTGAAATCATGCTTAGCTCAAGTAAATTCAGATTTTGTTGATGCTAAATTCATGTATGAAATGTTTTTAGGGTTTTGATTGCTAAAAATAGTGTTATGATGTCAAGAACATGCTTAAATTGAAAGCTGAATTCAAACAGCTCCTGATCAGAATTTACAGCCGACTTGTATTGGCTGTAACCTGAACAAAACGTAACAAAAACATGTGTTTCTTGAGTCTAAAATGTAATTCTAGGAAATATCTTTAATACCCAACTGGAATCGCATTTTTTCGACGAAAATTGAGCGTTTTATGAATTTTTCCGTACCAAAGGTTCAAGCTGCGTTTTCTGGCAGAATTTGCAACCCATTATGGATTTCATAACTCAATTTAGGAATTGAGTTATGATCTCAAATTCTTACTGTAGAAATTATTAAGTGATTAAAAGAATCTCCAATTGGAATTTCGTCAATCGGATAAACGAGGAATTTTTAATGAATTTTTCCGTAAGCTGCAGTCAGAAGTGACGAATCTGATTGCAGCTTAGTAAATGAATTTTTACGAATTTTTGGTAAAGAGTTAGATCTTGAAATTTTAACACAAGGCCTATCCCTCTGAGAGGTAAGCCACATAAAAAAATCATAATTTTTAAATACATGTAAACAGGTTAAACAAGTCACAAAAAACAGCCCATTTTCAGTGATATGAAATGCCTAAATGAAATCGCGGCCTACTAGTTAGTATGTAAAATTTGATTTCGTTAAGAGTTCGGATGAAATATGCCTAAGTGAGTTCATTGAACCAAATGTGCATTTGAATATGTTGATAAGTCAATTGACTTTTAAAAAGTCAAACCGACCAATGATTAGATCGAATGATAATTTTGATATGGACGAATGATAAATTCGACATAAAACCCGTAGGATGGAATAGTCGTAAATGATTATGTCTAATCTAACCGTCTTATGAATTATGATGATGATAGTTTAACTCTAGACAAGCTAGATGAAGACTTGGGAAAGAAGCGGGTCAAACGGATCAAGTACGCGGAAAAAGAGCATAACCGGATGCAAGGTAAGTAAAGCTTACACCCTTTTGTAGGATATACATTTATTTATAAGTTATAAACACAACAAAGGTTATAATCGAAATACGGTTCCAACACAAATTGATATGGGTCGGAATATATCAAAAGATGAAAACCATGTTTAATGGTAAAAAGGGTTGAAACGATATTTTGGTCATGTGATGAAATATATAAAATGAGTTTTCGTATGGCTACTTTATAAGTAAGCCTAAACGAAGTAAAAAGTGAAAATGACGATTTAGTCACGTATAAATGGATAAAAGTTGAAGTATAAAACGACACCAAGTGGCATAAGCCATGTTGAGTTAAACGTGCAAGAAACGGATTTAAGAGACACAACTAAATGGTGAGAAATCCGAAATGAATTACTTAACGAATTGGTAAATAAATACCATTTATATATAAGCGCAAAATGTTTGGTCGTTTAGACCAAACGGGTCAAATGGCAATGTTGATACCATTGACATATAACGACTAATAAGTGTTTGTCAAGTCTTATACTCGCAGGATAAAATGGCTTGCGAATTAGCGATGCTATGAATTAGTAAATCATTGAGACAAGGTATTAAAACGGGTCAAAATGTCGACCCGAGCCAGGTACGCATAAATAAGATTATAGTTAGACGAGCGATTTTGGTCAAATATTTATTGAAAGTCCTTCGTCGTTCAATGAGGGACTAAAATTGACCAAAACGCCTTTCATGGGTAAATCGGGAAAACGACCCATATGGGTTGATTAGGAAATTGCATTTTGATTGGGGAATCATTAAACATGAATATAAGTTATAGGCATAAACATTTGTGGATCAAATGCCTAAAATGGGCCAGTTGCGTAAAATGACTGACCGAAGGGTAAATTTGGGTTAATAAGTAGATATGCTAAATATACCACAAAAGTAGTCGTGGTGGAACCTAAGCATATATTTTAGATGTGGAATAACGACGTGTGAAAAGAAAAGAGTTAGTTTAGACTAAATAGCTTAAATTCCCCAAATGGCTCAAAAGTGTTAAAAAGGGATTTCAAGCCGAGAGCTTGAAATCTGAATTTTTGAAGTAGTTTAATATCAGGTATTGACTCTATGAGATGGAGAATTAAATTTCGAACGTGTAGGAAAAAGAATCGGGTAAAACAGACTTGTAGATAAAAAGTTATGACACTTTAAAGTTCGATTTACGACTAAAACTATAGCTGGACAGACATGCAGGTTCCAGAGACGGACCTGCTGGAAAATGGTTTCCCCCATGCCACGCGATGGAGGACATAGCCTGAGGCGCGACACGCGACAACCGTCGCGACACGCGACGGCTTATAATTTTGGAAATTGTTGTTGATCTTGTTGTTGGCTTATTTTGACCCACAAACTGGTTTGAAAATGTTTTTAAACGCCGAATGACTAACTCATTTCATGTTTTACGAAATGTAGGTATATTAACCAGCAACGGAGGGCGGTCAAGCTCGAAGAAGAGCCGGACACATGAAAAAGAAGCTTTCGCATGTTGTTTCGTCGTTAATTTTTAAACGGCAAATTTATTTACATTATGTTGTATTACCTTTAATGTAAAAGTTTTAAATAAACCCGTATTTTTATAAGTATGTTCTTTCATATTTACACATTTAATTACCGATAATTATACGAAAACCTTAAATAAATAGACAGGGTGTTACACAGAGTAACATTAACTTGGTTAATGAGAATCCAAGCATCAATAACAATGGAAACCAAATGGATAATAGTGCCGTTCAACACATAGTGGCATAAGGAATCATAGATGCAATGCCATTTATTATTCAAATGATTCAGGAAGCGAATAATAAAAGTAAACATAGCAGTAAGCGACCAATTGAACCAGAACGCAGCGTGAACAATGGACCCGTACTTCAAGCGCCCATTCCCAAAAGAAGAAGAACCATGCCTTATGGTTGTTCTTACAAAGAATTCTGGTCCTGCAAACCAATAGAATTCTCGGGAAATGAAGGACCCATTGCAGCCCTACGATGGATAGAAAAGACTGAGGCTGTTTTAAAAATAAGCAAGTATGCTGAAGAAGACAAGATAATGTTTGCTTCCAATCTATTTAAGAATTCAGCCTTAGAATGGTGGAACACTATCCTTCGGTCTAGAGGAAGTGATAGGGTTTATAGTATGGAATGGGAGGAATTTAAAAATATGGTAGAAAGGAAATTCTGCCCTCCCAATGAAAAGGAACAGATAGCAAATAAGTTTCTGAACTTAAGAATGACCGGGGTAGATAGTAAGGGCTATACTACCACATTCTTTGAATATGCTAGAATAGTACCAACCCTTGCATCCCCTGAACCGGTATTAATCTCCCGTTACATCTGGGGATTAATCGGGGAGATTATACATATAGTCAAGGCAGCTAGACCTCCAACTATAGAAGAAGCTGTAGAACTAGCAAACACCTTGACAGATGAATTAATTCGTACCAGAGAAGAAGACCAGAGGAGAAACCTAACCCAAAGGCTTACCCAAGAATTCCGTTCTGGGATTTACAACCGTAGGAATATAGGTTCTACCTCTGCACCTTATTGCAAGTATTGCAAAAGGAAGCATTCTGGAAGATGCTCCATATATTGCAATTTCTGCAAAATATCAGGTCACAAGGAAGAAGACTGCAGGAGAAAAGCCAACAACAGGATATGCTATAACTGCGGAGAACAGGGTCATAACAAGCCAAACTGTCCAAAATTAGCTCCAGCTACAAATAACAAGAATGCTAAAAATGCTAGAGCATTCGTCCTGACTGCAGATGAAGCCAAAATGATTCCAGACGTGATAACTGGTACGTTTTTAGTTAATGATGTTTTTGCTAAAGTATTATTTGACTCTGGTGCAAACCAAAGTTTTATTAATACTTCGTTTTGCAAACTTCTTAATCAGTCATTAACTAAACTACCACAAGAATGTCTAGTAGAGACAGCTAATGGAGAAACTGTTAGGATTTCTGAAATCTTGCAGGGAGCAAGAATAGAATTTTTAAATCAAAAGTTTATGGCAAACCTTTATCCCATGAATCTGGCAGGATTTGATATTGTTTTAGGAATGGATTGGTAAATAACCAATAAAGCCAGTATTCTATGTGATCAAAAGTCAATCCAAGTCAATTCACCAAAAGGTAAAACGATCACAATTAAAGGAGATAAACCCTCTAGATCCACGAAATTCATCTCTGTGATGAAAACTGCAAGCTATATAAGAAAAGGATCTATAGTGTATTTGATTTCTATAATCACTAACACTAAAAGAAAAGAACTAAAGGATTCCAGTAGTGTCTCAGTTTTCAGATGTATTTCCAGAAGAATTACCAGGACTACCGCCAGATAGAGAAATTGAATTCAGAATTCACCTGCTACCAGGAACAGCACCGATTGCCAAAGCACCTTACCGTTTGGCACCCGCCGAAATGCAGGAACTGAAGAAACAATTAGATGAATTGCTGGAAAAAGGATTCATACAGCCAAGCTCATCGCCATGGGGAGCACCAATATTATTCGTTAAAAAGAAGGACGGATCAATGCGTATGTGCATTGACTATCGTGAATTGAACAAGGTCACGATTAAGAATCGGTACCCATTACCGAGAATTGACGATCTGTTCGATCAACTGCAAGGAGCTCGATTTTTCTCTAAAATCGATTTAAGGTCAGGATATCATCAATTAAAGGTACAAGAAGAAGATATTCCTAAGACCGCCTTCAGAACAAGGTATGGTCATTATGAATTTACTGTCATGCCATTTGGTTTAACCAATGCCCCAGCCGCATTTATGGACATGATGAACCGAATATGTAAGCCATATTTGGATAAATTCATAATTGTTTTAATAGATGATATTCTAATTTACTCTAAGAATAAAGAGGATCATGCAAGGCGTTTGCACGCACTTTTAAGTCTATTAAGAAAGGAAAAGCTTTATGCTAAATTTTCCAAGTGCGAGTTTTTGTTAGAGCAGGTACAGTTTCTTGGACACTTAGTTAATCACGAAGGAATTCATGTAGATCCCACAAAGATCGAGGCAATTACCAAATGGAAAATCCCTGAGTCACCAACCGAGGTTAGAAGTTTCTTAGGATTGGCCGGTTATTATAGAAGGTTTATTCGAGATTTTTCTAGAATAGCCATTTCTTTAACTAAGTTAACCTGTAAATCCATTAAGTTTGAATGGGGACCAAAACAAGAAGAAGCATTTAGAATTCTTAAGCAAAGATTAACCCATGCACCCATATTAGCGTTACCAGAAGGAACTGAAGACTTTGTAGTCTATTGTGACGCCTCTAAATTAGGTTATGGATGTGTATTAATGCAACGTTAAAAGGTTATAGCTTACGCATCTAGACAACTTAAGAATAATGAAGAGAATTATTCAATCCATGATCTAGAGTTAGGAGATATAATTTTTGCCCTTAAGATTTAGAGACATTACCTTTATGGTAGTAAGTTTACCATATTCACAGATCATAAGAGTTTAAGGTATGTTTTCGGACAAAAGGAGTTGAATATGAGATAAAGACGCTGGATGGAAACACTTAGTGATTATGATTGCGATATCCAGTATCATGAAGGAAAGGTAAATGTAGTGGTTGATGCTTTAAGCCGAAAGTATCATGAAAAGCCAAAAAGGGTACGTTCTCTTAAATTAAATCTACAAGTAGATTTAAATAATCAAATTAGAAAAGCACAAGAATCAGCAATCAAGGACAATACTAAAAAACTAAAAGGTATGATTAAGGAATTAGAACAAGGAACAGATGGAATTTGGAGATTCCATGAAAAGAGAATGTGGATACCTAAATTAGGAAACTTACGTCATCATATATTAGACGAAGCCCATAAGTCTAAGTATACGATGCATCCTGGAAGTGATAAAATGTATCAAGATTTAAGAAAGAATTTCTGGTGGATAGGAATGAAAAAGGACATAGCAGCCCATGTTTCTAAATGTTTAACCTGTTCATAAGTAAAAGCTGAACACCAGAAACCCTCAGGTCTGTTGCAACAATTAGAAATGCCAGTGTGGAAATGGGAATTGATAACAATGGATTTTGTTACCAAATTACCCAAAACAAGGAAAGGTAATGATACAATCTGGGTGATTGTAGATAGGCTAACCAAGTCAGCTCATTTCCTACCAATGAAAGAAACTTTCAGTATGGAACAGCTAGCTAAATTATATGTAAATGAAATAGTTTCGTTACATGGAATTCCTTTATCAATTGTTTCTGATAGGGATAGCCGCTTTACCTCTCATTTTTGGTCAAGTTTCCAAAAGGCAATGGGAACCAAGTTAAATCTAAGCACAGCTTATCATCCTCAAACAGACGGACAAAGCGAAAGGATAATTCAGACGATGGAAGACATGCTTGGAGCTTGTGTAATTGATTTTGGAGGTAATTGGGACGATCACTTACCTTTAATAGAATTTTCTTATAATAATAGTTATCACACAAGTATCAACGCTGCACCATTCGAAGCACTTTATGGACGAAAGTTCCGAACCCCAGTCTGTTGGGCAGAAATTGGGGAAAAGCAACTATCTGGACCTGAAATAGTACAAGAAACAACCTACAAGATCATTCAAGTTAAAAAATGACTGAAAACAACACGTGATCGACAAAAGAGCTATGCTGACAACCGACGTAAACCATTGGAATTTCAAGTAGGAGATAAAGTATTGTTGAAAGTCTCTCCTTGGAAAGGAGTTGTATGATTCATCAAAAGAGGAAAGCTAAGTCCCAGGTATGTTGGACCTTTTGAGATTATTAGAAGAATAGGACGTGTAGCCTATTAGCTACAACTGCCAGAGGAAATGGCAGGAATACATGATGTGTTTCATATATCTAATCTCAAGAAATGCTTAGCCGATGAATCGCTAATGGTACCTCTTAAGGACGTAGAGGTAAATGAACAACTCAAGTTTGTAGAAAGGCCTCTACAGATTGAAGACAAGAAAGTCAAGAACCTCAAACACAAGAGACTAGTTCTGGTCAAAGTGAAGTGGGACTCCAAAAGAGGACCTGAGTACACATGGGAGCTTGAATCTGAAATGCAACGAAAATATCCACACTTGTTCCAGTAGATCTCGAGGACGAGCTGTAAAACAAGGTGGGAGGATATAAAAATCCTCATGAAAACCGACACCCTCGAATTATTTCTGACACCCTAATATATTTTAAAGTATCCTAATACGTCCTAAAATACACCCCATACTTGAAAACGGGCCCCGAATACCTTAAATATAATTAAATTTAAATTAAAAATCAGATTTTTGGGTTGAGGCGGGCCGTGTAAACCCCACCCCAACCTTGACGCGGGTCGCGTGAACTTAAAACCTGGCGCGACCCTGGGCCGCCACGTGGCCCAACACCCGGCGAGCCTACCTGATGACCCAGCCAAGCTACGCTGTTGACCAGCGTTGACGCGGGCCGCGTAAGCCCTGTTCTTGTTTTACGCGGGCCGCGAGAAAGTGAGAATTCAACACTATATAAGCAAGCTATCGGATCTTCATTCGAATTCATTCAAAAACGTTTTCTTTCTCTAAATTCTGAATTGTAGGCATAATCTACAGGTATAATACCTCCCTAAATAGCAAAGTTCTGCTCCGTTGTAAGTATCATAACCCCTGGATACGTATTAGATACGCTGCCCGATTGATCTAGGGTTCTGTAACGGCTGTCGTGGTTCTGCCCGACGTAGTCGTTGGAATTCCGTCTCGGGGAGGGTATTACTAATGTTAAAATGGGTTATTATACTAACACGTGTGCATTTGTGTAAATTATAGATTATCACCAGGAAACCCTTACAGAAAATCTAAGACAGCAAAGTGAGTAATCTCCTTTTTGTTAACAGTTTTTACAAAACCTTAACTATTTTACAATGTAATTTAGCGGTGATTGAGTCTTTGTAATTCTACGATTACTGCCGGTATGTTGGGTTTTGTATAAAAAATGTGAGTAACGTTACCATTGGACGAAGAGTTAGCCAATGTGTAATATGACCCACCAGTCAGGATTGACAGTACTGAATGAGTAATTGGGTAGATATAAACATTGTAATCACTCTCAATACTGTTAAGTTTAAATTAAATTAATGTTTCTTGATTAAACTGGGATTCACTCACCAGTATTTCCCACTGACAAATGTTTTTAAAACGCGTTTCAGGTAACACAATGTGAAAGCCAAGTAGAAGCCAGCTGAACAGCACTGAAGGCTTGGAAAAGTGGCTATAAAAGTTACCGAAATAAAGAAGGCGTTTTAATTCAATAAAATGGGATTTGTCCCTATAAATCAGTTTGTAATAAAAACTTGGTTTTTATCCCAATGTGTGTATTTCTATAAAATGTGGTGTTTTACTCTGATAAAATATTTCCTAACTACGATCCTGATTTAATTTCCGCTGCCAAATTTATAAACACCGATACCACTGAAACTAAGTTCGCGGCCGCCCGTTCCCGAGACAGATAGTGGGCGGGGGGTTGCAACATCGCTTCATTGATTACGAACACATGTTTTGAAATAATTGAACTACTGACTACATTATGCTTCCGCTGAATATTTACTTTGGTTTAAACTTATGACTTGAATTTATATTTTGAAATGAATGGATTGTTTTATTTAAATATTATGCGTAGTTCAATGTGATTGGTAGCTAGGATCCTGGTACGTCACACGTCCCGCGGTTTTTCCGCATGTGGTATTTTGGGGGTGTGACAGTTTGGTATCAGAGCCACTGGTTATAGTGAACTAGGTTTTAAAACGTTTTTATAAAACCAGACTATAACCGAATAACTTCGAAAATCGACCATGACACTCAGATCCAAATTGCAAGGTTTGTCTTCTGTTTACTTTATGCATTACTTGTTTAGTAGTCACACACTCACAGCTTGCATGAAACGACATACTAGATACTATGGTGATTTGATAGTGTAACACTACTCTTCGACTTTTGTGAATCATAATCCTGTAGTATCCATTGCTTTGCTATTTGAATGCGGGGGGAAACTTTTAGCGCAAGTTAAGAGGCACTGAGGTGAACATGTAAATTGCCTTATTATTATGGGTGCACACATAATACTAACGTAAGGTGCATGTAACTCCTAGTGAGGCTTAACGAGCGTGAGAAGGGTTCTGCCCTATTGTGTGTAAACATAGTAGTTTGTAGATTTCAATGTGATACTTGACTTTTACCTCATTTCGACTCTTAAGTTTGTTCCCTTCTCTTATATAGAAACATGAGCGAACGAGGCCATGGACGCGGCCACATTGCTATGACTCAGGCCGAATTAACCAACTTGATCAACACGCGTGTGGCTGAAGCCCTAGCGACTTACCAGGCTGGAACGATGTGTGCCAATTACTTTCTATCCTTGTGTCGTATACTCGAATCTTACTTGTGCGTTGTACGTTCTTTCGTTTTAGGTCAACCTGCGAATCAAAACAATCCACCTGCTTGTATGTTCAAGATGTTCATGGATAGTAAGCCACAGACCTTCAGTGGGACTGAAGGGGCTGTAGGACTCCTGCGATGGTTTGAGAAGGTAGAATCGGTATTTGCGATGTGTAACTGTCCTGCTGGGGACAGAGTGAAGTATGCTACGGGCACACTCGAGGATGGTGCCCTGACATGGTGGAATGCCCAGGTTCAGATGTTGGGTATCGAAATGGCAAATGCCACCACTTGGGAAGAATTTAAGGAGTTGATGAGGGAGGAGTATTGTCCTCGTAATGAGGTTCAGAAACTGGAGAACGAGTACTACAATCTGAAAATGGAGGGATCTGAGATTGAAGCATTCACGAGGAGGTCTCATGATTTAGCAACTTTGTGCCCTAACCTGTCTCGACCCCCACATCGGCGAATTGAGTTGTATCTCAAGGGCTTAGCACCAGCTGTTAAGGGGTATGTTACTGCTACAAACCTAGACAATCTACCCCGTATCATCCATTTGGCGCATAAGATTACTGACCAAGAGGTCGAACGTGGCAACTTACTGCCACGTGTTTCTGCTACTACCTCAACTGTTGCAGCTACCACACCTGCCAGTGATAACAAGCGCAAGTGGAACGACGCTGACAAGGCAACCAGTGCCAGTCAATCTCAGAAAAGGCCTGATAACAACAACAACCGTAGTCACAGCCAGTCCTCATCAGTTAATCAAGGCCAGGGCAGCAATCAGAATCAGGGCTCTAACGTTGGAAAGAAGCCACAGTGCAACAAGTGTGGCTATCATCACTATGGACAGTGTGTCCGGACTTACCGTAGGTGCGAAAAGGTGGGCCATGAGGCCAAAGACTGTAGAGCCCCACAACCAAAGCAGCAGCAACAGCAAAATCAGCAGCATCAACGACAGCAACGAAAACAACCCCAGCAGAACCATGGCTTTAAGAAAGGGTGTTTCCAGTGTGGGGACGAGGGTCACATCAAGCGAGATTGCCCTCAACTGAATCAGGATGCTGGTGGTAACAACAATGGGGGCAATGGGGGAAATGGTGCGCACGGGAGAGTGTTCACTAATGGATCTGGGGAAGCCAGGAATGATGGCAACGTAGTGACTGGTACGTTTTCGATAAATGATTTATTTGCTTCTGTTTTATTCGACTCTGGTGCCGATTGGAGTTATGTGTCCTTGGGGTTCAGTCGTCAGTTAGGGTTGACTCCCACACCTCTTGTAAATAAGCATGTAGTAGAATTAGCTGATCGTAAATCGATTGAGGCTTCTCATGTTCTGTTTGGTTGTAAACTTGATCTCATGGGTCAAGTGTTTGATATTGACCTACTCCCTGTTACTCTTGGAAGTTTTGATGTGGTCGTTGGCATGGATTGGTTGTCCAAGCATCAGGCAGAAATTCTCTGTAAGGAGAAAATCGTGCGTATCCCTCTCCCCAGTGGAGAATCCTTGTCAGTGCAGGGGCATCGCAGTGGTGCCATGTTTGGCATCATCTCAGTCATGAAGGCCCAGAAGTGCCTACGAAAGGGCTACCCTGCCATTCTAGCTCTTGTCACCGATTCGCAACCTGAAGAAAGGAAGATCAAGAATCTTCCAGTTGTTCGTGAATTTCCCGACGTATTTCCTGAAGAACTCCCTGGTTTACCTCCACATCATCAGGTGGAATTCCAGATTGACCTCGCACCAGGAGCAGCCCCGATTGCACGTGCTCTTTATCGTCTTGCACCAGGGGAGTTGCAAGAGTTGTCAAACCAACTCCAAGAACTGTTGGATAGAGGTTTTATCTGACCTAGCTCTTCACCTTGGGGAGCCCCAGTTCTGTTTGTGAAGAAGAAGGATGGGTCTTTTCGGATGTGTATAGATTATCGTGAGCTCAACAAGGTGACAGTCAAGAATCGCTACCCTTTACCGCGCATTGACGACATGTTTGACCAGTTGCAAAGGTCAAGTTTTTACTCGAAAATCGAATTAAGGTCGGGCTATCATTAGGTGAGAGTCCGAGAGGAGGATGTTCCTAAAACGTATTTTAGGACGCGTTATGGGCATTACGAGTTTTTGGTTATGCCGTTCGGATTGACAAACGCACCCGCAGTCTTCATGGATCTTATGAATCGTGTGTGCAAGCCGTATCTCGACGACTTCGTCATCGTGTTTATTGATGACATTTTGATCTACTCTAAGAGCAAGGAGGACCATGAGCGGCACTTACGTCTTATTTTGGAGCTCTTGAGGAAGGAGCAACTCTACGCGAAGTTTTCCAAGTATGACTTCTGGATTCGAGAGGTACACTTCCTTGGGCACATTGTTAATGAATTGGGGATACACGTGGATCCTGCAAAGGTTGATGTTGTCAAGAATTGGGCGGCACCAAAGAATCCTTCGGTGGTGCGACAATTTGTTGGTCTTGCCGGGTACTATCGAAGGTTCATCAAGGATTTCTCGAAGATCGCTCAACCTCATACCTCGTTAACACAGAAAGGTGTTGTGTATTCTTGGGGATCAAAACAGGAGGATGCCTTCCAACTTTTGAAACAGAAACTATGCAGCGCACCGATCTTGTCTCTACCTGAGGGTACCGAAGATTTCGTAGTTTATTGTGATGCTTCGATTCAGGGTCTCGGTTGCGTGTTGATGCAACGCGAGAAGGTGATAGCTTATGCTTCTCGACAGTTGAAGGTGCACGAGAAGAATTATACGACTCACGACTTGGAGTTAGGGGCTGTGGTTTTCGCGTTGAAGATCTGGAGGCACTATCTGTACGGTACCAAATGCACCATCTACACCGATCACAGAAGCCTTCAGCATATCTTCGACCAGAAGGAATTGAATATGCGACAGCGTCGCTGGGTAGAACTACTGAACGACTATGATTATGCCATCAAGTATCACCCTGGTAAAGCCAACGTTGTAGCTGATGCCCTTAGCCGAAAGGAGACGAAACCCAAGCGTGTACGAGCATTGCAGCTCACTATTCAGTCAAATCTTCCTGATCAGATTCGTTCGGCTCAGACAGAAGCATTGAAGGAAGAAAACTATGAAGCTGAATACTTACGGGGCATGGAGAAACGACTTGAAAAGAGATCTGATGGTATTCTCTACTGCATGGAACGGATATGGATTCCCTTGTTTGGCAACCTTAGGGCACTTGTAATGGATGAAGCGCACAAGTCTCGATACTCTGTTCATCCGGGGTCAGATAAGATGTATCAGGTCCTCAAAGTTTTGTATTGGTGGCCGAAGATGAGAGCTGACATCGCAACGTACGTGAGTAAATGTTTGACTTATGCAAAAGTCAAGGTGGAGTATCAGAAACCCTCAGGCCTGCTGCAACAACCGGAAATACCCATATGGAAATGGGAGCAGATAGCAATGGATTTTGTCACCGGTTTACTGAGAACTCAAAATGGAAACGATACCATCTGGGTGATCGTGGATCGTCTCACGAAGTCTGCACATTTTCTAGCAATCAAGGAAACATATAAGTTCTCTCAATTAGCTGCTGTTTATCTGAAAGAAGTGGTTTCTAGGCATGGAGCGCCAACTTCTGTTATCTCTGATCGTGATCCGCGTTTCATATCTGATTTATGGCAGTCGATGCATAAATCGTTCGGCTCACATCTTGACATGAGTACTGCATATCACCCACAGACGGATGGTCAGAGCGAGCGAACCATCCAGACACTGGAAGACATGCTGCGAGCATGTGTGATTGATTTTGGTAAGGGCTGGGGGAGAAACATCTGCCGTTGATCGAGTTCTCCTACAACAACAGTTACCACACTAGCATCCAGGCAGCTCTGTTTGAAGCATTGTATGGTCGGAAATGTCGTTCCCCTCTTTGTTGGGCTGAGGTGGGTGACAGCCAGATTACAGGTCCAGAACTTGTTCTTGAAACTTCAAAAAAGATTGTTCAGATCAGGAATCGTATGGCGGCAGCGCGTGATCGTCAGAAAAGCTACGCCGACAAGCGTAGAAAACCTTTGGAATTCGAAGTTAATGATCGTGTCATGTTGAGGGTCTCACCCTGGAAGGGTGTGGTGCGTTTTGGGAAACGCGGCAAGCTTAATCCATGTTACGTTGGTCCATTCAAAATCCTGGAGCGGATCGGTAAAGTAGCCTACAAGCTCGAGTTACCTGCTGAGTTGGGTAATGTTCATGATGTCTTTCACGTTTCGCAATTGAAGAAGTGTTTTTCTGATGAAACACTGATTGTGCCGTTTCAAGAGCTCAAGATCGATGACAAGTTGCAGTTTGTCGAGGAACCTATTGAGATCATGGATCGAGAGGTCAAGGTGCGTAAACATAGTCGTATCCCGATTGTGAGAGTTCGTTGGAACTCAAGACGTGGACCGGAGTTCACGTGGGAGCGCGAGGATCAGATGAAGCTCAAGTATCCTCAACTTTTTCCTAATGATCAATCTAATTCTGGTACTACTGGTGAATTTTGGGACGAAATTCCTCTTCAAGTTGGGGATGATGTGGCACCTGAGAAAAATCCGCAACAATCTTGATTTATCACTTCCACTCCTCTGTGCTTACTTGTTAAATTTTGGGACAAAATTTCTTTCAAGTTGGGGATGATGTGACAACCCAAACTTTCAAGGTTAGTAACGTTTAAATCTTGTGATCTCAACTCCTCGTTATTTCTTTTCATAATGCTACACACCCGTACTCGTACAATTCTGTTAACCGTGCATGATAACTTCGTTAAGCAAACACATCAGTGTTTTTGGGCCGCAACGGTATTGGGCCACATATTAGTGTTACTTGTTCGAGCGGACCGCACCCTAAACCCTTGTAACCCGATAAAAACTAATTGGATTTAAATTAGCCCATTAGATAACAACTTTAATATATGTTGTGATGGCCCAATTGGATGGGCTTGAGCCCATCTCGGTCATAGAAGTGAACCGCCCCTCTCAATGTTTATTAGATATTGCATGCTTATTGTAATTGTTGATCATAAAACTCAAAATCAAAACAAACCCTATCTCTCTCAAGATCACGCACGGCATAGCAGACCCCCCCTCTCATGAAACACTATTCCAGCCGATCTTACTATTGGGTTAGTGATTTCTTTTGCAAGTTATTTGATGTTTATGCTTTGTAGATGTTTAATAGCGATCAAGTTATACATGATATATGAGAATTGTAAACTGAACCATGTTTATATGGATCTCTATTTGATAATCTTGTATATGTGCGATCTGATGTAGCGAATTAAGTATGTATATGGATGTATAAACCTTAATCGGATATGCATGTATTGTGTAAATAATAATGATAATAGACCTGATGTTGTTCGGCTGTTTTGTTTGCAACCGAGGCACGGCTAATGTGCATAACAATTGGCAAATTGCTGAAATCTATTAGTATGTGTGATGTTAAGTGATGATTATGATGTTTCATGAATATATATTAATTATTGATCAAGAAGCTGATAGGGGTGTGGGTTCGATCAATTAACAACATAGGTGAACACATGTGAATTTTGTGATACTTGAATTGATGGTTGAGTAATTAGGGTGAGTAACCAAGATTTAGGAATATGAAGTGTTAAACTGATTACTTTGGTAGGCTAGCCCCAGACTTGTAACATGATATTTGAATTTTATGATTGAATGGTAACATACGGGTTCTAAACAAATAAGAATTGTAAATGGTTTAGGTAGTTTAAATGATATAGGGTAGCTGGTTGTTGTGAATTAGGAATGCATGATGTTTGGATAGCACTAATGTTGTGTGTTGACTATTTGGGCCGCACGCCATGTGTTGGTGTTTGGCCCACTCAACTAAAACAATTTCTGTTTGGGGCCGGGAGTAGCTTGGGCCGCATGTTAATTTGGTCAGCCGACATGAACTTGAGGAAACCAGGGACCACAATGAAGTCTGAATGTGTGATGCAGAATGCTTGTTGTATCTGGTGTGATAATATGTGCCATATTCGTTTATCACTTGTGGAACATGTATGCAAAGGATGTGTGTTCTGTGTAAACAAAACTGACTGTTATCGGTAACCCTTTTAGGGCGTGTTTTGTTCGACTAATAAACAAGATATTTAATCTTACCGAGCAAACCGAAGGTGAGTTCACTGCTCTTTTTCCAAGCATGCATCCCAGGGAGGGATATCGGGTAACGTTCCGGGGAGGAATGTCAAGTTAATGGGATGTTTGTTATTACTCATTTCTATCATATAAGACCCCTTACATCTACCGATAGTTGTCGGGGAGGCAACGAGGTTATTAGTTGATAGCGCTATTAGGTTTGGCACCCTCACACCGTACCGGGGAGGACGGGCGTGAACTAATCACCTTAAAGCATGACCAATGTTTTGATAGAGACATTAGGGTTGGGCAAATACATCTTGTAGCCATTGCGGTAATCGAGTTAATAACAACATCAAATCAAATCGTTTAACTGTTTTATACACATATCTGGTAACGAAACGCGTTAACAAAACTTTGAACTCACCAGCGTCGTCTGACACACTTGTCTGCATGCTTGCAGGTCGTTAGATTCTTGATGTGGACTTGCTATCTGGGAGTGCTGGAGTGGTCATTGGTCAAGACTCTTGGATACTCGCTTCATTGATTACGAGCACATGTTTTGAAACAATTGAACTACTGATTACATTATGCTTCCACTGAATATTTACTTTGGTTTAAACTTATGACTTGAATTTATATTTTGAAATGAATGTATTGTTTTATTTAAATATTATGCGTAGTTCAATGTGATTGGTGGCTAGGATCCTGGTACGTCACACGTCCCGCGGTGCTTCCGCATGTGGTATTTTGGGGGTGTGACAGGCTGGCTACTCCTAGTATCAAATAAAGAGTCTTGCAAGCTTTTGATGCTTAAATCTGTTGAACAATATTTCTTTTTATTTTAGATCCGCCTGTGGATCCACTTACAATACGTTGTATAATATTTTATTGTACTTTCGAATAGGTTTGTAATATTATTACTTTAGACTTCCGCTGTGCATTGAATTGTGATTAATTGACTATGATGATATCAACTACGTCACGATACTCCCCACCGGGCCCACATGTAATACTTGGAAATATCGGGGTGTGACAAATCGTTATAATCGTTCATAATCGTTCATGTTTTAGTTGTGAAAACTGACTTTTGTTCGTCTCGCGGAATACATTCAAACCTTCGTAACTCGTCCATCATTCAACTCGTATTAACAAACCACCAAAGGGTAAGTTAACAATCATCAGGTTCAGTCGTTACCCACAAAACCCCCATACACAACCATGGCGGCAGTTCGATAACAGGATTTGTCAGATCCTATGGTACCATAACCTATTACTGGTCGTCTTGATCATTGTTAATGAATGTCATTCGTTATGTAAATACGTCCCAACAAGTTCGTTCACATTATCGAAATCATTATGTTTAATATAAACCATAGTATTCGTTTTGAAATCATCGAAATCGTTTAACACATATGAATCACCCCAAAACAATTGAAAGAGGTAAAATAGGGGAACTATGTACTCACATTGAATTGTAAAGTATCCTCGATTAAATGAACTTAACAAAGCTCGGGCAAACCAAGGAAATCAAGTGGCACCTAGTAATCGGATTGCTATGTTAATAAATCGATACCTAAATCAGAAGATCGGGTAGAATGAGGTCTCGTAAACCAAAAGAGTATTGGAACTCATGTGATATGGTTTAACAAAGCCTACATCCTAAATCGGAACCTATCCTAAGTGCTTACGACCCATTACGACCCATTAAGGTAGTCTACGCTACTTTAACATGCCGTTCGCGCGTATGCGCGTTCGAGACGCCTAACTAGTCCTATGACAAGTATTATATGCCCTAACATGTTTAATATGTTGCATAATCAGTTTAAATGACAAAAATTAAGTTACATATGCTTAAAATCAAATTATGCATGAAAAAGGCATTTTGGTCATTTTCCTAAGGCATATAAACTACCTATAATACAACTAATTAAACTAAGTGAGCATAAGGTATAACCTCGGAAGGTTATTCCCTATACAACTATGATCACAATACATATTTGGTCGGATCCTAATGATCGACCAATTGGGTCGTGTTCGAAAGTCTAAGCGGTTGTCAAGATCGCTTGACTTACGACCCTATACAAGCACTAGACTAAAAGTGACGAGTTAAACATGTTTAACTAAGTTAGAAAACAGGTTTGATATCAAAACAAAGTGTTTTGATACCCGAAAATAGTTTCATCGCAAAATGCGCATAATCGACATTTTGACCGAAACTTTAACTTGTCACTTCGACTAATCAACGTGGTAATCAGTAGGTATAGTCACAAGGGACTATAACCATCGTGATTACATTCACGTTGCAAAGTTCAACCGAACTTTGACTTGACCAATTCATGGTCAAAGCAGAAAGTCAAACACTTTTTGACTTTAATGCTTGAAAAGCATAAACAAGCATGAAAGATTGGATCAATAAGATCATTCCATGTGTTATGAGGCTCAATCTTGGCCATACACTTGTTAATCCATGATTGGGCAACTTGCAAAACACACAAACCAGCTCATGGTATTCAAAAACCAAAGATTAAAACCATGATTCAGCTGCTGTTTGCTGAAAACTGGTTATTCTGAAAACTGTCTCTGTCGCTTGGCTTGCCAGGAACTACCTGGGCTGGCGCGTGGCGCGAGGCAGGTCAGTTCAAAGTTTCCTGTTTTGGCAGAAATGGTCCCTGCATGCTTAAAACTTGTTTTTCGATGCGTTTAAGCCCCGTTAACCCCATTTCAAGGCTCTACAATGAAGTTAAAGCACAGGGAACATGAAATATGCTTGAAAACATCTCAGATGTCGGTTCGTTTGGTCGTACGGTCACGTTATTCGGTTAATTACGACGAAAACTCGAACGGACGCGAAAACGATCCAAATTGCGCGACGAATGGTATTTTTGCATTCTAATCACTAAAATAAAATATTTTAATGATTACAAAAACTTTTCGATGTCCGAATATGTTCAGAACGTAAGATATGCGCGCAAATGCAAACTTATGCACTTTTTGACGCTTTTAGTCCCTATTGATCAAATAAGTTTATTTTCGCATACCGAACCCCTCAAAGCCTATTTCTAAGCTATGTAAAGGATATTTAGGGTATGTTTAGCTTATAATCATGTTCCGAGATGTTCGTTTCTGTTGGTGCACTACATCTGTCGACTTCGTCTTGTATCGAGTCTTAGACTAAATAGAATAGATCAGGGCACGTAGAACGAGAAAATGTGAGAGAATTAGAAGATTTCGCTTGAAAGTGTGTAATGTATTTGAGTTTTCGCTTGAAGCCTCAAGCGAAATCATCATATCAGATTTCGCTTGAGTGATGCTGAAGCGAAATCTCAAAGTCTATATATAGGAGGTTCAGTGTCAAGCGAAATCAGAAGTTGTTTTTGTGAGATTTCCATACCGAGGTGCTGCCGGTGTGAGAACTGATTGTATTTGTGTTCATATCAATACAAATCAGTGTTAAAGTGAAGATTCAGCTGTTTACAAGTCAAATACTTGTTTTCCGCACCTGTATTTGATGGAATTCCTCTGAACCGACTCGTTTAGGTCGCGAACCCGGTCCTTTCAATTGGTATCAGAGCACAGGAGGAGGAGTTCTGCAAAATTCAGCCGAAATCGATCAAAATTTCTTACTTCTACACCTTCTTTTCTTAGTTCAGAAATATTTCACGGTCAAAATTGATTCAATTTCTCACGGATTGTTTAAAAGTACTAGATAACAAACCCTTGAAAGTTTCACAGCAAAATTCGACCTAAAAGTGATCAAAATCGACATTTGAATGGAGTTCGCTTGAACAATTCAGTATTATTGGACGATTTCGCTTGAAACTTCAAGCGACCCTTAACATTTCGCTTCAAACAAAGTTCGTTTTCGCTTCAAGATTTTCGCTTCAAGGTGTTCGCTTCAGGGTTCTTTATTCAGGATCGCTTCAAAGTATTTCGCTTCAAGAACTTCGCTTGAAAGTTGTTTAGTTTAATTGTTTCGCTTGAAGGGTACCGCTTGAAAGATAGTATTTCGCTTGAAAGTGTCTGAAACATGGACAACGATTTTCACAACGCTTTTGCAACATCGTCTAGTTCATCTTCCATTGCTCAGAACATGAATTCTGAAAATGAAATGGGGACGACTCAGAAACCCCCGAAGCTAATGGGAATTGAAGAATACTATGGATGGAAAGATAGATTCGAAAACTGGGTGCAGGCAAATCATTTGAGATCATGGGAATGTATTTTAACAAAGTATGCTCTACCACTAACCGAAATGCAGACTGAAAAACAGCTTTCAGATTTTAGTAAGGAAGAACGGGAAATATACCGAGCTGAAAAGATGATGATCAGTTTACTTCAACAGGCCATCAAAGAAGATATTTTCATACTACTTCAACATGACAAAACATCACAATCAATATGGGATGCTCTAAAAATCAAGGTTGAAGGCAGTACGAGTATGATTAAAAGCAAGAAGGCATTGCTTAAAAAGGAATTTGATTTGTTCACAAGTTTGCCCGGAGAAGATACGAAGAAACTCATTGAACGATATTGTCACTTAGTGAGAACAATGTCAATGATGAACATTAAAAAGGAAAATGAAGAATGGGTGGATAAACTTGCTGATGCATTACCTCAGAAAGAGTGGGGAACTTATTTGATGATACTGAAGAATACTGGAGTTTATGATAGGTTGTCAATTTCTCAGTTTATTGAAAAGATTGAAAGTCAGGATTTGGAACAGCAGAAGATCGCAAGGATGAATAATCCAAGTGGTCAACAAGATGTAAAGATGTATTACAAGGGTAGTGTTCCGACTTCAGAAGCTGAGAGAAGTCCGAAAATTCAGACTGCTTATAGTGTTGGAGATTCTACAGAAAAGACTGATCAAAACTCAAACAAAAACAACAGTGGATTCTCATCATATCCAAGTGTCAATCCAAAGACTTCATCAGAAAGTTTTCAGTCTCAAAGCACAAAGATGGGAAATGGTTGTGTGATTCAATGCAACATAGCTCTAAATCTTCCAGAAGGTCAAAGTTTTTCTGAAGACATTGCAAAAGATCATATGGCATTACTTGGTTCCGTGCTTATATCATATGAAGGTTTAGTGGCTGGTAGAATTGGAAATCCTATGCTTACCAAAGAGGATTACGACCAAATAGATGCAGAAGAGATGGAACTAATGGATATCAAATGGTGTCTTGCAAGTGTTCTTAGACGTGCTGAAAAGTTCAAGACAATTACCGGGAGAAATGATTTTCTTGATGCTTGTGTTTCTACTTTAGGTTTTGATAAATCTAAAGTTACTTGTTTCAGGTGCAGGGAAAAAGGTCATTTTAAGCGGGAATGCAAAAACAGAGAAGTTAGTGGTGCTCAGAATCCATTTGGAAAAGATGACTACTACCGGAAAGCCATTTATCAGCAAGTTGGTCAGACACAAGAATTACAAACGGCTCATGGTAGAAAGATTGAAGATTCAAAGAAAGGATGTTTGGTAGATTTCAACTGGAGCAACTACATTTCTTCTAACAGCACAGCATGTATAGTGGACCAAAATGATGAACAATTACCTGAAGGATTCAGCTGGGATATGTTTGTTGATGAAAAGGGTGATTTCAAAGCTTTCATTGCAAAGATTGTTAGAGAACCAGATTTATTTGCTACTTGGATGAGTTCAATTGGTGAAAAAGTGAAAGATCAATCGATTACATCTGAAGAAAGTTCAGAAAGTACTGATTCTGAATCATTAAGTACAGATGAGAGTGTGCAAAATGAGGATACTTCAGAAAAAGAAGTTGTTTTTGATCAAACACCATCTGATTCTGGTATTTCAGATGTTGAGTCTGAAAAATCTGTAGAGTTTAATCAAACACCTATTGAGAGTAGCAGTGATGATGAGGAAGAGAAACATATTAATATTGCTAAAAAACATCTTTCTCCTGAAAGTTTTCATTTTTATTTTGCAGATCGCATGAAGAAACTGAAGGAGAAACAAGCTGCAAAAAAACAACAACAAGATGAGAAGGTTGAAAATGTTGTTCAAACTGAAGAAGTTAAAAGTGTGGATGAAGAAAAGGTGATTGAAACTGAGAAAGTAACTGGAGTAGAAAAAGTAATTGAAGTGGTAAAAACAATTGAGGTTGAAAAGATTGTTGAAGTTGAAAAGCCTTGCAAGAAGTGTTTGGAAGTCTGTAAAAGTTGTGAAGAAAAAGATGTGATTCTGTTTGATAGAGAAAAACTGATAGAAAAGTTACTATCTGACATCAGCTATGTGAAAGAATCGTATAGCGTGTTGAACAGAACTGTGACAGGTCTTCAAACAACAAACTCTGAAAGAGAAAAAGCTTTAACGATGACGAATTCTACGTTAATGGCAAAGCAAAAGGCAATTAATCATTACATCGAAGAAAATGCTAATCTAAAGCAAGAGTTGGAGAAAGAAAAGATTGAGAATGAAAGGATCAGAAGGTTATTACTGAGTTATTCTTGTTCTGATTATGTTATTGATCGAGTTTATCCTACTGTTGCAGGTTTTGAAGCATTTCAGGATGAGAAGCAAAAGAATGAGACTGGTAAGAAATCGACTGTTAAATACAACAAGTGTCCGCCTCCTATCTGGGAAGGGTATTCTCCTAGAAAACCAAATGAGGAGCAAGTTGAAAAAGCAGTCAATATAAAGTTAAAATCCGAGACAACTGACGTTTTACCAGATAACATTGATATCACGTTTACCTCGTCTGATACTGATAATGAGTCTGAGTTAATCAAAAAGGTGGTCGATCAGGTGTTGGATACTGAGGAGGTGTCTGAGTCAAAGTTTGAGTCTGGGGGTTCAAGTTCGTCAGTCAACAGTTCAAAGTTATCGGAAAAACGGTCTTACAGTAAAGAATTTTTGCTATCAAAGGCAAATTTGGATGATGAAACATTTGAAGTTGCATATACTTTAAATGATTCGGACAAATTATACTCTGACAAAGAGTTTCCGATTAGAAGTGTTCGTTTTGACATGATTAAAAAGGTTTTCAAAATGACAGAAATTAATTTTTCTGAAATTAAGGATCTAAAATCTATTGAAAAACCTAAAAAATACACTTCTAGAATTCAACAAAGGTTAAACAAGAAAAAAGGAAAAAAGAATTACAATTCTGATTCTAGTTTTCAAAAGAAAACAAATCAAAATTGTAGTTACAAGAAGAAAGGTCTTGGTTTTACTCCACCTGAAAATTGTAAAAATGAAAAATATGTTAGAGATTTTAAATCAAAAATGACTTATGTTGCAGGAAAAAGCTATGAAGAGGAGTCAAATAGCTTATCATATCAAGAGTTCCTTGCTGAAAGAAAAAGAATAGGAACTGGAGTTTTTCATCAAATTGGAGTGTTTCAACCAAAAGACACAAGAACTTGTTTTCAATGTCAAGTTGTTGGACACATCGCTCACAATTGTCCAAACAAAGTCAATAGAAAACAGGGAGTATCCGAAAAACTTAAAGAAAAAGTGGTTGAAAAGAATGATTCACCAACTACAAACTTCAAAAATTTTGAAAATTCAAAGAATGAAGTTGGTGAAAATTCTAAAAGATTGTACAAAAAGAGTGCAAAAGACAATCAAAAATGGATTGTTAAAAAATCAGGTGAAAAATCTGACAATGATTCTGATTCCACAAAATCAGAGGAGTCACAAGATGAGATCAAAGATTTGATGAATGATGTTGACATTAAATCACTGAGTGTAGAAGAGATTAAACAAATGGTTGGTAAAGTAGAAAACTCAGATTTTGATATTGAAAAAACATTTAATGAAAATGTTAAGAAAAATTTCAAGAAAATGCTTGATGGGAAAGTAAAGGGGGTTAAAGATTTTTATGCAACTAAAAAGGCAACTTACAACCCTACTGCACAAGAATTGGAAGCCACCAAGTCTAAGAAGACTTGGGTGGAAGTTTGCTTTCCTTAAAGTCTTAGGACTTGCCGGAGATCCCAAGTTTATATCGTGGATCAGGAATCGGCATTTTTCTAATGTTTGAAGTTTTTGATTGAAAGTTTTTGATAGTGTTTGGATGTTTACAGGTTGTATGACTACGCCGGAGCTTCCAGGTTGGTAAGTGCGAAGCAGGAATCGGCATTTTGATTGGTAAAATGGTGATGTAGACGTAACATTCCTACATGTGGTAATTCTTACAATTGGTATAGAAAATGCTTACATGAAAAAGGTTAATCAAGGTCATTAAGTTGAACTTGATTGGACCATACTTACAATTGGTATTTTGAAAGACAATGTGATGAACCATACCCCAAATTTATAAACGATTATATCATCAAAACTTATTTTCCGGAAAAATCATTTTGATTAAAACAAACTTAAGTGTTTTGAAATCTAAATGAGAAAATTGTTTTGTGATAGGGGGAGTTCTGATTGTTTATGCCAAGTGAATGGAGATTTGATGCGATTCGATATCAGTTGTCACTTTATTGTACAGTTTATTTTCAAATTTCCTAAAATGTGTTTGCATTTTAGGGGGAGTAATTTTTTTAGAAAATCCAAAAACATTTTGAAAATTTGAAAAAGACAAAAACATGATAAAATTCAAAAATGAGTTTTTTGTTGCATATAGAGGAAATGATAGTACATCAGTGGACTATCACAACATGCTAAAGAATTGGAAAGTAAAAATGTGATAAACAATCTTACTGTGGATATGTCAGTAGGTTTTTATACATTCAGTAGATTGTGACGAGATATAAACCTAAATTTCAAACTTGCTTGTTCTGTGGGTTAACACAAACTTGGATATATAGGTAACCCCTGAAATCTTGTTTGAAAGGTCCCTTATTCTGAGATACTAGGTCTTTATGCTCAGTGATATCTGGGGTATTATCTCGGGACTTCTGCTGAAAGAAATTTCTGACCTAGTCTCCGGATAATGCTTTCTGCAAATGCTTGAAACATAGCATCGCCCTCAGCAAGCTGATGAAACAATAAAATTGATAGTCGCTGCTGTTGTAATGCAAAAGATCCTCTAAAGGGGACACACCAAAAGTCGAAGTCGTCATCTCTCTGCGTATACGGGAGTATCGACCTGAGCTCTCACGGCCCTCGTACTATAATTTATTCCCCTGACAGATATCATCTGTGGTATACTCACCTGTAAGACTGAATATTGGGATTTGGATACGGGAGTATATTCAAGTAGTGGGACACACGGATAAGTTTAAGTGCTTAAAACATTAACATCGTATCTCGGATCAATTGAACTTTGTGTGAAAATTTAAGTGGACAAACATACTGACAATCTAGGTAAATTGTTTAGAACTTAATATGAAATGAAGCTTAACGGTGTTAGTGATCTGTCTCATAAACTGATATGATCCTCTTGCACAAACTCACAAAAATATTATTTGTAAATATTTCTTTATTGCATTCCTTTACAATCAAAAATTACAAAAAGATTTTTGTGTGTTTTAGCATAAAATTTTGAAAAATACAAAAAGATTTTCGACAACTGTTATTGGAAAGCTGATTGTCAAAGTTTCAAGTGCTAAACATGATGACTTGGTTGTGAGGGGAAATGAATCTTAAAATGTCAAAAGGTTTGTTAAAATTCTACAATTGGTATTTTAAAACCTACATTTTGTTTCATCATTGTTTTGTGATATGAGAGAGAGTTATCTGATTATATCAGATTGTTGGTGCATTTAAATTGTTAAATTTAGAAAATTTATTTCTGGGTTAAGATTGTTACAGGTGAGCCAGGTTAATTCATTCAAAGCTTACAAAAGTCAGACTCTGATCATGAATCTAAAAGTTTGCTAGCTGCTGATGCTGATGAACTTAAGGAATCAAGAGATCTGATCAAGAGAATTAGATGAGATCCAGGCAATGATCTTGTAATCAACATTTGGGTCAGGCATCGATCCTAAAGCTGATGTTGCTGAAGAACAAATGAATACCAGCAAATCGTGAGGGGGAGACTGATAGAGCCAGGTGATTCTAGAGAAGAAGATAGAAAGAGAAAAGCCCAGAGACTGATCAAGAATGAAGATGTGAAGACACAGCATTGGTGTGACTCGATAGTCGACTCGTCAACATCTGAGGGGGAGTCTGTTGGTGCACTACATCTGTCGACTTCGTCTTGTATCGAGTCTTAGACTAAATAGAATAGATCAGGGCACGTAGAACGAGAAAATGTGAGAGAATTAGAAGATTTCGCTTGAAAGTGTGTAATGTATTTGAGTTTTCGCTTGAAGCCTCAAGCGAAATCATCATATCAGATTTCGCTTGAGTGATGCTGAAGCGAAATCTCAAAGTCTATATATAGGAGGTTCAGTGTCAAGCGAAATCAGAAGTTGTTTTTGTGAGATTTCCATACCGAGGTGCTGCCGGTGTGAGAACTGATTGTATTTGTGTTCATATCAATACAAATCAGTGTTAAAGTGAAGATTCAACTGTTTACAAGTCAAATACTTGTTTTCCGCACCTGTATTTGATGGAATTCCTCTGAACCGACTCGTTTAGGTCGCGAACCCGGTCCTTTCAGTTTCTATACGAATCGGCATACTTTCGCAGTTTGTCGCAATTAGTCCCTGCGATCGAATAAACTTGTTTTTGGCATACCAAACCATCCAAAACTTATTTCTAAGTTATGTAAAGGTTATTTAAGGTATGTTAAGCCTATGTCACTGTTCCGGAGTGTTTTTCGCGTTAAACTGATTACGTTTACGCATCAGTTTGCGTATAATTTTCCAGAAAGCGATTTAAAGCTTGAAATCGAACTAGAATCAAAACGAAAAATCGTCAAACACAAATACACAAAGATTAACACCAAAACACTTCGTTTTATTGATAATTGATATTGTTTTACATCGTTCATTGTTTACAGAGCACAATTGTCACACCGCACTCCCCCCCAACTATTTTTGCTAAGGTGGAGGGGGACGTTATTCTATATCATCCAGACTTATATGACGTGATTATTATATATATATATATTAAATCTAAAAATAAAAACCATAGCTACAAAAAGTAGATGCGATTTCCACTTGCCCACTTGGTAACATACATAAATACATTCAGTGTTCACTTAATTCATCCAAGTGAATGCACCACAAGCATCAACAAAATTAACTAAATTCTTCCAAAATATGGCAACTGAATCAACTGATCATGTATCAAGAAACACCATCTTGACTTGTGTCATCTTATTACTATCAACCATCTTCATGATGTTGTGAAGGATCTTTATCTTCATCAAAGAAGTATGCAGATGTGTGCAATAGCACAATTGCTGAGTGCCCAACACTTGTGGAAGAAGATTTAGAGTTTCTTATGGACACCGAAGAACATCGAATGATTCTAGACCAAACACAACATATTACTCCTCCTGTGCTCAAGCCTCCTCCATTTTGCAAAGAATGTAAAGGAAAGTATAACAGTAATAAGGGACGAAGGGAGTGCTTGAAGAAAACATTATGTAACCGCAGCTTGCTGGGGTTTATTTAGAAGTGATTCTTGTGTGTGTTTCATGTTTTAAAAAGTATTCTTAATGATTTGGTATTCAAAATGGGGTTGCGGCGCAGCTTGTTGCCCGTTTACCTGCCATTGTTAGGTAATTCCTCTTATCCTGATAAAAAGGGTATTTTAGTTTCTTGCTTTAGAGTTAAATAGTTGTTTTTGTTACTTGTTAGCTATGTAGATCTACAAGTTATAATCTGTAAGATGCTATATGTTCATAGGAATAAAAATTCTTACAATCTCTCCTCCTCCACCATTGTGGATATGCCACCACTTGCCATTGTTGACGCAGTTGTTCAATTGTGCAACATTCCATGTTCATCCTAAGACGCAAAAATTGATACAACTATATCTTTTTATCCTACAACGTCACAACTTTTGCTTGATTATCTAAATCTGATAATATAATGTACAACTTATAATGCTTTATGAAAGCCCCCTATACTTGTACATGTCTAAGTGTTCAAACTTTTCAAAAGAACTTGCAGAAGATTAATGTAAAGCCATAAATGATCAAAGTGTGACACGCTAGGCAAATACCACATTGTTCTTTTTGGTCCACTTTAGAGATACTATGTCGATCATAAGAAATTCCCTCTCAGATATTACCAATGTGTTTTCTGCGCATCGGCTAAGGAAGAGGGGATTGCTCTACTGTTAAGCACGTTTGAGATGGAGCAATCCATGATCGGTCCCCTCGATCCTCGGAAGTTTTTACCCATGCAAGAAAAACAAATTTTTGAGATATTTGTGGGCAAAGCAAAAAGATAATATTGTTTGGTATGATGGGTTTTAATGCTACACAAATAATAATTAAAATATGTCAAGATTCAAGAAACTAGCCTAATTTCATTGTCCAAAACATAAAACTCGTACACAACTTTTAAAATCTTCCTATACTAATAAACGAAAATCTTTTTGTACACGTGTCACTCTCTGGTGCCTCCTCCCTTTTAATAATAGTTATACACAAAATATAATATAATATAATATTAATTAATATAGTTAGAGATAAACGTCTAAATTCAAATTTATTTAATAATTATCTATAACAAATATAAATATATCAAATAATATAATAAGTATAATATTATTTAATATAGTTAGAGATCAAACGTATAATTTCAAATTTAATTAATAGTAAATTACTTTTTGAGTCCCTATGTTTTAGTGGTTTTAACCACTTGAATCCAAAATAAAAAAGTTTAACACTTTGAGTCTCTAACCGCTCATTCACACCCTCTGTAAAAAATTCAAAAAACCTTTTGTAAGGTTGAGTTCTCTAAGTTCTCACAACTCGTAAAAGTTTTCATTTTACCCTAACCATATATATTTGTTAAGATAAAATGTATTATTTAGATATAAACAATAATTACTAATAAGGTATCAAATCACATGTACACTAGCGAAAATATAATTGTTCTTTATTTTTACTAATTTATCTAAATAAGTCATTTCATTAGTAAGGATTATATACAAGTTTATAATTTACATTTTTCGTCGCTCAACCCGTGTAATACACGGGGTTGTAAGTTAGTTCAAAATCAAAGAAAACCCCACCATAAGAATGAAGCTACAAATGTCTTTTATCACCTAAAAAAAAAAAACAAAAAAAAAACAAACTAATTGATGAGGGAAAAAATATCTTGAATCTTGATGTAGTTAGAATGTTAGATTAACCCACAGCTAGACCCGGCGGGGTGTACTTGAATGATCGCGAGTCTAGCCCTTTACTCGACTTACATAAGACGATCAAACTCGCTCATAAACTTATACCTCGACAATAAGAGTGCAAAAGCTATAATTATCTTGTACGTATCCATACGAAACGAGGCTTCAGTAGACGTTTCTTAGGAAGATAAAACTAGTTTTTAACAAACCTATCTAAATATTAATAAAAGACTCAAATTAATTAATAATATTATTAATATATCTAATATCTAATAAATTAGACAAAAGATCAAATACAAATAATTTTAACGTACAAAACGTACGAACTAAAGATTTTGCTGAAAAAACGCGGTGGTATTTTCGTAATTATTAGTAATTATCAAAATTACTCTACAGTTTTGTAAAATGTTCCTGAAGAGTAATTTTGATCTTGTAGGGTAATTATCAAAATTACTTTACAAGTGTATCAAAATTACTCTGTATGTTTATCAAACAACATATAATTCAAAATTACTCTACAAATGATCCTGTAGATTAATTTTGATCTTGTAAAGTAATTTTGTAAAATGATCATGTAGAGTAATTTTAATCTTATAGAATAATTTTGTAAAATGTTCTTGTAGAGTAATTTTGTAGGGTAATGCAAGTCTTATTGTTTGAGACATTGTGATTTGTGTGGACGGTAACTAAGTTAGTATTCTTCTTTGAGTGAGAATCATTGAGCTTCTACTTCTGATAAATCACAATGGTATGTTTTTGTAAAATGTTCTTGTAGAGTAATTTTGTAGGGTAATGCAAGTCTTATTGTTTGAGACATTGTGATTTGTGTGGATGGTAACTAAGTTAGTATTCTTCTTTGAGTGAGAATCATTGAGCTTCTACTTCTGATAAATCACAATGGTATGTTTAGGGTCGGCCTGTAGGAGGTGTGGGGTGGGCGACGACACAAGACCCAAACACTTCTAGGGCCAAAATTGAAAAAATAACATAAAAGAGTACTTGTACTAGTGGTTACTGTCAAACTTTTTTTTTTTTTTTTAGATGGCACTTTCATTGTGGCAGCCAATTGCATGACGCAGTTCTTCAATAATGCAACTGCCCTATTTGTGCACGTTCAGTTAGTATGCCGACACTATATTGCTTATTATTAGTAGGCCTGGTCTATTCGCACACGGCCTTTGTCTTTTTGCACACTCGAAGCGCCCCGCTTTGGCCATAGCGGGGCGCTTTGAGGGTGCAAAAAGACAAAAAGCATTGGCTGGAATTTGTGTTGTTTTTTTTTAAATAGGTGGGATGTGGGTTAGTTTGGTAGTGTTTTTTGGAGGAAAAAATTGTATTTGAGTTTTATAATACGTTGTTTTATAATTACGTTTTTTACGTCATTATTTTTATAGAACGTATATAATATAAGTGCGTCTTTATAAACTGTTAACCTAGTTTATTTTGTTAAATTAAACGAACACGTTAAATAAATTGTACAGAAAACCATAAGAATTAAACGTAAACAATCCAAAACCAACGTGATGTAAATAGAAGATTAACTACAATATATATATATATCAGTTTGTACATACAAAACAAAAAGGTACAACTGACTGCATAATACATAACAAAACACTATACAAACAAACTAAGATACTAATCCTCGTGCGGTGGGGACGGTGGGAGGGGAAGTGGAGGCAACCCAGCACGCTCTCGTAGAGAAACGAGCGTCTCGATGATCCAGTCCTGGCGTGCGGCCTGGCGTCTGAGGCGCCGGTCGAAGTCCCGAGCCACCTCACGCGCTACCGGAGGCAGGTCAGCGTAAACGTGCTGCGGGTACTGTGGCGGCTCAGGAGCTGGCTGAACTGGTGGTACCGGGATCTCCTCGATATGCTCCTCCTGAGCCGGATCCTCTAATACAGGCTGAGCCTGAGGCTCAGCCTCAGGCTGAGCCTGAGGCTGGCCCGGGAACTCATCGAGTCCCAGAGCCTGTAGCTGAGCCTGCCGAGCGGCCGCCTGAACATCAGGAGGGGCCAACACTCCAGCCCTCACCAACTCTTTACGTGACGAAAAGGTCTGCGTCGTATCAAACGAAAACGTAACCGGGTAACAGCCTTCCTCGTCAACAGACACATCCCCCGGCTCACCATCGTCACCGAGGTCCGAATATACTTGATGTTCAAAGTTGTGCTCGCCACCGTAACCGAAATTCGAATAACCTTGTAAGCTCTGTTGACAACCGTAACTGTCGTTTGGACCACACTCCTGTTGTACAAAGCTGTACTCGCCACCGTAACCGAAATTCGAATAACCTTGTTGTGCGTAAGGGTCCTCCACAGGGGTATTCAAATCCAGCGTCACCGTGTTATCACGATAACGAATGCCAGATACAACCTCTGCCTCCCTCAAGTTGGACGAGACCGGTTTCTCATACGAGTCAGAAATAGCGGTCCCCTCGTAAGAATCAGGAACAACTGTCTCGTCAGAATATTGACCGAAAATATAGTTGTTTAACCACGACATCGTTTTTTGTAAACAACAAACAACAAAACACTCGAATACCCATGTATGTTTGTAAACAACGTGAAGAAGAAGAACGAGCTATTTTTTCTGAAGAAGAACCTCAATCAGTGTTTGCTTTTAAAAGTGAAAAGTTGGATCGAAGCGCCGCGCTATGGCCAAAGCGCGACGCTTAGGGTTAACGACAAAACATGTCAATCAGCTTTATGTCTGTCAAACAGTAGGGAATGTCTCAAACGTCAATCGAAGCACTTTTGTCGATCATAGCGCCGCGCTATGGCCAAAGCGCGGCGCTTTGAGGTGTGAAAATAATTTTGGGCGTGTGTGAATAGCATGACCCTATTAGTATCGTATTGTTTTTTTATCGTTTAAATATGCATTTTGTGTTTAATACTTTAATTAATTATTCAATTCTTTTATTAATCATTGTATTTTTAATATGAAATAAATTATAAACATGATTTGCTTACAAGTTCACAATCCGTGATTTAGTTTATAAAAATTGATAACTCTTCTATAACCAACACATTTAATATGTCATACTTTTTGTATGATTTTAGTTATTTATTAATCTTAAATAGTTTTTAATATAAGTAACTTTCTTGATTCCGGGAAGCAATCCCGAGCGATAACCTAGTATATGAATATTTATACATACGTATGAACCTCACAAGAATATGGTTCACTATTTTTGTCAAAAATTTTCTAAGAAATTATATTAGTCATTCCAAAGATTATTTTTCAACAAAACATATACTAAAAATGTTAACCCACATTTTGGCAAAAACATACATTTGCCTTGTTTTAGTAAAATCACTCAAATTTATACAAAATCTCTAGATTTATACTAAAACATGTTTAAAGCCTTGAACTAGGGTTGTTCATGAGCCGAGCCAGGCCAAGCTCGGGCTCGGCTCGATTATAAACCGAGCTGGCTCGGCTCGGATTTGAAACCGAGCTGAAAATCTAAGCTCGGGCTCGGCTTGGTTTTAAACCGAGCTAGCTCGGCTCGGCTTGGTTTGGCTCGATTTTATAAAAAAAAAAAACTAATATATACCTCTTAAAATTTAATAGCCTAAAATATTATTCAATAATTTAAAAGAATATATTCAAAATAAGTTCAACCTAATACAATTCAAACCAAAATCAAGTTTAACAACGCAAAATAAGTTTTAATTTCAATAAAATACAATATTAGTTCATTAGTATGGTAATCAATCTTCAAATATGCCATAAATATCAAATTACAAACCTATATACATGTAAATAATAATCAGTTTTTTTTGTAATATATTATGATGTATATAAAATTAAAACTTATTATAAGTAAAATAATTCGAGCTAAACCGAGCCGAGCTACAAGGCGAGCCGAACCGAGCCGAGCTAGGCTCACTTTCTAACCGAGCCGAGCCGGCTCGGCTCACTTTTAAACTGAGCCAAATCGAGCGAGCTTTTTCCGAGCTAAATCCGAGCGAGCTCCGAGCCGCGAGCTTTTTGAACAGCCCTACTTGAACCTCACATTTTTATGAAAACACCATTTTTATTATCCAAAATACCCATATAAACTATAATAAAGTTTATACACAAACCGCCACCAAAAATACTACCAACATGTGTATAAGCACATCTCATACGAAACACCCATTTAACATACTTGTATCTAAATAACATGCATACTTTAGATACCAACCCATATTATATATACTTGTAATATATTGAAGTGTATTTTAGCACAAAACACAAGTATTTACATAGTCTATACATATAGATACTTATGAGAAAGCAAAACAACATATAGATACTTATTCACCCACGCCCCAAATACCTACACGCACCAAACAAGTTTATTTAGTATGTAGTTTACTTGTTTATAAAAATCTTTGCGGAAACATCCCATACTTAGGTGAACTAATATGCACCTTTATATAATTTTAAAGCTAAAGAGAGGGTTAGAATCAGGGCCGTCTTCGAAATTCTTGAAAAAATTTTGGGCCTAGGGTGAGAAAAAAAAATCAGGCCCCTAGAATATAACGGCAATAACTCATGTGTAAAAAGTCTATAGACTATAATGCGACAATAATTGTTATGAACCCAAAAACAAAACAAATATTATGTATAGATATGAAAATGTCTCTTATATAGGTTCAACCAGTTCTTTCAGAAAACATCAAATATTAAGAAGTAACATTTAAAAAAATAATAAGTTATAATTTAATCATATCAAGTTCAGAAGAAAATTTGTAATTTATAATAGATTTAATGCATATAATAGAATTGCTTTTTGTCATGGATCAAATAATATGATTGTTTATGTGATTGAGGCCCACAACATGTTATGTTGGATTTGGGCTGAAGTCATATAAGAAAGCTTGTTTTATTTATATCATTTCACTTATTCACGGTATTCTTATTAGTTTATTTATTCATTCATTCAGTATATATATAATAAAATTTTAATAAAAATATGTATCCGGGCCCTCGGGAAGACTAGGCCCTGGGCCGTCGCCCACCCCGCACTCCCTCAAAGACGGCCCTGGTTAGAATGGTATCCATACCACAAGCAAGCAAAAAGAAGGTGGATGAAAAAAAGATAATAGATCTTGAACATTTGAGAATAACCAAGCTTGCTACACGAAAACACCACTATGGCTTGATCTTATAGGGTTGATCTTAGTGTATTTAGACTAAATAAAAAAGAGAAGAGGGTGTGAAATGGGAGGGTTCGGTTGGGATATGTAGAGCCGAGAGGATGATAGAAAGGGTAGATTTCAAAGGGTTGTAGGCCTTGGATTTGTGTATCCGACAACCACATGGGTGCTTTATGATTTTGGACAATTGTATTAAATAAACAATTCACGTAATGCATGTAAGTCAACAAATGAGACATTATTGTTTAAGGTGATGTGATTAGTACAAAGTGTGTTTGATAAACATGTACATATGGTTTCTCACATAAATAATTTAAATGATCTAAAAGAAAGAGCAAGACAAAAATGAATGTGGCGTTCAGCCGTGATAGGTCTAGGGTGGGTTAGGTGGTGGTTGGATGATGGTGCATGATTATGTTGAGTGTGGGTCTGATAAAAACTTGGAAGTAAACTAGTTTTAACCCGTCTAATTACTAGGTTTATATAAATAAATTTGTTTCCCATAAAAGTTTTAAATTTATTAGTTTATAAAATTACATTCATGTATACGTCCAACCTATCTATATATACATGCACACATAAATATAGATATAAAAATATGTAGATATTATTACAAGACGAATTAAGATATGTATATGGTTTGTTTTTTCTTTCTTTTTGTTCATATAACCATAGAAAGTATTGAAATGTTGGTCATTAAAATAAAAATTATGCAAGGTCCCGACTAATTTTACACGTTTATGAAATTATCGAATTTATCACCAACGTTCGTCTTGGACACTTTTACCGTTACGCGATAAGACGGTATCTAACGCATTTGAAATTATCGAATTTATCAAATGCAAACATATGCATTTACTTGGGCTTTGCTTGACTTTATGGACTTAATTAACATTAATTAAGTCTAAATGCACTTACTTGATTAAATAAATATTGATTAGGTTGTACAGATTATCCTGTAATTTTGCCGGTTATCACATTAACCATATAATTAACTCTAAAAGTTAAAACTGTATGCATTTATCTACTCGATACGGGACATTGCCAGACTGTAACGTGATTATAAAATGGGTGTGCCTATTGGCACACTAAAGTGCCTATTGGCACACCAAACCCTAGCAAAATTAGGGTTTATCTACGCAGCGTATTGGTCAATACGCAGCGTATAGGGTTAACCCTCTACGCTGCGTATTGACCAATACGCTGCGTAGATAAACCATGGATCTCAGTGCCTGATAACCAATCATTGCACAGAAAACAAGGGTCATATAGGCTGCGTAGGGACCTCTAAGGAGCGTATATAAAGCTCCATTTTTGTATTTTTTTATTATGTATTCCTTTGTTTATTTATAAAAAAAAGAAAATTATTTATAAAAAAACAATATTATTGGTAAATAATACAAATATAAATTATAAAAATAAAAAATAATATAAATATTATGAATTATAAAAATTAAAAAAGAAAATTATTTATAAAAAAACAATATTATTGGTAAATAATACAAATATATTGTTTTGTTATCGTTTAAATTAAATTATCGTATTCCTTTGTTTATTTATAAAAAAAAGAAAATTATTTATTAAAAAACAATATTATTCGTAAATAATACAAATATATTATATTATTATCATTTAAATTAAATTATCTTATCGTATTGCATCGTATCGTATCGTATTGCATCATATCGTATCGTATAATGTATAGTATATAAGTCTCGTATAGAGGCCTATACGGGTGTTATTGTATAGTATAGTATAGTATCGTATCGTATAGTGTAGTATAAGTCTCGTATAGGTTTCCTATAGGTCTTGTATATGCATATAGGATTAGACGGGACCTAAACCACACCTATACGATACGATATCACACTTATAGGCTTATACGAGGTTAATACGTGACCTAAACCACACCTATACGATACGATATCACACTTATAGGCTTATACGAGGTCAATACGTGACCTATACGACGCTATACGATACGATATCACACTTATATGCTTATACGAGGTCAATACTTAACCTATACTACGTTATACGATACGATATCACACTTATAGGCTTATACGACGTCAATACGGGACATATACTATGCTATACGATACGATATCACACTTATAGGCTTGTACGAGGTCAATACGTGACCTATACTACACCTATACGATACGATATCACAACTACCCTTGTATTTGGCTTCGTATAGCCTCAATACAAGGGCATAAATGACATTTTCAGACCTTTACATATGCTGAGTATTGGTCAATACGCAGCATATATAAACTATAAGGGTTAAAAAGATAATTTTACCACAGGTTTGGGGTTAAAAATAATTTTACCACCCTTTAAATACGCTGCGTATTGACCTATACGCAGCGTATATAAAGGTCTGAAAATGTCTTTTATACCCTTGTGTTCAGGCTATACGAAGCCAAATACAGGGGTAGTTGTGTCATTTTGGTCTCATACGCTGCGTAGGGACCTCTAAGGAGCGTATATAAAGCTCCATTTTTTGTATTTTTTTTATTGTGTATTCCTTTGTTTATTTATAAAAAAAAAGAAAATTATTTATAAAAAAACAATATTATTGGTAAATAATACAAATATAAATTATAAAAATAAAAAATAATATAAATATTATGAATTATAAAAATTAAAAAAGAAAATTATTTATAAAAAAATAATATTATTGGTAAATAATACAAATATATTGTTTTGTTATCGTTTAAATTAAATTATCGTATTCCTTTGTTTATTTATAAAAAAAAGAAAATTATTTATAATATTGTTTTTTTATAAATAATTTTCTTTTTTAATTTTTATAATTCATAATATTTATATTATTTTTTATTTTTATAATTTATATTTGTATTATTTACCAATAATATTGTTTTTTTATAAATAATTTTCTTTTTTTTTATAAATAAACAAAGGAATACACAAAAAAATACAAAAATGGAGCTTTATATACGCTCCTTAGAGATCACTACGCAGCATATAAGACAAAAATGACACAACTACCCTTGTATTTGGCTTCGTATAGCCTCAATACAAGGGCATAAATGACATTTTCTGACCTTTACATACGCTGAGTATTGGTCAATACGCAGCATATATAAACTTTGTGAAAAAATGATCCCTCAAACCTACCAAAATGACCCAAAAAAGTCTAATGGTTTATATACGCTGCGTAGAGAGCTATACGCAGCGTATATAAACCTTGTTTTCTGTGCAATGATTGGTTATTAGGCACTGAGATCCATGGTTTATATACGCTGAGTATAGGTCAATACGCTGCGTAGGTAAACCCTAAGTGTGCAGATAGGCAAACTGGGTGTGTAGATAGTTAGGCCTTATAAAATACATTAAATCTAAAAAAATACCAATTTTGTCATCTTCTCTCGTTTTTTCTTTTTTTTTTGGTTTTTTTTTGGGGGGGTATTTTAGGTGCGATTAACGTGCTTGTCTATTCTAACATTAATGTTTTGTCGCTACAAAAAGTAGGTGCGATGGCCACTTGCCCACTTGGTAACATACATAATACATTCATCCAAGTGAATGCACCACTAGCATCAACAAAATTAACTAAATTCTTCCAAAGTATGGCAACTGAATCAACTGATCATGTATCAAGAAACACCATCTTGACTTGTGTCATCTTTTTACTATCAACCATCTTCATGATGATCAATCATTGTGAAGGATCTTTATCTTCATCAAACAAGTATGCAGATGTGTGCAATGGCACTATAGCTGAGTGCCCAACACTTGTGGAAGATGATGAAGAGTTTCTTATGGACACCGATGTTCATCGAAGGATTCTAGGCCAAAAGAAATATATTACTCCTAGTGTGCTCAAGCCTCCTCCATTTTGCGGCAAAGAATGTAAAGGAAAGTATAACCCTAACAAGGGACGAAGGGAGTGCTTGAAGAATACTTACTGTGAGCGTGGCTAACTTTATTTAGAAGTGATTCTTGTGTGTGTTTCATGTTTTAAAAAGTATTCTTATTGATTTGGTATTCAAAAGGGGGTTGCGGCGCAGCTTGTTGCCCGTTTACCTGCCATGGTTATGTAATTCCTTTTATCTTGATAAAAAAAGTATTTTATTAGTTTCTTGCTTTAGAGTTAAATAGTTGTTCTTGTTACTTGTTAGCTATGTAGATCTACATGTTACAATCTGTAAGATGTTATGTACATTGGAATAAAAATTCTTACAATCTCTCCTCCTCCACCATTGTGGATATGTCACCACTTGCCATTGTTGACGCAGTCGTTCAACTGTGCAACATTCCATGTTCATCATAAGACGCAAAAATTGATACGGCTATATCTATTTAATATAGGAAATGGGTCACATTTTTATTAATAAAAAAAATAAAAAAAATTGAAGATACTCTCTTTAAACATTTGGGAAATTGTAGCACATGAACCGTGTACAAATTCAAACGAAAATAAATATGAACTGCAACATATTTAATAAAACAATCGATTCAAACCAATATCTTCAAAAGATAAAGTCTTCAACTTGATCTTTAACTGCGTCTATTTGTATGGTTCGTTGTGTTTTCAGTCCATTGTGTAGGATTCAACGAGGTCTTGAACCACGTCTTCTTGTACAATAATTTCCTACAAAAAGAACAAACAAATGTTGACGATTATGGCTGAGGCACGTGTTCAACACGCTTTCCTTAAAACAGATTTCGCGCCTTTACTAAAGACGACGCGTCTGTCTCCCAGGGTACAACAGCCGAAGCAGTTTGTACTGCCAGAAATGGCCACGCGCCCGAGGTTACACTGGATAGAATTATAGTGTTTGAACTTGTGGAAAAATAATGATACGAAGGTGATGGAATCGAGTAGAGAAAACTCATCTCTCTATAATTCCCAACATATGGATGTTCAAGTCTTCACCACTTCTCCAAGAATTCTTCATACATATTATCTTTCTCTTGTAGTTTTCTCATCATTCCAATGAGTCACATCGCCTACCATTTTTTTTTACAAGAGTTATGGGTAGTGAAGAGTTTCTCTTAATTGGTGATTTTATTAGAGACATAAAATTCTAATAAAAGTTTCACTTAATTATTGATTTAATTAGAGACATAAAACTCTAATAAAAGCTAATCAAGTGACATAAAACTCTACTCAAGAGTTTCACATATGGAGTTGAGTAAATTACAAAAATCGTCCTTTATGTATGCTACTTATTGCAAACTGTGTCCTTTATCTTCAATATATACAAGAAACGTACTCGATGTTTGCAAATCCTTGCATGTTATGTCATTTAGCCCTAACTCAGTTAGTTTTTATTGTTAAATCTAACCAAATGGACCCCACATAAGAGTATTTTAGTCATTTTACCCTAAATGCTAAAATAAATAAAACAAAACTAAATCATTATCACCAATGTACAAAATCTACAGCCACATCCACCCACCACTTCATCCACCCTAAGCAACTAGATACATATCCACCACTGTTAACAATGCTCTTCACCACCACTTTAGATTCAACCATTAAACCAATACCCTTTACAATACCCTCGCAAAAACTATAAGAAAAACTCTAGATTAAACCAAAATTGCAAACGAAACATGAAGAAACCGAGAATTAGATTATAAATCTAAGAAATTTGACAGCAGAACTAGCTCTGCTTCCAGATCCAACCATCTCGATCGCCTTAATAGCATCTATACCTTCAATAACTTGTCCAAACGCCACATGCTTATCGTCAAGCCACTAAGCTTTAGTCGCATATATAAATGTAAGGCCCTCAAACCGGGCACCTTACCGTCGGGTCACATCACAGTGTACTGTTTAAAAATAAGGCTTTACTCGAAATACGCAGCGGAAAATTTTCAATTAAAAACAATACATAATGTATTAAACTCAAAATGTTATTTAGCCGTTAACAAACTGAATGCCTTCCACCCTAACACAAGTAATCTCATCCGCTGGCCAAGAGCAACACTGACTCGAATCACTCACCTGCAAAACAATCTAACATACATGCAAAAGTCAGCTACGCTGAGTGGGTTCTAATAGTTTAAGTTAAAGCTTTTAAAACACACCGTAAACACTTTATTTGAAAACCAAAATACCACCTTTGTAAAAACACTAGCTTTTATTAAATTACGTTAACATCATTTTAAAGTTTAACGGGTCCAACCCGTAAACTAAAACTCTACCCATATCTTAGGCCTAATCATCCTACAAGTAATCCTTTCCGATTTGGATCAGATCACTTAAACATCAAAGGACGACCCGATATGCATCTTAATTCATAGGACGATTAACCAAACCAATCCGTATCTAGGACATAGCAACTAATGTCCTAAAACTAAATTGTAACTTAACCTCGTCCGTCGACTACATGGTTTAACATCACTCGACAACTAAATAATAGAACATCATTCGTCACCCGCATCATTTGACATCATTCGTCAACTACAAAAATAATTATCACATACCCACCATTTAACTAGCGTGAAACACATAAGCACATAAGGTGGGAACCTAACACATCGTTTGTTGCCAGAAGGCTATCATCATTTGCCCTCGTCAGGGTTTCGTCTCCTCCAATTTGACTCCGAAGAGTCCGGCACCCGCATATTAACCCCGAAGGGTCCGTCGTTGCCACTAGGGCTAATCATCTAAACACCTCAAGGGTGTTTCTCCTGACCTGAAGCCACCCCGAAGGTAACGCCGCCACCACGAGTAACCCGTATCTTGTGACCTGACGCCACCCCGAAGGTAACGCCACCGTCACAAGTAACCAACATCTCGTGACCTGACGCCACCCCGAAGGTAAAGCCGCCATCACAAGTAACCAACATCTCGTGACCTGACGCCACCCCAAAGGTAACTCCGCCATCACGAGTAACCAACATCTCGTGACCTGACGCCACCCCAAAGGTAACGCCGCCATCACTAGTAACCGACATTAAGCACCTCAAGGATGCTAATTCACATAAGGCACATATACACATACAATGTTAATAACACGTCAACTACTACCTTCACAATCTCACTACCACTAAGGTTCGAAACCTAGGATAGAATAAAATTTATCATGTGCTTGTAATATCGACACATACCACGCTTCATCCCTATACGACCTCGACATAACTAAATAAAATGTCATACGCTTATGCAGGACTAATATAGCCCGATTAATGACTACGTCGTATAAAAAAAACATTGTTCGTGGGAAAACATTTATAAAACATTTTAATCGCAAGACTCGTTAATATATTAAAATCGTAGTACGTATGAAAACATGTGAAAAGCACGTATGCTAGCCCCAAAAATATTTAAGAAAAAGAGGATTAGAACTCACAGGTTGCAAAGCTTCCAAATTCATGAGCTAACCGTCTCGTACCACGCACCGTGTCTCAAAACCTGTAACCGAATAAGTCGTGATTACAACTTGTTCAAATAGATAATGCGTAACCGCATCTACCATCATCTGAACCCATAATCGTGCACCATTAAAACCTCACATAACCCCGAACCCACTCGAACTCGTCAACCCGAATAACCCATGGCTCGGCTCGCTTATCATGCAATTACCCCACTAATGTAAAGTTTTAATTAAATAATAACAATCCACCAAAACCCCTCGTTGGTTCTATCACCATGCATATAATTGGTCACTAGAGGGGGCAATCTTGACCCAAAGCCTTCCAAGTGGGTCAATTTGGGTTGCTTTTAAAATTATATGGGTTGGTTTGGGTAAGATATTTTAACTAAATGGGTCATAATGGGTCACTTGAAATTCCATCTTGTTATTTTCGGGTCAAAGCGGGTCGACAACATTAAAGAAATGGGTCGATATGGGTTAGTGTCTTAAAGAAACGGGGCGGGTTTCGGATCGGAATGGGTTTCGAGCCGGCACAAGTATCTGCACGAGACGGGTTACAACACGAAACGGGTTTTGGATCGGAACAGGTTCAGTTCAAATTGAGTTTCGGGCCGAGTCGGGTTTCGGCACGACGCAGGTTTTGGATCGGAACGGGGTTGGTTCGGGTCGGGTTTCTGGCCGGCACGAGTTCCGCATGAGACGAGTTTCGGTTCGGGACGAGTTTCGTACCGTTTCAACCAGTACCGTTTCGACCAGCACCGTTTCGACCCGCACCGTTTCGACCCGCACCGTTTCGACGCGCACCGTTTCGACGCGCACCGTTTCGACGCGCACCGTTTCGACGCGAACCGTTTCGACGCGAACCGTTTCGACGCGCACCGTTTCGACGCGCACCGTTTCGACGCGGACGGCACCGTTTCGACGCGGACGGCACCGTTTCGACGCGCACCGTTTCGACGCGCACCGTATCGACGCGCACCGTTTCGACGCGCACCGTTTCGACGCGCACCGTTTCGACGCGTACCGTTTCGACCAGTACCGTTTCGACCAGTACCGTTTCGACACGTACCGTTTCGACCAGTACTGTTTCGAATCGAACCGTTTCGACCCGTACCGTTTCGACAGGAACCGTTTCGACGCGTACCGTTTCGGCCCGCACCGTTTCGAAGCTAGGAGTTTGATATGAAGAGACTTTTATACGAAGCCAGTTTGATACGAAGTAACATTGGTACGAATCCAACTGATTGTTTGGTACTCAGTCATTATACGAACCCCGAAATCAGACTTCGTACAAAGCAGGGATACACAATCTGCAGTTCAATATACACAGAAGTTCGAATTGGATATTCAGTGTATCTGTGAATCAGTCACTGCAGTGTTTGTCCGCTGATCCTAACCCAACAGTGTTTTACGAACTTGAAGTAACAATTCAGTTTGATACGAATCCAGAACGATTACGAATCTGTTACTGAGAACCTGGATTCCATTTGTTACGATTTAAGTTCATCACGAATTTGCAGTTGTTATTTGCTGAAATTTGCAGCTGTTATTCGCTGAAATTTGGACAGATTTTAGTTCGGTTGCAGAATTAAAGGTTGATTTGTTGCAGTTCACTGCAGAATTTGACGCAAAAACACGTTCACAAAACCACGATCACGAAACCCCGATTTAAATACTGGTGCAGAATTTGTTGCAGTTGATTTGTTATATTCGGAAAATAGTGGGGACAGTCACGATCACGAAACCACAGTTTAAATCGGTTTTATAGATCTGCACGTGTTTAATAAAATTCATCCGCAGAATTTTTCGCTCAGAATTTTGTCGTTTAGTCGCTGCAGATTGGTTATATATAGATCTGATTGGTTATACGAATCAGGAGAGTACAAGTTATACGAATCGAGATTTTGCACATCCGGTACAAAGTTATTCGCAGAAATTATAAGCCGAAAAAAAACTGAAATACTGACCCAAAAAAAAAAAAAAACTGACCCGATCCGACCCGAAACCCGTTCTGACCCGGACCCGACCTGACCCGAAACCCATTCTGACCCGGACCCGTTCTGACCCGGACCCGTTTCGACCCGAACCAAAACAACCCTTTTTTATAATTGACCCGTTTTGACCCGACCCGTTTTGACCCGAACCCGTTTTGACCCATGACCCAACCCGACCCGTTTGCCAGGTCTATTGGTCACCATTCACCTTGCATGATTATTTATATTTAATTTTCACAACCACACATTACCATTACCATTTCAATGTCACATATCCAACATACATCCTATTTTGTTTATGTCACCCCATCCAGTTATACACTCACGCATATATTAGTGAAAATCCCCATCTCCCTTCACCATCAATTATTGCATTCCAACTAAACCACCATATCAGCACTAATACATGCATGCATACGTACAAACCCACTTACACAACCCTTAGTTCAAGGAACATCATCATCAACATAATCATTTGGCAAAATAAATATTCAATCCCAAAACCATTAACATCATATAGCCATCACTACATAATCAACCTGTTATCACTACATCCGGCATCTAACCATGTCTCCGTCATAACCGCAACCACTACGGCCTTAACCCACCATTGTAGCCATTGCCGGTCACCACCGCATCTTACTCGGTTTCGTACCGTCATCATTGTCGCCAAACACCATCACAGTAGCCTCAACCAAAGCCGACACCGTCATTGCGCATCACCGTCTTTACACCGTCACTGTTTCACACCATCGTCAACCACCAACGCCATCACCGAATGTCGCACACCTCGCCAAACATCACCACCATGCTCCACCACCATCCTTCGTACACCATTGCCATCATCAATATCCAACGCCATAATCAATCACCACCATCCTGTGTTACCATCATCAACTCCATCGCGCACTGTCACGCCACCGAACACTCTCCATCTCACCAACCGCCACCAAACACCACCACCGTACCCACAGATGATCACCACGCTACCACCGCATCACCTCGCGAGGCTCCGCAAACCAACTGGAACCATACCCTTGAACCCCATGTGAACCGAAACACAAAAACATAAATAGATGAAATAAATGTTTACCGCGTATCGCAATCGAATGGACCCGAAATCACCCTGGTCGCCTTGTATCTCTCCGTCGTTCTCCTCTATCTGTGTTTGTGCGGCTGCAATACCCCAGGTCGCATGAGACCTAGGGTTTTATATTATGAACTTGTTTTAGCTTTCAAAGTTTAATTTAGCCCCCCTCTAAATTCGTATTTGTGCAACTTGTTTCCAAAGTAACTATTGATGTTTCATTGTTTGCATAACGCCCCAAAGGTTTCATCAATATAAACTCGTCGTGACTAAAATCATGCTTCAACTTGTGGCTTGTAAGTTTTGTTAATCACTCATTAAATAATATAGAGTTCGAAAATTCGGGATGTTACAATAAAAAATGAGATCTGTTCGTGTTCATACAAGCTTACCGGAATTACAGGGTTTTCGTCCGACGATCTAACGGTGTTAATATCCAAAGATTCTGCATCCGAATCGCCGGTGGTGGTGAGGGAGGGAGGGTAAGTTTGGTGGAGAAATTTAAGTCTACAACGACTTACGTGGCTGCGGAGATTATGGGTTCTGCGATTGGGTGCGTCCAACATCTGATCGTGTTGCATACGAGCGCCGCCATGGTATGTGGCGGCGGCGATTGTTTTTCCTGCGAATATTGGGTCATTGAGAAAAGAGGGTTTAGGTGAAGTAGTGGTAGCAGGATGTTAGGTGCAAAGGGTAATAAAAGGGTTTCTATAATTATTATAATATTTAAACAAATGAATAAAAAGACTAAAATACCCTTATGTTATCTAATTTAATGATAAAAGTTAACTGAGTTAGGGTTAAAGGACATCACATGCAAGGATTTGCAAACATCGAGTACGTTTCTTGTATATATTAAAGATAAATGACAGTTTACAATAAGCAGTATACATAAAGGACGATTTTTGTAATTTACTCTATGGAGTTTAATTAGTAATTATAATTTCACTCAATTATAAATTAACTAAATATCCATTCACTAATTTTCCCAACAATCCCCCACATGAATGGAGAGATTGTTCAAAACACTTAAAATTTCCAATGTAACCTCGACAGTTGAGTTTTGCATACGATAGGTAGGTGTTACCCTTTGAACCTTCGCTCATGAAATGCACTTAGCCCACTAGCTCTGAGTAGATCTCGATGTCTTTGAACTCGTCTGCCGTTTGTGTAGACGACAATACACTTCACACAAGACTCTCCTTAGCCGGGTCATCTCCTCATAGTCGTGTCCAATAATGGTCATGGAACACTTTCCTGGTTCTGCGAGAGCTATAGGAATTGTGCCCTCAATTCCATTCGAAGCGACCTCACTTCTCTCTAACATAGGTGATTCTCCTTAGATTATTAAAAGCATTATGGTTATCGTGATTTATCCAAATCATCTACCACATATTATGCTTAGCCTCACTTTTTGTCACTGAATATCATAGGAATGGACTAGGACGTATTTAAACACCGTTTTATACTTTGGGGGTATGTATAACCATATGTACTAGATTATGCATATCATTTATGACCCCACAGTGACCACCTTTAGGCATATGAGTTAGTTGTCCTATTGAACTTAGATCTTGGGATCTCCAGTCAACTAAGTTAGGTGTCCTTCACATACCCTTTTTCCATGGCTTCAGTCTCATTCCACAACTTGATCTCTAATAAACCCTCAGGTTGTTGGATCCATAACATTAACAAATAACTTTGCGTATTTGAGATCAGTTGTCATGATGTGTTCTTAACTCGTAAGTTAATTTTGCCTATTGTCAACTTCTAATACTATAACCTTAGTGGCCATCTGAATCTGGTTATAATATATGTTTTTGTAAGATACGCTTATCATTTAAGGCAAACGCATCTCCATTATGCACTGCGACCTTTGTGTCCTCCACATAGTCGTCTGTTTGCAATGTTAGATTGGATTACAAAATCCTTATTGCCAAACTTTTATGATACAAATGCAAGACACCCCCACATTTAAGTGTTATAGGGTATCATCCAGATGAAGTAATGAAAACCATTTCTACATACCCTTATAGGGTTGTTTCTAAATGGATCCTCCCCCACTTTCTTTCCATTTGATCAACATTTCCGTAACTTCACTTATGATGACATTTATCCACATATGATTGAACAAGATCAACTTCATTGTATCAGTGAATTCAACTCATATTGCATTAGCTTACATAAGCTTCCGAGCTAACCAAAGCAACACATGCCATTGTCATAAGTTTGTCACCAACTTAGAATAATTCTAATTTAACACCTAGAATAAGCCTAGACAATGAGTTCTCCTCATTAGCTTTTCGAACAAACTCTTCAAAAGTTACATGTCTTTTCCTTATAATGAATGAAAATTCTCCCTCAACTTTGTCCATACACAAATTATTTTTGTGTTCATACACATTTGAATGTTTAGAGTTAATTAGTCTCCGTTAAGACCCATAATTAACCAAGTACTAGTCTCGCATGCTTTAGACTACAATACTTTAGCATGTGAACAGAAGATGCATCATTTTGATTCTTCACAGCCCTAAGGATATCATAATATCACTTTGCAACATTCATCTCTTGTTAAGACAAAATAATGAGACTTATTCATAATCCTAAAACATCAATATTTAGGAAGGTCTCACAAATTACTGTATATAGCACATAGCTAAATTTCATCATTCATTTAAGGAACATAACTTGTTTACCTTTGATCTCCAATAATCTACCATTGACTCATATGTACTTTAACATAAGTCTTAATCCAAGTCACTTGGTGAACACATTCATCACCAACAAGATGAATGTTTCTCGTCTACAATCACTATTATGTGTGAGATAGAGTCAACTAGATTGACACTCAACAACATGGCATTCATAATTTTGCCATAAGTGATTTGCACACATCTATTGTTATTCATTAGGAGATATGTGTATTTAGGATGCTCTCCCAAATGAAGGTAAAATCTCCATATAGATCTCACAATCATCAAGTGGTAGACGCATCTACTTATAAATCTCGCAAGATATATTAAAGTTATACAATAACATATAGTACTTTTACTTTCATATGTTAGAATTCACACTTGTGGATTTTCCAATGACTTCTAATGAAGTATGTCGACATGAATGTCGTTAGTGTATTTCATCTCAATACACTCACTACGTTCTTTCATTACTCACTCATGATGTGGTTATACATTTGATGTTTCGACTTTGACTTTTAGTCAATGTAACAACTCTCAAGTCGTTTATGTCCAAGTATTTTCATGTACTACCCGTTTAAAACCATATTCTTTTAAACAATGTATAACCGACGTTATAATTATTTTCCACAAAATAATTTATACGTCACAACCATTAGTGATTTATTTCTTTGTAAAAAATTGCATGTGTTATCCGAAGATATTGAACACAAAACAATAAAATACATTGAAAACTAAATCATAAGTGCCAATCACTTTTGAAATTTAAACGGAAGCATAGACAACATGTAGACATCAAATAGCAAAGTGCTTTTATCTTCAACACTTTATAATCTGACCGAAATCTTCTCAACAATATTGTCCCATGGCATGTATTGAGGTACTCCCTCAATAAGACTTCATGCACTTGTAAGTACAAGTTCCCAATTTCATCTTGAAACTTTAAACTTGGACAATTATGCTCAAAACAACACCAAGTTGTTACAAATTCTACATTTAAGTAGTAAACTTGAACAATTAAATTTGTTCACAACAACACCAAGTTGTTTTTCACCAAATAACATTTTCTAACACGCATGTTAGAAAAAAAAATGTTATAACAAACACATTATAGAATCGAACGTTTACATAAAACGTTTTCGAAAGATATAGTTTATAAAATAAACTATTTCTCATCATTTTTAATGCACGCATAGGCAATTAAATGTTTACATAAAACATTCCTGTTCATTATTGTCACGACCCCCGACCCACCCTGGATGGAATCGGGAGCCGTGAACAGCCCAGTGGTACCGGTGATTATTTTAAAAACGTTGCAGCGGAAATTTCATCAGGACCGTGAGTTAGGAAAAATATCAGAGTTTAGAAAACACCGGATTTTATTTAATAAATAAATGGGATAAACCCATGTTTTATAATGGTAGCTTTAATAAAGATAAATTTTATTACATAAAACAATATTTCTTATTTTGATTTAATTAATAAATAAGCCACTTCTTGATGCCTTTCAATGCCGTATCCATCTCTTATTCCAATCTACTGTAATTACCTGAAAAGTGTTTTAAAAAGGTTTTGTCAGCGGGAAATACTGAGTGAATCATTCTATTTACTAAAATGACACATTTGTTATAATTTACAGTATTAAGAGCGATTACAATGTTTCTGATATCAATCCAACTACCCACGGTACTTGCCACTCGACCCATTGGCCCATTCGTCCAATGGTGTCTGTGACTATGGTCATATCCCCCATTGGCTGCCCCAATGGTGACGATTATCAAGTAATGTATACAGAACCCCACATACCGGCTGTAACTTGGTGATTACAAAGACTTAATCCCCGTAATTATAACTTTGAAATAAAACACTTTTGTAAATAGATTTGATAAAAAGAGAGAATGACTCACAGATAATCATGCAGATTCATACGGACAGAATTTAGTCTACAGATAAGCCTTGTTATATTGCAGATTTATACAGGCAGGGCTTAGCCTATTGATTTTGCCTTGTAACCTAGTGCATACGAACTAGGTAGGTAACTTAATACAATAATTACGATAACTCACGAGATCAAATTCTCACAATGAACGACAAAGTGCAATACTTCATCCATCGAATTAACGATGATCCGTCAAATTAATGACGAACGACAAAGTATAATACTTCATCCATCGAATTAACGATGATCCGTCAAATTAATGACGAACGACAAAGTATAATACTTCATCCATCGAATTAACGATGATCCGTCAAATTAATGACGAACGATAAAGTATAACCCTAGTGTGGGCGGCACTTAAACATCCATTGGATATATTGATCGGTCGGAAAATGAATCGTAATAGCGATTAAGTTAATACCCTGTATCGTAGCAGAATTTGAGCTAGTGTGTGTTTGGTAGTAATAAAAATATATATTTGTAATTTAAGTATAGTACCCCTAATTCAACCTTATCCCGATGTTCCGAGACAGAACCCCAACGAACTTAGTCGGGCAGAGCCCTGACATGCGCTATGGGTTCAGATCAATCGAAAAGGGTAGCGGTGATCTGGAGTTACAACACTTAAAATAGAGCAGGGCTTTATTATTTATAAAAGAATAGAAAATTTATAAAAATAAGAATATGTAAAGAATTTTGAAGGGAAAGATACAAAGAACGAAAGATGGAATCGAACAATTTGAATGTTATCTGCTATTTATATTGAAATTTTGCTTGAAGGCTAAGTTACCATTATGCCTAGTCATTCCTACATATTATTTTAATATTCCTTTTGGAAATGACACGTTTCATCTCATCCAACTATATGTTGATACTTTATGAAGTTTAGATTTAAAATTTTATTATTTTATTCTTTTCAATTTTTCTTGATGACACTGACATGTACACACAATTCTAGTTTCTCAATTATTAAGTTTATTATTTTATTAATTTACTCTTATATTTCATACGAAAATTTCTATTTATTTATTATATTATTATCATATGTATTATATTTAATTTACCTACTTTAATGAATTGGCGCGTATGAATTCTAAAATATTACGTTTCATAAAATAATAAATATGCCGTTAGAAAGAGAATATTTTTGTCTACATTTGGGTCTAAGTTTCATTAAAAATAGAATAGGTTCAAAATACAATGTATTTTATAATTTAATTAGTAAACGGTTCCTGGGCCCGTCCAGGTACTTCATATTTCTTACAGTCAACTTACCCGTAATCTACCCGTCTAATAATATAAGTTTTTTATATACTTTTATTTTAATAGAAATGTCAACCCATATATAGGCCAATTAATTAATATAATATTTCAACCAGCTATATAAAATAATGTTTAAAACTATTTGGGTTGAATATTTATATTAAAAACAAACTAGTTACTAGTGGGTAAATAAATTTAAATAAACCTGTAATTATTATATGATAAAAATAGGGATGTTACATTCTTCCCACCTTGTTTTAAATCTCGTCCTCGAGATTTGGGTTATGATATTTCTTTTTGGACTTATGTCATATTTTAGTCAATTAAAACAATATTAAGGTAGATGACATAGACTTAAAATATCAAATTTTGTGAATATGAGTTGTATCATAGGTAGAATTCAATGGTTCAAATGATATAACTTTCAAAGTGACTAGGTTCAAGCCAAAAGATATATGAGCAATAGATATTTAAAATGAATGTGAAGAACTTTTTAGAATCAATAAAAATTCTTTGTCAAAAGAAAGCTTACTTTGATTGGCAACTGAGGAAGACTTATAATTGACAGGTTCCAAATGAAATAAAAGTATGAAAAAATTGATTTGTCAAATATTTATAATATGAGAAAATCAAAGTGTTGAGATGAGTGAATTGTAAAGATACACCAAAAGATAATAGAATTAGTGTATTATTGTTTAGAGTTCAAAGTTGTTTTAATTGTGAAACAATGTGATAGTACATTATTAGTGACCATATTTTTCATACTACGTCCTAGAGATAAGAACAAGTTGTTTTGGCATGACCAACCATTATATTATATTTGTAAAGCAAATGTAATATATATTATTTGTTTATAGCATTACTAGTGGTAATGTAAGTACTTAAAGCCTATTAAGTATTTAAGACTTTATTATCTATCTACTAGGACTGCATATCACCCAAGAATATTAAAGCTATGTCCTTTAAATATTAAGGTTGTAATTTACTACCTTAGGTATTATTACAATATACTATAATAACTACAACCTAAAACGACGTGGTATCATATTCTTAAGAATATTATTTAAACATTACGACTCAAATTTTTTTTTTCTATAAGTATTTAATAGTTGTGGAATATTAAACAAGATGAAAAATGTCTTGTCTATGAATACTTAGACAGTTATTTAGATAATTTTATTCGTCCCTCTAATTCTCGTATTATTTTATGAAAATATATCTTCTCCTTTCAGTACAAAGTAAAATATTTTTATATGTAATTAAAATTTACTAAATAAGTATGATGACTTAATTTATATATATTAACTGATCATTATCATGGTTAGATATTGGTTAGTGCTCCCTTATTTAAGCATGGGTGATCAGTCCATGCCTAATTAAGGCTAGGCTATCCAATACCTACCCTTGATAATAATCCTAGTAAAAATAATACCAACACTATTATTATTAATATTTTCTTACTAATAATAAAACTGATATTAGTAATACATAACTAAACATACATTTAAATGGAAAAATTTCTAATAAAATGGTGAAACTGCATGTCCCCAGGATCGAACCCGGGTCTAGGCCACACCCTTTCGCGCGCCTAACCAACCGAGCTAGGTGCCTAGTTTATGAAATTTTCATTTTGGTTAAATATAAGCACATGTACAATAAATTCTGTACTTCTTATTATAAGTCACCTACTTATATTGACTAAGTATTTACTTATCCTCCTTATGGTGACTAATATGAATATAGTAATACTATTATGTAATCACTTATGTAAGTTTCCATATATAAAATAAATTTTATATAATGTTTTTCGATTGAAGATGTTAAAGTAATAATTATCACGAAAGGCTAGATTGATGTTGTAAAAATCATTTAAGAGATATATTAAAATATGACAAGAATTTGTGTATCATTATCTTATCACACGATTTGTGTTAAGATAGCTTTTATAAATATCCGTATATAATATATATAAATGAGATTAGTGCAAGCTTTAAATTTTATGAAAACGTTAGTACAAGGTGATCGTGATCCAAGAAATGATTTAGTGAAGTCGAAGACCAAATAAGCATTTTATAGTTCTAGAGAATTGAAGTGTTTGTTGGAGAATATGATAGCTTTAAATCCATCATATGGGAATTTGAAATGAATATGAGCAAGTTCAAGCAATTGAACTTGGTTTAATCACAACGAGTTCATATATTAATAAGAAAGTTCGGACATGGTTACAGCAAAATCATGTATGCCAAAGAAAATTGAGTTTCTCAAGAAATTTATTGACTTGATATAAAAGAGTCATCGTTTTGCCTTACTGCGGTATATAGTGCCAAAAATCAAGTCTAACTAAAGGATATTTGAGTTTGGATAAAACGACAAATTAGAATGAAGCCCTCCAGTGGAAATTCAGAAATTAAACGAACCACATGCACGACAAATGGTGCATGTGTAACATGTGGATTTACCAAGAAATGAAATGAATCAATATCCGCTACTAGGAAATGAATCCTCCTGGTATGATGACCGTTGCGAAAGTCAACTTATTATATGCAGAAGTCAGAATTTTCAACAAAAGAAATATAAAAACGTCTCTCTGGAATTTCGAGTGATAATCGTTTATTAAATGACATTACCAGGGAATGTCAAATAAAATGAAATAGGGAATTTGCAAAGGTATATGACTCCTTTTGCAGTGATAATAAATATGACTCTGATTAGACTGTGCACTGATGATTGTGAAATCTTGTTACAACGTACCTCAGCGAAATTTCATGTTGCTTGTAGGATCATGTGGCAAAGTGCTGCTTTTAGTTCTTCTACTGACGGAATTTAACATCGGTGTTATCGTGCGCAATTTATATTTTCCAAATATCTTGCCTCGAAAATTGTGTGTGATATACTTCAACTTCTGTGGATTTATAATTAAATTTTCATGTGTTTTCTTGTACATTATCACAACTTTACATGCTTCTTACTTGCGTTAATAGTTTATGGTAACGCGTTAGAAATTCTTTTGATGGTGTTTTATCTTAAAGGGTTTCCATTGTTTATTTTATCACACGAGCTACGAGACAGATGATTAAACGAAATAATGTTTGTTATTGGAAAAGAAATTCCTGATAAAGAAATCTAGACACAGATACTTGTGCTTTATTCCTATTTGACTTTTGGAATTCTTTATAGATATAACTATCTATATAATCATCTATTTCACATACCCTTCATAAAGTCAATGCATTTAACAGATTCAAAAAACCAGTCAGATATCTGGTCATGATACTATTTTAGGGAAATCTTGTCACTCGTTTGACATATTATTTATCCCGTCTTATCCGATTCGCGCCGGAGCGGTAACCTCAGTATATCTGGACAAACTGGAGAGTCTACTACACCATACCCAGTCTTACCAGAGAAAATTTTCTATTTCCCATAAATAGTATCTTTTCAAAAGTGCCTCTTTTATTAGGGCTTTTATCCATAACCAAGGAAACCTGTATTTCCCGTAACATAATTAATATCAATAAGCAATAATTACTATTAATTCTTGCTTATTTATCATATCTTGCAATATTCTAATTACCATTCTCATGGTATATCAAAACCCATCATACTTTATTTACAAAAAGTAAATAGCTTATCTCAAAGCTTATACTAAGGCATCTTTTCTTAAGTTCAAGTCTAAATACTATCATGTGTGCTACCATAAAATATCAAGTTCCTAACTCTTTGTTTAGGTATTTTAATACAACACCTATTGGCTTAAAGCAGTGGCTCTGATACCACCTTCTGTCACGACCCCCGACCCACCCTGGATGGAATCGGGAGCCGTGAACAGCCCAGTGGTACCGGTGATTATTTTAAAAACGTTGCAGCGGAAATTTCATCAGGACCGTGAGTTAGGAAAAATATCAGAGTTTAGAAAACACCGGATTTTATTTAATAAATAAATGGGATAAACCCATGTTTTATAATGGTAGCTTTAATAAAGATAAATTTTATTACATAAAACAATATTTCTTATTTTGATTTAATTAATAAATAAGCCACTTCTTGATGCCTTTCAATGCCGTATCCATCTCTTATTCCAATCTACTGTAATTACCTGAAAAGTGTTTTAAAAAGGTTTTGTCAGCGGGAAATACTGAGTGAATCATTCTATTTACTAAAATGACACATTTGTTATAATTTACAGTATTAAGAGCGATTACAATGTTTCTGATATCAATCCAACTACCCACGGTACTTGCCACTCGACCCATTGGCCCATTCGTCCAATGGTGTCTGTGACTATGGTCATATCCCCCATTGGCTGCCCCAATGGTGACGATTATCAAGTAATGTATACAGAACCCCACATACCGGCTGTAACTTGGTGATTACAAAGACTTAATCCCCGTAATTATAACTTTGAAATAAAACACTTTTGTAAATAGATTTGATAAAAAGAGAGAATGACTCACAGATAATCATGCAGATTCATACGGACAGAATTTAGTCTACAGATAAGCCTTGTTATATTGCAGATTTATACAGGCAGGGCTTAGCCTATTGATTTTGCCTTGTAACCTAGTGCATACGAACTAGGTAGGTAACTTAATACAATAATTACGATAACTCACGAGATCAAATTCTCACAATGAACGACAAAGTGCAATACTTCATCCATCGAATTAACGATGATCCGTCAAATTAATGACGAACGACAAAGTATAATACTTCATCCATCGAATTAACGATGATCCGTCAAATTAATGACGAACGACAAAGTATAATACTTCATCCATCGAATTAACGATGATCCGTCAAATTAATGACGAACGATAAAGTATAACCCTAGTGTGGGCGGCACTTAAACATCCATTGGATATATTGATCGGTCGGAAAATGAATCGTAATAGCGATTAAGTTAATACCCTGTATCGTAGCAGAATTTGAGCTAGTGTGTGTTTGGTAGTAATAAAAATATATATTTGTAATTTAAGTATAGTACCCCTAATTCAACCTTATCCCGATGTTCCGAGACAGAACCCCAACGAACTTAGTCGGGCAGAGCCCTGACATGCGCTATGGGTTCAGATCAATCGAAAAGGGTAGCGGTGATCTGGAGTTACAACACTTAAAATAGAGCAGGGCTTTATTATTTATAAAAGAATAGAAAATTTATAAAAATAAGAATATGTAAAGAATTTTGAAGGGAAAGATACAAAGAACGAAAGATGGAATCGAACAATTTGAATGTTATCTGCTATTTATATTGAAATTTTGCTTGAAGGCTAAGTTACCATTATGCCTAGTCATTCCTACATATTATTTTAATATTCCTTTTGGAAATGACACGTTTCATCTCATCCAACTATATGTTGATACTTTATGAAGTTTAGATTTAAAATTTTATTATTTTATTCTTTTCAATTTTTCTTGATGACACTGACATGTACACACAATTCTAGTTTCTCAATTATTAAGTTTATTATTTTATTAATTTACTCTTATATTTCATACGAAAATTTCTATTTATTTATTATATTATTATCATATGTATTATATTTAATTTACCTACTTTAATGAATTGGCGCGTATGAATTCTAAAATATTACGTTTCATAAAATAATAAATATGCCGTTAGAAAGAGAATATTTTTGTCTACATTTGGGTCTAAGTTTCATTAAAAATAGAATAGGTTCAAAATACAATGTATTTTATAATTTAATTAGTAAACGGTTCCTGGGCCCGTCCAGGTACTTCATATTTCTTACAGTCAACTTACCCGTAATCTACCCGTCTAATAATATAAGTTTTTTATATACTTTTATTTTAATAGAAAGGTCAACCCATATATAGGCCAATTAATTAATATAATATTTCAACCAACTATATAAAATAATGTTTAAAACTATTTGGGTTGAATATTTATATTAAAAACAAACTAGTTACTAGTGGGTAAATAAATTTAAATAAACCTGTAATTATTATATGATAAAAATAGGGATGTTACAATTATGAACAATCTCTAACCTCGTATTCGTGATACACATTTTCTAACACACGTGTTAGAAAATTTAAGTCATTTTATATAAAACATGACCATTTAGATTTAGAAATCACAAATTAAAGTTGGTGATAAAATCACACACAACTACACTATCACTTTATGGTGATTTAATTCTTGTATTCTTACTCTTGTATTTTTTTTTTTTCAATCTCATCAAGTTAGGCACATAGCCTACTTTTAATACAAGAGACATGGGGTGGAGATAACTCTCACTTAATTAAAGATTTTAGTAGAGACATAAACTCTAATAAAAACTAATAAATTGACATGAAACTCTCCTTAAGAGTTTTTCTTCCATATGAAGAGTCTAGTAAATGATTTTAATTTCATTAAGTTCATATAAATACCACACCATCACTTTATGGTGATTTAATTCCTTGAAGCCAATCAAACATCAACTTCAACGTACATTTATTTCTAAATCATACAAAGCATTAAAAACAACGTTACAACAAATTACTTATATAAAATGTTTACATAAAACATTTCTAAGCATTTGTATTTTAATCATTTTTAACAATCATGTTAAAATGAAAGAAATTCTAACGCGCACGTTAGAAATATTAACATTTCCACAAAATGTTAATTCGACTTGCTAAAAACACATATATGGTTCAAATAAATTAGTCATTTCTAATACACACGTTAGAAACTAAACAATTAAAAATTGCTTCCAAACTAACGATTTTCATGAACGTTTCTAACACACATGTTAGAAGACATATGATTACAAAAATCATTATAATTATTTGTTCATATCAATCCATGGGTGGATGAGGAGTCTACTTTAAATAGAGACTTAATTAGAGACATAAAACTCTAATCAAGTAACATAAAACTCTTGTTTAAAGACATAAAAAACTCTACTTAAGAGAATTTAACGTTTACAAAAAAACGTATGGTTTACACCAATAATTCCGGTCTAACACACATGTTAGAGAATTTAACGTTTACAAAAAACATATGGTTTACAGTAATAAACCCGATCTAACACAAAAGTTAGAAAAATTAACGATTCCCAAAATCGTTTCAAAACCAAACGTTCAAACCAAAACTATTCATTTTGTACCACGGTATAGGATTTAAGATTGTATCTCAATCTCAAAAAATCCAAACACAACAAGTTGTACTACATACATATTTCCCAAAATAAATATTTATAAGATCATAACCTCTAAAAATATTTTTTTATTCTATTATAAATCATTTCGTAAACCCAAAATCCGTATAAATAAGGTTTTTAAAATTGTACCAACAATCTCATGAAATCTATTTTAAGTTTGTAGGAAATGGGTCACATTTTTATTAACAAAACAAATAAAAAAATTGAAGATACTCTCTTTAAACATTTGGGAAATTGTAGCACATGAACCGTGTACAAATTCAAACGAAAATAAATATGAACTACAACATATTTAATAAAACAATCGATTCAAACCAATATTTGTATGGTTCGTTGTGTTTTCAGTCCGCTGTGTAGGATTCAACGAGGTCTTGAACCACGTCTTCTTGTACAATAATTTCCTACAAAAATAACAAACAAATGTTGACGATTATGGCTGATGCACGTGTTCAACACGCTTCCCTTAAAACAGATTTCGCGCCTCTACTAAAGACGACGCGTCTGTCTCCCAGAGTACAACAGCCGAAGCAGTCTGTACTGCCAGAAATGGCCACGCGCCCGAGGTTACACCGGATAGAATTATAGTGTTTGAACTTATGGAAAAATAATGATACGAAGGTGATGGAATTGAGTAGAGAAAACTCATCTCTCTATAATTCCCAACATATGGATGTTCAAGTCTTCACCACTTCTCCAAGAATTCTTCATACATATCATCTTTCTTTTGTAGTTTTCTCATCATTCCAATGAGTCACATCCCCTACCATTTTTTTTACAAGAGTTGTGGGTAGTGATGAGTTTCTCTTAATTGGTGATTTTATTAGAGACATAAAACTCTAATAAAAGTTTCACTTAATTAGTGATTTAATTAGAGACATAAAACTCTAATAAAAGCTAATCAAGTGACATGAAACTCTACTCAAGAGTTTCACATATGGAGTTTAATTAGTAATTATAATTTCACTCAATTATAAATTAACTAAATATCCATTCACTAGTTTTCCCAACATTTAACCTACAACGTCACAACTATTTGCTTGATTATCTAAATCTGATAATATAATGTACAGCTTATAATGCTTTATGAAAGCCCCCTTTACTTGTACATGTCTAAGTGTTCAAACTTTTAAAAAGAACTTGGAGAAGGTTTATGTAAAGCCGTAAAGGATCAAAGTGGTGACACGCTAGGCAAATACCACATTGTTCTTTTTGGTCCACTTTAGAGATACTACGTCGATCATAGGAAATTCCCTTTCAGATATTACCAACGTGTTTTCTGGGCATCGGCTAAGGAAGAGGGGATAACTCTACTGTTAAGCACATTTGAGATGGATCAATCCATGATCGGTGCCCTCGATCATCGGAAGTTTTTACTCATCCAAGAAAAACAAATTTGTGAGATCTTGTAACACCCCAAAAACGGGTTTGGTAATCAAACCACGTTAATAGTAAAGACGGGTAAAATACCGTTAGTGGTAAAAATTAACCCGATAAATATTAGGAATTTAAATAAATAAACCTAATATTAATTGGAAAGAGGATAAATACTTTGAGAAAACAAAGTACATAAAAATGCCCGAGTTAACGGGACTTAAAATAAAACGGGTTATAACTCCTGGAACCCACTAAGTTAACTAGGAATAATTAACCTAGTTAGTTATTGTTTAGTAAAACAAGGAAGGAACTTGTAGTAATTGACCCATTTATAAAACCTTTAAACTAAGAGGGACTAAAATGGGCAATATGTGAATGAAGTTTATAATTAAAAACAAAACAAAAACCAAAACACACACACACAAGGTGTGTTGGTCGATGTCCACAGGAGAAGAGAAGGGGGTTCTCTTCAAGAACCCTAAACACTCAAAAATTCAACAAAATCAAAGAGAAATCGAGCCGGAAAATTGGGGCTTTTAATAAAATCGTGATCACCAAGCTTAGGGGATCACAAGGTATGTTGAATTTTGATGTTTGGTGATATTTTGAATTTGTGATAAACATGCATGAATGAAATTCATGTATGAATGTTGAATGTTATAGTGATATTGATGTGAGTATAAGTCTAGGAACAAACCCTAGATGTGAACCTGTAGAATTATGACATAAACTAGTGATTAGTCAACTAATCAAATATGAGCTAAGTGGATTTTGTTGATTTGACGAAATTGATGTTGTATTGGTGTTTATAAACATCATACTAACTCATATGAATGAACTACTTAAACAAATTAGGGATTTTGTTAAGAGTTCATAAGTGATTAGAAATGAGTCTTGACATAAGAGTTAAAGCCATGATCATGATGGTCAAAGTGTATATATGCTTATAATAACTGAAATTACATGTTGATTTATTATTACTTGAGGTATGAATTGGATGACATGTTAGCTAATTTGGCGTCTCAAAAGATGATGCTCACTAAGTGTTGATAATGTGCCTAATTGAGTCTTGTGAACTTGATAGTGCAATCATATGTGTTAATTGGTGATTTGACTTTTAAAAAGTCAAACCGACCATTAATAAGATCGAATGATAATTTTGATAGAAAATACGTAAGATGTAATAGTCATGATTGACAATGACTAAACTAACCATCTTACGAAATATGATGATAGTTTGACGCCTACCAAGCTAGGTGGAAGCTTGTGGATGAAGCGGGTCAAACGGAGCAAGTACGAAAAGGAAAGCGTGGCATGGATGCAAGGTAAGTGAAACTTACACAGTTATGTAAAATACTTGTTTATTCTATGTGTTATAATTGCGATAGCGATAATATCGAAAATACTGATTTCCGTTAAGATTACCTTGTAGAGTAATCTAATAATGAGGAAAAAGGATTGGGTAATAAAAATCCGGGATGGGATGGATGTATGAATTTGGAAATCAAAAACCATGTTTTTGATTAAATAGGTAACGTTGGGCATATAGGTCAAACGGGTCGAATGATGGTGTTAACATCATTTGACAATATCGACTAATGTGGTTGTCAAGTCTTATGTTGACAGGAGCGATTAGCAAATCGGATAATTGCGTCGCCATAGATTGTGTGATAATAAAAGCGAGGTATAAATCGGGTCTATTTGTTGACCCGGGCCAGGTACGCTTATATGAATTTATAGTTAAAAGTGCAAGTAAGGTCGAATATTTGTGAAGTCCTTCATCGTAAAAGAATGAAGGATTAAAAATGACCATTAAGCCCTTGATGGGTAAACCGGGTAAACAACCCTTAGAGGTTGTTTAGAAACTTATATTATGATTTCGTAACCCTTAGATGCGTATAAAAGTTCTAGGCAAAAACATCGGTGGGACGGATGCCTAGAAATAGACATTTGCGAAAAAGGACTAGCCGAATGGTAAAATTGAGAAGAAGGGGTTCATTATGTTAAATCCACCACAAAATAGTTGTGGTGGAATATATGTAGTTAATTTGATATGGAATCTTGAAGTGTCAAAAGAAAAGAGCAAGTGTTAGATTAAATTGTTAAATTCCCTAAACGGATCAATAACGAATGAGTTATGTACGTTTTCATGAAACTTGGGTTGGCTGGGAATTTTGCAGCAGCAATTAAGCAACTTGCTGTCAAAAAAGGGGCTAGGTGTAGCGTCTAGCCCCTAGGCGTAGCGTCTAGCCCCCTGATTCCGAAAATTGTTTAATTTTTGTTTATTTGACCCATATAACTTGTTTAAACTTGTTATTTAACTATCAAAGCTAACTTTTGAGTTGGTTTTGATCATAGGTGATAGCCAAGAGTGCCCAGATGAAGATCAAGCTCGAAGAAGAACCGAACACACGAGATTAAAGCTTCCGCACGGCGTTACGTCGTAACTTTTAAACGACGAACTCAATTACCTTATGTTGTACTATTTTTAAACTGTAAAAGTTTTAGTAAACTCGTATTGTCATACGTATGTGTAATCGTATAAACATGTATTTATACGAAACTTATATAAAATATTGTATAAAACAAGAAAGGGTGTTACAGATCTTTATGGGCAAAGTGAAAGAATGATATTGTTTGGTATAATGGGTTGAATGCTACACAAGCAATAATTAAAATATGACAAGATTCAAGAAACTAGCCTAATTTCATTGTCCACAACATAAAACTTGTACACAATTTTTAATTTAAAATACAAAGTCAAAGAAAACCCCACCAGAAGAGTGAAGCTACAAATGTCTTTTATCACCTCAGAAAAAACCAAACTAATTGATGAGGAAAAAAAAATCTTGGATCTTGATGTAGATAGATTAACCCACAGCTAGACCCTGCGTGGTGTGCTTGAATAGTTGAACGATCGTGAGTCTAGTAGACCTTTACTCGACTTACATAAGACGATTGGACATAAGACAATTGGACTCAGAGGCGGACTTAGAGTGTTACTAGGGGTAGCACGGGATACCCCTCAATCTCGTCTCCGTAGTGTAAAAATACACCTTAACTCCATTTCCGTAGTGTAAAAATATCCCTCAACTTCGTTTCCGTTATATAAAGGATACCCTGAGCTAAAAAAAATTAGGATACCCCTAACTTTTTTAGCTAGTTTCGCCACTGATTGTACTAACTCATAAACTTATGCCTCGACAATACAATGAGTCACTTCCTTTAAACTCCTCTTTCGGAACTAAGCCTGATGACTAATATGTTATGGGTTACAAAAGCTATAATTATCTTGTACTATATGTTATGGGACAATTAAGAGTGCAAAAGCTATAATTATCTTGTACTTCAATAGATGTTTCCTAGGAAGATAAAACTAGCATAACAAATTGGTAATATAATCTATACTATATAATAAAAGAAACCAATAAAAGGACACCTTTCATTATTCTAGACCATCCTTAATTATAGATAATTATTATTTAATTTAAATTACTAAATATTAATTAAATTAAAATAAATCTTATCAACTGTAAATTATTGGCATAAACTTAAGTTCAAATCGTAAAGTCTTATCTAAACTAAAAATTATTGTTTCACTTAATAGTAGATAAACATGCATATTATTTATTCTTAATGTTAATATTATTATTGTTAACTATGATAAATTATATTAAACAACTTATTAACCAAACAAAAATTTAAAATAGTATTAACGTAATTTACAAAATAATAAATCCATTTTGATTTAGAATTTTTTTTAACAATAGATAAACCTGTGTAATACACAGAGTTTTTAAAGATATAACATTTTTTATTATTTGCTATATAAAATTACATTTATTCAACCCGTATAATACACGAAGTTTTTTTAAAATATATTATTTTTTATTATTTATGGTTAATATGATTATTGTTAACTATGAGAAATTATATTAAACAACTTATTAATCAAACCAAAAAATTAAAATAGTATTAACCTAATTTAAAAAATAATAAATCCATTTTGATTTAGAAAGATTTTTTTTTAACAATAGATAAACCCGTGTAATACACAAGGTTTTTAAAGATATAACATTTTTTTATTATTTTCTATATAATATTAGATTTATTCAACCCGTACAATACACGGAGTTTTTTTTAATATAATTTTTTTTATTATTTAGTATATAAAATTACATTTCTTCCACCCGTGAATACACTGGGTTTTTTTAAAATATAACTTTTGTATTGTTTGGTGCATAAAATTATATTTATTCAACCCACACAATAAACGAGATTCTTAAAGATATAATTTTAAAGATTTTTTTAACAATAGATAAACCCGTGTAATACACATGGTTTTTAAAAAAAATTAAAATAGTATTAACCTAATTTAAAAAATAATAAATCCATTTTGATTTAGAAAGATTTTTTTAACAATAAATAAACCCGTGTAATACACAAGGTTTTAAAGATATAACATTTTTTTATTATTTGCTATATAATATTAGATTTATTCAACCCGTACAATACACGGAGTTTTTTTTTAAATATAATTTTTTTTATTATTTAGTATATAAAATTACATTTATTCCACCCGTGAATACATATGGGTTTTTTAAAATATAACTTTTGTATTGTTTGGTATATAAAATTACATTTATTCAACCCGCACAATAAACGAGGTTCTTAAAGATATAATTTTAAAGATTTTTTTAACAATAGATAAACCCGTGTAATAGACATGGTTTTTAAAAATATAACATTTTGTATTATTTGCTATATAAAATTAGATTTATTCAACCCGTACAATACACAAAGTTTTTTTTAAGATATAACGTTTTTTTATTATTTAATATATAAAATTATATTTCTTCCACCCGTGAATACACAGGGTTTTTTTATAATATAAATTTTTATTGTTTGATATATAAAATTACATTTATTCAACCCGCAAAATAAACGGGGTTCTTAAAGATATAATTTTTTTTATTATTTAATATATAAAATTATATTTACTCAACACATGTAATAAATGGGGTTTTTTTAAAAATATTATTTTTATTTAGTATATCTATATCTATACTATATAATAAAAGAAATCACTTTTAGGACACTTGTTATCATATTAGACCATCTCTTATAGATAATTATTATTTTCGTTTAATATTATTTAGTTTAATATCTTATATTATAGATAACCCTTCTACTAAATATTATTAGTTTAATATCTTATGGATAATTATTATTTAGTTTAATCTCCTTCTCATTTATAATATTATTTATTTGAATTAATTATATTTGAACGTTTTGTTTAGTTTGGTATCAAATAGATTTTACGAAACTTAAAATAAAAATAACTATATTATTTATCATTTATACATTTACGGTGTTTTAAATAAAGGGTTAAATTTATTGAGACTTCATTAACAAGTTTTGCAACAGAATAATCTATCTTTATCATGAAAACCAAACTTTGTATTAATATATTAAATATTTTTATTTTCACTATACAAAATTACATTACTCGACCCATGTAATACATGAGCTTTTTTAAGATATAACTTTTTTATTATTTGATATATAAAATTAGATTTATTGAATTTGTACAATACACGGGGTTTTTTAAGGATATATTTTTTTATTATTTAGTACAGAAAATTACACTTATTCAAACCATGTAATGCGCATATTTATAAAGATGTAATTTTTTTTATTATTTCGTAAACAATATTACATTTATTCAACACGTGTAATAGACGTGGTCTTAAAGATATAACTTTTTTATTTGGTATATAAAACTACATTTATTCAACCCGTACAATATGGTTCTTATAGATATAACTTTTTATTATTTAATATATAAAATTATATTTATTCAACCCGTATAATACACGGGGTTCTAACATAGTGTATTTATATTTTCTTTTTAATTTTAAATCCTAGCTGACCGATAAGAAATTATCTTTGGTCCATGACGTGATAAGTAAATCAATTTTATTGAGTCTACTCAAATGATAGTCCAAAACAAATTGATCCAGACGCATAATATTATTACCCTCTTCTTAATATTGCTAGGGATTGAACCCGGATCACTTCTCAATTTCGTTGTATCTGAAACCAACTAGCGGTGTTCAATATTTGGTTTAACGTAGACAAATTACAAGTTGAACTGAACTCAAACCGTTAAAAACCAACCAAAATTAATATTTTATTTTAAACCAAGCAAAATTACCCGATCAAGTGTACGAAAAATTTCAAGGGGTGCGGACGAGATTTTCGACGGAACTTAGCACTGAATTTTTTTTTCTCGGGGGTGCGCCCGCCCACCTTGGGCTGGCCTTAAGTCCGCCCCTGCTGTTTACCCGATTGTATACCTGATATAATTTCTTTTATATTTTTAAATATGTATATATATATATATATATATATGATATATCGCGTATACATTATAGTTATTTGATATATTTTTAGAGTGAACACTAAATGTAACTGATTAGTAGTTACTTGATAAATATACGATGGGTTTTGGGTTAGGTATACCCAACGGATAATTTTTTAACTTAACGAATTTACCCAAAACCCGTAGGTATACCGTATACCCGATGAGTATTTACCCGCTAGAAACCCGACGGGTTTTGGGACGGGTTTAGGACAAGCTTATCAAACCAGGTTTGAGGTTGGGATTACCAGAACATGTCCTAAACCCGACCCATTATCATCCCTAAATACAAGTTCCATATATAAATATAAGAGCATTCACATCCATTCCACCATATTTTCACCCTAAATTACACTAAAAACACTACATTTTATCTCTCCTTTTCAATTAAATAATATTTTTTATACCTTTATCATTACCTTTTCTCTATCCTTTACTCACAACCACTTTCAAAATATATTAAAAACTATAGGTGTAACGCCTCATATTTTCGTATTACTATGCTTTTAGAACACTCGTGTTCGTTTTATATTTTTATAACCATAGTCGAAATCAGATCGAAAAACGGATAAAAAAACAAACTACGCGCGTTACGCGCTTTCAATGCAACCGACAAACGTACACGACTAAAATCGGCTCCCGACATTATTTTACGGGTTTTCGAAACTAAAACAATATTATACGACATTTTATAAAGTTCGGGTTCGAAAACAGGTTCGTAGAAGCTGGCGGGCCACTTAAAACGCGGACTGGGCTTGTGGGCCTTGACCCAAGCTCACTTAAAACCACATCTAACCTAAGTATTTATAAGAAGTGAAAACCCTAAGGCTGGAGGGTGTGAGGCGCCATCCCATGGCCACATAAGCACCTATAGCGCCCCCCTCAACTTTTTCCCACACCCTGGGCGCTATAGCGGGGGTGCCATTGAAGCCCCGCTAACATGGTAACGAGTGATGGCGAGAGAGAAAGGGGTTTTCAGCTAGGACCCACGTGTTTTCTTTCTCTATAGCGCCCCTAAGGGGCTCCATCACCACACCCTCCATGTTAAAGAGGGGCGCTATAGCACAGTGAATCCTATGTGGATCCTATGTGGCACCTATAAAGCCCCATGGGGCTCCATCCACACCCCATAGCCTAATGGTGTTCATTTTCATCAGCCGTTTATTTCACTCCTTCCCAAATTTCACCTTACTCCATAACCTCTCCTCATAATATAAAGCCCCTTCTTGTACAATATACACCAATCGGCCACCACCCTCACATGGATTATACCTCCTGATAATGGAACACCTTTTCACTTAACCGAAGCTCGCCGGAAAGATCAAGACGCGCCGGAGTCGAAGAAGATCGGAGTTCGCCGGAGACGCCCGAACTCACGATGAAATCGTTTCAACGTCCGGTATACCCTTTTTCCTTTCGTATAAATTCTTCTTTTTGAATCTCCTGTTGATATAAAAATTCTTGTTTCATTCAGTTTGTTTGGTTCGTATCCATTACATAATCTTTTTTTTTTTTTTTTTTTTTGAACTTTAACAAAATAAGCAAAACCATTCAGTATATTATTCAATGGTTCGGGTTCACGTCATTTCGCACGCGTCATTTCGGTATCTTATCGTGTTACCGTGTCATTTCGTTTTTTTATTTTTATGCTTAGTGCATGTTTGGCTAAGCTTTTCAAAACAACTTATTGGCTTATTGAGTTATTAAAATGCCAATAAGTTGTTTTTGTGTTTGTTTAGCCAAAAGTCCTTTTAGAAATGGGTTTTTGCAAAGAAGAAAAATGAGGTTTCAAGAAGTCATAATATTGTGACTTATTGGTCAGCTTTTAACTTTTCAAACTACAAATTACCAATATACCCCTTCTTTATCCCCTTATATCTAAAAGAATGCCCATTTTAGTCATTTTACATCAATAAGCTAATCCAAACACTTTTTTTAAAAACTTCTTTTCAAAAAGTCCTTTTCCCAAAAGTCATTTTCCAAAAGTCCTTTTTAACTATAATAAGCTTAGCCAAACATGCCCTTAAACGGCCACTGAGAATTAACGGAAATGAAATAAAATGATAACTCAACATATTCAGTTTTGTTTTGTTTTGCTGAAGTTCTGTTCGGATGGGAGTTGTAATTCAAGGAAGAAGATGAACCGAGCAACCTGTTTAAATGATTTGAAACCAAAACACATTCACAAGAAAACATAAAGCTTGGCTGCGTGTAACATAAACAGGAGGTCACGGGTTCGAAACCCGGCCCCTACATTCTTGCTGATTTCTCTTTTTAAACTTATATTAAAATCAATATTGAGTCAAAGTGATGGTACATATAAGAATTAAAACACTGGTAAAGTAACAGGTTAGACACGTAGCCCAGCGGTCCGGCTACGTGCACGTATACTAAAGTCAGCGGTTCGAGTCCGGTTCTAGACTTGTTCTGGTTGATTTTTGACTATTATTTTTTGGAATATTTACTTTACTAATATATATAAATTCATTTTCTTTTTAAGGAGAACAACAGTTTTATTCTATCAACTTTCATCCATAAACTTTCCTTATTTTTTTTTACTCCTTTCATTTTCATAGTAAAACTATTAAAACCCATTAATAAAATAAGTGATTATAAATTTTCACTTTTCTAGTTCATTTTTTCTCTATAAAATCAAACCCCTTAAAATTTGTAATTAACATTTTTATTTCAAATACTTTTCCCTTTTGAAATATAAACCATTAAACATATTAATAACATATATAGTTAACAATTTTTCCATTTTCTTTTTATATCATTAAAAGTTATTAATGAGATAAATTATAATGTTAATCGAGCCGCAAACCATAAATATTAGGATATTTGTTTAAACTTATATTAATCGCCTCTTGTGTGATATTTCATATTTAGGATAATCGCTCTGTTCGTTCTTTTGGATTTTCCAATCCTTTCCTCGCGCGTTATTTCAAGGAATCTCTAAACGGAACCAAAGTGAGCATACTCGATCCCTTTTTTTACGCTTTATTACCTTCGGGATGCAATACATGTACTTTGAATCAAATGCACAAACCTACTAGAATTTTTGTACAAATAATCTTTATATATGCTCATACGTGTTATGCTTGCAATCATACGTGTTGTACTTGCAATCATACGTGTTGTACTTGCATTCATACGTGTTTAAATTCATATGTTCATACTTAGTTATTGCCATGAAAAATCTGTTTAAAACAGTTTTATACTTATACTCAAACTTGTATGCTCGCCGATACCATTTGTATTGATCTATGCTTTAACATGTATTGCAGGATTTGGATGATGCAAGGAATCTAGTAGGGTTGCCTAGAAACGCGATTAAACTCTGATACTTGTTGTTTTGTATTTTATTTTCAAACATGTTGTAATTTGTTTCCAATCTTTGTATGAGACCAGTAATCAATGAAATGAAACCTAATTACTTGAATACTTGTTGTATTTTATTTATTTCAACCTTGTGGTATTTCTAGTTCAAGCAATGTAAAAAGTAACTATTAAATACTTGTCACAATTAGCGTTATGAAGTCTCTTGCAATCTATTTCGTCTCATCCTGATGTTTTCGCCATCGGTTGGGGTGTGACAATAGGGGGTGAACAGTATTCCCCCAAATATACAGATGAACAGTAACATTTTCTCTCTCCTCTACTCACAATCACTTTTTATACTCTTTACATTATAAAAACTAAACACACATAATTTGATGGAATGGATGTGAATGCTCTAATAGCAAAAAAAAAAAAGAAAAAAAAAGGGATTGTATGGGTAGCCTCCATATACATTATCCTAGCACATTACTTAAATAACAACTAGTAGAAACCCCCGCGCTTCGCGGCGGGTATTTGGTCGATACCAATTCGGTTCGTAAAGGAATGACAATCGAAAAAGAAAACCTGAAAAATAATGCTTCCATGTAACTTGTAATATCACAGATTCACGGGTCTTCACAAAGTTTCTCTACAAGATAATCGCGACAACATACATACGTGATGTTATGATGTAAACTTTTCTTGAATATGTATCATATTTTCATTTATAAAGATGCAAGATTTTCGAAATAGCATGAATATTAATTTAAAAAAATATTTAGTGCCACATTAAGAATTAGAGTTTTATTGCAAGTGCTATGCAGCTAAGTATCAAACAATACTATAACCAATCTCAAAAACCCCTTAACCTTGAATCCATTGTCTCCTTAATTATTTTTACAAATAAAAAAAAGCCAAACAGTGCTGCAAATTCATGGATTCATAAGCAGTACCCAACTTTCAAATGACAGTACAAAATTAATTCCAAAGTTGAACCTAATGATTCCAACTCAATAAACCCATATCAAATTAAAAAAGAATCTCTATCTAAGACATATTGAAATACATCTTTAAACCAGCGAAAGCATATCAATTAAACATAACAGTCCACAAAAGAAGTCTGAAGTGTTACGCCCTTACGCCTATGTCAAAACAATGCCGAATAACTTTCTTACCCAATCTAACATGTTCCAGTCTTCAATCTGAAAACAAACCTAGTTTTGAAATCTGAAAAAAGATCACGCATCAAACTTGAATTAATTTAAAAAGGAAAAAAAGCAAAAGAAGTTGTTACTGAATGGTCGACTCCATAAATTCACAATAATCACGCTTCATCACTTTGGTTCATATACTTTCCTAATTTTAAGAAATACTTGAAAAAGTATCCATTTAATAAATCTCTCCGCTTTAGAATAAGAACTCTAAAGATGTTGCATCGACAAATCAATTCATGCTCACAAGTAGAAGAAAATTGGTAGTTTACGGTACATCGTTAATTTTGGGTGAAAGTTCCATCATCAGCTGTACTTTTTCCGATTGTCGACCACAATCGTACAGACATCACCCCCATCGGATAGACATAGAGAAGAGATAAAGAGAGAGACGCGATGGAAAGTCCAGAGAATCTGAATGAAAAGTTGTATTTTGACGTTGGTTGAAGATGAGGGAAGTCGATGATGATAAGGTCACCCTGTGAAGAGTGATGGGTGACAATCGCCACACCAGCGACGGCTAGGGTTTACAATAGACTGCAGTGGCAACTGAAACAAAAGTCGATGTCTGGTTATTAGTAGAAGGGAAGAGCAATTTGGTAATAAGCTAAATTTACTGTAGATAAGCCTCGACGCAAATTGTTATATAGCTAGAATGTAACCCACGCGCGTTGCGGCGGGGTTGTGACATGTATTAGTACAATTCGGTTAAACCACAAGATATGTACAGCCATAATCTATTTGCCCAACTATACAAAAGGGCTAAAGAAATGGTATTCCTATGAAAAAGATCAATAATATGTGGGAGTGATGACTGCGCGAACATTCGCCAACTTCATAAGTACTACCATCTAATCTATGCTTACCGGTCATTTTATCGCAAACTCATAACAAAGTATCATAAAAACTACATAGTAAAAGGAAAAAAAGTGAGTATAACTGAAAGCAAAATACAACTGTATCAACAAATAAGAAAGTAGCAGTTAATGAATCATACCAACACAGAATTGCTTGAAGATGTAAAGAACTGGGTCAAAAAGCACTTGCTGAAAAAAAGACCAGCAATGGTTTTGCATACTTGAAATGGTTTTCTCTTTCGTCTTATGCAAACAAATCAAGAATTCATGTTTTCTCTTAGGTCGTCATTCAAAACAATGACTGGGCTGACTCGTCTCTCTGCTCATGAGTCCATGACACCATTTCCTACATCTTTTTCGCCATTTTTTAAAAATTCTCTTCTACTTTATCTTCCTCACAAAGCCACAAATCAAACAGTTCCATCAAATTTTTGGCATTTTTTTTTCAAATTATATTAATTGCATACAACCAAAGGGCCCTATTAACAACACAAATTACAACTAATATGACCCCTACAATGATCCTTTCACATTAATATTAACCCGACTAAAAAAACATATATCTAACTCTCAGTGTAATCAAATGCGAACAGGGGACCGTGGAATTAATCTGACACTTGTAGTAGTGCTATTCAAGAGTAAGTTTGACCATTTGGAGTCTTGGATGAAAAGCATCAAGCGTACCTGAGATCGGAGTAAAAACACTGAAACTGGAACCCTAATTGCTGAAGCATACATGTTGCTAGTCTCCAAGCATACCTGCGATGGAAGTAAACACTGAAATTGGAGTCCTAATTTGCTGAATCATACCTGTTGGAGCTTTAATCTCAAACGTACCAGAACCCTAATTGCTTTGCTGAAGCAAAGCTGTAATCTTAGGATGAAGTAAGCCCTAATTGCTGAAGCGTAGGAACAGGGACAAATTGCTATTGAGCTGGCTTTTAGCGGTGGGATGTAGTCCGAAGATCCACAGCTGCCGGTTATGAGAAACAGGGAAACCTACACTGTTCCTAAGGGCCTTCATCATTTGTTATATTTATTATAAATATAAATTATAAATAATATCCCAAATATTAATTATCAAACATTTACAACTTCAAATAGTATACCAAACACTTGTACATCACCTCTCATTACACCTAATAAGTAATCTATATCTATACTATATAATAAAAGAAACCATTTTTGGGACACTTGTCATCATATTAGGCCCTCTCTTATAGATAATTATTAGTTTAGTTTAATCTCTTTTAATTAATTATATATAACCCTCCTATTAAATATTATTTAGTTTAATAACTTATGGATAATTATTATTTAGTTTAATCTCCTTCTCATTTATAATATTATTTATTTGAATTAATTAGAGTTAATTACTGTTTTCGTCCCTGTAGTTTGTCAAAAATCACTATTTCAATCAATTAGTTTAAAAATTACGATTTCAGTCCCTATGGTTTCACTTTCGTAACTATTTCAGTCCACATCATAACTATTTCAGTCCATGTACTTAACAGAATAATGGATTGAAATTGTTACGAAAGTGAAACCACAGGGACTGAAATCGTAATTTTTAAACTAATAGACTGAAATAGTGATTTTTGACAAACCACAGGGACGGAAACAGAATAATCTATTTTTATCACGAAAACCAAACTTTGTATTAATATATTAAATATTTTTATTTTCACTATACAAAATTACATTTACTCGACCCATATAATACATGAGGTTTTTTAAGATATAACTTTTTATTATTTGATATATAAAATTAGATTTATTCAATTCGTATAATACACAAGGTTTTTTAAGGATATATATTTTTTTATTATTTAGTACAGAAAATTACATTTATTCAAACCGTGTAATACACATATTTTTAAAGATGTAATTTCTTTATTATTTGGTATATAAAATCACATTTATTCAACCCGTGTAATAAATAGGGTTTTTAAAGATGTATTATTTTATTATTTAGTAAATAATATTACATTTATTCAACCCATGTAATACACGTGGTTTTAAAGATATTACTTTTTTTATTTGGTATATAAAATTACATTTATTCAACCCGTACAATATGGTTTTATAGATATAACTTTTTATTATTTAATATATAAATTATATTTATTCAACCTGTGCAATAAAGAATGTTTTCAAAGATATATTGTTTTATTATTTAGTATATAAAATTTATTTATTCAACCCGTGTAATACACGGGGTTATAACCTAGTAACCTCTTATATATCTATACTATATAATAAAAGAAACCACTTTAGAGACACTTGTTATCATATTAAGTCATCTATTATAGATAATTATAATTTTAGTTTAATCTCTTCTATTTAATTATACATAACCCTCCTACTAAATATTATTTAGTTTAATATTTTATATTATAGATAATCCTCCTACTAAATATTATTAGTTTAATATCACATGGATAATTATTATTTAGTTTAATCTCCTTCAAATATTATTAGTTTAATATCATATGGATAATTATTATTTAGTTTAATCTCCTTCTCATATAAGTATCCATAAGATATTAAACTAATAATATTTAGTACGAGAATTATCTATAATATAAGATATTAAACTAAATAATATTTAGTAGGAGGGTTATCTATAATTAATTAGAAGAGATTAAACTAAAATTATAATTATCTATAAGAGATGGCCTAATACGATGAAAATTGTCCCTAAAGTGGTTTCTTTTATTATAGTAGATAGATTTATTTGAATTAATTATATTTGAACATTTTGTTTAGTTTGGTATCAAATAGATTTTACGAAACTTAAAATAAAATTAACTAATATTATTTATCATTTATACATTTACGGAGTTTTAAATAAAGGGTTAAATTTATTGAGAATTCATTAACAAATTTTGCAACAACAGAATAATCTATTTTTATCACGAAAACCAAACTTTGTATTAATATATTAAATATTTTTATTTTCACTATACAAAATTACATTTACTCGACCTATGTAATACATGAGGTTTTTTAAGATATAACTTTTTATTATTTGATATATAAAATTAGATTTATTTAATTCGTACAATACACGGGGTTTTGAAGAATATATATTTTTTATTATTTAGTACAGAAAATTACATTTATTCAAACCGTGTAATGCGCATATTTTTAAAGATGTAATTTTTTTTTATTTGGTATATAAAATTACATTTTATTCAACCCGTGTTATAAATGAGGTTTTTTAAAGATGTATTATTTTATTATTTGGTAAACAATATTACATTTATTCAACCCGTGTAATACACGTGGTTTTAAAGATATAACTTTTTTACTTGGTATATAAAATTACATTTATTCAACCCGTATAATAAATGGGGTTTTTAAATATATATTGTTTTATTATTTAGTATATAAAATTTATTTATTCAACCCTGTGTAATACACGGGGTTATAACCTAGTTGATTTATATATCGGTTGATTTGAGTTGTGTTTTAACTTTTATCTTTTCTTATCAAATAGCTAAAGCTAAAAGGTTATCCAAGAAAACGGTTAAATGTCACTAAAAACATATTCAAACGTATAAAACCTTATAAATCACTTGCCTAAAAGCTTGGAGTATTATATTATACTAGTAGGGTGCCCGCGCGATGCGGCGGGAGCGACACTTTGCACTACGGTACTTGTTTCGGCTAGTTTTCTTATTCATATAATATTTATTGTTGCATTAGTTTGGTGGATATACATCTTAAACGAAGTCATCGGTTAGCTCATTTCATTATGGTATGCATGGTTCAGTTATTGTTTCAACCCAAGCCGCAGTCATCGGTTATTCTATTTTATTAACCAATCGGTTTTTTGTTAATCATTTCGGTTTATTCGGTTTAATCGACGGATTTTGGTTTGATTCGTTTAATAGACAAAAACAAACTTGGACTAAAACTTTTACTTGGAAATATATTAAATTGAGGTATATATACATGAAATTAAAGTATAAATACATGCAATAAAGATATAAAATATGAAATACACGAACTAAAGGTTTAAAAGCTAGAAATATATGAAAATTAAAATGGTTCCATTCGGTTCAGTTAATTTTGGTAAATGAGGGTACACTAAAAAACTGACAACCGGTTTTGGTTAATTGATTTTTAGTTAATTGATTTTTTTGTTGATTTTGGTTCGGTTTCGTCTGTTTTCACTTTAGTTTCGGTTAAGGATTCAGTTATTCCTCACCCTAACATATCACTTTTTTAAGTAAAATAAACAATAGTTATAATATACTCAAATTAAAAAAGCGTTTGGTTTTATGGTGTAATTTAAAATTAAAACGTTATATGCGTTTAAAAATGGTAAGGGTAGCTAGTTTTTTTTAAGAAGAATACAGTATAACTACTAACTAATTGTCTATAATTTACTTAAAGATGAGGGAATAAGAGTGTAATTAAGATGAGTGAATTAAAGTTTAATAAGGGTTAAATTTTAGTTTAGTTTAATCTCTTATAGATAATTATAATTTTAGTTTAATCTCTTCTAATTAATTATAGATAACACTTCTACTAAATATTATTTAGTTTAATATCTTATATTATAGATAATCCTCCTACTAAATATTATTAGTTTAATATCTTATAGATAATTATCATTTAGTTTAATCTCCTTCTCATTTATAATATTATTTATTTGAATTAGTTATATTTGAATGTTAACTTAAAATAAAATTAACTAATATTATTTATCATTTATACATTTACGGAGTTTTAATAAAGGGTTAAATTTATTGAGACTTCGTTCACATATTTTGCAACAACAGAATAATTTATTTTTATCACGAAAACTAAAGTTTGTATTAATATATAAAATATTTTTATTTTTACTATACAAAATTACATTTACTCGACCCATGTAATACATGAGGTTTTTTAAGATATAACTTTTTTATTATTTGATATAAAAAATTAGATTTATTCATTTCGTACAATACACGGGGTTTTTTAAGGATATATATTTTTTATTATTTAGTACTGAAAATTACATTTATTCAAACCGTGTAATGTGCATATTTTTAAAGATGTAATTTTTTTTTATTATTTGGTATATAAAATTACATTTATTTAACCTGTGACACCTGTGTCACTTCAACCATCAAACAAATACCAAACCAATGAAATATTATATTTCATACTTGGGATTTGTAAAAATATGTGTATCATTTGCACATATCAATTTTTGTTCGATTTCAAGCCTTAAATCGCTTTCTGGAAGGTTATACGTGCACTGATGCGTAAATATAACCAGTTTAATGCAACGAACGCTCCAGAATAGTAAAATAGGCTTAACATACCTTAAATAACCTTCACATAACTTATAAATAAGTTTTGGATGGTTTGGTATGTTGAAATCAAGTTTGTTCGATCACAGGGACTAATTGTGTCAAACTGCGAAACTATACCCATTTGTATAGTAACGAACATTCCGGAACTTGATCATAAGTTAAACATACCCTAAATATCCTTTACATAGCTTAAAAATATGCTTTGAGGGGTTCGGTATGCTAAAATAAACTTTCTTGATCAATAGGGACTAAAAGCGTCAAAAAGTGCACAAGTTTGCATTTTCGCGCATATCTTACGTTCTAAATATATCCGGATATCCAAAAATTCATGTAAGCATTAAAATATTTTATTTTGGTATTTGACATGATAAAATTCCATTCGTCGCTTAATTTGGATCGTTTTTGCGTTCTATTACAGGAGTGTACATGTAAGCCAGACATGAATACATAGTTACTTATTCTAAAAACCACGACTTACGCATACTCGAAGCTTGGGGACCAAAACCAAATTATGATATCAGTTGGGACCAAATATGTAACTTCTCAAACTTAAGTACCAATAGATAAAATGAAATCAACTTAAAAAACTTTACGCCATACTTATTCAAGATTCTATGCCAATTAATATGAATCTTTGCTATATAATAAAAGAAACCACTTTAGGGACACTTGTCATCATATTAGACTATATCTTATAGATAATTATAATTTTAGTTTATTCTCTTCTAATTAATTATAGATAACACTTCTACTAAATATAATTTAGTTTAATATCTTATATTATAGATAATCCTCCTACTAAAATTATTAGTTTAATATCTTATAGATAATTATTATTTAGTTTAATCTCCTTCTCATTTATAATATTATTTATTTGAATTAGTTATATTTGAATGTTAACTTAAAATAAAATTAACTAATATTATTTATCATTTATACATTTACGGAGTTTTAATAAAGGGTTAAATTTATTGAGACTTCGTTCACATATTTTGCAACAACAGAATAATCTATTTTTATCACGAAAACCAAAGTTTGTATTAATATATAAAATATTTTTATTTTTACTATACAAAATTACATTTACTCGACCCATGTAATACATGAGGTTTTTTAAGATATAACTTTTTATTATTTGTTATAAAAAATTAGATTTATTCATTTCGTACAATACACGGGGTTTTTTAAGGATATATATTTTTTATTATTTAGTACAGAAAATTACATTTATTCAAACCGTGTAATGTGCATATTTTTAAAGATGTAATTTTTTTATTATTTGGTATATAAAATTACATTTATTTAACCTGTGACACCTGTGTCACTTCAACCATCAAACAAATACCAAACCAATGAAATATTATATTTCATACTTGGGATTTGTAAAAATATGTGTATCATTTGCACATATCAATTCTTGTTCGATTTCAAGCCTTAAATCGCTTTCTGGAAGGTTATACGCGCACTGATGCGTAAATATAACCAGTTTAATGCAACGAACGCTCCGTAATAGTAAAATAGGCTTAACATACCTTAAATAACCTTCACATAACTTAGAAATAAGTTTTGGATGGTTTGGTATGTTGAAATCAAGTTTGTTCGATCACAGGGACTAATTGTGTCAAACTGTGAAACTATACCGATTTGTATAGTAACGAACATTCTGGAACTTGATCATAAGTTAAACATACCCTAAATATCCTTTACCTAGCTTAAAAATAGGCTTTGAGGGGTTCGGTATGCTAAAATAAACTTTCTTGATCAATAGGGACTAAAAGCGTCAAAAAGTGCACAAGTTTGCATTTTCGCACGTATCTTACGTTCTAAATATATCCGGATATCCAAAAATTCATGTAAGCATATATGTTATTTTAGTGTTTGACATGATAAAATTCCATTCGTCGCTTAATTTGGAACGTTTTTGCGTTCGTTACGACTTCCGTTGTAATTAACCGAACAACGCAACCGTAAGGCCAAACGTACCGACATCCGAGATATTTTTGAGCATGTTTTGAGTTCCCTATACTTTAACGTCATTTTAGAGCCTTGAAATGAGGTTAACGGGGCTTAAACGTGTCAAAAACACCTCAAAATGCATGTTTCTGCAGTTCAGGGACCATTTTGTCATTTCTGAATAGTCAGCCCACACGGACCGCGTAAGCTGGTGCCATACCTTACGCGGGCCGCCTGAGACACCCAGTTCAACAGAAAGCTGTTAACAGCTAGTTCCAGCTATTCCACACACTTGCAAACGGTTTTTCATCAATCTATGGGCTAAATTTGATGGTTTCCAAGTGCCCATGGTTTTGCAAAACAAGGGGCCCATGTGTACGGCCTAGATCGAAGCACGTTTCTCGACGAACGATCCTAACGGTGGTCCATTTCCTATAAATACCCACCATGGGTTCTTGCAATCCTCATTCAAATCTGATCTAAAATGCTCTAAGTTGAAGCCTTTGCTTCATACCTGAGCTACTTGGATCAAGATTTGCTTGCAGGGACCCTTTGTAAGTATTCCTTCGTTCTTTTATCGCTTTTCGAGTCCGAAAGTCAAACTGTGTTTGACTTTCTGCATTGACCAGTTTATGGTCAATGCGAAGTTCGTTTGAACTTCATAACGTGAGCGTAATCACGATGGTAATAGTCCCTAGTGACTATACCTACTGATTACCACGTTATCTAGGTGTAGTGGCGAGTCGTAGTTTCGGCCAAAATGCGCATTCTTGCGTATTTTGTAACCAAACTACTTCTAGGTATCAAAACCGTTTGTATTGATACCAAACCTATTTTCTAACTTAACTAAACATGTTTTAGCATGTTTAGCTCGTCACTTTAGGTTTAGTGCTTATGTAGAGTCGTAAATCAAGCGGTCTAAACAACCGCTTAGACTTACGAACTAGACCCGTTTGGTCGATCTTTAGGATCCGACCAAACACATTAGGTGACCATAGTTGTATAGGGAATAACCTTCCGAGGTTATACCTTATGGTCACTTCGTTTAAGTAGTTGTATGATAGGTAGTTTATATGCCTTAGGAAAATTACCAAAATATCCTTTTTATACATAATTAATATTTAAGCATATGTAACCCAAACTTTTGTCATTTAACTGATTATGTAACATAATTAAGTATGTTAGGGCATATAATACTTGTAATAGGACTAGTTAGGCGGTCCGAACGCGTTATACGCGAACGACGCGTTAAAGTAGCATAAGCTACCTAAACGGGTCATGATGGGTCGTAAGCACTTAGGATAGGTTTCCTTTTAGGATGTAGGCTTTGTTAGACCATATTATATGAGTTCCTATACTCATTTGGTTTACGAAACCTCATCCTATCCGATCTTCCGAATTAGGTCCGGTTTATTTATGTAGTTACCTATATTAGGTACCGTTTGATTTCCGGGACTCCTCTAGCTTGCTTGGTAGTTGTTCAAGACTTCTAAGCACTCTCAAGTGAGTACATAGTCCCCTCTTTTACTGTTTTCAAATGTTTTGGGGTGAAGCATGTGTACCTATTTGTTATGTTCTTGTTTTCAAAAGTATAATTGATTATACATATTAGTACTTATCTTTTGGCAAACTGAATGATTATCTATGGTTTAAACTCTAATTTTTCAAAGATTATAAAATTAATCGTTGGATAGTACTTATTTTATGTTCACCAGACCGGTTGGTAGTATGATATAGCGCTATAGGATTTGACACCCCATTCCTGTTGTCATGGAATGTCTGAAACCAATTTGTTTCTCCATCCAAATAGGGATCGCCTTTGTGGTATTCCTATAGTCTCAAAGGTGTATTTTGATGTACTAGGTCTGAATGAATTCTTAAATCGCATTATTTTTGTATATTTAATTATACTCCCAAAAGTATAGTTTGATATGCTCTCATATGTGATATTGTACAAAACCAACATATATTTTGTTAATCATTAAAACATAGTTTAATATGTTATTTTCAAAACCAAAGCATAGTTTAATATGTTATTTATAAATCCAAAGTATACATTTGATACACTACTGAAAATTTACTTATTTTAACAACTAAAGTATATTTAATATGCTATTTAATTAACGACTAGTTTTTGGTTAGTGTTTAGATAACGGGACGGGTGTAATATGGTGAAAACATGGTAGATACGCCGCTGTTACTTCTTATATATAAGTGTTTTCATCACATTGCATACAGTGGCGTTATTTAGTGCACTTGGGTTAACGATTTTGGAACTGAAATATATTTTAATATATTACTTATTCGACTTTCTTAAAACTAAAGTATATTCTTATATATACTATAAACCTTTTTATCAAAATATTGTTTTTCAAACAATATATATATATATAAACTCATTTTTACCTACCTATTTATTTATTACATCTTTCTTTTATATTATCTGTTTTCTTATCGATTTTTATATAGTTTACAAAACAAAAACCATTTTACAAGGATCATGACATCTTTTGTTAAACAACTTTTTTTCTAAACTTATAAGTCATGAATCCTATATCAATAAAACCTATGTATCTCACAGGCATTTTTATGCTGACGTACCTATTTTTACACATGTTTCAGGTGATGCTTTGTGATGATTGTTGATACATGCTACACTTAGGATGGACTCGTGCCTTAGCGACTTTAAAACTTGAAAGATAATATTTGTATTTATCTGATTTGTAATAGAACAAAGATTCCTATTATTCAACAAAACAAAATTATTTGATCCATGGTTGTGAAACAATAATTCTGTTACAACACTCCCCGACGTTTCCGCTACGTCTCGTTGTTTTACGTGGTCGGGGTGTGACAGAAAAGTTGGTACCAGAGCCAATGGTTATAGGGAATTAGTTTATTAGTAATGCTTTGACCTAGACTATAACCTTCCTAGGACCCTAACACAAGTTATCTTGTGTTTAGCTTTTAAAACAATACCCTCACTTATCCTTAGGTGACAACCTCAATAAGAATAAAAATTTCGAATCCGCTTTGAAAACCAATCATATGTTCTAGGATGATTTATTGTAAGGTTTTGAACCTTCAAAGTTTTCAAAATCCCGTCAAAGTTTGGTCTAAATAATGTGAACACGTGCAAACTGGAAGGGTGGGTGCCTGTACCCTGGGTCTTCTGTCTAAGGCTAGAGTGTTCGTACAAATCCGCAATATCGGACCAGTCACTCTTACCTGGGAACTCTTGGGGTGAGTGTCCACTTATAGGCGAGCATGTCTTCGCGATACATTATATTGACCCATTTACTTTGACTAGTCACCGTCTCATTTGTTTGCCTTAGGTAACGAACAAATGATCGCAATTTTATGCATTGTCATTTTGTTTTCTTTTCACTTGTTTCCTCTCATATCTTTCATTGCCTTCATGATGCCTCTTCGTCGCAACAACAATGTCCAAACTAGGTGCTGCAATTGCCCAACAATTAGGCGTCGTACTCCAGAAGGCCGTTGATTTAGCTATCACGGTGACTCGCCTCAGGGATGAAGTCGTGCAAGGAAACTGCTCTTCGGTGCAATCAATGCAACCGTCATCATCCAAACCAAATACCCTATTTCAAATGTATCCACGGTGGACGATGGAGACATTTGGTTAACATGTGCCGCTTTGTTGTCCAAAGCAAAGCTGTTACAAACCCTGCTGCTGCTCAACCTCTTGCAAGGAAACCCAATGCCAGTATGTGCTTATGTGCAACAAATGTAATGCACCTCACCAAGCTTTCCTGTAGTGTCGTCTGTGTGCATCACATGGACGACTCGGTCACCTGACAAATGCTTGTCAATTCAACCCAAACCAAGGTGGTCTAAACCAACCCCAAGTCAACCCTGTTCATATGATTGACTTAACATACGTAGTACCCAACCTTCAAACTCTGCTTCATATGTTGCTTGGCATATCTAGCGCCTCAACCTTATGAACTTTCTACCTTGTGTATCGACTTAAACACGCCCAGTGCAAGGTGTCGAAACACCTCTCGTTACACAAAATTCCAAAATCCAAAATAGGATCTTTCTATCCTCATATTTAGAACCTTGTGGATAAATATCGCTCAAATCAGAGCCCTTAATTGAATTATTCATATGCCTTAATACGTACATTACGATTCAATAAGGACAAAGCCGAATTCTTATCAAGATCTTCCTATCTTTATGGTTAGATTCTTAAAAATATTTAAAGTACCAAATGAAATCCACGGATTGAATTCCTGGTATGCTTTAAATACTCGTGACCAAAGATAACCAATTTAAAGATCAAGTTAATTAATTATGTGATTATGTGCTTATGTGTTTTCTTATATGTTTTGTGTTTTCATGTGATCAATCCAAATCCTCGTAGAATCTTCCATATCTCATATGAGGGATTCATAGTAGGATATCCAAAGGTACTATCTTAAATCCTTAATGGACTTTTACGTTGTAGTAAAGTCCCTTGGGTTATGAAGTACTATTCTATAATTGGACCCCTTGAGTGGTCCAGTTAAACAGATTGATTTTGAAAATCTGGTTAGAAATATCATGAGATGATATAATTGAAAAGATCCCCTAAAGCGGTCTATTTAAAAAGATTATACAACGGTCTAATTAAGAAGATCATGTGTTGATCTAGTTAAAAAGATCGTTCGTTGATCTAGTTAAAAAGATCCTTTAGTGGTCTAGTCAAGTCGTTTCATGTTTATTCAATTGATTTTTCCCCTACGCATTATGAAATGAACTGTGCGGACTTTGCAAGGAATTACGTAATTATGGATGCATACATAATTATGGAATTCAGTGCACAGAAACCACAGCAAGTTTTGTCATGTGTTAAGACCTATAATAACGATACAGGAGAAGTCCTGGACCTTGACCAATGTTATTTTACACTCTTGTCAAGCACACACAAGTTTCCTATGATAAGTCTTCATAAGAAACGTTCCTTTGTCTGTAGTTCGAAACCCCATGTTTTGATACTACAAGGACTTCACTTTGATAGTTGACAATTTCGCTAAGAATCCAATCATGGCCCAGAGTTTTATTTAGGGTTCAATGAATTATATGAAAGCGAAACCATCACAGTTGTCTTCACAAGTTTGCTCTAAAATTAAATTTCGGGACGAAATTTCCTAAAGTAGGGGAGACTTTGACACCTGTGTCACTTCAACCATCAAACAAATACCAAACCAATGAAATATTATATTTCATACTTGGGATTTTTAAAAATATGTGTATCATTTGCACATATCAATTCTTGTTCGATTTCAAGCCTTAAATCGCTTTCTGGAAGGTTATACGCGCACTGATGCGTAAATATAACCAGTTTAATGCAACGAACGCTCCGGAATAGTAAAATAGGCTTAACATACCTTAAATAACCTTCACATAACTTATAAATAAGTTTTGGATGGTTTGGTATGTTGAAATCAAGTTTGTTCGATCACAGGGACTAATTGTGTCAAACTACGAAACTATACCGATTTGTATAGTAACGAACATTACAGAACTTGATCATAAGTTAAACATACTGTAACACCCCGTGTTTTCGTAAGTGAAAGTCAAAGTCAAGGTCAAAGTCAACGACCGATTCGCGCAACTTGACCTGTAGAAATGTCTTTATTTTAGTTGTATTATGTGGAGTAAGTGTCGTTCATTACAATAATTGATGAGTATTAATCGTACTTCAATCGACCTATGACTGTGAACTATAGGAAGTAACAATGCGATAAAGTTAATCAACTAACAATCAAGCTATGCTAATTGAATCGACATCGAATCGTAACTCGAACTACGTAATTTTACTTATTGTTTATACGTGTGTGTGTGTGCCTTACGTTGTACCTGTGCATGTTTACTTATGTTATGTTGTCGTAATCAAGCGAACTCAATCAAACTCGAAATCTAACTCGAATGCTATCGAACTCGAACTCAAATCATAATCGAACCATGATGGATAGTGGGAAAGTGATTACGCTAGATACGAAGTAGTTGAGACTGAAAGTAATTTGACTAGGGAACCCTATCATATCGAACCGCTCACAATCGAAATCGAAATATCTGAAATCGTCGCGCGAAACACTCGAAAGGTGCAACCGATCGATCAGGCTTCCCAGCCGATCGAACAGCCAGCCGAACGGACTGCTGTCCGATCGGACAGGCTGTCCGATCGAGCTGCCAGCCGATCGGCCAGCCCTTTCCTCTTTTGTCATCCTATAAATACCCCCGTCATTATCACCCTTTACCACTTTTGGAAACCCTTGTTCGACCAGCACGCTCAACTCGCCTTTTCTCAGATTTCTCTCGATTCCGGTAAGTTTTCGTCCTAAATCTTGTACTTTCCTGATCTATACACGCTCCTACACCTTTCTACCTTTCAAATCTAAACTTTTAACCGTGAAATCATCAGGAATCAAGTGTTCTAGGATGATGTCATCATGGGTTCTTGAAGAACTTCATGTTTAGCCTCAATCCACCAAGAATGACTTGGATCTAGCATATTTCCACATAAACAAACAAGGATCTTTTATAGATCTGAACATATACTTGGTGAAAAGGAATGAAGGATGGATTTTCCCAACTTTCTCCAACTCTTTTCACTCGAACCAGTAGAAACGGAACCTGAGCCGGTTTACAAATCACTTCAGTTGTTATACGGCTCAAGATCTAGATTCTATCTAAGAGGTTAACCGACTTCGGGTCAAATGTTAAACTCCGTTCCGAACAGACCACCGACCGGATTTGGGTGATTCCTGTCCGACCCGGGAGACCAAGTAAGAACGAGTCATCTATGGTTTTACTCGCTGTCAAATTACCTCGATAAAACGACAAACAAACAGAACAACCAAGGTGTTAGACGCAAGGCTGATCAGCTCAGGATGCTGACCGATCGGACTGCTGTCCGAACGGACAGCCACCCGATCGGATAAACCAACCGATCGGCTAGCACATGGTCCCACACAAACAACTTGTTTTGAAGAATGGTATTGAACGAACTGTTGTTCGATCGAACTACTGTCCGATCGGATTACTCTTCGGATCATGAGATACTATGCTTCAACACTTAATCAATTTTCAACATGTTTAATGCACTAGAAGTGCTACCCGATCGAACAGCCGTCCGATCAGGTGACACCCTGCTGTCCGATCGAACAGAAGTTGTGCTATTCGATCGACCAACCATCCGATCCATTGCATCACACTTTACATTCATTAAAGTCTTTGACTTGTTGACCTGTCCGAGCGAACACCTGTCCGATTCAAAGAACTAAACCTTGAACTTCTGTTGAATGCCTAACCAATCGGGTTGCCGTCCGATCGAACAGCCGTCCGATCGACTGACCTGAAAGGCAAAGGCACTTCAATGTTTTCAAAATGCTACAACGAAAACTTCAAAGGACAAGCCATCATACACAAACACATCCTTCTCAAAGGAAGGAACAATCCACTCGTACGGCCATCCGATCGGCCTACCGACCGACCGAACAGCAGACCGTACGGACTGTCAGTCGAACGGTCAGCCGTCCGATCGAACTGTTGTCCGATCGACCAGCTGTCCGACTCCCCTGTACTTGTTTCCTGTTTTACGTTTCACTTATCGTTATGCTACCGAATCTATTCAGGCTAACCGTATTCGCTAAGCGCTCCCTTCAATCCATAAATCACTGTGATTATACTCGATCCCTTTTTGCTTTAAGCACTTTTGGGTGTTACATACGTTACGAATATTCAAACTACAATTATCACACTACTCAAACTATTTGAACGCTAACCGTTAATGCATGTTATACGTGGCTCATGAATGCTTGTTGTTATGTTTACACATGGAATGCTGTCTACCTGCCTTAGCAACGATAGTACTATAGTTTGGACTCAGCACCCATTCACACGGGGGTTGCTAAGGATCTTTTACTTGCATGGATTATGGTGGTAATCATGTATTGCGAACTGCCTCAGGCAGTCAACCCGCAGTCATTGGTATCGATAGATCTATGTCGATAACTAACGTGCATCATTTCACTATGTGTACGTGCTGGTTATGCGTAAACGAATTTGAACTCTATATGCTATTATCAAACTTGTATGCTCACCTTTACATTTTATGTATTGACTTTATTTTAACGTATGTGGCAGGTGCTTAGGAAGTTTACATGCTTAGCATGCTGTGAACTTGAGGTTAGGAAAGGTCTAGGATGCTCTCTGCGCTGTGATGAAATCGAAGCTAGGAAATGGGGTCCTAGAAACCAATAAATAAACTATTTTTATTTGAACCTGAGTTGTCGAAACAGGATATTTGTCTTGATGTTTTTCTGTAATAATTTGCTTACTATTTGAGACGTGGTATGGGACATGTTAACTTAAATTAAATGGTAATGATAGTTGTTATGGAAACTTCTGGACAATCTGTTTCGCTCAGTGCCATGCCCCGATGATTTCCGCCATCGGTTGGGGTGTGACAGATTGGTATCAGAGCCATAACTATAGGGAATTAGGCAAGACTCGAACTAGTCCGGGTCGAAGTCTTAGATACCTAGACTATAGTTAAGAACCAACAAGACCGACTTATGCATAACCAGTAGGGGTTATGTACGAGCTTACTTCTCGTTATTCTCGCTCATTCTACACTCACACCACACTCAAACTTTCAACTAAAAGTGAGCCATAAGGTCGAGAATAGGTGTGAAAACCGCAAACTCTCGACCAAAGTTGCTTACTCAGCTCGCATTTTAACTACAAACGAGGAGAATAGGTGTGAAACCCATATTTTGATGAATAATCTCCTCTATTTTATCAAGACAAGAACGAAGTTGTTAAGCCAGGGGTGCAACCCTAACCTTGGCGACTTGTTCCGCATCTTTTACAAAACTCTCACCAAAGTCTCGACGGACTCCAATGACCTGAAGTCACGATATGACCAACGGGATGCGTGCCAAGTGCCCAAGAATCGAGGCGAAGGCACAGTCCTGAAGGTTAAGTGTGCACAACGGATCTTTGTGAATAGTCGAACCGCTTTGGCTAGTCGAAGTCTACTAGCCGCAGACAATCTAATTCTCAAATTTCATGTGTTTCAACCTTGAGTCCGCAACTGCTGACTCTGAGGTTTCGCCGATTTTGTGTGCTTATTTATGTGCTTTCCTGTTTATGTGTTTAAACTTTGGGATTTACTCGATTTTTGTTTCCACTTCGATCAACACACACGACACGCATTGCATCTTGTGGTTTTATGCTTATTTTGACCCCAAACGATTGCGTGATGACACGTTCAACGTGCGAAATCCGTGAACGTGCGTGACCAAACACACTAGATGTACAATTTACCGTGACTCTTGCCATGTCCCGGTTTGACTCCGAAACGATTGCGAACCGAACGTGTGACGTGCGGAATCCGTACACGAACGAGACCGAACACACAAGACGTAATTATAACTGTGATTCTTTGATAAATCTGAAAATATACAAGAAACGTGAATCACCTTTTGCCTTTCTCTCTAGTTTCTCTCCCTAGCTTACATTACGCTCTTTTCGAACGAACGCCGAATTGGAATGATAGGTTTCTGTTTTCTGATTGCCTCTATTGGTTAAATGCGTATGTGTTTCGTTGCTTCTTTGCTTACGTGCTTAGGTACTAGATGATTATGTGTTCTATGTGCTATGTGATTATGTGATTTCGTGAAAGGTATTTACGTAAGTATACGTGTTCCTGAGCTTTAGTAAGTAATAGACGTGTGAGGTGAGATTCGAATACAATGTGATGAGTCCTGTGACGATGTCTGTTGCAGACCATGTCGTCTGGATCCCGTCATGCACTCTCTCGTCAGGAAAAGAGGGACAAACGCCTTGCTTCCATCATCGCCAAGAGTGTGGCAAAAGCTGTGAGTGATGTTTATGAGAATGCCAGCAAATCATCCGAGGAATCGAGAACCGAAGCACCTAAGACTGCCGCAAGGCCCTTCAGTTTCAAGCAATTCAAGTCGTGTGGGCCAAAAGAATTCATTGGCGAAGGAGGTCCCACTACACTATTCCACTGGTTTGACTCTATCGAGGTTACTCTGCGACAGAGTGGTTGCCCTGATGACCTTCGAACTCTGAATGCTACCGGCGTCTTTCAGTCCCGTGCACTAGACTGGTGGACGGCCGAGAGGAACAAGCGAGGGAACGATGCAGCCTACGGTCTGTCGTGGGACGAGCTCAAGGAAGTCATGCTAGAGGAATTCTGCCCTCCTCACGAACGTCAAAAGCTGGAAGGTGAATTTTGGCACATACAGCAGAAGGATGGTGACAATGCTGGTCTCACTGCTCGTTTCAAACAGCTCAGCATTATCTGTCCCGATCAAGTCAAGACTCCCGACATGACGATCAAGAAGTACATCCGAGCTTTGCCCGACTGCGTTGCAGATTTCGTGCAAGCGGCTAAGACTACGACGATCGAGGAAACTTATCTGTTGGCCGCTAAAATCAACGACAAAAGGGTCAAGGCTGGTGTTTGGGATAAGACTTCGAAGCATCTACACCAAGCTACTGCTACCGCACCCACTGCTGAACCCACCTCATCAAGCAACAAGAGGAAAAACAAGAGAAAGAACAGCTCCACCAACAAGAATTGTGCGATCACTTCTGCACCAATTCAAGCTGTACCTGCCCAACAGCGTCAAGTAGCGGCGCCTGTGGCCAATGCACCGCCTGCCAAATGTGCATACACTAGGCCACATCCGCTCTGCCCTACTTGCACCTACCACGACCCGACAGCTATTCAATGCCGCTTCTATGCTCATTGCAATGTATACGGCCACTTTACTGCCAACTGCCGTATTCGTCAAGCTCCTGCCAATCAAGCTCTACTCACTGCCCCACAGGGTCAGCAAGCTCCTCCGGCACCCGCAGTCAAAGCCAGAGCCTGCTTCGCGTGTGGCGACCCGAACCACTTCGCCAACGTGTGCCCAAACAGGGTCGTGAAACAAGAGCCTCAGCAACAGCAGCCACAGCAGCAACAACAGGCCGCACGCGCCAGAACTTTCAACCTCAACGTGCGTCAAGCCCAGGCCGACAACAACGTGGTCAATGGTACGTTCCTTGTGAATGGTATTTATGCTTCATGTTTATTTGATACCGGAGCCAATAATTGCTTTGTGTCGCTCGAATTTGAGAAACTCCTTAGTCATAAACGTTCCCAACTCTCCTCGAAGTTCGACGTAGAAGTCGCTACCGGAAGAACCGTCGTGGTTAATTCTGTTATCCATGATTGTACTCTTGAGCTCAACAATCACATCTTCCCAATCGACCTTATTCCGATGCAACTCGGAAGCTTTGACGTCATAGTATGCATGGACTTTCTTCGAGAAAACCATGCTGAAGTTGTATGTTTCGACAAGATGATTCGATTTTCGCTCGCAAATGGTGACTCACTGTGCGTTTATGGAGATACTACTTCAAAGGGGCTCAAGCTTATGTCATGTATCCAAGCCAGCAAGTATCTCCGCAAGGAATACAGGGCTTTCTTGGCAAACATTGTAGTAGCGGAGAAGGAAAAGAAAGAGAAGAAGGAAGTGAAAGACGTTCCTGTGGTTCGAGAATTTCCTAATGTTTTTCCAGAGGATCTTCCCGGATTACCTCCAAGTCGTGATATCGACTTTCGTATTGACCTCATTCCCGGAGCAAATCCTATTGCCAAAGATCCTTACCGACTCGCACCGTCATAAATGCGCGAACTCTCAACCCAACTCCAGGAATTACTTGAAAAAGGCTTCATTCGCCCGAGCACCTCTCCTTGGGGCGCGCCAGTCCTTTTCGTCAAAAAGAAGGATGGGTCGTTCCGAATGTGCATCGACTACCGGGAATTGAATAAGTTAACTATCAAGAACCGCTACCCTCTGCCTCGTATCGACGATTTGTTTGATCAACTACAAGGCGCTACGTGTTTCTCGAAGATCGATCTACGTTCCGGTTACCACCAGCTACGCATTCAAGAGGAGGATATACCCAAAACCGCATTTCGAACTCGTTACGGCCATTACGAATTCGTGGTCATGCCTTTTGGTCTAACAAACGCACCAGCGGTTTTCATGGATCTGATGAATCGCGTGTGTAAACCATATCTTGACCGTTTCGTCATCGTGTTCATCGACGATGTCTTGATCTATTCCAAATCGAAAGCCGAACACACGCAACATCTACGTTTGGTTCTCGAGTTACTTCAAGGGAACCAAATCTATGCCAAGTTCTCCAAGTGCGAATTCTGGTTAGGGGAGGTTCAATTTCTGGGTCACATTGTAAATAGTCAGGGTATTCACGTCGATCTTGCGAAGATTGAAGCAGCCAAGAGCTGGGTTACGCCTAAGAACCCGTCCGAAGTTCGCTCTTTTCTCGGACTAGCGGGCTACTATCGACGATTTATTGAAGGATTCTCAAAGATCGCTGTACCGCTTACCTCTCTTACTCATAAAGACAAGCCTTTTGTTTGGGGAACTAAACAAGAGTCTGCCTTTCGAACCCTTAAACACATGCTTTGCAATGCTCCTGTTCTCACATTGCCCGACGGAAACAATGATTTCATTGTCTATTGTGACGCTTCCAACCTTGGTCTCAGTTGTGTTCTTATGCAACGGGACAAGGTCATAGCTTACGCATCTCATCAGCTCAAAATCCACGAGAAGAACTATACAACTCATGATCTCGAGCTAGGCGCGGTTGTTTTTGCATTAAAGATTTGGCGACACTACCTGTATGGTACCAAGTGTACGATCTTCACCGATCATAGGAGCCTACAACATATCTTTAATCAGAAGGAACTTAATATGCGTCAACGCCGATGGGTAGAACTTCTCAACGATTACGACTGTGAGATTCGTTATCACTGACGTGATTGTCGTGGTCACGCAAATTTAATCCCCAAACAACTGTAGTTAGTGGTAAAAGGGTATCGAACTCAGGGAGTATGTGGAAAATGTGTCGATTGTATAGCTTTGTATTTAAACTAATATTAAACTAAATTGCAGAAAATTAAAATTCAAGATTGTGGATTGTTGTTTTAGAAAACTGAATTAAGAACTAATTCAAATCAAAGTTGGTTGTAAACAATTAGGAGAGAACAATGATCACCCTAGGTTTCAGTTTCTTTAAACAATTGTGTGCAATTTCACTAGAAAGAGTTATATAGACATAACTCGTGTATATGTGATTGAAGTGATAAAAGGGAACAAAGTACTCGGATTAGATAACGCGAGGTTGTTTCCCGATGACCTATTAACCAATAACCAACCCTAACCCTTCCTGTGATATCTCGGTTGCCAACGGCACCAAGAACGTACGATTAAGACTAGAAATTGCAATATTGATTAACACACTACAAACAATCAAACATACACCATGACATTCAAGCAACGCAAGATATCATTCTAGAAATGCAGAAATTAAACACACAAAAGTTTCAGAAACATTCACCTAGGATGATCACCGAAGAGTTTAGCCGGACATGGCTCGGTGAATCATCATCAACATCAATCTATTGTTCATACGAATCGAAAGCACAAACCGAATGATTGAAAAATGTTCACAAAACCAACAAGTTCTCCAAAATTCGCCCCCAAGGTGTCCAAAACCGTCCAATCATGAGATAATGTGAAAAGACACTCCAAAACCGATTATATGATGGCAGTTACACTTTTTGCTCGCAGGCTCCACCGTAAATTACGGCTCCACCGTAATTTACGGTGGACATAATTCCTTTACGGCATTGAGAGCCTGTGTTACGGTGAAGAAAAAAACCAAATTCATGTTTACCGTAAATTACGGCAGAACCGTAATTTACGGTAGTCAGCTGCTTTGTCTCCTTTGTTGTTTCTTTTGTTCTCCTCTCGACCCGCTCTCCACCAAAGCCTCCAAAACTGCCTTTTATCCATCTTTTAGCTCCTAAATCGTACCTGAAACATAAGCATCGTAGTTATCTAATTCAAGATAATTACACGGTTAAATGGAGGATTATTTCATCTTTTAACATGCTTAAGGGTTGTCCAAAGGACCACCCGTCACATCCCCACACTTAACCGTTGCTTGTCCCAAGCAACTCCTCAAATCAGTTTCAAAACAAGTGATCAATTTAAACCAAGCAAAAACAAGCAATCTTTTTACTAACCCCTTTTCAACACCCAACCAATGCACCCCTCTCTAAATCTCTCCTCTCGGCTACAAGTGAAAACTAGCAAAGATAATGCTAGACACACACTAGGCAAACGGGTGGTTGCACAATCATAAGCTTGTACTTAAATCGATCATTCTCCTAAAATGGGTCAAACATAAATGCAAATCCAAGGGACTTTCAAGGTTGTAACGTGGCTAGGCGTATGGGTAGGAAATGGAATATATATGAAGTAGCAAAAACTTGACCCGGTCTTTTATTACACGAATAAACAAACAAACAACTATCAAACTTAACTACTATACACAAGATAACCAACATCACTTTTTTTCATTTTTCATTGCTTTTTCTTTTTCTTTTTTCTTTTTTTTTTCTAATTTTTTTTCTGATTTTTTTTTTTTTTTTTTTTTTTACAATAACGCATTAACTATATCTACTTCAAACTACTAAAACTACTAATACTATAAGACCGGTTCAAATTTGGGTAAATTTTTCAGGAAAGTAGCTAAGGGTAACAAATGATAGGCTTGTAAAGCACAAAATGGGCAACTACATGTCCAAACCCCCGCCCCTCTCACTACCATGCTCATATATATAACTTATGAGGTCCAACCCCCCAAATCCCACACTCACTCACACCAACGACGAGGCTACCTAAATGCCCTTATCCTTTTTGCATTTATATCTAACTAAGGACTCAAATCGCATTCAAGCACAAGTTCTAATGCACCCCCACCCGTAGCCACTCTCATCATAGATAAGCATTATTTATATACAAGTGTGGCTACAACTCTCACCAAGAATGAAAAAGGTATCAAGGGTTGCCGGTGCACCAACTTGGGGTTAATCTAGGGTGTTCAAATTTTCACATTCTTTCACTTGGCTCAAAATTTTTCAAAATCTTTAAAATTTCCCTCATCCCCACACTTGGGATACATTGACCCCAATGTATGGTTTTGAGAGGTTTTGATCACTAAAAACCTTTTCAACATCAACCAAAACGCTTCTTTACTCAAACCCCAAATTTCTTTTTGGTATTTTTTTTTATAATTTTTTTTTTTTATATTTTCTTCTTTTTAACATAAACACCACCACATAACACCAACCCAAACACAACATATCAAAACACCGCCCAACCTCCCAATCCTTAAACAAACAAACAATCAAATATGCACAAAAATATACAAAAGGAGAAACACAACCTTACTAATAGTAGCGCGGTCCAGGAGGTCCAAAAACTGAAGACATCACATCATTCCATTCACCGAACGCGAACGAACCACTACTACTTCCTCCTTCTTGTTGTTGTGCTCCCTCTCGTTGCCTCGGGTCAATCCATTGCGAGTGGTGGACCGGGGGAGTCGGATATGAGATGCTACCATCATAAGGCGGTAATGAGGCATAGTCCACATGTTGTGGATCCTCAACAACCGGCCTTCCGGCATGCCAATCTGCATGCATCCGCCTCGCTTGATCATCAAAATAATTGTTATTCATTTCCACTTCCCGGGAATACGCATGAGTGCGATTCCATAGCTCTTGACGATCTAAATTGTGTTTCATGGCCCGTTCTAAACTCGCACTATTTCTTGTGTTTTGATCAAACAACGTTCTCTCCGACCCCGACCACGTATCAAACACGGACGCCGGAGGACGTTGGTTTGCTATCACCTCTTGCATAGTACCCTCATAGGCCCATCCCGGCATGTACGATTGCTGCATGTAATCATAAAACATCCCACCATGACCCTGACCATAACCACCTTGAACCACATTTTCACCATCATGCGGCGCGTCCGCATAGTCTTCATCTCCGCTCGGAACTAACTCTTCGTCGCTCTCTGGCTCATCCGGCTCTCCCGGTAACAACTCTCTTGCATTCAACTTTAATGCCCTCCACCTTTGACCTTCAGATTTCAACTTGTGATAACGTTCAGACTGAGTATATGTCCAAACGTTTCCCAACCTATCCAAAGTAAAAGGCTGGTGTCTTTTGGTCGCTCCTCGGTCTTCGGATGTGAGTGCCTTCTGCTGTTTCATCAAACCCGTTATGATGCGACAGTACGGGACGATGTCTCTTCCGTATTTGTTCCGGCATATCCACAAATGGTGCATAATCAGGTAGCGTATTGGGAAGCGTGGGGATCCATGCATCAATGAATACAACCCAGGTATCTCTGGAAACCTCACCAGTTCTTTATCGCCTCTTCTTGGAATGACATTAAGTAGGCAAATTGTATGCAACAGTTTGGCTTCTATCTTCAAATTCTTCCGGTATAATACACCACTGTACCTACCGGGCAAAAACAAATCCGCTAACATGTCGTTCCATCTCACGTGCTTCTCTGGTTTGAGCAATAAATCATCAAGCGTGGGAATCATGTACTCCTTAGCCGGGAGACTGTCATACTTCCCCAGCCTCTTCAACGTGTCGAATGACATCTCAACTGGCACCCCATGTACCATCCCGATCAACTTCATTTGTGATGGCTTGTTGAAGTTGTGACATTTAAGTGTTGCCATCCACTCCTGAATCTCAGTCATAAACAGATTACTCTTATCTTTGTCAAAACACTTGAGCGCTCCTTCCCAGCCCAAAGCACGAAACTTAGCAAACACCCCGAACTGGCCAAACTGGGGTTCATCAACCTCTTTTTCACAAATAAATGCGGCTGCTTTGTTTTTCAACTTGTTCATGCAGTCGTTATAAAGGGTTGGCTGCCAAATCTCGGTTTGATCATCCAACGACCCCGAATTCCACACCGGCTTATCACTCGGGTCTAACTCCATCTCTTCTTCTTCGCCTTCACTTTCGCTTTCACTAACCCTACCCATATATTGCCGCTTCTTTGATGGTTGCTCCTTTTGCTTGCCCTTGCCTTTTGATGAAGATGAACTCGAACCCGCTTTTTCCTTGGTCCTTTCCATTTCCTACACACATGAGGCGAACAACAAAAAACAAACACCAAATTAAACCCTCTTTTCAAAATCCTCCCCACACTTGCTTGTTATCATGGTTGTAGATGTTAGTGAACCAAAAATGTATCAAGAATTTTTCAAAAATTGGGCATGGTGTCTCTACAATGTAGAGCATCCCAAAAGTTCACTACTTTAACCACAAATCCTACATCTACAACCATCAACCATGTTCAATAATCACTTTCATACTCATATCTTAACAACAAGCAAGTGGGCAAAAACACATAACCTAAATCACCTTGTTCTTCACAATGTACCACCATAATATAGCAAAGTAAGTGTTCATACCTTGTTTCAAGATGAAAGAATGCTTGTGAAACCAAAAATCCCAAAACCCCCAAATTATCTCAAACTAGGGTTTCAAACTTCGACCCCACAATTGCGTTTTCTCTGAAATCTCTCCTCACAATCACAAAGCTTGTGGAAAATTAGTCAATTTAGACCAAGATTCCACTTGATTTGGACAGGAATTGAAGGTTTTATGAGAGATGGAAGGTGGAAGAAACAATGGAGGTTGTGGGTTCTTAGAGAAGAAAGATAGTGATGGAAAGTGAAAGATGAATGAGTGGATGGGGTTTATTCACGTGACCAGGCTTGGTTGTATTAGAGTTTATTATATTTTTTTTTTATATAAAAGCGGAACCCCAAACGACATACAGCAAAAACCTGCGTACCGTAATTTACGGTCTCACCGTAAATTACGGTGAGACCTGAACATCAATTTTCACCGTAACACAGTAGATTTCTACCGTAAAAGCCCAAAGATTGTAATATCCACCGTAAATTACGGCTATACCGTAAATTACGGTGATCACTGGGCATCTCTGTTTGACAAAAATTTAGGTTTTATGTGAAAACTTTTTTTAGATTTTTAACTTTTTTCGATTTTTTTATGTTTTTTAATTTTTTTTTTTTTTTTTCAAAAACTTGTAAAAATAAAAATTACCCTACCCCCTCAAAAATCCCGTGTTGTCCTCAACACAATGTAAGAGCAATTCGCGACCCGAACATCCCCACACTTGTTTCGAACACGGACTTCGAGAAACTATGGCAATTGTGCAAATATACAAAACAAGACAAAACAAAACTACTATGTACACTACCACCAAACCTGGGCCTCTTATGGTTGTTCCTCCTCGACCGGGCGTAAGATGTAGCCCGCTTTGTCAAGCTCCAAGTTGTTGATGTCATTTCCTTCCAAGTACGGCTTCAAACGGTGACCGTTCACCGTTTGTTGTTTCAACGTTTGCTCATCTTGGATGTCCACATCACCAAATCGCCCAACTCTTCGAATAACATACGGACCCATCCATTTGCTTTTAAGTTTGCCCGCGAACATTTTCAATCGAGAGTTGTACAACCAAACTTTCTGCCCCACTTCGAATGTTTTCTTGCGCAATTTCGCATCATGTACTTTCTTTAGCTTATCCTTGTAAGCCGATGCACATTCGTACGCCTCATCCCGAATCTCTTCTATTTCGCTTAATTGCAACTTCCTCAACTTCCCCGCCTCGTCATAATCCGCGTTAACCGTCTTGATCGCCCAATGTGCCCGATGCGCCAACTCCATTGGCAAGTGACAACCCTTACCATACACCATCCGGTAAGGTGTTGTGCCAATCGGAGTCTTGTAGGCCGTACGGTATGCCCACAACGCATCATCTAACTTACTTGACCAATCCTTCCTATCCGTTCTTACCGTCTTCATGAGAATTTCTTTGATTTGACGGTTGGACACTTCGACTTGTCCACTCGTTTGCGGATGGTAAGGGGTGGCGACTCGGTGGTTCACGCTATACCTCTTCAATAATTTTCCGAAGTTAAAGTTCTTGAAATGTGAACCACCATCGCTTATAATAACCCGCGGGATTCCAAAGCGAGAGAAGATGTTGGATTGAACAAATTTACAAACAACCGAATGATCGTTTGTTCGTGTTGCAATAGCCTCAATCCACTTCGAGACATAATCCACCGCCACAAGAATATAAAGGAAGCCATTCGAATTCGGAAACGGACCCATAAAATCTATTCCCCATACATCAAATATCTCTACAACCAAGATTGGTTGTAGTGGCATCTCATCCCTCTTCGATATGCTACCCATCTTTTGGCAATTTACACAATTTCGGGCGAACTCAATTGCATCCTTAAAGATAGTGGGCCAATAAAACCCACAAGAAAGTACCCGATAGCCTGTTTTATGCCCACTAAAATGACCCCCGCAAGCGGACGAATGAGCATGAGTTAAGATTTCTAACACTTCCGTCTCGGGCACACACCTCCGTATGACTTGATCCGGTCCGATCTTGAAGAGATCCGGCTCATCCCAAATGTATTGCTTTACTTGAACCATAAATTGTTGTCGGCGCTTCTTGGTCCAATGACTTGGGATGGCACCCGTGGCTAAATAGTTAACATAGTGAGCATACCACGGTGCAACAAAGGTAGAAACAGCTAGAAGTTGCTCGTCGGGAAAACTTTCATTGATTTCACTTACATCATCGGTCCCTTCCACCGGAATCCGAGACAAATGATCCGCAACTACATTCTCGCTTCCCTTCTTGTCTCGGATCTCTAGATCAAACTCTTGTAACAATAAGACCCACCGAATCAAACGCGGCTTCGCATCCTTTTTCTCCATTAAATACCGAACCGCACTATGATCCGAATAAACCACTACCTTGCTTCCCCAAATATACGAGCGAAATTTATCCAAAGCATACACCACCGCTAGTAATTCCTTCTCGGTTGTGGTGTAGTTAAGTTGCGCTTCGGATAAAGTTTTGCTTGCATAATAAATAACCACCGGCTTCTTGTCAACCCGTTGACCCAAAACTGCACCAATAGTGGTATCGCTTGCATCACACATTATCTCGAACGGCTTTGACCAATCGGGTGGTTGCAAGATAGGCGCCTTGACCAAGTGTTCCTTCAAAACAGTGAAAGCTTGTATACACTCGTTAGTAAAATCAAACGGGACATCTTTTAATAACAAATTGCATAAGGGTTTGGTGATAACACTAAAACCCTTAATGAAGCGTCGATAAAAACCCGCGTGTCCCAAGAATGACCGTACACCCTTAACATTTTTAGGAGGTGGCAAAGATGATATTACCCGTATCTTTGCCTTATCCACCTCCATTCCCCTTTCAGAAATCACATGCCCCAACACAATGCCCTCTTGCACCATGAAATGACTTTTCTCCCAACTTAGCACTAAATTTTTCTCAACGCACCTTTTTAAAACCTTTTGTAATTCGTTGAGACAAGCATCAAAAGTAGTGCCAAAAATGGAGAAGTCATCCATGAATACTTCGAGCGACTCTCCAACCATGTCCGAGAAAATACTCATCATACATCGTTGAAAAGTTGCCGGAGCATTACACAAACCAAATGGCATTCGCCTAAAGGCAAAGGTGCCATATGGACATGTGAAGGTGGTCTTGTGTTGGTCATCCGGGTGTATGGCAATTTGATTATAACCCGAATATCCATCTAAGAAGCAATAATATTTTTGACCCGACAATTTTTCAATAATTTGGTCAATGAAAGGTAGCGGAAAATGGTCCTTAGAAGTGGCGGCATTCAATTTTCGGTAGTCAATACACACCCGCCACCCGGTAACCGGTCGGGTGGCAATTTGTTCACCACTTTCATCCTTGACTACTTGAATGCCGACCTTCTTAGGCACAACTTGAGTGGGACTCACCCAAGCACTATCCGAAATCGGATAGATGATTCCCGCATCCAACCATTTAATTACCTCCTTTTTAACTACCTCCCTTAGGTTCGGGTTCAACCGCCTTTGAGCTTCTCGCGTCGGTTTGGCATCTTCAGTCGTGATAATTTTATGCATGACAATGGATGGACTAATTCCTTTGAGATCGGCAATCGTCCACCCAATAGCACCCTTGTTCTCTTTTAAAACCTCAATCAATGCCTGCTCTTGAGCCAACTCCAAATTAGAGGCAATAATGACCGGTAAAGTGTCATTATCCCCTAAGAATACATACTTCAAATGGCTAGGCAAGTCCTTGAGCTCCAACTTTGGTGGTTCCTCCAATGATGGTTTTGTACCCGAATCGATCTCCACCGGTAGACCCTCGAATTGGTGGGTCCATGGTGGTCTACCTTCTTTCATTGCCATAGCATCTTGTGCTTCCTCTTCAACCCGTAGCGCATAAGCATGTACCTGTTCAGAAAAGTCACACAGGCAAATATCCAAACCATCCTCCTCATACTCATGCGGGTTGCATCCATCTACTATGTCTGCCATGAAACACTCATCAACACCGTTAGCATTAGAATTGTTAGTAAAAACATTCAAACGCATTTTTCTATTTCCAAAAGCCATATCAACTGTACCAAATCTACAATCAATAATAGCATGTGCGGTGCTTAAAAATGGCCGACCCAAAATTATATTTTGTTGTTGCTTAGGGTCCGCCGATGAGTAATCCAAAACTAAGAAGTCCACCGGGTAATAAAACTCATCAATTTTCACAATTACATTTTGAACCATACCCCGAGGTAACTTATGAGACAAATCGGCTAAAACAACCGTTGTCTCCACCCTTGATAACGGACCAAAGTCATATTGGTCATATAAGCCCCCCGGTAAAATGCTAACTCCGGCTCCGAGATCTAGCAACGCCTTAGCCATTTGAAAATTACCAACTTGTACATTAATCAATGGCGTGCCCGGATCTTGGAGCTTAGGAGGAAGCTCCCCATTCAACACCGCACTCACTTGCCCGGTTAAGTCCACCCGCTTAGGCACTTTCTTCTTGTTTTGCCTTTTTTGTGTACATAATTCTTTTAAGAATTTTGCATAAGCGGGGACTTGTTTTATTGCATCAAGGAGTGGGAGATTTATTTTTACTTGTTTGAACATATCCCACATCTCCTCTTTTTGGGGACCTCTCGATGCAATAAAATTTTTCTTACCCGGGTCAAGTAAAGCCGATGGAAACGGAACTTGACTCGGTTCACCCTCAACTTTTTCACTTTCTTTATTTTCACCCAAACCCGGTTTTTTAACATTTACTTCTTTTGGTTTAACCGGTGAAACATCATCATCACTATCATTACCCGTGATGTCCTCAACCACCCCCTCAACTAATTCGGGTGACAAATTAGCTTTAAACTCTTTCCCACTTCTCAAAACACTAACCTGATGAACATTTACATTACCTCTTGACGAACCGTGTGATGGATTTACCTTGGTGTCACTAGGAAGTTGACCCTTGTTCTTCTTCAATTCAGCCACATCGGTTGCCAATTGACCCATTTGGGTTGTTAGTGATTGGATGCTTTTGTCACGAACTTCATCTTTTTGCATTCGGACTTCATCAAGTTGATTCCGTTTTTGCATCTCTATTTGCATGCTCTTTAGCATCTCCATCACCTCGTTTCCACCCGAAGAACCCCCTTGTTCTTGACCCGTTTGGTATTGCTTTTGATAACCTTGGTTATTTCCGCTTCGATACCCACCGTGGTTATTGTAAGATTGGCGTGAACCAAAGTTACCTTGGCTACCTTGAAAATTTGGATTTGCTTGATTTGACGGGTTCCCATATCTAAAATTCGGGTGGTTCCTCAATCCGGGGTGGTAGGTATTCGAATTCATGTTGTTGTAATTCCTACCACCTCCTCCTTGACCTTGGCCTTGAACCGCATGGACCTCCTCGTATTGCCCTTCCAACATCCCTTGGCAATTTTCAGCCGCATGACCTATTTCATTACACAAAGCACAAACATCATAAATTTGGTTAGTGGTTTGAACATTACCATCATCTATGGCGTGCACTTGCGGTCGGTTAGTGGTCGGTCGGGCTCTTCTTGAAGCTTGAGCTTTCCTCTTGGACGTAGTTGCCATGCTTTCCAAAAACTCCCAATCTTCATTCTCATAGTTTGTTCCAAAAGTCCCACCGGTGATAGACATGAGATCACGAGCATCTTCAGCACTCAACCCCTCGTGAAAAGCATTCATTAATTCCCACAATTCGATTCCATGGTGAGGGCAATTTTTGATCATCATGTTGAAACGCTCAAACGCCTCGTGAAACATCTCACCATGTTGTTGTTGGAAGCTTCTCAACCCCTTTCTAGCATCGTTTGTCTTTTGGGCGGTATAAAATTCATCGAGGAAAGTTTGTTGCATCTCCCCCCATGTGTAAATAGATGCCGAAGGCAAAGTGTAGAACCACTTCTTTGCCTTATCCTCCAAAGAAAACTGAAATAAGACCAACTTGACTTCATCGGCCGAAAAACCTTGACTCCCAAAAGTGTTGCAAATTGAGTCATAGGCCTCTAAATGGAAGTAGGGTTCCTCCGTTGCTAACCCTTTGTATTTCGGCAAACTTTGCAACGAATTGGTTCTTACTTCAAAAGTTCTCCCTTGGTTGTTGTGAGGGATAACCACCGGTGAAGGGTTTTGAGTAATGATTGGCCTGAAATGTGCCTCTATTCCCCTTGCTTGTTCCCTAAGATGCCTTCTTGGAACACCCAATCGACCCCTTGGACGAATAGGACCCATTGGTCTTGGTATAGGCCCTTGTGGTGCAATTGGTTGTTGGGGCATCGGTGGGTATTGAATCGGCCTTTGAAATTGTGGTTGTACATTTTGTGGCCGAATTTGTTGCAAAGGTATAGGGCGTTGTATTGGTGGCCCTTGTGGTCTTGGCCGAATGTGTTGCGGTATAAGTTGTTGTTGTTGTGGCACTCCACCTACACTTGCCATCCCTTGAGATTGACTTTGCACATACCCAAACTCTCCTTGATCACCATAACCTTCATAAGCGTACCCATCTTCATCATAGCCCTCAAAATCTTCGTATCCTTCCTCATATCCATCTCCTTGAATTCCCGAAGTTTGCCCAAATGGAATGGTCGAATACTGAAAACCCGATTGTTGTGGTTGTGGTCTAAAAGATGAAGTAGTGTGCACAATAGTTGAATTGGGTGCAATTGTGAAGGTGGATGATGACTGACCCGTAGTTGGGGGAAAGAAGTGGGATAATGGTGGGATTGTGGCGGAAGGGTTATAGGTGAGAGTAGGTTCGGCTTGAGTAGTGTTTGGTTGTGTGGTGTTGGTATTGGTTGGTGTAGTATCATGAATTGGAGTAGGAATTGTGGTGATGTTTGGAATAGTGGTGTTTGGTGATGGTTGGGTGGACGTAGGAATGAAGGATGAGGTCGTTTGACCCGTTGTAGGTGGTATTTTTGGTTCGTCCATGATGTTTCTTGGTGTAATGGGTGAAGTGGGTGAACCAACGATTCTGTTTTCGCGTAGTAAAACTCGGTTTTGTCGTAGCGTTCTTTCGATTTCCGGATCAAATGACAATGGTGACGCTTTGTGAGAGCCTCTAGTATGCATGCACCTGTAGAACCTGCACACTAAACACACCAGTGTAAACCCGAAAATAACAAAACAAAACTAACAAAAATGACACACGTTGCGCACTACTCCCCGGCAACGGCGCCAAAATTTGACGTGATTGTCGTGGTCACGCAAATTTAATCCCCAAACAACTGTAGTTAGTGGTAAAAGGGTATCGAACTCAGGGAGTATGTGGAAAATGTGTCGATTGTATAGCTTTGTATTTAAACTAATATTAAACTAAATTGCAGAAAATTAAAATTCAAGATTGTGGATTGTTGTTTTAGAAAACTGAATTAAGAACTAATTCAAATCAAAGTTGGTTGTAAACAATTAGGAGAGAACAATGATCACCCTAGGTTTCAGTTTCTTTAAACAATTGTGTGCAATTTCACTAGAAAGAGTTATATAGACATAACTCGTGTATATGTGATTGAAGTGATAAAAGGGAACAAAGTACTCGGATTAGATAACGCGAGGTTGTTTCCCGATGACCTATTAACCAATAACCAACCCTAACCCTTCCCGTGATATCTCGGTTGCCAACGGCACCAAGAACGTACGATTAAGACTAGAAATTGCAATATTGATTAACACACTACAAACAATCAAACATACACCATGACATTCAAGCAACGCAAGATATCATTCTAGAAATGCAGAAATTAAACACACAAAAGTTTCAGAAACATTCACCTAGGATGATCACCGAAGAGTTTAGCCGGACATGGCTCGGTGAATCATCATCAACATCAATCTATTGTTCATACGAATCGAAAGCACAAACCGAATGATTGAAAAATGTTCACAAAACCAACAAGTTCTCCAAAATTCGCCCCCAAGGTGTCCAAAACCGTCCAATCATGAGATAATGTGAAAAGACACTCCAAAACCGATTATATGATGGCAGTTACACTTTTTGCTCGCAGGCTCCACCGTAAATTACGGCTCCACCGTAATTTACGGTGGACATAATTCCTTTACGGCATTGAGAGCCTGTGTTACGGTGAAGAAAAAAACCAAATTCATGTTTACCGTAAATTACGGCAGAACCGTAATTTACGGTAGTCAGCTGCTTTGTCTCCTTTGTTGTTTCTTTTGTTCTCCTCTCGACCCGCTCTCCACCAAAGCCTCCAAAACTGCCTTTTATCCATCTTTTAGCTCCTAAATCGTACCTGAAACATAAGCATCGTAGTTATCTAATTCAAGATAATTACACGGTTAAATGGAGGATTATTTCATCTTTTAACATGCTTAAGGGTTGTCCAAAGGACCACCCGTCAATCACCCAGGCAAAGCGAATGTTGTTGCCAACGCACTTAGCAGACGGAGCTATTTGCTTAGCACTCGTAATGTTCAAGCCCAGCACAACCTTGAAACTCTCATCCGCGACGCTCAACATGCATGTTTCAACGAATGCACCTTGAAGAAAGAAAGAATCTACCACGATGGAGCCCAGCTTGTGAGCAAATCAAATGGGATATTCCACTTCTTAGACCGAATTTGGATTCCCAAGCGAACCAATTTGCGACAGATTATCATGGACGAAGCCCATAAATCCCGCTACTCAGTTCACCCCGGTGCTGACAAAATGTACCAGGATCTTCGTTACAAGTACTGGTGGCCGGGTATGAAAAGGGATATCGCTCTCTACGTCGGAAAATGCCTAACTTGTGCTAGGGTCAAGGCTGAACATCAAAGACCCTCTGGCTTGCTCGAACAACCACCAATCCCCATGTGGAAGTGGGAGAGCATAGCTATGGATTTCGTAACCAAGCTTCTACCTACGTCATCAGGTCACGACAGCATATGGGTTGTGGCCGACCGATTGACTAAATCAGCTCACTTTCTACCCATACGAGAAGACTACAAGGTGGAACGATTAGCCCGAATCTACACCGACGAGATCATTTGTAATCATGGGACACCTCGTGACATCATCTCTGACTGGGATGCTCGGTTTACTTCACGATTGTGGGAAACGTTTCAAACGACACTCGGTACAACGCTTAATCTAAGTACTGCTTTCCACCCTCAAATCGACGGCCAGACTGAAAGAACGATCCGTACTCTTGAAGACATGCTCCGTGCATGTGTTCTAGACTTCGGTGGTAATTGGGATAAACACCTGCCGTTAGTCGAATTCTCGTATAACAATAGCTATCATTCTAGCATCGAGATGGCACCTTTCGAGGCATTGTACGGAAGAAGATGTCGATCGCCTATTGTGTGGCACGAGATCGGTAACTCGCAACTAACCGGTCCTGAGCTATTACAAGAAACGACAGACAAAATTTTCCAAATCAGAGACAACCTGGTGAAAGCTCGGGATCGACAGAAGGTTTACGCCGATAAAAAGCGCAAGCCCCGTGAGTTTGGCGTTGGTGACTACGTACTCCTAAAGGTATCGCCTTGGAAGGGTGTAGTCCGATTCGGCAAGAAAGGGAAACTCACGCCTCGATATGTTGGACCTTTTAAGATTCTGGAAAGGATCGGAAAAGTCGCCTACAGACTCGAATTACCGGAGGAACTTAGTAACGTCCACCCGACTTTCCACGTGTCAAACCTCCGAAAGTGCATCGCCGACCACGATTTACATGTCTCTCTAGATGATCTACAAGTGAACGAAACATTACACTTCATGGAAAATCCTGTCGAAATCATGGACCGCCAAACCAAGCAGCTCAGGCGCTCACGCATTCCTATTGTGAAAGTCCGATGGGAAGGCAAACAAGGCGCAGAGTTCACTTGGGAACTCGAAAGCGACATGAAGGCTAAGTACCCGCAATTGTTCCAGGAGAAAGTCTAGATAGAGAAAGTCCTCACGTGATTCATAGCGGTTGTAGCAGCTTCCAGCTTAATTTCGGGACGAAATTCCCTAAACAAGAGGAGGCTGTAACACCCCGTGTTTTCGTAAGTGAAAGTCAAAGTCAAGGTCAAAGTCAACGACCGATTCGCGCAACTTGACCTGTAGAAATGTCTTTATTTTAGTTGTATTATGTGGAGTAAGTGTCGTTCATTACAATAATCGATAAGTATTAATCGTACTTCAATCGACCTACGACTGTGAACTATAGGAAGTAACAATGCGATAAAGTTAATCAACTAACAATCAAGCTATGCTAATTGAATCGACATCGAATCGTAACTCGAACTACGTAATTTTACTTATTGTTTATACGTGTGTGTGTGCCTTATGTGTTACCTGTGCATGTTTACTTATGTTATGCTGTGGTAATCAAGCGAACTCAATCAAACTCGAAATCTAACTCGAATGCTATCGAACTCGAACTCAAATCACAATCGAACCATGATGGATAGTGGGAAAGAGATTACGCTAGATACGAAGTAGTTGAGACTGAAAGTAATTTGACTAGGGAACCCTATCATATCGAACCGCTCGCAATCGAAATCGAAATATCTGAAATCGTCGCGCGAAACACTCGAAAGGTGCAACCGATCGATCAGGCTTCCCAGCCGATCGAACAGCCAGCCGAACGGACTGCTGTCCGATCGGACAGGCTGTCCGATCGAGCTGCCATCCGATCGGCCAGCCCTTTCCTCTTTTGTCATCCTATAAATACCCCCGTCATTATCACCCTTTACCACTTTTGGAAACCCTTGTTCGACCAGCACGCTCAACTCGCCTTTTCTCAGATTTCTCTCGATTCCGGTAAGTTTTCGTCCTAAATCTTGTACTTTCCTGATCTATACACGCTCCTACACCTTTCTACCTTTCAAATCTAAACTTTTAACCGTGAAATCATTAAGAATCAAGTGTTCTAGGATGATGTCATCATGGGTTCTTGAAGAACTTCATGTTTGGCCTCAATCCACCAAGAATGACTTGGATCTAGCCGATTTCCACATAAACAAACAAGGATCTTTTATAGATCTGAACATATACTTGGTGAAAAGGAATAAAGGATGAATTTTCCCAACTTTCTCCAGCTCTTTTCACTCGAACCAGTAGAAACGGAACCTGAGCCGGTTTACAAATCACTTCAGTGGTTATACGGCTCAAGATCTGGATTCTATCTAAGAGGTTAACCGACTTCGGGTCAAATGTTAAACTCCGTTCCGAACAGACAACCGACTGGATTTGGGTGATTCCTGTCCGACCCGGGAGACCAAGTAAGAACGAGGCATCTATGGTTTTACTCGCTGTCAAATTACCTCGATAAAACGACAAACAAACAGAACAAGCAAGGTGTTAGACGCAAGGCTGATCAGGTCAGGATGCTGACCGATCGGACTGCTGTCCGAACGGACAGCCAGCCGATCGGATAAACCAGCCGATCGATTGGCCAGCCGATCGGCTAGCACATGGTCCCACACAAACAACTTGTTTTGAAGAATGGTATTGAACGAACTGTTGTTCGATCGAACTACAGTCCGATCGGATTACTCTTCGGATCATGAGATACTATGCTTCAACACTTAATCAATTTTCAACATGTTTAATGCACTAGAAGTGCCACCCGATCGAACAGCCGTCCGATCAGGTGACACCCTGCTGTCCGATCGAACAGCAGCTGTGCTATTCGATCGACCAACCATCCGATCCATTGCATCACACTTTACATTCATTAATGTCTTTGACTTGTTGACCTGTCCGATCGAACACCTGTCCGATTCAAAGAACTAAACCTTGAACTTCTGTTGAATGCCTAACCGATCGGGTTGCCGTCCGATCGAACAGCCGTCCGATCGACCGACCTGAAAGGCAAAGGTACTTCAATGTTTTCAAAATGCTACAACGAAAACTTCAAAGGACAAGCCATCATACACAAACACATGCTTCTCAAAGGAAGGAACAATCCACTCGTACGGCCATCCGATCGGCCTACCGACCGACCGAACAGCAGACCGTACGGACTGTCAGTCGAACGGTCAGCCGTCCGATCGAACTGCTGTCCGACTCCCCTGTACTTGTTTCCTGTTTTACGTTTCACTTATTGTTATGCTACCGAATCTATTCAGGCTAACCGTATTCGCTAAGCGCTCCCTTCAATCCATAAATCACTGTGAGTATACTCGATCCCTTTTTGCTTTAAGCACTTTTGGGTGTTACATACGTTACGAATATTCAAACTACAATTATCACACTACTCAAACTATTTGAACGCTAACCGTTAATGCATGTTATACGTGGCTCATGAATGCTTGTTGTTATGTTTACACATGGAATGCTGTCTACCTGCCTTAGTAACTATAGTACTATAGTTTGGACTCAGCACCCGTTCACACGGGGGTTGTTAAGGATCTTTTACTTGCATGGATTACGGTGGTAATCATGTATTGCGAACTGCCTCAGGCAGTCAACCCGCAGTCATTGGTATCAATGGATCTATGTCGATAACTAACGTGCTTCATTTCACTATGTGTACGTGCTGGTTATTCGTAAACGAATTCGAACTCTATATGCTATTATCAAACTTGTATGCTCACCTTTACATTTTATGTATTGACTTTATTTTAACGTATGTGGCAGGTGCTTAGGAAGTTTACATGCTTAGCATGCTGTGAACTTGAGGCTAAGAAAGGTCTAGGATGCTCTCTGCGCTGTGATGAAATCGAAGCTAGGAAATGGGGTCCTAGAAACCAATAAATATACTATTTTTATTTGAACCTGAGTTGTCGAAACAGGATATTTGTCTTGATGTTTTTCTATAATAATTTGCTTACTATTTGAGACGTGGTATGGGACATGTTAACTTAAATTAAATGGTAATGATAGTTGTTATGGAAATTTCTGGACAATCTGTTTCGCTCAGTGCCATGCCCCGATGATTTCCGCCATCGGTTGGGGTGTGACACATACCCTAAATATCCTTTACATAGCTTAAAAATAGGCTTTGAGGGGTTCGGCATGCTAAAATAAACTTTCTTGATCAATAGGGACTAAAAGCGTCAAAAAGTGCACAAGTTTGCATTTTCGCGCATATCTTACGTTCTGAATATATCCGGATATCCAAAAATTCATGTAAGCATTAAAATATTTTATTTTAGTGTTTGACATGATAAAATTCCATTCGTCGCTTAATTTGGATCGTTTTTGCGTTCGTTACGACTTCCGTCGTAATTAACCGAACAACGCAACCGTACGGCCAAACGAACCGACATACGAGATATTTTTGAGCATGTTTTGAGTTTCCTATACTTTAACATCATTTTAGAGCCTTGAAATGAGGTTAACGGGGCTTAAACGTGTCAAAAACACCTCAAAATGCATGTTTATGAAGTTCATGGACCATTTTGTCATATTAAACGTGTCAAAAACACCTCAAAATGCATGTCAAAAACACCTCAAAAACACGACGCGTTAAAGTAGCATAAGCTACCTAAACGGGTTGTGATGGGTCGTAAGCACTTAGGATAGGTTTCCTTTTAGGATGTAGGCTTTGTTAGACCATATTATATGAGTTCCTATACTCATTTGAAATATATTTTAATATATTACTTATTCGACTTTCTTAAAACTAAAGTATATTCTTATATAGGTAGATGATCCTGTAAAAAGTGCCCAAAGTGTGAGAAGTGTAAGAAATAATCTGGTGCTGACACGTGTCCATCAATTATATTAATGAATAAGGGTAATAATGTAATTAACTCCTAATAATAGTTAAAGTCAATTAAAGGAAATGAGATATTTTAGGAGAAATTTTAGGAAACATATTTGTTTTTACGATTTTATACATCTGATTGTTTTATCTTCTTCATCATCTTTTAATCATATATTGTTCATATCTTCTTTCATCATCTTTAAATTGCAACATTCATGATATAGTGGACAGTTCGACGCAACAGGAAGATAAAACACCATGACTTGAATCATAGTCAATGTCTCGAGATGTTTAAAACACCACGCCATGAACAATGTCTCCAGATAAAACACCATGACTTGAATCATAGTCATGGTGTTTTAAAATCTGGGAATGTTTTGTATTGATTGTCCAGATGTTAAAACACCATGGATGTAATCACAATACAATGTTTTTTGGATTCCAGATAAAACACCATGACTTGAATCATAGTCAATGTCTCCAGATGTTTTAAAACACCACGCAATGAACAATGTCTCCAGATGTTTAAAACACCACGCCATGAACAATGTCTCAAGATAAAACACCATGACTTAAATCATAGTCATGGTGTTTTAAAATCTGGGTATGTTTTGTATTGATTGTCCAGATGTTAAAACACCATGGATGTAATCACAATACAATGTTTTCTGGATTCCAGATAAAACACCATGACTTGAATCATAGTCAATTTATCCAGATGTTTAAAACACCACGCCATGAATCTGATTACAGTTCTTCTAAACGTAAAACACCACGCATTGAATTATATATAAAACAAAGAGTCTTCCGATTTAGATCTTGGTCATTAATTCTGATATTTAAGGAAAAAGCAGTGAATGTAGGTGTTTTTGGTTGTGTAGGATACGGTTACCATATTTGAAACATTTGGAAAAGACACTATTGCCCTTCAATTTTACATAAGGTCCCTCTAATTAAAACACAATTTACATTTTTATACCCTATTGATCTCAACCATTAGATCAAATATCCAATGGTTTAAAACACTTCTTACCCTTCTCACATTTTAAACACTTTTTACCATATCCCTACCCTTCTTATATATACTATAAACCTTTTTATCAAAATATTGTTTTTCAAACAATATATGTATATGTAAACTTATTTTTACCTACCTATTTATTTATTACATCTTTCTTTTATATTATCTGTTTTCTTATCGATTTTTATATAGTTTACAAAACAAAAACCATTTTACAAGGATCATGACATCTTTTGTTAAACAACTTTTTTTCTAAACTTATAAGTCATGAATCCTAAATCAATAAAACCTATGTATCTCACAGGCATTTTTATGCTGACGTACCTATTTTTACACATGTTTCAGGTGATGCTTTGTGATGATTGTTGATACATGCTACACTTAGGATGGACTCGTGCCTTAGCGACTTTAAAACTTGAAAGATAATATTTGTATTTATCTGATTTGTAATAGAACAAAGATTTCGATTATTCAATAAAACAAAATTATTTGATCCATGGTTGTGAAACAATGATTCTGTTACAACACTCCCCGACGTTTCCGCCACGTCTCGTTGTTTTACGTAGTCGGGGTGTGTGACAACCCTCACAATTACAGGTATCTGTACAATTAATTAATTTTAATTATGTGCTTAATGACTGTGCTTGATTACAACTGACAATTTAAACTGCTTTATGATTTTTGTATCATACATACATATGCATCATATCTCATACAGTCACTCCACTTATTACACACAAACTTTAGTGACATACTTGAAGCACAAAGCACAGTTAGCACACTGAACAGATAATTCTGAAACATGCGGACAATGCCAGCACATAGACAGACAATGTTTTGAGGCCCAGTATGGGCCAGGGACAAGGTACTACACTAGTATGGAGTGTAGGGAAGCGAGGACCATAAAACTGCGTCACTAGGTGATAGTTAAAATGCCGGGAAGTGCCTAAAACACACTTTAAGTGTAGAATTCTGCATTTATTAATAAAATTCAACATTGTAACATGCTAGTAGGGTGTAAAAATATGGCAGAATGGTCCTGTAAGCTTTCCTAAATGTCGGGAATTAAAAGTGTTACAAAAATATATATAAAAGACACTTTACGGACTAATTAAACACTTTAACGGAACGGTATCCAACCGAACAACCGGACATTACCCGGGACACTAATTTTTTTGTCAAATACATTGTTTAAATATTTCTTGGCTAGTCATGATCCCCGTACACCCTAACACCCCCTAAATGTTAACTAACTAATATATGAAATCATGTTACTTGAAATCTAACTTACCTTTACCATTTAGTTGCAAATTTTTACCTTTACCCCCCCCCCCCCAACCGAATTCGGTCCCAAGGGACCCACCCAAACATTCTCACCATGCTTCACATCTTGTTCCTAGATTTAATTTCAATTTTATAATAGATGGTTGCTTGTTGATTTGGCCAAAATATTAGAAGACATCCTATAAGTATGGTTCCATAGATCCACCATCATTCCATATCATATCATCACACCCCACTCCCTCACTCTCTCTCCCGCCTCTCGGCTACACCACAACCGCCACCATCACCACCATATCAACACCATCTTCATCCAATTCTAAGCTCCATGCAAGGCTAGAAGGTGACTCAAGGAAGCTTGCAACTTGTGGAACTTCAAGGAGCTTTGTTTCTTGCTTTTCACCATCATCTTCTTCATCTTTTCACTAGAGATTCTTCCCTAGCCTTGTGCTAGTTGTAAGTCTTTGATCTACCTTAGTTTACTTCCATTTTGAGTAGTTAAAAGTCATGTTATGTTGAATATTACAAGAACACTAAAGAACAAGAACTAAAAACATAATCATGAAGCTATACATAAAGTTTACATATGGATGAAACATGAAGATGAAATGTTGTAGTAGGATGTTGTAGTGAGCATGTTGTTGATTGTATGATGATTCTTGGTTTTGTAATATTAATCACCATAAGGAACTTGTTAAATGATGATTAAAGCCATGATTTAACAAGATTAGAAAGTGGTTATGTACTACATAAAATAACCACCTTCTAGTTAAACATGAACTTGAAAGAAATGATTTTTCTTAAAATATAAATGAACAAGTAGATTAATGATCATGTAGATCCGGGTTTTACAAAAAGTTGTTCTAAATAAACCAAGTTTAAAAATTGATTTTTAAAAGATTATGACTTTACATACACTTACACATTTTTGGAAATGAAATAAGTATATAAACCTTTTATTTACAAGAAGAGTTCAAAAGATTAATTTTTGTAAAAATTGTTTACAAGTTGTAAACACTAAACACTTTCAAGAAAATGATTTTTAAAGAAATAGATACGCTTTGGATGGTAACTAAACCCACTAAACACACCACTAAGTTACTACGCGTTTTTACTAAAAACCAACTTCATGATATTATGTAAAGTGCATTGTTTTTTGCACTTGGTTAGTGTAACGTTGTTTAATAAATTGTTGTCGATTGATTGATTGATTTTGAAAAGAAAATGATATGCTTAATAGCATGGACACCTCCGTTTTAGGGGAAACTCTGGCGAAATTTCCTAAAAATCCCAAGACTTGGAATTTATTTTCTAGCAAATGTTTACATATGTGTTTTGAACATTGTCTTTCAAAATAAACTTCGCCATAAGTTTTGTTACAAATTTTCAAAGTGTCGGAGGTTGGTTTTCATAAATAAAAGCGGATAAATATATATATTTGGGATATATTGTATATTAAAACGCTTGTGGAAATACATTATCTTTGGAAAATACATATTTTTGGAATATACTATTTTTGACAAATATGTTAAATATATTTTATAAGTGGGACTTAAAAATATATTAATCAAACTACCAAAATACATGTATAAAATACCCCATCCTTGGGAAGAAAATACGCACATAAAATACTTAAGAAGTATGAATACGAAATAGTTGTCTAACTATTATTTCAAGACCTACAAATATAATGTAAGTTAAAATAATTATTATTATTTTAACAATAAATTATAACTTGGAATCATATCAAAGTAACGTAACTCAAACCCGTAATACAAAAGCAAGGCACGGCCCGTTCGTCTAATAGACATTAGTGCGTTGTAGGTTGTCGTGTAGCGGACCAAGTTTGAGTTGACGATACGATTCAGGAGACGCACTACTGTGAGTTCATGTCCCCCTTTTCTCTTAACTGTTTTCGGTTTTATACTTCGGGGGTGAAATACATGTTACAATTATACAGACATTTTTATACATGGTATGGTTAGCTTAAGGAGGGACTTTTCATACATCGTTAGATCATGTGAGTGGGTAGGCGGCTATTAAAGACCATTAATCCTCGTCGTAGGACCGAGGGACATGAGTGATAGATCTATTTGGGTATAGCGAGCCCACACCCATGAAGCCGGGGCGGCCCATAGAGGTGACTGTGTCTTACAGCCAAGGCCCGGTACAAATTTGCTAGGTTTGAGTCTTCCTGCATCACTTCACACATATCAATGGCCTTGCAAACCATTGGTGATCTCTTTTTTTTTCTTTATTGCTACATACCAGGGACTTTCATTGATGCGTAGTCGAGTGTTATATATATTAGGTGTATATTTGAAGCCCTTTTAACACTTATTTTAGCCAAGTTTTAAATTTATAAAACACGATATCTACTAACACTAGACACACATATGGGCAAGTGCACCCATCGTGAGCGTAGTATAGTGTTGGTAAGATACCGAGGTCGTCCAAGGACACAAGAGCTTTTAGTACCGGTTTATCCTCAACGTCTAATCAAAATAAAAAGTTTAGAAAAATGTTTTTAAACTAAGAAAAATAAAAACTAACTAAAATGCTGAAAAATAAAATAAAAAGAAAACAGATAGACAAGATGAATCACTTGGTTCCGACTCGTATCTAGTATAACCTTTGATTATTTCCGCACTTTTGCACATAATTAAGAGATTATCTTAGTTATTGTAGTAGGCCCCTCTTTTGAAGGTGACGTTACCCTCACCCCAGTAGTTTGAGTAAGCAAGGATACAATCCTAAAAGGGTGGATTATTGGAAGATAATTAATTAAGTTATTAATGCAATATTATGGTAGGCCCCGCTTTTGGCGGTGACGTTACCCTCGGCTAAGTAGTCTGAGTCAGCAGGGATACAGTCCTAAATAGCCGGGTTATAGTATTAATAGTAGTTAACTTATGAGGGGATCAAAGAGTTTGGACCCCCGCCATCCAATACCGTGAAGCATTGAAGGAGGTCCTACTAAATTTGACCCAGGTCCATTGCAGGACCTCTAAACGCTGAACAATGGCAAGACCTTTACCAAACCGTTCCCTTAACCCCCGACCAGGTAGCCAACATACCTCCATATAGACCGTGGAGATATGAATGGTGAAGATCTTTTATTTTATATAGACAGTAAAATAATGCCAAGACACCACGGACAAACGATAAGGAAAGATCACCTTCAACATAAGTAACTAGTTATTAAAGTCATTAATACAAAACCAAATAAAAAGTGCAAAAGATTAGAAATAAAAAGTATTATACTAGACACTTTGTCTTCACCAAGTGATGTAGGAGACTTAGGCAAACATGGCCTTGATTGTCAAGAACTCTTACGATCAATCTTGGATCCCGAGACGACTCACACACTCTACGATGGACAATGGATGATGGTGGTGGATGATGGTGTTATGGTGGTGGTGGGTGGTGGGTGAAGTGTGAGAGAGGTGGTGTGCCAAGGGATGAGTTGAAATGAAACCAAGCACTCCTATTTATAGGCTGAACAGAAGGCTGGGCACGGCCCCGTGTCCGCTGGACACGCCCCCGTGCCTGTCTGACACTCTCTCTCTTCATTAATTGTAATTCGCAATTACAATTAATGCGCCTGCTGTACTTTCGCCACGCCCCCGTGTTCACTGGACACGGCCCGTGGTGGGCAATAGAAGCTTCTATAAGTTTGTCTTTTCTGCTGCTTCTTGGGCACGGCCCCGTGCTGGCTGAGCACGGGGCGTGTTCAGTCTTCTGCCTTCTCTATTTTGCTTGGGAAGATGCCGCTGAAGGGTCGGGCAGTCCACTTATGTTCCTTTTCTTGTATTTATGTTAGATTTAGCTGTCTTTTTGCTTCTTTTGTGAATTTGAGCTCATTTAATCCTGAAAATACAAAAGGAAGACAAAAACACTCTTTTTCCAACATTAGTACTTAAAAAGGGTTAGTTTTATGCCTCATTTGATGTAATTTATATGTTGCATTTTACACACATCAAATACCCCCACACTTGAACTTTTGCTTGTCCTCAAGCAAAACTCTTTAATATGTGGCTTACACTCCCAAATGGAATGGGTAGAAGAGAAGGTTTTGGGCTTGTCATAGAGTGTTGGGAATCCAAGATCTTTTTGGGTTATATTTTTATCTATTTACAATCCTATTCGTTATGATTTGTTTAGAACATTTCATAGGAGAAATTACTTATTTGGGCATAACATGCCTTTTTAAAATTCCATTTATATACAAGTTCACATACCTCACGGGAGAAATCACTCACACTCGGCCGAAGGTGTATTTTTAGTGAATCACTCGAGAGCGGCATGGAATTTACTCCTACCATAGGCTTGCCAAGCAATCAATCCTCCTCCTTTTTAACTTTTATACCTTTGTAAATATCAAGAGGACTTTGCGGGTGAAGGGTTAGGCTTGGGTTAAAGGTAGGTGGTTGGGTTAGTGGTTAGTCGTAAAAGGGTGAAAAAGCGTAACAAGTGTCGGTTTTCGTAGGACTTTCTATTTTTGTAACTTTTTATTTTGATGAAGCTATTATTCAAACAAAGTTATTTTTGATGAACTTGTTTGTTTATTTTCTTTTGCTTCATCATCAACACATTTTTTTTTCAGCCGATCATACGAAAAACCGAACTTGTTACTAAAACAAAGGGTTAAAAATGAAAAAAGGGTTTTGGTGGGTAAAAGGGTGTTTGGTTTGGGTTATGAAATGAAAAGGTTTAGGCTCAAAGGGGCTAACTAGGGGGATTTTGGGTAGGTGGTAAAAAAAATAATGGTGTAGAAGAAAAAAAAAAGTTAGTCCTAATGCCTCTATCATTTACTTACTCAGGTTTAAGTTGATAAGGACCGGGAATGTATCGTCATGGCAAGTTCTAGAGTCGTAAGAACCAAGCGGCTATTCACACAAGAAACGAAAAATGAGCATTTAGTCTAAAGATGTAAATTTGTATGCTCAATAAAGGCTCAAAACTCACTTTTGTGGGAATGGGTTTTTATGTGATCAAGTATATATAATCAAATTTTAACTAAGCTTGTCATGCCGTTTCATAATTTTCTTATGTTGGTTCTTGTTATCACGACGCTCTCGGTTGTAAATTTGTAAAAATATAACCTTATTAATCTTATGATTCCAAACTTAAACTTTAGACAAGTAAAAAAAATGAAAATTTTTGAAAAAATTTGGGGTGTTTAGCGGTTCCAATAGAGTTTTGTGTAAGGCTTGTTATTAGGACTTGCAAAATTTCAAGGTTTTAGCATCCCCCCACACTTAAATTACACATTGTCCTCAATGTGTCCCAAAAATAAATTTTTAGGTTGATTAGATGTGTAAAATGGTGTTAAAAGCAAAGATTTATGTTACTGGCAGTCTGGACACGGCCCCGTGTTCAGGTGCCAGTAACAAAAATTAAAGAAAAGAAACAGAAGTCTGGACACGGGGGAGTGTCTGGTGAACACGGCCCGTGTCCAGTTACCTGAACTGGGCATTTTTCTGCAGGGGGTTCAGCACGGGGCCGTGTTGGGTGGACACGGCCTGTGTTGAACCTTCTGTAATGGAGAAAATTGTCGGACGGTTCTGTTTTCCTGCATGGGGTGCTGGTTCAAGTTTCCCTTGTATCCTTTGCCATCTCAAGTGTGTTTTATTCCTGAAAATTAAAACTAACTAGAAAACAAGAAAATTAATCTAAACTAAACTAAGGATAGTTCCGTGGAATGCCTCCATGGTGCGCCACGTTTATAAGGGTCCTTGGCTAGACCCAAAGCCTGGTCATATGTTACCCAAGTGGGATGTATTGCATCCCATGTTACACCGTCGGAGAGCGTCATCCAAGCTTGAGTCTATGACCTTCATGTAGTTGACCGGATCTTCTTCCTCTACTTTCTTTCCACATTCAAATTTTACTTCCTCATCCCCAAACTTCAATGTTAGAGTTCCGTCATTCATATCCACCACTGCTTGGGCGGTGGCTAGAAATGGCCTCTCGAGGATGAGAGGGACATCAGTGTCTTCTTCCATGTCTAGGATGACAAAGTCGGTTGGAAAGACGAAATTGTCAACCTTGACTAGTAGATTTTCAGCGACACCTTGTGGAAATTTGACGGACCTGTCGGCGAGTTGTATGCTCATCTTTGTAGGGCTTGTCGTTCCTAGGCCGAGTCGCTTGAACATTGACGTGGGCATGAGGTTGATGCTAGCCCCAAGATCGGCTAAAGCATTACGGACGGGGGACTTCCCAATCGAGCAAGGGATTGTGAAGCTCCCGGGGTCGATTTTCTTTTGTGGAAGTTTGTTGAGTACTAAAGTTGAGCATTCTTCGCCTAAGTTAACTAATTGCAATGATTCAATTTTCCTTTTGTGAGTGAGGAAATCCCTCATGAATTTTGCATATTTAGGCATTTGGGTTAGGACCTCAATAAAAGGAATATTAACATGCAATTGTTTTAGTAAACTTTTGAACTTTGCGAATTGCTCATCGGTCTTTTGACGATTTAACCTACCGGGGTACGCAATCGGATGAGTCTTGGTGGGCTCTTGATTTGTTGAAGGAGCATTTTCTGGTTGAGGTATGGGTGAAGTAGTGTTTTGGCGTTGACTACCTTCAATTGGTGGTAAGGGCTCATCCTCGGGACCCACGGTTCGGTTTCTCAATGTGATGAGGTGTACTTGCGCCTTTGGGTTGGTTTCGGTATTACTTGGTAACGCGCCTTGTGGTCTCTCGGAGAAATTTTGAGCTAGTTGATTTAATTGTTTTTCAACGTTTTGAATGCTAGCTTGTTGATTTCTAAAATTCGATTCTAATTGTTGAAATCGATCCGAGTTTTTCTTTTCGGTGTCGGAGATGAGGCGAGATAGGGTATCTTCAAGCCTTTCTCTTCCACCTTGTTGTTGAGAGAAATTTTGTGGTTGTTGAAAATTAGTTCGTTGGTTTTGTTGGTTACTACTATTGTCGGGATCTCTCCAACCAAGATTTGGGTGGTTACGCCATCCTTGGTTGTAGGTACCCGTTGGAGGACCCGACGGCCTAGGTCTATTATCAATGTAGTTTACCGTTTCCGCTTGTTCATCTAATTCTTTCATACAACTCCAATTTTCATGTGACCCACCACACCCTTCACAAGCCATAACCGAGGCTGTTTTTGTCATTTCTAGCCTTTTGATTTTCGAAGAGAGGGCCTCGATTTGGGCTTGTATAGAGGTGCTTTCATCAACCTTATGGGCGCCCGGGGCAATAGATTTATTACCTCGGGGAGTGTGCCATTGAAAATTGGTTTGAGCAATTTCCTCAATTTGATTATATATTTCATTTGGGCGACGATTACCTAAAAGTCCCCCGGAGCTTGAATCAAGTGTTTGTCTTGTGTGTGGCAACAACCCATTGTAGAAAGTGGATACTTGTTGCCATACCTCTAGACCGTGATGAGGACACTTTCTTAGAAGCTCCTTGAACCTTTCCCAAGTTTCATATAAGGATTCCCCATCCTCTTGTGAATATGTATTAATTTCAGTCATTAATTTAGCCGTTTTAGCAGGAGGGAAATACTTATATAGAAACTTTTGGGCTAGTTCATCCCAGGTGTTTACCGAGCCAACTGGGAGGGTGTTAAGCCAAGCCTTAGCTCGGTCTTTTAGTGAAAATGGAAACATCCTAAGGCGAATGGCGTCGTTTGATGCTCCATTGATCCGAAAAGTGTCACATATTTCCAAGAAATTAGTAATATGTAGATGGGGATCCTCGTCCGCAAGCCCATGAAAGGTTGCGGAGTTTTGGAGCATTTGTATCAAATGCGGCCGAAGTTAGAAGTTGTTGGCTTCGACATTCGGTGCATTGATAGCGGCGCCGAGATTGCCTACGGTGGGTCGTAGGTAATCCATGAGGGTACGTTGGTCCGCCATTGGAAGTGGGTCCCCCGAAACTTTCTCTTGATTTTTAGCCTTAAGTCTTTTTCTGAGAAAGCGTTCGGGTTCTTCTAAAGGTTCTTTTATGTCTCTACTAGAACTGGAGCTCATGCACTACGTAGGAGTTTCAAATGTGGCGCCTGGGTTCCAAGTCCTGCAATAAAAACAGAAAAGAACGTTGGTCAGAATGTTCACCACGGCCCCGTGCTCAGTGAACACGGCCCGTGGTCAGAGGTACAGTAATTGTTTTCTGTATCCCAGTTACTGGGAGTTGGACACGACCCCGTGTTGCACCGACACGGCCCCGTGCTCAGCTCTCTGTAACTCAGAAAATAAAAACTGCCAGTGATGATGCTGGGCACGGCCCGTGTCTGACCCGGCACGGCCCGTGCTGAGCTCTGCAGAAGCTGAAAAACTAAGAAAATCCTAAAAAAATAAAAAGAAAAATAAAAAAATGATTAGACCGTTGATTCCTAACTTTCTTAAAATCCTTGTGTCCCCGGCAACGGCGCCAAAAACTTGATGCGTAGTCGAGTGTTATATATATTAGGTGTATATTTGAAGCCCTTTTAACACTTATTTTAGCCAAGTTTTAAATTTATAAAACACGATATTTACTAACACTAGACACACATATGGGCAAGTGCACCCATCGTGAGCGTAGTATAGTATTGGTAAGATACCGAGGTCGTCCAAGGACACAAGAGCTTTTAGTACCGGTTTATCCTCAACGTCTAATCAAAATAAAAAGTTTAGAAAAATGTTTTTAAACTAAGAAAAATAAAAACTAACTAAAATGCTAAAAAATAAAATAAAAAGAAAACAGATAGATAAGATGAATCACTTGGTTCCGACTCGTATCTAGTATAACCTTTGATTATTTCCGCACTTTTGCACATAATTAAGAGATTATCTTAGTTATTGTAGTAGGCCCCTCTTTTGAAGGTGACGTTACCCTCACCCAGTAGTTTGAGTCAGCAAAGATACAATCCTAAAATGGTGGATTATTGGAAGATAATTAATTAAGTTATTAATGCAATATTATGGTAGGCCCCGCTTTTGGCGGTGACGTTACCCTCGGCTAAGTAGTCTGAGTCAACAGGGATACAGTCCTAAATAGCCGGGTTATAGTATTAATAGTAGTTAACTTATGAGGGGATCAAAGAGTTTGGACCCCCGCCATCCAATACCGTGAAGCATTGAAGGAGGTCCTACTAAATTTGACCCAGGTCCATTGCAGGACCTCTAAACGCTGAACAATGGCAAGACCTTTACCAAACCGTTCCCTTAACCCCCGACCAGGTAGCCAACATACCTCCATATAGACCGTGGAGATATGAATGGTGAAGATCTTTTATTTTATATAGACAGTAAAATAATGCCAAGACACCACGGACAAACGATAAGGAAAGATCACCTTCAACATAAGTAACTAGTTATTAAAGTCATTAATACAAAACCAAATAAAAAGTGCAAAAGATTAGAAATAAAAAGTATTATACTAGACACTTTGTCTTCACCAAGTGATGTAAGAGACTTAGGCAAACATGGCCTTGATTGTCAAGAACTCTTATGATCAATCTTGGATCCCGAGACGACTCACACACTCTACGATGGACAATAGATGATGGTGGTGGATGATGGTGTTATGGTGGTGGTGGGTGGTGGGTGAAGTGTGAGAGAGGTGGTGTGCCAAGGGATGAGTTGAAATGAAACCAAGCCTCCTATTTATAGGCTGAACAGAAGGCTGGGCACGGCCCCGTGTCCGCTGGACACGCCCCCGTGCCTGTCTGACACTCTCTCTCTTCATTAATTGTAATTCGCAATTACAATTAATGCGCCTGCTGTACTTTCGCCACGCCCCCGTGTTCACTGGACACGGCCCATGGTGGGCAATAGAAGCTTCTATAGGTTTGTCTTTTCTGCTGCTTCTTGGGCACGGCCCCGTGCTGGCTGAGCACGGGGCGTGTTCATTCTTCTGCCTTCTCTATTTTGCTTGGGAAGATGCCGCTGAAGGGTCGGGCAGTCCACTTATGTTCCTTTTCTTGTATTTATGTTAGATTTAGCTGTCTTTTTGCTTCTTTTGTGAATTTGAGCTCATTTAATCCTGAAAATACAAAAGGAAGACAAAAACACTCTTTTTCCAACATTAGTACTTAAAAAGGGTTAGTTTTATGCCTCATTTGATGTAATTTATATGTTGCATTTTACACACATCATTCATACACCGTTTACAAAGGATTATACATACATCGTTTACAAGGGTTTATACATACTCACATACACATGAACTCGCTCAACTTTTGTTGATTTTTCAAACTACATGTATTTCAGGGAATTGATCGGATCTGGCGAGTGATGCACATTAAGCTGCGTATTAAATAAAAGATGTCATCCATGGGTGTAGGGTTTGGGAGGTGTAACCCTTGCCTGGATGGGTCACACGTCTCCAAGCCTCGTTTTATTTAAGGTCTTTTGTTGAGTCCATTGGGAACTCATTTCTAAACAAGTCATGGTTGTAACTCATTTTGGGTTAATAATTCAAGACAATTATGTTATGGTATTTTCTAACTATATTAATGGATGAGCATCTTGTGTTTTTATCATATAGCATTGTTATGATTGTTGCTATGGTATTAAGAAGTCACACCAAATAAACCCACGCTTCCGCAAAAGCCAGGGTGTGACAGCTTGGTATCAGAGCCAGGTTCCTAGCGAACTAGGATTCATTCTCGAGTCTAGACTATGATCACTAGGGCTCTCACGAAAATGTTTCCAAACATTTTTACATTGCATACACTAAAAATCCAGATCCGGGGTACAAACATTTTACAAAAAAAGGCACAAATACATCGTTCAAAATTCATATTTCAGCCTTAAAGGATGGGGAGGTTTAGTCTTAGAGACTGGGGGAAATTTAGTCTTAGAGTCTGGGAGGTTGGTCTTAGAGACCAGGGAATTGGTCTTAGAGACCAGGGAGTATAGTCGGGGAAGACTAGGATGATTACTTGCTTACATTGTTGTGACTTACATGCTTATTTGATTATATGTTGATATATGTGCAATTGTCGTGATTGTTTTATTGCAGACGTCATGTCTTCTTCGAGTGGAGTTTCTGACCCCGTGGCAGTAGATTCAGATGACCCGATGCACACAGATTCGGAGGTCTTTACATCTGATACGGACAGTAGTGACGACGACGATTTCCAGCCTTTCGCGTTGCCGGATTTCGGTGACGACGTTCAGCTCGCTGATGGTATTCCTGATGGGGATCTACCCCTTTTTCCGATTCCTGCTCCTGTCCCACTTGCCGCATTTCCCGTAGAGGATTTGCCACTCGATGTTGTGTCTGATGACGACATCGACCTTTTCGTCGAGGGTCCCCCTGAGGACGACCATGAGGGTGGGACCCCGATTGCTGATGATGTCGCCATTCCTTTGGTTGAGGTTCCGGTTGCGGATGTTGTTGTGTTACCACCTGTTGAGGCTCCCGCTGAGGAGATTTTATCTGATCAGTCTGGTACTGATTCTTTTGAGTCAGTGTCATCTTCCACTTTGCACGTCGTCAGGTTGCGTCGATATCCTACTGACTCCGACTCCGATACAGCCATGTCAGCTGTACCTGGTTCACCCCACGAGTTTGAGTTTGATCCTGAGTTCTAGGACGAGTTTGATCCAGTTTTTCTTCCTGATTTTGATCCCGATCACGAGATCGAGTTTATTCCTGATGACCAGCCCTTGGACGCACCAGTAGTTCCTATTGATCAGCTTTTTGATGTACCTGCCGACTTTGATATGGCCTTTGCTGACCCTGAGCCTGTCATGGCACCAGAGCCTGTTGTTGCTCATGACCCTGTACCTGTGCACGACCATGTTCTTGATGATGCTCCAGTAGTTGCACCGCCTGTTGTGGATGCACCAGCCATTGCACCACCCATTGTTGATATTCCCGTTATTGCACCGATATTACCTGATTCGGCCCCTGTGTATGCTGACCATGCACCTTTTGCCACTCACATCGATCCTCGTTATGCTGACACCCGTAATGGGTGGATCGAGGATGATGATGACTACCCTCCGTTTGTGCTACCAGTCACTCCTCCTGTGGCACCTGTTTCCACACCTGTTGATGTTCCATTGTTCCACCCACACATCTCTGATGTCCATCGCACCGACCTTCCTATCACGTTTCTCAAGGACATTCCTCCACCTCGTCCTGGGGAGGGTTCGTCGAGACAGCAGCCTGCTTTTGTACCACCTGTATCGTCAGCTGTTCCATTCGTGTCTCAGTTTCCTCACACTACACCATCTTTTGTACCTTCAGGCGAGCCGTTTCTGTGGTCTTCGCCCAGTTTTATGCCGTTATCAGACCCGTATCACCCTTTTCATATGGGGTACACGACAGACGATATACTTATCTCTCTACAGATACAGCAAGAGGCACTGAGCCAGAGAGTTCATGAGTTGGAGAGGATTCCACGCCCTCCCCCGTGCCATTGTCAGTCACCTTTTGCTACACCACCGGCTCATCTTCCACTACCCCCGGACTCTGACGTCCGCTTCCTTACTCCAGAGCAGCAGATTGCTTATCTGTTGCGCGTCATCCACGCACTCAAGGAGGATTGGGTGCACATGCGTCGTTTGCTTTTCTCTTTTCCTCCTCTTCCTCCGCCATCAGCGTAGCTATATTTTGGTTTGGTGTAGGTAGATCGTTTTGGTGAGAGAGTCGCAATTGGGCCAGCATATGAAGACTTTTGGAAGACCACATTTTTGTATATGTTTTGTGTAGACTGACTTGTATTTTGGGGTGATGTAACTCAATGATCTTTGATGTATGATGTACTGTGAAACATGTAAAACTATATTGTGGTCATGATTAATGAAAGCTCAATGGCAACATTCTCACTACATGCATTGTTGAATTATTTGTTTTATATTATAACATGGGATGTTATGTATTATGAGGTTGATGAATGTTATTACATACGCACATTACTTACTTACTACAATTACTATGACCTGACCGATATGATCTTCTTTTAGAAGATACCTCCGCGACGAGAACCGCGTTTGCCTACTACTGAGGCAGAATTACAGGAACGTATTTCAAAAGCAATAGCTGATTATGAGGCCTCGCGTGCCGAAACAAGCAGGAATAACTGAAACAACAACAACAACAATCCACCCAATGGTAATATTCGAGTCGATTGAGACACACTACATTACATTCGGATATTCCTTGCATATCCGCTAACACTTCCTGTAAATGTTATTGCCTGTACAGGCTGTACTTACAAACAATTCCTGGATTGTAAGCCCCTGAACTACGATGGCACTGGAGGTGCTGTTGTCTTTGTCAGATGGACCGAAAAGACGGATTCTGTAATAAGGATGAGCTAGTGTGCTCCTGAAAACCAAGTTACTTACGTCTCGGGACTCTTTCTTGATGGTGCTTTATCCTGGTGGAACCTGCAAGTTCAAACCTTAGGAGAGGCGGCGGCATATGCACTGACATCGGCTGAGCTGAAAGAACTCATGAGGAAGAAGTATTGTTCACGGGCAGAAATACAGAAGCTAGAGACGGAATTTTGGAACCTAAAAATGGATGGACCAAAAATTGCTGAATATGTCCAAAGGTTCCACGACTTGTCACGCGTTGTGCCATATATGGTTGATCCTGAATTTAAACGCATTGAGCGTTTCATCTGGGGATTGGCACCCCAGATCATGAGCATGGTGACAACTTCGAAGCCCCCAACAATTACTGAAGCCATCGATCTCAGCGTGGCACTTACGGAAGAAGCCATTAGATTGGACAAGTTTTCCATTTCTGAGCCGAAAAAGAAAGAAACTCATGTTGAACCTTCAGGGGAGAACAAGAGGAAATTCTCCAATTTTAAAACAAGTACCGGCAGTGCCAGCAAGAGGAAGGATGCGAACCGACCAGCTGAAAGTAAGCGTGGTGCTGAAGCCAAAGGGAGAGGATACATGGGCACTTTGCCCAAATGCGAATTGCGCCAACATCATCATGCTGGCCGGTGCAGACTTAGCAAATGTGAATCCTATGGAAGGATGGGTCACTTAAAAGACACTTGTTGGGCTGGTACTGGCCATGGAGGCCAAAGGGGATTTGGTAACAACAACCGTGGAGGTAACGGGAATGGGAACCGCAACGGCGGAAATGGTAATCGCGGTAACTTCCGGGAATCAAGCAGGAAACGGTAACCGCAATCAAAACAACAATCAAGGCGGTAATGAAGATGGTAACGGTTGAGGACCGGTATGTTTTAACTGCGGAGACGTCGGGCACTTCAAGCGTGAATGCCCAAAACTCAATCAAGCTCGTGGAAGGGTATTCAACATTGGAGCAAGGGAAGCACGCCAGGACCCGAATGTTGTCACTGGTACGTTCCCTATAAATCAACGCTTTGCATCTGTTCTATTTGACACTGGAGCCGACTATAGTTTTGTATCGCTAGAATTTAAGAATATGCTTGGGTTAACTGCTAGTAAGTTAGATATTCCTTACTCAATCGAACTGGCTAACGGAAAGCTAGTAGAAACAAATGAAGTCATCAGAGGATGCGTGATCGAATTAGGAGAGCACGAATTTACACTGGATTTACTGCCAGTCGAGTTGGGAAGTTTCGACGTGGTAGTAGGGATGGATTGGTTGTCAAGCAACAAAACCGAAATTTAATGTCATGAGAAAACCATTCGCATTCCAATGGTGAATGGAGAAACGATTGTGGTACACGGAGAAAAGCGTGATACGCCCCTGCGGATCATTAGTTGCTTGAAGGCTAGAAAATGTTTGAAGAAATGATGTGTTGCCTTCTTGGCACACATCGTGGATAAGGAAGTCGCTGAGCCGAAACTAGAAGATATTCCAGTCGTTAAAGAGTATCCTGAAGTCTTTCCAGAAGACTTGCCAGGATTGCCGCCACAAAGACAAGTCGAGTTCCATATTGACTTAGTTCCAGGCGTCGCGCCTGTGGCGAAGGGACCTTATAGACTCGCACCTTCAGAAATGCAAGAGCTGTCAACGCAACTCCAGGAGCTGTTAGACAAAGGATTTATCAGGCCAAGCTTCTCGCCTTGGGGAGCTCCAGTCCTGTTCGTTAAAAAGAAAGATGGTAGTTTCTGCATGTGTATCGACTACCGGGAGCTAAATAAGTTGACAATTAAGAACATGTATCCTTTGCCAAGGATTGACGACCTATTCGATTAGTTACAAGGTTCAAGTTTTTACTCAAAGATCGATCTACGATCAGGTTATCACCAGTTGAGGATTCAAGAAGAAAGTATCCCAAAAACGGCCTTTAGGACTCGTTATGGGCATTACGAGTTCCTGGTTATGCCGTTCGGGTTGACAAACGCACCAGCGGTATTCATGGATTTAATGAACAGAGTCTGCAAGCCCTACCTTGATAAGTTTGTGATCGTGTTCATTGACGACATCCTGATTTACTCAAAAACAAAAGAAGAACATGAGCATCATCTAAGAGCCATCTTAGAGCTGCTTAAGAAGGAGAATTTATACGCAAAATTCTCGAAGTGCGAGTTCTGGTTACGCGAAGTTCAGTTTCTTGGTCATGTGGTTAATGGGAATGGAATTCATGTGGATCCCACAAAGATCGCGGCGATCAAGAATAGGGAGACTCCGAAAACGCCAACTGAGATTCGAAAATTCTTGGGTTTGGCCGGGTATTATCGCAGATTCATTGAAGATTTCTCAAAAATCGCTCAACCTTTAACCTTCCTCACCCAAAAAGACAAAAAGTTTGATTGGGGAGACAAACAAGAAGAAGCATTCCAGTTGTTGAAGAACAAACTTTGTGACGCACTGATCTTATCTCTACCTGAAGGCACGGACGACTTCGTGGTATATTGCGACGCTTCGCGTCAAGGTTTAGGTTGCGTGCTAATGCAGCGACAAAAAGTTATAGCATATGCCTCACGCCAGTTAAAGGTCCACGAGAAGAATTATACCACGCATGACTTAGAGTTAGGCGCAGTGGTATTTGCTTTGAAAATCTGGCGACATTACTTGTATGGCACACTATGCACGATCTTCACTGATCACAAGAGCCTGCAGCATATATTCGACCAAAAAGAGCTTAACATGAGGCAAAGACGCTGGGTTGAACTATTGAACGACTACGATTGTGAAATCAAGTATCATCCAGGGAAGGCGAATGTGGTCGCCGATGCCCTGAGTCGGAAGGAAAGGATTAAGCCCATAAGGGTTAGGGCTTTGGAAATGATCGTTCAAACAGACCTCACATTGCGCATTCGTGCTGCACAAAGGAAAGCTCTTAAAAGGGAAAATCTTGATAACGAGTATCTCCGGGGAATGGAGAAGCAGTTGGTACCAAAGGAGGATGGAACATTGTGTTTCTTGGGAAGAATTTGGGTTCCTTTCTTTGGTGGTCTGAGAGACGTTATTTTTGACGAGGCTCACAAGTCACGGTACTCGATCCACCCAGGATCGGATAAAATGTACAAAGATCTAAAGGATTTTTATTGGTGGCCGAGGATGAAAGGCGACATTGCAATATATGTTGGCAGATGTTTGACTTGCGCCAAGGTTAAGGCCGAATACCAGAAGCCTTCAGGTCTCTTGCAACAACCCGAAATACCTCAGTGGAAGTGGGAACAGATTTCCATGGATTTTATAACAAAATTGCCAAGAACGCCCAGAGGTCATGATACGATCTGGATAATTGTAGACCGCTTAACGAAATCAGCACACTTTTTGCCAATCAAGGAAAAAGACAACACGAGCAAACTTGCTGAGATATATCTGAGAGAGATTGTTACACGACATGGAGTGCCTCTCTCAATTATCTCTGATAGAGATGGAAGATTCATGTCAAGGATTTGGTAGTCCTTTCAAGAAGCTTTTGGTTCTCAGTTGAATCTGAGTACTGCTTTTCATCCGCAAACAGACGGACAGAGCGAACGGACGATTCAAACGTTAGAAGACATGTTACGAGCTTGCGTTATGGATTTAGGTGGAAGTTGGGACACTCACCTACCATTGGTCGAATTTTCATACAATAACAGTTATCATGCAAGCATTCAAGCCGCACCGTTCGAAGCTCTCTATGGGCGTAAGTGTCGATCACCCCAATGCTGGGCAGACGCGGGTGATAGACAGCTTGTTGGCCCAGAATTGGTCCAGGAAACGACAGACAAGATTTTGCAGATCCGAGAACACATCAAAGCGGCTCGTGATCAACAAAAGTGTTATGCGGACCACAGAAGAAAACCTCTGAAATTTGAGGTGGGAGATATGGTATTGTTGAAGGTTTCACCCTGGAAGGGTGTGGCACGCTTTGGGAAGCGTGGGAAGTTGAACCCCAGATATATTGGTCCATTTAGAATCCTGGAAAGGATTGGGCTCGTAGCCTACAAGTTGGATTTACCTGCAGAGCTGAATGGCGTTCATGATACATTTCATGTATCAAACCTGAAAAAGAGTCCAACTCAGGAAACCGTGGTCATTCCTACCGACGAAATTCATGTTGACGACACACTCCACTTTATTGAAGAACCGGTTGAGGTTACGGATTGGAAGGTTAACAAAACACGCAGGAGTAGTGTCAAGCTCGTCAAGGTTCGTTGGAATGCACGGCATGGCCCAGAATTCACATGGGAACGTGAGGATCGTATGAAGGCCAAGTACCCACATTTATTCCCCAAGACCCCTGCAACTAGAAGCAGAACCTAAAATTTCGGGATGAAATTTTCTTAACGGGGGGAGAATGTGACAACCCTCACAATTACAGGTATCTGTACAATTAATTAATTTTAATTATGTGCTTAATGACTGTGCTTGATTACAACTGACAATTTAAACTGCTTTATGATTTTTGTATCATACATACATATGCATCATATCTTATACAGTCACTCCACTTATTACACACAAACTTTAGTGACATACTTGATGCACAAAGCACAGTTAGCACACTGAACGGATAATTTAGAAACATGCTGACAATGCCAGCACATAGACAGACAATGTTTTGAGGCCCAGTATGGGCCAGGGACAAGGTACTACACTAGTATGGAGTGTAGGGAAGCGAGGACCATAAAACTGCATCACTAGGTGATAGTTAAAATGCCGGGAAGTGCCTAAAACACACTTTAAGTGCAGAATTCTGCATTTATTAATAAAATTCAGCATTGTAACATGCTAGTAGGGTGTAAAAATATGGCAGAATGGTCCTGTAAGCTTTCCTAAGTGTCTGGAATTAAAAGTGTTACAAAAATATATATAAAAGACACTTTACGGACTAATTAAACACTTTAACGGAACGGTATCCAACCGAACAACCGGACATTACCCGGGACACTAAATTTTTGTCAAATACATTGTTTAAATATTTCTTGGCTAGTCATGATCCCCGTACACCCTAACACCCCCTAAATGTTAACTAACTAATATATGAAATCATGTTACTTGAAATCTAACTTACCTTTACCATTTAGTTGCAAATTTTTACCTTTAACCCCCCCCCCCCCCCAACCGAATTCGGTCCCAAGGGACCCACCCAAACATTCTCACCATGCTTCACATCTTGTTCCTAGATTTAATTTCAATTTTATAATAGATGGTTGCTTGTTGATTTGGCCAAAATATTAGAAGACATCCTATAAGTATGGTTCCATAGATCCACCATCATTCCATATCATCACACGCCACTCCCTCACTCTCTCTCCCTCCTCTCGGCTACACCACAACCGCCACCATCACCACCATATCAACACCATCTTCATCCAATTCTAAGCTCCATGCAAGACTAGAAGGTGACTCAAGGAAGCTTGCAACTTGTGGAACTTCAAGGAGCTTTGTTTCTTGCTTTTCACCATCATCTTCTTCATCTTTTCACTAGAGATTCTTCCCTAGCCTTGTGCTAGTTGTAAGTCTTTGATCTACCTTAGTTTACTTCCATTTTGAGTAGTTAAAAGTCATGTTATGTTGAATATTACAAGAACACTAAAGAACAAGAACTAAAAACATAATCATGAAGCTATACATAAAGTTTACATATGGATGAAACATGAAGATAAAATGTTGTAGTAGGATGTTGTAGTGAGCATGTTGTTGATTGTATGATGATTCTTGGTTTTGTAATATTAATCACCATAAGGAACTTGTTAAATGATGATTAAAACCAAGATTTAACAAGATTAGAAAGTGGTTATGTACTACATAAAATAACCACCTTCTAGTTAAACATGAACTTGAAAGAAATGATTTTTCTTAAAATATAAATGAACAGGTAGATTAATGATCATGTAGATCTGGGTTTTACAAAAGGTTGTTCTAAATAAACCAAGTTTAAAAATTGATTTTTAAAAGATTATGACTTTACATACACTTACACATTTTTTGAAATGAAATAAGCGTAGAAACCTTTTATTTACAAGAAGAGTTCAAAAGATTATTTTTTGTAAAAATTGTTTACAAGTTGTAAACACTAAACACTTTCAAGAAAATGATTTTTAAAGAAATAGATACGCTTCGGAAGGTAACTAAACCCACTAAACACACCACCAAGTTACTACGCGTTTATACTAAAAGCCAAGTTCATGATATTATGTAAAGTGCATTGTTTTTTGCACTTGGTTAGCGTAACGTTGTTTAATAAATTGTTGTCGATTGATTGATTGATTTTGAAAAGAAAATAATATGCTTAATAGCATGGACACCTCCGTTTTAGGGGAAACTATGGCGAAATTTCCTAAAAATCCCAAGTTTTAGAATTTATTTTCTAGCAAATGTTTACATATGTGTTTTGAACATTGTCTTTCAAAATAAACTTCGCCATAAGTTTTGTTACAAATTTTCAAAGTGTCGGAGGTGGGTTTTCATAAATAAAAGCGGATAAATATATATATATTTGGGATATATCGTATATTAAAACGCTTGTGGAAATACATATTTTTGGAATATACTATTTTTGACAAATATGTTAAATATATTTTATAAGTGGGACTTAAAAATATATTAATCAAACTACCAAAATACATGTATAAAATACCCCATCCTTGGGAAGGAAATACGCACATAAAATACTTGAGAAGTATGAATACGAAATAGTTGTCTAACTATTATTTCAAGACCTACAAATATAATGTAAGTTAAAATAATAATTATTATTTTAACAATAAGTTATAACTTGGAATCATATCAAAGTAACGTAACTCAAACCCGTAATACAAAAGCAAGGCACGGCCCGTTCGTCTAATAGACATTAGTGCGTTGTAGGTTGTCGTGTAGCGGACCAAGTTTGAGTTGACGATACGATTCAGGAGACGCATTACTGTGAGTTCATGTCCCCCTTTTCTCTTAACTGTTTTCGGTTTTATACTTCGGGGGTGAAATACATGTTACAATTATACAGACATTTTTATACATGGTATGGTTAGCTTAAGGAGGGACTTTTCATACATCGTTAGATCATGTGAGTGGGTAGGCGGCTACTAAAGGCCATTAATCCTCGTCGTAGGACCGAGGGACATGAGTGATAGATCTATTTGGGTGTAGCGAGCCCACACCCATGAGGCCGGGGCGGCCCATAGAGGTGACTGTGTCTTACAGTCGAGGCCCGGTACAAATTTGCTAGGTTTGAGTCTTCCTGCATCACTTCACACTGATCAATGGCCTTGCAAACCATTGGTGATCTCTTTTTTTTTTCCTTATTGCTACATACCAGGGACTTTCATACACCGTTTACAAAGGATTATACATACATCGTTTACAAGGGTTTATACATACTCACATACGCATGAACTCGCTCAACTTTTGTTGATTTTTCAAACTACATGTATTTCAGGGAATTGATCGGATCTGGCGAGTGATGCACATTAAGCTGCGTATTAAATAAAAGATGTCATCCAGGGGTGTAGGGTTTGGGAGGTGTAACCCTTGCCTGGACGGGTCACACGTCTCCAAGCCTCATTTTATTTAAGGTCTTTTGTTGAGTCCATTGGGAACTCATTTCTAAACAAGTCATGGTTGTAACTCATTTTGGGTTGATAATTCAAGACAATTATGTTATGGTATTTTCTAACTATATTAATGGATGAGCATCTTGTGTTTTTATCATGTAGCATTGTTATGATTGTTGCTATGGTATTAAGAAGTCACACCAAATAAACCCACGCTTCCGCAAAAGCCAGGGTGTGACAGGGTGTGACATAACCCGTGTTATAAATGAGGTTTTTTAAAGATGTATTATTTTATTATTTGGTAAACAATATTACATTTATTAAACCCATGTAATACACATGGTTTTAAAGATATAACTTTTTTTTTTTTGTATATAAAATTACATTTATTTAACCCGTATAATATGGTTCTTATAGATATTACTTTTTATTATTTAATATATAAAATTATATTTATTCAACCCATACAATAAATGAGGTTTTTAAAGATATATTGTTTTATTATTAGTATATAAAATTTATTTATTCAACCCCGTGTAATACACGGGGTTATAATCTAGTTTGAAGTAGAAAGTAAACAAAGGAGAGAAACGTGATACTACAAGATTATAAAGTGTTTTATTTTATTTTTGTTTACTACAAAATAACTGATCTTACTATAAAAGTAGTTCTTTTACCATCAATATCATTCAACACGAAAAAGGGTAATTACAAAGCAATGACAGGTAGTCGGGCAACAAGTTGCGCCGCCACCCCTTTTGAATAGAAAAACCAATTCTACTAAATACAAAGTTTGAAACCTTTAGCGACGAAGAATTACTATTAACGACTTTTTGTTTTCACATTTCTATGAGGCTGAAAATTGAGTTTGTCTAAAAGGGTCAAATTGAAGAACTTACCCAAAAAGTAAAACATGTCAACTTGATCCAATGAACTGAAAGTGACCTTTTTATAAAAATTATGTGAATGAAATGGGTCAAGCATATTGAATGAGTTGAAAGTTACCCGAAGTTAAAAAAATAAATAATCAAATATACAGAGAAAATAAACAAATATATCCATGTGTTAGAATAATATGATTTAGGAGGCCGTAGTCATAGCCTCATGAATAAACACCTCAGGTTTAGCTTTAGCCGAATGGCTTAAACCCAGAAAGATACTTAAAATAGAGATGCTAGATATAGAATATTTGAATAAAAAAGTTTATGGATCCAGCTGTTTTTGAAATGTAAATCTTACATGAGTTTGAATGTTGTTTAAAAAAAGAATACCATTGATCATCTTCAGTGTCCAGCTTTACTTTTTCTCCACTTTAATTCTCCAACTTAAAATTGAATTCTTCAGCTCTCTTTTGGCCAGTGAAATTGCAGCAGCCCTGTAATTTATAAAAATATGTCATTGTCATTATCAAAAGCACTTTTTATTATACAATTCCTTTTTTTTAACAACAAAGCATCTATATATTGATATAGAGCCCAGCAAGAGGCTGGAAAAAACGAGAAACAACCAAAACAAACAGCATTACAATAGATCAACAACATAAAAAACGACCCACTTATCTCAATCCGGTTTAGGGAGCCGCGACCTATGCGTAATCCAGACAAACGCCTCCGCTTTGATGTTTTCTATCATCCGGTCAATAGAGACAAATCTGCCATCGAACACTTTCATGTTGCGGGCTTTCCATATCCACCAAACCGTAGCCAAAGCGACCACGTGAACTAACTTCTTCCATTTCTTTGCTCCCGGACTGAAAGCTTGGTTATGTTAGGAGGAAGCGAGAGGCAAGATATTCCACCAAACACTTCTTGCCAAGAGGCAAGATACAAAAATATGGTCCGGGTCTTCTATTCCATATCCACACCTATCATAGAGAAGATTCGGTATCTGGACACCATGAGCCGCCAAACCTACCTTCGACGCGATTCTACCCAGCATAGCACGCCACCCCAAGTAGTTTGCTTTCAGCGTAGCCCACGCATTCCAGTCGAACCAAGCCTCTTTCTCTTTCCCCAGCCTCTTTTCAGCCAACTCGAGTCTGATACTTTTAACTGAAAAATTCAGTTCTTCCTTATTCTCCCACTTCCACACATCTTGATTATTGTTTAAGCAAATCTGATCTAGAGTAGCCAGCAAATTACTAAACTGAGTCTGCTCTGAATTGGATCGAGGTTCTCTACTCCAGTCCCATCTCCACCCTAGCTGATCACCCCTAGAACAAAGCTTTCCAGCAACCGTTATATTTTTATCATTTGCAATGCAGAACAGACCTGGATATACTTCTTTAAGAGGCCTCGGAGTGGCCCATCTATCATACCAAAAACGAGTTTTAGAACCATCCCCAATTGATACTTGCACCCTATCGCTGATCTCTATGCCTTCTTGAGATAATGTATTCTCCATCGACCCGATATCCTTCCATATGCCAGGAACCGCATGGTTATCTGGAATCAACTGTCGCTGGACTTTAGAGGAGTGTATGGCGGAGATAACTTTAGCCCATAAAGGAGAGAAGTCATCCTTAAAACGCCACCACCCCTTCAAAATCATCGCATCGTTAAAATCTTGAATGCCTCCGACACCCACCCCACCTAGCGCCTTACGTTTGATAATCTTGTCCCATTTCACCCACCGAATCTTATGGCATCGACCCGATTTTCCCCAAATAAAGTCCCTTGTCAAATGGTTGTTGTTCAAGTGTCTGGAAAAAATAAAAAGATTTGTTAAAAAATAGAACTCCAAAGCTACGCTACATGAACATGATACTTTAAAGTCAGTTCTTTGGCCTAACAAAGAATAAGAGTCAGGAATGGTCCCTGTAAGTTGCAATTTCATATGAATAAGGAAGTATCATACCTTACAAGATCCATCACGGTTTCAAAAACAAGAAGGATGTATCATACTATTATTTGTATTTAGAAAATTTCACCATTAAAGTAACTAAAGCTTATCTCAACCAAAGTTTTATCTCTAATGGGTTAAACGGGCCGTTTGCTTACAAATAGACACATTAAGGTTATGGTTTGTCTCTGATTGGTTAAACGGGTCACATGGGTAAAAGATCACCCAAAGTTTATTTTTTTTAAAGCAAGTTACTTTTGAACAGCTTTGTTAAATAAATTAGATTATTCTTGTAAAGAGTAATATTATAATTTTTCTAACCATATTTAACAAACAATCGATATCACTAATTTACCTTTTCTTTTAGGATCTTTTGGCTCACTAATGTACTGGTCAGGATGGTTGATTCCAGCATCACAAGATGAGGCAAGAAGAGCTTCAAATGTCAAAGTACATGGCTGCTTACTCCCATTCACTTAAGGAAACTGCCGAGATGTAACCCTAAAATGAAATTTTGAGTGTATAATACGTGTATTTAACATGAAATACAAAGTAAATCAATACCTAGACCTCGAAAACATAACTTACGAAATTCAATCCTATTAGATTCAATCAAAGATCATCCGAAATATTTGTAATATTCTGTTATTTTTTTGTATATTATGGACAAATATAGAATAGGTTAAAGGGATGTAAATCTATAAATTGTTTGGTGATTGATCAATAACAGACACGGTGAATTATACCGACTTTCATGGTATCAGAGCATTCTCTGATCTACCACAACCGCCTCTGATCTCCTCCCATTCTCAGCCGCTGTTTCTCCTCTTTTCTCAGCCGCTATATCTCATCTCCTGTCTTCATCTTCATGGACCCGAAGATCCATCCCGCTGTCACCGTTACTAATATCAAAAACTTCATCTCGATCACACTCGAAATGGAGTCCAGCCAGTATGCCTCATGGGCAGAATTGTTCAAGCTTCATTGTCGTGCCTATCAAGTCCTCGATCACCTCTCTCCCAAAGCAAAAGAATCTCCCTCCTCCTCTACTGCCGGATCTGATAAAGACAAAGAAAAGGAACAAAAAGATGCGAGCGATGATGCTTGGAATCGCCTGGACGCTATCGTTCTCCAATGGATATACGCTACTATCTCGCCGGATCTCCTCAGCACTATTATGCGACCCGATTCCACTGCAGCTTATGCTTGGGCAGCCCTCAAGAGCATTTTTCATGACAACCAACACACCCGAGCCGTGCTACTACAGCGTAAGTTTGCCAACGTGAAGCTTGATTCTTTTTCCAGCATGTCTGCTTATTGTCAAGAAGTTAAAACTCTTTCCGATCAACTGGCCAATGTGGGATCGCCGGTCACCGAAGAGCAACTCGTAATTCAGTTGTTAACCGGACTTAATGAGGCTTACGGAAGCATTGCCACCATTCTTCAGAACCAAAAACCCCTGCCTGCATTTTATGAAGCGAGATCCGCTCTATGTCTCGAGGAAACAACCAAAGCAAATCGAGTCACCAATGACTCCACTCTCAACACGTCCCACATTCCGAACCATTCTCACTCCTCTGGCTCGAATGGTTCAGGTCCAACAGCTGCTCCTGGCTCAAACGGTTCCGGCTCCTCAACTTACTCACATCAGAACAACCGAAGTGGTCGAGGACGCGGGCGCGGCAGAGGCCGTGGCCGTGGCCGAGGTCAACACGGTGGCACCCATCATCAGGCTTGGTCTTCTTCCTTTGGGCCGGCTCCTCTCCATCCCAACAGTTACGGCCAGCCCATGGGTTTTGGACAACATCAACAGTGGGCTTCTAGACCCACTTGGCCTTCTTTCTACAATTGGGTTGTTCCTCCATGCCCCTATCCAACCACACCAGCCCCCAACAAACCCGCCACCACGTGAATTATACCGACTTTCAAATCCAACAAAACGAGTTGAAATGCTCCAGCCTGAAAATCTCTACTTTAGTAGTTTGCTGGAGCCTAAGAAATAAATAACAAATAACAATTACATAAATAACCCCTAATAGCATTAATAATCAATACAAAACACAAAAAAATAAATTGAATAACTGTACCACAGTAGCAACATCATGTGGAGTGTGTCTGATTCATCAAGATCTGTTGGTAAAACCACCATAGCCACACGACCACCTGTAAAACACAAGAGTCAGGTCAGAATTTTAGCTTATGTGGTATCAAAGAAAGAAGTTGCACTGGTTTACAACCAAGAAAACCTAATACAGGTATTACATTAAACCGACTTGTCAAAAACTCATCAAGACAAAATAATTAAGAATTAAAGAAAGAAAATAAAAAATCAACCTCGGTCAGGCATCTCATATAGTTTACTCTCAAACTTCTTAAGAAATGCTTGAACCCTTTAGTCGATATGTTTAGGGCCCTGTTAAAACGGGATTGGTCAAGTCATATACTCATACATCGCAATCGTATAAACACAATAAGATAAAGTGTCTACCTTCACTGTAGACTGTATGATGAACTACACTCCACGGATGCGAGAGTCATTCCTACAAAGTATTAGTTAAATACAAAATGAATATCGATTCATATATAAATATATAAGAGCATCATATACATCTACATAAGCACCGTGATGTAGCCAAGTTGCTCAACTGATCTAAGTTGGTGGAAAGCTAGTTGTTTAGCAACATGTCACTTTATGTAACCGATCTACAAACTAAAAATTGGAAAACTTACCGGCGTCGTTTACATATGATGGTGGTGAAAGATCAGTCGATTCATCACATTAGGCTTAATACCCTAGAGACGATTTTGGTACAAAATGTGTTTGGTTCCGTCCGTACACCATCTTCTACTTTCACTTTTGGTTCCGAATCACGACTTTTACCACCTGTAGCGCCGCTGCGACTTCATCTCCATTGTCGTCGTCTTACCTGAACAGAGGCCGCCATCTTCACAAATATGTGGTTACACCGGCCATCATTTTCTGAATTTTGAAATGGGAGTAGGGATTTTGAGAGAGAGAGAAGGGAAGAAGCGTTTAAATTTTGAAATAGCATTAATAGCATTAGGTTATCCACCTTTCAACTGATTGTACTCTAATTTATTTAGAGTTTAAATTTTAAAAAGTTTTTCATGGTTAAAATTTTGTTACCTATAAAATAGGACGTTTTGTTGATATTTGACTAAAGTGTAAAAAAAGTTTAATCGATTATTTAACAATAGTTTTACTTTTAAAAATGTTAGTGCTTTAAGCAGGATTTAATCACTTGTACACTAAGGCATCATTTACTTGTACATTTTAGTCAGCACGTCAATATTGACCAAGACAACAATCGAAACGTCGACAAAAATGAGCAGAGGTCATCACGATACCTTCGAATGTTTTTATAACGTCATAGTTTAAAAGATATCGCAAGAATATATAAAAGAATTATAATGGAGGGGAGAAAGTGTAACTAATTATCTATAATTTTGTTAAAACTCAGGGATTTAAGTGTAATAAGTTTAGGGGCTAAAAAATAAATAGTGTTTAAAAGACCAAATTACCCTCAATTTAGGGGTCTATCTATAAATAAAGAGGGGAAAAAGTTCTTATTTTTGGGTATCTTAAAATACCCCTCACTCATGCATTATAATATAGTACAGATTATACACTAGGTTGGAACTCCGTGTATTACACGGTTGAATAAATGTAATTTTATATGTTAAATAATAAAAAAGTTATATTTTTATGAACCCCGTATATTGTACGGGTTAAATAAATGTAGTTTTATATATCAAATAATAAAAAAAGTTATATCTTTAAAAACAATGTGTATTACACAAATTAATTAAATGTAATTTTATATACTAAATACTAAAAACGTCGTATCTTTAAAAAAACTTGTGTATAATCGGGTTGAATAAATCTACCAAATTACATCCTTAAAAACCCCGTATGTTACACGTGTTGAATAGATGTAAAAAAGAGTTGGGTTGAAAAATCTACCAAATAATAAAAACATTATATCATTAAAAACTTCGTGTATTACACGTGTTGAATAAATCTAATTTTACATAGCAAATGATAAAAAGTTATTCTTTAAAAACTTCATGTATTACACGTGTTGAATAAATCTAATTTTACATAGCAAATGATAAAAAGTTATATCTTTAAAAACTTCGTGTATTACACGGGTTAAATAAATGTAACTTTGTATAGTAAATAATAAAAAAGTTATATTTTTCAAAACCCCGCATTTTACACTTGTTGAATAAATATAATTTTGTATACCAAATAATTAAAAAAAAATTATATTTTTAATAAATTAGGATAACATTTAATATTAATTTATTATTTATATATTTAATATAAGATAAGTAGAAAAGAGAGGTATTTGTTTTAAAAATATATTAAATTAACAATTTAGATTTGAGAATAATATTTTATTAAAGTATGATAAGATTTAATATTAATTTATTATTTATTTATTTATTTAGTTAATATAAGATAAGTATAGATTTGAGAATAATTTAATGAATGACACGAGTTCAAAAATTGGTTTCTTTTATTATAGTAGATAGATTATCTAAATATTAATAAAAGACTACAATTAATGCCACATGGCATTTTCTCCTTCAACTTATTAAATATTAATTAATATTAATAATATTATTAATATATCTTATATATAATAAATTATTAATATCTTTTGAATTAATATAAATATATCTAATAAAAATTCGGATATGTAGATTTACTTGAACATTTAATTTATAAAAACAAGTAATTATTTATTATTTTATATTTTTTATTATTTAATGATATTATCGTAAAATACGAAAAAAATAAAAATAAAAAAATTTACTAAGTATAAAAATGTAACCGAAATTTTAATTTCCATACTATTAATTTATAATTTTTTGTGCTTCATAGGGTTGTACCCTATGTTTAAGGGTTGAAAAAATTGATTTTTCACTTTTAACACAAAACTTCTCATCTTTTACAATTTAACCTCTTTGATTATTTTTACTTTTAACTTAAAGCTTTTCATTTTTTGCAGTTTAACCGAGGTACATTTTTACTTTCAACATTGGTCTTCCATATTTTTCATCTTTCGCATGTTTTTTGTTTTACGTTTTGTTCTAAATTTTGTGAGTTAACACGCCGCAACGTGCGAGTGAGGTTCGACGTTTTTTTGTCTATTTTTACTCTTTTGACATGCCCGCCGCAAGGCGTGTATTTATTCACGTTTGACATGTTCGTCACAACGCTAGATCGACTTAGTTATTTTTTCTATGTTTTACATTTCAGATTAATTTCTTTGCATTGACACACCGCAACGGGTGTGTGTGGTTCAACGATTTTACCTTTGCTTTTCGTTCGGTTTTATTTTTTCATTTATTTTGTTTTTTACGAGCTTTATCAGTATTGGTATTCGCTGACAAGGGTATGACATTGGTGCTACTTGGTATGGTTTTACGTCTCCGCTGCAACGTGGGGGGCTTAATACTAGTATAAAGATAAAGAAATAACTTGTAATCATGTATTTAACATATTAATATAATATATATAATATATAAATGCTTAACCTAACCTAACCAGCCTGCCCTGCACTCCCACCTCGCGAGGTTGGCACCACTAGTCAAAAAATATATAAATGTTTGTGGGTCGGCCTAACCTAACTCAACCCGCTCCACCTCGTGAGTTTGCCAACTCTAGTTAAATAATTGGTGTAGAAACTAACTACTCCATTTGTTCTCTTCTACTTGTCCAATTTCCAAATTTGAATGTCAAACAAACAACTTTAATTTATAAATTTGATATCAATACATGACAATATGTCTTATATCATATTTCTAGTATACAGCATTATGTAAAAGCTTTCTAAAATTGCTGTTAAATCAACTGTACATATTCACACTACTATAGACTGTAGTTTTCTCTCAACATGAAAACCTTTATCCGTACAAGTTGGTAAATTTACATATATACCCTTTACGTGGATGTCATATTCTTGTTTATTGGCTTTGCATCTAGTTTTTCCTTGGATCAACTGTTTTCAACAGAATGTTAAAATGGTAGAATTACTAATCTACCCTCCTAAACCTCTTTCCTTTTTCGTCAACACAAGGGGTAAAATAGTAATTTCACATGTTAGATTTCAAGATTAATAGTCAAAAGCTGAGTGATGATAATATGATATAAGAAACTGGTCCAGACCACATTTATGTGTCATGATGAAAAAAAATTCTATACTAAAACTTGTACATTCTGCATGATGAGTTGTACACTCTGAAATTCTTTCTAGAGTAAACTGCCAAAATGGTCCTCGAGGTTTGGTCCATTTTGCTACTTTACTCCAAAACTCAAACCTTTTGAATCTGTGGTTTCAATTTTGTTGGCAGGGCCGGCCCTAAGAATTCAGATGCCCTGTCCAAGCTTCAAAAAATGTGCCCTTATAGCTTAACGAAATATATAATGTAAATATTTTTTATACATAGTTATAGCAATAAAGAATGCATTGTGATTCCTTGTTTTATTATTATTTTTTAAAATCAAATGGTATTGGGCTAACTAAATTTAATGGGCTAACTTAATTATTTTGTAAATGAGCCTATCAATAACTTGTTTTATATGGGTATACTATTTTAAAAAAATTATAAAATATTTATTTTTAAATGTGCCCAGTGACAAAACCCAAAGTCTTTGACCGGAGGGTCAGAGTCAATTTATATTTTTATTTAGTTTACAATAATTATATTTACCAATCGATATTATTGTATAAATAAAGTTAAATAAACTAATAAAGTTGAATAAACTAAGTATATATCGTTTACAAAATTAGTAAAATAAAGAAAATATAAATGATCAAAACTTAAATTCAAAACTTAAAAAAATATGCAATGCTTCCTTCATTATCGAACACTTCTCATTGTCCTTTGGAAAAGAAATAATCAAAACGGGTCTGTAAAAGAAAAAAAAAAAAAGTAAAAACAATGAATAGGTTTGTTGCTGGACTTAAACTAAAAAAAGCCCAAACACAAGTTAGACCTAAATATAAATTGCTAAAGACAACAGCATTTCCATCTTCTTCGCATCATTTCTGCAACTAAATATGCCTCTCCAGGAAACAAATTAGATATACACTTATTTCACTTTTCTTCCTAAACTTCAGCTACTATATCCAAATTATAAACTGTCAAACTTTAGAAAAACTGAAAAACTCATCAGACTTTCGTCTCTGAACGTGCCCCTCGAAATCACGGGCCCTGACCGGTGGTCCTCCCCGCCCACCCTCAGGGCCGCCCCTGTTTGTTGGCATTTTCATCCAAAATCAAAATCTGGTCAGATTTTTCAGTTAACATCTAGTTTTTTTGTCTTTTTCCTCTCTTTTAACGAAGCGCAAAATGAAACCATAGGGACCCAGATTCAAAAAATCTGACCATTTTGCCCTTCGTTAAAAGGGAGGAAAAAAGACATAAAAGTTGGATGTTAACTGAAAAATCTGACCAAATTTTGCTTTTGGATGAAAATGACAACAAAATTGAAACCACAGAGACCCAGATTCAAAAATTTTGAGTTTTGAACTAAAGTGACAAAAGTGACCAAACCTCGATGACCATTTTGGCAGTTTACTCTTGTTTCTAAACTGTCACAAATTTGGCAACCACTCTCCATTGTCTGTCCTGTGAATAAAGTGGAACAAGACAAGCCCCTCACTTCCAAAATCTATCAGCTTTCCATTTTCTCATGTGGAAAAGTGACCTGTCAATTCATGTGCTATATGACTTTAAATCTTTTATAAATTTCTGAACTTTATATATAGATGTGTATCATGACACCATGATATTCATAACATGAAAGATTGACAAGCCTGCAGCTTTGTTGATTCTTGAATAATGAGATAGTTAAAGGAAAGAAATGGGGTTGTTTGGAATGAAGTTTGCTCCAAGATTCCTATTGGCTTTCGTAGGGATCTCGGACCAGGCTTCATTCTTGACAACTACATTTTCAACAGTCTGTTTCGAATGAAGGTTGATCCGGGTTCTTTCTAAGTTGTACGTTATTATTATCGTTTTAAGAATTGGTTTGAATAATCTTTCTAAGTTGTACGTTAATCAAAGTTCTTTAAGAGCTTATTAAATATACATAATTTTATTAATATTTACGTTTGTTGAAAATTAACTTATAACTTTAGAGTAAGTTACTTGTTGTAGTATGTATAGTTTATGGGTTTGGTCTTTTCTTTTTAATGCATTTTGAACTTCATATATATATATATATTAACGTGTATCATCACACATGATATTCATAACATCAAAGATTGACAAGCCTACAAAAGGAAAGAAACCGGGATGTTTGGAATGAAGTTTGATTCAAGATTCCTTTTGGGTTTCGTAGAGATCTTTGACTAGGCTTCATTCTTGACAACTTTCTTTTCAACATTCGGTTCAGAATTATGAAGCTTAATACGGGTTCTTTTTAAGTTTTACGAGGTTAATATTGTTTTATGAATCGGTTTAAATAACTAGGTTAGGGTGTTTGGAGTTGAATTTATCAAAGATCTTTACGAGTTTTTGAGGGTCTTTACTCTTATTATTAGAGACGGAGTTTTTGATCTCAATTTTGTTTTCGGTTCTTTATATAAAGCGTCTTTAATATAGAAAAATAAAATTTACTACATATTGTTTTATGGTTTATACTTATAAGGTCCTTTTTCCATTTTATGGTTTGGGTGATTTGATTTTGGAGTGTTTGAAAAAAAAGAAGTAATCTGGTATAAGTTTACTAACATATGCACTATGAAGTATTTGATGACTAATTTTGTTATTTTTTGTGTTATAATATTTGATAATCAGTTATGTTATTTTTGTTGGATATATAAGGGGGTAATTTATATATCAAGTGACTACCGTATATTATGTTATATTATGATATATAGTGTTGTATTGTTAATGATGCGCGAGCCACCGAACCTTATATTCTTATAAAAAGTAATTAACTCAGTAAATTTTGTAAATTTCAGTACGGCTACGTGATATCATGCTATTTTAATTCTATATCGTATATACACATAAAAAAAATGATTTGTAAATGGACCTATATTGAAAGTGGGCTAAATTCATGGTATTTTAAACCTAATTGAAAGTGGTATCTGTTTACTATTTAAAAAATAACATAAAAAATGGGCTAAATTCTAAACCATAAAAAATGATTTGTAAATGGACCTATATTGAAAGTGGTATCTGTTTACTATTTAAAAAATAACATATACGTATCGGATTTTTTAAAATCGTATGCCCCTTGAAATCGTGGGCCTTGTGCGGATGTCCTCTTGGTGCAGACTTGACCCAGTCACTTCTAAGATCTTCTCAAGTCTGCAGAGAGTTAAACACCACCACTCACCACCACCGCCCATCACCACCACCGCCCATCACCACCACCACCGTCCATCACCAACATCGTCCACCACCCACTACCGTCCATCACCACCACCACCGTCCACCACCCACCACCACTGTCCAACACCACCACCACCCACCACCACCGTTGGTACAGCACCTTCAGTTTATTTTAAAAGTCTGCATACGTTAAAAAATAAACAACCTTCTTCTTGCAGACTACAGAAGTTTGGTCCACATCTTCTTCTACAGATGTCTGCAGATGTGGTCCGTAGACTACAGACATTTTACCTCTTAAAAAGCAAACTAACACCTAAATCTGTAATCTAAAAAAAAGGCTTAAAATTGTATATGCATATCACATATTTACTCATTACACGTTACATTAATAAAAGATGCTAAAGTTGAACTTAGTTGAGTAACGCTTTAGGGTGGAGGGTATGGTTCAATCACTTTAGGATGTTTGAGTCATTCTCTACCCAATAATAGCATGCCATGTCAAGACCTCATTCCACTCCCTATTTTGCACTCAATCAGAGGGTATGGTTCAAACACCTAGAGAGTGGTAAAGAATTTAAAAAAAAAATCGTGATTGGTTGAAAGGGGTTGGGACCCACCATTAAACCCCTCTCCCTCCTTCTTCCCTCCTTTTCCCGCATCGGTGACTATACACCGAAAAAAGCTATCACTGAACCCTGAATGTTCATCACCGATTTAGCGGCAACCATTCACCGATCGGTGAATGGCATACCCCGATCACTGGGCCTGGACGACCCCCAGACTGAGTGGTCTTACTTCTTTATGTTGTATCTCTCTTAAAACACACCCTAACACACACCAACTTCACCTTTTAGTATGGTATCCTTGTCACAAGTTCTGCTAAAGATTCTTTTAAGGTGAATCTTTGCATGTGTCGTCCAAGAGTTTCAAAAAGCTTCCTCGTCACATATATACACTTTCACATGAAAACTGTCATGTTCAACCTCATTTTCACGTGCACCTTTTTTTAGTAATTCATTTGTTGATACATTTTAGCATCTTGCTTTATACATGTTTTCCTTATCAGGTGTGTAATCTAGTAAAGTAGTGTCTAGTGTGTTGGGTTTTGAAGGATTAGACATCTTGGACCCGGTTTCAGCCCATGTTAGGTTTTTCGGGGCTCAACTTGAAAACCCTAATTTATTTTCTATATAACCTAGTCTTGTAATTGTAATTTACGGTGCGGTGAGTTTAATGAAATAACCTAGTTGCAGCCCGTCGACGTAGATCCCTCACTGGGACTGAACCACGTATAATTCTTGTGTCGTCTTTATTTTCTGTTTGCATGTTTATATCGTTTGTGCGTGTGCGTGTGTGTTTGGTCCCGCTGCGTCACTTGATACCTAACATAGTCGTTCAATGTTCACATGGTGGTTTGGAACTTGATCGTTAAACCTTTATTATTTGATTACTCTTATTGTTTTCAGAGTATATAGTTATGCTTATATTTATGAACTAATTTTATATTTTTTACCAATTTAATTAAAAAACAAATGATTATGTATAAAAATTTTAAAACATGTTAACACGGTCAAACCATTAATTTAGTTGGTCCAACCAATCAAGTTGGTCTGGTTTGTTACTTACCAAAACGGTAGTTGATAGTTAAAAGTTATAAAATTAATTGATAGTTCATAAAAATACCTGAATTTGACTATTAGCACCCCAGTTGACCTAACATCAAACCCGAGTTCAACTCAGGTAAACCTTGAACATATACATAAATGGAATAATGTATTTTAATAATCTCAACTATTAACTGTCGGCCGGCAACGGTCCCAACTTTAAAAATAACCAGTGGTGGTCCCATATTTTCACATATTGTAAACCAATGGATTTTTACTAGAAGAAAAAGAAAAAGGAGACAAAAAGAAATTAATGTTTTATTAGTAAAGGTCCATTGGTTTACAATATGTGAAAATGTGGGACAACCACTAGTTATTTTTGAAGTTGGAACCATTGCCGGCCAACGACTAATAGTTGGATTTATTAAAATCCGTTATTTCTACATAAATACGTAATCCGTAACTCGAAACACGTCTCTAGCTCGATCGAGCTTGATTAAGTAATTAACATTTTTAAGCACTATATAATTTTGAATTTATGCCCATAACATCTATAGGGACGACGAGTGTTGTTGGCATAGAAAGGCTTGTAGCGATGACATGTCGTAGATATAGGTTACCCTTTGGCGACGACATGTCGTTGCTATAGGGAAAAAGTATATGTTTTTTTATTCTTGATTAATAAATACAAAAAGAGATTTTCACCTAGGGAAAATTTGATTTTTTTAATTCTTGATTAATATATAACAAAATGTAAAAAAAATCACGTAGGGGAAGAAAAAAAAAATAAACATGCATTTTTGCCCTATGTCGACAACATGTCGTCCTATATGTAAAAAAAACACCAGTGATGTCGATGCCCCTCTTACAAGGATACCGAATAACACAATATATGGGAACCATTCTCGTAATGTTTTGAACATTTCCACAACCTCACATAGAGCGGAAGTGAAAATGTTATATACTTTTAGCGAACGTATAGATAAAACCCAAGTATAAGAAATTTACGATATCAAAAGTTGTTGCAAATATTACGGAGCCCCTATTTATATGCCATTCTAGTATATCATATTCATTAAGTTTAATCAAAGTAATGATATGTTGACTAGAGATTTAAATGAAATAGAAAACATAACCAAAACAATGCGTAGACAAACCCCAAATGTTGTTAACAATGTTGTAACGAGAATTCGTTAAGTTTAATCAAGGCAACCGACAAAGTTGTTTTAGACGTTAAAATGAAATAGAAAATATAACCAAAATATGAACTTCAATCAAGATAATCAACATTTTGGACTTAATCAATATAAATGAAGAAAAAGAAAACTAAATTATTATAAAGGTTTTATGATGATTTGTGTTGTGAGTCATGGACTATCTTTTCACCATTCTTTTGCATTCCACATATCCAAATGTGAGTTGGTTACTCGATTTATCGGTAAGTCATCACTTGATTCTAGTCAGTGAAACGGGTCGATTACGCCAATATAACATGTTAGTTGTGTTAAGCTAAAAATCCTCAAAGATTACGAGATAAAAAATTAAAAAAAAATGTATTTAAATCCAGATTCTAGTCAGTTAAACGGGTCAATTACGCCAATGTAACATGTTAGTTGAGTTAAGCTAAAAATTAGCGAGATAAAAAATATCAAAAATGTATTTAAATCCATAGTACAGTGTAAATTGATTTATTAACAAACGTTTATTTTTTTGTTTACCAAATATTTTTTCCTAATCATATTTCACGTATTATTATTATCTATCCTTAATTTAAAAAAAAATGGTTTGTGAGTAATTTTTACTATTCATTTTCCTTACATATTAACAAACGTTTATTTTTTTGTTTACCTAATATTTTTTCGTAATCATATTTCACGTATTATTATCTATCCTTAATTCAAAAATAATGGTTTGTGAGTGATTTTTACTATTCATTTTTCTTACATATTTGACCCCTTAATTGTTTATTTTTATAAACATCAACCTTTTTAGTTTTATTTTTTTAATCTCTTTAATTTTCATCTTTTACAGATTTATCGTTTTACGTTTCGGTTTAAATCTCGCGAATAAACATGTTGCAACATGCATGTGTGGTTCAATGTTTTTACATCTATTTTGGTGGTTTAATGACCCCGTTAAAACTCGCGGGTCCTAATCCGACTTAGTTATTTTTTTTATGTTTTACATTTTGATTTAATTTTTATGAGTTAACACGTCTTAATACGCGTTCGTGGTTCAACATTTTTACACGTTTACTTTTTGTTAGGTTTAACGGTCCCGCCACAAAGCACGGGTCCTAAATACTAGGTGTTTTTATAAGTATAGTTTAATGTTAAAAAGCCAAGGGAGAAGTATAGACCTTTGAAATACAAAGGTTTGATGCATACACAAATAAAACCCTTTTATGTTTTGTTAAACAACTTGCATACATAATTTCATGAGTGGAACTCTAGGGAGCATTAACCGCTAAAATTTTATGTTAATAGACGTATCTAATATCATCGTTTTTGTATTGTTTAACCTCTATTATAAGTTTATAACTCCAAATGATTTTTATTATTATTATTATTATTATTATTATTATTATTTTTTGCAATGTAGACCACAAACATTATATAGAACAATTTTTGTTAGACCTAAATTACAAAGATCAAAACAATTGTTGCAGAATTTGTGGAAATAGGTCAAAAAAGTGAGTTGGAAAAGAGGGTCGGTGACATAAAGGGAGCCATCTTTGTCAAAAGCCTTAGATTTGTTTGCCATTCGGTCTTATTCCATGATTATACCATCGCTACGCCACCACTTTGGCTTCATCTTTTTCTAGTTTATTATTTACATATTTTAAAATTAATCAAATAATATAAATAAGTTTTTACGTGTCATTCGTATATACGTTTTTACGCGTCATTCGTATAGATTAACAAAATGTTGCTCTACTTGAAGTTAAGGGTTTAAGCACTGAAAAAAACGAATTTTTATGTAATTTAAACCGTTAAAAAATTGGATTTTTTGACCCCTGTGGTTATAGCAGTTTTACTATATTAGCCCAAAATAAGATTTTTTAACATATGTGCCCCCATGGTCTCTATAACTAACTATTTTGGTCCCTGAGACTAACTCCATCCATTACCCTGGTTAATTATTTGTCACATGCAAGTCACATGATGGGTATTTTTGTAATTTCTCCTTCCCTTTAAATCTATCCCATATCTTCATCATCATCTTCAACCATCATCATCCCCAGATCTTCATCTTCAATTAAATCTAACCCAGATCTTCATCATCTTCAACCATCATCATCCCCAGAACTTCATCTTCAACTAAATCTAACCCAGATCTTCATCATCTTCAACCATCATCATCATCCCCACATAAACTTCAAACACAAATCAAAACCCGACAACACACAACTGATCCAGCAATAACCAACTAACAACAGCCCAAAATCCAACACAAATCACTAGATTACACACCTCTGAAACCCTAATTACAAACCTAACACAAACAAAACCCTCCATCAAATGTAAGGGCTGTTGAATATTAAGGAGAAATCGGAGAACATGGGCTGCCCCAAACCCTCATTTCTCTATTCGAGGTCTGCTTGTGATCAACACCCAAACCCTCCATCAACACCCACCAACAGCAACGACCACTACCCAGTCGCCATCACCTCCGCCATCACTGCTACACTGACAACCATCCTCCACCTTCGATTTCACCTACCACCGTCGCACAACATCATCATCAACCACCACTATTCATCACCTCCCTCCGATTCACCACCACCGTTCACCTGAAACCCCCATCAACAAGATCTACTACTGGTTTCTCCTCCAGTTGCGGATTCGATGTTTCGGATCTCGGAGATAGGTTTTGTACGGAGATACTCAACAAACGTGATTCGTAACCGATTTATGTAGTTTGTTCTCATGAAGAATCAGAAATCTTTTCCTATGGATTTTGTTTGTCCGTGATGGGTGGGTCAAAGATTGGTTCAAGAAAGAGATGCAAATGATGATGATTTGTTCAAGATTTGGGTTTTATTTATAAAGTCATAAAAGGGGAGGGGAAATTACAATTTTACCCATCATGTGCAACCCATGTGACCAAGAAGTTAACCAGAGTTGGGGTTTGGTTAGAATTAGGCGTCAAAATGGTTAGATATAGGGACCATGGGGGCAGATACGTTAAAAATTCTTATTTTGGGCTAATATAGTAAAACTGACATAACCACAGGGGCCAAAAACGTAATTTACTCTAATATTTATTTATTGTTCGTTATATTGGAAATCAGAAATTCTATTCTTTTCTAACATGTCACTCAAGATCATACATACCAAAACAGAGATTCTTCCAATTAATTTTGATAGCCTTTTTTTATAATATATAATCATATTCGATGAATGATGTTATTTCAGATTATACGTGTTTAATATATATTTATTTGTGTTTACATTACTTTTAAATTTTACTTTATATAAGATTATAGGTGTTTAATATATATTTATTTGTGTTTACATTACTTTTAAATTTAACTTTATATAAAAAACGATTACAGACTTATAGTATGTTTGTATTGTAATTTGTCACTACTTTTAAGAAATTACGTCTTTGTTCACTCATGGGTAACATTTTGGTAATTGACATCAACAAACGTAAACATCTATTTTGCTTTATAAAATTACCAATATACCTTCATCATCGAAAAGCAAAAGAAAGATATACTAGTAAAAAGGTTATTAGATTTTATCACCCATAACTATTGGCTATTGGCCGATGTCACCCTCAACTATCACTTTGACGCGCGTCACCCCTAACTTAACACTTAGTGTGTTCTGTCACCACGTCGTTAACCTATTACTAACTTTTGATCATGTTACAACACTTTTTGGGGTGTTATAGGAATCTTGGGAATGTTTTAGAGATCTTAGGACACCCCCAAAAGTATAGTAAAATGATCAAAAGTTAGTGACCTGGTGACAGAACACACCAAGTGTTAAGTTGGGGGTGGCAGACGTCAAAGTGATAGTTGAAGGTGACAGCGGCCAATGACTAATAGTTAAGAGTGATAAAATCCAATAACCCTAGTAAAAAAAAGAACCAACCTTACTTAAACCACGTTACTTTCCTTTGGTCATTTTCTTTTTTCTATTTTCTATTTCTAAGATTAGAGTATATTAGGGGTTGTTTGGCAACATCTGAATGCTTAAGTGCTGAAACAGTAAGATGTCTGAACCATTAAGAGCATGTATATTGCTTATTCGTTCAGATACATATGTCTGACCAACTCATATTAGAGGTCTTAACCATTCAGACTCTGTATAATGCTTAACCATTCTGAGCCAAATGTCTGAACCATTCAGACATCTGCTCGTGAAACAAATAATCTGGATCATTAAGTGTTAAACCAGTAAGAAGTCTGAACCATTAAGATGCTCATTAAAAGGTAAACAAACAGGCTCTTAGTTTTTTACTTTCAAAGTAACGAAAAAACATAATGGAACCTTAGTGTGAATTATCAAATGTGTTACACATAGTGATAACAAAACACATAATTTTTAGAAGAGTTAAATGCCATTTTAGTCCTTGTGGTTTGGGTCATTTTGCCAGTTTAGTTCAAAGGTTTCATTTTTTGCATGTGGGTTCAAAAAGGTTTCACCGTTACCATTTTAGTTCACTAAGTTAACTTCATCCATTATTTCTTTTAACGAGAAGGGCAATTTGGTGATTTTATAAAACTGAATTGCCCTTTTAGTTAACAGAATTACATATAAAATGACGCAGGTTTGATTCCCGTTTGAGCCATTTTCGAAGAACATCTAGGTGAAAGGATGAATCGGGACTTTAATCATAGTTCAAACCTGCCGGGTGGAGGGGGCAAGGGTTTACGGATTCGACCTTGCACATAGCTCCGAGCAGGGTGGGTTTACACATGAGATTTTTTGCCGTTAAAAAATAAAAAATTTACAATTATCAATTAGAAGAGTGAGAAACTAGATCCAACCTTACAAATACTACCATAGTAAGAAAAGAAAAAAAAAAAGCAAACAAAGCTGCAATTTAAAAAACAAAAAAGCAATAAAGAATGTTTTCCCTCCATTAATATTAATAACAACAAATAAAGAACAACCAACAAAAGAAACCTTCTCCTTGCACATGAAGGCAAGCACCACCTTTTCATATCATCTTCCACTCAACACTTTCACCATAACCATCAATGTGAATACAAACTCAACTCACTGAGTCATCACAAACAACTTTTTTCTTTCTTCATCAAGCTTCCATCAATGGCAGCCGTTCGGAAACTCATTGTAGAAGTAGTAGACGCCCGAAACCTTGCTCCGAAAGACGGGCATGGCACGTCCAGTCCGTATGTCGTTCTCGATTTCTACGGGCAAAGGCGGAAGACCCGAGTGGTGGCTCGGGATTTAAACCCGGTTTGGAATGAGGTTTTGGAGTTTAACGTTGGAAAACCATCGGATGTGTTTGGTGATATGCTTGAAGTTGATGTTAATCATGACCGGAATCTCGGCCCGACCACCCGGAATAATTTTCTGGGTCGGGTCAGGTTGGATTCAAGACAGTTTGTTAAGAAAGGTGAAGAGGCTTTGATTTATTATCCTTTGGAAAAGAAGCATTTGTTAAGTTGGGTGCAAGGGGAAATTGGTTTAAAAATTTATTTTAGTGATGACATGGCACCGACACCCACGCCGATGCCAGTTCCGGGGCCCGCGTCTCCGATAGTGGAGGAGGTGAAGGGTGAACCGAAACCGGAAGTTGACGCGGGCCCTACAGAGAAAGAAAAAGGAAATGAGGGACCACCAGACGCTGAGGTGGCATCGAAGGGTGGTTCGGATCACGATGAAGATCCAGGTGATGGTGATAAGGTGCAACCGGGTACACCGGTGAAGGAAGAACGGGTTGTTCAAGATCAACTAAGGACGTCGAGATCGATGCCGGATATAAGACTCGGTGGTGATATTCCGGTCGGTCCGAAACCAATCCCTCGGGTATCGTCGATTAGTAGTTTTACGTCTGACGTGTCGGATCGGTTTCCGATCGAACGGTCTTCGTTCGATCTAGTGGAAAAAATGCACTACCTTTTTGTTCAGGTGGTTAAAGCGCGGTCTTTACCTACCCCTGGCAACCCGGTGGTTAAGATAGTGGTTTCGGGTAGCCAGGTCATGTCAAAACCGGCTCGGAAAACGATGTATTTCGAGTGGGACCAAACGTTTGCGTTTCGACGAGACACCCAAGATTCTGGTTCTATCCTCGAGATCTCGGTGTGGGACCCGTTGATCTCTAGTTCGATGTCGGATGTGGCGGGGCATAATTTTCTAGGTGGGATATGTTTTGACACCACTGAGATTCCACTGCGAGACCCACCTGATAGCCCGTTGGCCACACAATGGTACAGGCTAGAAGGAGGTGGGGCTCACAGAGGAGATCTCATGTTGGCTACATGGGTAGGGACACAAGCCGATGAGTCGTTTCCTGAAGCATGGAAAACCGACACAGCTGGTAACCCTAGCTCCCGGTCGAAAATCTACCAATCACCGAAGTTATGGTATTTGCGTGCAACGGTCATCGAGGCTCAAGACGTTTCGCTCTCATCGTCGTTCCAAATCAAAGCGCAACTCGGGTTTCAAGTTCAAAAAACAAAGTCCATTATCACCAATAATGGATCTGCTTCATGGAACGAAGACTTGATGTTTGTAGCGGCCGAACCGTTCACGGACCATTCATTGTTGCTGTTTTTGGTCGAACAACGCGGCTCGAAAGAAACCACGGTTAAAGGGGTTACGACCATCCCTTTAGTCACCATCGAGCGGCGTGTGGATGACCGAGAGGTGGTTTCAAGATGGTTAACGTTCGAAGATCCAAACGAAGAGAAGAGAGTTTATCACGGTCGGGTTCAAGTCAAAATATTTTTCGATGGCGGATACCATGTGATGGACGAATCGGCTAACGTTTGTAGCGACTATCGACCCACCGCAAAGCAGCTTTGGAAACCACCGATCGGCACAATCGAGCTCGGGATAATCGGGTGCAAGAATTTGCTACCGATGAAGTCTATTGATGGCAAGGGGTCAACTGATGCTTATGCTGTCGCAAAGTACGGTAACAAGTGGGTACGAACGCGGGCTATATCGGATAATTTAGATCCGAAATGGAACGAGCAGTACACGTGGAGAGTTTACGACCCGTCCACGGTGTTAACAATTGGGGTTTTTGATAGTTGGGAGGCGTATGGATCCGGATCCGATGGTCAAAAAGAGTCAACGAGGTCGGACTTTCGTATGGGAAAAGTGCGTATACGGTTATCTACTTTAGAGATCGGGAAGGTGTACAAAAACTCGTATCCGTTAATGTTACTAAACGTAGGCGGTCTAAAGAAAATGGGCGAACTAGAGGTTGCGGTTCGGTTTGTACGTATGGCACCAACGATCGATTTATTGAATGTATACGCGCAACCCTTGTTGCCGATAATGCACCATATCAAGCCGATTGGTGTAGTGCAACAAGAGGTACTTAGAACAATAGCGGTTAAAATAACCGCGGCTCATTTTGCACGGTCTGAGCCACCACTTCGTCGTGAGGTGGTGACTTACATGCTGGATGCAGACTCGCATGCATTCAGCATGAGGAAAGTCCGTGCCAATTGGTTAAGAATAGTCAACGTTTTATCCGGGGTTATTGACATGGTCAAATGGTTAGACGACACGCGTTCGTGGAAGAACCCAACGGCTACGATCTTGGTTCATGTACTCCTCATGATGCTCGTGTGGTTCCCGGACCTAATCATCCCTACACTCGCATTTTACATGTTTGCGGTTGGGGTGTGGAACTACCGGTACCGGGCTAGATCCTGGCCCCCACACTTCGACCCGAAGCTCTCGTTGGCTGAAACAATCGACGGCAACGAACTCGACGAGGAGTTTGACCCCGTACCCTGTAACAGATCTAACGAAATGGTGCGGGCACGATACGACAAGCTACGTATGCTAGGAGCACGAGTACAAACCGTGCTAGGTGATATCGCGACACAAGGGGAACGAGTGCAGGCATTGGTAACGTGGCGTGACCCGCGTGCCACGGGGATCTTTGTTGGGATGTGTTTGGTTGTTGCGGTTGTATTGTACCTTGTACCATCGAAAATGGTCGCGATGACGCTTGGGTTTTACTATATGCGGCACCCGATCTTTAGAGATCGGATGCCGTCACCCGCATTGAACTTTTTCCGACGATTGCCATCGTTAGCGGATCGTATGCTATAGGATGAAATGCTCAATCAGTTCAACTGCCCAGTACTTGTATGTATAAATTGGTAACATAACTAAACTTTTGAAAGTTTGGTAATAATAGGGCTTGTATTAAATGCATCTGAGGTTGTACGTTATGTATTTTTAATCATTTAATGATGAATTTGCTATAATATTAGAATTATTAATACTGGCTGCCTAGAAACTAAATTTACTGTGTAAATATAACATGTAACTTACGTTTTTACACTTAAAATGGAATAATTTTAAACTACACAAATTGGAGATGATGTTAAACTTGTGAAATAGTTCATGTTGACATGATCCGGTCGGCTTAAATTCTTACGGGTCCGGTTATTTTAAATAGAGCGAAAGTTATGTTCGTTTTAAGTTGGGTTTCTTTTTTCTATTTTTTTTGCTTTTGTCCATTTGCTTCTCTGGGTATGAGTCTGCTAGCTTTTGGATTAGTTTTGTATGAGTTGTGAATCCAGGATTTTTACTCACTAGGTGTGAAAAATAAACTGATCAAAACGCAACGAATGCTTCATCAAGGCTGAAATACGATTAGGAGCGAGTCGATTGGCGTTGCGGGCATGCGACACATCATAGTGGCCGGTGGTGGTCTCTTAAAGCCGCCTCATTGAACAATCGAACATAAGGCTAAGGTTGAGACTTGGGAGCGGCGTGCATGCACTTAAGGGTGTGTTTCAAAAAAAAAAAAAAAAAAACCGGTTTGGGCCCACCAAACCAGTTTATAACCCAACCCACTTCACCAAAAGAAGCTGATTTGGTCCAAACCAGTTTGGACCCGACCCGAACTTTCAGTTAGTCTCGTTCCCTATCACCGGTTTGAAAGCGACCCAATTTAAAAAACATGTCATAAAATCAGCTTGAACCCAACCCCAATCGATTTGATAGGTTCGAATATTTTCCCTCCTAAACTGGTTTATAACCCGAACCATTTTTTTACAAACTGACACTTATTTTTTTGTTCACCAACTCGGTTTGGTTTATAACCCAAACCATTTTTTCGAAAATAAAAAAGAAAAAAAAACTGGATTTTTACACCTCTACCGAGATCTACTAGGGTATAAATGTATGTTTTAAATTTTAGATTTTTACACTATGGGCCATATCTGAAGTGAGGATCCTACCCATGCTGGGCTAGCCCATATCCTTCCCTAGGAACACCCTTCCAAATAGAGGTGTACAAAACCGGGATTTCTTAATTCCCAGATTTGGTGATTTTCGGTGTATTTTCAAGTGGTGTGATGTGACTTACCCAAACATCATACCATTATTTATACTCCTTTAGGCCTTGAAATCTACCCAACATAAAGCCCCAACACCCTCTAACAACCCACTGTGGACTGCAACATGCTCTAATGGTCATACCCGAAAAAACCCGGTCCGGGTTTTTTGAATAACTGATCCAGGTATTGCGAAAACCTGGTTACATGTATAAATTAAACCAGGGTATGGATCGGGTACAATAAAACCCGGTTACGGGTACAGATTATGAGGAGGATATGCATACTCGGTTCTACCGGGTAGGGTAGGGTTCTGGTTTTTTTGTGCCCCTCTAATTCCAAAAGCTTATCATAACGATCTCATTCACGTTTCATGTGGTCTCGAATATGTAACATTGTGCTATTTAGACTTTTACCGAAAAACCTCAAATGTACACTATTTATTTGAACAAGAGTAAACTGCCAAAATGGTCCCTGAGGTTTGGTCACTTTTGTCATTTTAGTCCAAAACTCAAACCTTTTAAATCGGAGTCCATGTGGTTTCAATTTTGTTGCCATTTTCATCCAAAATCAAAATCCCTTGAGATTTTTTTAGTTAACATCCAGTTTTTAATTTTTTTTCTCTCTTTTAATGAATGGCAAAATGAACAGATTTTTTTAATTTGTTATAATAAAACGTTAAAATACCATTTTGCCCTTCATTATAAGGGTGGAAAAAGATTAAAAAAACTGGATATAAACTGAAAAATCCCACCAGATTTTGATTTGAATGAAAATGGCAATAAAATTGAAACCACAGGAACCCAGATTTAAAAGGTTTGAGTTTTGGACTAAAGTGACAAAAGTGACCAAACCTCAGGGTTCATTTTGGTAGCGTACTCTTTGAACAAATAAACATTCTATATTTCATAATCTTTTAAACTAGAGTAAACTGCCATTTTAGTCCCCGAGGTTTGGTCACTTTTGCCACTTTAGTCCAAAACTCAAACTTTTTGCATCAGGGTCCCTGTGGTTTCAGTTTTATTGTCATTTTGGTCCAAAAGTGAAACCAGGTCATATTTGTTGTATAAAATCCTGCTGTTTTGTCCTTTTTCTCAGGGGTAAAATGGTCATTTTAATCATAATTTAAGGGTAAGAGATTAGCAACTCTGCTATTAGGGGTAAGAGATCAGCAACTCTGCTACATGAAACTTATATCTCTCTCTTGCCATAGTCTCATTCGCCTGAGCAAAACCACAAGAGATTTCCAACAATCGGAGTCCATACCCTCCACAAAATCTATTCTTAGATGCTCATTCTATTTATACCCCCCCCCCCCCCTCTTTACTAATTACACCCCCCAATAAAAACATCACATCCATCAATAACTTTTGTTTTGTTTTTAGTGTTTTTTGTCTTTTAGTTGTCTTCTTTGTAATTATTACTTATTTATTTTTTGTTTATTAGTTATTATTATAACTAAATAGTAAAAGAAGCATGCACTCTTTATTTATTATTATTATTATTATTGTTATTATTATTATTATTATTATTATTATTATTACTCTTTATTGTTATAATTTATCAAATTATACTTATAGTTGTAACAAAAGCTATATAAAAATAAGTACTTTTTTACAAAATTAATATCATTTAATAATTTACATACCGATCTTTAATCTATAACAGAAAATGTAGCAGGTTGTGCTATCCAAGAATTATACATATTTTGACGTGATTCAAATATATTCTCCCAGCCAGCTGCATCATTTTCCCTCATTAATTTCCATAGGTTGTTTGTGCTGGCAATTGGATACTCTCCTTGCAATTCTACCATTATAAAATGGTTACCATTCACGTGTGCAATTGTAATTTTTTTTTCTGGGAACTCGTGAGGGCCTCTCCAAAGCGAAAAACAAGTAGAACTGTTTCTTTTTTCTTGAGATAAAAAATGAACGATCACATTAAACTTGTTCGCAATCAAGAATCCTGCCTCTGGCATAATCATCCAGTGTTTTCCAGGTGCAACCCCCGATCCTGATGTAACACCCCGTGTTTTCACAAGTCAAAGTCAAGGTCAAAGTCAACGACCGGTTATACGGATTTGACTTGTAGAAATTTCGTTATTTTATTTATATTATGTGGAGTAAGTGTTGTTAATTACAAGCTATCGACGTGTTATTCAAACGACTTACGACTGTGAACTATAGGAAGTAACAATGCGATAAAGTTGATCAACTAATAATCAAACTATGCCAATCAAATCGACACCGAATCGCAACTCGATCTAAACTCGTTGGTTATGGTTATATGTGTGTGTGTGCTTTATGTGTTACCTGTGCATGTTTAATTATGTTGTGTTGTGGTAATCAATCGAACTCAATCGAAACTCGAATGCAATCGAAGACAATCGAACTCGAACTCGAATCACAATCGAACTATGATAATTAGTGGAGAAAGGATAGCGCGAGATATGAGTGGTTGGGACTAAAACTAATTTGACTAGGAAACCCTATCGTGTCGAACCGCTCGCAATAATCGTCGCGTCGAACATTCAAACTCGGTGCCATCCGGCCGGATAGCCATCCGACCGGATAACCTCTTGTCCGCATATCAGACGCCATCCGACCAGAATGTCATCCGACCGGATACGCCATCCGAGCGGTGTGTCATCCGATCGGATAGCCCTTTCCTCTTTTGGAATCCTATAAATACCCCGGTCACTGTCATTCTTTCTACTTTTGGAAACCCTCTGTCCGAACAGCTCGTGCTCCCCACCTTTTCTTCGATTTCTCTCGCTCAAGGTAAGATCTCGTCCTAAATCTTGTACTTTCTTGACCTACACGCACTCCTACACCTTTCTATCTTTTAAATATTAACTTTTAACCGTGAAATCACTAGATTTCGGGTGTTCTAGGATGATGTCATCATGTGTTCTTCAAGAACTTCATGTTTTGGCTCAATCCACCAAGAACAACTTAGATCTAACCGATTTCCACAAAGATCTTGTAAAGATCTCAACACAAGTGTGGTGAAAGAGGATTGAAAGATGGTTTCTAACTTTCTTTCAACTCTTTTACACTCAAAACACTCAAAACCGGTAGAATCGGGTCCTGATCTAGTCTCCTACTCACCTTTAGTGTTGTAACTGGCTCAGATCTGGATTCCGCCCACGAGACCACCGACTTCGGGTTAAACAAAACAACCGTCTAGAGCCGGTAACTGAGTGAGCTAGGGTGATTCCTGGTCGGCTTAGTCAACTGGGTCAAAACGGGGGTTCTGTTGGTTAACACGTTGCCAAAGCGTCTCGACATAACGACAAACCATCGAAACGATCAAGTGTAGGACGAACGGAACAATCGGAACGGATTGCTGTCTGACCGGATCGCTGTCCGATCGGATAGGTCATCCGAACGGATTGTCACCCGAACGGACCACACTTGGGTCCCACTTTTAAAACAATCTTATCTGAAGTTTGAGTATCAAACGAATTGCAATCCGATCGGACGACCATCTGACTGGATTACTCTTCGGATCATGAGATACTAAGACTTTAAAGACTTAAACAATTTTCAACAGGTTCATTACCAGGGTTGCCACCCGATCAGATGGACATCCGATCGAGTGACACTTCAGCTTAGAGCTTGCCTTCACTGGGTAATCTCACCACTAAGTTACCGTCCGACCGGACCACCGTCCGACCGGATGACCATTCGAACGGATTGTCATCTGCACGACCCACCATCCGATCGAACGCCTTGATGGATAGAGATACTTCAATGTTTTCAAAATACTACAACGAAAACTTCAAAAGTCAAGCCATCCTACACAAACACATCCTCTTTATAGGAAGAAACAATCCACTCGAATCGCCATCCGACCGGACCACTGTCCGACCGGATGACCACCCGAACGGATTGCTGTCCGATCGGATTACCATCTGATCGAACCACTATCGACACTTTGTAACGTTTTACGCATCACTTATCGTTATACTATCGAATTTATTCAGGCCAACCTTACTCGCTAAGCGCTCCCTTCAATCCATTAATCGCTGTGAGTATACTCGATCCCTTTTTGCTTTACGCACTTTTGGGTGTTACATACGTTACGAATATTCAAACTACAACAATCACACTACTCAATACTATTTGAACGCTAACCGCTAATGCATGTTATACGTGGCTCATGAATGCTTGTTTTGTTATGTTTACACATGGAATGCTGTCTACCTGCCTTAGCAACGATAGTACTATAGTTTGGACTCAGCACCCGTTCACACGGGGGTTGTTAAGGACCATTACTTGCATGGATTACGGTGGTAATAATGTAATGCGAACTGCCTCGGGCAGTCATTGGTATCGATGGATCTATGTCGATAACTAACGTGCTTCATTTCACTATGTGTACGTGCTGGTTATGCGTAAACGAATTCGAACTCTATATGCTATTATCAAACTTATATGCTCACCTTTACATTTTATGTATTGACTTTATTTTAACGTATGTGACAGGTGCTTAGGACGCGCACTTGGTAGGAAAATGAGGCTAGAATAAAGCTTTAGAGCCCAACAAATAGTTGTCTGTAGATAACGAATCAAGGGTCTCTAGAAGCAGATAAACAATTGCTGCCTATTTAAATCTGAGTTGTCGGAACATAATATTTGCCTGGTTTTTGTCTGTAATAATTAATTTACTGTTTGAGATACGGTATGGGACGTATTATTTAAATTGAATAGTATTGATAATTGTTATGGGAACTTCTGGACAATCTGTTTCGCTCAGTGTCATGCCCCGATGATTCCGCCATCGGTTGGGGTGTGACAGATTGGTATCAGAGCCATAACTATAGGGAATTAGGCAAGACTCGACCTAGTCCGGGTCGAAGTCTTAGATACCTAGACTATAGTTAAGAACCAACTGACCAACTTGAGTGCACCCGGTAGGGAATTATATACGTACTTATTCCTCACTAGACTCGCTTATGCTACGCTATCACTACATTCGAATTTTCAACTATAAATGGGCGATAGAGTCGAGATTAGGTGTGAAAACCGCAAACTCCCGACTAAATCGCTTAACCAATGCTGTTTTGTCAACTTATCAATGATATCTTCATTATTTTTCAATAACGAACGCTTGTTCAGCGAGGAAACTATACCAAATCAGGGGTGAAACCCGTATTTTGATGAATAATCTCCTCCACCTTATCAAAAACAGGGATGAAGTTGTCAAGCTAGGGGTGAAACCCTAACCTTGATGACTTGTTCCGCACATTTTACAAACTCTCGCCAAGGTCTCGACGGACTCCAATGACCTGAAATCTTGATATGACTAACGGGATGTGTGCCAAACGCCCAAGAATCGAGGCAAAAGCACAGTTCTGAAGGTCAGACATGAGTGACAAGTCCTTGTGAATAGTTGAACCACCTTGGTTAGTCCAAGTCTACTAGCCGCAGACAATCTATCTCTAGATTTTTATGAGTTTCAAATCCGAGCCCACTACTGCTGACTCCGATAAATTGCCGATTTTATGTGTTTTACGTGCTATTACCTGTTATATGCTTAATTTTGGGACGAATTAATTTACGCCTTCACTTTAATCGACACACTCGACTCGCACTGCAATTTTACCCCAAAACGTTAACAAATCGTTAAATTATGGGCGAATTTACACTACGATATACGCTCATGATAGGTCACGGTTCTCGCTCCGAAACGATTGCGAACCGAACGTGTGACTTGTGGAAATCCGTACACGAACGTGACCGAACACACGAGAACGTAACATAATCAGTGATCCTATTGACAGATCTGAAATCATACAAAGCACCTGAATCACGATGTCACTTTTTCTCTCTAGTTTCTCTCTCTAGATCTAGAGCTCTTCAAAGTACCAAAAGTGTCAAAAGTTCTTGATGCGTGTGAAGTGTTATATAGACCGTGGAGATATGAATGGTGAAAATCTTTTATTTTATATAGACAGTAAAATAATGTCAAGACGCCACGGACAAACGATAAGGAAGAATCACCTTCAACATAAGAAACTAGTTATTAAAGTTAGGGCTGTAAACGAACCGAACGAACACGAACGAGGCCTTGTTCGTGTTCGTTCGTTAAGGAAATAAATGTGTTCACGAATGGTTCATGAACACTTACCGAACGAGATTTTATGTTCGTGTTCGTTCATTAAGGAAATGAGCGTGTTCACGAACGATTCACGAACACAGGCGAACATAAATAAATTTGGCGAACGCGATGAAGGATAAAGGTGGATTGCCAAGAGAGTAGCACTAGAACTTGAATCCCTTATTGTGGAACGTAGGTAGATCATATTCGTCGATGTAACTAATGAGAAAAGAAAGAGAAATGGTGCATAAACAAGGTGAAATAGAGTTTCCTAGTTTAATTGTTAGGGTAATGATATAAATAAAAGTTTAATAGTATAAAAAGTATAGATAAAATATATGAAAGTATAACAATCTTTAATTAAAACACGAACATACGAACATAAACGAACGCAAATGAACGAATGTTCACGAACACCTTACCGAACGTTCACGAACACAATTGAACGAACGGGACCTTTGTGCATGTTCGTTCATTTAACTAATCGAACGAAATTTCTTGTTCATGTTCGTTCGTTTATTAAACGAACGAACATAAACGAACTTCCCGCCGAACGATTCACGAACTGTTCACTGAACGTTCGGTTCGTTTACAGCCCTAATTAAAGTCATTAATACAAAACCAAATAAAAAGTGCGAAAAGATTAGTGATGTGTGGTAAAATACACATATTTGTCCCGTGTAAAGTGTATAATTTATGTATAGTTTTTATTTGTTTTTATCTAGTTTTAGTGTTCTATTATATTATTTTGTGTTTTGGCAGGTCCTGGGGCAAGTGGAGAAAAAACGAGTAATATAGAAATGACCAGCCAGTTGGGCAGAGTGAAGCACCAGTAATCGAAATAAAATTTCCGCTATTTTCTTTTGGACTGCTAAGATACACATCAGACGAAAGGTGCCACATTTATTGTTGTAGAGGTGAATCCAGAAAAAAAAGAAAGAGTTAATTACTGTTTTCGTCCCTGAGGTTTGTCAAAAATAACGGTTTCAGTCCATTAGTTTAAAAATTGCGATTTCAGTCTATTAGTTTCATTTTCGTAACCATTTCAGTCCACTAACTTAACTCCATCCATTTATTTTGTTAACTTTGAGTTAACTAACTAATTCAGGGACGGTTTGCGTCAGTTTTAGAAACACAGGGACTTAAGTGTAAACTCTAAAACATTAAAACAAAAAAAAATAGTACATTCCAAAAAATCAAAAAAATTCCAAAAAACCAAACAAATTCCAAAAAATTCTAAAAAATAATAAAAATTCTAAAAAATCATAAAAATTCTAAAAAATCCAAAAAATCCGTTTCGGCGCGAACTGTTTCGAACCCGAACCGTTTCGAGTTGAACCGTTTCGACGCGAACCGTTTCGACCCGTACCGTTTCGACCCGAACCGTTTCGAGCTGAACCGTCCGTACCGTTTCGAGCTGAACTGTTTCGACGCGAACCGTTTCGACCCGTACCGTTTCGAAGCCGAACCGTTTCGAGATGAACCGTTTCGAACCGAACCGTTTCGACCCGTACCGTTTCGAAGCCGTACCGTTTCAAGCCGTACCGTTCCGAACCGTGCCGTTTCGAACCGAACCCTTTCGAGCTGAACCGTTTCGAACCGAACCGTGCCGTATCGAACCGTGCCGTATCGAACCGTGCCGTATCGAACCGTGCCGTTTCGAGCTGAACCGTTTCGAACCGAACCGTTTCGAGCTGTACTGTTTTGACGCGAACCGTGCCGTATCGAACCGTACCGGTTCGGCTTCGAAACGGTTCGCGTCGAAACGGTTCGGGTCGAAACGGTTCGGGTCCAAAGGGTTCGGTTCGATACGGCACGGTTCGGTTCGGTTCGAAACGGTTCAGCTCGAAAGGGTTCGGTTCGAAACGACACGGTTCGGTTCGAAACGGTACGGCTTGAAACGGTTCGGCTTCGAAACGGTACGGGTCGAAACGGTTCGGTTCGAAACGGTTCAGCTCGAAACGGTTCGGCTTCGAAACGCTACGGGTCGAAACGGTTCGGCTCGAAACGGTACGGGTCGAAACGGTTCGCGTCGAAATGGTTCAGCTCGAAACGGTACGGACGGTTCAGCTCGAAACGGTTCGGGTCGAAACGGTACGGGTCGAAACGGTTCGCGTCGAAACGGTTCAGCTCGAAACGGTTCGGGTTCGAAACAGTTCGCGCCGAAACGGATTTTTTGGATTTTTTAGAATTTTTTTAGAATTTTTATGATTTTTTAGAATTTTTATTATTTTTTAGAATTTTTTGGAATTTGTTTGGTTTTTTGGAATTTTTTTGATTTTTTGGAATTTACTATTTTTTTTGTTTTAATGTTTTAGAGTTTACACTTAAGTCCCTGTGTTTCTAAAACTGACGCAAACCGTCACTGAATTAGTTAGTTAACTCAAAGTTAACAAAATAAATGGATGGAGTTAAGTTAGTGGACTGAAATGGTTACGAAAATGAAACTAATGGACTGAAATCGCAATTTTTAAACTAATGGACTGTAACCGTTATTTTTGACAAACCTCAGGGACGAAAACAGCAATTAACTCAAAAAGAAAAGAAAAGAAAAGAAAGGCTGTTGCCTATTGTTGCCATGGGACACGAGTAGAAAAATCATTCTTGGACACAAATCCATCATAAATAGAGTTAATTACTGTTTTCGTCCCTGAGGTTTGTAAAAAATAACGGTTTCAGTCCATTAGTTTAAAAATTGCCATTTCAGTCCATTAGTTTCATTTTCGTAACCATTTCAGTCCACTAACTTAACTCCATCCATTTATTTTGTTAACTTTGAGTTAACGAACTAATTCAGGGACGGTTTGCGTCAGTTTTAGAAACACAGAGACTTAAGTGTAAACTCTAAAACATTAAAACAAAAAAAATAGTAAATTTCAAAAAATCAAAAAAATTCCAAAAAACCAAACAAATTCCAAAAAATTCTAAAAAATAATAAAAATTCTAAAAAATCATAAAAATTCTAAAAAACTCTAAAAAATCCAAAAAAACCTTTTCGGCGCGAACGGTTTCGACCCGAACCGTTTCGACGCGAACCGTTTCGACCCGTACCGTTTCGACCCGTACCGTTTCGAAGCCGAACCGTTTCGAGCTGAACCCGTTTCGAACCGAACCGTTTCGACCCGTACCGTTTCGAAGCCGTACCGTTTCAAGCCGTACCGTTTCGAACCGAACCGTGCCGTTTCGAACCGAACCGTGCCGCATCGAACCGTGCCGCATCGAACCGTGCCGTATCGAACCGTACCGGTTCGGCTTGGAAACGGTTCGGGTCGAAACGGTTCAGCTCCAAAGGGTTCGGTTCGAAACGGTTCGCATCGAAATGGTACAGCTCGAAACGGTTCGGTTCGATACGGCACGGTTCGGTTCGGTTCGAAACGGTTCAGCTCGAAAGGGTTCGGTTCGAAACGGTACGGCTTCGAAACGGTACGGGTCGAAACGGTTCGGTTCGAAACGGTTCAGCTCGAAACGGTTCGGCTTCGAAACGGTACGGGTCGAAACGGTTCGCGTCGAAACGGTTCGGGTTCGAAACAGTTCGCGCCGAAACGGATTTTTTGGATTTTTTAGAATTTTTTTGAATTTTTATGATTTTTTAGAATTTTTATTATATTTTAGAATTTTTTGGAATTTGTTTGGTTTTTTGGAATTTTTTTGATTTTTTGGAATTTACTATTTTTTTTTAATGTTTTAGAGTTTACACTTAAGTCCCTGTGTTTCTAAAACTGACGCAAACCGTCCCTGAATTAGTTAGTTAACTCAAAGTTAACAAAATAAATGGATGGAGTTAAGTTAGTGGACTGAAATGGTTACGAAAATGAAACTAATAGACTGAAATCGCAATTTTTAAACTAATGGACTGAAACCGTTATTTTTGACAAACCTCAGGGACGAAAACAGTAATTAACTCTCATAAATATATACATCAGCCACATATATATTTAATAGACATCAGGCGGCAATCGAAAAAAAAAAAAACGATCACACGGCTAGGGGTGTTCAAAAAACTCATGGCTCGCAGCTCGCTCGAAACTCGCTCGAAAAAAGCTCGAAGAAAGCTCGGCTCGAAATTGGCTCGGTTGTAAACGAGCCAGCTCGGCTCGGCTTGGTTTGTAAACAAGTCGAGCTCGAGCTTGGCCTGGCTCGGCTCGTGAGCTGGCTCGATAAGGTTTACATCCTTCATTTTTTTTTTGTCCCACATCGCTTAGAAAACAAAAACTAAGAGAGTATCTCCCCTATAAAAGAAGGTAAAGACAATGGAGAAAGTGAATTAACTATTTATACTTGCATATTTAGCTATATGGTTAAATTAAATGGCAATTATGACCCTTAGACTATGAATAAATTCATTTTTAAGGGCTTTTTAAGTAATAAATTTTGCGGTTCTTTGTTAGTTCGAGCTAGATCGAGCCGAGTCAAGCTAGCTCGAATTCTATTCGAGCCGAGCTCGAGCCTCAAATCTCAGCTCGATTTGAAATTCGAGCTCGAGCCGAGCCAGCTCGAATCGAGTTCGAGCCGAGCTCGAGCTGGGTCTAGCTCGGCTCGACTCGGCTCGTTTACAACCCTACAGACGGCTGGGGCCTGACATTATTCAAGAGGATTAGACGCACAGGGAGACGCACGAAAGTTCAGGCTTGTTTTGCGGGAATCATCAGGATCGAGCAAGAAGCTTGGAGAGCAAGAGATTACCGGGTTTTGTTACTCGATTTCTTTAGTTCTCTATTTTTTCTTGTTTAGTATCGATGAATTCTTGTTTGAAACTTTGGTTATTTGTTTTTAAAACCATGCTTGGCTAAACATTTAAGCCACTTAGACTTGATGAATGGATTGGTATGAAGTATTTACTGTTTTCGTTAATTGCATGAATATTATGGATTGATTGTGTTTAGTAAAGAGTTTGTTTTATTGATTTGATGCACATGCGTACTTTAACTTGGTTTATTATTGTCATTTGCTTCGTATGATTCTTAGTGACGGTCTATATCACAACATAGAGTCATACTAGGGTTTAGGATTTTGGTGAGTGTCTATATCACGTAAGAAATCTTAACTCTTTAGGGTGAAACTGCGCAGATAACCTCTAGAAGTAATTGTTAGTAATTTGCTAGGTTTTAGTGTTCTGCTAGTCCTAATACCTGGAAAGTGAGGGCTATTGGTAGGTCTTACCCGGCGAATTGCTTTAGATAGTCCTTCGAAAAGGTCGTGTCTTAGTTGACCTGTCGGTTTTATTAGTCTACCAAGTCAAGTTTAATAACTCAAACTACCCTAGATCTATGATTGGAAAAGAGTAGGTCAACATTAGGGTACTTACACAATAATTAGACAACTGGGAAGGCGTCTAATAACCGGTAGGATTAACGGCCTAGGTAGTTCCACAGGTTTCTCCTTGAGAATGGTCGAGGGGCTTAGTTGGTTCTTAATAGGTTTAGTACTTTAAGATCCCGGTTCCATAATTCATGCATTTAACTTAATCGGTAATTTTTTAAAAGTAATCCAGGATTCTTGTCTAGGTGGTCTCGCTCTCTATATAAGAAAAGCCCTTAGTCTTCATTCGTCTTTAGTCTAGCTTTAGTTAATTTAGTAGTTTAATATAGATTTCCTTAGTTTTTCCGTAACCCCCCCCCCCCCCCAACCAATTAAACAGTTAGAGTCTGTGGCAGTCTAGGTCTAGATAGAGTCTAATTAGCGTAATTAGAGAGTCTCGTGGGTTCGATACTCGGACTTACTTAGGCTATACTGCATTGACCGGTACACTTGCCGGTGGTGTGGTCTAGGTTTTAGAGAGTCTGTTTTTATAAATTTAAAACTTAGAGTGTCTAATTTAGGGTTAAAATTAGTTAGTTTAATTAGACCACTTTTAGCACATCAAGTTTTTGGCGCCGTTGCCGGGGAGTCTTGGCGATTGCGTTTATTAGCTTTGATTGGACTTAATTGACATAATCTGTGCTACTTGTATAGTTGTGTAAATTTTTTATTTTTTTTAGTTAGTTTTCTTTTATTCTCTCTACCTTGCTCTGCTCTTTCTACTCTCTTAATGGCAGGTGATCCTATTGACCGAGATGTCTCTGATGAGTTGTTTTGGGAGAGAGAATTTGCGGATGAGTTAGCGGGTTTGCCGGATGATGCAGAAGTATGTACGTTTGATCCGGAGGGGGACCTTGCATACTTAGAAGCTTTACTTGCAGGAAACCCAATGACGGACATCCAACAAGAAGAAGTGGTGGTGGAAGAGGAAGACCACCACAGCTGGCCCGTGGTACTGATAACGAATGCGAGTAAAAATTTAAAACCACGGGAGGAGGCAATGAGAAGAACACCTGGGATCGTAATTCGGTGGCTACTGCCAGGTAAATTCAAATTTTGGTGTTCTAACCCGTTAAAAATTTTAAAATCATTTTATAATTCCACCGTGAAATTTTTAAATGTTTATGTGGAGCGGGTGGAATTAAATAGGTTAGATAGGGTCCAGATCAAAGAGAAGCCTCCTGATTAAATTAAAGTGTGGGGAGTTTTGTAAAGTTTTGTACTTTTGTCTATTCGGTTTCATAGAGTTTGTATAGAATCGTAGTTTTTGTATATTGAGTCTTAGTTAGTAGTTTTTGAGTCAGTTTTTGTGTCGAGTCGGTACTGCTTTGGTTTTTGCTTGTTTTTGTTTATGCAGGTTTGAATATGTACCACCCGTACTCAATCTCCATTCGGGTGATTTTGGAGCTGCTTATCAGATATCAGGCATTTTCCAAGTGTACCAGTTAGTGTCAAAGCCGATCGCGAATGAAATGCTATACGATCGAGCTGGATTGGACAAGAGTTTTGGAGCTTATGCGATAATTAACCAGCTAAGTCCTTTCCAATTATGCCCTTAGTATTTTTAATTCTTATTTATTTTAGTCTTTTGAGTCGGTTTCCATCCTACATTGAGGGCAATGTAGAGTTTAAGTGTGGGGATGAGAAACTATCGTTTAGTGTCTAGTTAGTGTGTTGTTTGAGTCAAAAAGTCAAAAAAATAAAAAAAAATAAAAATTTAAAAAAATCCAAAAAAATTGAAAAAATCAGAAAATGTCTTTTGAATAAAGAAGTTTGCAAAATTAATACGGAAAATGATAGAAAAGATGGGTTTTTGTTCGGGTTCAAATAATAATAATATGAGATTAATTAAACCGAGTTTGCGTGTAGTTTGGGATATGTGGATAGGCCCGGGTTTGGTTTTAACTCCCTTTGAGCTAATATACCTTAATTGTCGGTCTGCTAGTGGGTTTTCATCTGGGAAATATGGGAAATCAAAACTGCCAATAAGAGTATAAGGGGCACTGTTATAAGTTAAAACCGTTGAGTTTGTGATCTTGCGAAAAAAAAAAGTGAGCTAGAAACTAAATGAAAGTAATGCATTCCTATGTAGTTTAGGTTGGGGATAGCGACTCTACAACCGAATTACCGCTAGGGTGTGTGAAATCGACCGTGCAAATAAAGAAAAAAAGTACCGAAACCTAAGTAATCTGTGGTTGGGGATAGCGACTCTACAGCCGGATTGCCACTTGGTTAGGGAAAGCATCGTCTAGACTCACAAAGAAAGAAAAAAAAAGAAAAAAAAATTGATTGTAAACTCTCTTGGTTTTGATATAAGACGGTTGAGAATTTGTCCAGTGATCGTTCCTTTAGTTCTATAAGCTTGAGGCGTGATTAGGTGGACCGTAGATTCTAGCGTGAGGCCCTAGGTAGATTGACCGCACTTAAACTAAATTCACATGATAAGGGATTAAGACCGGATTTGGGTTTAAATGGACAAGTATATTTGCAATCGCGACTAACGCAAGTTTTGGTTTTAATAAAATATAATATGCTTTGACCCGAGTAATTATTTGTCTCTGATTCCGTTGCATAATTCTTTTTCGGGGACGAAAAAAGGTTAAGTGTGGGGATATTTGATGTGGGGTAAAATACGCATATTTGTCCCGTGTAAAGTGTATAATTTATGTATAGTTTTTATTTGTTTTTATCTAGTTTTAGTGTTCTATTATATTATTTTGTGTTTTGGCAGGTCCTGGTGCAAATGGAGCAAAAACGAGTAATATAGAAATGACCAGCCAGTTGGGCAAAGTGAAGCACCAGTAATCGAAATAAAATTCCCGCTATTTTCTTTTGGACTGCTAGGATACACATCAGACGAAAGGTGCCACATTTATTGTTGTAGAGGTGAATCCATAAAAAAAGAAAAGAAAAGAAAGGCTGTTGCCTATTGTTGCCATGGGACACGAGTAGAAAAAAATAAAGGTAATTATAATTCACAATCCCATATAACATTTTAACAACATCAAACGTGAGTGGGCCGCCATACATCATCATGATCATGTGGGATTTTATTTTTTGGGCCGTGAGAAGAGAATCATTCTTGGACACAAATCCATCATAAATATATACATCAGCCACATATATATTTAATAGACATCAGGCGGCAATCGAAAAAAAAAAACGATCAGACGGCTGGGGCCTGACATTATTCAAGAGGATTAGACGCACAGGGAGACGCACGAAAGTTCAAGCTTGTTTTGCGGGAATCATCAGGATCGAGCAGGAAGCTTGGAGAGCAAGAGATTACCGGGTTTTGTTACTCGATTTCTTTAGTTCTCTATTTTTTCTTGTTTAGTATCGATGAATTCTTGTTTGAAACTTTGGTTATTTGTTTTTAAAACCATGCTTGGCTAAACATTTAAGCCACTTAGACTTGATGAATGGATTGGTATGAAGTATTTACTGTTTTCGTTAATTGCATGAATATTATGGATTGATTGTGTTTAGTAAAGAGTTTGTTTTATTGATTTGATGCACATGCGTACTTTAACTTGGTTTATTATTGTCATTTGCTTCGTATGATTCTTAGTGACGGTCTATATCACAACATAGAGTCATACTAGGGTTTAGGATTTTGGTGAGTGTCTATATCACGTAAGAAATCTTAACTCTTTAGGGTGCAACTGCGCAGATAACCTCTAGAAGTAATTGTTAGTAATTTGCTAGGTTTTAGTGTTCTGCTAGTCCTAATACCTGGAAAGTGAGGGCTATTGTTAGGTCTTACCCGACGAATTGCTTTAGATAGTCCTTCGAAAAGGTCGTGTCTTAGTTGACCTGTCGGTTTTATTAGTCTATCAAGTCAAGTTTAATAACTCAAACTACCCTAGATCTATGATTGGAAAAGAGTAGGTCAACATTAGGGTACTTACACAATAATTAGACAACTGGGAAGGCGTCTAATAACCGGTAGGATTAACGGCCTAGGTAGTTCCACAGGTTTCTCCTTGAGAATGGTCGAGGGGCTTAGTTGGTTCTTAATAGGTTTAGTACTTTAAGATCCCGGTTCCATAATTCATGCATTTAACTTAATCGGTAATTCTTTAAAAGTAATCCAGGATTCTTGTCTAGGTGGTCTCGCTCTCTATATAAGAAAAGCCCTTAGTCTTCATTCGTCTTTAGTCTAGCTTTAGTTAATTTAGTAGTTTAATATAGATTTCCTTAGTTTTCCCGTAACCCCCCCCCCCCCCCCAACCAATTAAACAGTTAGAGTCTGTGGCAGTCTAGGTCTAGATAGAGTCTAATTAGCGTAATTAGAGAGTCTCGTGGGTTCGATACTCGGACTTACTTAGGCTATACTGCATTGACCGGTACACTTGCCGGTGGTGTGGTCTAGGTTTTAGAGAGTCTGTTTTTATAAATTTAAAACTTAGAGTGTCTAATTTAGGGTTAAAATTAGTTAGTTTAATTAGACCACTTTTAGCACATCAATTAGAAATAAAAAGTATTACACTAGACACTTGTCTTCACCAAGTGATGTAAGAGACTTAGGCAAACATGGCCTTGATTGTCAAGAACTCTTACGATCAATCTTGGATCCCGAGACGACTCACACACTCTACGATGGACAATGGATGATGGTGGTGGATGATGGTGTTATGGTGGTGGTGGGTGGTGGGTGAAGTGTGAGAGAGGTGGTGTGCCAAGGGTTGGTTTGAGCTTAAGCCAAGAACTCCTATTTATAGGTTGAACAGAAGCTCGGGCACGGCCCCGTGTCCAGTGGGCACGGCCTCGTGTCCACATCCTTCTCTTTCTTCATTTAATGCAGCTTGTCTTATTAGTTGACCACGCCCCCGTGTCCGCTGAGCACGACCCCGTGTGCAGAAGAATCTTTGTACTATGAAGATTTGCCTAGATTGTGCGAATCTTATAGTTGACCACGACCCCGTGTCCGCTAAGCACGGCCCCGTGGTGGGCAATAGAAGCTTCTACCACTTTGTCTTTTCTGCTGACACTTGGGCACGCCCCCATGCTGGCTGAGCACGGGGCGTGTTCAGTCCTCTGTCTTCTTGTTTTGCTTGGGAATATGCTGTCGTGGGGTCGGGCATGTCACGTCTTGTTCCTTTTCTTGTATTTATGTTAGATTTTGATGTCTTTTTGCTTCTTTTGTTAATTTGAGCTCATTTATTCCTGAAAATACAAAAGGAAGACAAAAGCACACTTTTTCCAACATTAGTACTAAAAAGGGTTAGTTTTATGCCACAATTGATGAAATTTATATGTTGCATTTTGCACACATCAAATACCCCCACACTTGAATCTTTGTTTGTCCTCAAGCAAAACTCTTTATAATGTGGCTTTACACACCCAAATGGAATGGGTAGAGAAGAAGGTTTTTGGGCTTGTCATAGAGTGTCGGGATTTCCAAGATTCTTTATTTAGTTTTATTTTTATTTATTTACAATCCTATTCGTCCTGATTTATTTAAAACTTTTCATAAGAGAAATTACTTATTAGGGCATAACATGCTTCTTTAAAATTCTATTTATATACAAGTTTACATACCTCACGGGGATCACTCAACACTCGGCCGAAGATGTATTTTTGTGGATCACTCGAGAGCGGCATGGAACTTACTCCCACCATAAGCTTGCCAAGCAATCAATCCTCATCCTTTTTAACTTATATACCTTTGTAAATATCAAGAGGACTTTTTGGGTGAAGGGTTAGGCTTGGGTTAAAGGTAGGTGGTTGGGTTAGTGGTTAGTAGAAAAAGGGCGAAAAGCGTAACAAGCGTCGGTTTTCGTAAGACTTTTTATTTTTGTAACTTTTATTTTGATGAAGCTATTATTTCAAACAAAGTTATTTTTGATGAACTTGTTTGTTTATTTTCTTTTGCTTCATCATCAACACGCATTTTTTTTTTGAAAAGTCGTACGAAAAACCGAGCTAGTTACTAAAACAAAGGGTTAAAAATGAAAAAGGTTTTGGTGGGTAAAAGGGTGTTTGGTTTGGGTTATGAAATGAAAAGGTTTAGGCTCAAAGGGGTTAACTAGGGGGATTTTGGGTAGGTGGTAAAAAAAAGAAAAATAATGGTGTAGAAAAATATTAGGGTTAGTCCTAATGCCTCTATCATTTACTTACTCGGGTTTAAGTTGGTAAAGACTGGGAATGTATCGTCATGGCAAGTTCTAGAGTCGTAAGAACCAAGCGGCTATTCACACAAGAAACGAAAAATGAGCATTTAGTCTAATGATATGTAATTGTATGCTCAATAAAGGCTCAAAACTCACTTTTGTGGGAATGGGTTTTTTATGTGATCAAGTATATATAATCAAATTTTAACTAAGCTTGTCATGCCTTTTCATAATTTTCTTATGTTGGTTCTTTTTTTATCACGACGCTATCGGTTGTAAATTCGTAAAAATATAACCTTTTTTTAGAACTTGAAATTCCCGAGTTAAACCTAGACAAGTAAAAAAATTGAAAATTTTTGAAAAAAATTTGGGGTGATTAGCGGTTCCAATAGAGTTTTGTGTAAGGCTTGTATTTAGGACTTGCAAGATTCAAGGTTTTAACACCCCCCCCCCCCCCCCCCACACTTAAATTACACATTGTCCTCAATGTGTCCCAAAAATAAGTTTTTAGGTTGATTGAATGTGTAAAAGGTGTGAAAAAGCAAAAATTTTATGTTACTGGGCGCTGAACACGGCCCCGTGTTGTCCGGGCACGGCCCCGTGTTCAAGTGCCAGTAACAAAATTAAATCAAGAGAAACAGAAGCCTGGACACGAGGGCGTGTTGGGTGAACACAGCCCGTGTCCAGTTACCTGAACTGGGTCTTTTCTGCAGACTGTGCAGCACGGAGCCGTGTTGAGCGGACACGGCCCGTGCCGAGCTCACTGTAAACGAAGAATTTTGTCGGATGGTCCAGTTTTCCTGCATGGGGTGCTGGTTCAAGTTTCCCTTGTATCCTTTGCCATCTCAAGTGTGTTTTATTCATTTCAACACTACCCAAACACCAAATTAACTAAAACCATAATTCATTAGTTATAGAGAGAATTACATATTAGTCCTAAAAATTAAAATACTAGATAGTTAGGTCAAAGAAACACAAGAAATCTAAACCAAGAAGTTCTAGCCTTATTCTATTAGCAAAATTTCCGAAAAGGTAAATTTTCTGGTTAAATGTGGCTTTGACAACTTCTCTTTCCGGGCATGGGGTCCTCATACGTCGGCGAGCCACTCTTCGATCTCCCGAGGGAGAAGAAAAGCGGGCTCATTAGCATTGGTTTGAGGAGGTGCAACTTCCACCGGGATTTCTTGGAGTTCTTCAAGAGGAGGTTCCGTCGGAATGTCATCCCAACCGGTAGGATTGTGGATTCCAAGTGCTAGGTTCCAATCCTCTTGAGGGAGGATTGGTTCCATGGGAGGTGTCACAAGAATGTTTAACCTCTGATGCAAGAGGTTTATTTCTTGAAAACTGTTTTCCAACCCCACCGAAAGATAATTTATACGGTCTACGAGGACCTCCTCCACCGAAGTCATCTCGTCAAGAGCTTCACGTAGCGCCATTACGTATCTTACGAGAGTTGCTTCAATCGATGGCCTTCTTTCCCTTCGACTGTTTCTGGAGTGCGCAGAAGAGGTTCCACTGTTTTGGCTAGACATTCTACGAAAACAAACCAAAAATAGTTCGTTTTAATGAAACAGTACCACGGACATGGCCCCGTGCTCAATGAGCACGACCCCGTGTTCAACTTTCTGCAGATTTTTAGAACAAGGATTCTTGGGGTTTCAAATTATTTTCTTAACTTATGAAGCTTTTTTTTTTTTTTTTTGAGCAGAAATAACTTAAAACAATGTTGTGTAACTTATTTTTAACAAGATTCCTTGAACAAAAATTCAACAAACATCACAATAAAACTTGAAATCAAGCTTTAATGGAGTTGTTGTTGCAAGAAAGATGAGGAAGAAGGTAATGGATAAAAGAGGAAAAGATAAGATGTTTGTTAGAACCTTCTTTTAGAACATACCTAGGATGGTAAGTTAAAAAATCCTTTCAAATCTCTGTCTCTGGATGGTCCAAATGTGCAGGATTCTTGGCTGCATTTATAGAAAACGACAGCATGTTGGACACGGCCCCATGTCTGCTGGACACGGCCCCGTGTGCAGGCAAGATCCTGACACGTTTTGTCCGTATTCTGACAAAAGTCAGAAGGGAATCTTTCGGTGGACACGGGGGCGTGTTGACCTGGCGTGCCCCGTGTCGGAAGACTGTTTTATGAAGTGTGTCTATTTTCAAGGAACTTTTCCGGATCGGGCGGTTCCTTACTGGATGGAACAACCCCAAAGTGCCTAAGATACCTTAATTGATCTAGATTAAGACGAGAACGAAGAGGTTGTCGGTGAGGGTGATTCCTATGCTATATGTAGGTGGACAAGTCCAACCCTTTTCCGGGCTCTCGTTAAAGAAGGTGTATGTCGAATCGCTAAGGTCTATGTATGCATCAAACGAGGTTGATGGGGAGTCCTTCACGGAACAATCGACACAGGGACGATTATCGCTCAAGTCCTCGCTAGAGTTAGAAGTATCGTCGGAAACAACGAAGTTGTTTGAATGCGGTTCCAACCCTTCTTCTTGGCTATTGTCCTGGAAAAGATCATTGAAATCTTTCCTAAGTTCTTTTAAACAATCAATAATTAGATCTTCTAGTTGAAATAATTCATCGAGAAGCATTTCTCCTAGAAAATCTGGTTGGGAGCATTCGAGGGAGAGATAAGGATTATTTTTACTTTCGCCCCTCTTAAGGATACTAGGAAACGATGGGTCTATATAGTGGGGTTTATAATTTAGAAAATAACATTCTAATTCCTTATGGTTACCACCACATAATTGACACCACATAGTACCATAAGAGTGCCGAAAGTAAAAAGTATCAGTATCACTCATGTTTGTGTCAGAAATTACCAACCGTCGGGATCTTACGGTTCTGTTTTCAGTAAATGAAACTTGGGCACGGGGGCGTGTTGAGTGGGCACGGCCCCGTGTTCAGCTACTGTCTGACTTAAACCAGGATTGCCAGTTTCAATGATTGGGCACAGGGCGTGTTCAGCGGGCACGGCCCGTGCTGAGTTCTGCAGAAACTGAAAAATTAAGAAAAATCCTAAAAAAAATGAAAAATAAGAAAAAAAAGATTAGGCCGTTGATTCCTAACTTTCTTAAAATCCTTGTGTCCCCGGCAGCGGCGCCAAAAACTTGATGCGTGTGAAGTGTTATATATTTTTAGGTGTATATTTTAAGCCCTTTAACATTTTTTTAGCCAAGTTTTGAATTTATAAAACACGATATTTACTAACACTAAACACACATATGGGCAAGTGCACCCATCGCGAGCGTAGTATAGTGTTGGTAAGATACCAAGGTCGTCCAAGGACACAAGAGCTTTTAGTACCGGTTTATCCTCAACGTCTAATCAAATCAAAAAGTTTAGAAAAAGGTTTTTAAACTAAAAAAAATAAAAACTAACTAAAATGCTGAAAATAAAAATAAAAGAAAAATAGATAGACAAGATGAATCACTTGGTTCCAACTCGTGTATAGTGTAACCTTTGATTATTTCCGCACTTTTGTACTTATTTAAGAGATTATCTTAGTTATTGTAGTAGGCCCCTCTTTTGAATATGACGTTACCCTCAACCCAGTAGTTTGAGTCAGCAAGGATACAATCCTAAAGGGTCGGATTATTGAAAGATAATTAATTAAGTTATTAATGCAAATTATGGTAGGCCCCTCTTTTGGAGGTGACGTTATCCTCGACTAAGTAGTCTGAGTCAGCAGGGATACAGTCCTAAATAGCCGGGTTATAGTATTAATAGTAGTTAACTTATGAGGGGATCAAAGAGTTTGGACCCCCGCCATCCAATACCGTTAAGTATTGAAGGAGGTCCTACTAAATTTGACACAGGTCCATTGCAGGACCTCTAAACGCTGAACAATGATAAGACTCTTACCAAACCGTTCCCTTAACCCCCGACCAGGTAGCCAACATACCTCCATATAGACCGTGGAGATATGAATGGTGAAAATCTTTTATTTTACATAGACAGTAAAATAATGTCAAGACACCACGGACAAACGATAAGGAAGAATCTCCTTCAACATAAGAAACTAGTTATTAAAGTCATTAATACAAAACCAAATAAAAAGTGCGAAAAGATTAGAAATAAAAAGTATTACACTAGACACTTGTCTTCACCAAGTGATGTAAGAGACTTAGGCAAACATGGCCTTGATTGTCAAGAACTCTTACGATCAATCTTGGATCCCGAGACGACTCACACATTCTACGATGGACAATGGATGATGGTGGTGGATGATGGTGTTATGGTGGTGGTGGGTGGTGGGTGAAGTGTGAGAGAGGTGGTGTGCCAAGGGATGGTTTGAGCTTAAGCCAAGCACTCCTATTTATAGGCTGAACAGAAGCTCGGGCACGGCCCCGTGTCCACATCCTTCTCTTTCTTCATTTAATGCAGCTTGTCTTATTAGTTGACCACGCCCCCGTGTCCGCTGAGCACGACCCCGTGTGCAGAAGAATCTTTGTACTATGAAGATTTGCCTAGATTGTGCGAATCTTATAGTTGACCACGGCCCCGTGTCCGCTGAGCACGGCCCCGTGGTGGGCAATAGAAGCTTCTACCACTTTGTCTTTTCTGCTGACACTTGGGCACGCCCCCATGCTGGCTGAGCACGGGGCGTGTTCAGTCCTCTGTCTTCTTGTTTTGCTTGGGAATATGCTGTCGTGGGGTCGGGCATGTCACGCCTTGTTCCTTTTCTTGTATTTATGTTAGATTTTGATGTCTTTTTGCTTCTTTTGTTAATTTGAGCTCATTTATTCCTGAAAAATACAAAAGGAAGACAAAAGCACACTTTTTCCAACATTAGTACTAAAAAGGGGTTAGTTTTATGCCACAATTGATGAAATTTATATGTTGCATTTTGCACACATCAGTTCTAAACCTAACACCTTAGGTTCCTATTTATAGGCCAAGGGATCTAGAGCTTTGTTTTCTGACTGCCTCTAGTGATTAAATTCGTATGTGTTTCCTTGCTCCTTGCTTTACGTGCTTAGGTGTTATGTGATTATGTGCTCTACATGCCTATGTGATTTTGTGCTCTATGTGTTATGTGTTTACGTGAATCTGCGTGTTCCTGAGTTTTAGTAAGTAGTAGACGTGTGAGGTGAGATTCGAATACAATGTGTTGAGTCCTGTGACGATGTCTATTGCAGCTAAATGTCGTCTGGATCCCATCACGCACTTTCTCGTCAAGAAAAGAGAGACAAACGCCTTGCTTCCATCATCTCTAAAAGTGTGGCAAAGGCCATAAGTGATGTTTACGAGAATGCCAGCAAATCATCTGAGAAGTCGAGGACCGAAGCTCCTAAAGCTACTGCCAAGTCCTTCAATTTCAAGCAATTCAAGTCATGTGGGCCAAAGGAATTCACTGGCGAAGGAGGTCTGACTGCACTATTCCAATGGTTTGATTCCATTGAGGTCACTCTGCGACAGAGTGGTTGCCCTGATGACCTTCGAACTCTGAATGCTACCGGCGTTTTCCAGTCCCGTGCGCTAGACTGGTGGACGGCCGAGAGGAACAAGCGAGGGAACGATGCAGCCTACGGTCTGTCGTGGGACGAACTCAAGGAAGTCATGCTAGAGGAATTCTGCCCTCCTCACGAACGTCAAAAGCTAAAAGATGAATTTTGGCACATACATCAGCATGAAGGCGACAATGCTGCTCTCACTGTTCGTTTCAAACAACTCAGCATCATCTGTCCCGATCAAGTCAAGACTCCGGAGATCACAATCAAGAAGTACATCCGAGCTTTGCCCGACTGCGTCGCTGATTTCGTGCAAGCGGCTAAGACTAAGACGATCGAAGAAACTTACCTACTGGCCGCCGAAATCAACGACAAAAAGGTTAAGGCTGGTGTATGGGATAAAACTTCGAAGCACCTGCATCAAGCTACCGCCACCGCACCAACTGCTGAACCCACCTCATCGAGCAACAAAAGGAAGAATAAGAGAAAGAACAGCTCCACCAACAAGAACTGTGCGATCACTGCTGCACCGATTCAAGCTGTACCATCCCAGCAGCGTCAAGTAGCGGCGCATGTGGCTAATGCACCACCTGCAAAGCGTGCATACACTGGGCCACACCCGCTCTGCCCTACTTGCACCTACCACCACCCAATTGCCATTGCTTGCCGTTTTTGTGCTCATTGCAATGTATACGGCCATTTTACTGCCAACTGCCACATTCGACAAGCTCCTGCTCATCAAGCTCTACTCACTGCCCCACACGGTCAACAAGCTCCTCCGGCACCCGCGGTCAAAGCCAGAGTCTGCTTCGCATGTGGCGACCCGAACCATTTCGCCAACATGTGCCCAAACAGGGTCGTGAAACAAGAGCCCCAGCAACAGCAGCCTTAGCAACAACAACAACAATAGCAACAACAACAGGCCGCACACGCCAGAACCTTCAACCTCAACGTGCGTCAAGCCCAGGCCGACAACAACGTGGTCAATGGTACGTTCCTTGTGAATGGTATTTATGCTTCCTGTTTGTTTGATACTGGAGCCGATAATTGCTTTGTGTCGTTAGAATTCGAGAAACTCCTTAGTCGTAAACGCTCCCAACTCTCCTCGACATTCGATGTTGAAGTCGCTACCGGAAGAACCATCCCCGTCAATTATGTTCTTCGTGATTGTACTCTTGAGCTCAACAATCACATCTTCCCAATCGACCTTATTCCGATGCAACTCGGAAGTTTTGACGTCATAGTAGGCATGGACTTTCTTCGAGAAAACCATGCTGAAGTTGTGTGCTTCGACAAGATGATTTGATTTTCGCTCGCGAATGGTGACTTATTGTGTGTATACGGTGATACTACTTCAAAAGGTCTCAAGCTTATGTCATGCGTGCAAGCTAGCAAGTATCTCCGCAAGGAATACAGGGCTTTCTTGGCTAACATTGTAGTAGCGGAGAAGGAAAAGAAAGAGAAGAAGGAAGTGAAAGACGTTCCTGTGGTTCGAGAATTTCCTAATGTTTTTCCAGAGGATCTTCCCGGGCTACCGCCAAGTCGTGATATCGACTTTCGTATCGACCTCATACCTGGAGCCAACCCTATTGCCAAAGCTCCTTATCGACTCGCGCCGTCTGAAATGCGTGAACTCTCAACCCAACTCCAGGAATTACTTGAGAAAGGCTTTATTCGCCCGAGCACGTCTCCTTGGGGAGCGCCAGTCCTTTTCGTCAAAAAGAAGGATGGGTCGTTCAGGATGTGCATCGACTACCGGGAATTGAATAAGTTAACTATCAAGAATCGCTATCCCCTACGTCGCATCGATGATTTGTTTGATCAACTACAAGGCGCTACGTGTTTCTCAAAGATCGACCTACGTTCAGGCTATCACCAACTGCGTATACAAGAGGAGGATATACCCAAAACCGCGTTTCGCACTCGTTACGGCCACTACGGATTCGTTGTCATGCCTTTTGGTTTAACCAACGCACCAGCGGTTTTCATTGATCTGATGAATCGCATGTGTAAACCGTATCTCGACCGTTTCGTCATCGTATTCATCGACGATGTCTTGATTTATTCCAAATAGAAAGTCGAACACGCGCAACATCTACGTTTGGTTCTCGAGTTACTCCATGGGAACCAACTCTATGCCAAGTTCTCCAAGTGCGAATTCTGGTTGGAAAAAGTTCAATTTCTGGGTCACATTGTTAATAGTCAAGGCATTCACGTCGATCCTGCGAAGATTGAAGCTGTTAAGAGCTGGGTTACGCCCAAGAACCCGTCTGAAGTCCGCTCTTTTCTTGGACTAGCGGGCTATTATCGACGATTTATCGAGGGATTCTCAAGGATCGCTGTTCCGCTTACCTCTCTCACGCATAAAGACAAGCCTTTTGTTTGGAAAACCGAATAAGAGTCTGCCTTTCGAACCCTCAAGCACATGCTTTGCAACGCTCCTGTTCTCACATTGCCCGACGGAAACAATGATTTCATTGTCTATTGTGATGCTTCCAACCTTGGTCTTGGTTGTGTTCTCATGCAACGGGACAAGGTCATAGCTTACGCATCTCGTTAGCTCAAAGTCCACGAGAAGAACTATACAACCCATGATCTCGAGCTAGGCGCAGTTGTTTTTGCATTAAAGATTTGGCGACACTACCTGTATGGTACCAAGTGTACGATCTTCACAGATCATAGGAGCCTGCAACATATCTTTAATCAGAAGGAACTTAATGTGCGTCAACGCCGATGGGTAGAACTTCTCAACGATTACGACTGTGAGATCCGTTATCACCCAGGCAAGGCAAATGTTGTTGCCGACGCACTTAGCAGACGGAGCTACCTGCTTAGCACTCGTAATGTTCAAGCCCAACACGATCTCGAAACCCTCATCCGCGACGCCCAACATGCATGTTTTAACGAACGCACACTGAAGAAGGAAAGAATCTACCACGATGGAGCCCAACTTGTAAGCAAATCGAATGGGATATTCCACTTTCTGGACCGAATTTGGATTCCCAAGCGAACCAATTTGCGACAGATCTTGATGGACGAAGCCCACAAATCCCGGTATTCTATTCATCCCTGTGCCGATAAAATGTACCAGGACCTTCGTTATAAGTACTGGTGGCCGGGTATGAAAAGGGATATCGCTCTCTACGTCGGAAAATGCCTAACTTGTGATAGAGTCAAGGCTGAACATCAAAGACCCTCTGGCTTACTCGAACAACCACCAATTCCCATGTGGAAGTGGGAAAGTATAGCCATGGACTTTATAACCAAGCTACCACACACGTCATCAGGCCACGACATCATTTGGGTTGTGGTCGATCGTTTGACTAAATCAGCTCACTTTCTGCCAATACGGGAAGACTACAAGGTAGAACGATTAGCCCGAATCTACACCGACGAGATCATTTGTAATCATGGGACGCCTCGTGACATCATCTCTGATCGTGATGCTCGGTTTACCTCGCGGCTGTGGGAAACGTTTCAAACAGCACTCGGTACATCGCTTAATCTAAGTACCGCTTTCCACCCTCAAACCGACGGTCAGACTGAAAGAACGATTCGTACTCTTGAAGACATGCTCCGTTCGTGTGTCTTAGACTTCGGTGGTAATTGGGATAAATAACTGCCGTTAGTCGAATTCTCGTATAACAACAGCTATCATTCTAGCATCCAAATGGCACCATTCGAGGCATTATACGGAAGAAGATGTCGATCGCCTATTGTGTGGCACGAGATCGGTCATTCGCAATTAACCGGTCCTGAGTTATTACAAGAAACGACAGACAGAATTTTCCAAATTCGAGACAATCTGGTGAAAGCTCGGAATCGACAGAAAAGTTACGCCGATAAAAAGCGCAAGCCCCGTGAATTTGACGTTGGTGACTACGTACTCCTAAAGGTATCACCTTGGAAGGGTGTAGTCCGATTCGGCAAAAAGGGAAAACTCGCGCCTCGATATGTTGGACCTTTTAAGATTCTGGAAAGGATCGGAAAAGTCGCCTACAGACTCGAACTACCGGAGGAACTTAGTAATGTCCACCTGACTTTCCACGTGTCAAACCTCCGAAAGTGCCTAGCCGACCACGACTTACACGTTTCTCTCGATGATCTGCAAGTGAACGAAACATTACACTTCGTGGAAAAGCCTGTCGAAATCATGGATCGCCAAACCAAGCAACTCAGACGCTCTCGCATTCCTATCGTGAAAGTCCGATGGGAAGGCAAACAAGGCGCAGAGTTCACTTGGGAACTCGAAAGCGACATGAAGGCTAAGTACCCGCAGTTGTTTAAAGAGAAAGTCTAGCAAGAGAAAGTTCTCAGACGTTATTCACGGCATTGTAACAGCTTCCAGCCTAATTTCGGGACGAAATTCCCTAAACAAGGGGAGGCTGTAACACCCGGTGTTTTCACAAGTCAAAGTCAAGGTCAAAGTCAACGACCGGTTATACGGATTTGACTTGTAGAAATTTCGTTATTTTATTTATATTATGTGGAGTAAGTGTTGTTAATTACAAGCTATCGACGTGTTATTCAAACGACTTACGACTGTGAACTATAGGAAGTAACAATGCGATAAAGTTGATCAACTAATAATCAAACTATGCTAATCAAATCGACACCGAATCGCAACTCGATCTAAACTCGTTGGTTATGGTTATACGTGTGTGTGTGCTTTATGTGTTACCTGTGCATGTTTAATTATGTTGTGTTGTGGTAATCAATCGAACTCAATCGAAACTCGAATGCAATCGAACACAATCGAACTCGAACTCGAATCACAATCGAACTATGATAATTAGTGGAGAAAGGATCGCGCGAGATATGAGTGGTTGGGACTAAAAGTAATTTGACTAGGAAACCCTATCGTGTCGAACCGCTCCCAATAATCGTTGCGTCGAACATTCAAACTCGGTGCCATCCGGCCGGATAGCCATCCGACCGGATAACCTCTTATCCGCAGATCAGACGCCATCCGACCAGAATGTCATCCGACCGGATAAGCCATCCGAGCGGTGTGTCATCCGATCGGATAGCCCTTTCCTCTTTTGGAATCCTATAAATACCCCGATCACTGTCATTCTTTCTACTTTTGGAAACCCTCTGTCCGAACAGCACGTGCTCCCCACCTTTTCTTCGATTTCTCTCGCCCAAGGTAAGATCTCGTCCTAAATCTTGTACTTTCTTGACCTACACGCACTCCTACACCTTTCTATCTTTTAAATCTTAACTTTTAACCGTGAAATCACTAGATTTCGGGTGTTCTAGGATGATGTCATCATGTTTTCTTCAAGAACTTCATGTTTTGCCTCAATCCACCAAGAACAACTTAGATCTAACCGATTTCCACAAAGATCTTGTAAAGATCTCAACAAAAGTGTGGTGAAAGAGGATTGAAAGATGGTTTCTAACTTTCTTTCAACTCTTTTACACTCAAAACACTCAAAACCGGTAGAATCGGGTCCTGATCTAGTCTCCTACTCACCTTTAGTGTTGTAACTGGCTCAGATCTGGATTCCGCCCACGAGACCACCGACTTCAGGTTAAACAAAACAACCGTCTAGAGCCGGTAACTCACCGAGCTAGGGTGATTCCTGGTCAGCTTAGTCAACTGGGTCAAAACGGGGGTTCTGTTGGTTAACACGTTGCCAAAGCGTCTCAACATAACGACAAACCATCGAAACGGTCAAGTGTAGGACGAACGGAATAATCGGAATGGATTGATGTCCGATCGGATAGGTCATCCGAACGGACCACACTTGGGTCCCACCTTTAAAACAATCTTATCTGAAGTTTGAGTATCGAACGAATTGCAATCCGATCGGACGACCATCTGACTGGATTACTCTTCGGATCATGAGATACTAAGACTTTAAAGACTTAAACAATTTTGAACAGGTTCATTACCAGGGTTGCCACCCGATCGGATGGACATCCGATCGAGTGACACTTCAGCTTAGAGCTTGCCTTCACTGGGTAATCTCACCACTAAGTTACCGTCCGACCGGACCACCGTCCGACCGGATGACCATCTGAACGGATTGTCATCCGCACGACCCACCATCCGATCGAACGCCTTGATGGATAGAGATACTTCAATGTTTTCAAAATACTACAATGAAAACTTCAAAAGTCAAGCCATCCTACACAAACACATCCTCTTTATAGGAAGAAATAATCCACTCGAATCGCCATCCGACCGGATGACCACCCGAACAGATTGTTATCCGCACGGATTGCTGTCCGATCGGATTACCATCCGATCGAATCACTATCCGACCCTTTCACACTTTGTAACGTTTTACGCATCACTTATCGTTATACTATCGAATTTATTCAGGCTAACCTTACTCGCTAAGCTCTCCCTTCAATCCATTAATCACTGTGAGTATACTCGATCCCTTTTTGCTTTACGCACTTTTGGGTGTTACATACGTTACGAATATTCAAACTACAACAATCACACTACTCAATACTATTTGAACGCTAACCGCTAATGCATGTTATACGTGGCTCATGAATGCTTGTTTTGTTATGTTTACACATGGAATGCTGTCTACCTGCCTTAGCAACGATAGTACTATAGTTTGGACTCAGCACCCGTTCACACGGGGGTTGTTAAGGACCATTACTTGCATGGATTACGGTGGTAATCATGTATTGCGAACTGCCTCGGGCAGTCAACCCGCAGTCATTGGTATCGATGGATCTATGTCGATAACTAACGTGCTTCATTTCACTATGTGTACGTGCTGGTTATGCGTAAACGAATTCGAACTCTATATGCTATTATCAAACTTGTATGCTCACCTTTACATTTTATGTATTGACTTTATTTTAACGTATGTGACAGGTGCTTAGGACGCCCACTTGGTAGGAAAGTGAGGCTAGAATAAAGCTTTAGAGCCCAACAAATAGTTGTCTGTAGATAACGAATCAAGGGTCTCTAGAAGCAGATAAACAATTGCTGTCTATTTAAATCTGAGTTGTCGGAACAGAATATTTGCCTGGTTTTTGTCTGTAATAATTAATTTACTGTTTGAGATACGGTATGGGACGTATTATTTAAATTGAATAGCATTGATAATTGTTATGGGAACTTCTGGACAATCTATTTCGTTCAGTGCCATGCCCCGATGATTCCGCCATCGGTTGGGGTGTGACACCTGACCAAGCCAAGGACGTGAACACATCTTCGAATGAGCCTAAGAATGCCTTAGTGTACTTATTTCTAAACTCGAGTAGCTCTTCCATCAGTGATCTCCGGATAAATAACCATTCATCTTCACCGTACCCGAGAGCAGAAGCTGTCGCCCGAAACCCACAATTTTCATCACCTAATACGTTATGTATGCGTGTAACATACGCATGGAAGATTTTTGGAATTAGATGAATATATTTGTGTATCACTTGTGATGCTTGATCATGGTTCAACCCCATGAAGTCATAGCCCAACGCACTTGTAGCGTTGGCGAAAGAACTTTGTCCCACAATATCTTGGTTCAACCCCATGAAATCATATCCCGGTGTGTTTAAAAGGTTGGCAAAAAAACCTTGTCCGTCAGTATCTTGGGTCATGAACGGACTTTGTTCACTAGGCATTTGATAGTTCACGTTTGGACTGATGTAACCAACATAATCATTATGGTCCCTTAATGAACTTTCTGTAGTAGCCTCTAGATACCCGAATGAACTATGTCTCCAAGGCTCTTGAGTGTAATCATGCTCTTGGAAGTTCACAAATCTGCGACCAGTTGGTGTTCATTAGGTGTCAATCGTTTGAAGATTGGGTGTCCCTCCATATATTCTCCGGGTGGATGATTATGTTCACCAGGTTTGACTTTTAACGTCCAATAACCATTCTCTTTTGAATATTTCCCTACCATTTCAAACGGGCAATTAATCTTTCTAGTGCCGGTTGCTTTACTTGACTCTTTAACTGATTTATACACACCACCACGATCACACATAAGTACAACTTTAGACACGTAGCCATTTTTCGTTTTCGATCTTTTTGTCACAATAGCGTAACCAAGGCTAAGTCCGGTGTTTCTAACCCATTCCATCAACTCTTCACGAGACTTGAACACCTAAAAGTGAACTAATATTAGTTATAAAATATTAGGTGAATAAGCTTGAGTAGTTACAAACACTTAAAAAGTTTGATCCATATAGATGAAAAAGCTTATTTTTAGTAAGGTTTATAACTCTATACATGAGATAAGTTATTAATAATGATAAAGTGAGATTAATTTTGGAGCAAATAATAAAACAAATTATATAATGATGCTTCATGTATAACGAAATTATAATTTAGGTGATTTTTAATTAAAGTTAGTATAACTAATAATCATACAATAAAGTAATCATATTAAGTTAAATAAAAACATAAACATATGAATGTTTTATATGTATAACTAATACAGGTTATTAGTTTTCCAAACGAACTCATTTAAACTAGCTAGAATATATAACTAAGTTGAAACTTGAAATATGGGTTAAAAACTACACCTTATCCGTTGAAAATCCAGACATCTCTTTAACTTTTCAGAATCATATCCGTTGAAAATCTTTGAATAGCTTCCTCGAGTATAGCCCAAAGAAGCTGAAGTTAGAGTGAATTTTCTTTAAATGAAATTTGAATAGCTTTGAATGAAATTTCTCTTTTAAAAAGAAAACACACTAACAATCACATGGCAAATGAAAAGAAAAACACCCCTATAATATGGAATGACAAGTGCCAGAGAATATTATAATTTTCTTTGAATAGCTTTTTCCATTATTGAAATTTCTCTGTTTTTCAAAAAAAAAAAAAAAAAAAAACTAACTAACTAACTAACTAACAATAAATATCCCGCCCCCTAGCTCAGTTGGGAGGAGGCCGGGGGTTTGTCAATGGCCACCCCGGTTCGAATCCCGGCGTTTGCGGTTAGGGGGTTGGGACGTCCCGATGATAGATCGTCTCCTACCGAGGCATGGAACGGTCTTGAGAGCAACCCGGTTTTACCCAGCTCTTACCCCAGCGAGTCTCTCGTGTGGGGGCAGTATGGTTTCCGGGCGGAAGTCAGCTCACGCGGCAGGCCGGGGCCCAATCGAACATCGCGTCCGCAGATGCGGGGTTGACGGGGGAATGTCTTTGACATAAACCCGGTGACCACTGATCCAGTACATAGAAAGTCACATTCAAAAAAAAAAAAAACAATAAAAAGACAAATGACAAGTAGTCAAATAAATATTTAAAAAAAAATAATAATAATTACTATTATAATAATAATAATAATAATAAAAAATGATTACTACTAGTAAATAATAATAATAATTAAAAGACAAAAAAAACAATTAAATGTTGATTTGTGATGTAATGATGTGATGTTTTTATAAGTGGGGGGGTATAATTAATAATTAGGGGGTGTATTTAGTAGCACCGTTCTCAGATCCTCCTCCATCTATCTATTATGCACTCGAGCAAACAAATCGTGTGGTAGTACCCGATTTTCTAACCAATCGTATAGATCCGTAGGTGTGATGCAACATTTATGGGTTTTTGAACCGGGAAGATCTTTAACGGACCGATCTACGGTTTTTGAACGGAGAAGATAACCATGTGTTTGTTCATTTCACCTTTGCAGGGTGTGTCTCTGATTGCTAACTTCCCGTGTAAGATTAAGTAATGGGTGTCTCTATTAATTTTCATGTACCAAATCATAAATCAAAGTTATAAAGTTGGTGAATATAAAAACCCCAGCACCTCCCCTGATCCTGTACCTACCACACCACCACTATCCACCATCTGATTCCTCTATAACCACCACCGTAAGCACATCTGACGGTGACAACCACCACATCCGAACACCATAATCTTCATCATCAGCACGTCCGTCAAATGTGGTGTAACCATTCACATCCCCTCTGCTTATGAACCTCCCACGCCACCACATTCCACCTTTCGATTCCACCATCATCCAATGCCATTAACATGCTATCTAAAAAAACCCACAAAAAAAAACTACACTCCACCTTTAGATTCCTCCATCAGCACAAAACCGACAAAAAAACCTGCCAATACACCAAAAAAGGACAACATTTTAAGAACCCTATCTCAAAACCCCAAAAAGAAAAAAAAAACGATTAATAGTAGGTGATTTACTAAATCTGCAGTTCGCACAACCAAATCTGTAGTTTGCACAACTGATGACCTTGAATCGCACCTGGTAGTTCGATCTCCTTGAATCAGTTCTTATTAATAGCACAAGAAAGGGGTTATTGGATTTTTAGTTTGATTCTCTGGTTTTGATTTCAATATACTGGCACACTTGTCAAGGAAGAAAGATTGAATTATGATCAAAATGACCATTTTGCCTCTAAGGAAAAGAACAAAATAGCAGGATTTTATACAACAAATACGACCTGATTTCACTTTTGAACCAAAATGACAATAAAACTAAAACCACAGGAACCCAGATGCAAAAAGTTTGAGTTTTGGACTAAAGTGGCAAAAGTGACCAAACCTCAGGGACTAAAATGGCAGTTTACTCTTTAAACTATAATGGTAAAGCGGGTATTTAACCCTTAGCGGCTAAAAAACAAGCTCGGGTATGCTAGTCCGAATTTTGGTATTTTTTTTGTTGAACAACAAATGTTTTTTTATTTCTTTTTTGTGGGACTTGAATCAATAACCTTCCAAATTTAGATGCTCTTAGAAGCTTTGCTTCATTAGACCACCCGCCCTGAAGTGTTATACAATGTGATAAATGACTAATAGCTCAAATGGTTGGCTTGTACATTGATTGATGAGAATGTGAGAAAAGGAGTGAAGAAATGATCTTTTAACTCGCAAAAGAATAAATATTTTTAATAATCGGGTTTTTATTTTAGATTTTCAGTTCTTTAGATTGAAATTAATATTTTGGTTACATTATGTTCATTGAAGCCTGTAGTTAATACGCTAGTTACTTTGATTGAACTTAATGATTTGGTTACTATCATAGCGTATAAATAGATTTCCGTTAGTAGTGATTAAGGAACAACTTTTGATATGAAAATAAATAAAATCTCTCATTGGATTTTTCCTAAATGCTTGTTATAAACAAAATTATCCTTTTCATTTACATCATATGTCATGTGAACTCGTTAGTATCCAGTGACACATTGTGTTAGAATAAATCCACCTCCTCGTTATAATGGTGGATATTGTGTAGTTGATTTGTTTTATGCATTTGAGGGTTTCTTTACTAGCACCAATAAAATCTACACGACGCTTGACACAATCAACATGTTCCTTGAAGAATAATTGTTGTAACTGTAGGTGTTAAAACATCAAAAATAAATAAATAAAAATCACGAGGGGTGGTTATAACGATTGTATTCATCACCCCCTTGTAAACAAGGTAGGCTTTGTTAATACTAGTCATAGCTATCGATATCTTGTCAACAAGTGGAGGTTCATTCTTTATTCTGACTTCTTACTTGTCAAGAAGTATGTTTATTTTTTCTATTTAAATTTATATCCTATCTTACCCCTTTTTGTGTTTTGTCTTGTGTCACAATATGAATCCACAATGCATTTTAGTAAAAAAAAAAAAAGAACAATAAAAACTTTATCTTATTAAGAAAAAATCTTAAATAGTTGGTGTGCTTATTGTTTCCATTATGCCAATTATTGAAATGTGTTTAACAAGTTTTCGGTATTGACAAAATTTAATCATTCTTTCCCACTTGTTTTACTTATTACCTAAACTACGTGTAATGAAAACAAATAATAGTTGTTTACAATAATCATACCTAGTAAAATCTCCGTATACGAAATAAAATTTTATGTTGCTAATCTTTATCCTTTTTACACATTAATATTCGCAGATTATCTGTGTGCTATTTTTCGTGTATCTACTTTATTTCTTTAAATTTATATTTTTTTTAAAACCTTTATTATTATATTTTTATATTTTAAGGGTGGTACTTTCTACACCTCCTAATTACTTTTTACACCCCACTCCTTTCACATACTTACAGATGGGGCCCGCGTGGGACCGACAGTTTTCCTCTCACTAACGGAGGGTATAATCAGGAGGGAGGAGAGGTGTGTTTAGAATGAGCAAAAAAATATCATGCTTGTCTGAACATTCAAGACAACCTCCAAGGTAATGTACTAATCTAATGGCCCCAAACAAAAAAAATCCAGCAAACAGCCAACGTGCAAAGTTATAAAAATGAAGAAATAAAAAACAAAAAAACAAAAAAAAAAAAACCTTACAAATATCCATCAATCTACAAGACAAACCGCATCTATCTCTGTGAATCTTGTAAGTATTCACTTATCTCTCTGCAGCTTCAACATTGAGCTAACAAAAAAAATAAAAATAAAAAAAAAGATCTCCATTGTTGATAAATGTTTGTAGCTTGAAGCTAACAATGAGGTCAAAATATATCTCAACCATTCATGTGTCTTGGTGCACCAAGTTGGGGGTGTGCATGGGTGGGTTCGGTTCAGCTATGAGCTTCCAACAGAACCAAATTGTTCGGTTTAGTGATTATGTAGATCGGTTTGGTTCAGTTATTTTTGGTATTAGATACAATTGTAACTGAGCCGAACCGAAAACTTCGGTTATTGGAGATAAAAAACCGAACCAACCGTTTTTTTGTTCCGGTTTGGCAATGTTGGTTACTTCGGTTACGAGTCAGTTAATTCGATTTTTCGCTCATCACTAGTAGGCTGGACTAGGGGTGTGAATTTGTGACACGAACCTAACATGAAATTCGTGGGTTTGGGTATAGTCTAAACGGGTTTGGGTCAGTTTTAGGTTGAACCCACAAACCCGTTTAGCTAAACGGGCCGGGTTCATGTCAACCCGGTCGGGTTGGTGGGTTGACCGGTTTAACCCAGCTGCTGAACTATGCTTTTAAATCTTTTCTTGATGTCATGGGTTCGAGTCTTGGTGCACCAACCCACCTCAAGAATTAAATAAAGTTTCAAACTTTATTGCAAATATCATGTGAACAAAATGCTATATCACATTCTGAAACCATTTTGTTTTATCTTTGAATATATATATGAATGTTGTATTCTTTGACTTGATTTGACTTTTTTTTATTTACCTGTAAATGTAGCAGTGTTGTGCATATGGGGGTCAAGAAAATGGGGAGATTTGTGGTTTTGTTGATGATGATAATGTGGTGCTGGTGTTCAATTGTGGAAGCAGAGTATATGTTGTACAAAGATCCGAAACAACCGACAAGTGTTCGAGTAAATGACTTGATGAAGAGGATGACACTAGAGGAAAAAATTGGTCAAATGACTCAAATTGAAAGGTCTGTTGCATCAAATGAGGTCATGAAGAAGGATTTAATAGGTATGCAGATCAATCATACCCAAATCATATTGTACATTCAGTCTTTCTTGATTTTTTTTTTCTATAGTCATTTAGGATAATGAAGATTTAGTAATTATGTTATGTTTTATTACTATTTTTATAATCAGTTTTCTTAAATTATGAAATAAAATTACGAACCGGGTAAAACAAGAGAAGCGGAAAAAAGAATTTTGGACTGACAGTTTTGTAACACGTGTCACAACCAATTAATTATCAGGCATAGATTTATAAATAAAATATTTAATTTAGAGATAAACCGGTTAGGTAAAGCCCATTTGGGTTAGTCATTGGAGAGTTCAACCTTAAATTAGATGATATAGATACACCGGTGATGCTATACATACACCAAGTGATGTCATCATATGAGACGTATGACGTGGCAAAAATGGGCATGCAAGTTGTATGACTTTATTAGCGGTCACATTAGTCAATTTTTGTCAGCATACCACATCATACGTGGCATATAATCTGATGACACCACTTATACAACCCATATAATGTCCTAGTCTAACATGTTATATGACCCCATATGACCATTTTCGCCATACAAAGTAACCTATATATTTATTACAACTATCTTGTGATATCAGGGAGTGTGTTAAGTGGAGGAGGGAGTGTTCCATCCAAACAAGCAACCCCCGAGGCATGGGTCAACATGGTCAACGACTTCCAAAAGGGTTCGTTATCAACACGTTTAGGGATACCTTTAATCTATGGGATTGACGCTGTTCATGGTCATAATAATGTTTATAAAGCCACAATCTTTCCTCACAATGTTGGTCTTGGAGTCACCAGGTAGAGTCCAAGTAACCAATGCAAGCAAACACTATAAACATATATATAGTACAACCATTTTATACACCGTATTTTAACAGGGATCCCGTATTAGTTAAGAAGATTGGGGCTGCAACCGCACTTGAAGTTAGAGCTACTGGCAATACGCTTTTGCACCTTGTATTGCAGTAAGTAGTTAAAAGTTGATGCAATTACTATTTAAGTTGCTAATTATTTTTAAAAGTTATGTTTAAATAAATAATTCTTTTGGCGTAAACAGGTTTGTAGAGATCCTAGATGGGGCCGGTGTTACGAAAGCTACAGTGAAGATACCGAAATCGTTAGATTAATGACTGAAATAATACCGGGTTTGCAAGGAGATGGTTCGGAGAAGGGTGTCCCTTTTGTTAATGGACAGTAAGTGCTAATATGTGATTATGCGATTATCGTATTCTTGTGCAATGATTACTTTTAAATTATTTTTTTGTTGACTTTGAGAACCCGTTAAGGAAATCTAACGGGCCTCGTTAATTCTTGCTAACCAGTGTATTACTTAATATCATATAATCACTTTCAAAAAATGGGAGATGTCAACTGAGCCACGACGTTGACAAAATTTTCGGTTTTACAGACAAAAAGTTGCGGCCTGTGCGAAGCACTATTTGGGAGATGGAGGAACTCATCTAGGCACAAATGAAGGAAACACAATATTAAACAGTAAACAATTGTTCAGCATACACATGCCCGCATATAACGATTCAGTAATCAAGGGTGTCGCCACTATTATGACCTCATATTCTAGCTGGAACGGGGTTAAAATGCACGCTAATCGTAACCTTGTTACCGGTTACCTTAAAAACACACTCAAATTCAAAGTATATATACTTATACAGTTAAATTCATACCTTTTTTTTCCACAAAATTATGCAATTAAAATGAATTTGTTGTTGTTGTTCTTCAGGGATTTGTTATATCGGATTGGCAGGGCATTGATAGGATCACGAATCCTCCACATGCGAATTACACTTACTCGATATTAGCTGGAATTAACGCTGGCATTGACATGGTTTGTTTTCTCCCGGTCCTGTTGTTATTACGATCATGTTTTATATCAAATGGGTTAAATAAAACTAGCTAGAAAGGAAACAGGTCAAACGGGTCGAAAGTCGCCATAAATGTAATTTTAATGAATAAAACATGAACAGTTCATGAACCGTTTGGTGGGAAGTTTGTTTGTGACATGAATAGAGGTTGCGTTCGTTCATTTATGTACGTTAACGTTCGGTAACGTGTTCGTTTATGTTTGTTAGGGTTTCTGAACTTATATATTTTATTTAAATACTTAAAAGATTCCACTAATATAAAATATTTAATAAATATTAATGTATTGTATATTACATTTCATATGTGTTCGTTTGTGTTCGCTTCTATTCATAAACGCTTGTTTATGTTCGTTTGTGCTCATGAACCTTCATTTGCATTCATTTGTGTTAATTACCTAGAATTAACAAATGAACACGAACACGTTCATGTCCTTAATGAAGAAACACGAACATAAAATCTTGTTCGGTAAGTGTTCATGAACACATTTTCTTCCTTAACGAACGAACACGAACAAGGCCATTAAGTTTTTATCAATATTTGACACACTGATTTTGTATTAAGAAGTTTAAAATTTTGAACAAGGGGTCAACCCACCCAACATGTTTGACCCGTTACCCAACCTGCCTAATCCGCCTGTTTTGCCACATGTAATTGTTTTGAGCATGTATCTAATGCATTTGTCGAATACTGCAGTTCATGGTCCCTATGAACTACAAAGAGTTTACCGATGGTTTGACTTATCTGGTCAAAAATAAGTTTGTACCCATGAGCCGAATAGACGATGCGGTTCAGAGGATCCTAACGGTGAAGTTCACAATGGGTCTGTTTGAAAACCCATTGGCTGATTACAGCATGACCAAATATTTGGGATGTCAGGTAAGTTAGTCAAACTCGATCGGGTTTGACCAAAGTGAACCATCTTTTTTTCTTTTACTTTATTTACTCTAATGAAACAGGAACACAGAGACCTAGCGAGAGAAGCAGTGCGGAAAACACTTGTTTTATTAAAGAACGGTAAATCTCCAACGCAGCCATTGTTGCCACTTTCGAAAAAGGCATCGAAGATATTAGTCGCGGGATCACATGCTGATAATATTGGGTATCAATGTGGCGGGTGGACCATTGAGTGGCAAGGAGTTTCGGGCGATGTTACTGCAGGTATGGTATTTCAGATCACTTAAAAGTCTTAAACTTCAGAGATAGCAATTTTATTATTTTAAGCGATTCATATGAAATTCGGTTGATTCGGGTTAGTTTTATTGACAACGGTTCAAACGGGTAAAGTATAAACGATAAGCCATTTTTCAAAAAATGTGATTTATGATAACCGGTTTTCTAAAAAAGAGTTAATTGCCATTTTCGTCCATGTGGTTTGTCCAATTATGTCAGTCCAGGCCAAATTCTTGAAACATGCCAGTTTAATCCAAAAAATTAACGGTCGTTAACCTTGACTGTTAAATGAGGGGTAAAAAGGTAATTTTCCGTTTTTTTTCTTTTTCAGTTTTAATTTAGTATTATTTTAAAAAATGGAAAATAAAAAGACTGTAAAAATGACCATTTTACCTTTCATTAAACGGTTAAAGTTAACAGCTGTTAACTTTTTAGATTAAACTGGCATGTTTCGAGAATGTCAGGGACGGGAATTGCATGTTTTTTTTTTGTTCTGGACTGGCATAATTGGACAAATCACAGGGACGAAAAATGGCAGTTAACTTTTAAAAAAAATCGATTTAAGGTAATCCAACATGACCAAACCCATTCTGACTGAACTTGAAGATGACCCGAACCCATTTTGACCATCACACAAGTCGACTGAACCGCCATTTCCCACCTTTACAGGTACCACAATCCTCTCGGCGGTGAAAAAAACAGTTGATCCAAACACTCAAGTAATCTACAATGAGAATCCCAACCAAGATTTCCTAAAGTCAAACAACTTTGACTTTGCTATAGTGGTGGTAGGAGAACCACCCTATGCAGAAACATTTGGGGACAGTTCAAATCTCACAATTCCCGAGCCGGGCCCCAGCACTATAAAAAACGTATGCGAGTCAGTGAAATGCGTCGTGGTGTTAATCACTGGACGGCCGGTGGTGGTGCAGCCGTTTGTTGACACCATAGACGCACTTGTGGCCGCTTGGCTTCCTGGAACAGAAGGCCAAGGTGTGACGGATGTTTTGTTTGGTGACTATGGTTTCACGGGAAAGCTGGCGCGGACTTGGTTTAAGTCGGTTAATCAGTTACCCATGAATGTTGGGGACCCACATTATGACCCGTTATACCCGTTTGGATTTGGACTTGAAACAACGCCTACCAAGACCACATAAATGTATAATGTGTCGCTTTTCGGTTGTAATCGTACATGATTGATTATTTGGTGTTCTATGGTAATATTTAAGATTATACAAAACCTTTTTTTTGTGAGCATGTTTTGTGCTAATGAGATTTTAACACTAATCATTTTCTTAAATTTTAAGTACTTAATGTGTACGTTTGATATTAACTGATATATTTAGGGACACCAGATGATATAAACATATTGTTGTAGGTTTTGTAGTTTGAAAATCACTGGACAATCTCTTTGAATCGTGTATCAGTCAATTTTAGATTAAAGTATTTTGATGGTATTACAAATTTATTTACCAAAATTCGTGTATAAAATGATATATAACGTAGACCAAAAATTGACCTTTTATAGGTGCAGAACCATCACACTAACTTGTTGAAACATTGCAACTCTTTATGAAACTGTGACAGTTGAGCAGACTTATTGAAACATTGCAACTCTTTATGAAACTGTGACAGTTGAGCGATATAACTGACGACATCTGTTTAGTTATATGTGCAAATAAACCCTCAATAGAAACCCCATCAGTAGTAACTTAGTTACAAACTAACAACTGATCACCAAGTTACGACGGATTCACAAGTTGTTGATGACCATTTACCACTTATGGTCCGTTTCTATTGATAACCAAGTTGTTCTTGCTCAATGGTAACTTATTAGTTACTAGTGCTAATTCTCGCGAACCTCACGGATTTAACAAAATAGTATGTTTTCGAGGTATTGACAAAGGACATTATATGTTTATAATGAACATATCAAAATTCTTTAAAAGAAATTCGTATGGAATACAAAAGGTTCATAAAGTAAATAAAACAATACACGTATTATGGGCCAAATGAGAATGACAGGTTGTTTGGTTTGCATTACTTCAATAAGTAGAAATGTTGATGAGTCAGTTATAAGAAATGTATAAAGTATATTATTAATAACTTTTAGTTTTTTATGTTTATTTATAGTATGTAAATGCTAAATATGACATTAACGCGGAAAGCTTCATCCTAGTGAACCAAGTATGGAAAAGAATATAATGACACTTCATATCATGTTAACCTTTTTAACACCAACTTATATCACAAATTCTGTTGCTTAAAAATAGCCATAACCACTTGGAAGAAGTTGTTCGATCTTAACAAAATAAACAAACATAAATATATTAACATAAGTTATCATAAAACATTAACAATCATGAATATATTCATGTCTTTAGTTCAAACAACTTATCATTACAATATTAAGTATCAAACCTAATGGAACCATTCATTTGTTCACCCAACCTAAACTGACGGAATTAATAATAATATAACTAGTTTAGTGATACAAAAACTTGCATTTAGTGCAAATATTTAGGAGTTTACAAAAATTTTCATGGTTTTAAAACCTTACAAGGTCATAATATTCAAGTCATCATACTACTAGATAACCTTTAAAACTTAGTTTCAAGCGTTTACATATTTGTAAAACAAAATAGACAAAATGCGGAAGCTTCATTTAGTGCGTTCGGTTCTTGGTATTTGCTTGATCGCCATCCTGGTTAGGTCCATCTTCACCTACGGTCAAAACCATTAAAATTATTAGTTTGACACTTTAAATATCAAGTATAAGCAAGTTCCATATTCAAACAAGTCAAAAACAAACAAAATTCAAGAGCTGGGTAGGTCGCGCCGCGCGACGGACTTCGGGAACGGCCGTCGCGTGACGCCAGCACTGTCGCGTCGCGTGATGGACTTTGGTTCTCCCCGTGGCGCGACGCCAGCATGTTATTTCCACAGAAAGTTGTTGTTTGGAGCTGCTAATTTTGCCCAGCACCACTTATCTCGATTCCAAACTTTAAAGTGGCATAACTTTTGACTCGGGTGTCCGTTTTAGTCGATTCTTTTTCCTACGCGACCGTAATTTAATTACGGACGCGTTTATCAACACATTTTACATAAAAATATCATTTCAAAAACAGTTGTCCTTTAATTTGTCTCTTGTTTATTTGACCCATTTGTTTACAAGTTTCATGACATGTATTATTGTCATCACAAACCTTAGGCCAATGCACTCGTTTCTGCGTTTCCCAAATATGAGCTTTTGCTCCCCTCCCGAGGGTTGCTTATGCAATAATCATCATGCTTATTTCCAAGAATTTAACCATGCCTTTCGGAATCATTTGACAAGCGAATGTTCCGAACTATAAACCCTTTACAAGGGCTCATGCTTTTGCAACGAATTAGCGTATCCGTGACACGGCCTACGCTTGGTTTGTGTGTGTGTATATATATATATATATACATATATATATAACCAATCACAAGAGCTGGTTATTCATTTCTATGTTTGTAACTCAACTTGTTTTGACCTGTTTGGATGCCGAATGGGTGTCACCATTACTAGACACATCCGAACTCTATTTCTAGCACATGTTTTGACCCGTTTTACTTGTCTAAGGCACTTTGTTTCTCCCGTGACTTAACGTTTTTACTTGTTTACCAAATTTCAATATAACAAAATAAGACTAACAATTAAACATAATATAGCGAACAATAAGTCGCGTACCTTCAAAGTGTGCCCTTGAAGCGTGTATCACTTCCGGCTTGTCCACTTGATGATCCGGATGCTTTACCTAAAGAGTTCCATTCATCATCAATTTAGAACTCTTTTATAATCCATCACGGACAATTCATTATGATATTCAAATCTGCGTTTTTGTTCAATTCTAAACATTTTATTCCTCACTTAGGCGTTTCAACAAACACCTAGCGGATCAAGTTCTTACATAATCATTACTAGGTTCTTGACATGTTATTTTCATCTACATTTACTTCGATTAGGCGATTTACACTAAATTTCAACATCAATAATACCGAATTTAACACATGAATTCAGTTTTCACTAGAATAGTATTCACAATCCTAGTGTTTATCTAGTCTCTATAAACTCAATAATCACCTACAATGGTGATTAACATCTCTAGAATTATCGTACTAAATTTCAACAAGAATTCATCTAGGGTTTTATCCCTAAACATCATGTTGCTTCTAATTTCATCCATGCATCAAGTAATCAAGCTAAATTTTCATTTTTCACATTTAACCTAGAGTTCAAGATGCAACAAAATACCAAAATTTTGCATACCTTTTGATCCCTGCAACGAGGTGATCACTAATTCATGTTTGAAACTTGATTTAGAGCATATTAGAGGCTTCAATTTGTGAATTTTGTGAGAATTTTAGGGTTTGAAGGAACCCCCTGGTCGCCCTCTTCTTCTGATCGATCCCAGCACACACACATGTGTGTGTTTGGTGGGTTATTTCTTATTTGATCATTAAAGTTTTAGTTTTTATTAATTTGGTCCCTCAACTTTTGTTTAACTTAAAGTTTAGGTATTTCAACCTTAATAATAGTTACTTCAAGACTCTTAACTAACTGGGTTATAAATTCCTAGTTAGTTTGTTCTTGTTTATTTAACACTTTATTATCCCGATTTTAAATTTTATAAATTTCGGGGTGTTACAAGTCCACCCCCCTTAAAAGGGGTTTCGTCCCCGAAACCTGATTACGTACCGAATAACGTAGGGTAGATTCGTTGCATCTCCTCCTCGGATTCCCATGTGGTATCCGAACCCTTCCGGTGTTCCCATTTGACCTTTACTTGATTGATTTCTTTATTCCTTAAGATTTTCGCCTTACGATCCAAAATCGCAATGGGCTTCACCACATAGTTAAGTCTATCATCCACCTCGATGTCATCGTAGTGGATATAGGTTGTTTCATCCGCTAAACATTTCCGAAGATGTGACACATGAAATGTGCTATGAATTCCACTTAATTCTTCCGGTAGTTCAAGGCGGTATGCTACCTTCCCTACTCGTTCGACAATTGTAAACGGCCCAATAAATCTTGGGCTTAATTTTCCTCTCTTTCTAAATCGGATAACCCCCTTCCATGGGGATACCTTGAGCATGACCTTGTCGCCAACTTGAAACTCGATCGGTCTTCTCCTTTTATCCGCATACGATTTTTGTCTATCTTGTGCCGTTTTCAAATGTGCCCGAACCACCTCAATCTTTTCATTAGTGGCTCGGACTATATCCTTGTGAGCGAGTTCACGTGGACCCACCTCACCCCAACACACCGGGGTCCGGCACTTCCTACCATAAAGCATTTCATACGGTGCCATCCCGATACTAGCATGGTAGCTGTTGTTATATGAAAATTCGACCAATGGTAGATAAACATCCCAACTACCTCCGAAGTCAATAATACATGCCCGTAGCATGTCCTCCAATGTTTGTATTGTTCTTTCACTCTGTCCATCCGTCTGAGGATGGTACGCAGTGCTGATGAACAACTTTGTTCCCATTTGCTCTTGGAAGTCTCGCCAAAAATTTGAAGTGAACCGGGTATCCCTATCGGACACGATGGATATCGGTACTCCGTGGCGTGCCACTATCTCATTAGTGTAAACCTCCGGCATCTTTTCTGACGTATAAGTCTCACGTATTGAAATAAAGTGAGCACTCTTTGTCAATCTATCAACAACTACCCATATTGCATCAAATCCGCGGTTCGTCCTCGATAGTTTGGTTAACTGGTCCATTGTAATATGTTCCCATTTCCAAACCGGAATTTCCAACGGTTGAAGCTTACCGTATGGTTTTTGGTGTTCCGCCTTGACTTGTAGACATGTCAGGTACTTCTCCACGTATTTCACTACATCTCTTTTCATTCCGGGCCACCAATAGTTTTGTTTCAAGTCGTTATACATCTTGGTCGCTCCCGGATGGATGGAATAACGGGATTTGTGAGCTTCATCTAGTAGAAGCTTTTTAACTCCACATGTGTTAGGAACCCAGATTCTGTTGAAACGTGTTTTCAAACCGTGATTGCCTTCTTCAAGATCTTTAAATTGGCCGACAATTCTTTCCTTTTTCCAGTTTTCTACTTTCACTGCTTCAACTTGTGCTTCTCAGATTCGTTCTAATAGGCCCGAGGTCACAATAAGCTCCATTGATTGTACCTTTATCGGGGCATAATCTGTCTTTCGACTTAACGCGTCTGCTACTACATTGGCTTTCCCGGGGTGGTAATGTATTTCACAATTGTAATCCTTGACCGTTTCCAACCACAGCCTTTGTCTCATGTTTAATTCCTTCTGATCGAAGAAATATTTCAAACTTTTATGGTCAGTGAAGATTGTACATTTTACCCCATACAAATAATGTCTCCATATTTTTAAGGCGAATACTACTGCTGCCAGCTCCAAATCATGAGTCGGGTATTTCTTTTCATGGATCTTCAGTTGCCTTGAGGCGTAGGCTATGACCTTGCCTCGCTGCATTAAAACACATCCGAGCCCCGAATGCGACGCATCCGAGTAAACCACCATGTCATCAACTCCTTCCGGTAACGTTAGCACCGGAGCGTGAGTTAACTTTTCTTTGAGTGTTTGGAAGGCTTCCTCTTGTTCGATGCCCCATACAAACTTTTCCTCCTTGCGAGTCAATTTGGTCAATGGTAAAGCAATTTTGGAGAAATCTTGTATGAATCTCCGATAATATCCCGCGAGCCCTAAGAAGCTTCGGATTTCTGAGGGATTCCTTGGAGTGTTCCATTTTGACACAGCTTCTACTTTTGACGGATCCACTAGTACCCCGTCGGCACTAATGATATGCCCGAGAAACTGCACCTCTCGTAACCAGAAAGCGCACTTTGAAAATTTTGCATATAGCTTTTCTCATCTGAGTGTCTCTAACACTTCTTGCAAATGGTAAACATGCTCAGCTTCATTCTTCGAATACACTAGAATGTCATCGATAAATACAATTACCGACTTATCCAGCATAGGTTTGCAAACGCGGTTCATAAGATCCATGAAAGTCGCGTCTGCGTTAGTCAACCCAAAGGGCATCACGAGGAACTCATAATGCCCATACCGCGTACGAAAGGCCGTCTTCGGTACGTCTTCCTCCTTGACTTTCAATTGGTGATAACCCGATCTGGGATCAATCTTTGAGAACTAACTCGCTCCTTGTAGCTGGTCAAACAAGTCATCAATTCTTGGAAGTGGGTATCGATTTTTCACCGTGAGTTTGTTTAACTCCCGGTAGTCGATACGCATACTACCATCCTTCTTTTTCACAAATAGTACTGGTGCGCCCCACGGGGATACACTCGGTCGGATAAACCCTTTGTCGAGCAATTCTTAGATTTGAGACATCAATTCTTGTAGCTCCGACGGCGCAAGCCGATATGGCGCCTTGGCCATAGGTTTTGCGCCCGGAATCAATTCGATTCCTAACTCTACTTCCCGTTCTGGTGGTATTCCCGGTAAATCTTCCGGAAACACATCTTCATAATCGCATACCACTGCCACATCTCCGATTTTGAGGGATTCTTTCTCCAATTCATTTGTGTATACCATATATGCCTTGCATCCATGTTTCATGAGTTTGTGAGCTTCTAGCATCGTGCATATCACCGGGTTACCCCCTTTTTCACCGTATATTGTAACGTGCTTTCCGCTAGGAGATGTCAGTTTTATTTCCTTTCGGAAACATGCCACCTTTTTCGTGGTATCGGGACAACCAATCCATACCCACGATCACTTGAAATTCTCCCATTGACATTAGGATCAAGTCTATTGTGTATTCTTCGTCGTCAATGCTCAATATACAATTTTCACATACATCACAAACGATAAAACTCTTGTTATTACCTATCTCTACTTCTAAAGGCATAGGTAATTTTGTTAGAACAAATGAAGGATGTCGAATAAACCCATATGAAATAAAGGATTTATTCGCACCCGTATCAAATAATATACGCGCAGGAATCGAGTTTACAGCAAATATACCTGAAACCACTTCGGGTTTAACTTTTACTTCTGTGGCAGTCAAGTGGAAAGATCTAGCCTTTGCCTTCAGGGCTTCACCTTTCGTGTCTTGCCCATCTTTCTTTCCCACCAGTTCCGAGCATTCCGATTTCTTGTGACGCGGTCAATAACAATTGTATCAAACCGTCACTTTTTCCGGGCATGATGAAGCCATATGCCCCGTTTTCCGACATATGGGGCAAGGCTTATCCTTGAAGCGACATTCGCCCCTATGACCCTTTCTACAGATTTTGCAATTTGGCGACCCGCCTTTCGCATCCGATTTCTTTACTGTTTCGTTCGTTCGCGCTTTCTTGGTAGGGCTTGGATTAACATTATGAGCCCTCCGTTCACCCCGTTCAACCTGCTTTCTCAATTCGATCTCCCGTTCCCGAGCAACATTTATGATCTCGGTGAGGGTCTCGTATTTTGAAGGAGTCATAAACTCCCTATACTCGGCGCTCAACATATTATAATAATAATATATCTTCTGTTCTTCGTTTGTTATCAGTTCATCACAAAACTTCATTTTATCCATAAACATTCCCGTGATCTTGTCTATGGACTCACCCTTGTGCCTAAGTTGCATGAACTCTTCCTTGATTCGATTAATGACCGCTTTGGGACTGTGGTGTTTAAGAAACGGCGTCTTAAATTCATCCCATGTCATAGCCTTAGCTGCTTCGTTTCCAATTTCTTTCTTTTTGTTATCCCACCAGTCTTTCGCTTGACCCCTTAATTGACCCGTACCATAAGCTACGTAGTCATCTTCATCACAATGGGCCCTCTCAAATACCCCTTCGATATCGCTTAGCCATCGCTGGCATACGATTGGGTCAACCTCCCCATTATAGACTGGCGGTTTGCACGCCATGAACTCCTTGTATGTACAAGGCTTTCATCCTCCAGACTTTCCTTTGCTAAATTGGCATTATCCTCCAATTTCTTGATTCTTTCCTCAACCACTGATAGTACCGTGTTTTGGATCTTATCGATGAAACCAGACAAACTATTTTCGATTGCCTTTCCAACCTCCTCGGCAATCACTTCTCTTGTTTGCTCGGTGACTCTCGGCACTGCATCATCGTTACTTTCATCCGCCATCTTTAATACTGAAATGTTTACATTGACCGTTAAACATTTCATTTATAACATATGATTTACTAGTCTTGGTTTAATTAAGTTCATAACTTGATTCAACCGTTCTTGTTTCATGCATTTCTTGTGTTTGAGTGAACTTACACACTCTTTTCATGCATATTTGTTCATGTTTCATTTCTATATTCTCTAAATCTACTTAACCAATTAACTCTTACCGGATGCTTGATTAAGCTTGAACCTAACACACTTTATTGACAACCCTTAGCTCTGATTACCAACTTGTATGACCCAACCTAAACTGACGGAATTAATAATAATATAACTAGTTTAGTGATACAAAAACTTGCATTTAGTACAAATATTTAGGAGTTTACAAAAACTTTCATGGTTTTAAAACCTTACAAGGTCATAATATTCAAGTCATCATACTACTAGATAACCTTTAAAACTTAGTTTCAAGCGTTTACATATTTGTAAAACAAAATAGACAAAATGCGGAAGCTTCATTTAGTGCGTTCAGTTCTTGGTATTTGCTTGATCGCCATCCGGGTTAGGTCCATCTTCACCTACGGTCAAAACTATTAAAATTATTAGTTTGACAATTTAAATATCAAGTATAAGCAAGTTCCATATTCAAACAAGTCAAAAACAAACAAAATTCAAGAGCTGGGTAGGTCGCGCCACGCGACGGACTTCGGGAACGGCCGTCGCGTGACGCCAGCATTGTCGCGTCGCGCGACGGAATTTGGTTCTCCCCGTGGCGCGACGCCAGCATGTTATTTCGACAGAAAGTTGTTGTTTGGAGCTGCTAATTTTGCCCAGCACCACTTATCTCGATTCCAAACTTTAAAGTGGCATAACTTTTGACTCGGGTGTCCGTTTTAGTCGATTCTTTTTCCTACGCGACCGTAATTTAATTACGGACGCGTTTATCAACACATTTTACATAAAAATATCATTTCAAAAACAGTTGTCCTTTAATTTGTCTCTTGTTTATTTGACCCATTTGTTTACAAGTTTCATGACATGTATTGTTGTCATCACAAACCTTAGGCCAATGCACTCGTTTCTGTGTTTACCAAATATGAGCTTTTGCTCCCCTCCCAAGGGTTGCTTATGCAATAATCATTATGCTTATTTCCAAGAATTTAACCATGCCTTTCGGAATCATTTGACAAGCGAATGTTCCGAACTATAAACCCTTTACAAGGGCTCATGCTTTTGCAACGAATTAGCGTATCCGTGACACGGCCTACGCTTGATTTGTATATATATATATAACCAACCACAAGAGCTGGTTATTAATTTCTATGTTTGTAACTCAACTTGTTTTGACCCGTTTGGATGCTGAATGGGTGTCACCATTACTAGACACATCCGAACTCTATTTCTAGCACATGTTTTGACCCGTTTTACTTGTCTAAGGCACTTTGTCACTCCCGTGACTTAACGGTTTTACTTGTTTTCCAAATTTCAATATAACAAAATAAGACTAACAATTAAACATAATGTAGCGAACAATAAGTCGCGTACCTTCAAAGTGTGCCCTTCAAGCGTGTATCACTTCCGGCTTGTCCACTTGATGATCCGGATGCTTTACCTAAAGAGTTCCATTCATCATCAATTTAGAACTCTTTTATAATCCATCACGGACAATTCATTATGATATTCAAATCTGCGTTTTTTGTTCAATTCTAAACATTTTATTCCTCACTTAGGCGTTTCAACAAACACCTAGCGGATCAAGTTCTTACATAAACATTACTAGGTTCTTGACATGTTATTTTCATCTACATTTACTTCGATTAGGCGATTTGCACTAAATTTCAACATCAATAATACCGAATTTAACACATGAATTCAGTTTTCACTAGAATAGTATTCACAATCCTAGTGTTTATCTAGTCTCTACAAACTCAATAATCACCTACAATGGTGATTAACATCTCTAGAATTATCATACTAAATTTCAACAAGAATTTATCTAGGGTTTTATCCCTAAACATCATGTTGCTTCTAATTTCATCCATGCACCAAGTAATCAAGCTAAATTTTCATTTTCACATTTAACCTAGAGTTCAAGATGCAACAAAATACCAAAATTTTGCATACCTTTTGATCCCTGCAACGAGGTGATCACTAATTCATGTTTGAAACTTGATTTAGAGCATATTAGAGGCTTCAATTTGTGAATTTTGTGAGAATTTTAGGGTTTGAAGGAACCCCCTGGTCGCCCTCTTCTTCTGATCGATCCCAGCACACACACACATGTGTGTGTTTGGTGGGTTATTTCTTATTTGATCATTAAAGTTTTAGTTTTTATTAATTTGGTCCCTCAACTTTTGTTTAACTTAAAGTTTAGGTATTTCAACCTTAATAATAGTTACTTCAAGACTCTTAACTAACTGGTTTATAAATTCCTAGTTAGTTTGTTCTTGTTTATTTAACTCTTTATTATCCAGATTTTTAAATTTTATAAATTTCGGGGTTTTACAACTTACATATACAAACACAACTAACCTCTTGGTTTGTTGCTATTCAATTCTCTTGTTTTGTATATCAACTTTACCTCTTGTAAACAAATTACTGAAGATTTGTCAATTAAAGTCATTAAGTGGAACAATAATCCACATGTCTTGAAGACGCAAAATAGACAATATGTAACGTAAACTCACATGGATAGACTAAGAGACTTAGATACACTCGGGATGTTGCTTTTCCTTCTACAAACAAAAAAGAGTTTTGATGCACCTGCAAATTCTATGATAACAAAATCCATAGTAATATTTGCTCTAAGCAAGAAAAAGTGCTTGTGGTGATGTATACGTGCAATTGAAAATTTGTAGTGCTAACCTTTAAAAATAATTCACCCATGTCATCGTAGATGGCTTAAATATTATCAGCAGCATGTCGATGTTGTATCTCCCACATTGACTCTGCCCTGTCCACATCTTTTTCAAAACTATCCCTAAGTTGAAACACCTTAAACCACACACAGATACCTAGATAATAAGGTTGAATTTCAAATTAAGAGAAGTTACGAAACACAAAATAATTATAAATTACCTTTTTGAAAGTATAATGAGATTGCTAATCAATCCTTTCATTATTTCCTTCCTAATCAATCTTTGTATTGCTTCTAATCACCAATTATATATTAGGTAAGTTGACTTAAAGCTCACATGTGACATGCACTGCTCCACATTATTGCCTTTGTTTGTTACACTTTGCCACTATAAGGTATTTAACAATAAACAAACTAAATTAATTTCAAACAAACCGAATTAGAAAAGCATAAATTTGTAGCTGGAGATAATTCTACATTTTTTATACATAAGAGTATCCAAACTCGTAATCAAGTTTTTTTTCGTTTTTACAAAATTTACTACTTTCATGGCTTGCTCAAGCAGTAAATATTTAGAAAAGAAATAAAGTATAAAGGAGCATAAAATATGAATTTAAATACTTCAAGTTGTGTGTCTGTATTTGGAGTAAATCTCAAACTAATATTTTTTTAACTAATGGGTGAGTTCCACCAATACTAATGATTCTGCAACAGCAGAGAAGTCAGGAGTTGCATGTGGACCAAAAACCTTCCATGCCTAATATGGAGTAGATCCCATACTCATCTCTATTGTTGTCCCCTGATTATGGCAAGCATTAATGTACATGTTTTGGAGTTAATAGACAATTATACATTCATGAATATAAAAAAAAATCGTTGAAGTTACCTGGTCAACAGGATATAAACCGAAAGCCACAACACCGCTCAAGTTGAAAGAGTGGGTCTGATCCGTCTGAGTTCCCCGTGTCATACGTGTGCAGTGCTCAACCTGAAATGGTACAATGAAGATGGCTTAAGCTGGTAATCGAGCTCAAGTACTATTAATGATTAAAAGTGTATTTCTAATTATCCTTGTTCGCGTATCATCATAAGTGTTGCCAAAGAGACAATTAACTTGATACAAGCATCCTAAAGTGTTATTCACATTATTACCTCATGTTAAATGACCCATTTAAGTTTGAAAATGATAAAGACCAGATAGAAAATTTGTGCTACAACTTCTATTTCACTATTAAACAATCCAAGATAGATGCACCTAAGTCAAAACAATGTAAGGCAAACAAAAGTGTACACTGAATTATTTATATTTTCCAAAACCAGGGTTAATATTATAAGCTACATTCATCTCAGTCAAGGATCTTAATATACTTCATAGGGTGGAGTTCCTCTACAAAGTGTGTTTTTTTCTAAAAAGTGTAAGAAGTTATCATGGCTACTAGATTAGGTAATTGATGGATGAGATTAAATGAGTGGTAAATTTGTAATATTTGTTTTAATTAAATTGATTGATTTTTTGGATTAAGGGTATAAAAATAATTTTGTGTGCCTTAAATTTAGGAATCACATGCAACTTCCCACCGTCCTTTTAAAACGTCAATAACTTTTTTATACATAATTTGATTTTAAAAAAAAAGTTATACCATAATAACGAGCGTTTTTTAATTTTTAATATGAGTACCATATTGATATATATCTATAAAATTACGATTCAAGTAATTCAGACACTATTGTGTTTTATATAGTGTTTGCGTGTTTTATATTGTGCATTTTGTCTACACTGAAATGCCCCGCTTGCGGTATGCGCATATAATGTTAAATAAATTTCTTTTAATATTAATATTAATTAATAACCAATATATAGATATCACTTATTTTTATCCTTATCTTTATCTAAAATTAATAAATAACTTCAAATTTTCAATTTAGACTCTTTGTTTTTTTACTTTTAACACAAAGTTTTTCATCTTTTGCAATTTAATCCCAACTCTTTTTTATTTTCAATTATGGTCCACCATACTTTTCATCTTTCCCAAGTTTTTTGTTTCGTTCTAAATTTTGTGAGTTAACGCACCTCAACGTGCGTGTGGGGTTCAACATTTTTTCGTATATTTTTTCCCGTTTGACTGGCCCGTCGCGACACATCTATTTTTCTGCGTTTGACAAGTTCGTCCAACAAGCGGGTCCTGTATGGACTTACTTATTTTTTTTCTATGTTTTACATTTCGGTTTAATTTCTTAGTAACGAGTGCGTGATTCAAAGATTTTACGTCTGGTTTTTGCTCGACGTTGTTTTTTCCCGTTTTTATTTATTTTGTTTTTACGAACTTTTTCGGTGTTTGTGGTCGCTGACAATGGTATAGTATTGCTATTACTTAACACAGTTTTATGACAACCGTTACAACGCAGAGGCTTAATACTAGTAAAATATATATTAATAAGTTTTGCTAAAAGAAAAATTGACATAAAATGAAGTTGAAAATATATTACGTGAGATCACTGGAAAATCAAGCACCCTGCAATCAAATTGGTTTTTGCGAATTTAGCCATTTTCATTTCAATCTTTTTATAATATAATGATCCACGTGATAGAAAAAGTCAAGAGCAAATACTATTCATGAGCTCTTTCCATTCATATATATATATATATATATATAGGGAGCCGATAAAATGAGAACCACCCCCAGTTGTAAGAACCGCGAGAACCACTTTCCACCAATAAGATCATGCCAACCAAAAGGGTATTTAGGTCATTTTGTTTATATGTCATGTCCATCATGTGTGTCTTGTCTCTTATTAAAAGCCTTTCACATCTCAGTTCATTTCAAAATTTTCTAACACACATTTCTCTCTCTTCATATCTTCATCTCTGATGAAGATCATCATCTTCAGCCTTTATCCTAATGAAGATCATCATCTTCAAACTCTCATTTCTTCACACATACATCGTCGTTTGTATGTGTGATCGCTTCGCTGCCACGTCTTCCGATCTCGATGCCTTCACCGCCGCCGCCGCCGCCGCCACTGATACATCGTCAGAAGTTAAAGGTATGGTATCGGTTGGAAACTTGATTTAGCTGAGTTAATGATTTGTGTATGATTTGTTTTGATAGATTTTGATGTTGTTGTGGGTGATAAATTGTTGATTTTTTGTGGTTGAAAACTTGATTTAGAGAGTGTTGTTTTGGATCTTGCAACGACGGTGTTTGGAGGTGGTTGCTACGTGAGCGGCGGCGGTGTGAGCGGCGGTGGTTGCTGTGTGAGCGGCGTTGGCGGTGAACGATGGTGAGGGGGTGGGTAAAGGGGGTGGTCGATTTATTTGCAAAGCGGTGCCCGGTGGTGCCCCGTGGTGCTCGCGTGGTGCCCCGTGGTGCCGGTGGTCGATTGAAGTATGGTTTTGGTTCCGGGGCGGTTATTTTTGGCCTGTGTTTTTTATTTTTTCTGGTGATTTTCTGGTTGCCTGTGATCTTGATTTTTCTGGTGATTTTCTGGTTGCCTGTGTTCTTGACTTTTCTGGTGATTTTTCGGTGGGTTTTGATGATTTTTCTGCTTGAATCTGATGGTTTTTTGATATGTTGGGGGTTTTGATTTGTGTTCTATGAATCTGTGGGTTTTGATACGATCGATGGGGTGGCGATGATGCAAAAAAAAAAACGTAGATTTTGCTGACGATGGCGCGGCAAGGACGGCGGAGGGTAGGTTTTTTGAATATGCAACCCCACTTTTGCAGCCTCTTGATTATCGGATAATCTGAGCCAAACCCCCGTTTATTTTTTTCGAGATACACTTTTCTCCAGTCGATGACGATAACAATCTATCTGAGACACCTACCGAGTTTGCGTTTTCTGGGTGCGTTCGTTTTTGCGTAAAAACGTTTTTTGTAAAAAAAAAATGTTAAACCGTAAACTTTTTAACGTAAAACGTAAAATTTTTTTCGTAAAACGTAAAAAACGTTAACGTAAAAAACCTGATTTTAAAAATGTTAACGTAAAAAACGTTAACGTAAAAAACCGGCGCGTAAAACGTAAACTTTTTAACGGAAAACGTAAAACGTAAACTTTTCAAACTTTTAACCTAAAATGTAAAAATTAAATCGTAAAGCGTAAACTTTTTAACGCAGAAATGTAAAACGTACCCTTTTATGTAAATTTTTTTTAACGTAAAACGTAAAAAACGGCGCGTAAAAAACCGGTCGAAAAAACGACGCGAAAAAACGGAGCGTAAAAACAGGGCGTAAAACGTTCCGTAAAAAACGCTCGTAAAAAAACGGGGCGTAAAAACGGTTCTTAAAAATGTTTTTAATCTCATCCATCCATTTTGAAAATCTCGGAATTCTTTTTTTTTAACGTAAAACGTAAAAAACGGCGCGTAAAAACCGGTCGAAAAAACGACGCGAAAAAACGGAGCGTAAAAACAGGTCGTAAATCAAGATATTATTGTTGTCCACTTTCAATTAATGTTTTAATTAATAAGGGTAGAATAGACAATTTGATGTATAACACTATTAAATATTATAAAGGGTTACTTCAATCTCATTAATGCTACCATTATTTTCTCCTTTACTATTATTAATGTGGTGGGTCCTACACCAATTTTATAAGGAGTGACTAAATTATCTAAAGTGTAGTGTCCTACACATATATTATTATATGTCGTAAAATTATTTAAAAGTGTTGGGAACCTACACATTTGGTACCCTACACCAAAACATTGTTTTCTTGGTGTAGGAAACATTGTTATTATGGTGTAGAAAACGTTCATGTTAATGAATGTTTTTATTGTGTAAGGTGCACAACTATTTAATAGGATAGACTCATTAAATGATTAGGCTTTATTAATTTAAATAACAAAAATAAAGGCTAGACTAATTAAATGATTGGTTTAAATTACATTTGTACCCTTTTATTCTTTTTATTCTTAATTTGTGATTCTTCTCATTTGAACTCTCCACTATATATATATATAGGGGATCGTTAAAATGAGAACCACCTCCAGTTATGAGAACCATGAGAACCATTTTATAGCCTTTAGATCAACTTGATGGATGGATGAGATTAAAAGTAACAAAAACTAATATTAAATAAAATTTGTCTTATTATGTCTTTTATATTTTAATCAAAAAGGGTAGATTGGTAAAATAACTCTTTTTTGTCTTTTTCACTTTATTATTTTTTAATTACTTTTTGTTTTATTATATTACTTTTAGTTTTATTATATTACTTTTTATTTTTTAAAAAGATTTCTTTATTAAACCAAAATTTTGAAAATCAGATTTTTTATATAAAAAAATTTATGCGCGTTTTTTTACCACCCGTTTTTTACGCGCGTTTTTTTACGACCCGTTTTACGCTCCGTTTTTTCACGCCGATTTTGCGACCGTAGTTTTTAAGTGCCGTTTTTAGGCGCCGTTTTTTGCCGCGCCGTTTTTTACAAGCCGTCCCGTTTTAGTGCGCCGTTTTAGCGTCACGTTTTTTTACAAGCCGTCCCGTTTTAGCGCGCCGTTTTAGCGTCACGTTTTTTTACAAGCCGTCCCGTTTTTTGTCGTCCCGTTTTAGCCGTCCCGTTTTTTGCCGTCCCGTTTTTTGCCGTCCCTTTTTAGCCGTCCCGTTTTTTTACAAGCCGTCCCGTTTCTTGCCGCGCCGTTTTTTACGTCACGTTTTTTACAAGCCATCCCGTTTTTTGCGCCCCATTTTTTACGTCCCGTTTTTTTCGCCCCATTATTTACGTCACGTTTTTTGTCGCGCCGTTTTTAGCGTCACGTTTTTTTACAAGCCGTCCCGTTTTTTGCCGTCCCGTTTTAGCCGTCCCGTTTTTTTGCCGTCCCGTTTTAGCCGTCCCGTTTTCTGCCGTCCCGTTTTAGCCGTCCCGTTTTTTACAAGCCGTCCCGTTTTACGCCCCGTTTTTTTACGTTTTACTCGTCGGTTTTTTACGTTTTACGTGTCGGTTTTTTACGTTTTTTACAAGCCGTCCCGTTTTAGTGCGCCGTTTTAGCGTCACGTTTTTTTACAAGCCGTCCCGTTTTTTGTCGTCCCGTTTTAGCCGTCCCGTTTTTTGCCGTCCCGTTTTTTGCCGTCCCGTTTTAGCCGTCCCGTTTTTTTACAAGCCGTCCCGTTTCTTGCCGCGCCGTTTTTTACGTCACGTTTTTTACAAGCCGTCCCGTTTTTTGCGCCCCATTATTTACGTCCCGTTTTTTTCGCCCCATTATTTATGTCACGTTTTTTGCCGCGCCGTTTTTAGCGTCACGTTTTTTTACAAGCCGTCCCGTTTTTTTGCCGTCCCGTTTTTTGCCGTCCCGTTTTTTTGCCGTCCCGTTTTTTGCCGTCCCGTTTTAGCCGTCCCGTTTTCTGCCGTCCCGTTTTAGCCGTCCCGTTTTTTTACAAGCCGTCCCGTTTTATGCCCCGTTTTTTTACGTTTTACTCGTCGGTTTTTTACGTTTTACGTGTTGGTTTTTTACGTTTTACGCGTCGGTTTTTTACGTCTTACGCGTCGGTTTTTTACGTTTTACGCCCCGTATTTTTACGTTTTACGCGTCGGTTTTTTACGTTTTACGCGTCGGTTTTTTACGTTTACACGTCGGTTTTTTACGTTTTACGCCCCGGTTTTTTACGCTAACGTTTTTTACGTCCCGTTTTAACGCGGCGTTTTTTAAGTCCCGTTTTATTTACGTTTTACGAAAAACTTTTTACGCTTTACGAAAAACTTTTTACGTTTTACGTTTTACGTAAAACTTTTTACGTTTTACGAAAAACCTTTTACCTTTTACGTTTTTACTCGTCGCTTTTTAACGCGTCGTTTTTTAACACGCCGCTTTTACGGCCGGCGTTTTACGTTAAAAAGTTTACGTTTTTTGTTAAAAAATTTACGTTTTACGTTAAAAAGGTTTACGTTTTACGTTAAAAAATTTACGTTTTACGTTAAAAAATTTACGTTTTACGTTAAAAAGTTTACGTTTTATGTTTTTACGTTTTACGTTAAAATATTTACGTTTTACTTTAAAAACTTTACATTTTTACATTAAAAAGTTTACGTTTTACGTTAAAAGTTTACGTTTGACGTTAAAAAATGTATGTTTTACGTATTACGTTAATTTTTTTAATCTTTTTACGTTTTACATTAAACTTTATTACGTTTTACGTTTTAAACTTTTTACCTAACATTTTTTCCGCTTTGCGTTTTACGTTTTACATAAAACATTTTACGTTTTGCGTTAAACTTTTTATGTTTTTAAATTTTACGTTTTGTGTAAAACTTTTTACGTTTTAAGTTTTACGTTAAACTTTTTACGTTTTACTTTTTTAAGTTTTACGATAAACTTTTTACGTTTTACGTAAAAGTTTACGATTGAACTTTTTTTTCACAAAAACTTTTTTACACGAAAAGTAAAAGTTTACGGTTGAACTTTTTTTTCACAAAAACTTTTTTTACACGAAAACTTGTTTACACAAGACGAACGCACCCATAAATCGCAAAGTCGGTAGGTGTCTCGGATAGATTTTTATCGTCATCGACGGGGGAAAAGAATATAAAAACCCAACAACAACAACAAAACAAAAGCGTATCTCGAAAAAAAAAGGGTTTGGCTCAGATTTTCCGATAATAAAAAAGGCTGCAAAATGGGGTTGCAGGTTCAAAAAACCTACCCTCCACCGTCTTTGCCGTGCCATCGTCATCAAAATCAACGTTTTTTTTTTCATCATCGCCTCCCCAAATCCAAACCGATCAAAACCCACAGTTTTTTTTTTCACTATCCAAACATTCAACACATTCGAAATCCCTGATCAAACATTCTACATTCACAAAAAACACCAACAGTCAACACATTTGCAAATCACCAACAAAACCCATCAAAACCCCTAAACATATAAAAAAACCATCAGATCCTAGAGAGAGAAACCCACAAGAAATCAACACCCAATAAATAAGATCATCTGTTCACCCCCAATATACCCACAAAAATAAGATCATTCAAGAACACATGTGAAGAACACAGGCCAAGAAATCACCAGAAAATCAACTAAACCCATAAAAAAAGAACAACACAGGCCAAAAAATAATACCAGATAAATCATCAACTCGTCGGGAGGAGACCAGGGCCTCCGCCGCTCACGGCGGCGCTGCCGCCGGCCCACCACCCAGCCGTCGAACCGCCACCACTTGAGCTCCGGTCACTACCGGACCACCTACAGTCACCATCCGACGCACCATCGCCCCTGAAACCACCACCACCACTGACGCCGTTCTCCGCCACCGCCTATCGCCGCCGTCCCCACGCTATGGTCAACACCACAACATCAAATCAGTCTTCATCTTCATCCCAGATGAAGAACAAACAGTTGGTGGTGGTGATTACTGTTGAGACGGAAAGGGGGGGGGGTGTTTTGGCTGACGGTTGCTGGAAACAGGGTGTTTGCCGGTCTTCATCTTCATCCCAGATGAAGAACACACAGAGAAAATGGATTTCTCCAAATGTAGAGAGATGGGAACAATATAAGGTTTAATGGAGGAGAGAGAGATGAAATGTGAGAGGTGAAAGAAAAAGTCAGGGACTTTAATTGAGGAGAGAGAGAGAGATAAGACATTTGTAGTAAAAGACCAAAATACCCTTTGTGTTGGCACAATGTGATAGGCTGAGAGTGGTTCTCATGGTTCTCATAACTGGAGGTGGTTCTCATTCTAGCGGCTCCCTATATATATATATATATATATATAATTAGTGTTTAACCCCGGCGTTACGGGCGCGGGGGTCGTAAAACTATATTAAGTAGTAAGCAAACAACGATCAAAACCAGGAAATCGTAAAATAAAAACACGAATTTATATCGCCACGTAACAAAAAAAAACATAAGCAAAGATAAACGCGAACTTATATCACGAGCTGACGTAAAATATATACGAACTCAAATTGATAAAGAATATTTTTACTTAATTAGGCAAAGGAAAAAAAAAGACAAACGGCTGAAAAACTAAATTATACTATAAGACCAAAAAAGATGACAAAAAAGAAAACCCATCAGATTCTTTGATACCTTTGATGGAAAAAAAGGAGATATACTCAAATGACACTTTGGTAAATAACTTTAAAATGAAGGTTTAATTGGCTACTGTAGCCAAGATCCTACCTAATTTGTTAATAAACTAGTGTTTTTATCCGTCGCGCGTTGCGGCGGCGTTATACGCGACGTGATAAATTATAGACTACAATCACCCTGACTCGTTTTTAGACTAAATTTATGTTGAAAGGTAGAGTAATCCTAATTCATATAGTTAAATGAAAATTTATTATATTTAACTCGAGTTGTTTCCAAACAAAATTTACGTCGAAACATAGACCAACTCACAGCGTACATAAAATAAACACGTGTGGTGGCGTCGTATGTGTCGCGATAAAGTATAGACTACAATTGACATGACTCATTTCCAAACTAAATTTACGTTAACGTATAATAACTCAAAATTATATTGTCGAATGAAAATGTATTATATTTGACCCGATTTGTTTCCAAACAAAATTTCCGTCAAAACGTAGTCCAACTCAAAACTTGCATAAAAATAAAACATCTTATAATTGACCCGACTCAAACGTAGGTGAACTCGAATATATACCGAAACGTACATAAAAATAAAAACAAAAGAAATTGGTTTTAAGGTAAACTCGAAAATTTAGAAATTTGAAGGGGTCAAAATGACATTTACGAAGCTAGAGGGTTACTTTTTCCATTATAGCAAAGTTTAGGGGTGGAATGGGTAGGTGGCTTTGCCACCGACCTTTCTTTTTAAGTATATACTCGCGTATTCAACCTGCACGTTGGCGTGAGGACACGGTGGGCGTTCTTTCGGTTTGGCTTAGGTCGTAATAATACCGTAGTAAGCGAAAGAAAAAGCAAAAGAATATAGTCGTAATATGACCAAGCCGGTTTCTACGTGCATTCGGTTTGTTGTTTTTCCGATCGTCGTAAGCAGTACCTATTTTATTTGAAGCTGAACATACATTTTTTATTTGAAGCTGAAAAGAACATGAATCTGTACATACAAATCAAATCAAATAACTTATACATTTAAAACCTCATAACAATCTGATGTCTTAATTTGATATTGATCTAGCAAATTTGATAAAAGTATCACCTCGATGTACCAGCATTAAAATTAAATTTTGTTCATATAAAATAATATCCTATTTATATACCAAAAGGTTTTTCATTTTATTTTATTTTATTTTTTTTGCCAGCGTTTTTCATTTTATTGATTGATGTAGAATAAAAAGGTTAAAAAATGTAATTAAACTATTAAAGTCATTTTTTATTTAATAATCAGATAATCTTCTTTACGCATGGCAGAACGGTAAATAAGACCTTAATTTTGTCCAATCAATATCCTGTTCATAAGAAGCTACGTTATTTGTTATTATATAAATAGTAATATTCCATAAATAATATAATAATTCAATTACCTTTGTATCCTTTAGTAAAAAAATACTAGATGCCACATGCCACAAGGAGATTGTTTCCTATACTTTGTAGCACCATTTCGAGGTAAGTTTTACATCAATAGACTCGTATACTCGTTCTGATCAAAATCCCTAAAACATCAGTTTGTAATTCGGAAAAAAACTTAACTTCGTTAAGTTTTTTTAACAGACGACCGGTGAAGGAAAAATAGTTGAAAGGTGGGACTGCCAGGGGGAATAAAAAAGGTGGGACCGCCAAGACCAATTACGTCGCGCGCGAGACCATACTCCTAATACATTAATCTGACAAACCCACAGACCCCGAGCCGACTAAATAGGTAAAGCCTAGGTCGCGCGCGAGGCTCAAGCAGGGTTAAAGCTCAGATTCTACACTTAACGTCCTGGATGAAAGCCCTTACTCCCCAGAACTTGCTCCGGCTGTTTGGATATGCTCCAGAGGTCGCGCAAGGGTAGCGGCGCAGGTTCATTTCAGGTAACACGAAAGGTACGAGTGGCAGAGGAATGAGCCAATCAGCGTCCAGCAGGTTATATCCTATCGTGCTCCACGATCAACAATCGTGCAGGAGACAAAAGGTACACAAGGACGCCTACGTGGCACCAATCAGGGGGCGGCGACACCTGCCTCATGATCTCCACTCAGCTACTGATGTCAAGGAGACAAGAAGGACAACCCGGACACGTGGCTCCACTCAAGGTGCGCCAGCTCCGGTGACCTTCTAGAAACACTAACAGTCGTCATAGAAGAGACATAAGGGATATTCCTTGTTGTCGACTCCAGGCCCAAGGCCCATCAACCCATCCCCTTCTACACTACTCCGGCTATAAATAGGAACCTTCATACACAGGTTAATTCATTCGGTTCTCTGCTCTCTCACTCTTAAACACACTTATTTCCTCAAAACAAATATTTATTATTACGCCGGAGAGTGGTTAAGAGGGAAACCCCCATATTCCCCTCTTAACGAGCTTAACGGGGTGTTGATTGTTTTGCAGGAAGGATTGAAGCTTTAGCTCAGGAAGGATTAAGAAGATTAACCTCTATGGTTGAAACATAAACCAAACTAATAAGCCTAAAATTAGTTACGTGCTTCTTCAGACGTCTACTTGAGATTATTAGAGGCCAATATCCCAAAAAAATATCATCACAATTCAAACATCATTTAATAATATAGTATGATAATATTCAAAAGTCTCGAATCTAAATGTTTCAAAATACAAAACACTCCAAATCAAATCGCATCTACAAAAAAAGATAATTAATGTTCGGGTTTTTATTCAGGTTTCAAGTTTCGGGATATTTGGGTTTTTTGGTTGGGGAAGTGAAGAGGTATGGTCCCAAACCCTTGCCAACATGGCAAGGACCATACCACTTTCCCCATCCTACATGGCGTTGACATCAGCCATATCATCCATAAGCTTCTAGAAGCTTCTGGAAAATACCCAGGTGACACCAAAGATGCTCCATACGACACAAAGGACAACACGTGTCACCAGCCATCAAGCGCCAAGTGGACCTGCAACAGGTCAGGGAGCAGCCAGACAACATCAGTACGATGTTTCCACATTCGACAAATGCAGGCGCGCCACGTGTACCACTACACTGACCACGGCAGAGGAGACCAAGGGGATATTCCCCTTGGTCGGACAGCTGGCGCGCGTCTACAGCTGGCATCGTTGCTCCTCCCTCTCTCACCATCCGGCTATAAATAGAACCCTCCATCATTCAGGTAAAGGGATCGGGCTCTCACTATTCTCACGCTTAACACACACTCTTATTTCCTCCTCGGAACAGTACTTATTCTCACGCCGGAGCCTGGTTAAGAGGGAAACCCCCATATTCCCCTCTTAACGAGACTGACGGTTTGCTGTTTTGCAGGAAACGGACCATCTTACGAGTAGGAAGAGAGATTGAACCCATAAGAGAACAACCCCACAGATTAACCATAGTGTTATTCTGTGTTTCATCATTGGCGCCATCCGCTTTTAGAAAAACCACTCTCATCTCTTTTTCTTTTTAGAAAACACTCGTCAACATGGCCGAACAAAACCCTTCCCACCAAGTCGATGGAGACGTTTCTTCCTTCGAACTCGTTTCGGACAACATACACGTCCAACGAGGTCCAAGGAACGAAGCTATCCAAGAAGGGCCACCAAACATGGAGTTTCCCAGCATCTTCGGGAGTACATCCAGGGTTGCCGCTCAAAACGCACCTGGTGCTACTTTCCAAACTCCACCCAGAATCATCACTCAAACCACAAACGGAGCTGCGTTCCAGCCTCCGTCAGAGGTAGTCCAACAGACACCACCAGTACAACCTCAGAGCCATGGAGCTGGCCCATCAGCTCCATCGGACCAAGCACAGCTAAACTTCTCTGCACTACTTGGGCTACCCGAAGGAAAAACTCTGGCTTCCTGGTATGCCGAACAAGTGGCATCTATAAACCTTGTTTATACACAACTCAGCGCGCAGCAAGCCCTGCTACAGGCACAAGCGAACCAGTCCGCATTCGTCACTCCGTTGCCGAGGCCTTTGAGCGCTCCCATGCCTCAACAGACCAACGCTTTCAATCTACGTCCTGAGTCAGTACCTCCACCACATGTCAGAAGACCAAGCGCGCACGACACGCGCGACACATACGGAGAAACAGAGAGCAACTATGTGCAGTATTCTAACCAACCAAAGAAGCCAATACAAAGTCGTTTAGGTCCGCGCAACATAAACGACGAATTTGAAAACGATGAAGAGACGCGCACAGTGTTCAGCAGGCTTCCACCAGAGCATGAAGCATACAAACCTCGCAAGCGTGCAGGTTACGATCCAAAAGCAGAGCACGATTTCACTCTAAGCTATCGTCCAGACGACATGGCCGAGAATTCAAAGTTCATCCGAGAGATCGCCACGGCTGCCATAGACAAAACGAAACTGCCACACAACGTGGGCAAATACAACGGGTTGACAGACCCAGACGATCATCTCCAAGTTTTTAACGGTGCGGGAGCAACGGGCGGATGGAACTTACCAACCTGGTGTCACCTTTTCGCTCAAACTTTCATAGGCGCAGCGCGCATTTGGTTTGACAGCTTACCAGCCGGGAAAATCAAATCTTGGGTTGATTTCAGAGAGAAGTTCCTAGCACACTTCTCACAACAACGACGACACACCAGGGACCCGGCCGATTGCTTGAACATATGGCGCAGAGACCACGAAAGCGTGGAAGATTTCATTACAAGATACAACAAAGAATGTTTGGAGATTGGTGACGTAGGCGAGAAGATGATGCGTGCGCACTTCATGAGGGCTGTCAAGTGTGATGACCTCATCAAGCGCGTAAAAGGAAGAGACGGAGGGCCCAAAGATTGGGAGACCTTCATTGAGGCAGCCAAAACCATCGCGCAGTCGGATAGGCAGTTGACCGGTGACGACCACCGTCAGCGTAGTTACAATCATACCGACCGGCACAGCAAGAAAGGCAGAAACCAATCTTGGAGAGCATCCGGCCACAGGGAAAGAAGCCCGGTAAGAGAAGACTCGCGCCACACAATCAACCAAATCGCACACCGGAAAGAAGTGAAAAAAGAAAACAGAGAGAAGCAGTGGACACTCCTAACGAAAACCCCTTCAGAAGTCTTGGCAACCGAGAACCACCAGTTCAAGCCACCACTGCAAATGCGCAACAAGAGGGGCCAAGACCCGAACCTTTTCTGTGAATTTCACAAGGACACCGGCCACTTAACCGACGATTGTTTCAGCCTCAAACAAGAGATCGAAAGGGCTTTAAGAGACGGAAAGTTAACTCACCTGGTCAAAGGTGGCAGGCGTGATTACCGTCAGATTCAACGAAGAGAAGAAGGGCCGGACAACAAAAAACTCCGGAAGTTAGAAACCCACATGGTCCAAGGGGGTCCACGAAGGTCAAGAAAAAATTACAACAAACGCGCGCAGGATGACTCATGGCGCGAGAAACAAGTCGTTTTTCCAGTTGTACGAGGAGGCCCACGAGAAAGAAGGCCCATAGTCATTTCGGGCGTCATAGGGCATTACCAAACGGATTACATCTTCATCGATCCGGGGAGCACTGCGGATATCATATACGAACAGTGTTTTAATCAGTTCGATTAGGAGGACAAAGCGCGCTTAGAACCAGTTGATTACCCGCTCACTGGTTTCTGCAACGAAGCCGTTTTTCCTCTAGGACAAATATCTTTCCCAGTGTTGCTCTCAGACGGAAGAAACTCAAGAACAGAGGAAGTCACATTCATGGTGCTGCCAGCACATTCAAGACACGATATTCTGCTGGGAAGAGAATCCCAAGGTGATTTCAGCATGATTTGCTCTGGTCCACACTCCGCAGTGGGATTTCCAACAGAAACAGGAGTAGCCATCATCTATGCAAGCAAAGAAGTATTAGCGACAGATGAGCTAAGACCTGCAAAGACAAGGAAACCAGAAGCACGCCAAGAGGCAGAAAAATGGGTACTAAACAGCGCATATCCGGAACAGACGGTAACCTTGGGACCTGCAATGTCCAATCTGACGCGTGCGGCGCTAAAAAAATTGTTGTTCCAAAATATGGATGTCTTTGCCTGGACGCCAGCAGACATGGTGGGCGTTCCACGGCACATAGCTGAACACCGCTTGAACGTATCGGAAGAAGCCAAGCCGGTGGTACATGCTAAGCGCCATTTGGGAGACATAAAGCATGACGCCATGAAAGAGTAAGTGATAGAGCTGTTAAACGCAGGGATCATCAGAGAGGTCAGGTATCAAACATGGGTGGCAAGCCCAGTGATGGTCCAGAAAAACAATGGTAGCTGGAGAATGTGCGTAGACTACAAAGATCTGAATAAGGCATGTCCGCGAGACTGTTACGCCTTACCAGATATCGATGAAAAGATCGATTCACTTGCAACTTTCCGGTGGAAATGTTTCCTTGATTGCTACAAAGGGTACCACCAGGTACAGATGGCCGTGCAGGACGAAGACAAGACCGCGTTCCGCACACCAACAGGGCTATACTGCTATACCAAAATGCCCTTTGGTTTAAAAAATGCGGGCGCGACTTATCAGAGGCTCATGAACGAAACCTTCCACGATGCCATCGGCAAGTATATCGAAGTGTATATGGATGATCTGGTCATTATGAGCAAAGAGGAAAGTACAATGTTGCTGAACATCCAAAAGACATTTGACACTCTGCGCGGAGTCAGCATCAAGTTAAACCCAGCGAAGTGCTCCTTCGGCATGGAGGAAGGAAAATTCCTGGGTTTCATTGTCACGAAAGATGGTTTCAAGGTGAACCCTGACAAGATACAAGCAATAGAACGCATGCCGTCACCGTCAACGATCAAGGAAATGCAAAAATTGGCAGGACGGTTGGCAGCACTCAACCGCTTCCTGGCCAATCACGCAGCTAAATCATTTCCGTTCATAAAAACTCTCCGAAACTGCATGAAGAAGAGTCAATTTCAGTGGACTCCGGAAGCTGAAAGCGCTTTCCGCGAGATGAAAGACTGCCTCATCAAGCTGCCAACCTTAACTGCACCAGTCAAGGGCGAACCTCTGGTACTATACTTATCAGCCTCCGACAGGGCAGTGGGAGCAGTGTTGCTGGTAGATCGACAGGGTGTCCAGACGCCGGTTTATTATGTGTCACGAACTCTAACCGACCCAGAAACCCGGTACGCAATCATGGAGAAACTAGTGCTCGCACTGATCCACGCATCAAGAAGGCTGCGCAGGTATTTTGCCAATCACGTCATTCACGTGTTAACAAACTACAACATTGGCAACATACTCGCAAGACCGGAGATTTCAGGGAGACTAGCAAAATGGGCGATAGAGCTCGGGGGTCATAACGTAGTGTTCAGACCAAGACCGGCGATCAAGGGCCAAGTGCTCGCAGATTTCATGACAGAGGTACCAGATGACAAAGACCGAGAATGCAAGGCGATGGAAAAAGCCGAGAAACAGCAAGTGGAAGAACCATGGCTACTGTACACCGACGGTGCGTCTAACGAGGACGGTGCAGGTGCTGGTCTCCGGCTAGTGAGCCCCGACAAACACGAGTTCACCTACGCCATACGCCTGGATTTTAAAAGCACAAACAACGAAGCCGAATACGAAGCCTTCCTTGCTGGTTTAAGGTTGGCAATCAAAATGGGCGTACGACACATCGAAGCGCATGTAGACTCCATGTTGGTGGCAGGCCAAATCAACGGGGAATACGAAGCCAGGGGAGATACGATGGCACTCTACCTGAGTCAAGCAAAGACACTGCTGCAAACTTTCTATTCCTACAAAGTGCATCACATTAATAGAAGCGAGAACAAACCAGCAGATGCGCTGAGTAAACTCGCCTATACAAGCTTCCAGCACCTAGCAAAGGATGTACGAATAGAAGTTTTGAGCAACCCGTCAGTACCACTTCGAGAAGTAAGCGTCGTCCAACTAGGGACAGCGTCTTGGATGACTCCGATAATCACATACCTCTAATCTGGAGTACTCCCGGAGAACAAGGCAGAAGCAAGGAAAATCCAGTACAAATCCGAACATTACCAGATGGCTGATGGGATCTTGTACAGAAAATCATACCTCGGGCCTTTGTTAAGATGTGTTGACCCCGAAGACGCACGCTACCTGATCAGAGAGGTGCACGAGGGAATCTGTGGTATACATGCCGGTCCAAGGATGGTGGTAGCGAAAGTCATGAATGCGGGATACTATTGGCCCGGAATGCATTTGGACGCGGTGAAAGAGTTGAGGAAATGCGGTGGATGTCAAAGACATGCGCCCAAAACGATGCGCCCCAAGAATGAGTTGGTACCGGTCACCACCGCGTGGCCCTTTCAACAATGGGGAATAGACATGGTGGGACCATTTCCCAAAGCCCCAGGAGCTGTCAAGTTTATAATAGTCGCAGTTGACTATTTCACCAAATGGGTAGAGGCAAAGGCCCTTGCGTCGACCACAGCCGCCGTTGTCAAAAAATTCATTTGGGAACAAATCATATGTCATTTTGGCTTACCTCTCAAGATAATCACCGATAATGGGACCAACTTTGCCGAAGACAACCTTCAACGGTGGTTCAAGGAATTACACATCGAACACACTTTCTCCTCGGTCGCGCACCCGCAGGGGAACGGTCAAGTTGAAGCCGTCAACAAGAGTATAGTCGACGGAATTAAGGCAAGGCTGGGAGAAAAGAGAAGAGGTTGGGTAGACGAACTGCCAAGCATCTTATGGGCCCACAGGACGATGCCCAAAACAAGCAACGGAGAAACACCGTTTAGCTTGGTTTATGGGTCGGAGGCTGTAATACCAGCAGAGATAGGATTGCCGTCACCAAGAATGCTCTCCATGAACATGATCAACAATGAAGAAGAAAGGAGGATCGACCTCGACCTCCTAGAAGAACGGAGAGAAATGGCGGCAATCAACGAAGCAAAGTACAAAACAAAGCTGGAAAAATATTACAACTCTAAAGTCCGAATATGCACCTTCAACCCGGGAGAATACGTCCTCAGAGACAATGAAGCCTCAAATGCAGAAAAACCCGGGAAGTTGGCTCCCAAATGGGAAGGTCCGTATGTCATCGACACCGTGCTCGGAAAGGGGGCCTACAAACTGCGCACCATCGACAACAAAGAGGTTCCTCGCACATGGAACGCTCAACAGCTGAGAAGGTGCTACTTATGAATGAAGTTCTTGTAATTACAATGGCCAAGTTGCCAACACATTTATAATACAAGAAGTGTTTGGCTACCTTTTTATTATGCAAATTTCTTTGTCACAACTGCATGCATCACTTTGGGCATACACGAAAACATCAACGGCTCGACCATTAGGAAACGTTGTAGACTTCCAAGGCCTGTCACAAACAAGTGCACAGCCGGGTCACACACACAACTAAAGCCTAACAAACGCCAATCAAATACTTCGTGCCCACATAAACACGAAAACGTCGAACACAGGACAAACAAACATTGTAAACACCCCCAAGGCTGAGAACAGCCGGGTGCACACAATAACCTGTCACTCGATCACTTCGTATTCACGACCCACCTGCGCACAAATACGACAGAATAAAACGTTGTAATAAACACAACACAACCTGTCAGCGCCATTATTCATTCGTGATACCTGAATCAAAGTAATCACACATGCACATATTATGACGATAACAAATTCGCATAAAAACAGACAACTGTTAGCATAACATATGTCAACACACAGCCATATATCCATAAACATAACAAGGAAGTTAAAATTGTTTATCGAATAGTCAAATACAAGACCACCTAAGGTCATACGCGGCGCGCAGGCCGGAAGTCTTCATTCAGGATGACTGGGCCCAACACCCCCAGTCGCATCACCTTCATCACCCAACGCTCTCTTTAACATAGCAACACCATCCGGCCTTCGTGCCAGCTTTTTCGCAGCTTTAACTACCGCAAACTCCAAGGACGAAAACTCCTGCCTCTTTGCAGCATAAGCAGCAGTGCAATCTTCCTTCCACAGCTCAAAATGGTGTTCTTTCTCCTTATTAAGGGCCGCAGCCCTGCCTTCGTTGTATCCATCTTTACGACCACTGCTGTATCCAGCTTGCCCCAACTCATACATATAATGGGCAAGCTCGTGCGAATTAACGATGCGTTCAGCAATCTACAACAAACACACAAGTAAGGGACAATTCATGAAAGTCACAAAAAACACAATACAAGAAATTACCAGAGGCACCGCGCGCGAGAGCAACCATTTGCAATCAGCGGACGTCTCCTCAGCAAGGAGTTCAGCGGCTTGGCATTCAGCAGTCTTCTCCTGAAGAAGACGTTCAGAAGTCTCATATTGCCTCGCAAGAACCTCCAGCTTAGCGATGCGTTCAACGTACTCTTTCTCTTTCTTCTCAAATGCCATACGCGCTTGATTAGCCTCGTCAGCAATATTCTTCTTTTCACCAGACAAACAAGTAATCGTGTCACGTTGCGATTTAAGCTCAGCATTGGTACGCTCGCACGCAGCTTCCCAATTTTTCTGTTTATCAGCATTGACCTTCTTCTCCTGGGCAAGTTTCCCCTCTGCATCAGCAAGCCTCCACTCCAACCCTTTTTTCTCAGCGTTGAATTTTTCCTTCTCTTCCGCAAACAGCCACTTATCATTCTCAAACTCCATTACGTCCTCCCCCATCTGCTTCCACTCGCGGACAATCTCCTGAGTGGTAGAGAAAAAATTAACCCCGGCCTGAACATGATCATCCAACAGTTCAAACCGGCGGCGTTTTTTCTGGAACATCCTTTCAGCTGGGGGGAGAGACAATGAGTAGAAGTCATGACAATTTTCAAGGGTATCCATCCGAGAACCCTGAAGCAGATGCCAGCGAGGAACGTGCGGGAGATCGTCACAAGCAGGGTTTGTCGTATCAAAGGAATCAGCATGAAATTTTCCAAACTGGGGGCTGCGGACAGCACCCGAGGTCGCACCACCACCATCACCTGGGGGGCGCTTGGTATACACCGTTTGGTGAGGCGTAGTTTGACTCACCTCTACCTCCACCTCAACATTTTTACCACGATCAACACCAACACCACCCGCAGCACCACCTACATCACCACCACCCGCAGCACCACCTACATCACCACCACCTGCAGCACCACCTACATCACCGCCACCTTCCGCAACCTGCTCAACCCTCACATCTCCGTTTTTCGCACCGTCAGGAGTGTCATGAGGAGGAGACAACCCAAACACCCTCGACGGCGGGGATTCTGGAGGAGTAATCTTGGATATGTCAACCTTGTGCCCACTCTTGGCTGTTTTGGTACCTGCTCCAAAACAAGCAGAGCATATTCAAAGAAAAGGACCAACAAACGAAAACGTAAGAGACGCTGGGAAAAAATAAAGCGAATACCAGAAGCAGTGAAACTCCCATCACTCGGATGCAGAAACCGATGGCGGATCTGGTCCAACCAAGGTCCTTTATCAGTCTTTGGTATTGCTTCAACCATTGCACCCGGAGCATCGGGATCCAAAACATTCATCAATGTGTACCCTACTGCAAAAAAGGAGGAAGTAAAGCACAATACAAAAATAATACAACCAAAGGAAAAACAAAAGGGGGATATGGAACAAACGTACACTTGCCACCATGACCGTAAACCGGGACACCCAGCGGATTTTTAGGAACCCACTTCATACTCATCCCGGCACCAACCAACGCCATCTCCTCAAGCTGAACTATCGGAGTAGCCTTCCGGGTCAACTTCTTATACCAGTCCTGATTAGCAAAGTCTGCAACCACATCAACCTTTGGGATACCCTCACCCACAGGTCTGTAATGCATATCCACAGGAACAACCCCCCGACGAATAAAGAAAAACTTCTGTTTCCAGTCATGTATACCCTTTAACGGCACAGAACAAACCGGCGACACGCCGGTACGAGCACTAAAGGAGTAAAAACCATTTGTATACGTAACGGTGTAGAAGACGTTGAACATCTCAAACGTCGGATCTAACCGGTTGGCCATACAAACGAACTCAAAATGAGTGATACGGGGGAGCCCGATGGCATTGATTTGAGATATATGGAGACCGTAACCCCTCAAAACGTCAGCAGTAAATCGAGTCATCGGAAGCCTAAAATTACCCTCCCGGAAAAAAGCCGCGTACAAAGTCATGTACCCGGGAGGAGCGTCTATGGCGGTGGAACCAGCAATAGGATATTGAGCACCCCAATCAGGGAGAAAACCCATCTCCCTTACTAGGTTCTGAAATTCCTCTTCTTTCCAACCAATAACCGCCTGATCTGGGCCGGGAGGAGTTCTACCCTTGTTCCTCTTTTTCTTCGAAGAAGGATTTGAAGTAGACATCGTGAAAAACGGAAGGAGAAAACAGATGAACTCAACAAGTAAGAGGAAGATAAGGAAAGAAGAGAGAAAATCTGGAATTCAAAATTTGAATTGGGGGAAAGTGTGGAAGAAAGAGAAACCACCATCTATTTATACCCATCGCATTTAATGCGATGGGTAGTGGAGGAGTCAGGTTTTGAAAAAGCAACCAACAGAAGAGAGACACGTAAGAAGAGAGAGAAGGCGGCACCTCTTTTTCCGGAAGCAGGTGAACAGACATCTGACATGTCGCCGAAAAAGCAACTGATGTGACTGAAAAGGCGCCTGTCCGCCTGACATCAGACAGTCACGTCAGTCACTCCTCCCCAAGACAACAAAGCTTCTTCCTGAAGACAACACTCATAGAGCGCCAAAACCCATGCGCCATGCGTCCATTTGGCTCACTTCCGCAAGGAGTCAAAACCCATGCGCCATGCGTCCATTTGGCTCAATTCCGCAAGAAGTCAAAAACCATGCGTCATGCGCCATGCGTCCATTTGACTCACTTCCGCAAGGAGTCAAAAACCATGCGCCATGCGTCCATTTGACTCACTTCCGCAAGGAGTCAAAACCCATGCGCCATGCGCCCATTTGACTCACTTCCGCAATGAGTCAAAACCCATGCGCAGGACTCCATCTGCCGTGCGTTAATTAAGGGCACATCTGCGAGAAAAACCATAAAAAAAACCCCACATCATAACAAACACTACCTTCATAAGTCCAGAATCCCTCCTAGACGATCAACTCACCTAGAAGGCACACTGGACTGGGGGGACTTGAAGAGGTATGGTCCCAAACCCTTGCCAACATGGCAAGGACCATACCACTTTCCCCATCCTACATGGCGTTGACATCAGCCGTATCATCCAGAAGCTTCTAGAAGCTTCTGGAAAATACCCAGGTGACACCAAAGATGCTCCATACGACACAAAGGACAACACGTGTCACCAGCCATCAAGCGCCAAGTGGACCTGCAACAGGTCAGGGAGCAGCCAGACAACATCAGTACGATGTTTCCACATTCGACAAATGCAGGCGCGCCACGTGTACCACTACACTGACCACGGCAGAGGAGACCAAGGGGATATTCCCCTTGGTCGGACAGCTGGCGCGCGTCTACAGCTGGCATCGTTGCTCCTCCCTCTCTCACCATCCGGCTATAAATAGAACCCTCCATCATTCAGGTAAAGGGATCGGGCTCTCACTATTCTCACGCTTAACACACACTCTTATTTCCTCCTCAGAACAGTACTTATTCTCACGCCGGAGCCTGGTTAAGAGGGAAACCCCCATATTCCCCTCTTAACGAGACTGACGGTTTGCTGTTTTGCAGGAAACGGACCATCTTACGAGTAGGAAGAGAGATTGAACCCACAAGAGAACAACCCCACAGATTAACCATAGTGTTATTCTGTGTTTCATCAGGAAGTGACCCGATAACTGACCCATTTAAGATTTGGGTTTGTCGGGTTTGGGTTATTCGGGTTCGAGTTTTCCGGTTATTCTCTAATTTGGTTTCGGGTGACTTCAAGTTCGGGCAGGTTTAGTCCTAAATCATTTTGGACTTCAAGCTTTTGTGTTCCCTCTTTATGAAGTGGATTTTGGGTGGGGCACACCAATACAAGTAAAATATCAAGAATCTTGTATTAGTGGACACAGCATAAAGAAGGTATTGAAGCAACAGTGCGCCTTTCAGAAAAAGAAATGATATTTCAAAAGAACAAAGAGCGTCTTGCATATGTTAACGTTTAAAAGTATTTGGTTAAGGTCTTTTTTCATCAAACAAACCAATGTGATATGTGTGTGATGACCATGAATGGAAACAAAGTTCTTGTTTTCTTTAGAATTGTGCAAAAACGTGTATGTCTGGACACGCTAACCGGCCCACACCAGGCCGCCCCAGGCCCAACGTGTGAGAGGTAAAAGCAGCCTAACTCAGTGGCAAGGCGATTGACGCTTAGGATCGAAATCAAACCCGTGACCTTGGGCTTATTGTGCAAATCTCACTTAAATAGAGTTTTCCGTGTGAGTGATTAATTTGGGCTAATATCATGATCATTGGCTGATCATCATCCTCTCATTTTTGGATGCCATGTTTGAACTACAAAGAGAGTAGTACGCATGACCATGGGCGTAGGATAGTGGGGCGGGAGGGGGCGGCCGACCCCCGAACTTTTCGCTCAGTAGTGGAGGGTATGTAGTTTTCGTATAGAATTTTTTTGGTATATACGTTTTCGACCCCCCGTTTTATAGAAATTTTTTTGTGTGTACATTTTCGACCCTCCCGGTCGAAAATCTCAAGTTTCACCACTGCGCATGACGCGATTGAGTGATGAAAAAAAAACACACATGCTAAATTAATCAATTTTGTTTTTCGATTCTCAGTAACATCTTTGTGGTAAAGTGGTGTGTTCCGAAAATCTAGGATTGTTGTTTAAAAAAAAACTTGCTTGAATTACACAAATCAAGAATTTTATATGAGTTCGTGAACTCCCTATTTGTTAAACATCTTCAAGAACATAAAAACACTTGGTAAATCATCAAACCACTCATTATTGGATATTAGGAATATTGTTATGAGCCCACGGCCGCACTAGGTATCTAGGGTTTACGTTTCGTGCTCTATATATTGTAACGTATTATTATTATACATATTAATTAAGACTTCTCATGAACAGTACTTCATTTTTTTATATTTTATTTGTTACTTAATTTGTTTTTTTAGCAATTACTTGCATTTGTTAATATTTTAAAATTTATAGAATCACATCTATGTTTTATCATTTTTAACATTTCAAGTTATTTTCATGTGCATTGTGATGGTAGTATGTCACCGCGAGTATTGAATCGGTATCGATTCGGTTTGTTACAGTACTTGTATGATACTGCATGAACTCAATATAGAAATCAATACATGTTTTACATCGACCGAAAACGATAAAAACAAATATCGATACCGAAACTGCATTGATCAATTCATATTGTACCAGTACTTGGTACCCATTTTGTTAGGTATGATACTATGTTCGTCTATAAAAACAATTAAAAATACCAATAGCAAAACCGATGTTGTTTTTCCTGTTTCGGTTCACTACAGTAGAGACACGGTATCCTTTATAAAAGATGCAAACGATCAGACAAAAACTGTACTGATATTCGTTTCGGTTGGGTACGTTATGGTAACGATACGATGTTAGTTTATAAAAAACATAAACAATAAAAATATATATACCGGTACGGATGTTGTTAGTCATTTTCAGTTCGGTTTGGTATGCTAGCGACATATTATCCGTTTTCAATAAATTTATATCACATTGTTAATAAAAATAAACATAGAACGCAAATGAACCTAACCGATATCAACTAACCAACATCGGTAAGGTTTTATATTTCGATTACTATAGCAATTGCCGGTACCATAGTAAACCGAACCGATACTGACCGAATCCCCGCCGCGAAGCGCGGGGAAAATCTTACTAGTTGAATATTAAATCAATCGATCAAACCATTCACCATCTAACATGGGCCCGTGGGCTCGTCCAATACTTATAAATCCAAAAAAACCGTTGTTCCTTCATTTAGCAATAAAATAACTCATGTACATGAAGGATACAAATATAAATGGTTTTAATCATTCTTTAAAATGCAACTGATCTTAAAAATAAAACCACCAAAAATACTGGGATGAAAATTCATTGAAAAGTCCTTAATAATATGAAATCGTGTGATTAGTTGGTTTTAGTTTTCTTTATTTTATTAAAAGAATAATAATATATTAAAATTAAGAAAGTATGTTTTGGGTGGAGAACAAACGATTTCATATTATTAAGGGCTTTTCAATGAAAGGCATGAAAAAAAAAAAAAAAAACGTGGTGGCATTTTCGTAATTATTTGCTCGTAGAGTAATTATCAAAATTACTCTACAAATGATCTTGTAGGGTAATTTTGATCTTGTAGGGTAATTTTGTAAAATGTTTTTGTAGGGTAATTTTGAAACTTGTAGGGTAATTTTGATACACTTGTAGAGTATTTTTTACCTTACAAGATCAAAATTATCACACAAGATCATTTGTATGGTAATTACGATACTCTACAAAATTACTCCACAAGATCAAAATTATCTTACAAGAACATTTTACAAAGAGTAAATTGCCATTTTAGTCCCTGAGGTTTGTCCAAGTTTGTCATTTTAGTCCAAATAGTTTCTTTTTCTTCTCTGGGTCCCTGAGTTTTCCATTTCTTTACCATTTTGATCACATTGTCTAACTCCGTCTAAAAACTCAGTTTTCACCAGGGGTATTTTTGGTATTTTTGTTATAAACTTTTCAACTTGTCATTTTAGTCCAAATCTTATTTTATATTAAAAAATAAAAGAAAAAAATAAACTTTGTTATTGTTATTATTGTTGTTGTTGCTGCTGCTGTTGTTATTATTATTATTATTTCCAACAACTTTCCGACTAACTGTTATGTTTCGTCGGTAAGTGGTCGGAAATTTCCGACCATTTTCCGACACCCATATCCCTTTTTTCGGTTTCTAAACCTTCTAACATGGTTTTTTCATTACGTATTTTGTACACCTTAATTATACATGAAATGTTTTTACTTTACCAACTTATACGTCTAATACCCAGTCATACGTGCGTTTAAGCTATTGGGACCCATTACTTAAACTAGGCTTTTACTATTGTATAAGTGTGTATATATGTATATGTATATGTATGTGTGTGTATGCACCGATACAACTACTTACTTATACACACATACACATACATATAGACACAAGAAATACATTTATATGTATAGATATACACCTCCGCCTAACTAAATATGAAAAGAATAAATGTTTTAGTAGGAAACTGATCGGAAATTTCCGACAACTTTCCGACGAAATGTTATGTTTTTACAACCTCCTAACATGTTTTTTTCATTACATATTTTGTACACCTTAATTATACATGAAATGATTTTACTTTACCAACTTATACGTATTATACACATTCATACGTGCGTGTACACTATCGGGACTAATTACTTAAACTAGGCTTTTATTATTCTATAATTACATATAGGTATATGTGTGTGTATGTGTATACTCCGAGTCATATAAATACACATACATTAGACACAACCAAATACATTCACATGTATACATATAGCTTAATGTAATTGAATAAAAATAAAGGTTTTAGTCGGAAAATTGTCAGAAATTTCCGACAACTTTCCTACCAATTTTTTTTCTTTTTTTATTAATTTTTTTGTCGGAATTTAGTCGGAACTTTCCTTCAAATTTCCGACGACTTTTTTCTTTGTCGATAAGCGGTAGGAAATTGGTTGCTCGTATTGGACTTTTATTCTAGTCGGAAGTTTGTCGGTAAGTGGTCGGAATTTACGACTATATTTTTTTAATCGGTAATTTTGGTAGGAAATCCTCAATTTTCTAGTTGTGTTATATCTCTCTCTCTCTCTCAACCACACCCCTTCTCCAACCTAAAACCACAACAGCAGTATTCCGGCGAGGTTAGAATAAACGACGAAGAGTGGCAGTTCGGGGTGTGGTTAGAATAAACGATCGATATTCCAGCTAGGTTCTGGCGAGAAAAGTGGAAATAAGGGCGGCGTGAAGAAACAAGATTTCTACAAAATTACTGCAATTAGGTCTGTTTCGTGGGTCTGCAAAGTTTCTTGTTACGGGTCTACTAAAGATTGAATAAAATGAAAAAAAAAATAAAATTTCTTCAACCGGGTTTGGTAGGATGAACATTGATTTTAATTTGTGGGGTGGAGCAAGTGGAGATTGTGGTGCAAGATCTGTTGTGCGGTGGTGGAGATATGGTGAGTAGGGTGGATGATAAGATGGTGGAGGAGGAGAAATCGAAGTAGAGTGAGAGGGAGATGTGAGTGGGTTGAATCGGTGAATGAGTGTGGATCGATTGGTGCCATTGTTGGAATTGTTGGGGTTTTAGGGTTTGCAGGTTGGTTGAAGATGAAATTGAGAGGAATGAGGGGTTTTTTATATTTTGAAGATGAAATTGAGATGAATGAGGGGTTTTTTATTAAATTGGTCAACACAATTTTTGTGATTCAAATGTATATTGACTGATTATTGACGGTGGTGGCAGTGGTGGATGGTTTTGATGGTGGTGGTGGATGGTGTTGACGGTGGTGGTGGCGGTGGCGGGTTTGATGAAGAAGGGCAGGATAGGGGTGGGTCCCACTAATTAGATTTTTTTCTTTTATTTTTTCAATATAAAAAAGAATTGATCAAAATGGCAATTTGAAAGATTTAAATTGAAAATCCCCAAAATATCCATGGTTAAAAATGGGATTTTTGGACGAAGTTAGGCAATGTGATCAAAATGACAACAAAAGGGAAAAGTCAGGAACCCAGAGGAGAAAAAAATTATTTGGACTAAAATGACAAATTTAGACAAACCTCAGGAATTAAAATGACAATTTACTCTTTTACCAAATTACCCTACAAAATCACTTGTAGGGTAATTTTGCTAATTACTCTATGAGTAAATAATTACAAAAAATGTCATCGCAATTTTTTTACCTTTTCAATTTATTTATACGTTTTGTATAATAAGGGTATTTGCATTTAATTTTTTTTTGAGTAAACTGCAATTTTACACCCTGAGATTAGGGGTCATTGGCATGTCTACCCCCCTAAGGAAATAATTGCAAATTACCCCCCCCCCCACTGTTAACTCTTATGTCGCACTTTTACCCCCCGGCCCAACATTCCGTTAGTCTTCCCGTTAGAGAGTGATGAAATGTCTAAATTACCCCCCTACGTATTCCTCTTCCTCATTTAAGAGGTTCTAGCCCTAATTTCTCTGTGTAAATCGCTCTCTCTCACTGTCTTCTTCAATCCACCCCCAAAATCGCTGAACATGTCTTCATCTTCTTCCTCTGTGCTGCGATCCAAGGAGACCATGAGAAAAAGTGAAGCTTCAGACATCATATGTCCTTGTGGTTCAAAAACAGTGTTCAAAGAGTCACATTCCAAAGCTAATCCTGGTCGATTGTATCTTAGATGTGTAAGTTTCTTTTGTTTAATGGTTATTGAAACTCAAGTTTCATTCTTATGTTGCTTATGATGTCCGATAACAGGTTGGAGGATGTGGCTTCCTCAGATGGGCTGATGTTGGTGAAGAACAGGGATGTCCGATTTGTCGAGAGGTAATGCCTGCTTTAATTCAAAGCATTAAAGATAAGGATGAGTTGGCTAAGTGCAAAGAACAGTTGGCTCGGTACAAGAATGGGGATGTGTTGAAACTGAAGATGTACTTTGTGATTACTTGGGTCTTGATTGTTGTATTTTTTTTGCTTAAGTAGGTTAATGTCGAGAAATTGGATTTGGTTGTGTATTTTGAGTGTAACCGTATTTGGTTATGACTTTTGAAGTTTATGCAATGCTACTTTTCAAGTTCTTATATGTTTGTTTTGGTAGCCTGGATGTAATTCTGTAGGTATGACTGACAAAGAGAATGTTAAAGTTGAGAATGAGAAAGATATTACTAAGGATGAAGACGTTGTTGCAGCCGAAGAACCAGACAGTTATGTATACTTTGAAGATCAAGAGTCTGAGATACTCAGACCTTACATGGAGCAACAAACTGATTATGAAAAGATATTCAGAGATCCGACAAAGGATTATGACCCTGAAGTGCTGGAACATGCATGGGATTACACATATTGGGATGAAGACGATGATTGGTACTTTGACCCATATGAAGGGGAGCATGGTTCTGATTCGGATTGGTCTTGTTTGGATGATTGTCACTGGAAATAGGCTAGATTTGTTCGGTTGTATGTTTGTATTTTGGACATCTTATTTGTACTAAATGTTGGTTTGTAATCGAATGACCTTCCCCCAAAAATCTGTTTGAACACATTTTTTTACTAAAGCAGCCATACTCTACCATAATAAACCAAAGCAGGCATGACATTGAACAAACATAAAGGTACAAACCAAACATAAAGGTACAAACCAAACATTGTCTTGACAAACCTAACATTGTCTTGAACAATCAAACAAATAAACATAGTCTAAAGTTACAAACCAAACATTGTCTTGAAGAAACTTGACAAACAAACAAACATACTCTAAACTTACAAACCATCCATCACTCATCAAGATTGTAAACTGGTGCACCTTGAGTTGCAGTGTGTGATTCCTGTGAAGCAGTTGATTGTTCACCACCTTGTCCTTTGCAGCTCCTGACATTGTGACCCATGTTCCCGCATTTACCACACTTGATGCTACTTCCCTTTCTGGTCATTTTACCTCCTTTGTCGAACTCCTGCTCAAGCTCTTTTTCACCAAATGCCTTCTTTCTTTTCTTCTTAGGCCTTCCAATTTGTGTATGATGCTTTGGTGGGATGAGTGTTGTTGGACACTCTGAAGGAGTCCACATCTCCGGCCCGTTGATTGGCTCTATCACATTTTGATAGACTTTCTTCCATGTTGACAGCCAATACACATCATCCACCCACTCTTCTGGTATGCCAGCATCAATGTTATTCCTTGACATATCCCATATGGCTGCAACTGCATGTTTGCAAGGCATCCCTGTCAAATCCCACTTCCTGCATGCACAAGTTTTATGTTTGACATTCACAACACACTGTGATCTCGGACCTGTTACTTGATACTTGTCTGAATCAACCATGAGAATAGACATTTCAGCAGCCTGTTTCTTGATCTCATCGAACACCTCAGTTGCATGAGGTGTCAGTGGCCCCGTACACTTTGCTTGCAATTTGTTGACATTAACTATCCTCTTGGTCATGTACTCCCGAATGAATTCTAGGCATGTGATAATCGGCTTGTCCCTTGCTCCTACGATTTGTCGGTTAAAAACCTCACAAATGTTGTTCAGCAACATATCACATTTAGCTCTTCCAGAAAAATATACTCTTGACCAAGCGGTGAATGGGATCTCATTCAGCCAGTCATACATAGCTCGTTCTGTTGTCTTAATTTCTTCCATAGCTTTGTTAAAGTATGGAATGGATGCCTTCCTTCCGGCTGACCAAAGCAAATTCTTGTAAAGATCTCCACGCCACTTGGATTTCATGTTCTCATGGATGTGCCTCAAACAAAATCTGTGCTCACCATTAGGAAAAACAGCTAGCATAGCAGGAATCAGACCCTGTGATACAAAATGCAATTCAATTTGCTGAATAATTATAATATTTTGCTACCAAAGTTTTTTGCAATTTATTAATCATAAGAACTTATTACCTTTTGTCTGTCACTGATGAAGGTGAAACAAGAGTCAGCCGTACACCCTAGGTCATCTCTCAACAGTTGCAAAAACCATTTCCAGGTTTGTGTTGTTTCTGCCTCAACAAGGGCATAACAAACTGGATATATGCTATTATTTCCATCAATACCAACAACACTCAAGATCTGTCCAGGATATGGACCTTTCATGAAACAACCATCCACACCCAACAATGGTCTTCCAATCATCTTAAATCCTCTCATCATAGAGGCGAAACAAAAATAAACCCTTCGAAACTGCCTTGTAGGACTAGCTGAGTTCCCACATGGCTCCACATCAATTTTAATTGTACTTCCTGGGTTGACTTTTAGAAGTTCATCACAATATGACCTTAGCAAAGCATACTGTTCTTGGTAATCACCATAAATCTTCGTAGTTGCTATCCTCTTGGCTCTGAAGACCTTATGGAGTGATATTTCAAGTTGATGCTTCCGAAGCAGTTGACTTTGGATTGCATGAATTGGCATGTCTGGATTGCTTTCAATCATAGGTTGAATCTCTCTGGCAATCGAACTCATTGTATACAAAGAAACGGCCCTTGTTGTCAAACAATTGTGTTGATTATGAATGGTCTTCACACACCACTTATCCTTGTCCGTGTTTCTTGAGATGTGAACTGCCCAAGGACAAGTGGGCTTGATATGCCTTTTAAGGTGCTTGTATTTTTGCCCTACTTTGGTGCATTTACTATTTTGCCCCTCTTCTCCCTTTTTTTTACAGGACCAAGTAGTGGTGGATTGCTTCCAAAACATACTACCCTATACCTTAATAATTCATTTTTTTAGAATAAACACATCCCTCCTAGCCTTAAGAGCATAACTTTTCACCATCTGATTCATCGTTTTCTTGTCATCAATAAGCTGACCAACATAGAATGGCAAACCATTTGGACCTTTTAAAGCACTCTTGTTTCTCCTCCTTATCTTCCTAGCAACCTTATCTCTAAGACTTGAATTGTCATCAGACCCACTTTCAAAAACCTCCAGGTCAACAGGCTGATGACCTTCTTCGCTTCTATCATCATCATGATCCCCATCACTTGAACCATCCAGTTCTTCCCTAGTAAAGTCAACATTAGACCTGAACCTCTGCATATCCACCTCTATTTCATAAACCAAATTATCTTCCTCAACATACTCATAATCAGGATCACTTCCGTCACTCTCTTCCTCATCTTCATTCATACTATCATTCTGAGTATATTTTGTAAATGATGCTGGAATAATTGCTTTATTAGCCCCTATAGGACCTTCACCTGTATTTTCCAATATTGTTGACCTCCGGTGTTCAACATACATGTCTATCATGTGGACTCCTTGACGCACATGATCAAAGATAGGCTCTAAGTCAACATCACCTTTTAAAGTCCTAAGACCAAAATCCAAGGAACAATACGGTTCCTTGTAATGAATGCAGAAAACCAACCCATCATTGTATCCTAATTTCTTAACCATCGCCTCTAACACATCAGTATTCAACACTCTAAAATCTACATGATTAATGTAGTTCATCTTCCCACCAACGTATTTCCTATTTGGGTTTTCTACAAACTTACCTCCATGGTGAAATTTTATGCTAAATTCAGATTGGGTTTCACCTGTAATCAAACAACAAAAACAAATTAACACAGAAATATGTTAAAATTATACCTGATTCAAACGCTGTGAGCTTGCATGTCACTTACGGTACATTTCAGCCGGTTCTAAATACTGATCTTCAGCTCGTAACTTCCACAATCGAAGATCCATGCTCGTAACACAACTTCTAATCAGCTGTAATTGTTGAAGGATGCTTGAACGAGACTGCGGTGTCTTCAATTTTGAGTTAGGTTAACCTCAGGGTTTCAAAGTGGTGAAAAGGGGGTTTTATGAGGTTGCAGGTCAACAGGCACGCGAATTTACCTATTTGCCCTTTGACCATTAATAGAAAGCGCTAAAGACTAACGGAATGTTGGGTCGGGGGTAAAAGTGTGACATAAGAGTTAACAGTGGGGGGTAATTTGCAATTATTTCCTTAGGGGGGTAGACATGCCAATGACCCCTAACCTCAGGGTGTAAAATTGCAGTTTACTTTTTTTATATTATAATCTTTAACAAAGATTATCTTAACAAGGTTCTTTAGTTTGTGGAAGTGGGTCACCATGGGATCTTTTAATGAATGGATGCCATGGATATCGCGTTCATGAATTACACTTTTCAATAGTGTGAATAGTCCTTTAGTTGTATTTGACTATTGGTTATTTATTATTGAGTTAAATGTTATTTTAGTCCCTGTAGTTTGATTATTTTGTCTTTAGTATAAAGGTTTGAAACGTTGCCATTTTAGTCTAAATAGTTTTAAATGTTGTCATTTTAGTCCACTGGGTTAACTTCATCCATTTTTATGTTAATGAGAAGGGCAATTCGGTCATTTCATATGGTCGAATTCCTCTTCTAGTTAACAGAATTACATATAAACTGACCGAATTGCCCTTCTCGTTAACAGAAAAAATAGATGAAGTTAACCTTTTGAACTAAAATGACAACGTTTGAAACTATTTAGACTAAAATGGCAACATTTCAAACCTTTGAACTAAACTGGCAAAATGACCCAAAATAAAGTTTATTACTTTATTATTTTTTAATTAAGAAATACAAATTATAATTAAGAAATACAAATTATTAGATTATTAAAAAATAACTGCAATATTTTATAATTTCAGCTTGACTATATCTAACTACAATACCTGTTGTTGATGCAACAAATACAAGACCAGCGGTAGTAGCTGGGCTGGTTAGGCAAAAGGGTTGAAGGGTTCAACTTTGCCTAACGCAGGTCGTGGGGTCCCCCCACGTTTGCAAAACGTGGAAGGAGGTTCACTAGTTAGTTTTTGTTATTTGCTGGAGATCCTTCTCTGAAGTGTATCCAGATTCGGATGTGGGAGCAAATAGAATGTGTGTGGTGGATGTGAAAAGGAGTGACTCGCATGTAAGCAAGTACTCAATGTGAATGACCAGAGATTAGAGAATCAGAGCTGGCCAGGAGATGTTTTCTGAAGTGAATGAAGTGTCAATTTATAAGAGAAGACATCTCCCGAAGTAGAATGCATTTGACTAGTGACCTTGCTTGCAGTGAGGGGCTTGCCCTTTCGGGGGTTAAAGCCTTTTGACCCCTGGATAATAACGTGTACTCTGCATACCTGCGTTGCTTTTGCGGCTGTGGGTTGGTGAAGCAATCCCCGGATGTGAATGGCTATTGTTTCCACATTACTTTTCTCCCACCTCACAGCTTTTTAACCCTTGAACCATTTAACCCTTTTAGCGTTTGCATATTTAGTCATTTTATTTAGCCTTAGGCTACCCCCATCGTCAGCCCCCCAAGTCAGAGGTTTTTGGGGAATTGGCTCAAAGACTTCTGACTTTTATACGCGTATTTTATTGCCTAAAGGTTTCAATGGTTCGACGCTTGAATGCTTGAAGGGTTGTGAGCAGTTAATATTTGAATTTTGAATAACTGACACTTGATGTGATTGATGTATGGCAGTTCAATAGGGTGGCGGTTACTGTTTGCCATTATTACCCCTATTGTAGGTTATTTTATATTTACTTATCTCATTTATTTACTCATTTTACTTTGAAGAAATCATTAGTTTGCTTCCTTTTTTCTCTCCGGTATCCCCATTTCTTTCAAAATCAGGTCAGTTCCAATTTGCTTATTTTTTCTTTAGTTGTTCATTGTGATGGGTGCTCGGAAGGATATGGCAAAATCCTTCTCTCGACTGACCCAAGAGGAAGTCGATTTATTTTGTGTAGAATGGGGAATAGGGACAAAGTATAAACCGGTTGCACCGGCTTGCGATAAATCCATCAATGCCTGTCCTTCTGGTATGATTGCCTTGTATTGCCGTCATTTTGAGTTTTCAAACCTTCGTTATCCGTTTTCAAACTTTGTCTTGAATGTATTGGAATATTATCGGGTGTCTTTTGGTCAAGTTCATCCCCTAGGCATGGCTAGGGTTTTGCATTTCGAAATTCTGTGTCGGGCCTGTGGGTATGATCCATCTTTGTTGTCCTTCCGTCGCTTTTTCCGGCTTGCTAAGAATGGTGATTGGTTCACCTTTGAAACCAGTCAAGTTGACACTTGCTTAATCTCGTCCATGGTTTCTACACTTGGGGTGTGGAAAGATCGGTTTTTCTGGGTGTCGGAGGAAATTGTCCCTTTCAAACCTGTGTGGAGACACCCAGATGCTGTTCTGAACGAGTCGGAGCCCTCTGATTCCGAGATAAACACTCGCTTCTTAGAAATTCTTAGGGAGTGTCCTTCTAGGCTTCGTCCTTTCCCTGAGCATTTGTTGGTGTTGTTGGGTATAAGTAAGTTGTGGGAAAAGGCTAACCGGGATCCGGTGCTTATTAGAGATGGGAAGGGTATGCATTTATTCTTTTCTTGCTTTTTTGTTCCTTTCTATTTATTTGCTTATGTGCTTTTATGTTTGTGTTGTAGCTATGTCTGCCTTGGATTTTATCAAAAGCGATGATACTTCTGACGTTGTTTTTGATGATGTTGCTGCTACCCCTGACGAGAATGCGGTTGTTAAGGGTGCCGATTATAGGTTTGAGGGTTCTGGTTATCTCAATGTTCCGAATGTCAAAGGCTTCACCAAGGTTACTGCGTCCAAAGGTTCCACTCGTCGTTCTCAACGTCATCTGAAGGGTGTTGATCAGCCCTCCGGCTCAGAGCCTATTGACGTTAGTGATGATATCGAGGCATCAGAGGATCAAGCTGTGGATGTTGGTAAAGGCAAGGAAAATGAGTTGATTGTTTCGAGCAAGAAGAAGAAATTGGTTAAGAGGGGTACTATTTCTGCTATTGAAGGTTCGTCGGCCAAAAGTGTTGAAAGCTTCGAGGGTTCAGAGGACATTTATGTGCCCAATTAGAAGGTTAAGGTTGGTGACAATTTTAAGGATCCTGCTGTTTGTGATGAAGCCTTGGCTCATTTTGCTCCTCCCGGTATTCGAGATGCCATATCTGAGATGGAGGGTGATCATCTTATTTCTAGGATGATGCTCAGTTCCTGCAACCTTTCTGCCTTTTTGGCTGAAGGTGTCACTCGCTTTGCTAAAGGGATGCGGGAATATGAGGAGGCCTCTAAGAAGAAGGAGAAAATGAAAGCTTCAATTGCTGCCATGAAGAAGGAAAGTGAGATCTTTTCTGAGAAAGAACTGGCTTGGAACAAGAAGATTGAGGAGTTAACTAAGAGGCACGATATTGAGATGGGTGATCTTAGGAAGAGCTTTGAGGCTAACTTATTGAAACTGAAGGCTGACCGGGAGGCCTTGGCTGTGCAAAAGAAAGCTTTTGATAAGGAGAAGGATGGTTTGAAAACCTTGGTTGCCCAAGCTACCGGAGATAACCAATGGCTCATTGAGCAGGGTTTTCATCAGGTGGTTACCTATCTCTTGCACTCTAAGGAATTTAACTCCGCTCTTGGTGATGTCTACACTAAATTTCTCAATCTTGGAAAACACCAAGGTCTTATTGCGGGTTATAAGCTTCACGAGTCTGGTCATCCCTTAGAGAAATCTTCCCTGTACCGTCCCGAGGCTTCGGATGTTTTTAAGAGTTCCGTGGAGCACATGGAGAGGTTTTCATACCCGTATGTAAGTCAAGTTGCCTCTTGTTATGGTAAGCCTCTCTCTGCTTTACAGGAACTGAAGCCGGATGGTTTGAATGAAAAGTTATGCGCTGAACTGCTTGGCTCCCTTTCGAGGAAACGTTCCTTTTCGGGAGATAGTGAAGATACTTTTCCTGGGGAGGCCGATGCTCCGAAGGATGTCAGTTTGGAAGTTTCTGTTGTTGATGATCAAGGTCCGAAGGCTAAGAAGGTTAAGAAGACTAAGAAGGCCAAAGGTAGCATTTCTGGGGCTACTAAGCCTTCTGTTGATGCCTAAAATTCGTAGCTTTCTTAGCACTTTTGTTAAAACAATTCGTGGTTTGTAATCTTTAAACAATATTAGGTTTTCAGGGACCCTTAAGGTTCCATTTGGTTGTGTTGAAGGTCTGTATGGCCGTTTGAACAATGATTAGGCTTGCAAGTTACTATGACTTGCCTTAACTTATGTTTGGAAGTCTTTTAGGACTTTCTTTGACATGGTACGATGTTTTAACTTTCTTCCTTATGTTATGTTTTTAGACTTGTGCCTGTTTTCGTTAAGGCAGTCTGTTTGGCTTTAACCTTCCAAGCCTTTTAGCTGTCTGTTAGTAGGTTGAAGCTTTTAGGGTTTCGAGTTGTTACTCGGGTGGCTTGAAGCCTTGAAGGCTTCTTAGTCTTGCGACCTGACTTGGTTTGTATCTTTGTGATTTTTGTCCAAGTGATTTTGTTCTTTTTAGATTTTCTTTGTCTTATTGTAACTTTGTCTTTGTCGAGTTTGTGCTGCCCTTATGTTTTTTATACCTAAAAGGGTTCAGTGCTGCAGACACTTAGCCTTGGTATTTTTAACAAGAAGATATAGCACCTATCCTTTTTATCATTTCTTTGGTTTTCGCTTGACTTTTTCAAGCCTGTTTGCAGATTATATTTTTAAAGCTTAGGGAACATTTGGTGTAGGCTGTTCACACCCGTCTATGAGACAATTTTATTTTTTCTTAACGAGTCTCATGGAGTTGTATTGACTTAGGAACTCACCCCTTATATAGGTTCATTTAACCCTTGAACCTATTGAGCGATGTGGCCTGGGAGCTCATCCCCTTACATGGCCCTTGCCATGGAGTTTTTTGCTAGGTTCTCAACCTGATCTTAGGATAGAAAGACAAGTTTGATAAAACAACTTCATTCATTCAAGCAATACTTGCTTTTTACAAAAGGTATTCATAGTGTTGTTCGAAATACATTTTGATACAAACCAAATTTTCTTGTCTAAACATGGAACCTTTTTAGGGTTTTGCCATTCCAATGCCTTGGAAGCCTTTTGCCTTCTGAATCTGCTAGCTTGTAGGATCCACCCTTGTGTGCTTCGAGGATGGTATATGGACCTTCCCATTTTGGGCCAAGCTTTCCTTGATTTTCCTTTTTGCTAGATGCATTGTTTCTGAGGACCAAGTCCCCTGGCTTGAATCGTTCATTCTTGACTTTCTTGTTGTAGTAGGCTTCCATTCGTTGCTTGTATTTGGCTTCTTGGATTGCAGCTTGATCTCGTGCTTCCTCTAGGAGTTGTAAATTCAACATGGTCTCTTTTTGGTTTGTTTCGGGATCCATGTTGACGATTCGTTGGGTTACAACTCCTATCTCAGCGGGGATCACAGCCTCGGATCCAAATACCAAGCTATAAGGTGTTTTCTTGTGGCTTGTTTTTTCGGTTGTTCTAATTGCCCATAGGACACTAGGCAATTCTTCAAGTCAGTTGTTTTCGTATCTTCCCAATCTTGTCTTGATGCCTTCCACTATACTTCTATTCGTCCTTTCAACTTGACCATTTGATTGCGGATAAGCCACTGAGCTAAAGACCTGATCGATTTTGTATTCCTTGCACCAAACGCTGAAAGGCTTCTCAGCAAATTGTCTTCCGTTTTCAGTGACAAGTACTCCCGGCAATCCATAACGGCAAATGATGTTCTCCCAAACAAAATCAATGACCTGTTTTCCCGTAATCTTAGCAAGTGGTTTGACCTCGGGCCATTTGGTGAAATAATCTATTGCCACCAGCAAGAATTTTACTCCTCATTTGCTTGGGGGAAATGGACCAACAATGTCCATTCCCCACTTATGGAATGGCCATGCCGAGGTTATTGGGACTAAATCATGCTTGGGATTTTTTGGGATTGGTGCATGGATCTGGCAAGCATCACATTTTTTCAATTCTTCAGCTGTATCGCGATGCATTGAGGGCCAGAAATATCCAAGGTTCATGAGCTTTGCAACCACCGACCTAGCTCCAAAGTGAGCTCCGCATACACCTTCATGAATTTCCTTGATCAAATACTTACTTTGCTCGGGACCGACACATCTTAGCAAAGGAGCAAGGTAACCCTTTTTGTAAAGTGTTTCTCCTTGTAGTATGTATTGCCTTGCTTTGATTTCAACCCTTTTAGCTTCCACTTGATCATTGGGTAATTCACCATTTTTAAGGAACTTTTTTATGGGAGTCATCCAGTTTGGATCTTCTTCGGTAACTACATCTTGAACTTCCAATTCATCGATTGATGGAGTCTTTAACACTTCTACCAGCACCTTCTTGGTAAGGTGGGCAAAAGTGAGAGATGCAAGCTTACTTAAGGCATCAGCCTTTTTGTTTTGAGACCTGGGGATCTGTTTGATGTTGCAAGCTTGGAAGGTACTCATCAGTTCCTTGGATTTTTCTCTGTATTTTTTCATGTTGGGCTCTTTAGCTATGTAGCTATCATTCACTTGGCTTGAGACTAGCAACGAATCTGTGAACACTTCAAGCTTTTCAATCTTCATCTCTTTAGCCAGCCTTAGGCCAGCTATTAGTGCCTCGTATTCAGCCTCGTTATTGGTGGTCTGAAAATCAAAATGGAGAGCATATGTGAATTCCATCCCTTCTGGGTTGATCAAAATTAGCCCAGCCCCTGGCCCTTCAACGCTTGAAGCCCCGTCGGTAAAAAGCTTCCAGGCTTCAGGGTTGGAAGGTTCAGTGGTGGTAGCGTTTACTTCAGTGATCGCCTGGTTTGGGACTTCCACAATGAAATCAGCCAAGACTTGGGCCTTGATAGCTTTTCTTGGGACATAGGTGATGTTATGTTCACCCAGTTCTATGGCCCATTTGGCTAATCGCCCCGAGTTTTCAGGTTTTTCAAGCACACTCTTAATAGGTTGGTCGGTGACCACTTGTATGGGGTGTGCTTGGAAATACCTTCGAAGCCTTCTAGCTGTTTGCACTAGGGCTAGGGCAAGTTTTTCAAGGGGAGGGTATTTCGTTTCAGCTAATTTTAAAGTTTTGCTGAAAAATAAACGGGTACCTGGGCCTTGTCTCGCTCAATGGTGAGGACTGCACTGATGGCCTCGTTAGTAATTGAGAGGTACACCGATATTAACTCCCCAGTTTTTGGTGCCGCAATATCTGGTAGGGAAGCTAGATGTTGCTTCATCTGGTTGAAAGCTTCTTCAGCTTCTTCAGTCCATTTGAAATCCTTCTTATCTGAGCAGTTCTTGAGCGTTTTGTAGAAGGGCAGAGATCTTTCGGCCAACTTTGAGGTAAAACGCTTCAAGGCTGCAAGCTTCCCGTTCAAGCTTTCAACCTCCTTCTTGGTCTTTGGTGGCTTGGTTTCGAGGACGGCTTTCACTTTGTTTGGGTTGGCTTTGATGCTTTGTTTTCCAACAATGTGACCCAAGAATTTTCCTTCCTCGAATCCGAATGAGCATTTTTCCGGATTGAGTTTCATGTTAACCTTTCTGAGGTTCTTGAAAGTTTCTTGAATATCGTCGAGCATTTGATATTCCGTCTTGTTTTTAATCACCAAGTCGTCGACATACGCCACCATGTTTTTACCAATCTGGTTTTCGAAGGCTTTGTCAACGAGCCGTTGGTAGGTTGCTCCGGCATTTTTGAGGCCAAAAGGCATCTTTTGATAACAAAAGATCCCTTTGTCCGTGTGAAAGGCCGTTTTTTCTTCATCCTCTTCCTTCATGAGGATTTGGTGATAACCTTTGTACGCATCAAGAAAGCATTTAAACGTGTAACCGGTGAGAGAGTCAACTTTGAGGTCAATTTCCGGTAGCGGATAGCAATCCTTAGGACAAGCTTTGTTAAGATCCTTAAAGTCTATGCACATCCTCCAAGAGTTGTCGGGTTTCTTGACCATAACCGGGTTTGCAACCCACGATTGGTACTTGACTTCTCGGAGAATACCGGCTGACACAAGCTTTTCAACCTCTTGGCAGGCTGCTTGACTTCTCTCAGGTGCCAGGCTTCTTTTCTTTTGGACCACCGGCTTTACATCCGGTGGTATTCTTAACTCATGCTCAGCAATGTTCCGAGGGATCCCTGTCATATCTTCTGGACACCAAGTGAAAACGTCGCTGTAATCCACGCCTCTTCTTGAATTGTTTGGCGAATCACATGTATTCTACTTTTTAGTTGGCCAATACCCTTTTTTGGTGGTTTTTTTTTATTTAATTTTTTACACCACTTTTAACGTAATGCTCACAATACCTACATCACCACTATAACCATTTTAGAAAAACACCCCATAATACTCCATTGCTGACTAGATTGACAAATGGCGCAACACGCCAAAGGGTGAGGTGTATTTCACTACACATGGTCTAACAATTAATTTTACCTCTCAAAAAAAAGAATTGATGACCTAAAAATGTTAAAGTTAATAACAATTAGTTTTACCTCTATCTGTTCATTCTTAAGAGAACTTACGACGTGAAAATGTTATTTTTGTAAAATGTAGTACACTTAATAGATATTAATGTTACCGATGAGAATATATATCGTGTGAGATTCAAATCAAGACATTTTTGGGGACAATTTACACTATATACAACCTACTTTGGAATAAATATTATACATTATACGTATATTATACACATATTAAAAAGAATGCATTTGAATAGTTCTTCCTTTCCATTGACCCATGTAGTGGTGCACAAACCGGTTAATTTTAATAACTGGTTCGGTTAATTGTTATACGGTTAATTTGACTTTTTGACATTAACCGGTTATTAATTTAACCTGTTACTTTTTTAACTGGTCCGGTTAATTAACCGTTTTTTTTTTTTTTTGCTTTTTTTGAATTTTTGGTTAATTGGTCTGCCGGTTAAAAACCGGTTACTAACCTACGGTTAAAAATAACCACTAATCGATTATTCTTCGATCGGTTATTAACCGGGTACGATTAATTAACGGGTTATTTTGTGCACCTCTAGATCCATGTTAGTGGGCTATGGACCGCCTTGTTTATTTATTTTTTAGAGTGAATTTCAAGAATTGTCCTTTATCTTTATACCATTTTCAGGCGTTGTCCTTTACCTTTAAAATTGACGAGTTTTGTACTTTATGTGTTCCAAACGTTACAAGGTTTGTCCTTTTAGCCTAACCCAGTTAGTTTTTTTCGTTAAATCTTGTCATGTGCCATGCACATGAGGGCAATTTTGTCATTTTACCTTTGCAGGGACTAACTGTGTAAATAACTTAAAAAAAGTTTAAGAAAAATAAAATAAAAATTATATATATATATAAACACACAAAAACCCTGATCTTTCATTCTCTCCCTCTCCCACCCCTTCCACGTCCACCTCCTGCCACCCCCATCACCACTATCACCTGCACCTGCCACATCCATAACCACCGGCGCCTTCACCGGCGACCCCCATAATCACCGCCACCTGAAACCTGCCACCCCCATTAGCACCGCCACCACATTAACAATCGACACCTGCACCTGCCGCCTCCATAACCACCGCCCCCACCATCAATAACTTAAAAATCAAGAAAATCGCACAGCTTTTCTCCTCGTATCACGTTCATCTCATCACCCCTCTTCACGTTCTCTAACTCTTCACCCAAAACCAACACACCAAAGTTCCTATTTTCATCCGAAATTTCACATCTTTATTAGCAATTAACACTTCAATCACACCCACAATCGAATCAACCCTTGTTCAATCTCAAAAAAGATTCCGATTTCATTAGACCCACTTCGAATTTCGATTGTTAAATGCTCAATTTTGTTGATTAAGAATTAGGGTTTACAGTCATGAAGGCCATGGTGACTTTGCAGGATCTGATCGAAGAAGCAAAACTTCGAACTCTTTGGTGGGCTCTTTTTATCTGTGCTATTTCTTACTTCTTGTCTCCTGAGTTCCATAGGGTTAGATTTAACCTAGTTTTTTTGGGGATTTTTGTTCTGAAAAAATTGGGGGTTTGTATTGAATTTGAAAATCTGGGGGTTTGTGTTTGGATGAAATTTTGGTGGTGGTGGCGAGGTGGATGGGTAGTGAAGCTGCCGTTGAAACGGTGGTGGGTTAGTGGATATGGAGGAAACAGGTGGCGGTGGAAGGAGGCTGTGGTGGTGGTGAAGGTGGTTGTGGTGGTTGTCCTCTTGAATCTTGAAGTACTGAGGGAGATGGATGAAGTATAAAATGGTTAGTTATATAAGCTTTAATTAGTCCTTAGAAAGTAAAATGACAAAATTGTCCTCATGTGCATTGCACATGGTTATATTTAACTGAAAAAATTAACTAGGTTAGGCCTAAAGGACAAACATTCAGGATTTTAAAACATAAAGTACAAAACTCATCAATTTTAAAGGTAAAGGACAGCGCTTGAAAAATGGTATAAAGATAAAGGACAATCTTTGAAATTCACTTTATTTTTTAATCTATAAGATATGTAGATTAGCACAAATATTTATTTATTTATTTTTAATCTATAAGATGTGTAGATTAGGACATGTACATTATGTTCACAAAGTAAACATAAAGGTAAGAGTGTGCAACTGGTAGGCAACCATGCTTCTCTTTAGGAGGTTGTGATCGGAACCGGTTTTTGAAAAAAAACCAATTTGTACACCTCTAGATCCATTGTGAGTCCACTCCCCTCTTTCCTTTTTCCCTTTATAAATTTTCTTTTTTGAATTCTGTTATCACTTTTTTATGTTTTTTAAAAGCTTCGAAAATATATTCTTTCTAACTTAAATTTAACTAAACAATGAACCAAACACCTCATATTATTTGTTTTTTTTTTTTCTGTTTGTTGTAACGAGTGCACTAAAATCGACCAAGTTTGTATCACCTCAAAACTTCTTTAACCTGTTTATCATACTACCCCATAGCAGAGCGCTAGCCCTCTCCTAGTTAAATATTATTAAGAGTAATTATGATTTTGGCCCTTGTGGTTATATCACTTTTAACCTATTAGCCTAAAATAACGTTGGAGGCACAAATATTAAAAGATTCATTTTTGGGTTAGTAGGGTAAAAATATATAACCACAGGAGCCAAAATCGTAATTTACTCTCTTATTAAAAACTAAATATGAAAATATAAAAAGAAAGACAAAACAAAACAAAAAGAGTGAATTGCAAGTTTTGTCCTTTATGTTTGTACCAAATTGCAGGCGATGTCCTTTGTCTTTAAATTTGACGAGTTTTGTCCTTAACGTTTCAAAATCATGCACATTATGTCCTTTGAACCTAACCCAGTTTATTTTTTTGGTTAAATCTGGTCACCTAGGGGTATTTTAATCTTTTTACCCTATTTATTTTAATATTATTTTAATATTATTAAATTTGGGGCCACCACTGGAGTGCAACAGGGAGATCCCTTGGGGCCCCTCCTCTTTGCCCTAGCCTTGCACCCCCTTATTCTCCGTGTGCAGGGGCACTGTAACCTCCCCTTTCATGCTTGGTATTTGGATGATGGTACGATCATAGGTAATGCGATGGAAGTTGCTAAAGTCTTGGACATCATCAACACGGAGGGACCATCCATAGGGCTCCATCTCAATATTAAGAAAACGGAAGTGTATTGGCTATCGTGTGACGGTCTCAAGGTGCAGGACGGCATTTTCCCGAGAGGGATAGGTAGACCTGTGAGGGGGGTTAAGCTCCTTGGGGGGGGGGGGGGGGCGTTAGCCGAGACTCTGCTTTTATTGGAGAATTAGCAGGGCGGCGGGCATCGACAGCGGTTGACCTTATGAAACTCTTGCCCTGCTTACAGGACCCCTAGTGCGAGCTCTTTCTTTTAAGGTCATGAATGGGGGTAGCTAAGTTACTGTTAGGGCTGCGGACCTGCCAACCTCACTTGATGGCAAATGCGGTATCTTGTTTTGACGATGGTATCCGAAAGGCTATTGAAGACATTGTTGTTTGTGGGGGGCCCTACTTTGGTGAACTTCAGTGGCGTTTGGCATCTTTGCCGATGCGCCTGGGTGGATTGGGCCTCCTCTCAGCTCGGGATGTTGGAGTTTATGATTTTGTGGCGTCTAGAGCTCAGTCGTGTGTATTGCAAGACCACATCCTCCGGAACAGTGGGGTTGTTAAGCTTGACGTAGACTACCAACAGGCCCTCGAGTATTTAAGTGTCTCTCTTCCAGACTTTGACATTGGCGGTTTCTCTAATATGGACACCGCCCCCCAAAGCCACAAAAAACTTTGGCGAATGCTCTATTTGAGAAAATCGCTCGGAATCTGGGAGAAACACTTGATCTGTCTCCCCGCCAGAAGGCGGTGATTGAGTGCTTGAAAGGCCCCCATGCGCAAGACTTTTTGACTGTTATCCCGATCGAGGGGCTGGGGCAATGCATATCGGCTGTTGAGTACAGGGCTATCCTCAAATACCGGCTAATGATTCCTATGTATCCAGAAGACGAGATCTGCCCAATCTTCCGTAAAGCCTGCATGGATAAATACGGGGAGCATGCTGTTCATTGCAAGGAGCTCCCTGGTTTCAAATACCGGCATGACTGGGTGAGGGATGTTTTGGGGGACATCTTGAGGAGAGCGGGGATTTCTGCCAAGAAGGAGGCCCCTGTGAATTTCCTTACAGACCCCATGGAAGGGAGATCTACATTGAGACTAGCGGACCTGCTCGTCTTTGGCTGGGCAGGAGGGAAACATGCTTGTGTAGATCTCACAGGAGTCTCCCCCTTAGCTGGTTTAAGGGAAAACGGGTTTGTAGCAGGACAAGCGGTAAAGAAAGCAGAATCTAAAAAGGTGGATAAACACGCTAAAGCATGTGCTGATAACCAACATGCATTTGTCCCCCTCGCCTTCGACACCTTTGGATCCCTAGCTCCAGAAGCTATCCGTTTACTGACTAGGGTCCAACAGGTTGTCCACAGCAGTGGCTCATCAACAGGGGGGGGGCAGGGGTTTGTCTTTAATAGGCTAGGGTTTGCTATCCAGAAATGTAAGATCCTAATTCGTATTTGACAAAAGTCGCAGCGGAAATTCGTGTCATAAAATTTCTTTCATTACAAACGTTTTGGCTTACTTAAAAGTTCGTTTTAATATGTATCCTTTACAAAAATAAAGCATAAGTCATGTTTACTAATAGTACATACTCAATTATTCCCGTACAATCTATCTTGTGACTCGATTCTTCGATCTCTAATCCTCGTGGTAACCGCCCGTGATTCGTACAACCTGCATTCACCACATACATCCATAACATTAGTACATAATACATAAACAAGATTCAATCTCGTACACCTTCCATGTCATTATCTTTCTAGCTTTAAGCATTTCATCTGCGTATCCATATCCTGGTGAGGCTTCAATAATGTACCTGCATTACTTTTCATTCTCAAGGCACCCTATTAATAACGTATTACACGTCAAATCTAAATCACGCATACATACATTCTTACATGCACACATACATATCTACAACCGTACATGCCTTTCTATATCTCTACATACATGCATACAACCATATGTACCTTCATATGTACCAACTACACATCTATATATACGCATACATTACTATGTGTCTACATACATACATATACACATACATATCTTTACATATACACAAATACACATCTACCTACGTACATACATTACTACCTACTCACATACATACTTACATACTTGCATCCACATATATACGTTCATACCTACACAAGTATGTACCTTCATACTTAAATACATAATGCTCATGCTCATACATAACTACTTGCATACATACATACACTGATACCTACATATCTACATACATGCATACATAACTACATACTTACATACATTTATAAAATGGATCATAACTACACCCATGCATACCTTCGATCACACGTACATATACTTACGTAATTACCTAATTACATTCATACATACATACTAACTCATACGTACCACTTACTGAGACGTGGTTAAAAACTTGTGCTCGAAATAGTGTAATTTTATGCTTTTAAATGAGTTTTAATCTTGATGGCCTACTTCTAATTAAATTTGTGTTTATGCAAATTTAACGAAGTTAGGAAGCCTTTCGGGAGCTTTACGGGTCACCGAGTCGGAAACCGGAGCCCCAAGATGCGTTACGGTTCAACCGGTAATGCATGACGCGAAAAACGGAGAAGTCGAGCTAGACAAGCCGTCGGCGACGGGTATGAACCCGTCCCCGACGGGTTCGGGAAATAACCGTAAACTAAACCAGCCGTAACCAGTGTGTTAGGCCGTCGGCCACTTTTGAATAAATCGAGGCCCGTCAGCGACGGGTTGTGTATTTCTGATCCGGGGAAAACTTGCTTTTGGGTTGTAGAAATGATTACAAACATGATTTTTGCCTTACAACCGGGAATGGCACTAGAGGTGTGGTTTTTACATAATTCTTAGAGCCATTTTATATACCTCAATCAACTCCATTCATCCATAACAATAAAAATCTATATGTATACTAAGAAGTGATTCGAAAGTCACTTACCTCGAGTACCCGTTTCGTACATGCTTCCTCCCATCATTTCCGTTAGCCTTCCATGCTTTCCCATCTTGACATGATCCTATACTTTCATGTCATCATGGTTGCCGCTTCGTTAGTATAAACTCACATATGGACATAGCATGTACTTAATGATTTCTCTAACATGACACTTGTGACAAAGCCTTGTTATGCTTTTCATACACAGTTGACTTTCAGAAAGTCAACTGTCTATCTTACGAATTATTAATCTAATCCATATATTCGCATCATTATAGTTGATTATACTACGGACATCAAGTATATCCCCTACTCACATAGTAAAAACACCATGCTACCACAAGATCATATATGCACACCACATAAACAATTCCTTCCATACTAGTCATCTCATAATTTCATGACTAAAAACATCATTCAAGATTAACTAATTTACACTATCCTTGAACCCGACATTAACCTTACTAGAAATCCACATACCATACAAAGACACCATTTTCACCCCTTAATCCCTATCATCAAATCAACTACACGCATGGGGTGTACCGTATCTTCAAGCATAGAGTACAAACTCCTAATACATGCTTCTACCATATCATAATAATCATTCAAATTTCCACATGAACTCCATCTAAAACACACTTCACATATTAGTTAGCTAACAACTACTTCATTATCACTTTCTAAACTTATTTACTCACAACTTACATATAATTACACATTTAATTGTCACTTAAGCATTTCATCAAACACTTGGTGTGCGTACACCTTTTAATGCACAATTTACAACTAATTTATGCATGATCTTCCAACTTCATGTATCATTCATCAAATACTTCCTACAAATCATAAAGTATCATTCACATATAGACATTAACATAACAAAATCTCTAGTTCTTCTTACTCATTCATACTAAATCATAAACCATCAAAAACCCCAAGTTCTTGAACATGGGTTCTTTCATTAAAACTCTTAATTGAGAAGATTAGATCATAATTGACACTAAATTATTGCATTCATACTCAAACCCAACCACTAAACACCTCCAATTTACCCAATCGGGGTTGATTCATCAAACCACCAAAACTTTCAACTAAGAAGGTTCAAGAGGTGAATTTGATACTTACATGATGTTTATAAAGTGATGAACACCTTGGAATTTACGGATTTTCCATGCAATTTCTCAAACCATCTTCTTTTTCTTCTTCTTTTGATTCACAAGAACACACACACACACATCGACATAAGTGTCTGCCCAAAATGGGCTTCCCCTTTACCTCCATCACCTAATTAAAATATCTTCCAATTTACCCATATTTAGCCCTTGTAGTTTAGAGTGGTAATTGTTTAGTCACAAAACTTTATTACAATTATCTAACTTGTATTTGTAACCAAGTTAAATAACATATATATCACATTTTATTTCATATTCCGTGAAATCATATTAGTGAGTTAAACGTTTGGGTTTTGGGGTGTTACAAGAAAGGGGTAGCGGCGCAGCTTGTTGCTCGCTTACCTGCGATATTGATGTAAAGTACATGTGATCTGGAATGACCTAATGGTTAGTGATTATCACCAAAAATAAAACAAAATAATTTCAAAAATTATTATTATTTTTTTATAACTATCTATATTTATTCATCACCAACAAAATATTGGCCTGAGTTTAGATCCGTCAATTATTTCCATCTTCCTTCATAGATGAACTTTTTTCAAACAACCAAATGCAAACTTTTATTCATCACCAACAACAAGCTGGCCTAAGCTTAGATCCAAGCCCAAAAAAAATATCCAAATGATACACATACACCATAAAACACCAAAGGAACAACACCAGAGTCCAAAAAATGGAATCGATTACAATGAATTTATAATTCTCTTGGTCAAATAGGTGTGTTTGACTATCCAAATTAAGAAGATTTTTTTTTTTTTTTCATTTTTGGAGAAAAAATCAACAACCCGATGAAGATATATGTGAAGTGTTGCAATAAATCCTCTTGGCAGGCGACGGCCAGCAAGATCCGAGGGTTTAATGCGGCGATCGTGACCTATTTCTGGTTGTTTCCGGAGAAGAAATGTCGTCTCCGGCAGAAAACTATCACCACCATCATCTTAAAACGCCACAACTACCTCGCGATTTCAGATTAGAATCTGAAAAATTTTAGGGTTTTGTATTGAATCTGTAAATTTGGGGGTTTGTGTAAATTTGGCGTGGTGGATGGGTGCTGATGGTGCCATTGCAACGGTGGTGGGTTAGTGGTTATGGTGGAAACAGGTAGCGGTGGTGGAAGGAGGCTGTGGTGGTAGCGGCGGTGGTGGAAGGAGGTTGTGGTGGTAGTGGTGGCGATGGTGGTGGTGGCGGTTATGGTGGAAACAGGTGGAAGGAGGTTGTGGTGGTGATGAAGGATGTTGTGGCGGTTGTTGCTTGAATGAAATACAGAGGGAGGGAGATGGAGTACAGAGGAGGGAAATGGAGCAGAGAGGGAGAATTGTTTTTTTTAATCTTTCTTTTAAAGTGTTTTTTTTTAATAAAATGGTTACTTATTTATATAATTAGTCCCTAAGAGATAAAATGACAAAATTGCCCTCATGTGCAAGGCATATGACAAGATTTAACGAAAAAAACTAACTGGGTTAGGCCCAAAGGGTAAAACGTGCTTGATTTTTAAACATAAAGGACAAAACTCGTCAATTTTAAACATAAAAGACACCGCTTGCAAAGAGGCATAAAGATAAAGGACAATTCTTCCGATTCACTCAAACAAAAAATACAACCTTTTTTCTTCTGTTTTCAAACGTAGAAGTGGGAACTCTGTAACACAATAAATAATTTTTGTTAAGTATTAACCGATAAGAAAACCCTGTATACACACCGAATCTCTCTCTCTACCCTGCTGTATCTACACATTCTTTCTCTCTCTCACCTCAATAAACCCAAACCCAGACCTAAACCCAAACCAATTTGAGTTCCCACAAATCAAATCAAAGCTAAAGATCCACCCTCAATCCGCCATGAACGATCTTTTATCTGTAAGTTTCTTTATAAAAATTCATTCTTTTTTTTTTGTTTCTATATAATGGGTCATTCGAATTATTGACCAAGACAAGCTGCATTGATCACAAGTGTATAGATTTTATATGTTGTTGTGTAGTTTTTAATAAATGTTTTGGATCTTGTTTTGGATTTGATCTTTGTTGGTGTTAAATGTTGACTTTATAGGTTGTATTCAGCTGGGATTTGTAAAGTCATGGGTGGTTGAGTAGTGTTGATTGTGTGATCATGTAGTTTGATTGGAGTTTGGAGTGATTGTAACCTTTGAATTTAACACCTTCGAAAAGAACAAAAAAAGAAAAAGAAAATAATAGTTTTTGAGTTAAGGAATTGTTTTTGGTGTAGTGGTTAAAGTGGATTTTTGAGATTAATTTTTATATTTTTCTTGCCAATTTTAAGTCTTTTTATATATTTTATGGTGATTCTTGTGTTTTTTTTAATGTGGTTAATGAATCTTGGGTAGAAGTCAAAGGTAATGTAATCAAATTTGGAGTTTAAAGTAGTTTGTATCGCGTTAAATTGTTATCAGTTTTGAAAGTCGAATGGTGTGCGTATGAATTATGGCTATTTGGGGTTTGTGTTGGTTTGTAGTTAGGGATAACTGAATGGAAAGTAGGAATTGGAATGGGTATGATTATCGACAAGAAGAAAGCCGTGATTCAAGAAGAAACACTGTTGGAAGAATCCAGCATTTTTTTGGGTTTTATTCCCATTTTGAAACCCATACCCATGACCCGTCAACCACAAGTTCTCATATATGATATACATTCCTTTGAGGCCTTGAGGGTTTGAGAGATTTTCGCGTTTTTGGGGTTCATCCCTGTTTTTATAACTCATAACCATCAAGTAAAAATTCCTATCTTGAGTGATACGCATTCCTTCTTTTCCATGCCTATACACGTGTTCCCGAATAAATCAAAATGTTATCCAAAAAGATTTGAAAAAACGAGTAACAGATTTTGTAGCTTCTATGAGCTCTATGTTTTAAGACATTAGTTGATCATTAGATGAAATTGATTGGTTTTGATACAAATTTTTCAATTTAGGAATGCCCATTCAGCAGCAGTGTGACTCAGTTGTTTTTGTCCCTTTAGATGGTGCCAATATTTTGCAATATTATGGTTGTTATAAGATATTTATGTGAATGATTGTTGTTCGTTTTAATCAACTGAAATCTGGATTTATGTTGTCAAAAGCGCAAAAAGCGCGCGCCTAGGCGCACCTATAGCTCCTGGTGGCAGCCTAGGTGCAAAAACGGGGTTTTTTTTAAAAAGCGGTCTGAGGCGCAGGAAACGAAAAAAAAAGAGCGCCTCACGCGGGCCCGGGTTTTTCGGAGCTGCATTCGTGTCCGCAGGTGCGGGCACGCATGAGTTCAACCAAATTCTAGCTCAGAAACTCATTTATTTTCAAAGCATAACATATTTTTTATGTTTTTTAATGTTATATGTGGAATCTTATTTATTTTCAAAGCATAACATATTTTTTATATTTTTTTCTCTATGTGCGCTTTTCTTAAAAAAGCCCACGCTTTTTTTGAGCCTTGCGCCTAGGCTCCGGGCGAGGCCGATGCGCCTCTCCTGCGCCTTGCGTCTTTGACAACATAGATCTGAATTAGTTTCCATTATTTGGAGGGAAATCTTTATTATTGCACTCGACAGTTCTACGTGTATTACTATTTACTTTATACTAGGGGTGTAAACGAGTCGGGCCGAGCCCGAGCCCGACTAGGCTCGTGCTTGGTTCGTCGTGTTTTTATGAAGCTTGAGCTCGGTTTGGTTCAAGTCTACTTGTTTGAGCTCGAGCTCAACTCGCGAGTAAAATCCAATGGTCGAGCTCGGCTCGACTCGGTTTGAACTATTTTGAGAACAATCTCAAACGAGCTAAAATCTCGGCTTGAGCTCGCTTCGATATCACTTAAATGAGCCAAAGCTTGGCTCGAGCTCGGCTCACCAATATTATTAGTTTAAAACATATGGGCCTAAGTTGAAACCGACTTGGGCTTTTTAGGATTGGGTTATAATCATCATTATCATTATAATATATAAAAAAAAAACTAAAATTTTGTGCATGATCCCGAGTAGCTCTCGAGCCTCTGGGCTTGTTTACACCCCTACTTTATACATGTATGGTTTATGCATGATTTCAATGTCATGTGTTGAAACATATTTATTGAATGACATTTTCATAGGAATCATTTGAGAACCCTCGAGGTCAAGATAATGGCTTCGGAGATCTTGAAATGGGAACACAACGTAACACAGATTCTGGAGAGGCAGGGTTGGATGATTTTTTCAAGAAGGTGACACATCTACTTCCAGTATATTATATATATTATACAATAATAAATGTCTAATTTCGTTATCATAACTCATGGCGCTTACTTAATTTGTGTTTTTCTTTTGCTAGGTTCAAGCCATTGAGAAACAATACGAGAAGCTAAATAAACTACTAAAGAAATTACAGGTCTCCCCCTTTCCCTCTCATACACTATGCAGTTAATGCAGTAAAATATCGGATATCTGTCAAGGACCGATATTTGAGATATAGGTTATCGCGGTGGGATATCTGTAATTTTAATATCATGCAGAATTTATATATATAGCAATTTAACACTAACAATTCAGTATACTCTCCTACCATTAACAAATTAACCTTTTGAAACTTGCAAAACACCAACAATTGTAGCAAGTAGGAACTCATTAGGACATTTAACATTAACATTTAACACTAACAATTTACAATTAAGACTTAAACACTAATAGCAGCAATAAGAAGAAAGACGAATGGTAGAACTAAGAAGAAAGGTACTGATATCGGGAAAAGCGGTGATATATCAGTCAAATATCGGTCAATATCGCCGATAATCGGTACCGATATTCTAACTGATATTTTACATGGAGACAGATAACCGATACATCACCGATATTAACTGCATAGCTCATACACACTATGCACCTTGTTTGTGCCACAAAAAAAAAAAAAAAAGGTTCAATTTTTTATTTTAGGGTAATAATTAGTGAAGTAATTATGTTAACAAAGTAATATTCAGGATGCTCATGAGGAATCAAGGGCCGTAACGAAAGCTGCTGCTATGAAAGGTAAATTTCAATTCTTTTCAGTTACTGATATAGAATTGAATCGTTGATGGGTAAATGCTATCTTAATCTGCAGCAATCAAGCAGCGTATGGAGAAAGATGTGGACGAAGTTGGAAAGATTGCGCGGTTTATTAAATCAAAAATCGAGGAACTAGACAAAGAGGTAAGATCATAGATAATTCATAATTTATGTAACATTAATGTCTTTATCTTGTGCAATTATTTAATCAATAATTATTTTGTGATGAGGAACAGAACTTGGCCAACAGACAGAAGCCCGGGTGCGGAAAAGGAACGGGAATTGACCGATCAAGAACCGCGACTACACTGTAACTTAGCATGCTTGGTACTGAAAGTTGATTACCGTAATCTAAATTAAATTAACGGTGTTGTTCATTTGCAGTTCTTTGAAGAAGAAGTTTAAAGACAAGATGACTGAATTTCAGGTATTAAAGATGCTTCTAGATCCTCGTTTATTCATCTTCTGTATGTATTTTCATAACTTTTTTACTTACAACTTACAATGAATGTATTTAGACTCTAAGAGAAAGCATTCATCAAGAACATCGTGAGGTGGTGGAGAGGCGTGTCTATACAGGTTTTTACAATCTCATTTGTCATCTAAGCTGATTATTATAATATTATTATTTTTACTGCTTTTATTATAATTTTTTAATTTGACTATTTTCAGTGACGGGAACTAGGGCCGATGAAGAGGTGTGGTATTTTCTATATTCTTAGGCCATATTGATTTACATTTTATAGCACAAATGCATATGCTAATGATTTTTTTTTTTATTTCTACAGACAATCGATCGACTTATAGAGACAGGTGATAGTGAACAGATTTTTCAGAAAGCAATTCGGGAACAGGGGCGAGGACAGGTTAGTTACTTGTGGGGTCCACCTCCACAACTGTCTTGTCAATGAATTAATTTCAAATAAAACAAGTTTATTTTTATAAAATTTTAACTTCAAGTAATTGTGTGACTTTTTAGTGAATAATTTGTATATTCGGTTTTGCTGTTGGGCTCGTATAGGTACTTGACACCCTGGCGGAGATCCAAGAACGTCATGATGCAGTAAGAGAAGTAGAAAGGAAGCTTCTTGATTTGCAACAGGTGCACACACAAACATATATATACACATACATATATCTATGAATATTTCTTTTCAATAACCATGAGGCAATTGATTCATACTTTAAATGATTGGAGTTTAGGTAAATAATTCGCTTGACAGATCATCTTAATACCAGTGATGATCTGTTTCATGATTTTCAATCATACCACAGCTGGATATTCTAGAACCTATATTGGTGTCATTCTTTGACTTTGATGTTGACCACTTAATAAGTTTGCTTGATGAGTAAAAGCCAAACCTAAAAGATATCTTGCCACGATGACTGATTTTTCGTAGGTGCCGCTAGATGTAAAGTTATTTATAAAGGGTATTTTAGGCATTTGACTTAAATTCAACGATCTTAAATGATCTGCTAGTTTTTTAAAGGGGTAACTTTGTAGAATAGTAATCAAGTTTCAAAAGTGTTTCAATTAGGTCACTCAAGTTTCAAAAGTGTTCCAATCAGGTCACTCAACATTCATTCTTCATTAAAATTAAGGGTTTTTTCATCCATTTCGTAGATAACCGTGGTGATGTGGATTTTTGTTTCTTTTTTCTCTTTTATTTGATGCTAACGTCGAGTGATGACGTGGATTGTAACTTGTTTTTTTAATTTTGAATGTAATTAAATAGTTTTTATTTTTAATAAATATAATTTCATATATTAAAATAATTCGACCCCAGCATCTTATGCTCCATTTTTTTCTTGACACGTGGAAAAAAAACATGGCTCGATTTGAATGTTAAGTTATCTAATTGTGTCAAAAACGACACCAGTGACCTAATCAGAACACTTTTAAAACTTGGTTACTATTCTATGAAATATTCCCTTTTAAATTTTACAATTCTTTTGGGACCAATGAGAAGTAGATGCTTTTTTTTTTTTTCAAATTGTTGGAATGATTTAATAAGTGTTATATGAGATTTTCATTTAAAATTTGGTTACTATTCTGTGACATTTTCCCTTCTACTTTTGATGCAGATATTTATGGATATGGCTGTATTGGTGGATGCTCAAGGGGAAATGCTCGACAACATAGAGACACAGGTAATTAAAATTTTAAAACTCATTGTTATAATTCGTTAATCCTTGTTACTTTATGCGGATGTATCTTAGAGAATACCATTGACTTTTGTTGGTCAAACCCGTGAATTTTGAAATGCAGGATTACATTAAAGAATAATTTATTTGAAAATTTATTTTACCATCTTTCATCTACTTGTTAAAATTGTTAAAAAATTTCTAAAAATCATTTTAATATTATAGCGGAAAGTTAATCTGCATTATCTCGAAAGTAATTGTGACATTGTTTTTGAATTTAAACGTAATAACCATGGTCAATGGCATTGAAATAGGTGACGAGTGCAGTAGACCACGTGCAGGATGGGAACAAAGCCTTACACAAGGCGAAAAGTCTACAAAAGAACTCAAGGAAGTGGATGTGTATTGCAATCTTGATTTTACTTGTAATTATTGCAGTTGTTGTGGTCGGTGTGCTCAAGCCATGGAAAAGCGGAAATGGTGCTTAGTAAATTCGTGTATTGTGGTTGCATCGCGTATTTTAGTACGAGGTCTTGTTCATGAGTACGCCATTTATGGTCTTTACAAAACAAAATATATGCCCTATTCTTGTGTAAATTGAGATCCTTTAGTTGTTGTTGACCTTCAAATTGTCTCTATATGCCATTGACTCTACTTGCCTTTACATTCTCCCCATGTTTGACTTTTATATTTATTTATTTTGTTTGATGATATCTTGTATAAGAAAAGAAAATGTGGTTTTGTATCCAAAGTGTGATTGTGCAATGGATCAAGGAGTGAAGGAGATAGACAAAACAAATGAACACACATGATAGAAATCAAACACACATTAGAGCAAACCAAACATAAACTTGAATCCAAATTGAAATATAGTCACAAACTCCAAATAGTTACACCTTTAATTTGGGGTTTTATGTGTTTGAGATCATATTAAATCACATACACATGGACTCATTTTGGTAATTTATGTGTTCAGCCTATGAGCGGATGAGGAAGGAAAGGTGCGTCTTGGTAGCCAAGGTCATTGATGTTTAAAGGTTGTCGGATAAAGATCATCGAAGTACGACGGGAAAGTGATGTTGATGAAAAACGAAAAAGGGAAATGACTAGTTTAGTAATAATATGCATTTCTTACACATTCAAGAGGTTGAAGTTGTATATTATTATAATAATAATAATAATAATAATAATAATAATAATAATAACAGTTGCTCATCAACAGGGGGGCAGCGGTTTGTCTTTAATAGGCTAGGGTTTGCTATTCAGAAAGGGGTAGCGGCACAGCTTGTTGCTCGCTTACCTGCGATATTGATGTAAAGTGCACTTATTATTAATGAAAAAATCTAGTTTGAATTAAAAAAAAAATAATAATAATAATAATAATAAACATAAGTTTAAAATACTAAAATCTGCATTTCTTACACATTCAAGAGGTTGAAGTTGTGTATTATAATAATAATAATAATAAAAACATAAGTTTAAAATACTAAAAATAGTTATAACCGTACTAACTCTATTTTGTAGTTAAAAAATAAGTCATATTATTCATTAGAAAATATTTGTATATTAAAAACAATAAAACAACATGATAAATTTATCAGATTGACAAAAACTTCACAACGTGAGAGAAAAACAAGTTATATGAATATCAATTTTCCATTACAGAAAACATCAACAATTCCATTGTCGTCCAGCGGTTAGGATATCTGGCTTTCACCCAGGAGACCCGGGTTCGATTCCCGGCAATGGAACCTTTTTTACTTAACAAAACCGACTCATCGAAAGTTTAAGATTCTTTTTGCTGATTAAGGAGATGACCAATACTATTATTTTGAACGAGTTTCATTCAATCTTTATAGATAAATATTACATCTGAATATCGAAAAAAAGAGAGTCAACGTGATTAGTGATTCTTTACTGTCCGTATTACTGATCAATGAAAACTGCCGATTACTTGCCCTAAATTGTTAATTTGTTGCTTAACCGTTACAGTTTATTTTTGTTCTCGGTTGTCCAAGGAATAAAAAAATGTAACCATTTTTATAACTCATTAATTCGTGTTACTATAATAAACAGATCATAATAATTGTTATATGCAAATGGATCCAAGAGAGTACTGTTGACTTTCGGTGGTCAAACCCATGACTTTTGAGTTTTGAAATGCATATAGATGTGCAACAAATTTATCATCTTTGTTTTCACATTTGGTTTCAGCAACTCTGGTTGGTCTATTCATCAAAATTGTTAAAATATTTTAAAAATTTTATATCAATGTTATCGCTTAAAGTTATCTGTTTGACCATAAAAGTCAGACTGTGACTTATTGTTCTTGAATTTAAATGTTATATAACTTTGTTCAATGGCATGCAAATAGGTGTCGAGCCTAGTAAACCATGTGCAGGAATCAGGATGGGTACAAAGCCTTGCATAAGGTGAAAAGTCTACAAAAGATCTCGAGGAAGATGTGCATCGTGGTCTTTAATTTTACATGTAATTATTGCAGTCATTGTGGTCGGTGTGCTCGAGCCATAGAAAAGCAGAAATGGTGCTTAGTAAATCCGTGTATTGTGGTTGCATTGCGTATTTGAGTATGAGGTCTTGTTCAGGGGTGCGCGATTTGTGGTCTTTACAAAACATCCTATTGTTGTGTAAATTGAGATCCTTTAGTTGTTGACCATAATATTGTCTCTCTATATCATTGACTCTACTTGCCCTTACATTCTCTCCATATTTGACTTTTTTAGTTATATATTGATAACATTATAGTGTGATACCAGATGAAATGTGATTTTGCAACGGATCAAGGAGTATAAAAGATACAGTATTATTATTGTTTTACGAGTTATGATGACGACAACCTTAGAGGTTTGTTACCAAAGGTTTTTTGACAAAACAAAATAAATTTTGATACAAACACACAAATCAAAGTCACACCTTTTATTTAGGATTTTATGTGTTTTAGATCATATTTAAATAACATACACACGAACAGACCATACGTCACAACCCATCTACAATTTGGTATTTTATGTGTTCATTCAATGAGACAGAAAAGACGGGTGGTGGTAGTCAAGGCGGTTAGAGTCTCAAAGTTGTTGGACGGAGAAAGGTCGTGGAAAGAGGATGGGAAATGGACGCTGTCGGTGAACAGAGGAAGAGGGAAATTAGGCATTTACCAACACTAATAATATGGATTCAACCTGTTAAACAAATGATTTTTTCGAAAAATCTGATAATTTTGGGATAAAAACATTTAGAAGTTTCAAAGTGTAACTATTATCAGCTCTATTTTATAAAATAACTAAATTATATCAAACTATTATTATATACAACATGATAACTTCTAACGTCAAAGATTACAAAAATTAGTACGAGAAAGGATTAGACAATGTGACAGCCTTCAATAATTCCATTGTCGTCCAGCGGTTAGGATATCTGGCTTTCACCCAGGAGACCCGGGTTCGATTCCCGGCAATGGAACCTCTTTTTACTTGACACAAATCCGGATTTAACCAGCACTTAAAACCTTCTTTACAAGAACACGTTTATAATTGATCTTCCTGATAATTTCGGTTCCTCATAACAGGATATCTATCACTGTTTTGATCTATTTATATTTTAATCTTTTAGTTTTCAATCTTTGTGTTCCTTGCATTCTGAATGTATCTTTGGAATTTGGCGAATAACATGGCGTATGTTCATTGTTCATTTGCATTTGTGTCTGTTTGATCCAAGAATTGGAAACTAAAATTTACAAGACTTTAAATATTAAACCATATACTCAAAATTCACTAGACTTTAAATATTAAGGACAAAAAATGATCAAAGTTTTTATCTTGTAAATGCTTCATATCATAGGGGGCGAAATTCAATGCCATGTACAATAAGACCGGACATGGTTCCTTCGTAACATCTCAATTTCAAACTCATGGGAACATGATCATTGTTGCCTGAGTTGAATTCCCACACAATAACTTCCATCAATCCATCTTCCCTCGGCTTTGGAACCCTTTCAATATTGTGTAAATTTACTGCTCTTGGAGATCTGAAATAAAGAAATTTAAACTCTTTGTTTTTCCTAAGGAGTACGTCTCGCACCTTCACCGGACACTGCAAACCTTTACATTTTTGTGATAACTTGAATACGAGATAACATGCGTAATCTGTATCTGCTGACAACTTCTGGGTTTCAATATTGCATTTGATACGAAATACTTGGTGCGATAAAAGCTCAGCCACCTCTTGAAATCTACATTTATGATCAGTTGTCTGTTAAAAAAGTTATAAAAAAAGTGTCGGAAATGAGAATAATAAATAGTGTAGGGGCTAGTGTGTAAAGTGGTGTCCTATATAAACACCATTCTTGTAACCCTAATTTCTTGAACAATACAATTTTTTCAATACAATTCAAACCCAATTCATAGATTATTCTCTATACCAAACAACATGGTATCAGAGCAGAGTTTCTGATCCTTGAACACTCTGGTCATTTTTACCATTCAACCTCAAACCAGAAAAACCAAAATCAATCTTCAAAAATCGTTCATCGATCTTTGCGAAACTCAACATAATCGGCCAACTGATCCAAACTCAGTCCCATTACCGTCGACACAAAATATCGGAAACTCGCCGTCGGAATTCTCAGCCGATCAACAACAATCAATCCAATCAAAATCATCAACGGTCTTCACCGGTGAGATCTCAGTCAGTCTCGTCTCCATCTTTCTTCTCCGCTGAGATCTCAGTTCAGATCTTGGTTTCACCGGAAATCAGTTCAACAACAATACAACAATCTGTTTCAAGAAGAAGAAACACCCAAAAGGAAAATAGAAAGGGCTGAATACTTGATTGAGTTTCGTGTTACTTGTGAGGAGACAAAGAGGGTGGCGACTAAAAGCTTTTTCAAAGTGTTTTTAGGGTTTTTTGCATTGCCTTAGTGAATATATCTCCGCTGCCATTTTTTAATGAAGGGCGTAGAAGTAGATATTTAGTTGGTGGATATCAATAACAATACAAAATTCCCCTCTGTTTATCGCGAGCGGATTTAGTGGGGCGACTTTAAATCTTGAACGCGAGTTCAAGTCACCGGTGAATTTAGATAAATTCGCCGGTGAGATAACTTCGCCATTAAGCAGTGGTTTGCGGGCGGACTTAAACCTTGAACGCGAGTTCAAGTCACCGGTGAATTTAGATAAATTTGCCGGTGAGATATCTTTACCTTTTTAGCGAAGTTATTTGGGTGCCAATTAAATACGCTCGTTTTTTTGTTGTAAAAAAAAAGGAAAAAATGGAAATCAATCATAGTAGGAACAGTGCTTGGATCTTCGATTCTGGTGCCACTGACACCATGACGTTTGAATCATCAGATATACGATCAATGGCCAATCCTCAAAAAACTCAAATCCATACTGCAAACAATGGACTGATGCAAGTGAAAGGAGGAGGAACAATTGAAATTTCACCAACTATGAAGTTATCAAATTGCCTCTATGTTCCATCATTATCACACAAACTGCTCTCCATTAGCCACATTACCAAGGAGCTAAATTGTACTGTACTAATGCACCCTAATTTTTGCCTTTTACAGGATATCAGGACGGGTGTGATTATTGGACGTGGTACTGAGCGCCAAGGATTATACTATGTGGATGAAGTGGCTCAACAGGGTACTGTGATGTTGGCTCATGGAACCGAAAACCGGGAAGCCTGGCTATGGCATAGACGTTTAGGGCATCCATCCCATGGCTATTCGCACCTTTTGTTTCCAAAACTCTTCCCTTCAAATGGGAAAATAGAGTGTGAAACCTGTCTTCGCGCTAAAAGCCATCGACAATCGTTCAAACCTAGCAATACGAAAGTGGCCTCACCTTTCTCACTTATCCATTCCGATGTGTGGGGTCCTGCTCCTGTGATGGGGGGACAGGGTCTTTGGTACTTTATACTATTCGTGGATGATTGCACTCGCATGACATGGGTATATTTTAAAAAAAATAAAGCCGAAGTGTACGAAAAATTTGTCATGTTTTATGCTATGATTCAAACTCAATTTCAAACTCAAATTCAAATCCTTCGATCCGACAATGGGGGGGAATTCGTCAATACATCTATGAAACAATTCTTTAAAACCAAAGGATTAATTCATCAAACCTCTTGTGCTCATACCCCCGAACAAAACGGTGTTTCCGAACGGAAAAACCGTATTATTCTTGAAATGACTCGTGCCCTTTTGATTGAATCTCAGGTTCCAAAATCCTTCTGGCCGGAGGCAGTTGCAACCTCCGTGTATCTGCTGAATCGGCTTCCCACAAAAGCTCTTAAATTTAAGACTCCCTTAGATTGTCTGTCTAAGTCTGCCAGTATTCCTCATCCTCTTACACTTGAACCTCGAATCTTCGGGTGTACCGCATTTGTTCATATACCCAAAACCAATCGAAACAAGCTCGGCCCATGTGCTGAAAAATGTGTATTTGTCGGCTATGGGATCGATCAAATAGGTTACCGATGTTATAATCCAACAACTCGTCAAATGTTCACCACAATGAACGTTGACTTTCTTGAAACAAAATACTTTTATAACACCTAACTCAGTGGTCAGGGGGAGAATGACAGTATAGACACTCTGAGCTGGTTAATTCAAATTCCCTCATCTGAAGAAGTCACAACAGGAAACTATCACAGTACTGCGAGTCCTTCAAACACAGACACACAATCCGCGGAGCACAGTACCACTGAAGAAAGTCCATCCAACGTGATGCCTGAGGTAAGTAATACTGAGAACCCTGAATGTTCTACGTCTTATAACTATGAGACAACAGGGGAAAACATAGAACCAACAAATACAGAACATGTTGATCCAAATGTTGAACAGGTTGAAAATCAGGTTGAAAATGAGCCAGTAGTGGTTGAACATGTTGAACCACCAGGTACAGCAGAGACAACCGGAAGATACTCTCTTCCTCCTAGAGCCAATAGAGGGGTTCCTCCAAAACGGTACTCCCCAGAGAGGGAGACCAGAAATTCAAGATATCCTGTAGCTAATATGGTCAACGGGAACTTATCTAACAGTGCGAAAGCGTTTGTTACTTCTCTATACACTGAACAAATACCTAATTCCGTAAAGGAAGCTCAAGGTAAGAAGAACTGGGAAGAAGCAATGGAAGTGGAGATGCGTGCTCTTATGAAAAACAACACATGGGAGAAGTGCGTTCTTCCTAAAGGAAAGAAAACAGTTGGATGCAGGTGGGTGTATTCGATTAAATATAAACCAGATGGTTCCATTGGGCGATACAAAGCTCGGCTTGTAGCCAAGGGTTACACTCAGACGTATGGGATCGATTACTCTGAGACTTTTTCTCCGGTTGCAAAAATGGATACCATTAGAGTTCTCTTCTCCGTAGCAGCCAATAAGGAGTGGCCTCTTCACCAGTTTGATGTTACAAACGCCTTTCTCCATGGAGACCTAACAGAAGAAGTCTACATGGAAGCACCTCCAGGTTTTTCAGGGGGTTTTAAAGAAGGGGAAGTTTGTCGGTTGAAAAAATCCCTTTATGGGCTAAAGCAATCTCCTCGGGCATGGTTTGGGAAGTTCACTTTGGCCATGAAAGAGTATGGGTATCACCAAAGTAACGCTGATCATACTCTGTTCCTCAAGAGAAGAAACGGCCTTGTAACTTGCTTGATCATATATGTAGACGACATGATTATTACCGGAGATGATACAGAAGAAATAGCACGGCTGAAAGGGAATCTGTTTTCAAAGTTTGAAATGAAAGACCTTGGGAATCTTAAGTATTTCCTCGGGATAGAAGTTCTCAGGTCTAAACAGGGAATTTTCATCTGCCAAAAGAAGTATGTCCTTGATCTCCTAGCAGAAACTGGGTTGATTGATTGTAAACCAACAGATACTCCAATGGTGGTGAATCACAATCTTCACATGGAACTCAATGGAGAACTTGCAGACAAAGAAAGGTATCAACGGCTTGTGGGCAAGTTAATTTATCTCTCTCACACTCGCCCTGATATAGCTTATGCTGTTGGAGTGGTGAGTCAGTTCATGCATCAACCTCAAGTTGCCCACATGGAAGCTGCTCAGAGAATTTTAAGATATCTCAAGGGAACGGCAGGCCATGGAGTGTTGTTCAAAACAAATGGACATTTAAATGTTGAACTCTACACTGACGCAGACTGGGCAGGGGATAAGGGAAACCGAAGATCAACATCAGGATATTTTTCCTTGGTTGGTGGGAACCTCGTTACCTGGAGGAGTAAGAAACAGAAAGTAGTCGCTCTATCGAGCGCAGAAGCGGAATTTAGAGGTATAGCTCGAGGGTTAAGCGAAGTTCTGTGGATCAGGAAGCTGCTAGAAGACATTGGTTTTTCCCAAAAGGCTCCTAGTAAAGTCATGTGTGACAATACAGCTGCAATACAAATCTCAGAAAACCCAGTTCAACATGATCGAACAAAACACGTGGAGGTAGATCGGCATTTCATCAAAGAAAAGTTGGAAGCAAGAATCATAGAACTCCCTCATGTTTCGTCAAAAGATCAACTCGCAGATATACTCACAAAGGCAGTCAACGGAAACGCGCTTAGTAGCTGTTTGAGCAAGTTGAGTATTGGTGACCCCACTACTCAACTTGAGGGGGAGTGTCGGAAATGAGAATAATAAATAGTGTAGGGGCTAGTGTGTAAAGTGGTGTCCTATATAAACACCATTCTTGTAACCCTAATTTCTTGAACAATACAATTTTTTCAATACAATTCAAACCCAATTCATAGATTATTCTCTATACCAAACAACAAAAAGTTCTTTTCCCATCTTGTGCTTTACTAGAATTTGAAACTAAGTTGGCTCAAAATTCAAACCTGGATTCGGACTCATCAAGAGCTTTCCAATTGTAACACTTCACATTGGAAGACTCGTATAAAACCATCTTTGCTGGAAGTGTGTGCCATTTCTTTCCGTTAACATTGCTTTGCGGGAATATCTATTCATCAAAAGATTTAACAAGTATATCATTACAGGAGAAGAACACATATTTCAATTTCTATGTACATATAACTTTTTTTACAAAATAAAAAACCTTTACACCATCTTCTAGTTGAGTTATTTCATCATAATCAACTGACACTAGTTGCACAGAATCTGAGTTTGATTTCAAAACTCTCTGTACTCCTTTTAGATTCTCATATACTTCAGGCTGTGTAGAAAAAGATAAGACCATGTTACTAACTCATTGATGTTTTCATAAATATAAGGCTGTGTGTATAGACATTTTTTTGTTGAACGGCTGTGTGTATAGAGTACAGACATTAATATATGTGTGTGTGTGAATGATATTGACATATTTTTTTCTTTTTTTAAAATGATATAATCTGAAACATTACCTTGAAAGTTGAATCATCAATGGCTCGAAAATGGATGCCTTCAACATAAATTGCACCGCTTCCACAATAGTATCGTGACAAGCTTCCAAGTAGAACCTCAAAATCAACATCTTTCTTGTGAGGTATGAATCGGCACAGTTCTATCATCATCCACTCATCATCTCCGCGTGTTGCAAAATATGCATGTAGAGTTTCACTCCCCATTTGGTACTTGAGGTTGACGTACATTAGTTTTCTTGAAAATTTTCGTGGCTCACAAAATTTGAAGACAAGGTGAGCACCATAAATCACTTTTGGAGATAAAAACTGAGTTTTTATCTTGATTTGAATCTGAAGATTTGAAATATCCATCACCTTCACCACTCTTTGAAATCTGGACATGTAAGATTTAACATTCCTTTTAACCCAAAAATAAAGGAAATAAAACTCTAGTCTTTTTGGACAGAAGTTTAGATATTGAATCGCATATTTTTTAGCTGAGGCATGATAACTAAACATTTATTTATGTTCATAGATGATGTCAAATGCTTCATAAAACCATATGAAAAATTAAATAGCGTGCTTATGTATTTTTACGTGTAAAGACATAATTAGATTAAGTATTAGTTGAGGCATCCATTTAGGCCAAACCCGTCCGATAACCGAAATTAGTCCCATGCCTTTTTACTGAATATGTTAATTTATATGCATTTGACTTCATTGTACCCCGCCTCTGCATTAGATTTCATGTCGTGTCCGTGTTGAAATCTATTCTAGAGTGCAATTACATAATCATTAGTATAATGAATCAACTGCATGTGTGTACCTTGATTTTTTAATTGATCTCCACTTACATAATCTACGGTTTCCATATGAAAACATTGTCGCGGATGCCATTTCATTTATATATCTGTTACGACTTGATGACAAGCACTATTACACAAAACCGAACAAATTAACGAAATGCAATCTTCAGTAATCGTGTTTATGGTTTTTCTACCGAGACAATGAGAATGGTGGAAGTCATTACCACTTTGCCCTCTTGGAGGAGGATTCCTTTGAAGAACATGTCATAGAGATCTTTGTTGCTTGTGTTGGTGTATTTCTCTGGGGGTTTTAGTATCTGGGTTATTTCTTTGTAGTGTCTAGGCAGTTTGCCCTCCCATATTTCATAATCCTCCTATAAATTAAAAAAGCAAATACAACAATACATAAATTAATAAGATTTCTTCGTAATTTGTGTATCGGTTTAGTAATTCACTATTTATTTACAGAATGCTCTTTTGTAAGGAAAAAATAGTCACCTATGTATGTAAATGAAAACTTACTTGGAATTCCAATGCTTTCTTTAGTTGTAATACCACCTCACTTGCCGTCGGCCGCTTCTCTCTCTCATTACTTAAGCATTGATATGCAATCCTTTGAAAAGTGATCAACGATTTTGGCACGATCTTATCCTTTATACCTTCAAAGACCAACTCATCAAGTTTTCCTTCTTCGTAATATCGTTTAACCAAAGTGATAATAAGTTCATCTTTGAATTTTAAAAGGGCTATTCTTCCACACATCAACTCAAATAAAACCACACCAAATGAATATATATCGGATCCTCTCGTTAAGATACCCTGTTGGAAGTATACCGGATCAAGATAGCCAAACGTGCCGGCAACAGTTTCAACCAGAAAGTCTTCGTTATTTATTCGACCTATCACAGACAAACCGAAATCTGTAATTTTTGCTTTCCAATCACCATTTAGTAGAATGTTAGCGGATTTTACATCCCTGTGTATCACAGGAGCAGCATGTGTTGAACCACCTCTATGCAGAAAATCCAACCCCATTGCGACGTCAATGCCAATCGTAAGTCGTTTTGTCCAGGTAAGGCTAGTATCACTCAAATGTCTATCCAGACTTCCGTTACAAGCATACTCAAAAACAGAGATTCTCTCATTATTTTCGTCACAGTAACCTAGGAGACTAGTAATATTCTCATGCTTATACCTAAAAAGAATTTCAAACTCTGGCACAACAAAATGCAGATAATAACGCTTTGCAACAACAGGGGTAGGTTCATTATCAAGTAAAAGTTCTCCTCTGTATACCGTCCCATATCCTCCCTCCCCAATAATATTTTCAGTACTGAAGTCTTGTGTGGCCCATTTGATGTCTTCAATGGATATTCGGAGGTTGTCATCCCCGATTTCCTGTTATCACGAGACAATCAATTTGAGTATGATTCACAAGTAAATCGAACTTGACATCTAAAGTTTCATTGAATTTATCATTCCCAGTTGTACACAAGTGTTGTTACAGTAATTTTTCGACAAATTTAAAATTTGAAAGAAAAAAGAACTAACATGCTTCGGTAAAAACAGTAAACAGTAAAGCTAGGTATTATAGAACTTGGAATTTGAAATAATAAAATACAAAATGGTGGCGTGTTGGTGACTGATAGAAGATGTATAATCATTTTTTTATAACAGAAAATAATTTCTTATGAATGAAAACTGAAAGCTAGCAATGAGCTTTAACACACCTAAGGGTGTAAGGAGTGGTTAAACACTTTGGAGTGGTAAACCAAAAAACCGACCAATCAGAGCGCGCCATGTCAATCAGTGAAAAGTGTTTAAACTTTGGTGAAAAATGTTGGCAATGGTTTAGACACTTGGTGAAGTGGTAAACTATTTAAAAAAAAAAAAGGAAAAAAGTGTGATTGGTTAAGATAGGAATGGACCCCACCCACAATACCCTCTCTCTCCTTCTCTTCCCTCTTCACCGAGTCGGCATCCTCTCCCCGCTCCATTCACCACACCGCGCGGCAAAGGGGTCGGCGGCGGTGTTCCCGCGCGGCAAACACCCTTTGCCGCTCAACTTTGACGACCACTCCGTATACCCATGCGTAGTGGGGGTGATTTTTTCAAAATTTGCCCTCAATCACGCCCAAACACGCCCCCTCCCCACCCCATGGGCATTATTGGGCGTTATTGATAAAAAAATTCCCCCTGGGCGTTTTTTAAATAACGCTATGTCCAAATTTGAAGGACCAATCACATTTAATCCTCCTTTTTCTTGGCCAATAGCTTTTTTGTTGGGTTTTTTATTTTTATTTAATTCTCTACACCCTTTTAACATAATACCCACATCCCCACTACACCAATTTTAGAAAAATGTCCAATAATGCCCCTTGCTGACTGTACTGCCACATGGCGGAAAACGCCCAAGGGTGGAGGCATTATTCACCCTTACCACTACGCATGGTCTAACTGAGGAAATAAGAGCAAATCACGACACATAATGCTCCGATACCTGAAGGTATAGTTTATCTAGTTTGTCGATGACGTCTTTCATTGATGGACGTTGAGCTTGCTTCTCTGCCAAACATTGATACCCAATTTCACAAAATGTATGCAAAGAATCTTCATTGGGTCCTTTACTTGGTGTGAGATTTTTTTCAAATATTTCTTCCTTTAACTTAGGATCTACCAACTGCATTAATGTTCCTCTCTCGAAGTGTTGTCGCACAATGGGTGCAAGGCCTTTTTCATTTTCTTTGGTGTAAATTGGATCATAAGCCAATCTTCCGGTCAGGATCTCAAATAAAACAACCCCAAAAGAGTAAACATCAGACTCTTTTTTCAAATGCCCAGTGCTCTCATATTCGGGATCCCAATACACTTTTGTGCCTACAACTTTGTTTGTTACGATAGTGCTCTTCGTATGATTGAGTGGATGGAATTTGGAGAGTCCAAAATCAGCAATCTTCGCCTTCCAGTTCTCATCCAGTAGAACATTGGCACTTTTTATATCACGATGGATTATCTTTTGTTTTTTATCTGTGGCGGTATGCAAGTAATTCAACCCACATGCAATATCAATGCATATCTTTATGCGTTGTGCCCATGTAAGATTAGTCATCTTTACTTTGCTACTTAAATAATCATCAAGGCTTCCTTTAGAAACATACTCATAGACGAGTATCATATGAGGGCGTGTATAACAGAAGCCGAGAAGTGAGACAATGTTAGGATGAACACAACTACTAAGCGTTTCAACTTCTGTAAAGAACCCTTGTTCTCCTTGCGTGTCTTCTCTATTAAAGATGTATTTTATAGCTACAGTGCTACGTCTATTACGCAGTTTCGGCTCCTGATTGTCTTTCATTTTAAAGGAATCATAATATTCAAGTTCTGCTTTGTACACCGCACCATACCCACCTGACCCAATGAGATATTTTTCAGAAAAATTCTCAGTGGCCTTCTTTATGGCATCAAATCCAATCTTCATGTGTTCCAAACTTTTACCCTGCAGCATTATATGTCAAGTGAAAACTAGAATCTTTGCAGCCCATATATGCTAGTAATTAAGGTTGCAACTCAATTAGAAAAGGGTGAATTACACTCTTTGCAGTTTACGTATGGGATAACTTGGAACCTTCATTTTTTAACTTCGATAAGTACTGAAAAACTTACTTAATATTTTTCGTCATTTCTACTAACTAGTGTTAGAAATTCTATTAAGTTTTTTATAAAATAGTTATTTTGCACTTAAAACTAAAGAACAAGCTATGATTTTCACAATTCATCTCTTTTTCCTTTTGTTTTTATTTCTTTTATTATTTTTCTCACGCTTAATTTTATATTTTTTTTTTCTAAATTTAAAGATTAATTATCAACATTATTATTTTATCACATTTTTCTTTTTTAAGTAATTTATTATTAAAGAGGTGTAAACAAGCCGCTTATGCATTACTTGAGATCTTCTCTTCAAACAAGTAACATAAATTTTATTTTTTAAGTAAATAACAAAAGGTGTATATTCTTTAACAAGTGTATCATTAATATTTTATATTCATGGATTGGGAATTTATATTATGTGATAGGTACGAGATTAGGAGAAAACGCCCAAAAGTGTGAGAACGGTGAGAATGGATCCTGGTGTAATACGTGTCCCGTGACATAGTGAAGGGCGGAGAGGTTTTTTTGTCCTTTCATATTCTTTTTTTAAACGCGTCTCATATCACCTCTCCATTTTTTGGCGTTTAACAAATACGCGGCGTTTTTATTGTTTTTTTAGATCAGGAGCATAGTAAATATTGTGGCGTTTTAACTAAGTATGACTTTGATTGTTTTGACTTTCACCCTTCTCCTGTTAGAGAACTTAATGACGAAACGTCCTCTGACCTCTCAAACCTCCATGTAATAACATGTACCATTTTTTTTTTAAATTAAATGGCGTTTTAGACAAGATGTGGCGTTTTTAGTGAATGTGTGGAGTGTAAAGCTTTTGTTTAGCTGTTGTACTTATATAATGAGTTTTTTAGAGCCAGGTAGATATTTGTTTTTGGCGGTAAAAAACATCAGTAATTTTCTTGATGTTTATTTTTTTTATCAATTGTTGTGCCATGTAAGATGCAGGTCTATAATGTGACAGACAATTATGGCGTTTTGAAAAGATAAATAAATACAATTTCCCATGTAGTGGCTTTTAATATAATAAATGTTTAGCAATAATGTTACCGTCTCTTCATTTTACTCTTTTGCAATTACTGTTTCGTTCAGTTTCATCTGTCAATTAGTGTTGTTTTCCAGTAATACATTGTTTGGCATTTTTTGGCGTTTTATATAGCAACAACGTGATTTGCTAGCATCCGTTCTCAAAGTTTTCATACTATCAGGCGTTTTGGTGTTTGTAGTTTTTGGCGTTTTATACTCAATTTTTTATTAGTAGAGAATTAGATAATAAACAACAGAGAATTAGATAACAAACAATAGAAAATGAAAAAAAAATTCTAATCTAATTTCTCATCCAAATGTTCACTGTCATCAGCCTCTTCTTCTTTAACCTTTTTGGCGTTTTGAACCTTTTTGAATAACTTACCTAGATGCTAATTTTCCTACATAATGCCCGTCTTTAGAAGAAGCTTATTTTTAGTGGCATCCTGTATTTTGGTTTGATATATACTTGTTTGGTAACATGTTGAAGATCAACGCATGCTCGAATATATTGATCCCTTCATGCCATCAATATATCAATCAAGAACAAAGTGACATGATGACATATCTGTGTCATCAGTCTCTTTTTCTTGAATATTTGTCCATCTCATTTAGCAAAAGTTTATAGAGATACCCACCTCAGAGAAGAATCCATTCAGTGAAACTTCATTTAGAACAATACTCAATATAGAAGAAACGAGGTTTCCCATCTGTGGTTTTTTAACTATTTTTTTTGGCGTTTTTAAAGTGAGTGGTTTCTAGGAAACATGGCGTTATTTTTGGGTGTGATCAATTGATTGTGCAGAGACGTCTCTCTTATAGGATGTTTTTGGCGCGTAGTTTAGGCGAGATTTTTATTATAATAAATGATATTAATAAAGTAACCGTATTTTCAGTTACTGTGTGTATTTTTACTGTTTTTTGTTCAGCTTTTTATGAGTTTAGGGGTGATAGACGTGCCATCTTCCAAGTTTGGCGTTTTTTAATGGCTTTACGTAGTTTTTCGCGTTTTCATTAAAATAATGTATTTTTGTTCTTAGCTGAAAAATACAGAACAAACAACAGAAAAAAGAAATTAAAAAAATAAAAATAGAAACAATTCATCTTCCAAATCTTCACTGTCATCAGTCTCTTTCTTCTTTTAAACATGTTCACTGGCGGTTTGACTTTGGTATGCTTCATTTTGTTTTTTTTTGTTGAACTAGCGTTTTGTGGCCGTTTAGAAGGATAAAATGACGTGAATTTTTTTGTTTGAAGTTCATCTTTATCTTCATGTTTATCTTCAAACCACTCATCAGTGTCATCCGTCTCTTCATGCCATTCAAAAATTCATCAACAACAAAAAACAAAAAATGACATAAGTCTGACACCAACATCTTTTAGTTGAAGATTTGTCCATCTAATGCAGCAAAATGTTATTGAGTTACACCTCCTCAGCTAAGAATGCATTCTGCAAAACTTCGCTTAGAACAATATTGAATATACAAGAAATGATGTTTGCCATTTTGGCGTTTTACTGAGGAAATAGTTTATCTAAAAGAAACGTCGATTTGGAATATTTGATGTTTGAGTTTTTTGGCGTTTTCTAAGATGATTGGTATATAGTAAAATATGGCGTTTTTGAGTTTGGTGTGCTTGATGTTTTTGGCGTTTCTAAGATGAATGATATATAGTAGTAAATATGGCGTTTCCAGTTCGGGGTGTGTTTAATGAATGTCTGAGATGTTTTGTTTATATAGGATGTGTTTTGGCCCGTAATGGCGTTTTATTCATGAGTTTGGCGTTTTTGGTAGAGAAGTCTAAAGACCATTTTACCCTTAATGAAGCACGCCCACTTAATAGAATTGTGTTATTTATGAAAACGCCACCGCGCCAATCTAGTCCATAGATTGTTTTGATCGGACGATCCATAACCGTTCTCACTGTTCTCACACTTTTCACCATTTTCTCTAAATCCTGACCCTATATATATATATATATATATATATTATGTGATATGTCGATCCTTATATTAGTCCATCGTGCGTTAAACAAAGAGATTCTCTCTTGTGGCGGCGTAAGCCCCTGCCACTAGCAGTGGGTGGTATGGTTTTTCTGGGAACACCGTTAGCCAAACTCTGACGCTAGCTTGGACCCGGTTAAGACAACATAGTCTAGCCAGAGATATCGGAGCTGTAGGTTCAGTTAAACACACGGTTCACACGGTTATCGTAGGAGAGGGAGAGAGCTGGATGAGAGATCTTGATCTGTTGTTGCTGCCGTCGCCGCTGACTTGTTTATGGACCGTACCTATTCTCTGGTTACGGCTCGTAAGGTCTAGGGTTTGCGCCGTAGGGTTTGCTGTTGCAGATCTGGTGATTTTGGGGTGTTTGGCGATTCGGGTTTCAGTTTTTTGAACCCTGGTTATTCGCAGGTTTACGCTCGGGTTCGCAGAAGAAGTCGCCGGTTCAGGTGCTTCAGGTTTCCAGTTTATTGAAGGTTGCTCGAGTTTCGGTTGCTTGGTTCCTTGTGGTGTTTTTCTTCTGGTTTTCTCGTTTGCTATGGCTGAAGACGGGAAGTTCCGAATCGAGAAGTTCAACGGTACTGGTTTTGCATGGTGGAGAATGCAAATAGAGGCGTTGCTTGGTGAATGCAATTTGGATGTGGTATTGGAAGAAAAACTTGCTGGAATGGATAAAGCTGCCGAAGCAATTTGGAACTCAAAGGACAAAAAGGCAAGAGGTAAAATTACATTGGCTTTGACGAGGAGCATTGCAATTAATATCATGAAAGAAACAACTGCTCGTGGAATGTTAACAGCTCTATCAAATATGTATGAGAAGCCGTCTGCCGGTAACAGGGTGTTCTTGATGAGGGAACTGTTTAATACGAGAATGAACGATGGCAGTTCAGTTGCTGATCACATTAACGAAGTCAATTCAATTTTGTCCAGGTTAGCAATTATGGGCATGAAGTTGGATGATGACACTCAGGCTGTGGTTTTGTTATCTTCCTATGGTTGCAAAAGTCGCTAGGCGCTCCCTAATCGGATTCGGGAGTACTCGGGAAGTACTCGGCTTAGGCGGAGATTACTCGGGGAGTAAATGGCCTAGGAGAAGAGTACTCGTGCCTCGGCAGCCTACCTTGTAGCGAGTACTCGGGGAGTACTCGGAGCCTAGGCGGGACTTTTACAACCATGCCTGATAATTGGTCAGGATTTGTGACAACGGTCTCTGAAACTGCTGGAACTGGAAATTTAAAGTTTGATCGGGTCTGAGATAGTGTTTTGGGTGAAGACGTTTGCCGGGGGAACGCTAGTTGAGGATCTACTTCTGGTATGTTTAGTGTTAGCAGGGGAAGAGGTAATAACAGAAGCAGTGGGAGTCATGGGAAAAGCTTGTCTAAAGCTGAGAAGAGTGTGAGGTGTTGGAACTGTGGTGAAAAGCGGCATGTTAAAAACGAGTGTCCTGATCCTAAGAAAGAGGATGGTAAATAGCATGTAAACAATGTTGTGTCAGATGAATCTGACGATGACGTACTGGTTTGCTGTGAAGAGTCTACAGACTCTTAGGCTATGGATTCTGGTTCTTCGTTTCACGCCATGCACAGCGGGAAGACGACGGCGAATCTGAAAAAAGAGACTTTGGAAAGGTACGATTAGCTAACGGTCATGTTCTTAATGTTACGCATATGGGAGATGTCAATCTGAAGACTCCACTAGGCACTACATGGAACTTGCAGAATATTAGGGTAATTCCAGGTTTAACGAAGAAACTTATTTCTATTAGTCAACTGGATAAACAAGGACTAGATGTTAAGTTTGGTGGTGGGAAGTGGAAGGTGATTGATGGAAATCTTATTGTTGCCTGTGGGAGAAGACGAGGATCGTTGTATCTAGTTGAGATACCTACTAAGGGAGTAGCCGTCCCTGTTAAGCATAAAGTCTGGTTCACTGAATCTAGTAAGCGGAAAAGGGTTCAATTTGCAAACTTGAATCCTGGTGCTTTGGAGATGTCAGTTGAATGTGGTCGGGGTTCTAAGTTTAACCCAGTCTGGGGATTTGGTGATAGTGGGAGCACGGGTCGTGTTCCGGGTACAATCACAAAGAACCGTTGGGTTTTTAAGACGAAGGTTCCGACTAAAGAACAAAGCTCGCCTGGAAATAGTTTGAAAAATGTGGAGAGTGGTATTAATTCTCGGTATATCTCTGAAGCTGGTGGATCGTGCAAGCCGGTTGAGACAAAGAATGGGTCAGTGACGGTTTCAGTCACGGCTGGGTTGGAGCTTGGGGGAGCTTCAACTAGTCTCTCAGCTACATGATGAGAGGTGTTGTTGCAACTAGGTGGCTTAGATGTGATTGGAGTCTTAGCTTGTTCTTGGAACTGGAGGCTGGGAAGACTTGAACGTAAAGATTACTGAAGTTGCTGGTGATGGGTTTCTTGGATGCACTTTGTGGACTATGCAAAGCCTCCGAGTGGGAGATTGTTGGGTTCGTAGGCTTTAGGGGAGTCAGCCCTAATTAGGGTTAGCCGACCCTAGTTATTAGGCCGACTTAGTTAACTTGTTGACCAAGTAGGAAACCCTAATCTTGTTCTATAAATACCTATGATGTAATTGTAGTCTGTGTTATTCTGTAAACAGTTGTAAGAATCTAATAAAAGTGAAACCCTAGTTGCAACCCGTGGACGTAGGGGTGTTCATCGAATCGAATATCGAATTTTCGAATTATTAGAATCGAATTGTTCGAATAATTTTTATTTTTCCTTGAATTCGAATTCGATTAAAACCTACCGAATTCGATTCGAATTCGTATTCGAATAAAAAACCCAATGCGTATTCGATTCGTATTCAATTAAAAATTCGAATTCGAATCGAAATAGAATAAATTCGATTTAATTCAGATTCTTTAAAAACATGTAAAAAACTTTCATAATGAAACATAAATTTTAAAGCAGCCATAAAGCACGATATCACATTAAAAAGTTCCAAATAAAGTACCACAAGTCTAAAATTCAAAACGAGAAGTCGGAAATAACCACTTCACATTACAAGTTAATATTTTTACGCTTAAAATCTATTGATAGATTTGTTACTTAGGTTTTATTTATGGGCCATGTAGTGGGTTTGGTAATGGGTAATTTTAATACTTGGAAAAAATTTGAAAATAATTTATAGTATAGCCTAATCAAAGTTATATATGTATTATATATAAAAATAATAAATAAAAATGTATAATTTTTATTCGAATTGAATCGAATTTGAAATTATAAATTCGTATTCGATTTACTTGATTAGAATTGAATCGAATTCGAATTGTTATAATCGAAACGAATTCTTGCTAATCGAATCGAATTTAAACGAATTTCGAATTTTTCGAATTTGAAACGAATTCTTCGAATTCGAAACGAATTCTGCACACCCCTACGTGGACGTAGGTCACCTTGACCGAACTATGTAAATTCTCGTGTTCTTTATTTTCTGCTAGTGTTCGTGTGTGTGTTTGTTTTGCTTCCGCTCAAGCCTACTCTTATCCGATACCATAACACCCTCTATTTAGGAGGGTGTGAGATCTCTCTCACAAAAAGCTAAAGATTCACCGTTCAAAAAAAATTTAAATTGCTATATAAATTCAAGTATCACATGAATTAAATCCTTATCAATCTATATATAATAAAAAGCAAACCGAATGAACAGTAAAAAAATTTAATGAATATAGTAATAAAAATAGATTAAATTTAATAAATATAGTAATAAAAATAGATTGAATAAATAGCAACATCATTAAGACCATGGGTAATGGTTAATGCCTCTTAAAAGACATTTTTTGCCAAATTACCATCATAATGCTTCATGTAATGGTTAATGCTTCTTAATGCCCTTTTATTTATTAGTTTCCTTGTTTTCCTTCTTATTGGACATTATTCTAGAAATGCACCTCACTCTTCATGCCCCTATAATGCCCATGGGGAGTGGTCTAAGGGCATTATCAACACCTTTCACGCCCCTATAAAGCCCCATTACATATGGTCTAAGGAATGAGTTGGTATCGGGTACTGGTACCGGTATCAAATTTACTAAACCGAGTGTATTTCCGGTACCGGTTCGACACCGGTATTCATCGGTTTTTACCCTCAAATGTCGGTGTCATACCAGTACCGGTACCGAGTCGTATCGTACCAGGTATATTCGGTACCGGTGCCCACTTTTGGGGATTTGGGTAACGGTATTTTCCGTACCGGTTGGTACCGAGCTCATCAAATCCTGTAGCAACGTAGCAATGCAAGTAATTGCACCGTTTAGATTACTTTTCATACACACAATAAGTAAAATGTATTTCGTTTGAATGAGGTTTTATATACACAACAACTTATTTTGCTTTATTTTTTGTCTTTTTCTGTAATGAATGAATTGTAGCATGTAAAATTAACTTGGATATTTAGATTATTGATGAGCAAATCGTATCAAATCCTGTAATCAAATCGGTATCGTATCGGTACCAATTTGGTACCCACCTTTTGGCGTTTTCAGAATCGTTACTTTCGGTTTGACACCGGTCTAGCACCATACCTGTATTTATTGATTTTTACCTTCAAATACCATACCGTATTGTACCGAGCATTTTCAGTGCCTGTACCTAATTTCGATGATTATCCGGATCGGTACTTTCGCTACCGTTACTTGTACGGAGCTCATCCATATTTTAACGTGCTAGCACCGTAATAACTGAACTGAAAACAACCGAATTTCCAACGTGTAGGCCGTGTGGGTCCTATTATTATATATTAGGTTATTTAAAATCGCTTTTTTAGGACGGAGTGACTATCCTTTTCACGACATTTTTATTTATGTTTTGATATTTGGTATCTGCTTGCCGTTACTGACACGCGTTTTGCAGTCATTGGGTCCCCGTCGGAATGTAGGACGTGTGCGTCCTATTATTATATATTAGGTTATTTAAAATCGTTTTTTTAGGACGGCGTGACTATCCTTTTCACGACATTTTCATTTATGTTTTGATATTCGGTATCTGCTTGCCGTTACTGACACGCGTTTTGTAGTCATTGGGTCCCCGCCGCAACGCGCGGGCGGAAAATCAACTAGTTAAATTAATAAAGGTAGTGAATTGACACAAATACTACTTAACCTTAAAACGGGCAACACACATGTGACACGTTACCCCATATGGCTGATTCTAAACACACCCCACTCCTGATTATACCCCCCCTTGTGAGAGGAAAACTGCCGGTCCCACGCGGTCCCCACCTGTAAGTATGTGAGAGGAGGGGGGTGTAAAAAGTAATTAGGGGGTGTAGAAAGTAGCACCCTATCATATTCCTTTCTAATCTTTTCTTAGTCAAATCTCACCTTAGTGGAAGCAACCTATATCTATATCTCTCTGTACTATATAAATTACTATTTAAATGATTTCTGTCCTCCGTTATACATAATTGATTTAAGAGTTAAATGCCATTTTAGTCCCTGTGTTTTAAGCCATTTTGCCAGTTTAGTCCAAATGTTTCAGTTTTAACCTGTGGGTCCAAAAAGGTTTCACAGTTGCCATTTTAGTCCACTTGGTTAACTTCATCCATTTTTTCTGTTAACGAGAAGGCCAATTTGGTCATTTTGTATGTAATTCTGTTAACTAAAAGGGCAATTCAGCCATATAAAATGACCGAATTGGCCTTCTCGTTAACAGAAAAAATGGATGAAGTTAACCAAGTGGACTAAAATGGCAACTGTGAAACCTTTTTGGACCCACAGGTTAAAAATGAAACCTTTGGACTAAACTGGCAAAATGGCCCAAACCATAGGAACTAAAATGGCATTTAACTCTTGATTTAATTCTAAAAACTTCAATAGTTTACGATGTGACTTTTTAACAGATCTATAACATAAAGTTGTGTATATACTAGGGCTGTTCAAAAAGCTCGCGGCTCGGAGCTCGCTCGAAGCTCGCTCGGATTTAGCTCGGAAAAAGCTCGCTCGATTTGGCTCGGTTTAAAAGTGAGCCGAGCCGGCTCGGCTCGGTTAGAAAGTGAGCCTAGCTCGGCTCGGCTCGGCTCGCTTTGTAGCTCGGCTCGGTTTAGCTCGAATTATTTTACTTATAATAAGTTTTAATTTTATATACATTATAATATATTACAAAAAAACTGATTATTATTTACATGTATATAGGTTTTTAATTTGATATTTATGGCATATTTGAAGATTGATTACCATACTAATGAACTAATATTGTATTTTATTGTTATTTTGAGTTGTTAAACTTGATTTTGGTTTGAATTGTATTAGGTTGAACTTATTTTGAATATATTTTTTTAAATTATTGAATAATATTTTAGGCTATTAAATTTTAAGAGGTATATATTAGTTTTTTTTATAAAATCGAGCCAAACCAAGCCGAGCCGAGCTAGCTCGGTTTAAAACCAAGCCGAGCCCGAGCTTAGATTTTCAGCTCGGTTTCAAATCCGAGCCGAGCCAGCTCGGTTTATAATCGAGCCGAGTCCGAGCTTGGCCTGGCTCGGCTCGGCTCATGAACAGCCCTAGTATATACAAAACTGAAAAAACAGAAGCAACAAGTAAACAGATTTAGTAGGAAATAAATGTAAGAAAGAATTTAATTACCTTCCAGTGATTAGTTGATGTACCTTCAATTGCAAATGCCGAGGGTTCCTTTAAAACAATTGGAAATGAATTAATATATATGTCAGTATGTATATGTATATGAAAGAAAAAGAAAATCGCGGCCTTACTCGTGCGAGTTGAAGTTCCAATGCTTGCTCAAGTGCAACTATAACCTGATCTATATTTGGGCGTTGTCCTCGTTTCTCATTCAAGCAGTAATATGCTGCTTCTGAGAATATTTTTAGTGATTGCGAGTCCGGTTGCCTTTGTAGACCTTGATGAATGATATCATTTAGTTTCCCATTTTCATAACTTAATTTGGCCAAGTTAGCTAATAACGCCCCGTTTTTGTCAGGGATAAATGCTTTCCTCCCGGTCAATACTTCAAATAAAACCACACCAAAGGAGTAAACATCTGACTTATGGGTCACGCTTCCAGACGTTACATATTCGGGATCCACATACCCATTCATGCCACATGGTCTGTCAAGGACTAGACCATTCCTTCGAGCTGCAGGTTGCATCGTGGAAAGCTCAAAACCAGATAGTTTTGCTTCCCACTTGTCACTTAGTAAAATCTTAGAGCTTTTGACGTCACGGTGTATGACGCTAAAACTGCGTTGCTTGTCATAGTGAATGTAGCTCAGTGCACGAGCGATACCAAGACAGATGTGCAATCTTTGAGTCCAAGTGAGTGTAACTGGGTCACTTAGGTATTGGTCAAGACTTCCCTTGGCCTCATAATTGTATATGATGCTCATCTCCTCATCCTCATCACAAAACCCAACAATAGAGACCAGATTTGGATGCTTCAGACTAGCCAACATCATAATCTCTGTCTGAAACTCTTTGATTCCTTGCCCAAGATTACGATCTAACCTCCGCGCAGCAATATCAATCAAATTTCCGGAACTCAAGAGTTGTCCTTTGTAGAGGTTTCCTAATCCACCTTTCCCGATGATATTTTCAGGGGCAAAATTGTTGGTAGCGGTTTGTATGTCTATGAGGGGAAGTTTTAGGTGATTAAACTTATTGTCAAAGGAAGACATGGTGATGATGATCGAGCTGTGTTCAACAAGTCAAGAGGGGATAGAAATGAATCTGAAGGAAGGAAAGGGATACCAACCAAATTAATAATACACTTGGGTGCTGCGTGTACCCCTCTCTCCTCTTTTTGTCAAGTATTAATATTTCCATCGATGACGCCACTAGCCGAAGATTTCGACTTTTCAAAGATTAGTTCCTGGCCTTTCATGTCGTCCATCAAGAGATAAGAAGAATAGCATGTATGAGCTTGCTTAATTATTATTGTGATTATTATTATTTTTTTATTATATATAAAAACAAGTGATTGACTACAGCTTTTTTTTGTGTTTTGTTTTTAAAGCCAAAGAAATATCTAATCCGTGTGATTTGCTTAAAGCCAAAGAAATATCTAATTTGTGTGATTTGCTCAAGATTCAAATTATCGTCTAAGAAAATTATGAAGCATAGTATATAGCTTTTTTATTATTTAACTTTTAATTTAATTTTAATTTAATTTTAAATTAACTAGGTTTTTAACAATCCCCGTGTTGCGGCGAACTTCTTTTGTTCTTTACTTTGTGTTTACATGTGTATTGAAATCACTACGAGTGTGTTGCGCACGTAACCGCTAACAAGAATAAAAAGAAAATATATAGAAAAAAACTAAAAGATAACCGAAAAAAATCAACCAAAAAATGTTGTTCATAGGGGTGTGAATTTCTGACACGACCCAAAAACCCAACACGAACCTAACATTTTATAATTAAAATGTAATTATATTATATAGATTTGTGTTTTTTTTAACTTTTAATTTTAATATACTAACTAGTCTTAACCCCCCGCGTTGCGGGGTAGGGGGTGTAAAACCATGCTACTAGTGTTGCGGGGCGGGATGCGTAAAGTCGTGCTAAGTAGCAACTAAACGAAGACCAAAACCGAGAAAAATTGTGAAATAAAATCATGAATTTTAACGCTTAGTGACTCACGTGACGTAAACCATAGACGAATTCGAATATATACCGACACATATTAAAAATTTGAGGGGGTAAAACAGACAAAATGTGACCAACAAACATTGTGCTATGTAGCAACCAAACAACAACAAACCCGAGAAAAAACGTAAAACAAAATATAAAAAAACTAAACTAATTTAATTTTTGTTATAACATTATTGCAAAGCCAAAGTTTTGTTACATAAATATAATCTTAAATTGAGATACAACTTTAGACCAGCTTCGTTCAACAAATTTTCGCATGCTAAAGGTCGTCGTCATCACTTGTGCGATCAAACGACCTACATCGACACTACACGGTTCACCAGAATTTAAAACGGAAACTATATGATTTGAATCGGCACCGCACAGTTCGTCGGAAATCAAAACGGAAACTCTATGTTTTGGATCCACCGCACGGTTCGTCGGAAATTAGAACGGAAACTTTATGATTTGAATCAGAATCTCTGTATTAAGTGTTAGATCTAAAGCCATCTTCATTACGAGTGTTAGATTTAAGCAGGTCTAAACAAATTTTCATTAATTATTAATATGATCGAGTTGAATTATAAAGTTACAATGTCTATTCATGGCTTATTTAAGCCTTCAAGTTATGAACAAGGAGTATCACCAATAGATATTAATTAATTATTTTATTTTTTGTCCACAATTGTTTTATATAATTCTACAATTTGTTTTACATGTAAATCTTTACTTTTATAAAGTTAGAGTTTAAAAAAAAAATTACATTTCAGGCCCTGTATTTTGTGAAATTTCAAAAAAAAAAAAAACCCTCATCAAACGGTTGTTTCTAACCAAGTTAGTCAATTGGATGAAAATGGCAAAAAATTACAAACGTGGGGGCTATTTGGTACAAAACAGTCATTTTGGACGAAAATGGCAAACATGCCCAAACCTCAAAGACGATTTTGGCAATTAAGTCAAAGGGGAAATTATATAACACTCTAATTGTTAACATTTCTGTGTAATAGAGGTTGTACCATTAGCTTTGTTTCTTTTTTGTGTAATGCAAGTTGTACATAATGCAGTCATGATTGTACAGTGGTTTTGAGAAACCTGGGGTTGTACCATGGTTTTAGAAAACAATCTTTTTTTAGCAAAACACAGAATCTTCTCAAGAAACTAAATGACTAGAGAGAGGAAGATGGATGTCTCTCTTACCACCGCAAATCGTCACAAACCACCGCAAATTACATCTCCAACTTACAGCTACGGTTCTAGAAGATGCTGAAATCCATGAGAGTTCGAGCAGGTAAATGGTTCATTATTTCTTTCAAAGTTCTTGATATTCGGTTTGATTTTGGTCAATTGTTCAATCCATCTGATTATAATGAATTCGGTTTGGATCGAGTTCAAGTATTGCTCGAGATCCGAATGCATTTGCTGCTAAAAAAATTGACATCTGTCTATGCCTCTTAGGGAAAAGACTTTGCGGCGTCAAGTCAAGGGATCGAGGCATCGAGCGATGTGCTCTGTTGGTAGCCTTCGGTGGTTTGGAGCTCATGGGCTTGATTGTGACTCCCACAAGTAATCAAATTTAAATTTTTACCAAATATGATGACCAATTAGCATTCCTTTCGTAATTCTTTTTATGTAGAATGAGTTGTATATTTAGTTTAGGTGATAATAGAAAGCTACATAATTTAACTTGGCTTACTTCAGCTGAGGTATTTTTGTGGGTTTACTGAGTGAAATAATATAATACCAACTAATTGCTACAACCGATTTAACTTATCAACATACTGCTTGTATTTTTGTGGGAATTAGGGGTGTTCTTCGGGTTATATTTTCGGGTTTCGGATTTTTCGGGTTTTTGGTTCGGAAAAAGTGACCCGATAACCAACCCATTTAAAGTCCGGGTTGTTCGGGTATGGGTTATTCGGGTTCGGGTTAGTTCGGGTCGGGTTGTTCGGCTTTCGGGTTTAGATGTAAAATGAAAAAAAAAATTGTTTTTTTTAGAAAATATCATCATACATATCATGTTGTTAAAAAGTATCATCACATATTCAAACATCATTTAACAATATGGTATGATAATATTCAAAAGTCTCAAAACTTAATCTTTCAAATACAAAACACTCCAAATCAAATCGCATCTATAAAAAAAGACAACTAATGTTCGGGTTTTTACTCGGGTTTCAAGTTTCGGGTTATTCGGGTCGGGTTGTTCGGGTTTTTTGTTGGGAAAAAGTGACCCGATAACCGACCCATTTAAGGTTCGGGTTGGTCGGATTTGGGTTGTTCGGGTTCGGGTTTTCCGGTTATTCTCTAATTCGGGTTCAGGTAACTTCGAATTCGGGTCACTTTTCGGGGTTCGGATAAAAAAGAACAGCCCTAGTGGGAATAGATAGAGATGTTACTAAAATGTTGTATGTGGTGTTAAACTGCCAGACAACGTACTCCACGGTTTGTGTGTGTACAACATTTTGTTTAGTCAATTGTGTTGGTTGTAATTTGTTTTTTTTTACCCTTTATTTGATAGGTTGACGTGTTGGTTGTCACGACTGTTCAGTGAGACTACCATGCTGATTTGAGTTATAGCAAAGTGATAGGTAAGGAAGTATTGATTAGGTTGTTTGTACAAGTGCTTGTAACCGTGTTTCTTTTGGTTTAGCTATATGTTGGTAAAAAGTTATCCGTTTATGATTGTGTGCAAATTAGTTTATTTGCTTCAAGTTGTTTCTCTTTTTTTTGTCATTAGACGTGATGTATGAAGTTACAGTTCCAACTAAATAGGTTACACCTTAGATTGTAGCTATTAACAAATCAATTTTATCATAGCGTATTCATATTGTACTAACACATCTTTCCCCCTTGAATGCTTCGCTTCGATTTTACCCTGTTCGTGCAATTTTTAGGGTTTGTTTGCAGATCATCAAAGGTAAGTGAACATATTTTGAAATTCTTTGATTACGGCATTTACTGTGAAGCAGGGGTTATGAAATCATATGAGCTAAAGAGTTGTTTTTTGTTTTTGTTTTTTGAGCAGTGGTTTGGAAGAGGAAAACTTAACGGGTTGTTTAAGAAGGCGAGTGAACTCACTGTGTTGTGTGATGCGAAGGTGTAGATTATCATTGTTTCGTGTGTATCGATAATCTTCATGAATACGTCAGTCCTTCAATTAGGTACGTACGTTGGAAAACGCTCCCGATTACCATGTTTTGTAACAGCAGTGAGTTTTCCTATGAAATCATATGATTGTCCGCCAGAGCTTGTCCGCCTCGCAAGAAACTTAAGGGAGAAAACGCTCCCGGATTACCTTATGTTGGAGAAGCAATAACGCCAGCTGGCAGCTGGCTTATTGGTCGAGATCCAGAAGTATAATAAGGCCCTACCACCAACCCTTCGGGGCTTCCCTCAAATGTGACAGGGGCAGTAGCACAGGACCAGAGAGTTATTAAGCGAGTACCCGCCGCATCGCGGCGGGTTACTTTTCTAGTTATATAATCAAAAGATTTTTTTAAATATTGTTGATGGAAAAAGTGAGGAACTTTAATAGTAAAGGGACTAGTTACGTAATTTGTTTTTATTATAGGCTACGCCAAAAACATTAAACAACGACTTCAGCTATTGATACTGATACTGATGATGACTCATGACCACTGATGGACCCAGAAATTTTTTCCTATGAGTGCAGAAAAAATTTAAAGATTTTAGGCGCCTAGTTATATAAAAAATTTTGGTTCATAGCGGGGCGGATCTGGTCGGGTCATGTAAAAAAGTAAACATAAACAAAAAAAGGTTCACGGGTCGGATCAGATCAAGTCAGGTTGGGTCAATTTCAATTTTCAAACAATCAAACTCTATTTCCTAAGTTCCTATCACATTAACAAACAAAGTTTCAAGTAAAACAGTAAATAACATAAAAAACCATCATATGCAAGTAAAGTAACAACAAAAACCATCAAAGTTCAAACCCTACCTACTTCTATTTCTCCTAATCATTAAATAAAACAACAAAAAAACTTATCTAAGATATAGCTTGATATTTAATTAGAAGAATCCGACAAAAAAAGTGGTCCAGCCCTCTTCCTCTTGAGAAATCGCGCCATAACTTCTCTACGTATGATTCTTATCACATATAAATTGCTCCATAAGTTTATAAAACAACACTAAATACTTAACCAAAATAAAAAATCATGTTCAACAAAACCATAGTCCATAATTTTCAATTTTAATTTTCAAACATTCAAGCCCTAGTTTTAAATGTTGATTAGTAATCATTTAAACAAACAAAGCTTAAAATAAAACAACAAAATCATTAACTACAAGTCTAGAACAACTAAAAAAACATCAAAAAAACATAAAAAGATCAAACCCTTATATATCAATATTTTCTCCTAATCAACACATAAAACAGCAAAATGACAATCAATAAAAAAGGATAATTTTTTGGGTTGGGCTTGGGTAGTTGGGTTAATAAAATTAGATTGTAGATTGAGTTAAGTAAAGTGAATAATAGTTAAATAATAATTATACAAATTGTGTTATTGAAGAAACACTAGATAAATGACCGGAATCAAGTTATCTAGGGGGTTAGGTTCCGCATAAAAGGGTGGTTCTCTCTCGTTTGATTTGATGGTACAGATCTTCTTCTCCGGTGAGCACTGCAAAACAGAACACCGTTAGCCTCGTCACGGGGAAAATGGAGGTTTTCTCCGTGACCCGACTCCGGCGTGAGAATAAGTATGTGTTTATGAAGAAGAAGAAGTATTGACGAAGTGTGTGTAACTTGAAGTTCATACCTGAATTAGTCTCATATTTATAGCCGAGAGTTTGGGCGGGAAAACTCGTTATTGAAATATTAACGGAAGATGCTGACACCGTAAGCGGTTATTTTTCTTCCGTTAATTCTCTTGATTGGATTATGGGATCACACGGGTCATGATCTTGATCGACAGCTGGGGTGTTGCCACGTGGAAAGTGGGCAAGTGGAGGTTTCTCTCCAACTTCATACCATCATCGTGATTTCAGGGAGGCCTGAGACGATGACACGTGTCCAGACGGTTATAACCGTCTGGTGGTGCACGATTGAGTTCTTCTAGAAGGTTATTGCCATAATCTAGTGTGACTTCTTATCGTGTGTACCAGTCGAGTAAATAATATCAAAGTCTGGGTACTATTTAAGCGGAAGTATTAAACTAGGATTTTTTTTATCCTTTGTTTGTTATGGAGGAAGGCGCAAAGGTTTAGTAACTTCCCTTTGGCGCGCAGTTATTGCCTGCTATCTTTCTCTTAAGTTTTCTTTTATGGGACCAGTGCGCGGCCGCGCAAGGCCATAAGAGGGCTAAAAGATAAGATTGTGGTATGGTCCCAAGTATCTATTACGAGGTTTTTGGGACCTTACCTCTTCAAGCCCCCCCAGTCTAGTGTTGCTCTTATGCAAATAAGTGGAGCACTGGACTATATGAGAAAAATGCTTTTGGCGTGAAAGTAGGGAATCTTCTACGAGAATATTTACTTTGCTTTTTATGGTGATTTTGAAAATCTTTGACTTTGGGTATGGTGAACAGTTTGTGAGGAAAGATATTTATACATGTGCTCATTCTGAACTGTTGCAGTCTTGGGCGAAGAGTTTGTGTAATTATGAGGTGACGGTGGTTGACGTCATTTCCTTTAATTTGTGCTGACTCTTCGTCTTCTAGCTTAACTGTAGTTCCTAGGAACATGTGTGGACCCTGTCAGAGGGTTTTAAATGAGATGTGATACCTGCAGTGGCAGCGCTGTTGAAACGGCAGTTGACTTGACACTCAATCATCACAACTCTTATCTCGATGTTACCACTTCTCTTTCTTGGTCTATATATTCACTTTTTGGTGTGATGTTCTCTTCCTAAATTTGGAAAAAAATGGAGAATAGGAGGTCGATTCGATGGAAAAGACTCTCTAAGGTTTTGTCGGTGCTTGACGCCGCTGACGGTTTGCTGCTGCTTTCCAAACCGGTGACTGATCTTGCCGTTGGAGACGAAGGTGTCAAAAATGCAGATCGTCGGGATGCTTTGGAGAACCGGATCCGTCTTCGTCTTGCAGACGACAACGATGGTGGAGTGACTCGGCTGTCAGCACACCTTGTGACCCAGGCTTTTCCGGTTGGTCGGAGAGGGAGCTCGTCGATTGTTTACCGGCGACGTCCTCGTGCTGTTCCTCCGGCTGTTGTGTCTGAAGATGAAGATGTTAACCCTTGGATCGTTGATCCTCGTCCTCTATCTGAGTATGGTGAGGTTCTCCATACTCCATATGGGGTGTTAGATCAACTTTCCTAGTTTGTTTATTTTGTAACTAGTACTCTTTTCATCTTCTCTTTTTTTTTGAAGAAACACTGCTGTGTTCTTTTGTAAATGGTTTGTTTAGAGTGCTTTTGCTGCACTTAAAGATACATATTTTTTGATGCATTGTCGTGCATGTATGCCTTGGTGGTTTACTTAGTTTATGTTTAGATTACAATATGTTGCATATGCTGGATTGCTTTGAGTAGGTAGAGAGAATGAGAATGGTATTGTGCCCATGTGTGAACGTATGTCTAAAATGTGCGCGAGGTTGTGCTTCTTTTAGACTGTTCATGAGGCGTACAATGTTCACCATATCGTTTTCGCGTAGACCAAAAGAATTATATGCAATTTGTAGCAAACAATAGTATAAGGATAACGTTTGCATTAGTAGGGCGCAGGGCCGATAATACAAAATAAAAATAGAAAAATACATTGCCTGTAGATTTTTCTTGCTAAATAGCTTGGTTATATATAACACCTGCGCAGCTGCTGCGCGTACCAGGTGCGAGGGACCAGTGTCCCGTCAATTCTTTTCAGGGTGTATGCCCCTTTGCCTAGGACCTCGTTGATAATGTATGGTCCTTCCCATTTTGGCGCTAGTTTGCCTGGTTTTTTCTGCATTGGAAGCTTCATTGTCGCGCAAGACGAAGTCTCCCGGAACGAAAGTACATACGCGTACGCGCGCGTTGCAGTATTTTTCAAGTTTGGATTTGTACCTTGCCTCCGCGATGGCGGCGTTTTCGCGCCTTTCTTCAAGAAGGTCTAAATCCATTCTTCGTTCCTGCTCATTATTTTGCTTCTCCATAGCAAGCATGCACGGCGATGGAAGGCCAATTTCGGCTGGGATTACTGCCTCCGATCCATAGACAAGACTGAATGGGGTTTCTCCCGTGCTGGTCTTTGGCATGGTACGATGAGCCCATAAAATGCTGGGGAGTTCATTGACCCATCCTCTGCGCTCTGTTCCGAGCCGCGCGTTTATGCCATCGACTATTTGTTTGTTGACACTCTCGACTTGGCCGTTTGCTTGTGGGTGTGCCACAGAGGCAAAATTGTGTTCGATCTTCATTTCTTTGAACCATTTCTGAAGATCCTCCGAGGCGAAATTGGTGCCATTGTCGGAGATAATGCGCAATGGTAAACCGAATCTGCATATAATATGTTCCCATATGAATTTGCGGATTACCATTGCTGTAGTTGAAGCTAATGCCTTGGCTTCGACCCATTTTGTGAAATAATCTACTGCTACGATTATGAATTTTACTACGCCTGGCGCGTCAGGGAATGGACCAACAAGATCAATGCCCCATTGCTGGAAGGGCCAGGCGGACGTGACTGGTACGAGCGGATTTTTTGGTCGGAGGGTCTTTGGCGCATGGCGCTGACATCCTGCGCATTTTTGAAGTAACTCTACCGCGTCCACTACCGCGTCCACGTGCATTCCCGGCCAATAGTAGCCCGCATTCATTATTTTTGCCACTACCATGCGTGGGCCTGCGTGTATCCCACACAGACCTTCATGTATTTCCCTGACTAAGTATTGCGCGTCTGTTTTGTCAACACAACGCAGGAGCGGTCCCATGAATGACTTTCGGTATAGAATTCCATCCGCCATCTCATAGTTTATTGCCTTGTGCTGGATTTTTCTAGCTTCCGCCTTTCCTTCCGGAAGTTTCCCATGTTGTATGTACAAGATGATGGGGGACATCCAGGATGGATTGCCGATCTCTATGACGTTTACTTGTTTGAGAGGGACAGAAGGATTGAACAATACCTCGATGCGCACCTCTTTCGCTAAGTGTCTGAAGCTGGTGGCAAACAATTTGCTTAGTGCATCCGCGTGCTTGTTTTCGCTTCTGTTTATATGATTTATCTTGAACGTTTGGAATTGGCTGATTAACATCCGCGCTTGTTCCAGATATAGCGTCATAGCTTCACCTTTCGCATCGTAGTTCCCATTAACTTGCTCAGCCACTAGTTTTGAATCAACATTAGCTTCGAGGTTTTTCGCACCCATCTTAAGTGCTAAACGAAGGCCCGCTAGAAACGCTTCGTATTCTGCTTCGTTGTTCGTGATTCGGAAATCCAGGCGTATCGCATATGTAAGTTTGTGATTATTTGGGCTGACCAATCGGAGACCTGCGCCTGCCCCGTCGTCATTAGAAGCTCCATCTGTGTGTAGAGTCCAGACCCTATCGTCAAAAACTGGAGTAGGGTTTTGGATTGCTTCGCACTCTTGCACTTTATCTACGGGAACTTCTGTCGCGAAGTCCGCTAAAACTTGCCCTTTGATTGCTGGTCGCAGTCTATATAGGATATTATATCATCCCAGCTCAATAGCCCACTTGGCTAATCACCCCGCAACGTCGGGTTTGGATAGAATCTGCCCCAAGTGGTAGTTGGTGAGAACGCTAATTACATGACCAGAGAAGTACCGACGCAGGCGTCGTGATGCATGCACCAGAGCGAGGACCAGTTTTTCTATCATTGAATAACGTGTCTCTGGTCCAGTGAGCATCTTGCTGATGTAATAAATCGGAGTCTGAATGTTTTCTCGCTCTACCATTAACACTGCACCAACCGCTACTTCCGCAACGGATAAATACAAGATCAGTGGTTCTTTTTCTCGCGGTGCCTTTAGCGTTGGTAATTGAATTAAACATTCTTTCATTTGCTTGAAGGCTACTTCCGCTTTTGGTGTCCACTGGAAGTGAGTTGTTTGGCACAGTTGCGCAGTGTGCTAATGAACGGATAGGACTTTGCAGCATGATTTGCCAAGAATCTGTTCAAGGCTGCTAATCTCCCTGCGAGTCTTTGCATCTCTTTTATTGTTGCAGGTGACGACATCATCTGAATGGCCTGCACTTTCTCCGGGTTTACTTTAAAACCATCTCTTGTCACTATAAAACCCAGAAATTTTCCTTCTTCCATCCCGAATGAGCACTTCGTCGGGTTGAGTTTTAAGTTTACGCTGAGCAAAGAATCAAATGTGCGCTGGATATTTGCGAGGTTTCCTCTTCATGGCTCATGATGACGAGGTCATCCATGTATACCTCGACTGTTTTACCAATGTCTTCTCCAAAGACTGTATCCATTAAGCGCTGGTAAGTAGCTCATGCGTTGCGGAGGTCAAAGGGCATTTTTGTGTAGCAGAAGATGCCCTTATCCGTGCGAAAGGCGGTCTTGTCTTCGTCCTCCTTCTTCATTTGGACTTGATGATAGCCCTTATAGCAGTCAAGGAAGCACTTCCAGCGGAACGATGCTAGAGAGTCAACTTTTTTGTCTATCTCGGGAAGCGCATAACAGTCTTTTGGGCATGCTTTATTTAAGTCTTTAAAGTCGACACACATTCGCCATCCTCCACTGTGTTTTTGAACCATTACTGGGTTGGCTACCTGTAAGGACTTTCAAAAATGTCCCAAAACAACCCATAAGTAAAAACCCGGACCCCTAAAATGTCACACCCTGGCTTTGCGGAAGCGTGGTTAATTTTGGTGTGACTTCTTAATACCATAGCTTAACCATAACAAAGCTATATGAAATAAAATCATGCAAGATCATCCATTTGATTAAGTTGTAAAACCAGAATAACATACCATTGTCTTAGAGACTTACAACATCATAACATAAAACATTGTCTTGAACAACATAAACAGTAACATGAAATAAGCGCAATTTAAGATTTGTGACTTGTCCAGGAAAGAGTCACATTTCCTAAACTGGGATGACCTTGGAACCCTTATGCAGCGGGAAAACATAACATACCGTGCCAGATCTTTAATTTCCTGAAATACATGTAAGTTGAAAAATCAACAATAATGTTGAGCGAGTTCATGTGTAAGTGAGTATGTAAAACACTTGTAAGTATAAAAGTTCCCTGGTATGTAGCAGTGTAAGGAAAAGAGATCACCAATGGTTTGCAAGGCCATTAGTATGTGTGAAGTGCAAGTAGGAAGACTCAAACCTAGCAGATTTCGCGTTGGGTACAAAGTCACTCAAGGTCCGTTCTGCTGGGCCTCTTAGAGGTCCGTTCTGTTGGGCCTAGAGTTGGGCTCGCTACACCCAGATAGATCTACCGCTTACGTCCCTCGGTGTTTCTGCCTACCCACTCACATGATCTAAGTAGTAAACCTCCTTACGCTAATCATACCATGTATAAAGTACTTGTAATCAAAGTAACATGTATTTCACCCCCGCAGTTAAGAAAACTGAAAACAGTTATAGAAAAGGGGGACATGAACTCACAGTCGGTGCGTCTCTACCAAGTACTCCAAATCAGGCAGCTGTGCGACGACCTACAAGTGCTAATTCTATTAGACGGACGGCCGTGCCTTAGCTTTATAGTTTAAGTCTTTGGGAAATAGTTAGACAACTATTTCGTGTTTACATTCTGTATATACTTAGTAGTTAATCTCCTTCCCAAGGATGGGGGATTCAATACATGTGCGTTCAAATTATATCATTAAGTCTCACTTAATATATATATATTTCCAATTCCAAAATATAAGTATTTTTCTCAAAAATATTATATTTTCATTTCACATAATTTTTCTCCAATAATACGTTGTTAAAATACGCGTTCATAAATATTTCCGTAAGTGCGTAAGTTACGTTTTAACAGTCGAGTGGTAATATACTTACCGGTGTAACTTATATATTTATGGTGAAAGCGTTCGTATTATTTTGGATTCGTTAACGTTCGTAAATATTATTTTTACTCTAAAAATAATATTTATGTATTTTCACAAAATAATCGTAAACAGTGTGTGAAAAATATATATTTATCACGTTAAACTTTGTGAAAATCCCACCTCCGAATATTTAGTAAATAAAGTCATGGCGAAATTTATATTTCGAAAACATGCCAAAAATAATTCTAACACTTGTAGTGTAAATAGTTCTAAGTGTTAGGTTTTTAGAAAAAATTCGTCAGAGTTTCCTCTGTAACTGGAGGTGGCCACGCTTTCAAGCGTATCATTTTCTTTAACAAATCAACTCAACAATTTTCTTTATTTGATCAGAACAACTTTCATCACAACAACTAATCAACATATGTGTAACTTGCCAAAAATTACATGAACTTGTAGTTTTCCCAAAACTGTGGTGTAAATCCCCTTAAATTTAGTAGATCTTCACATAAGATAATTTGATCTTGTAAAAACCTCGTTTTTAGAGAAAATTTATCTTTACAACTTCCCGTCATCTTTTACAAAAACTGTTATTTTGTCGGATCTTTTCTTTTCACAAGTGTTTACACACTTGTGGTTTATAAAAATCATGCTTGTTAGTGTAAGATCCATCTTTTAAAATACATGATTCCTTTGATACGTGGTTCTTTGAAGATACCACTTGCAGATGCGTAGATCTGCTAGTTTTAAACACAATTTCACAAGTAAAACTCTTTTACACAAGTTCAAGTTTCATGTGTGGTAGAGTTTCACCTTTTAACCCTTGTAACTTCTAAAATAGCCTTATGTCATGATCCATGAACATGACTACACCGGGTTAAACGGTGATCCGAGCTACCACAACATAGATCGGGTCTAAATAATCATACATTTCGAATACTACATCATTTACACAACTTATGTGCTATTAACCACCATTTTTAGTGTTTTTAGTAAACTTTAAAGCATCAACTTGCATGTTAACGAGTTTTAACCGATACAAATCCTTTTAACCACTTTAGATTAGTTCAAGAAGGTGTTTTAAGCATTATACCTCTAGCTCGAGGCTAGGGAAGAATCTACGCGCAAATGAGGTGGATAAAAGCTAGAGAAAGAGGTCCTTCGCGTTCCGTTTGCTCCAAGACTCCTTGTATACGACCCTCGACACTTGTATGGACTTGGAATCGGCTGATCAAGATCGAAAATGGATGGGGTGTCCCAAGGGGTGTTCGGCCGTGAGTAGAGCAAGAGAGGAGAGAGTTTGTTGTTGAGTTTGTGTGTGAATGATCTCATGTGTTTAAGTTAGATCTTATAGACAAAACTTAGGCTAATTACCCAATGGGTCTTGTGTCACTTAGATATTAGGCAAAGGTGATTAAAATAATCACCATGGTACAAGTGTGTCCCCTAGGGGACCGAATTCGGTCAAGAGGGGGGGGGGGTCCTTGGTTCGATTTCAACTAGACACTAAGTATATAGTTAAGTTAAACTAAGTTAAGTTTAGGGATTAACCCAGTTACTAGAGTGTTGAGTTTTAAAGCGGGTGTTAGGGTATTCAGGGGCCCCTAACTGGCTCAGAAAAAGATAAATAGTGTAAATGACAATATTTTCATGTTCCGGGTATAGTCCGGTTGTTCGGTTGGATAGTAATCCGTTAAAGCGCTTAATAAAGCTTTAAAGTGTCGTTATAATTACATTTAGTGACACAATTTATTTCCGACACTTTGGAAAGTGTCTAGCAATATTTTTCTCATGTATTGGCACTTTATTAGTTAGCTAAAAGCTGAATTATTGTGTAAAGTGCTGAGTTTTGTACTTAGAGTACGTTTTAGGCACATCCAGTCATTGTAACTTATTCCTAGAGACGCAGTTCTACAACCCTTGTATCCCTACACTCACCATTAGTGTAGCAATTATCTCAGGCCCTTACAGGCCTTAGAGGCAGTGTCTGCCTGATGCTGGCTTTATCAGCATGTTCAATAGGTTATCCGCTATTGTGCTACTGTGCTTTTTGTGCATCATGTTTGTCACTAAGGTTCAATATGTAAATAATGTAGTGACGATAAGTAAAGTATGATGCAAGTAAGTACACGTATCAGATATCAAGTAGCAGTTCATCAGCTAGTTCAAACAAGCACAGTAATTAAGCCGTAATTAATTATTAATTAAGTCGTACGGATACCTAGTTTAGTGAGGGTTGTCACATAAAACCCTACTGTGCATGAAAAACCAAGAAATCAAAGTTTTTGGGTTTTCAGGCGGGCCGCGTAAGGGTTAGCTTAGCCTTACGTGGGCCGCGTCAAAGTAAGGTTTGACCGGATAAGCGTCCAGATCCACGTGTCATCCATGTGGCATACCTACGCGTGACACAGATGCCCTAATCTACTAAATAGACCTCCTCGCGGGCCGCCTAAGGGTTGAGTGAAGGTTCACGCGGGCCGCGTAAGAACCAAATTTCAGCTAAAAATAGGTTGGGTCATGGGCAGTTCAATGGTGTCGAAAACAACTTTCAAAAACGAAGTTATACTGATCAAATTCGAAATTTTAATATAGCGAGGCGCTGCTACGATACCGGGTATTAACTCGATAGCTGCTACGATTCAATGTCCGATCGATTGAAACTATCCAATGGATGTTTAAGTGCTGCCCACATTAGGGCCATACTTTGTCATTAGTCGTGAATTCGACGGATGTTTAAGTATAGCACTTTGTCATTCGTTGTGAGGGTTTTAATCTCGTGAGTTATCGTAAATGCTGTATTAGTTACTGACCTAGTTCGTGTGCATTGTTATTTAAATTAGGTTACAAGGCTAATCAGTAGGCTAAACTCTGCTCGTATAAATCTGCAATGTGAGTTATTCTCTTTTTCTCAAAAGTATTTCACAATACTCCAAATTATTTTCAAAGTTATAATTACAGGGATTAAGTCGTGGTTATCTTGAATCACTGGCTAGTGGGGTATTGTGCACATTACTAATTTCTCACAGTTAGGCTAATAAATCCTAACAGTGATAATCATCACTACTTGGGGAAAGACCCAATAGTGGTATGACCATCGTCACCAGGAGATGACACGGCGCCAGATAAAAATAAGATAAAAGCCATTGTAATCGCTCTTATGATGTAACTTATAACTATGTGTCATTTATCAAATTGGAATAACTCGCCAGTATTTACCCGCTGATAAAATATTTTCAAAACATGTTTCAGGTGACTACTGTGAACCAAGGAAAAGTGCTACGGAGCACTAATAAGCTTGAAGTAGTGGCTCAGTTAAATAAATAAACATGTTTTCTAAAACAGGGAATTTCCTAGTAAAATTCCTCTAATGTAAATTACGGGGTTTCTCCTGACTTATGAAATAAAATAATCAGGCATTTCACGTTTTAAAAGATCCTGTAAAATCTTCCGCTGTCAACTCAATTAAACAAATACCACGGGTTCCTGTCCCGCGGCTCCTGGACCGGGTCAAACCGGTAGCGGGGGCCGTAACAGGAAAATGTGCTATCAGAGCCACCGATTTAAGCCAATTAAGTATTTAGAAATACTTAATTTTACTAATTGCCATCTTGTGATTACGTGTTTTATTAACTGACTACTTGTTAGTTACAGTATGAGTAAGCAAAGACTTTCAGACATCTATCGTCAACTAGATAGTATGCCAAAAGATAAAGGAACCACATCCCAAACAAATTCCTCAAGATACTCAGCAGATACTAAGGAAGGAATATTTGTTCATAAGGCACAATTTGAAAAACCACTTACCCCTAATAAAAGAAGTTGGATTATTAGAAAAAGTCAAGAGAAAATGAGGAAATCACAAACAAAAGGTGTGATAAGTAATAAGGAGAATCAGGAAATAAATAATAACCCACCATGGGAAGTATGTGTTTAATAATAATATAATAATCAAAATATAATCATATGAAATAACTTAAAAATAAAACTTTTGTAAAATAGCTGGTGTGTACGAAAGCATATTATAATATATAAAAATGGAAGTTGAAAAATCAGCAATTTTGGCTATATGTGTTGACATGACTATGTGCGATTATTTGTTATGATTAGTTATTAATTATTTTATGCTAATCACTTATATAAATTAATTACCAGATGGCACATGCTGGTAATGAACAAGTTAACAAGGTTAACCAATCCGAGCAAAACAATGAGGATCAATTTCTGAATAGGCAAGATATCGAGAATATCGTTGCTCAGGGAATAGCCAATGCTATTCCAGCAATCCTTGCTGCTGCTCGAAATCCAGTTGAACCTCAATAAATTATTCCTAGTAAACGTACTCATGAAGATAACTTCAGTAATAGTGTAAACGGAGGCGGCAACCATAACGACAACAATGATGGAATGCAAGTCCCACTCCTTAAGAAAATGAAAGCTGCAACGCCTGGTTGCACTTATAAGGAATTTCTTGCCTGTAAACCAGCTGAATTTGCAGGCAACGAAGGGGCGACTGCTGCACTGCGTTCGTTAGAGAAAACCGAGGCAGTAATTACAATAAGTAAATGTGCTGAGGAAGATAAAGTCATGTACGCGTCGCATCTTTTTAAAGAAGGGGCGCTAGAATGGTGGAATACGGTACTTCAAGCCAAAGGAAGAAATATGGCCTATGCCATGAGTTGGGAAGAATTCCAGCAGCTGGTGGAAAGAAAATTCTGTCCCGAATATGAGAAGGAACAAATGGCGAATAAGTTCATGAACCACCGGATGGTGGATATTGATTGTCGAGGATATACTTCGACATTCTTTGAATATGCTAGAGTCGTACCTACCCTGGCTTCGCCAGATCCGGTACTTATTTCTCGCTACATCTGGGGTTTAATTGGCGAAATCTGTGATATCGTTAAAGCTGCGAGACCTCGCACAATTGACGACGCAGTAGAATTAGCCAACACTTTGACTGACGGATTAGTGCGTACGCGAGAAGAAAATAGGAAAAAGGAAGTGGCCCAAAATATTACCCAGGGATTCCGCATGGGTAATCGTAGTAATTTCAAGAGAAAGGGAACCGGGCAATCTTCCACTGTTCCATTTTGCAATACCTGCAAAAGAAAGCATTTTGGAAGATGCAAAGGGTATTGCAATTTCTGCAAAATCCCGGGGCATCAAGAAGAAGATTGCAGGAAGAAGAAAGCAACAATCTGCTACAACTATAGAGAAGCTGGACATTTTAGGCCAGCCTGTCCTAAATTGGTCAAACCAGCTGATAACAAAGCTAAACCTGCAGAAGGAACTACCAAGAGAAACGCAAGAGCCTTCCAGTTGACTACTTAGGAAGCAGAACTAATTCCTGACGTAATAGCTGGTACGTTCTTAGTTCACGACGTTTATGCAAAAGTATTATTTGACTCTGGTGCAAACCAAAGTTTTATAAATACGTCATTGTGCCAAGCTCTTAAGCTACCCTTAACAAAACTTAGGCAAATGTTTACAGTAGAAATGGCAGATGGGAATTCTGTTAACATAGATAAGGTTTTGCGAGAAGGAAAAATAGAACTCTTAGGCCATAAATTTTCTTCAAACCTTTTACCTATGAATTTAGCCGGATTCGATATAGTATTAGGAATGGATTGGTTAGTAGCCAACCATGCCCGAATTCTTTGTGACAAGAACTCCATAGAAATTCATACACCTACAGGAGAATTAATGGTAATTACAGGAGATAAGCCACGAAAGCCACTGAAATTCATACAGTAATAAAGTTGGCCAGTTATTCAAGAAAACAAGAAATGGTGTATATGATTTCAGTAATCATTAACACGAAAGGTAAAGAACTTAAAGAAATTCCGGTAGTAGCAGAATATCCGGATGTCTTTCCGGAAGAACTACCTGGATTACCACCCAATAGGGAAGTCGAATTTAGAATTCATCTAATTCCTGAAACTACATCGATAGCTAAGGCACCTTATCGGTTAGCACCCACCGAAATGCTAGAATTGAAAAAGCAATTAGATTAATTGCTCAGTAAAGGATTCATACAACCTAGTTCATCCCCTTGGGGAGCTCCAGTATTGTTTGTGAAAAAGAAGGATGGTTCAATGCGAGTGTGTATCGATTATAGAGAATTGAATAAAGTTACAATTAAGAATCGATACCCATTACCTAGGATTGATGATCTATTCGATCAACTTCAGGGAGCTAGATATTTTTCCAAGATAGATTTACGCTCCGGATATCATCAATTGAAAGTACAAGAAGAAGACATACCTAAAACTGCTTTCAGAACTAGGTATGGTCATTACGAGTTTACAGTCATGCCCTTTGGACTAACAAATGCTCCTGCAGCATTTATGGACATGATGAATAGGATCTGTAAACCGTATTTGGATAAATTTGTAATTGTCTTCATCGACGATATACTCATTTATTCCAAAAGCCAGGACGAGCACTGTCAGCACCTGCATGCACTCTTAACTTTGTTAAGAAAGGAAAAGCTCTACTCCAAATTCTCGAAGTGTCAATTTTGGCTACAGGAGGTGCAATTTTTAGGACACATGGTGAATCATGAAGGTATTCACGTAGATCCTGCTAAGATAGAAGCAATCACCAAATGGAAAGTTCCGCAATCAGCTACGGAAATTAGAGGTTTTCTAGGGTTAGCTGGATACTATAGAAGATTTATTAAGAATTTTTCCAAAATAGCTGTACCATTAACTAAGTTAACATGTAAAGCAGCTAAGTTTGAATGGGGACCTACGCTAGAAGAGGCCTTTAGGATTTTGAAGCAAAAGCTAACAAACACCCCAATCCTAGCCTTACCAGAAGGAAAAGAAGATTTTGAAGTATACTGTGATGCTTCAAAGTTAGGATTAGGATGTGTGCTAATGCAACGCAAGAAGGTAATTGCGTATGTGACACCCCAGGAAAACCAGGAAAACCATGCAACCTAACTAGCTTCCTCAGTAACTATGTGCTAAATTTCGGGACGGAATTTCTTTCAAGTTGGGGATGATGTGACAACCCGTACTTTCAAGGTCACTTTCTATTATTACGTTAAACTTGTTAAGCTTTCTGTTGTTACATTAAACGCGTTAAGGATAATTTATTATTATTATTATTATTGTTGGGATACACATTTTTATATTTGAGGGCATAATATATAAACTACAAAGATTAATTGTCAAACAATTTGCAAGCCAAAACCGTGCAATCCTTTTGGCGGTTGTGTTGTTTCATCGGTGGGTCTAGCCCAAATCAAACATAACCAGCAAAGCCCAACACTCTTGCATGGAAATACATAATCACACCCTTGTGTACGGAGTATTATTTTTTGACAAAACACAACAAACCCTAGTCTTTTGGTGAACGGCAACAGGAAGGAAATGAGAACCAGTTTCGTCGCACCCCCGCCCCCTTCTTGTGTGTTAACTAGCTATATCTTCTTGTTTTGTTCGTCGGGGCGTGTGTAATCCATTGTCAAACAAGTAATTAGTTCTACCGAGCAAACCAAGGTGAGTTCACACTTTCTACAAAGCATGGGATTCCCAGGGGTTGGGAATGGGGTTAAGGAACATGGATTCCTCGTCCTTTCTTCGGTAGGACAGTACTGGTTCAGGAATATAATTCCTCGTCCTCATGGACAGTTACTTTTACTAGACCAAAACTCTATCACGAAGTCCCTCCTTTTTATATCGACTTAATCGCCGGGCCAATGGCGAGCGGGTCATTAGTTAGATAGCGCTATTTTGGTCTGACAAGCCTCACACCGTGCCGCAGAGGACGGGCGTGAACTAATGGATCTGGGCACGTCAATGATGATAGACATTGACAGTTCAGGGCACATAAACATGACTATAGTCAGCAGTCGATATGGTAACGAGTCTAGTAGTATATACATGGGGTATCACCCACGGCCAGAGAGCCAGATAATTCCACATGGGGTAGCCCCCACGGCTGGATTGCCAGAGTAAACGGGATTAAACTAAACACGTTTTCAACTATGGGGTAACCCCCACGGCAGGATGCCAGTTAAAGGAAACTATGTTTTTGGAACAACTTAAGACAAACACCCAACTGTGAACTCGCTCAACTTTGTTGTTGACTCGTTACTACATGCTTTGCAGGTCAATAGGTTTAGCAGGAGCTTGCATGGGGAAGAGTCGTTGTGGGACATGGACAATTGTGTGCCATGTTAAACATTGAAACATTTGAACTTATATTTTGTTTTGGTTTTAATCGTTATGCTTCCGTTTGCAACTTAAACTATGTTTTTGTTTGGACACCAATTGTATTGGTTGGATTTTATAATTACTTACATGCTTGACCAATATGATTGGTGGCTGGATCCTGGTCAGTCACGCCTCCAAGCGGTGATACTCCACAGGTGGATTTTGGGGGTGTGACAGCGTATGCCTCAAGGCAATTGAAAAAGCACGAGGAAAACTATACGACTCATGACTTAAAATTAAGGTCAATAATTTTTGCCCTTAAGATTTGGAGACACTATCTGTATGGAAGTAAGTTTACTGTTTATACAGATCATAAAAGTTTAAGATACATATTTGGGCAAAAAGAAATGAACATGAGGCAAAGGAGATGGATGGAAATTCTAAGTGACTACGACTGTGATATTCAATATCATGAAGGAAAGGCAAATGTAGTTGCAGATGCCTTAAGCCGTAAGTATCATGAAAAGCAAAAGCGAGTTCGTGCTCTTAGATTAAATCTACAATTAGATTTAATGGAACAATTAAAGAATGTCCAGGAATCAGCAATCAAGGATGATGCTGAAGGGATAAAAGGAAGAATAAAGGAATTAGAACAAGGATCTGATGGAATTTGGAGATTCCACACAAAAAGAAATTGGGTACCTAAGCAGGGAGAATTAAGAAATAAGATTTTAGAAGAAGCCCATAAATCTAGGTATACCATGCATCCTGGTAACAATAAGATGTACCAAGATTTAAGAAATAATTTTTGGTGGATAGGAATGAAAACGGACATAGCTAGATATTGATGTGTGTAAAATGCAACATATAAATTACATCAAATAAGGCATAAAACTAACCCTTTTTAAGTACTAATATTGGAAAAAGAGTGTTTTTGTCTTCCTTTTGTATTTTCAGGATTAAATGAGCTCAAAAACGCAAAAGAAGCAAAAAGACAGCTAATTCCAACATAAATACAAGGAAAGGAACATTAGTGGACTGCCCGACCCCTCAACGGCACCTTCCAAAGCAAAATAGAGAAATCAGAAGACTGAACACGCCCCGTGCTCAGCCAGCACGGGGCCGTGCCCAAGAAGCAGCAGAAAAGACAAACCTATAGAAGCTTCTATTGCCCACCACGGGGCCGTGCCCAGTGAACACGGGGGCGTGTCGAAAGTACAGCAGGCGCATTAATTGTAATTGCGAATTACAATTAATGAGGAGAGAGAGTGTCAGACAGGCACGGGGCCGTGCCCAGCGGACACGGGGCCGTGCCCAGCTCTCTGTTCAGCCTATAAATAGGAGTGCTTGGATTCATTTCAACTCATCCCTTGGCACACCACCTCTCTCACACTTCATCCACCACCCACCACCATCACAACACCATCATCCACCACCATCATCCATTGTCCATCGTAGAGTGTGTGAGTCGTCTCGGGATCCAAGATTGATCGTAAGAGTTCTTGACAATCAAGGCCATGTTTGCCTAAGTCTCTTACATCACTTGGTGAAGACAAAGTGTCTAGTATAATACTTTTTATTTCTAATCTTTTGCACTTTTTATTTGGTTTTGTATTAATGACTTTAATAACTAGTTACTTATGTTGAAGGTGATCTTTCCTTATCGTTTGTCCGTGGTGTCTTGGCATTATTTTACTGTCTATATAAAATAAAGGATTTTCACCATTCATATCTCCACGGTCTATATGGAGGTATGTTGGCTACCTGGTCGGGGGTTAAGGGAACGGTTTGGTAAAGGTCTTGCCATTGTTCAGCGTTTAGAGGTCCTGCAATGGACCTGGGTCAAATTTAGTAGGACCTCCTTCAATACTTCACGGTATTGGATGGCGGGGGTCCAAACTCTTTGATCCCCTCATAAGTTAACTACTATTAATACTATAACCCGGCTATTTAGGACTGTATCCCTGCTGACTCAGACTACTTAGCCGAGGGTAACGTCACCGCCAAAAGCGGGGCCTACCACAATACTGCATTAATAACTTAATTCATTATCTTCCAATAATCCACCCTTTTAGGATTGTATCCTTGCTGACTCAAACTACTAGGGTGAGGGTAACGTCACCTTCAAAAGAGGGGCCTACTACAATAACTAAGATAATCTCTTAATTATGTGCAAAAGTGCGGAAATAATCAAAGGTTATACTAGATACGAGTCGGAACCAAGTGATTCATCTTGTCTATCTGTTTTTATTTTATTTTTATTTTCAGCATTTTAGTTAGTTTTTATTTTTCTTAGCTTAAAACATTTTTCTAAACTTTTATTTTGATTAGACGTTGAGGATAAACCGGTACTAAAAGCTCTTGTGTCCTTGGACGACCTCGGTATCTTACCAACGCTATACTACACTCAACGATGGGTGCACTTGCCCATATGTGTGTTTAGTGTTAGTGAAATATCGTGTTTTATAAATTTAAAACTTGGCTAAAATAAGTGTTAAAAAGGGCTTAAAATATACACCTAATATATATAACACTTCACGCGCATCAATATGTTTCTAAATGTCTTACTTGTTCACAAGTTAAGGCAGAACACCAGAAACCTTCCGGTCTACTACAACAATTAGAAATGCCGGTATGGAAATGGGAACTTATAACCATGGACTTTGTTACTAAGTTGCCCAAAACTAGAAAGGGTAATGATGCGATTTGGGTAATCGTGGATCGATTAACCAAATTAGCTCATTTTCTACCTATGAAAGAAACCTTTAGCATGGAAAGGTTAGCCAAGTTGTATGTAGATGAAGTAGTATCCTTACATGGAGTTCCGCTCTCCATTGTATCGGATAGGGATAGTCGTTTCACTTCCCACTTCTGGACAAGTTTCCAGGAAGCAATGGGAACCCGACTAAATTTAAGCACTACATATCATCCGCAAACAGACGGACAAAGTGAAAGGACGATTCAAACTCTGGAAGACATGCTTAGAGCATGTGTAATAGATTTTGGTGGAAATTGGGATGATCACCTACCTTTAATTGAATTCTCCTATAATAATAGTTATCATTCAAGCATCGAAGCTACCTCATTTGAAGCACTGTATGGACGCAAGTGCAGAACTCCAGTTTGTTGAGCAGAAATAGGAGAAAGTCAATTATCAGGTCCTGAAATTGTACAAGAAACTACTGACAAGATCACTCAAATCAAGGAAAGACTAAAGACGGCTTGTGATCGCCAGAAGAGTTATGCTGATAATCGACGCAAGCCGTTAGAATTCCAAGTAGGAGACAAAGTACTATTAAAAGTTTCTCCTTGGAAAGGAATAGTTCGGTTCGGTAAGAAAGGAAAGCTAAGTCCAAGGTACGTAGGACCATTCCCAGTAATACAGCGAATAGGGCCAGTCGCTTATCGCTTACAGCTACCAGAGGAGCTAACTGGAGTACATGACGTGTTTCATGTATCCAATCTCAAGAAATGTCTATCTGACGAATCTCTGGTAATACCTCTTCAAGATATAGAGGTAAACGAAAAGTTAAAATTTGTAGAAAAGCCACTACAAATAGAAGACAGAAAGGTCAAGTTTCTCAAACACAAGCGACTAGTACTAGTCAAAGTCAAGTGGGAGTCAAAAAGAGGAACCGAATACACCTGGGAGCTGGAAACGGAAATGAAGCGAAAGTATCCTCACTTATTTCAATAAATCTCGAGGACGAGATTTTAAATAAGGTGGGGAGGATGTAAGGACTTTCAAAAATGTCCCAAAACAACCCATAAGTAAAAACCCGGACCCCTAAAACCCTACTGTGCATGAAAAACCAAGAAATCAAAGTTTTTGGGTTTTCAGGCGGGCCGCGTAAGGGTTAGCTTAGCCTTACGCGGGCCGCGTCAAAGTAAGGTTTGACCGGATAAGCGTCCAGATCCACGTGGCATACCTACGCGTGACACGGATGCCCTAATCTACTAAATAGACCTCCCCGCGGGCCGCGTAAGGGTTGAGTGAAGGTTCACGCGGGCCGCGTAAGAACCAAATTTCAGCTATAAATAGGTTGGATCATGGGCAGTTCAATGGTGTCGAAAACAACTTTCAAAAACGAAGTTATACTGATCAAATTTGAAATTTTAATATAGCGAGGCCCTGCTACGATACCGGGTATTAACTCGATCACTGCTATGATTCAATGTCCGATCGATTGAAACTATCCAATGGATGTTTAAGTGCTGCCCACATTAGGGCCATACTTTGTCATTAGTCGTGAATTCGACGGATGTTTAAGTATAGTACTTTGTCATTCGTTGTGAGGGTTTTAATCTCGTGAGTTATCGTAAATGTTGTATTAGTTACTGACCTAGTTCGTGTGCATTGTTATTTAAATTAGGTTACAAGGCTAATCAGTAGGCTAAACTCTGCCCGTATAAATCTGCAATGTGAGTTATTCTCTTTTTCTCAAAAGTATTTCACAATACTCCAAATTATTTTCAAAGTTATAATTACAGGGATTAAGTCGTGGTTATCTTGAATCACTGGCTAGTGGGGTATTGTGCACATTACTAATTTCTCACAGTTAGGCTAATAAATCCTAACAGTGATAATCATCACTACTTGGGAAAAGACCCAATAGTGGTATAACCATCGTCACCAGGAGATGACACGGCGCCAGATAAAAAAAAGATAAAAGTCATTGTAATCGCTCTTATGCTGTAATTTATAACTATGTGTCATTTATCAAATTGGAATAACTCGCCAGTATTTCCCCGCTGATAAAATATTTTCAAAACATGTTTCAGGTGACTACTGTGAACCAAGGAAAAGTGCTACGGAGCACTAACAAGCTTGAAGTAGTGGCTCAGTTAAATAAATAAACATGTTTTGTAAAACAGGGAATTTCCTAGTAAAATTCCTCTAATGTAAATTATGGGGTTTCTCCCGACTTATGAAATAAAAGAATCGGGCATTTCACGTTTTAAAAGATCCTGTAAAATCTTCCGCTGTCAACTCAATTAAACAAATACCACGGGTTCCTGTCCCGCAGCTCCTGGACTGGGTCAAACCGGTAGCGGGGGCCGTGACACTACCCAGGTGTGATACTGAACTTCATGCAAGATTCCGGCGTTGAGTAACTCTGTGACTTGTTCGTTCATGGCTTTTGCATTTTCGGCGCTAAGGCTACGTCTTCCCTGCGAGATAGGTTTTGCAGAGGGCCGGACGTTCAGACAATGTTGCGCTACATCTCGCGGAACCCTAGTCATGTCCGCTGGACACCAGGCGAATATGTCCTTATTGTCGGACAGTAACTCCTTTAATTGCATTCGTATTGTTGGTGAAATGGCGTGCCCTAGTAAGATGGTCTGCTCTGGGTATTCTTCGTTTAGGACCCATTTCTTCGGCTCGTTTGGTGCTGAGGGCTTGGCTGCTTTTGCTGGTGGCTCATCGTCGACGTACATGACCTCCTTGCTTGAGTATAGAATCGCTACTCCAGTTTCTGTTGGAAATCCGCATGTAGCATGTGGAATAGAAGTAATCATGCTGAATTCTCTTTGTGACCTTCTCCCTAGTAAGACATCGTGACGCGATGTAGCCGGCATGACCATGAAATTTCCTGTGACTGTGCGCGAATGTTCACCATCTGACAGTGTCACAGGAAATGCAATTTGCCCTAAGGGGAATACAGCTTCGTTGCAAAAACCGGTGAGAAGGAAATCAACCGGCTCTAGGCGTTCTTTATCCTCTGGATCAAGTTGTTTGAAACATTGCTCATATATGATATCCATTGAGCTTCCTGGATCTATGAACATATAATCCGTTCTGTAATGGCCGAAGATGCCAGTAATAATTACTGGTCGTTCTTCCTGAGGGCCTCCTGGGACAACGGGAAACACAACTTGCTGTTCCCTCCAATGTTGATCGTGATTTCGTTTATTTGGCCTTCGTGAAGGACCTCCTTGTACCATGTGTCTGTTTTGGTACAACTTTCTGACAGTTGGTATCTTCTGATTGTCGGACTATCTCTTCATGACTGTTAGATTGGATCTCCCACTGACCAGGTATCTGTGGGTCCAATACTATAGTGTCAATTTTACTTTTGCTTTCTTTCAGAGTATCAGATCTGATGTTTAACGATTCAGATCTGTTAATTTGTGTGAAAATTTGGTTTACAGCGACCTGGAATCTGTTGAACCAGTATTCCAGAGTTCTTTCCGGGAGTGGATCTAAATGATTATGAACCTCTGAGGGGTTATTTCCTTCTGAATAACTGTCGTTGTTTCCTTTAATTTCCATGATTTCGTCGATCTGGTTATTTTGGATTTCGAAACCCTTGAATTTAGATCGAGGACTTGATGGATGAAATGAGGAATTCTCTGTCATATGAAACAGAGGGTGGAGAATTGTGAATCAAAACGAGAGAAAATAGCTAAATCAGAGAAATCGGTGGGCGTCAATGAAGAAACACTAGATAAATTACCGGAATCAAGTTATCTAGGGGGTTAGGTTCCGCATAAAATGGTGGTTCTCTCTCGTTTAATTTGATGGTACAGATCTTCTTCTCCGGTGAGCACTGCAAAACAGAACACCGTTAGCCTCGTCAAGAGGAAAATGGAGGTTTTCTCCGTGACCCAGCTCTGGCGTGAGAATAAGTATGTGTTTATGAAGAAGAAGAAGTATTGACGAAGTGTGTGTAACTTGAAGTCATACCTGAATTAGTCTCATATTTATAGTCGAGAGTTTGGGCGGGAAAACTCGTTATGGAAATATTAACGGAAGATGCTGACACCATAAGCGGTTATTTTCCTTCCGTTAATTCTCTTGATCGGATTGTGGGATCACACGGATCATGATCTTGATCGACAGCTAGGGTGTTGCCACGTGGAAAGTGGGCAAGTGGAGGTTTCTCTCCAATTTCATACCATCATCGTGATTTCAGGGAGGCCTGAGACGATGACACGTGTCCAGACGGTTATAACCGTCTGGTGGTGCACGATTGAGTTCTTCTAGAAGGTTATTGCCATAATCTAGTGTGACTTCTTATCGTGTGTACCAGTCGAGTAAATAATATCCAAGTCTGGGTACTATTTAAGCGGAAGTATTAAACTAGGATTTTTTATCCTTTGTTTGTTATGGAGGAAGGCGCAAAGTTTTAGTAACTTCCTTTTGGCGCACAGGTATTGCCTGCTATCTTTCTCTTAAGTTTTCTTTTGTGGGAAGTCACACCCTCAAAATACCACCTAGGGGATGTCCCTGTTAGGCGTGTGACATACCAGGATCCAAGCCACCAATCATGTTGAACTCATAATAGTTATTCCAAATAAAATTTTCATTTATTATTGATAGAAGCGTTACAAACCATTACTTAATGTTCAGCGGAAGCATAATACAATAATTAAGAAATTCATAAACCAAGTGTGTGAAGTCATTAAGTTCGTCTCGCGTTTCCATGTTTCTCGACCCATGACCACTCCAGCATCCCAGACAGCAAGTTCCAACAATATGCACCTAAAGGCCTGCAAGGCATGTTACAACGAGTCAACAACAAAGTTGAGCGAGTTCACAGTTGGGTGTTCGTTTTAAGTTGTTTCAAAAACATAGTTTTCCTTTAGCTGGCTTACTTGCCGTGGGGGTTACCCCATAGTTGAAAATATGATTAAGCAATTCCTTCTTTCCCAAACCGTAACCAGTGGGGGCTTCCCCCATGTGAACCACTAGACCGTTACCATATCGACTACTGACGAAAGTAAGTTGTGCCCTAAGTCAATGTCTATCATCATTGATTGTTTGCCATGATCCATTAATACGCAGGATTAATATTGGCATCCTACCCAAGGAGGATGGCGGTACATATCCTACCCAAGGAGGATATGCAGGTTCCGTTTTAATTCTTTAACCCATTCCCAACCACCGGGAATCCCATGCCTTAGAAAGTGTGTGAATTCACCTTGGTTTGCTCGGTAAGACTAGATACATTACCCGTTCCCAGTTGGTCTACCAAACCCTATCGTGGTTACCAAGAGTAATCAGTTTCGTAAACATATAGATCACATCTTACACATACAATTAATTCACATATTCATGTTCACATAAGGCATACTCATTGTACATGTAACGCACACCTATAGTTCAAGTTGTGACCGTTAATCCATTCACCTAGTGCCCTCGAATAATAGCGTAACTTGTAATAGCTCAATCTCACGCCACACATACATGCATAGTTTACTCGCAAATATTTCAAGCCCAACTACGAACCAGATGCGGCCCAAAGACTCAAACAGGCCCATTAATAATTGTTGTGCAGCCTGCTACAGTGCCAAGCCCAATACGTCGCATAGGTGAGCCGTGACCTGCGTGACCCAAACCAATCCTGGCCCGAGCCCAACTACTAACAGCCCATAATTTACCGAATCCATTTAATTAGTAACAACACATAATTCACTTGCTAGGGTCCAATTCGATCGGTCCGATTTAACAGTTAATCGTTAACACCCCTAGATTCTAATCATGCATGCAATCACACCCACATATATGTCAACACCTAATTCCTTGAGTTTATGAATATAATTCGTTATATATTTGTGATCATATATCATCATTTAATTCACATAATATAAATATTAACAATCATGTGCACTTAATATTACTACTCATGACTAATCTGACAACCTTATTATGATATGCACATGGCTTGGTTTGACAAATGCTACCAACACACGCACATGAGCTGCCAGTTTCATTATACAAAGTTATCCTTTTTACCAAACCATTATATGCAAAGCTATTGGACCGTTCCTGCTACTGTTACCTCACAATTAATTATGAATCACATATCAACCCTAATTATGCATACAAATCCATGAACAGATCCAAGCTATACCCGACCTCCCCCCTAAGCACGTAACATAAGCAACAGTTTTCAAGGAAGGACCAATGAACCATCTACCCATATAGTGTATCATTCTAATTAATTACCCAATCCACAATTTGAGTAACCCAATCATCAATCATAATTATCTATTTCAAGACCTTGTTCATTAATCACAAATAACATCATAAATTTACACATATGCTACCTAATCCGTTTCAGCATGCATAATCAAGACTAGCATAAACCCTACACATTGTTTAGCATGCAAAATCACAATATAACCTTTCTCACGTTTAAGATTAAGCACACAATACACATAAACACAATCATCAATATAAAATAAGCATATATCTACTAACCCAAAAGATAAGTTCGCTAGACTGATGACATCGAAGGGGGGTCTACTGCCACACGATCACTTTGGAAGAACAAGAATGTTTAGGGTTTGCCACAATTATAATACAATACACTTATCTACGCATATAAGGAGGAAAAAGGATTGGGCCGATTTGTTTAAGGCTTAGTGGGTTGGGCCGAAGAGTATCAATCCTAAAGAAGCAGTTTAAGGAATTGGGCCTAGTTGTTTCACATATGATGGCGGCCCAAAGATCAACGCGACCGGCCCAAGGTAGTTTAGGGATAAAGGCGGCCCAATAACGTAAGTGTATGTTATTTAACGTAGTTATTACATGTTAAGTTTAAATTTAACGGAATTATAACGGCACAGATTAAACGTCACTGATCCTGAAAGTTCGGGTTGTCACATGGGACCAGTGCGCGGTCGCGCAAGGCCAAAAGAGGGCTAAAAGATAAGATTGTGGTATGGTCCCAAGTATCTATTACGAGGTTTTTGGGAACTTACCCTTTCAGTTATGTACTTATATATTCATAATAATCAGTGTTTAATTTTTTTATAAGTTAATAATATTTTTTTCTAAGGAGGACGGTTGAAAATTTTAAGGGGTGCGGTTGGGATTTTCGACGAAAATTAAGATTAAAATCTTTTTATTCAAGGGGTGCGGCCGCCCACCCGCCATTTTGGGTAGGTCCGCCCTGCTCATGACTCATGACTCTACTTAAAGCCACCTTATGAAATTTTCAAAACCAGCGAGGGCGTATAACCTACTGGCATTTGTTTCGACTCGTACCGTTTCGTCGTGAACCGCTTTAACCCGTACCGTGTCGACCCGAACCGTTTCGACGCGAGCCGTTCCGACCCGTGCCGTTCTGACCCGTGCCGTTTCGACGTGAACCGTTTTGACCCGTACCGTTTCGACCCGTACCGGTTCGACCCGTACCGTTTCGACTCGAACCGGGGGTTGTGGGTATCAGGGTGATGGATTCCAATTCATTTGACAACCAAACACAATAAAAATGGAATTGAGATTCCAATTCTAATTGTAATGTTTAAATTCCAAATCTAATTCCTTAAATACTAATTCCTACTCAAATTACAATTTCAATTCTAAAACATTCCGCAAACCAAACGCCCCCTTAATCTTCTAATCCTTTTCTTATAATCTTAATTTTTCTCACATTTTCATATGGTTTACGCGTAAAGACTTTAAGCACATGTTTACCTTTTTTTTTTCATTAAAAAATTAAAATTTCTATTTTACAACGTAAGAAGGAACGTGTGGGTCATCAATCATCATGCATGTTTGGTAGATGTGTATGTATTACTCCTATAAATATTATTTTATTTTATTTTATTATTTACTATACAAAATTACATTTATTCAATCCGTGTAATACAAAAGTTTTCTAAAGATGTAACTTTTTTATTATTTGGTATATAAAATTATATTTATTCGACCCGTATAATAAATAAGGTTTTTAAAGATATATTATTTTATTGTTTAGTATATAAAATTAGCTTTATTCAACCCGTGTAATATACGAGGTTCTAACCTAGTTTCTACTATAAATAAATAGACTAGGGGTGCAAACGAGTCGAGTCCGAGCCCGAGCCCGAGCTCGAGCTCGTTTAACAAATGAAAGCTCGAGCTCGGCTCGATTCGAGCTATATTTCTAAAGCCCGAGCTCAGCTCGAAGGTATGCAGAACACTTCCACAAAGGTTGAAGGTACACAACAGATGATAGTTAACTCCTCCACAAATGATGGTACATAGTAATATAGTATTGTTTTGTGGCCAATTGGATTTTAACACCTTTAACTTTGAAGAGTTGGCCGATAACACCCGCAACTAACACTTTGATCTGTGACACCCCAAACTTTTAATTTTGTTTGTCATTTCACCACTCAGTTAAAAAATCAGTAACTGAGTTAGTTTTCAATCCTAGGTGGCATCATTAATCCTACATGGCACGAGTGACGTGGCTAACACATGTTATAAGATGCAAAATGTTGAAAGTAGGCATTGTTGTTCTGTTCGTTTACACTTCACCCATTGATCAAAAGTAAATGTAACAATTAAATCCAGCACCATCTCCAAAGCACCCCATCCACCAACCACCACCATCTCCGACTACCACCCTCAACCCACAACCACCCTCGAATCACCCTCACCACCAACATCATCACCCAACTGCCACCACCCTCACCTCACCATCACCACCCCCAATTCACCAAACATCATCATCACAACATGATTCGATCAAAAACGAAACAGAACAGGTAGGTGATAATGGACTCACCAAGGTCAACCATGACATAGAATAGCGGCACCCTCGTTCTTCCGGCCTCTGAAACCATTGTTCTTCAGACCTTATGTGTGTCTCCCGGTCAGACGGAAACAACTTGGATGGCGGCTCCCCTTGCAGTGACGGTAAAAACACGACGGCGACTACGGCTAATGGGATGATTGGAAACGATGCCATCGCCGGAGCACTCGCCGGACGTCTATGGTTACGATTCAGGAGTTTAGGTCTCTTCCTCCGAACGGTGGCGTTTGGTGATGGTTTAGTGTCGATTAGAAGGTTTAATTTGCAGTTGATGCTGAGGTCGATTCAGGAGTTCTTCATCATACATCACGTCTGACCACCACCGCCGTTCTCCGTCCATCTTTCTCAACTCCGGTCACCTGGAACTGTCTCCTCCGGCTATTCACCGACGCAATCTACCTCTCACCACCACAGCACCAGTCACCTCCGACGTTCTGCATCATCACCATCACCTCCGATAACCTCATCAGTAACCTCCATTCACCGTCGTTCTTTCCGCTCATCGTTCATCGTCATCATCGTACTTACAATTGTTACTGGCGCTGTGTTTAGAAATTAGGGTTTTATACCCATGAATGTGCCACATCATCAAAAATAGTCCACGTAGGATGCCAGCTAGGATGGAAGACTAACTCAGTTAGTCATTTTTTAACTGAGTGGTGAAATGACAAACAAAATTAAAAGTTTGGGGTGTCACAGATCAAAGTGTTAGTTGCGGGTGTTATCGGCCAATTCTTCAAAGTTTGAGGTGTTAAAATCCAATTGGCCATGTTTTGTGGAAAGTATGTTTTAAATCCTTAGAAATAAATCTCCTTAAAAAAAGTTTTATTATTTATTCAAAATTCAAACCATTAGGTTTATGATTCCTTAAGACCATTATGTTTTATGATTTCTACTGTTCTACTTTATCATGTCTTCCAATTCAATACAAAAAAGAGAACATTTTTCTTTGAAATCGGTTATTCAGATAACCCGCTTTTAGTCAAAGCCGCGACTAAATTCATATTTGGTTATTAGGTTCGGTTACTCATATCAGTAACAGTAATTTATAGTTCGGTTTGGTTTTTTGTTACAACCAAAAAAAAAAAAAAGCCTAATTAACTGTTAATCAAACCGATGAACACTTGAATCCTCCCAATGATTCACACGATTCTTTTACATTATCGGGCTCTTATATATTATCATAAGTTAACCCCATGTATATAATTAATTGATGAGTAAAAAAGGCTTTACATAGTTAATAAAAATACAAAAAAAAAGGTGTATAGTGTTTGGTTAATGCCCATTTACATCATATAATAATAACATGTTGGTGCATGGAGGTGTTGTACCCCATGCTTAGGGGGTTTTTCAAAAAAAAAAGTTCATATTACATTTTTAATCCACAACTATTTGAATTTTTACTTTTAGCCCAAAAGTATTCAACTTTTTAATTTAACATCACAACATTTTACTTTCAACTTTGGTCCCCTACACTTTTCATATGTGGCAAATTTTTCGTTTACCGTTTTGTTCTAGATTTTGCGAGTTAACATGGTGCAACGTGCGTGTGTGGTTCAACGTTTTTACGTTTCGTTTTACGCTTCTTTCTAGATTTTGCGAGTTAACATGGCGCAACATGCATGCGTGGTTCAACGTTTTTACATTTCGTTTTACACTTCGTTCTAAATTTTGCGAGTTAACATGACCCAACGTGCGTGTGTGGTTCAACATTTTTACGTCATCTATTTTTCCCAGTTGACAGGTTCGCCACAACACGCAGGTCCTAAATGGACTTAGTTATTATTTTCTATATTTTACGTTTCGGTCGAATTTCTTCGCAATAACACACCCCAACTTTAATGTTGGTGGTTGCTGGCGATGGTATGACATTTGTGCTATTTGTCATGGTTTTACGCCCCCGCCGCAACGCGGGGGCCTTAATACTAGTTATATCTATACTATATTATAAAGCATTGCAAAAAGATACCGGTAAAATTTAAGTAATTACAATATTTTATGCTTATAGTACAACAACTTATTGGGGTTAGTAAATGGACAAAATGGTCTTTTTACAAGAGTTAAATGAATTGATAAATATAATATAAATTAATAATTAATAATAGAAGTGTTCTTAATGCAATTAAATTGATAAAATAAATATACACCAAAGTATGTCAAGAGTCTTAAAATATTATAGAAAAACTAATACTCGAAAGTGTTTAATACAGATGGAGGGGTTATAGATGGAGGGGTTTTTACTTTTTAATACAGGAAACTGTAAAGGTTTTCAATTGAATGGCCTTTTTTTTAATACTCGAAAGTGTTTTTTAATTTCACACATCTCCTTCCAATTCACCCCAAATTCCGCCGATGGTTGAGAGAGAGAGGGAGTAGAGTGAAATTGTGTGACCGAGGGAGAGGTAGTTGACGGTCGGAGTGGGTGCCGGCCATTGCCTCTAGCCAGGCACCCTATCCCGATGACGACAGTGATACTGGCTGTGGATGTCGGAGAAGGAGAACGAATGTCGGAGATGATGGAGTTTATGCTGACGGTTGTTGATGGTGGTGTCCGATGAATGGGACACGCGGCAATTAAGGTAAACCCAATAACTTAAATACTTAATAAGTTCATTTTTGCTTGCTGGTCATCTTCTAGGGATGGATGGGTTTAGGACCTAGTGTTGTTCCATCTGTGGAGGGTATTGAAAGGCTAAAACATATTTGAAGTAAGTTTTTTATATTGTTTTTGTATTTGTTTTTTGTGCTAGCTTATTGTTTTTGTTAACTAGATCTATGTCTGATTGATGGGGTGTTGGATTTTGTTGGTGATGATTTCGTTCCATAAAATAGGGCTTGGTTGATCGGTTATGGATTTGAATTTTAACTTGGTTGATCGGTTCAATCCGCTGTACATTAGGTCTCTTCTTGCTGCATAACCAAATCAAGCATATTATGTAGAGTTGGAAGATGAAGCAAGTTGGGTAAAATAGGTCAAATGGTAGTCTCAAACCGGTACAATATTGTCAAAAGAAAGTTTAAATTATGTTTGTGTGGTTGTTAGTGTTTGGGGTTTCTGCGTTCCGTGATATCCAGGTATACTTCTTTTATGTTGTTGATTTATTCTGTATTTCAAGGGGCTGGGTTCTGGGTTTTAGAGTGCGAAATTGTGATGTCAGTAATATGTATGTTTATACAGGGACACTTTTCTCATTTTACAACTTCAGCTGTGACGGAATCTTTAAATTTATGGGCATTTGTTATTTTTCTATATTTTGACAAGTTTTTTTTCGATGTTGCAATCATAAAAAATGAAACCAAGTTCATAAATGGGTGACCTTTAAAGCTGTTTTAATCTGTGGGTGGACTTACTGAGAACTTTTGATTACTTGGGTGGCCTACATAACAATATCCCAATGAGCAGTCTGATTTTTTTTTTTTTTTTTTTTTTGCAAATGAGCAGTCTAAAATAGCATGTGATAACTGTTTCTCAAAGAGTGGTTTTAAAAGCATGCAGCCTCCTAGCCTTCTTTTGGAACAGTCAACATCCATTAGGCGAAGAGCTGATCTATATAGGAAGTGCAGTTATCGGGTGTGTGTTAGGCGTTGTTGCATTTACATGCACTACAGCAGACCAACCGCCACAAAAGTTTTTGCTTGCGTGGGTCCTAGGAGGGTTCTTTATGAGCGTTACTTGGTTCTGCATTCAAAAAGAACAGGTCTTCGTCTTTTTTAATTACACTGATTGTAGATGCTACCTGCCTTCCATTATTTTTCTTGTTTTCTCAATATGACCAACAAACTCTATTTACATAATAATATTAGCTTTCACATTCTCCACAAAAGTCAACTGTCATATTACTTATATACAAATTTATATATATAACATGGTACATGTAAAACTTGGAGGAAAGAATTAAAGAAAAAATAACAAAAATGGAGGAGGATTATGAATACTACACATGGCTTTTCTTTTTTTAAACGGAAGTTTAAGATCAGACAAAGAAAGCCACTGCTGGAAATTATCGAGGTCTTTAATGCGTGCACAAACAATGAGTCCCAGATGTCGCCTGATGACTTTCGACAGTTCTTGATCGAGTTTCAGGGAGATGAAGATGTTACAGTTGATTATGCTAAGCAGATAATGGAGACAGTGCTGCATTAATTCTGACCAGACTTTGTGCCATGTTGTTTTACTGTTGATGACTTCTTTAACTACCTGTTCCTTGATAAATTCAACGGACCCATCGATTACAAGGTTTGTAAAATATCTAACAATTGTTATTTATATTGTTTAAGTAATTTATTCCAGTCATGTTATTCAGTTTACTGTAGTTGTCAGTTTTGACTTAAGAATCAGCCCATTTCAGTTGCAACTTAATAAAACACTAAGGCTGCAGGTTGAAGCTGGTTTTTTTCCGGATCGACTTGTAGGTTAAACTTGATGCGTACATGTCGAAGTCGGATAATTGGATAAGGGTCAGAGTCGATTGCAATACGGGTCAATAAATGGGTCAGTAGTGTTCTACGATGATAGACGGAGTACCACCATGCTAGATATAATAATACTACATTATTATTTTTCATTTATTACACCTCGATAATACCCGCTGCATCTCGCTAGGGGTGTCAATCGTGTCGGGTTGGCGAGTTGAATTGTTGACATCTTATTCTTGTGAAGCACATTGACACCCACCCTAATGGCCTAATCCAAACATACTTTAAATCTCCAAATATGAGCGGTTTAATAACGTTCTTTTAAAAAAGGTCAACAAAAAGTGTGCCATGCCAACTCGACCCGCTTGTTTTGACCCGTGTCAAAAAGTATCATATGCTCCTTCCTATTTTTACTTCAGTTTTTAGTATATTATTTTCAACATAATTGAGTTATACTTCACAAAACTTTGTTAATGTTGCTGGAAGTAAACTTGCAGCTCAAGCATTGATATACTAGAAAGGATTCAAGAAGCAAACAAATATTTCATAGTGGCGATTTTTTTTAAATACATGTGAATCTTTGACTCACATGGTTGACCCTGCTGATGGTAAAACACATGTAATCCTCAATCTAGAATGCATTTGAAGATGATTCGTTTGTATATATTGTCATGGAGTAGTCTTCGTTATATATTTGTGTTATTAGTAGATTTTTAATAAACTGAGCGGCATTATATCTTTGTTAAATCGAATCAATGCGGAAGTTGACTATGTTTGAGTATGGATAGCCGGGTTAACTTGATTAAGGGTTTATGCATTGGCATGGATTTTTATGGGTTTACTTTTCCTGTAGGGATCTCTTTGTTCTTATGTAAAGTTTTTTTTCAAAGCAAAACTGTTTAGAACCAACAGTTTTTTTAGTTTGTTTCGCAGTTAGTAAAATTGCATAAAACCTTTGTTATTTGCATTGATTTTTTGTTTGTGGTTTTTTTTTTTTACTCCAGACTCTTGAAATAGTCACCATCTTTGCTGTCACTCTGTTTCCATGATTTGGAGATGTTGTTTCCATGATGTGATTTACTTACTATGTAGCACAAGCCCAGTTGGATTTACATAGTTTATTTTTAGCAGCCTAACACTTTGTTCAAATTTTACTTTGTAGCAGCCCATTTGTTTTTTTACAATCTAAATACCCAATGTATCCGAAACCGTTTAAATCGAAACTTGAACAATCTGAACCTGACTAACCGAATAAGGGTATGGGTCGGTATTCGGTTTTTGCTTAGTGTTTTTGCTTAGAATGCAAAATTAGCCAAAACAATTTTTTTGATGTCGTTTTCAATCCAGTTGTACACGCATTGTTCGTCAAAGCCATGCATTCTGTAAGACCCGCATTTGCGTCTAATAGGAACGACATCCAAAAGACGTTAAAAACATAAACCTTTAAAATGTACAAACTTTTCACAACTGAAAGGTAAAAATACTAATATCATTAATACGTGATTTTAACAAAATTTGGGCATGACCCGTCCGTAAAACGAGTATACCCCTGTTTTAACCATAACCAAAACTAATACAATTCTACATTCCGTTCGACAAGATACTACTACTAAAACCAAAACATCAAGTGTTAAGAAAAAGTGTGACTACTAACGAGTTGTACAAAACAGACATATAACCCAAAACATTAGTACGAACTAGCGGAAGCGCTTGATGGTCATAAAGTGTGCGTATGCTCGCTCCAATTTGCCAAGTCGCCTAAACTGAGGATTTACCTACGTTCAACATAAACAAAAGAAGTTAGCATTTCATCACTAACACGATTGACTAATAACCCGACTAATCATTATAGCGGCCTTACATCTTTCAATTACATTACCAACTGTTAGACGGTTCATTACGTGCTTGTCTCAATGTAGAGACTAGCATTCCTTTCTTAACATACCCGCTAACGACGGGTACTAATATTGTTATCATAACTTCCATTCGATTCATTCATAACGAATGAATATATATTCTTTACATACCATTACACTCCAACCCGATAAGACGGATCGAGTAAACTTTCATTCAAAACATAATTAACTTCCCATACCCGGTTCGACTAGAAGGAACCGGATATGAATCATTATCTTTCGTATCTTATTCATTTCTCTACATCCGTTTAAGACGGATCTAACTTTACTTCCAACAATCTTATATTTCAACTTTCACGCTTCCAACATAACAACATAATACAATAGAGATTATTATACATATGACAACATAATAGAAATAAGGTGTACACTAACGTACCTCGATCTTGCGAGTCTCCCGTTTTCTTAGTGTTTGAGCCTTCTTCTTTCACGTCTACATTAAACGCATTCATTCATTTAGCCCAACACTTTCATTTCCTCATTTACATAAATTTCTCATTTTCAAGTGACAATATTATCACTAACTTTTCCGATTTTTACACATTTATACTCTTAAGCATTTCATCAAACACTTAGTGTGCGTTACATTAGTAAAGCATAATGTACAAGCATTCAAAGCATGACTTTACTAGTTCATCTTGTATGTCATCAATAATCAATCTAGTTCTTAAAATTCTCAAATTTTACATCAATTTATCTAGCATTCAAGTATTACAAGCAAGATCATATATCAAAATTACATATGATTATAATCCCTATGATCATCCTATTCATAACACAATTTCACAAAGTGGGTTTTCTCTACAATCCTTCATACAACCTAAAATCAACTTGATTCTTGTTCTAGAAGACAATTCTAACTCAGATTTCCCACATTTGATGCAAGAAATAGAGATTGGGTTGAACCCCTCATTCTACAAATCATAATTTCAGAAAATCTAACTTATCACTTCAGAAATTGGGGTTGGCTATTCGAATTTAAGAGCCCATGCACTGGATTATCCTACGAATTCTGATTCAATTCTTGATTTCTTGAAGTTAGGGTTTCACCCCCTTTCCCTGCTCCTTTGTTCGATCGACCAAACACCCAGATATGGATGTTTTCTTTTGATTTATTAGTTAAAACCCTTTTTGTTTATTATTTACATATTAAACCCTCCCACTTAGAAAGAGTGTTTAACTTAGGCTTTCTCATAAACTAACTACCATTTTGTCAAATTTCATTAACTATGTTAAGTTCTTTGTTTTTTTTCATTTATTACCGTACTAAACATTTTTGGGGTGTTACAAGTCTATCCCCCTTAAAGGAGGTTTCGTCCTCGAAACCTTTCTCATTCCAACTAGACCACTTCTACTCTTACTTTTTCACCTATTCCTTCACGATGCTTAATACAACATAGATGCATTCGGGATCTTGGCAAGAGGTTCACTCATGCATAAACGTATTTGTACGCATTTTCCCTCCGTTCTTAAATCAAGTAAATTACTTTCATAATCACATATAAGTCAGAATCTGATCCAGAGCTCTTATTAGTGTCGTTTTCACTTTATAATGCTAGTTCCTAGCATACATCATCATTAGCGGTTCGTTCATTGAAATTTATTCCAAATGTATACTATTGGTCGTACAAGCTTATGCTTACGGCTTGTTTCTATCTTTCTAAATAAGCGTAACATATTCATACATTTATTAATATAAATAAATCGATTTATTTCATTCCGCACACGAATCATGCACGATATAATTCATTATTGTAATCATGAGCAAACCCCATTATCCCATTACTAACGTTCTTCTAATTACTTTCTTGTTCATATGAGGGCTTAGCATAACATTATTCGTATACTATAAACATTTAATGACTTAGTGGTACTAATACAAAGCTACCCACTTCCTAATTACTTTTCATACTTAATACGAGTATAAGGCATCATTTTACGGTTACTACCGTCACTTGAACTAACTACAAATTTGAGTTTAGCCTCAAATTTAATCCTTCGCACACTTTATTATTAGCTCCTTGCATGAACTACTTATGATAACAACTAGGTATGTTGTGTATGAGCACCATACTAGCGTTTAACCAATTCAGCTAAAACTTTCATTTAAGGCCTTTATATCTCCCTCTTAATGATATTCATACCTTCTCACGCTGACCGTTACAGGTCGATCATTGTATACCATACCATAATTATTCTACCATTCATTTTGTTCACACTTACAAATAAATCTACGGATTCTTAATCATTAATCAAGAATTAAACATTTTACTAACCTCGCCTTCAATGCATAAGTCAGTTATCCATGTGCCGGATCGATCCGCTTATTTATATATACCTTCCGTACCAGAACTGGTCTCATTCATTCATGAAATATACCCCCACTCGTGAGCATCCTTCTACTAGCTTCATTACTACCATCTCACTAAGAATTCCATCATATTTATCTTTAAATAATAGTTAGCACATATCCTTTCATATTTGCGTCCTACAGGGTGTTTGTTCGCCGATTGTCTCTTTCACAATTTTCTTACATACACGCTAAAACATATCATACATTCCATTTCTTACATACTATCCTTTCATTTTATTGGTGTCACACCCCGACTTTCCACGTATCACCAGTGGGGGAGTATCATGACGTGGTTGGCAACATAATAGTCAAACAACACAATATTTAAATGCACAGCGGAAGCAAATGAAAGATATATTTCAACCGAATAAAATATTGTAATATCGTGTATCACAAACAGTTGAAAGTTTATCCACAGAAGGATCAAAATTTAAATAGGAAACAGTAGTTCAACAGACGTTACGCATCTTAAGCTTGAGAGACTCTTTATTGATGCTAAGGAGAAATCCAGCCTATTACGAGTAGTACCTGCATTTAATATTTTTGGGAAAATACGTCAATTTACACTGGTAAATACAATTAACCGACTCATTTTAAAAATGATTAAAAATTGATTTGGATGCACATGGCACAAACATTTTATAACTTGGGATAATTATTTAAATATATAATCTCGTAAAAGGATTACATGTTCCTTATGCGTTCAGTAGCCCGGATCGTGCCGGGTTTGTTGGGATCGAACCCTATCAGAGGAACAGATAATTAAAGCCAAAACTGGATCAGAGCAGTGGATCCAGAATAAGCAGATGTTATATACAAGTCTCTCCCCTTGAACGTTATTTCAACATCTGCTGACCTCCTATCTACTGATCGTATAAGCCACTGACCGTCAATCTGCTGCTCTTGTAAAGGCTGATAGAAGACTAAAGCTCTGCTGCTCAATCTACTGTCTTGAGTCAAGTACTGCTGATCCGGACAAGCACTGCCGGGTTCACAGCAGTGGAAGGATGCAGCAGCTGTTTAAGTATCTTTTATGTAATGAAATGTAATAGCAGTAGTTAGTATAGCAGTGTTTGTATAGATCAGAGGTTAGAGTTTGTTAGGAGGTTAGATGTCACTTTCATGGTGACGTCAGCATTAGATGCTCAGTGGTTTGCTAGTGCCTATAAATAGAACAGTGCTCTGTACTGTTCTATTAGCTCTTTGCAACACCGTCTCCTTTGCATGAACAAACACTGAGCTCTGGCTGAGGGGGAGTTTGTATTCAAGCATTACTTTGTAATCATTGTTGAAATTAAATTCAATCATTCGGTTCCTTGTTGAAAATGTCTTGATCAAAGCAATACTCTCATTTGATTGTATGCAAAGTTTGTTTCCATATTAATTCCGCTGCACAACTCATCCATTTCCATTTTAATTCAAACAGAAAATACAATCAAAACCAAACTCAGATCCAACAATTGGTATCAGAGCTAGGACAGTCAAATTTGATTTAACAATCATTTTGACATAAATAGTTCAGCTCGAAATCGTTGATATCGATAGTTTGTTCATTTTAGTTGAAAAACAGAGCAAGGTTTAATCACCATTAAAGTTGATTAATCAGTGTCTGTAAAACAACCAAGATGATGTCACAATCACAGGATGATAAGAATAATGTTGGCTCGCTTTTTAAACCACCTATGCTTAAAATAAATGAATACAACATCTGGGAGCGAAGGATGGGTCACATCCTTGCTCAACAGAACACTGGATGTTGGAGGTCTGTCGTTTTTGGTCCCCATGTTCCTATGGTGCGAAGTGCTAAGGATCCAAAGAAGAACGTACCAAAACCTTATGAAAACTATACTGAAACTGATTTTCAAAAGTTCGAACTGGATGCCAAAGCATTTAGCATCATAACATCTGCATTACCAAATGAGATCTATGCTGGACTGTTACATTGTAACAGTGCCAAAGAGCTATGGGATGCATTGAAGGAACAATTTGGGGGTACCGAAGAAGTTATTGAAAACAATAGGGAAATTCTGAATCAGCAGTATGAAACCTTCTGTCACATTAAGGGTGAAACATTGACCCAACAGTTTGAACGTTTTAGCTGTCTCATCAGTGAGCTAAGGCTTGTTAAGGTTGAATTTCCAAAATCAACCCAAAATAGCAGGTTTCTTAGATCGCTACCTGATAAATGGGACACAATTGCATTTGTGACTAGAAACTCTGTTGAGTTCAAAGATCTGACCCTGACCCAACTTCATGGTAGACTCCTGACTTATGAAAGGGAGTTGAACCAGAAAAAGAAGTTGCAAGAGTCTGGAAAAGCCACTGATGATTACTCATTCGGTAGCACAGCTCTTCTGGGTCAGGAAGAATCTGGTGGCAGTAGTAAGGAATAGGGTTATGATCATTTCATTGATATAACAGCTGGTGGTAACTTTACCAACCCTGATTCTCACTCTGTAAACTATGCTTTCACTGCAAACACTGAAAACCAGATGTCAGATAATTTGTGCTTTGAATTCAATGATTTACAACATTTTGATCCCACTGACTTAGAGGAAATGGACATCCTGCACCAACTGGCTTTGCTCAGTGTTAGAACTAGCAAATTCTATAAAAGAACAGGGCGAAAATTCCCAGGTTTACATGGGAATCTGAGGGTTGGGTTGGATAAATCGAAAATCAAGTGTTACAAGTGTAATAGGTTGGGACATTTCGCTAGGGAATGCAGGAGTCAAACTACTGGTCCTATAATCACTCACCCTAGCTCAAACCCTAGACCTCAAAATCAAAGCACTATACCCAATATACCCCTACAGCTCATGTTAACACTGCTCATTATGCTGTTGCCCCTGTGCCTGTGCATTATGTCCAAACCACTGTTCCACAGATTCAATATGTTCAAACCCCTGTCCCCCAGGCACAAGTGCAACCTGCACCTCAAACTGCTGCTCCAGCAGTGGTACAACCAGATCATCAAAGCTTTTTCACTCAAGGCTTTGTTGACTGGAGCAGCATGCCTGATGAGCTTAGTGATGAAAATTTTGCTCTCTATGCTTCTAATGAATCTTCTAATGATAAATTTTGTTTGATGGCATTAGAGTCAATACCAGAGGGGATTGAAACTGAAGGTGAACAGCTAAGTGATGAAACAGTGGATGAGGTGACTGAAGCAGTTGTTAGTGCAGTTGCTGGTGAATTGCTGTTGGGAGAAAATTCAGAAACCCTGATTGAACCACTGACAGACCCAAAAGCTAAAGTCATTCCTCTCAAGGACTTTACATCAACTGATGGTGTTAAAGCTTGAAAATTATCAGTTTAAACCAAAATGGTCTGATGAGTGTGATATTCTTGAAAATTTCAAGCCCATGGACTTTACATCAACTGATGGTGTTAAAGCTCCAAAAGCTAAAGTCATTCCTCTCAAGGACATCCCAACAGAGGCTAAAACCTCTGCTGTAAAGGAGTCTGAAAAGAGAAAGAAGAAAGAAAAGATCAATAACTTGTTTTGTGAATTCTGTGAGAAAAGGAATCATCTAACAAAAGATTGTTTCCATTTAAAAGCTTATGATTTAAACAAAACAAGTGTCATTGTTCCAGCTGAAAGCTGCATTGTTTGTGGTAAATCAAACCACAAAACTCAAGCATGTGTGTATCTCAAAAACTTTGATGTGAAAAAGAACGAGTACATTGCTAAAACATCCTTGAGTCCATCAACATCATCTGTCAAATTCACCAAAAACCAACCACTGTTTGTGCCAGTTCAAACAGCTGTCACAAAACAGCTGAACCAAACATCTATCAAAAGAGATGTTCAGGTTACTGATGCACCCCCTACCAATCAGTTCAGAAAAGGCAAGGAAAAACAGTCTTACCAAAGGATTCCACACGTTTATGAGACCTACAAAAGGCCCTCTAAACCAAAAGTGAACAGGCATCCTTTTGGGTACCAACAGGTGATTGGTCAAGACCCCCAACAGTGGTTAGCAAGAAACAGTACTAAAACTGTCCAAACCCCTGACTTAACCACTGTCCATCAATGTGCATCCATCCCAGACACTGTTGAGACCCCATCCAAAGCCTTATTGGCTTTGGAAACCCTAATGAACTAATCCTTTTACTTCATGTGCAGGGAGCTTCTGTCTGTTTAGATAGCCTTTGGTATGTTGATAGTGGAGGCTCCAGGCACATGACTGGATGTAAAGCCCTACTCAAAGATTTCAAAATTCATGGAGGGGGTGATATATCCTTTGGGAATAACAGTAAAGGGAAAGTTCTGGGGTCTGGTACAGTAAAATCTGGAAATGTAAAATTTGAAAATGTCAATCTGATAGACAGTCTAAAATTCAACCTCCTGAGTGTCTCACAAATGAGTGACAAGGGTTATGGGTCATTCTTCACAAAGGAGTGTTGTAGGATTGTTGGACCAGAAATGGTCAAAAAGTTTGAAGCAATAATAAACATTGGTCAAACAAAACTTTTTGCTCAAAGAAGTGGCAATGTTTATGTTCTTAATATGTCAAAAGAGTGTCCCAGAGCTGATGCATGTCTGTTCTCAGCTGCCTCTAACAAAGAGACAGAACTTTGGCACAGAAGGCTGGGGCATACAAATATTAAGACAATCACTGAAATTTCAAAAAATGGTTTGGTGAGAGGCCTACCACAAAAATTGTTTTCATGTACTGAACATTGCATTTCCTGTTTAAAAGGAAAACAACATAAAAGTTCTTATAATTCCATTGAAGAGTCCAAAACAACCCAGTGTTTGCAAATGCTACACATGGATTTGTTTGGCCCAGTTCAAGTCATGAGTCTCAAGAAGAAAAGATATTGTTTGGTTATTGTTGATGACTTTTCTAGGTTTACATGGACTTTCTTTTTACACTCAAAAGATGAGACTGCAGGCATTTTGCAAGACTTTGTGACACAGGTTGAAAAGCAATTTGACCTTCCAGTGAAAAGCTTCAGGAGTGACAATGGCACAGAATTTAAAAATAAGGAGTTGGATGCCTTCTGTGTGAAGAAAGGGATTGTAAGGCAGTACAACATCCCTAGAACACCAGAGCAAAATGGGGTAGTTGAAAGAAAGAATAGAACTTTGATTGAGGCTGCCAGAACCATGCTTGCTGATTCAGGTTTGCCATTAAGTTTCTGGGCAGAGGCAGTAAACACTGCTTGCTATGTCTAGAACAGAGTTTTAATAAACCCCTGGCACAAAAAGACTGCTTATGAAATTCTGTATAAAATCAAACCATTGATCTCACACTTAAAAGTGTTTGGCTGCCCATGCTTTATTCTGAACTTAAAAGATTCCATTTCAAAATTTGCAGCCAAAATTGATTGTGGTTATCATCTGGGATACTCAACCACTGCCAAGGCCTACAAAGTGTTTAATACACGGACCAAGGCAGTGGAGGAGACTTTGAATGTAAAGTTCAATGAACTTTCATCAATGAAAATCCCAGCAAATCCTGCAGATCTGTTTGATCTTGAAAATTTTACTTTTGAAAATACTGCTGTCAAGACTAATAGTGCAGGTCCATCAGAGGATTCAACACCAGACTATGGGTATGAAATCATCATCCCTCAAAGGTCTGCCACAATGGGAAAAGCATCAGCTGTTCAAAATAGCTGTCAAAGCTCAACCACTGCTACCTCAACAGTTGTTGACCAAAGTAGCCCATCAACCACTGCTTCCACATCCTCAAACGCTGCTGACAAAAGTCCCCAAACAGTGGATAAAAGTCAGCAGGTGTCCACTTCATTATCTCCTATTCCACTACCTTTTGAAGCCACTGCTGGGTCATCAAAGTCACCAGCAGTGGTTAGCTCAGATGATACACATTTGCAGCCCTCACCAACAAATTCCATCATACCATACCAAGGAGATTAAATCTTCTTGAGATCTCATCCACCTGATCAAATCATTGGCAACATAAATGAAGGGGTGCTCACAAGAAGCCAAACCCAAAACATTTGTCTTTTTGCTGGTTTTCTATCACTCCATCAGCCTGTCAAGTACCAAGAGGCACTGAAAGACAACAGCTGGGTAGAAGCCATGCAAGAAGAGCTCCAACAGTTTAAAAGACAACAAGTATGGGAGCTTGTACCACTGCCAGAAGAGGTTAGTCCCATTGGCACAAAGTGGGTCTTCAAGAACAAAACAGATGAAAGGGGCATTGTTGTCAAGAATAAAGCCAGGCTTGTGGTTCAAGGTTACAGACAGGAAGAGGGGATTGATTATGATGAAACATTCGCCCCTGTTGCAAGATTGGAAGCCATTAGACTGTTCCTGGCCTTTGCTGTCAACCACAACATGAAGGTGTTTCAAATGGATATCAAAAGTGTTTTCCTCTATGGTACAATTCAAGAAGAGGTGTATGTTTGTCAACCTCCAGGCTTTGAGGATCCATTTTATCCAGATCATGTCTACAGGCTGAACAAAGCCCTGTATGGCTTGAAACAAGCACCAAGGGCCTAGTGTGAAACTCTTTCCAACTTTTTACTCTCAAATGGCTTCAAAAGAGGTACCATTGATAAAACATTGTTTCTAAAATGGAGAGGAAAAGATTTAATGATTGTCCAAATTTATGTGGATGACATTATTTTTGGAAGCACATGCAACACAATGTGTGAAGAGTTTAGGGAACTCATGACAGCTGAGTTTGAAATGAGTGCAATGGGTGAGCTGCAATGCTTTCTTGGTCTCCAAGTTCAGCAAATGCAAAATGGTACTTTCATTCATCAAAGCAGATATGCAAAAGAACTTTTAAACAAATTTGATATGAATGATTGTAAACCATGCAGCACACCCATGGCAACAAATAAGCTTGTCATGTCTGATGAAAAGGATGAGCTGATTGACCAAACCTTATATAGAAGCATGACTGGGTCTTTGTTGTACCTAACTGCATCTAGGCCAGACATCATGTTTGCAACATGTGTCTGTGCGAGAAGTCAATCAGCCCCTAGAAAATCCAACCTTATTGCTGTAAAAAGGATATCAGATACATAAAAAGTGCTCCCACACTTGGTATCTGGTATCCAGCTAATGGGAATATCAAGCTTTCAGGATTTTCAGACAGTGATTTTGCTGGTTGTAACACCACAAGGAAGTCCACATCAGGAGGGTGCCAGTTTCTAGGTGATTGCTTAGTTTCATGGCAAAGCAAAAAGCAAGCAGCTGTTTCAACATCCACTGCTGAAGCTGAATATATTGCTGCTGCAAGTTGTACAGCCCAACTCTTGTGGCTTCAAAATCAGTTGCTGGATTTTGGTATCACTGCCTTAAAGACACCACTCATGTTGGACAGTCAGGCAGTAGAGAATATCATCAAAAATCCAGTTTCCCATTCAACCACCAAACACATCGACATCAGACATCACTTTGTGAGGGATTGCTATGAAAAAGGTTTGATTTCTCTGCATCATGTCCCAACTAAAGACCAGTTGGCAGATGTGCTCACAAAAGCACTTGATACAGCCACTTTTGACAGCTTGGACTCTAGAATTGGGATGCTAAACATGGAATAACAAGCAACATCTTGTCGTTCTATGCATAAAAGCATTAAAATGTTTTCAGAAAATCAAAAATCCATCCTTAAAAATAGCTAAAAATGAAATTTTCATTAAATCCTTAAAAGTCTGCCATAACCACTGATTGTTCAAAAGACTGCTCTCCTACAAAGTCTGTCCACTGCTGAAAGCCATCCTCTGTTCTCTCATTTCCTTGATAAACTCTGTTGTTCAAAAGCAGTGTCTTATCCACTGATATGCTATCCACTGATAGTGAAAATCATCCACTGCTTCCATTTTACCGTTGTAACCATTGCCTTCATCAGTAACTTTCATAAAAGTACTGTCCTTTCTTTCATCAGAGTTTGGCCTGTGGGCAGTACATAGTGATCAGTACTTTTGTAACCGCTGCCACGTCAGCCTTCACTTTTTCATCTATAAAACCCCCACTTCACATCAAAAACAGGGTTTTACTGTCGAATTGAATTCTCAAAAATTCTCTTCTTAAATCAGTTTTTCATCTCATTTCTCCACAAATTTCTTCGATCATCATCTTCAAAATGACAAAATCGAAGCCATCCACAAAACCCACTTCAAAATCATCGTCGAAAGCGGTCTCTCAAAAGGCCACTTCACAATCTTCTGGGTCTTCTCACAAAACCCGGCACCACAGAAGCTTTCGACTCCATCATCGACACAATGGCTAAATCAAAGTACAAACTTTGTTAACAACCAATGCACCAATCTATTTGGCAACCCAAAGAGAGTTTTGGAAGAATGCAACCCTTGAAACACAAGGAGAAACTGTAATTGCCATCAACTCTTCTCTAAAGGGTAAAAATGTCCAAATCACACCACAGTCAATTTCAGAGGTCTTTCAACTCGAGGATCAGCAAGGTAAAATTTCTTTCCCTAAAAACGAGTTGAAAATTGACTTCATTGAGAGAGGGTATGCAGACACAATGATGAAGAAAGCTACCTTACAGAAAGGTTTCTTTCCTTCTGCAACAAGATTTTTATTTCATACCCTCCTAATGTGTGTTTCAAACAAAACCACTTCTTTTAATGAAATACCATTAAAGATTCAAAATCTGGGATATGCTATTCTTCAAGAAGAAAATTTTAACTATTCTCCGGAAATCTTTAATGATTTGGTTAATAATGTTGAAACAAAATCATTCTTACTGTTTCCAAGGGTTTTAAGTTATTATTTTGAAAAGAAATTCAGTAAGGATGATCTTTCTGCAATAAACCAAGGTGACTCCATTCAAATAAATTGCTTAACTGCTGAAACTTTTACAAGGATGTCAACACCTTGCAAAACACAAGCAGAGGTGCCTGAGTAGATTTTAGCAGTTACAACTGCTCCTCAGGTATCTGTTGCTGAGCCCACTGCTCAAGGTGATCAAAGCAGCAGAACAACTGCTTTGAAACCCACACCTAAAATCACCAAAAAGCCAACAAAAAGAAAAACACAAAAACCCCCCAAACCCATCAAAAATGCAACTCTGGAGGATGAGATACCAGAGCTACTGCCTGTGACAGCACAAATGTCACAAACAATCACTGCTGCTACTTCCTCACAACAGTTGGTACAAAGATCTCAACCCATAACCAAAACTCCTCCTGTTTCTTCACAAAAAGAGCAGGTTGTACACTTAGGGCCTCCACATCATGATGCTCTGAAATCACTTGGTTTCATCATCCACAGCTCAATGCCCGGAGCAAATCCTGTTTCTACACCAAACCTCACATCCACAATTCCCTCACCAACTAAACTGCTGTTGGATGCAATTGATTTGAACCAGGCACTAACCAGTCCTTCTCAATAACCTATCAATGAGAACATACCTCAACAAATGACTGGGTCTGATGTATCAATCTTTACTAACCCACCAACACAACCTGAGGAGGTTACACCCCTTGAGTTACATGTAACTCTTGGTAGTAGTCCAAGTGAAGCAGCCACTACAACTGTTGAACCCACTGGTTTACAGTTGGACAGTGGTTACATTAATAAGACTTCCTTGGAGGCAATTCCTTACATAGCACCTCTGCCAACCACCAATGGATTTATTTATCCTACTGGCAACATCAAAAGGTTGTCAAGTGTTGAAGGAAGAAGACCCCAGTACCAAGAAAAAGGGGCATCAGTGGTTAGTGTTTGGAGTACACTCCCTACCTCAACCACTGATAAAACCACTAATAGTGGGAAATCAGATGATCCCATTAAATTGGGTAATGATTTAAAATATCAGGATTTGACGGAACGAATTGAAAAGTTGGATACATCTGTTGCAGATCTTAAAAATATGCTACAGCAGGTGTTGAAAACACAAAAGATGCAATCCACTGTTGTTTCATCTCAAGCACCTGCTCCACCACAAGCTTTTGCTACAAATGAGCTCTGGAACCTTTTCCAACCTTTTCTCCAACAACAAAAAGAAATGGCTGATCAGCAACATGAACTTCATGTCCAAAAGCTGAGAAACATTATGGAGTCTAGGTACAAGAACACTCAAGCAGATATTAAGGCAATCAAGGCCCATTTATTGGAAACCACTGGCACTGCTCCTCCAACAGTACTTTTCATTGATCAACTCCCAGAAGATAATGCCAAAAAGGGGGAGAAAATTCAGGAGTGGAAGAAGAAAGGAATAGATGATGGTCTGTACATTGAACCTGAGAAGGATGCTATGACCAGAAAAATTCCATTGCCAGATGGTAGTAAAAAGGTTGATGCTACCCAGGAAGCACTTGATGAAGGAGTAGCAAGTGTAAGGAGGGATAGAATGGCAAAGGATATTTCAAGATGGAATGAGGAGAAAAGAGCTTTCATGGAACTGTATGCGCAGGGTTGTTCTGACTCAAAGGATACTAAAAATCCTAAGACAAAAAGGAAACCTAAGTCCATCCCATTCAGATCTCCAAAGCCTCCAAAACCACCATCCAAAAGCCATAAGCATCAAACCTCCACCCAAACAGCTGTTGTAACTCCTGTTGTGTCAACTACTGCTTGTACTTCAGTTGTTTCAACATCTGTTATCACTTCCACACACACCACTTCAACACACACCACAACCACTGCCTTACCACCACTGTCATCTCCATCAAAAACAAACTCACCACCTTATCCTGCCAAAAAGCAGAAGACAACAGATGTTACAACATCTGTTGTAATGACAACAGTGGTTGAGACACCAGTTGTTTCAACAGCTGTTAGTCAAACACAAACCACTGCTACACAATCTACCACCACTGATCCACCCAAAACATCATCTGCTTCTTCTAAAACAAAAAGGAGAAGGATTTACATACCAGATGATGATTCACCATCACCACCACCAACATCTTCAACATCCATGTCACTTGTTACTATACGCAAACCTATTCCTCTTTCATCAGCACCAGTACAACAAGCCATCTCTGTCATTACTCCTGTAGGTGTCCAATTTTCTCTAGAACTTGAAGCAGTTAGAGAAGAGATAAAATCATTCTACTATGAGGAAGACCCTGCAAAAAGGAAGTTGCCATCAGTTAAGGGATATCCAAGGCCAAACAACATTGAAGAATATTTAAAGGTCAAAGCTAAACAGGCAGAAGATATCTCTAAAAGAAATGCACAAGGAAAATCTGACAGAGAAATCCAGCAGAACTACCAATTCTTACTCACACAAGTCAGATCCTTGGAGCAATTTGCAAAGAATGTATGTCAACAAATCTCAGAAAGAGCAGATGAAACTCTAAGAGAAGACTACATTGAAAGCATCATGGCAACAAAGAAATACAAGGGAGATAAGCAGATGTACAAAGAGTGGACCATTCCTGAGCTTGAGCAAGAAGCAGCCAGGATTCAAGAAATGACAAAGAATAAGGTCAAACACACTCCTCCAGATTGGTCAAAGTACAAAAAGAATGTGCCTGACAAGTCACTTGAGCTGAAGAGAATGAAAGAGGAGTTAGTTGCTGCTGACTATGGGTCTAAACATCAAGTGTCAAGATGGAAAGAAGATGTAGTTAGGGCCACTTATAGAAGACTGGAGGAACTGAGGAAGAAAGATCTTACAGTTCCTAAAAGGCCTGACTATTCTACAGCAGAGGTTTCAAAAAGACCACCAAAGCTGCAAGTTAAAAGAACCATTGCTCCAGTTGGTGCTGCCATCTACAAAAGAAGGAGCCAAAACCAGTTGAGTACTGAAACAATTCAAGATCTAAAAGCTGGGGATGCTATTGTAAAAGCATGCATGAAATTAATGATAAAAGAAGATCTTGAATTGGAACAATCTGCAAGTGCTGCTCAGCCAGTCATGAATAGGCCAGCCTCACCAAATACCTCTGCAAATAAACATCTCCAAGAAACCCACCAGGCTCAAAAATACAAAAGTGGGAAACTGACAAACAGACCTACGTATTGACTTTGCTCAGGTCTGGTGGAGAAGTGAAGAAAATATCAAGGGAACAAGCTCTTGGCCTGAGTCTTGAAGATTTGCAGGATCTCCTTGATCTTCCACTTGGCAGGGATGATGATGACACAGATGCCCTAGACATTGAATTACAATTTAAAGGTCATATAAGGGAACTGCTGATTAGGCAATAAAGAATTCCACAATAATGAAGAGTTTTGGCATTATCTGTTCCAGGGGGAGATTGTTGGGATCGAACCCTATCAGAGGAACAGATAATTAAAGCCAAAACTGGATCAGAGCAGTGGATCCAGAATAAGCAGATGTTACATACAAGTCTCTCCCCTTGAACGTGATTTCAACATCTGCTGACCTCCTATCTACTGATCGTATAAGCCACTGACCGTCAATCTGCTGCTCTTGTAAAGGCTGATAGAAGACTAAAGGTCTGCTGCTCAATCTACTGTCTTGAGTCAAGTACTGCTGATCCGGACAAGCACTGTCGGGTTCACAGCAGTGGAAGGATGCAGCAGCTGTTTAAGTATCTTTTATGTAATGAAATGTAATAGCAGTAGTTAGTATAGCAGTGTTTGTATAGATCAGAGGTTAGAGTTTGTTAGGAGGTTAGATGTCACTTTCATGGTGACGTCAGCATTAGATGCTCAGTGGTTTGCTAGTGCCTATAAATAGAACAGTGCTCTGTACTGTTCTATTAGCTCTTTGCAACACCGTCTTCTTTGCACGAACAAACACTGAGCTCTGGCTGAGGGGGAGTTTGTATTCATGCATTACTTTGTAATCGTTGTTGAAATTAAATTCAATCATTCGGTTCCTTGTTGAAAATGTCTTGATCAAAGCAATACTCTCGTTTGATTGTATGCAAAGTTTGTTTCCATATTAATTCTGCTGCACAACTCATCCATTTCCATTTTAATTCGAACAGAAAATACAATCAAAACCAAACTCAGATCCAACAGGGTTAAAGATCAATAGACACACCACATTATTTGTTTATGCACTGACGAGTGTACGCCTACACCCCGCGCTTAGGTCGTGGCCATTTCGTAAAATAATGCCAAGGATATCCGGGACATGGTCATTAACCTCCCAAAGGCTTTAAGTAAACAACACAATTTAAACAGGCCGATCAATATCAATTAACCACCATACGATGGAAGATTTAATGCCCGACCAAGCGGTATTTTATATACCGTACCCCAAGCCCGTATAGGGAAAATAACTTAAAAGTATTTACCTGAGCAAAGTATTAATCACAATAAGCAAATTGCAAGTAGCTTTTACTGGTCTCCTATTCTGGAACAAAGGTTTATAATAACCTATTAGAATCCTAACGGGTCTTTAATTAAGCTTACGCTTAGACCGGTTAGTTTCAAAGATACGGTTCGTACGCACGATTAAGCGAAAACCGGAATAGAATGTGATTTAGACCTGACAAGTTTGAAGACTTTCTTAATATGGGTATTTCATACACATTCTGGATTTTGAGATAAAACCGATAAGGCTTGACCCGTTTCGGCTAATTTATGTAAACTAGTTACATAAACCGAACCGAACGCGTAATAAGCGTAACGGGTGAACGTAAGAGCCATATACAGGTTTCCTAAGTTAATATGCTTCAAATACGTTGTGACATCAGTAAGATGTCTTTTATTATGCCGGAAACGAATTTAGACACAAACTATGCCCCGTAGGGGTAGTTTGGTCATTTAAATGGTTATAAAAGAGTTTAAGTATTAACCTGAGTTACAGGTCTGATGTAACCAGAAAAAATACTTAATTTGATAAGTTATAACAGTAGGGTAAAGTATATATGTGAAATTTATCAATTATAACCAAACTATGCACCGTAGGGGCATTTTGGTAATTTCACATAAGCCGAAAAGCTCAAAACTGAAGTCTGAGTTTAACAACTTTTGCTTACTGTTAAAATATTATAATTTACCTAAAATATCAGTAGGTATCAACCCTTGTATGTTTAAAATAGTTCTAGTACATACTATGCGTTAAAAACGCTTAAAAAGGCGATTAGAAGTCGTTTCCGGGTTCTAGATAGAAATCTGATATTTTTATTATTCCAGAAGGTTTAAAATAATTTATTTATCATATATAATCAGTAGCAAAAGATTTGGGGTCAATTAGATATGTAAAACTTATTTTATAGCCCGTAAGGGCAAAACCGACAATTACCGGATTAAGCCTACGACTATAAGTTATGCTCAGCCTAAAATTAATTAAAAATCTTCAAAAATCCCAAAATAATATATTACATCAGTGGGTAATAAGTTTGATACCAAAAAGTAGGTTTAAATAGGCTATACGCTAATTATGTCGTTTAATCGCTAAAGAAGCTTCTAATTACGCTAATGAGCATAACTCTCAATCTGCACCTCCAACTGATGTCAAATTTTAGGTGCAAGTTTATAATTCAGAAACTAAGGTTTCTACTCTTTTACATTTTTAAAAATCACGTTTTAAGGTGAAAAGGGCATAATGATCAGCATATGGGCAATTAACGGAATCATGCATATTAATTGGATAACTAATGATACGAGGCGTATAATCACAGAGGGTTATACGAGCATGTAACCTGGTCCAAATAAAGCTCTAATGCATTTCTAAAACATACCAAAACGGGTTAGAACTGAAGTCAAAGCAAAAGTCAAAGCTTTGCGACTTTTGGTTCCGAACCGGGTCTAAACATAAAATTGTCGGGTTGAATATGTTTAGACATGTTCTTAAATTAATTACCAAGTTATATTAATGATCAAACAGGTTGTATGTGTTCTACATTGCTAATTATGCATAATTTAGAAATTAAGTATCCTGTTGACTTTTTAATAACAAGTTTGACCCGACATTTGGCTTAGTTAGAGTGGGAATCAGGGGGAACCCTTTTAAGGGTTTATTACCCACATAATTACCAACTTATAACGATTTTCAATTCGACTAATCACTGGACCATTAGTGATTAATCGTTAAGTCAACCGTTAATTACGACGGTTTGACTTTTAAGCTAAAACTAAGCAAAATCTTAACTAAGAAAGGTTAAGCAAACTTACCAAGGTCCTACGCACGATTAGTGATCACTTGAGAGAAGTCTTGAGCTCCAGAAATGATCAGGAATGCAAGAGAAAGGTGTGAAGAACTTGTTGCAACTTAGTGGCTTTATATAGTGATCAAGAACTCACTAGATTGTTGACATGCAAGTCTTCAACTGACCACAACTCAATCACAAGTGTCCCTAGTGTCTAGGAGTCATTTAGGGGTTGTCCAAATATGAGGAAAATCGTTTAAAGATCAGTTCCATGCGCATAACAGCAAACAACCCCGTTTTCAGTTACTGGGCAACCCTTGCGCACCGTAAGGGTATGCTTGCGGTGCGCAAGCCTTCTGCTGAAGCCAAAAATTCTTGATCTTTCATGCATTCGAAGGGGCAACCAGGTATTTCGAATTTGGACATTATTTTACAGTAAGGGGCCTCTAAAATGTGCCTTTAACAGTGATATACCCTACCACTTTGAAGTGTTTACTTGGATTCTTTTTGAAAGTGCCTTAAACGAAGGTTTACCGTAGAAATTCCATAGGATCCTATCTTGCAATTTTGAATTCAATTACTGCCATCAATTTGCTGGATTAAAGGTATATTAGATGTTCATAATATATGATTGGTTCTTGGGATTTATAAACAAGTTCGTTCAGAGGTAAAAATTAACATGACGACACATTTAAATCCTGCCATACATCTTTAATTATACCCGGGTTTATATCACTCTTGTCTTATATGACACGTGTCGTTATTTCATTGAACACGAATTTTCGAGGTGTTACATCTTCACCCCCTTAAAAGAAATCTCGACCTCGAGATTTACTGAAACAAATGAGTGTACTTTTCTTTCATTGTGGACTCGACCTCCCACGTGTATTCAGGACCTCTACGGGCATCCCATTTTACCTTTACAATAGGCACATGCTTCCTTCGAAGCTTCTTAACCTGTCGATCTTCAATCGACAATGGTTTTTCCACAAATTTTAAGCTCTCATCTATATGCACATCTGTATGTGGTATGACCAGTGATTCATCAGCGAAACACTTCTTCAGATTGCAGATGTGGAATACATTATGTATACTACTGAGCTCTTCGGGTAAGTTTAACTTATAGGCAACTGACCGACACGTTCGATAACCTCGAAAGGTCCTATGTATCTCGGGTTTAACTTGCCTTTCTTACCAAATCGCATCACTCCCTTCCAGGGTGATACTTTAAGCAACACCTTGTCACCTACTTCGAAGTGAAAAGATTTACGCTTCGGATCTGCATAGCTCTTCTGCCTATCTCTGGCAGCTTTGAGACGGTCACGAATCTGGACAATCTTGTCCGTCGTTTCAAAGACTATCTCTGGTCCTGATAATTGGACATCTCCAACTTCCGCCCAACAAACTGGCGTTCTACACTTTCTACCGTATAATGCCTCAAAAGGCGCAGCCTTAATGCTGGTATGGTAGCTATTGTTGTAGGAGAATTCGATTAAGGGCAGGTGGTTATCCCAACTACCACCTAAATCAATCACACATGCACGAAGCATGTCTTCCAACGTTTGAATAGTACGCTCACTCTGGCCGTCCGTCTGAGGATGGTAAGCCGTACTAAAATTCAAACGTGTGCCCAAAGATTGCTGGAAACTCTTCCAAAAATGTGACGTGTATCTAGTATCTCTGTCAGAGATAACAGACACAGGTATGCCATGTAAGGCTACAATCTTATCCACGTATAACTGGGCTAACATGTCGGAGCTATAAGTCTCCTTAATGGGCAGGAAATGTGCTGACTTAGTCAGTCTATCAACTATAACCCATATCGTATCATTTCCTTTCCTTGTCTTGGGTAACTTGGTGATAAAATCCATAGTTACCATTTCCCACTTCCATGTGGGAAGTTCAGGCTGTTGTAGCAAACCTGACGGCTTTTGATGTTCTGCTTTGACTTGCGCACACGTCAAGCATTTAGCTACATAGGTAGCTACAGACTTCTTCAAGCCTATCCACCAATAGTTTGCCCTTAGATCCTGGTACATCTTATCAGCTCCAGGATGAACGGAATATTTGGAACTATGGGCTTCCTGGAGGATAACATCCCGAAGTCCTCCATAAATTGGAACCCATATTCGTCCATTCAATCTCAGAATTCCGTCTTTGCTAAGAGATAACTGCTCCTCAGTTACTCCTAGCTTTTCGTTAGGATAGTTAGCTTCCAACACAGCTTCCTTCTGTGCAGCTAATAACCTTTCATTCAAACTGTTCTTTATTTCAATGCTCTTGGCATTGATGCGGATGGGTTTCACCCTTTCCTTTCAACTCAAGGCATCAGCGACTACATTCGCCTTGCCGGGATGGTATCTGATTTCACAATCATAATCATTTAAAGTCTCCATCCAACGGCGCTGCCTCATGTTTAAATCCTTATGATTAAACAGGTGCTGGAGGCTCTTGTGATCAGAATAGATCACACACTTGATTCCATATAAATAATGCCTCCAGAGCTTCAGTGCAAATACAACGGCACCCAACTCCAAGTCATGGGTGGTGTAATTCTTTTCGTGCACTTTTAACTGTCTTGAAGCGTAGGCAATAACTTTGCCTTTCTGCATAAGTACACATCCCATGCCAGTGTGCGATGCATCACAATAAACTGCAAATTCTTCGATTCCATCAGGTAACGTCAGTACAGGAGCGTTGCTCAACTTTTGTTTTAGGATATCAAAGGATTCTTGCTGCTTAGGGCCCCAAACAAACTTAACCTTCTTCTTAGTTAAGGAGGTTAGTGGTGCAGCAATCCTTGAAAATTTTTCGATAAAACGCCTGTAATATCCTGCCAATCCTAGAAAGCTACGAATCTCTGTAGGCGTCTTTGGCTCTTGCCAATTCATAACAGCTTCCACCTGAGCGGGATCCACTTGTATACCACGCTCACTAACCACATGTCCAAGGAATTGGACTTCTCGAAGCCAGAATTCACACTTGGAGAATTTGCATAGAGCTTCTCATGATGTAGAAGTTTAAGAATACAGCGAAGGTGTTTCTCATGGTCAGCTTGGTTCTTCGAGTAAATAAGAATGTCGTCGATGAAAACGATGACGAATTTATCTAAGTATGGCTTGCAAACGCGATTCATGAGATCCATGAACGCGGCCGGTGCATTTGTGAGCCCAAAAGGCATCACTAGGAACTCGTAATGACCATAACGAGTCCTAAATGCAGTTTTGTGTACGTCTTCATCTCTAACCTTCAGTTGATGGTAGCCTGACCTCAGGTCAATCTTCGAGAAATAACTTGCTCCTTGCAATTGATCGAACAAATCGTCGATCCTGGGCAAAGGATATCTATTCTTTATCGTGACCTTATTAAGCTCACGATAATCGATGCACAGACGCATCGATCCATCCTTCTTCTTGACAAACAAGACAGGTTCTCCCCAAGGAGACGAACTAGGTTTAATGAAACCTTTGGCTAGCAATTCATCCAGTTGTGTCCTTAATTCCTTCATTTCTGTGGGCGCCAACCTGTAAGGTGCTCTAGCAACAGGTGCTGCTCCAGGGATGATGTCAATTCTGAATTCCACTTGCCTATCTGGTGGCAAACCAGGTAGTTCTTCCAGAAAAATTTCTGGGTATTCAGAAATGATGGGGATGTCTTCAATCTTGGGTTTCGGCTCATCAATAGTCACCTGTGCCATGTAGATGACACAACCCTTCTTCAAACACTTAGAAGCCTTGAGCATGGTCACTTGCTCAGGCAATCCATACTGGGCATCTCCCCGAATGGTAAGTGATTCACCAGACGGAGTCTTAATCACCACTTGCTTTTTGTTGCAGACAATTTGGGCCTGGTTATGAGATAACCAGTCCATACCCAAAGCTATGTCAAAACCGGCTAACTTAAAGGGAAGTAGGGACAGAGGAAAAGAGTGATTCTTAATGGATATAACACATCCATCTAACACAGTAGAGACGGTTTCTAGGGTGCCATCTGCTAACTCCACCTCATAATTCACACTTAGGGTTTTGACAGGTAATTTCAGCAATTCACAAAACTTATTATCAACGAAAGATTATCAGCGCCTGAATCAAAAAGTACTCTTGCATAGACATCATTTACAAGAAAAGTACCTGTAATCACATTGTCGTCTAGAACCGCTTCCTTTGCATCCATCCTGAAGACTCTAGCATTTGTCTTCTTACCTTCGTCGTCTTTCTTTGCATATTTTGGGCAGTTGGTCTTAATGTGCCCCTTTTCATTGCAACGGTAGCACGTTGCGTCTTTCAGCTTCTTGCAATCCAAGGTCTTGTGATCCTTGGACTTGCATATTCCACATGCAAAAGTTTTCAACTGGGTCTGAGAGTTCGATTCAAACCTGCACTTTCCAAAATGTTGTTTCTTGCAAATCTTGCATTTGGGCTTCTCACCAGACTGATGACCATCCTTTCTTGACTCAGACCCCTTCTTGCTGTCACCGTTTCCGCGGTGCTTCTTGTTAGACCTCCGTGAATTATCATCTTCACGTTTTCTCTTCTCAGCATCTTTGTTCCTCAGCGATCTTCGTCTGACCGCATCCAGAGTGAGGGACAAAGATATGTCAGCTACAGACCTGAAAGTAGCTGGCCGAGAGGCCTTCACGATTGCCTTTATCTCGGGGGCTAAACCACCGATAAAACGAGCTATTCTTTTTGGTTCCGGGGTCACCAGATACGGAACCAACCGGGACATTGTGTTGAAGCTCGTGAGGTAAGCTTGACAGTCAAGGTTTGTCATTACTAATGATAGAAAATCAGACTCTATCTTCTCCACCTCATGCTGAGGGCAATAATTTTCCCTGATAAGGGCAACAAATTGATCCCATGACATGTTGTACAATGGGATTTTCCCGGTGGCTTGAATCAGTGATCTCCACCAGGCTAAAGCCTCGCCTTTAAAAGATTGCGACACCAACTTGACTATATCCCTCTCAGCGCACCCGCTGATATCCACTACCGTGCCCATCTCGTCTAACCACGTCATGCAGTCAATGGCTCCCTTTTCCCCAGTAAAATCCTTGGGTTTGCATGAAACAAAGTATTTATAGGAGCAACCCTTATCACGGGGTTCTTTATTTAGTACCACCTGTTGAGATGGAGCATTGTGGTGGTTTGAGGAGAGTCGATCATTATCTTTCTTGGGAGGTGGCTTCGAATGCGGTGTAGATAGGGTCCTACTCCGAATCCCACTATACTCTTCGTACTGCCGCTCCAATGCCTTTGTAACTGCGTCGTCTACCAACGCTTTCAGTTCAGCACCCATTAAATTAACTCAGGCGTTATCATTATTCTCCACTGGGTGACTATTAATTTCGTCCGAGTCAGCCATTTAACTTTGAGCTGTTACATAAAACAAGGACAATAGTTTATTTGGAAGTTTATTATGGAATTGCCCCTTAGGGTAATTCATTAACCATGGTAAACAGAGACCATATTTGGTTAATTTATAAATCACATTTATTTAGGATTTCTATTATAATTTATCCTATTTATAAAGCAATAATAGTTTTATTAGTAGCACAAAAGGCCTAGTCACAAGGACATTTATAAATTATAAGCTATGATTTCAGAGAATCAAAGCTTTTAAGGCTTGAACATGGTTCATTACCTTTTTCGGACAGGGAGTCATAGCTACCACTGTCTTTTGGCTCATGTAGAAATGAGCAAGGCCCGTAGGCACTATATTACCAATGTATGGTAAAAATATGATCATCTAAATTGATGATTTAACCCATGATTCAGAGATCATTAAATTGGGTTAGGAATCTTTTGAAGAATCCTTATATAAGAATGACGTGTGTGATTTTAACGAATCACATCTGCCAGGAGCGTTAACATGTTTTCAGATGTTAACTGGGATTTGAATCTTTTAAACACGTCTTACCATCATGGCCAGGTCTTCACAATGACACTCAGGCTAGGTTTCACTCTTAAGATTCTTATTCAATATTTAAATAGGCAAATTATTATTAAAAGAAATGATTTTTGATTTATTTATTTCATGTAATATATTTATGCAGATAATAGCAAAAATGAAATTTATAATTCAAACATTTCATTAATTATTAAAAGATTACATATCGCCCTAAACGGGACTTTTTAAATAGACAAATCACCCACGCAGAGGTTTAAGCAAGGACTTACCCACGCAGGGGCTTAATCAACATACTAGTCCACGCAGGGACTTAAACAAGCAATATACCCTCGTAGGGGTTAATTGAAAGATAGACCCACGCAGGGGTCAAAACACACCAACATACCCACACAGGGGCTAATACAGCAAGACAGGCCCACGCAGGGGCTCAACTGATACAAGGAAAATACAACAACAGTGGAAGGATTCAATGGTCCTTCTTGCTCTTCCCTTTTATTAGGCTTGTCAATCCTTGGAAGAAAGTCTGTCGCTCCCTGCGTTCTCGGTGAAAGTCTCGCTCGACCTGGTCCAGTCTCTGTAGAATTTCCTCCCGTTCTAGGGGAGAAAACCGTGGCGGCTGCGATTGCGTCCGTATTATAGGTCTGGCAGGTATCTGGTACCCATGAGTTGGGTACCCTACTCCCCATGGATCTCCATACGGTCCTTCCAGATGGTGGGTGTTATAGTTAGCCGCTACCAAGTATGGGTCGGCTTCGGTGTAGTTGTAGTTGGTGTGCACCGGCTGCTCAAACGGGTTATACGCCATGGAACTCGTGTATGCCGGAATCGGGTTATCAAAACCCATCGGTGGTGGTTGCGGTGCAACTGGGTGTGAAGGCCCACGCATCTGTGGGTCTTCCTGAAGTGGCGGGTAATGACTGCCGCTTGATTGGCGTGGGGAGCTAAAATGGAAATCCCCCGCTCGCGCAGACATACGTGCGCCTGTCCTCCTACGCCTCGGCGGTTGTGGAGGTGCCTGATTAACTGGTGGTGGTGGAGGCGGTGGCGTGACTGCCACAAACCGTGAATCCACAGAGGTATCCTGCTGCTGCTGCTGATGATGAGGCGACGAATGATGAGAGGGTGTGAAGTACCACTCGTGCTGAGTAAAACTCGCCTGAAAGCTGTCTCGACCACCGTAGGGTGATCCGTGAATAGAAGATCCATCCGAGATCTCAATGGGATGGTTCGGTGTACCACTGGCAGGTTCGACGGGATCCGTGTCCTCGTCCATGTCCATAGCGTTGTCTCCCGAGAAGTGGTCCTCCGGTCCCAATGGGTTAAAACCCATTGGTTCTGGTATGTAGTTTGCCGGATTAAACCGGCCCCGGAAAACAGGTGTGGGGTCTCCAAAAGAATTGTGCGATAAGGATCGCTGTAGAGGTATGTAGGAAGGTTGAGGGTTATTGGGCTCATTTTCCGAATGTGGCCCATAAGAGTTATGAACAGGAGGTGTCGAACTGTGCGAAACCGACCGTCTAGCCGGCTCGAAAAGGTTCCTCCGGTTCTGTCGAGGATCGTCACTCTCGGTGGTAGAAGGAGCTCGCATACGCGAAGGTCCTGCCTCGTCGTCATTGGGGGCAGTGATTAGCCCCTTTCCTCGTCCTCTTCTTCGAAAGAATCTTGGTGGCATTTTTAATCCTGTCAATACAACATAAGATAACGACAAGAATATATATAAAATAAAGGACAAAACAAAACAAAGTGGAATTTGTCCTATGTTATTTGTCTAGACTCGAAAGTTTAGAAATGTGCAATTGTGTCATTGAGATTAAACACAAAAGGCTAGTGTTTAATTCACTCATTGTTGGCTCTGATACCAACCTGTCACACCCCGACTTTCCACGTATCACCGGTGGGCCCGGTGGGGGAGTATCGTGACGTGGTTGGCAACATAATAGTCAAACAACACAATATTTAAATGCACAGCGGAAGCAAATGAAAGATATATTTCAACCGAATAAAATATTGTAATATCGTGTATCACAAACAGTTGAAAGTTTATCCACAGAAGGATTAAAATTTAAATAGGAAACAGTAGTTCAACAGACGTTAGGCATCTTAAGCTTGAGAGACTCTTTATTGATGCTAAGGAGAAATCCAGCCTATTACGAGTAGTACCTGCATTTAATCTTTTTGGGAAAATACGTCAGTTTACACTGGTAAATATAATTAACCGACTCATTTTAAAAATGATTAAAAAATGATTTGGATGCACATGGCACAAACATTTTATAACTTGGGATAATTATTTAAATATATAATCTCGTAAAAGGATTACATGTTCCTTATGCGTTCAGTAGCCCGGATCGTGCCGGGTTAAAGATCAATAGACACACCACATTATTTATTTATGCACTGACGAGTGTACGCCTACACCCCGCGCTTAGGTCGTGGCCATTTCGTAAAATGATGCCAAGGATATCCGGGACATGGTCATTAACCTCCCAAAGGCTTTAAGTAAACAACACAATTTAAACGGGCCGATCAATATCAATTAACCACCATACGATGGAAGATTTAATGCCCGACCAAGCGGTATTTTATATACCGTACCCCAAGCCCATATAGGGAAAATAACTTAAAATTATTTACCTGAGCAAAGTATTAATCACAATAAGCAAATTGCAAGTAGCTTTTACTGGTCTCCTATTCTGGAACAAAGGTTTATAATAACCTATTAGAATCATAACGGGTCTTTAATTAAGCTTAAGCTTAGACCGGTTAGTTTCAAAGATACGGTTCGTACGCACGATTAAGCGAAAACCGGAATAAAATGTGATTTAGACCCGAAAATTTTGAAGACTTGCTTAATATGGGTATTTCATACACATTCTGGATTTTGAGATAAAACCGATAAGGTTTGACCCGTTTCGGCTAATTTATGTAAACTAGTTACATAAACCGAACCGAACGCGTAATAAGCGTAACGGGTGAACGTAAGAGCCATATACAGGTTTCCTAAGTTAATATGTTTCAAATATGTTGTGACATAAGTAAGATGTCTTTTATTATGCCCGAAACGAATTTAGACACAAACTATGCCCCGTAGGGGTAGTTTGGTCATTTAAATGGTTATAAAAGAGTTTAAGTATTAACCTGAGTTACAGGTCTGATGTAACCAGCAAAAATACTTAATTTGATAAGTTATAACAGTAGGGTAAAGTACATATGTGAAATTTATCAATTATAACCAAACTATGCACCGTAGGGGCATTTTGGTAATTTCACATAAGCCGAAAAGCTCAAAAATGAAGTCTGAGTTTAACAACTTTTGCTTACTGTTAAAATATTATAATTTACCTAAAATATCAATAGGTATCAACCCTTGTATGTTTAAAATAGTTCTAGTACATACTATGCGTTAAAAACGCTTAAAAAGGCGATTAGAAGTCGTTTCCGGGTTCTATATAGAAATCTGATATTTTTATTATTCCAGAAGGTATAAAATAATTTATTTATCATATCTAATCAGTAGCAAAATATTTGGGGTCAATTAGATATGTAAAACTCATTTTATAGCCCGTTAGGGCAAAACCGACAATTACCGGATTAAGCCTACGACTATAAGTTATGCTCAGCCTAAAATTAATTAAAAATCTTAAAAATTCCCAAAATAATATATTACATCAGTGGGTAATAAGTTTGATACCAAAAAGTAGGTTTAAACAGGCTATACGCTAATTATGTCGTTTAATCGCTAAAGAAGCTTCTAATTACGCTAATGAGCATAACTCTCAATCTGCACCTCCAACTGATGTCAAATTTTGGGTGCAAGTTTATAATTCAGAAACTAAGGTTTCTACTCTTTTACATTTTCAAAAATCACGTTTTAAGGTGAAAAGGGCATAATGATCAACATATGGGCAATTAACGGAATCATGCATATTAATTGGATAACTAATGATCCGAGGCGTATAATCACAGAGGGTTATACGAGCATGTAACCTAGTCCAAATAAAGCTCTAAGGCATTTCTAAAACATACCAAAACGGGTCAGAACTGAAGTCAAAGCAAAAGTCAAAGCTTTGCGACTTTTGGTTCTGAACCGGGTCTAAACATAAAATTGTCGGGTTGAACATGTTTAGACATGTTCTTACATTAATTACCAAGTTATATTAATGATCAAACAGGTTGTATGTGTTCTACATTGCTAATTATGCATAATTTAGAAATTAAGTATCCTGTTGACTTTTTAATAACAAGTTTGACTCATTTGACCTAGTTAGAGTGGGAATCAGGGGGAACCCTTTTAAGGGTTTATTACCCACATAATTACCAACTTATAACTATTTTCAATTCGACTAATCACTGGACCATTAGTGATTAATCGTTAAGTCAACCTTTAATTACGATGGTTTGACTTTTAAGCTAAAACTAAGCAAAAACTTAACTAAGAAAGGTTAAGCAAACTTACCAAGGTCCTAAGCACGATTAGTGATCACTTGAGAGAAGTCTTGAGCTCCATAAATGATCAGGAATGCAAGAGAAAGGTGTGAAGAACTTGTTGCAACTTAGTGGCTTTATATAGTGATCAAGAACTCACTAGATTGTTGACATGCAAGTCTACAACTGACCACAACTCATCCACAAGTGTCCCTAGTGTCTAGGAGTCATTTAGGGGTTGTCCAAATATGAGGAAAATCGTTTAAGGATCAGTTCCATGCGCATAACAACAAACAGCCCCGTTTTCAGTTACTGGGCAACCCTTGCGCACCGTAACGGTATGCTTGCGGTGCGCAAGCCTTCTGCTGAAGCCAAAAATTCTTGATCTTTCATGCATTCGAAGGGGCAACCAGGTATTTCGAATTTGGACATTATTTTACAGTAAGGGGCCTCTAAAATGTGCCTTTAACAGTGATATACCCTACCACTTTGAAGTGTTTACTTGGATTCTTTTTTAAAGTGCCTTAAACGAAGGTTTACTGTAGAAATTCCATAGGATCCTATCTTGCACTTTTGAATTCAATTACTGCCATCAATTTGCTGGATTAAAGGTGTATTAGATGTTCATAATATATGATTGGTTCTTGGGATTTATAAACAAGGTCGTTCAGAGGTAAAAATTAACATGACGACACTTTTAAATCCTGCCATACATCTTTAATTATACCCGGGTTTATATCACTCTTGTCTTATATGACACGTGTCGTTATTTCATTGAACACGAATTTTCGAGGTGTTACAATTGGTTATTTCGTCAACTTTCGCAGTTTGACCTTTCAAGGTCAGACTAACATCCCCTTACTTATTGTGGTCGCATTGAGGTACACGTTCGTACCTTATACTTGCATAATTGCAAGGACTTCATTTACTTTGTTAGACTTTTCGGAAGTCTAATTGTAAATACATTCTTACATATGGGTATCAGTTATCCTATTCTGACACATCATTCTCTAGTCGAGCCCTAAGCTCCTATTAAAAATATAATCTTTTTATATGTACCTGGCGTGGGTCAAATCCCTTGACTCATTATTCATACTTTGCGACGGTTAATACTTTCCAAACTGTGACAATGCATGCCCATACATTATGCTCACCTATAAGTAATAAACTTGACAAATCGAACATTAAATACCGGGTTCAAATGGCGATCGCCATTTGACCCATATGACTTATTTGAGTTTGGTACTCAGTTTTTATTCTTACTTGTTTAATCCGTCTTCACTTACAGATTCGAACTTTTAATTTATTACCTTTCACTCTTACTGGTTTGATCCGTGTTTGCTTATAGATCCATCCTTTCATTCCTTACATGGTTGAATCCATTTCTCAGATTCAAACATTTTCCTCCGTACCTTTCTTTCTTAAGTTTGTTTTACATTCAATCGTAGGCTTATACTTTTCATTCTTATCTTTCTTTCTTATATTGATCCGTTCCTTTAAGAATCGTTAGACCCCTTTTTGCTAGCTTGACCGGTCATAAGTGAGATGATTCTGGTGTTTTTCTCGAGCTTCGGTCAATACATGACCATCCCTTAATATACCATTTCCATTTGTTCGTTCACCCTTTTTTTTTGGTGTTAATTCACCTACGTTCTCTAACATGTCTCTTACTAATAAGTATCCTACATTACACGTTGTACTTCTTACATAATACTTCTAGCATTTGTAAGTAATTATTATTTACTGACTTCTACAATATAACCTTTTAAGGTCAACCACCACCCAGTACTTTTTGTATGTAAGTATTGTAGTATGTGTTGTACATACCTTCAATTTGAACATACTTTCAAAACGTCTTTAGCTAACATCTGAACTAATATCCTTTCCATACCTTTTCATTAACATTACCAAGTTCTCATTTATTTATACGTTCCACTTAATTTCAAATATTCAAACACGTATATATCTTCATGTAAATAAATTCGAAGCGATTGCGAATTCACCTTCCTTTAGCGTCCGTGTTCATGCTTACCTTATTACTTCCTCTCAACCCTTTTTGCCATCCATGCTCAAGTCAATTGACAAGATTTCCATCCTTACATATCATTACGTTCGTATTATCATTAGCTTATGTGATCATACATACGACTGTTCACTTTCTTTCTATTCATACGTTAATCGACTTTCGTTAGTAGAATTTCATATAAATGGGACATTCATTAATAGTTATCTCATTTCAATTCTAGACAACTAAACTATCATCACGCATAACACGTAATTCATCTAGTACATAACACATTAACTCTTTACTTTAACCATTGTGTCTAATGGCCATCCCATGATATCCCTATATTGTTGACTTTCAGAAAGTCAACTGTCTCGTTTACACACTTTAAACTTTTAAACATGTAATAATCTAAATATGGTATGTCATAATAATAATATCCTACGTATTTCATACTCGTATTGTATGACATGTACAATTTACGTGATCCTCTAAACAATACACATATACATTCACATACACGTATTTTCACATGCTAATGCTCCATGATTCTACAAATAGCAATTTTCAATCGAAGCAACTATATAACATAATTTCAGCATATCCTTTACTAATAAGCTCGTATGATTCACATTTAGCACATATTCGCCTCTTAATCATACTAAAGCAAATCATTCATTATATACACATAAGTATCACACCATTCCAAACACGGGGTACTAGCCTCAAATGCATAATTCTGATCAAAGCATACATTTATCCGAATTCTCATACGAATTCCATCTAACTCACATTCTTCAAATTATTTTCACCACTAATCTCATCATTTTTTTATATATTCATTTATTAACAATTCAGGTTCCTTCACATATTCAAGTACTTTAGTCTACATTTACTTCCTTCATTATTCATTATCATACGTTTCCGATTCTACTTTATACATTCGTCATTCATTTCATGCCATTCCATACGTTACATTCGACTTTTATAAATTTTACTTTATCGCCGATGATCTACGTAACTTTACATAACTTATTATATCTTCTAATAACTTGACAAGAACATAAAACGGGCATTTCTGAGAAGTACGGAAACTTAAATTATAATTCACAAGCTTTCAATATAACACATACTTCAACCTTTGATTACAACATTCGTAATCATGCATTTCAAGTTTTTAATTCTCTATGTTTCATTATTTATTTCGTGTCGTTCTTTTAACACCATTACATGCCTTTCATTATATCATAGTTCATTAGTCTGCATTTACTTAATCCGCATTCTTACATTTTAAACTTTATTCACTTTTTGAACTTTCATCATTCATTCACGTCATTCGACACATTACTTTCGACCTTTACGATTTCATTCATTCGTAACCACTACCCGTGATTACATGTATCTTATTAGGCCTTATATGGGCCTCACACAATCATGAAATAGGCTTTCGAACAACTCGGGGACTCAAAATACGAAAAATAACATAGAACGAAAAGTTCCAGCGGACTAGATTTCCGCTAGCCGTCGGCGACGGGGCCTAGAATGTGGCGTCGGCCACTTTTGCCCTTCGACAGAAAAAACGGCCTCCCATTTGCTGAAATCGCTGCTGACCTTGTTTTTTTGGTATTTTAATCATTTTTCGGGCCGGTTTCAGTTATACGGTTCCTGGAACTCCCCATTTCACTTCCCATTATTACTACCCACATACTTAACTTAAATATTTATCGTAAACACACTATACATACTTGTATTAAACCGAAAACTCAAATTATTACCTCATTGGCGATCTTGGAGCGAGCACACTTTTGCACGAGCCGTCGGTTTGAGTTCAAGAATCACATCGTATGCTCGAATCCCTCAAACCTTGGCTCTGATACCAACTTGTAAGATCCGCATTTGCGTCTAATAGGAACGACATCCAAAAGACGCTAAAAACATAAACCTTTAAAATGTACAAACTTTTCACAACTGAAAGGTAAAAATACTAATATCATTAATACGTGATTTTAACAAAATTTGGGCATGACCCATCTGTAAAACGAGTATACCCCTGTTTTAACCATAACCAAAACTAATACAATTCTACATTCCGTTCGACAAGATACTACTACTAAAACCAAAACATCAAGTGTTAAGAAAAAGTGTGACTACTAACGAGTTGTACAAAACAGACATATAACCCAAAACATTGGTACGAACTAGCGGAAGCGTTTGATGGTCATAAAGTGTGCGTATGCTCGCTCCAATTTGCCAAGTCGCCTAAACTGAGGATTTACCTACGTTCAACATAAACAAAAGAAGTTAGCATTTCATCACTAACACGATTGACTAATAACCCGACTAATCATTATAGCGGCCTTACATCTTTCAATTACATTACCAACCGTTAGACGGTTCATTACGTGCTTGTCTCAATGTAGAGACTAGCATTCCTTTCTTAACATACCCGCTAACGACGGGTACTAATATTGTTATCATAACTTCCATTCGATTCATTTATAAGGAATGAATATATATTCTTTACATACCATTACACTCCAACCCGATAAGACGAATCGAGTAAACTTTCATTCAAAACATAATTAACTTCCCATACCCGGTTCGACTAGAAGGAACCGGATATGAATCATTATCTTTCGTATCTTATTCATTTCTCTACATCCGTTTAAGACGGATCTAACTTTACTTCCAACAATCTTATATTTCAACTTTCACGCTTCCAACATAACAACATAATACAATAGAGATTATTATACATATGACAACATAATAGAGATAAGGTGTACACTAACGTACCTCGATCTTGCGAGTCTCCCGTTTTCTTAGTGTTTGAGCCTTCTTCTTTCACGCCTACATTAAACGCATTCATTCATTTAGCCCAACACTTTCATTTCCTCATTTACATAAATTTCTCATTTTCAAGTGACAATATTATCACTAACTTTTCCGATTTTTACACATTTATACTCTTAAGCATTTCATCAAACACTTAGTGTGCGTTACATTAGTAAAGCATAATGTACAAGCATTCAAAGCATGGCTTTACTAGTTCATCTTGTATGTCATCAATAATCAATCTAGTTCTTAAAATTCTCAAAATTTACATCAATTTATCTAGCATTCAAGTATTACAAGCAAGATCATATATCAAAATTACATATGATTATAATCCCTATGATCATCCTATTCATAACACAATTTCACAAAGTGGGTTTTCTCTACAATCCTTCATACAACCTAAAATCAACATGATTCTTGTTCTAGAAGACAATTCTAACTCAGATTTTCCACATTTGATGCAAGAAATAGAGATTGGGTTGAACCCCTCATTCTACAAATCATAATTTCAGAAAATCTAACTTACCACTTCAGAAATTGGGGTTGGCGATTCGAATTTAAGAGCCCATGTACTGGATTATCCTACGAATTCTGATTCAATTCTTGATTTCTTGAAGTTAGGGTTTCACCCCCTTTCCCTGCTCCTTTGTTCGATCGACCAAACACCCAGATATGGGTGTTTTCTTTTGATTTATTAGTTAAAACCATTTTTGTTTATTATTTACACATTAAACCCTCCCACTTAGAAAGAGTGTTTAACTTAGGCTTTCTCATAAACTAACTACCATTTTGTCAAATTTCATTAACTATGTTAAGTTCTTTGTTTATTTTCATTTATTACCGTACTAAACATTTTTTGGGTGTTACAAGTCTATCCCCCTTAAAGAAGGTTTCGTCCCCGAAACCTTTCTCATTCCAACTAGACCACTTCTACTCTTACTTTTTCACCTATTCCTTCACGATGCTTAATACAACATAGATGCATTCGGGATCTTGGCAAGAGTTTTTTTTCATCTTTTATTTTCCATTGTTAGTTATTATGTAACACCTTGATTTGTAAATACGTGTTTTTTTTCATCTTTTATTTTCCATTATTTTCCAAATAATTTACTGAACAAGTGTTTTAAAAAAGAAATAAAATATTTATTTCAATTATTGAGCTTGTGCCTCAGGGTATACGCGTAAAGAAAGACTTTAAGCTGCATGTTAACTTTTTTCTATTTCATTAAAAATAAAATTAAATTTCCATTTTACAATGTAGGAAGGAGACGTGTGGGTCATCTGTTAGGTAGATGTGTATGTATTTATTCCTCCTATAAATAGATAAACCCCTTTGGAAGGAATCACAACATCCAAAATCGATCTCTCAACTAACCATCTTTTTTAACAATGTCTGGAGCTCCATCCCGCGAAGGCCTGCTGAGGCCTGGCTCTAATATCTTTACTACTGGTAATAATAAACCGCAATCGTTCCAACGCCCCATTAATCAGAAACCTCCATCGGAGGGACAAGTCGATAATCGTTTCAAAGATTCAAACACCCAGCCCGTTAAAGGATCCGAAACTACCACTGCTAAGGCAGCCTCGTTTCAAGCTGTTACTCATGTTGACAACAAATGATTGTATTGTTTTTCTGATTCCAAATTCATGGTCTTTAATCAATTATCGTTATGTCCGTTTCGTTAAAGTCGTGTTTATTTCAAGTCTCATGTGTTAAGGATATATATTGTGTTTTTCTTTTTCATGAATAATTTGTTTTAAAAGTCACCGCAAATCTTGTGTTGACTTTTGAATACAATGAACTAGTATTTGTAAGACTGTTAACTAACTAACTAACTATTTGAGTGCTTAATCTTTTCAAATCTTATTTTTGTTTGTACTACAACTCACACACTTCTAATTCTACTACTAAACAACACTTATTTGTCCAACACGAGGATTAATTGTACCTCCATTATTCGGAAAGGCAAAACATTATCCAATACCGAGATACCGCTAGGTATGTACAGTTATATCCTAACACCTATTATTAAGCTGTTTTTTAGAAGTAATTAAGGGCATGTTTGGCTAAGCTTATTATAGTTAAAAAGGAATTTTGGAAAAGGACTTTTGGGAAAAAGACTTTTTGAAAAGGAGTTTTTTAAAAAAGTGTTTGGATTAGCTTATTGATGTAAAATGACTAAAATGAGCATTCTTTTAGATATAAGGGGGGTAAAGAAGGGGTATATTGGTAATTTGTAGTTTGAAAAGTTATTCTTGAAACCTCCTTTTTCTTCTTTGCAAAAAGCCATTTCTAAAAGGACTTTTGGCTTTAGGCAAACACAAAAACAACTTATTGGCTTTTTGATAAGTCAATAAGCCAATAAGTTGTTTTGAAAAGCTTAGCCAAACATGCCCTAAATATAATTTCATCCAAATTTGAGAAATGTTAAGCTATTTTATTACTATATATACTACACAAAAAAGTATATATACATAATCAGAAGTTATTTCAAGTATATTATATAATCCTACAAAAACCAACTTAGGTTGCGTTTACACACCTTCACATCTTTTCATTTAGAGCCACCGTTTGATTTTCATAACCCATCGTTTCATTTAATTAAAGGGGTCGTTTGATTTTAACAACCGGCAAAAGAAAACGGTTCAACCCCTGGCTACCCACCGTTTGAACTTAACCAAGTAACACCTACTTCCCTTCCGTCAAATAACCGCACTACCAACCATCACAAAACCTTCTAAGCAACCGTCGTCTTCCCTTCCGTCAAATAACCGCAGTTAACTACCAACCATCACAAAAACCTTCAAGCAACCGCCGCATCTCCTCCAAACAGGCACCAATCCCATCATATATACATATATACATAAACTCATGGGAACGGTGGCAATCACCGGTAGATTTTCTTTGCCATAAAATTTTCAAAAAAGTAGATGAAACTGGTAGAATAAATGTTAACCACCAATTTAAAATGACGACACAGCGGCGGTGGACCTCGAGGGCTGGCGCGGCTGGGTTTCCGATGAGTACGAGGCAGAGGACGGGTCTGCATGTCTCGATTTAAAGGAAACCCATGTTTCGGTGGCATAAAAGGAAGTCGGGATAAGTCCGGTATAGATATAGGGTTTCGACACTCCGGTGACCATGGATCTGGACATGATGGATTGTTTCGGAGGATGCAGTGGAGACGTGGTGGTGGCCATGGCCGTAGCGGTGAGGGTGGCGTGTATGGAGGTTGATTTTTTGGCGTTTGCATAAAATTGTTTCTCAAACCTTTTGCTTTTTCATTTCTGAATTGATAGGTTTGCCTGCATCGAAGAATACAATTATTATTTTATTAATAATAATTGAAATTGAAAAATATCTGATTCATTAATATCAAATAAAAACACATTATTACTACAATATAATGCATTTTTAGTAATAAAAACTAATTCAGGCACTAAATATGATCCCATGTTTTTATGTGATTACATTATCTTATTCGAGTTTGTAGGAGAGAATTCATGGAACTATCTTCGGATTGATTCATGTAATACTCAACTAATCCATGTTTTTTTTTCAAATTTGATCTTCAATTCTATATCAGATTTGATTTATTAAATCCTGCATATTTATATGATTTTGTTTTCTTTTGATTTGTTAAGGCTCCCTTTAATTTTTTTATATTATTAAAGACAAAATTATTCATATAGATTATTAAAGGGAAAAATAATGTTGACTTAATGCCTCAAATTTACTAATAATATAAGAGTTATACTATGTAGTAATGCATGCCACTTATTAAATAAACTGTTATAAGAAACTCTTATAACGTGAAGGAATACATTATAACGTGCAGGAAATACACCATATAATATGATATGTTGAAAAGTAAATACACATATTCTGTTGTCTTTGAACAATTATTATACACTGTAGAAAATACGTATATCATGTTGCGTAGGTAGGTAAATACATATATTATGTAGTGTGTGGGAAGTATATTGTGAAAATATATAAATGATCTCTTTAGGAAAATAAACTGTTTAACCCATATATATATATATAGGGAGGGGCTCATGCGAGAACTCCATTTATTGTGAGAACCATGAGAACCAATGTGAACACAACCTAAAATAGCTAAAAAAACCTAACCCCCCCCCCCCCCCCCAAGCTAAATGCTAAAAACTAAAACCTTAAAAAAACCTAAAAAAAAACCTAAACCCCCCCCCCCCCCCCCCCAAAAAAAAACCTAAACACCCCTCCCCCACCCCCCAAAAACCTAAACCCCCCTCCCCCAAGCTAAAATGCTAAAAACTAAACCCCCAAAAAATCTAAAAAAATAAAAAAAAAATCTAATTTTTTTTTTTGATTTTTTTAATATTTTTTAGGTTAAAATCGCTACTTTTCGAAACCAAAAAAAAATTTAAAAAAGAAATTTTTTTTTGCTTCGAAAAGTAGCGATTTTAACCTAAAAATATTAAAAAAATAAAAAAAAAATTTGTGTGATTTTTAGCTATTTTTAGGCATTTTTTATTGGGTTCACATTGGTTCTCGCGGTTCTCGCAATAAGAGGTGGTTCTCGCATGATCTTCTCCCTATATATATATATATATATATATATATATATATATATATATATATATATATATATATGTGTGTGTATAGGGTAAGGTTCATGCGAGAACCACCTTTATTGCGAGAACCAATGTGAACACAACCTAAAAAAACCTAACCCTCAGCCCCCCTCCCCCCAAAAACCTAAACCCCCCCCCCCCCCAAGCTAAATGCTAAAAACTAAAACCCTTAAAAAAACCTAACCCCACCCCATCCCCCCCCCCCCCCCACCCCAAGCTAAAATGCTAAAAACTAAACCCCCAAAAAATCTAAAAAAATAAAAAAAATCTAAATTGTTTTTTAATATTTTTTATGTTAAAATCGCTACTTTTAGTAACAAAAATTTTTTTAAAAAAAATAAAAAAAATAATAATTTTTTTTTGCTACTAAAAGTAGCGATTTTAACATAAAAAATATTTTAAAAAAAAATATTTAAAAAAAAAAAAAATTTGTGTGTTTTTTAGCTATTTTTAGGCATTTTTGGTTGTGTTTACATTGGTTCTAGCGGTTCTCGCAATAAAGGGTGGTTCCTAACGGATCTTTGTCCTATATATATATATATATATATATATATATTATCTCTTTAGGAAAATAAACTGTTTACCCCATGTGTAGGAAAATATTACACTCAAAATTAAAACTCACTTTGAAAACATAAATAAATTATATCGGACGATATCGTTGTGACGCGTTAAACCACATAATTAATTATACATCAATATAAACAGGGGCGTAGCTTAGTGTGAAGTAGGGGGTGCACCCGCCCCCCTAATGTTTCGGTTATAAGTATAAAATTTCCTATTTTTCTTTCGAAAATTTTAAAATCATATCGGATTGTCCCCCCCAATTATTTTGCCTAAATATTTATACAGTATATAAATTGGGTCCCATGACCTTCCGTCCCCTCGGAACTTTTGGTCAAGCTCCGCCACTGAATATAAATACTTATTTGTGTTTAAACTAAATAGGATATTATAATATGTCTACCTACACTATTTGTGTAATGTTTAAAATTTTTTAAGATTTATGGACCTTATCCCAGGCTTACTCATGATACATGGACATGGTAAATACAAAATAGTTACGCATCTTAGCCCGGATTCGTGTTTTGAAAATGGGAAACACTTATAGGTACGTGCCACTCATCATTGTTTGTTTTTGAAGCGACGAGTAATACGAATATTTAAAAAAATATATTTCTTTTAATTTATTAATGAGTATCTTCATCGTTTTCACCATTGCCTTCACTGTCGCCTTCTAGAACAAAACGCCTACTAATACAGAAGTCGATAGACCAATCTGGCATTTGCCCACTTTGCAACAATAAAATGCATCATGAGAAGGCCTTAAACGAGCACGATCGTCGGCACACGATTGAGGAGAGGGAAGCCGCACTAGAACACAACATATTAATGATTATTTAGTTAATATTATTGGTTTTCCGTTAATGGTAAGGAAATGATACTTCACGAAATAGTCTTTTATCAACCAAATCCAAAAGTTTCCCTAATAATAACAATTTTTAACGAAATAGCACATATTTTAATAACTTATTCCTTAACTAAAGAATTTTTGCATCTCATATAACGATACTAATGGCTTTCATAATCAACAACCCGCCGCAACGCGCGGGTAGCGTCAACTCGTTATTTACAATTTATAATGGAAGTTTATGACTATCATTAAATGTACGATAAGTTTAGTTCATATATTTCTCCAAGAACAACATATGGATTTGAAAGACTTGTTTCAACGAGTTCTATGTTAGGACCAACAAAGTACATAAGTTTAATAAGACTAATACTTGAATTTCGCAAAAGTTTTCAGTTGAATTAGAAAAATTAGGGATAATATTGTAGGATCGGTTTCGGATCCGAACGAGTCGGTTAGAAGAGCTTTTCACCAAAACAAGAGGCGGAAACAAGTGTTTCGGTGTAATTCAGCTAACATTCACTTTAATCTGTTGTTTTTATTGATATGCAATCGATTACAGTCCTGACAACACTTCGGCAGCACTTCGTGGCTCACCGGAAGACAACACCTAGAACTATGTGTTGATTCCACCCCTAATGACCTATATATAGTGTTTCTGATTCCACTCCTAATGACATGGTGTCATTTGGAATGGAATCAGCATGTTACTTTCGGGTGGAATCAGAAAGTTACACTTTCGAGTGGAATCAGAAAGTTATGTGATTTAGCTCGAAATAACAAGGTGTCATTTCGAGTGGAATCACCTCTAAAAAACACAACTTTGATTCTCATGCCCTAACTCTATACAAGACTCGATATAAGACGTAGGCGACAGACGGATGCACCAACAAACTCCCCCTCGGATGTTGACGGAGTCTTCAGTGTCGAGTCTTCGGTTGTCAAACCTTCAGTCTTTATCAGTCTTCGATCTTCCTCTGAAGTATTTGTCATTGCAAGCATCCTCATTCTCTATCTTTATCTTCAACAAACTCCTCTCTCTCAAATGTTGAATATCATGGTGTCTTCAGACTCCCCCTTTCAATTTGCTGGGATCGTAGTCTGAAACTCAATTTCCACAGGTTCTTAGATCGTAACCTGGCACTTCATCACATTCAGGTTTCGGAACCTTGCCAACCTGCAAAAACTCTACCCAAAAATAAATTTTCTGATAACCATTTGTGGATAAGTTTTTCAAAACTAATTTACCACTTGCAGGAATAACGTTTTATAACAAAAACTTTTCTCAATTCATTTCACCAATCTTCAAACACTTTCACCCAAACCATTTGTTCATCATGTTTAGCACTCGGAATTTTGAAAATCAGCTTTCCAAAATCAGTTGTCGAAAATCTTTTTGAATTTTTCAAAATTTATGCTAAAACATACTAAAATCTTTTTGGATTTTTGACTGAAATAGAAATGCAGAAAATGAAATATTTACAAACAATATTTTTGTAAGTTACTGCAAGAGGATCATATCAGTTTCTGAGACAAATCACTAACACAATTAAGCTTCATTTCATTTTAAGTTTTAAACGATTCACATAGATTGACGATATTGTTGTCCACTTAAACTCAATCTAAAAACTTTCGACATGCTTACCGATACGATTAAGGTATATTAATGTTGCACTAAATTCTTATGGACCCCACGATCTCAGCATATCCCCTCATCATGTAATACACTATCTCAAGCAATGCCTTTAAACTTTTATCAACTGTGATTTGTGCGAAAACAAAGCAGAATGTTTAAACATTAACAATCAGGTCGATACTTCCGTATACGCAGAGAAAATCCAATGTTTAAACAAAATAAGAAAATAAAACAAGTTGAAGTTGTTTAGGCTTTAACCACCAGGTCGATACTTCCGTATACGCAGAGGATGTCCAAAGCTTAAACGAAACACCAAAGAAAATAAAGCAGAACGTTTAGGCAACAACATCCAGGTCGATACTCACGTATACGCAGAGGATGTCCGATGCTTAAACAAAATAAAGAAATAAAACAAGTTTAAATCTTTGCAAAATGTAATGCACAATCACAGTGACTTTTTAGCAAAGTTGTGAAAGTTCACAAACTTAACCAGTTTTATGTCTATCAACAATCAGCGATTACTGAGTAGGCACACAATCAAGAAGGACAAAACTAAGTACTATGCTTTCGACCATGTTTTCCACTAGAACTAGGCTTTTTCATTTAAGTTTGTATCGTTATCGCAAATCTACTAGTCTAGCTGAGCCTATCGTCACATCTTTAGTGAGACCGTTTATCACATTTTATCTCTCCATTTCTTTAGCATGTTGTGACCGTCCACTGATGTACTATCATTTCCTCTTTTATGCAACAAAAACTCATTTTTTCATTTTATCATGTTTTTGGCTTTTTCAGATTTTCAAATGTTTTTGGATTTTCTAAAATTTCTTACTCCCCCTAAAATTCAAACACATTTAACAGAAATTTGAAAACAAACTGTACAAGTAACTTGACAACTTATATCGAATTGCCTCAATTCTCCATCCACTTGGCATAAACAATCAGAACTCCCCCTCACAACAAACTATTTTCCCATTATGATCTCAAAACACTTAAGCTTGTTTTAATCAAAATGGTTTTTCCGGAAAATAAGTTGTTTTGATTTTGTAAAACCATTAGTAGGTTAGGGATTTGATTCATCACTTTGTTTTTAACCACTTGTAGAAAATCAGATACAACTTAATGTCCCTGATTTACCACTTGAAAGAACAATCCAAACAAACATTTTCAACCAAACATCATCTGTTGATTGAATTCTCAAGGTGCCGATTCCTACTCCTCGCTTACAAACCTGGGAGTTCCGGCAAGTCCTGCAGTATAAATTTCCAAAATTTCATTATTAACCAAACAACATAAGAATGATGCCGATTCATGATCCACGATTACCAACTTGGGATCTCCGGCAAGTCAGGTTTTTATTCTTTGAAAAATATGTCCACCCAAGCCTGACCTTCCTTGGGTGAAACAACCTCTTCTTCCTTTTTACTTTCAACGAACCTGTGAACTCCTCCTCTTTTGGCAGCGTAAAATTCTTTAACACCTTTGGCTTTACCATTGACCATTTTGCCAAAAATGTGTTTCACAGTTCCATTGAAAGCCTTATCAACATCAAATTTTTTCTTGTCAGAATAAAATTGATTTGAAATTTCAACTTTCCCAACTTTCTTTTTAAAATTTTCAGCTCGCAGAGGTGGAAAATTCACATCATCCACTTTTGGAACTGATTTCTCAACTTTTTCTTTAACAACTTTTGGCTCTTCTGATTTTGTGGAATCAGATTCATCACCAGAACTGTTACCTGAACCTTTCACAACCCATTTTTGATTTTTCAAATTTTCTCTTCTTTTGACCACATTTTTTGAACATTCACCAATCTCAAAGGTTGAATTTTCAAACCCTGTAAATGTTTTGGTTGTTAGTTCAGTTTTCTCAACAACTTTTTCTTTCATTTTACCAGAGACTTCCTGTTTTGGTTTGAATGTTTTCGGACAGTCCCTAGCAACATGATCAACAGTTTTACACTGAAATCAGGTTCTCTTTTCAATCTTCTTTGGAACAACATTCTTCTTCAGTTCTTCTTGCTTCTTGGCAAGGAATTCCTGATTCGTCTGTTTTCTGAATACTTGTTCTTTCTCAGCCTCTGTCGTTTTCCCTGAAACAAACACAGTTTTTGGTTTATAAAATTTTTCATTTTTATAATTTTTCGGTTGAATAAAACCAAGACCTTTCTTTTTGAAATTACGATTATGGTTTGGTTTCTTTTGGAAACTATAACCACAATTGTAACCCATTTTCTTGTTAATTCTTTGTTGATCTCTTGAAGTGTATTGTTTAGGTTTTCCGATAAGATTTAAATCTTTTATTTCAGAAATATTAATTTCTGTAATTTTGAAAACCTTTTGAATCATTTCAAATCTTACACTTCTTATTGGAAAAATCTCATCAGAATATAATTTGTCAGAATCTTTCAAAGTATATGCCACTTTGAATGATTCATCATTCAAATTAGATTTTGATATCAAAAACTCTTTATCGTAAACCCGTTTGTCCTTTTTGACTGTTGACTTTGACGCATCGGACTCAGACTTTGACTTGGATTTGGACTCCGGTTTTGACTCCTCTATGTCATCTTTATCTAACACCTGATCGACCACACTTTTTATCAACTTTGACTCATGATCAGTATCGGATGACGTGTATGTGACATCAATATTTTCTGGCAAGTTATCCGACGGCCCAGACTCCCATTGTAAGTTTATTGCCTTTTCGACTCTTTCGGAATTTGGATTTCGAGGTAAAAATCCATTTTCGACCGGGGGCGGACATCTAGTGTAGACCACACTTGGTTTCTTACCAGAAGTCTTCACTTCATCTTTTGTCACAGATTTCTTTTCTTCGGACGTCTTCACTTCTTCAAACGTCTTCAATTCTTCCACAACTGGATAAATCCTGTCAACAACAAAAGTAGAACATGAGTAACTTTCTAATAACTTGTTGACTCTTTCAGTTTCTATCTTTTGTGTTGCCAACTTCAACTCCAGATCAGCACATTTCTTTATGTGAAAATTTACATCATCCATCTGTCTCAGGTATCCTTTCTTCAGCGTATTCATTGCCACAACTTGTTCACCATTTGAATCAGTATACTTGTTGATTTCTCTGTTTAATGTATCATAAGATTCTTTCAATCTGTTTATGTTGTGCAGCAACTCATTGTTTTGCTTGATTAAAGAATCACAGTTCATGCACTTTTCAGGAACTTTAACAGGTTCTGCATCAACTTTGACTTCAAATTCAGGAACCTCTTTGACTGTTCGGTTTGATTGTAAAAAATCAGCTCTTCTCTTTTTCTCAGCTTTAGCTTCAGCTTTTAATCTCTCTTCCTCTTCTTCCTCTTCTTCAAGCTTTCTTCTTCTTGCTTCAGCAGCTTCCATGACTTTTCTGCACCTTTCAGCACATTTCAAATCATAAGCATTTGCAATGAAAGCTTTAGCATTTGAAGTGTCTTTGGACATCTCTTTGGCCATAAATTCTTGATCTGGGCAAAAATTGTCCCAATTGAAACCTTCAGCCAGTTTTTCATCATCTTGTTCTGCCAAACACACTTTGCTGTTTGTTGGAACATATTTATCCCAACTGAATCCACCATCCTTTCCCAGACAAGCTTTCTTTGAATCTTTAATCTCCATCATTCCATGTGCAGTTTGTGCCTGATGCAGTGCTGGTGGTGTGATTTGATGATAAATCGCCTTTTTGTGATAATCGTTGTTTCCAAAAGGATTCCGGGCTCCAGTAGCTTCACGATTTTTGCACTCTCTCTTGAAATGCCCCTTTTCCCTGCAACGAAAACATGTAACTTTGGACTTATCAAAGCCTAAATTTGAAACACTTGCATCAAGAAAATCATTTCTTCCCGTAATTTGTTTAAACTTCTCAGCTCTTCTCATTACACTGGCCATGCACCATTTAATATCCATCAATTCCATTTCCTCAGCATCGATTTGATCGTAATCCTCTTTTGTGAGCATTGGATTACCGATCTTTCCTGCCACAAAACTACTATATGACTCTAACACCATTCCCAACAAAGACATTTGATTTTTGGCAATTTCTTCAGAATAATCTTGATCACTTTCAAGATTTAATACAATATTGCATTGAAGTTTTCTTCCATTCTTTGTTGCAGAAATGTTTGGATCGAATGATGAAAATCTAGTGCTGCTTGATCCCTGGGATGATTTCTTTTCAGAAGAATCTTTCACACTGTAGGCAGTTTCAATTTTTGGAGAATAATTTGACTTTTCATTGACACCACCTTTGTAATACAAGCTGATATCTTGTTCTCCATCATAGTTCTTCATCCTGGCTATCTTCCTTTGCTCCATCTCTTGAGCTTCCAGATGTTTGATGAAATCTCCCAATGTCATATTTTTGTAATCTTTTCTGTTGGATCTCAGCATCATCAGAAACGTTCCCCAAGTTTCATAAGGTAGTGCATCTGCAAGTTTTTCAATCAATTCATCAGTATCTTTCTTAATTCCAAGTTTTTTCATATTTCTCACCAAGTTACAATATCTATCAATTATTTGCTTGGTGTTTTCAGATCTCAACCCACGGAATAAATCGAATTCTTTCTTCATGAGAGACATTTTGTTTTTGAGCATATCATCACTTCCAACAAATTTTGCTTCCAATTCTATCCAAATTGAGTAAGCAGTTCCATCATGTTGAAGCAGTATCAAGATATCTTCTTTTATTGCTTGCTGAAGCAGACTCACCATCAGTTTCTCATCTCGATATTTCTTTTTATCTTCCGTACTCATTTCTCTAATTGTTTGCTGCACACCATTTGTTGTGGGTTTAACATATGGTTCTTCAGTGTGTTCCCACGCATCCAAATGATACGCCTCAACCCAATTTCCAAACCGTTCGGACCATCCATTGTAATCATCAATATCCATGAGTTTGGGCGGTTTCTGAGACGTTCCGGTTTCATTTTCATGCACAGCACTCTGAGTGATTGTAATTGGACTAGCAAAAGCATTGTAGAACTCGTTCTCCATGTTTCGAATTTCAAAAGTTCACAAATTCCAAGTTTAAGCGATATAGCAAATGTATTCTTTCAAGCGAAATTTCTGATTTGGTATTCTGGAGTGGAATCAGAATTTTGCAACTTGGAGTGGAATCAGACTTTTGCAATTTGGAGTGGAATCAGCTTTGTAATTTGGAGTGGAATCAGCTTTTTGCAATTTGGAGTGGAATCAGCTTTGTAATTTGGAGTGGAATCAGCTTTTTGCAATTTGGAGTGGAATCAGCTTTGTAATTTGGAGTGGAATCAGCTTTTTAATTTGGAGTGGAATCAGCTTTGTAATTTGGAGCGGAATCAGAAACAATTTAGGAGCGGAATCAGAATCAATTTAGGAGCGGAATCAGGAACAACTTAGGAGCGGAATCAAACTGAAAGTTGATTTAGGAGCGGAATCAAGCTGATGTCATCATAACTTCGATCAATTTCGAGCTGAATCACAAATTTGTCAAGATTTAGTTCGATTTAGGACTTGAAACTTCTAAGGATTTATTAACTACCAAATCCGAGCAATATGTGCAAAATTGAACCGATTCCGACCGTAAAATGATGTTCAATTTGATGAGAAGGTGTAGAAAAACAGAAAATGCGGCTGAATTAGCAAGAGCTCTTCTTCCTGAGCTCTGATACCACTTGTAGGATCGGTTTCGGATCCGAACGAGTCGGTTAGAAGAGCTTTTCACCAAAACAAGAGGCGGAAACAAGTGTTTCGGTGTAATTCAGCTAACATTCACTTTAATCTGTTGTTTTTATTGATATGCAATCGATTACAGTCCTGACAACACTTCGGCAGCACTTCGTGGCTCACCGGAAGACAACACCTAGAACTATGTGTTGATTCCACCCCTAATGACCTATATATAGTGTTTCTGATTCCACTCCTAATGACATGGTGTCATTTGGAATGGAATCAGCATGTTACTTTCGGGTGGAATCAGAAAGTTACACTTTCGAGTGGAATAAGAAAGTTATGTGATTTAGCTCGAAATAACAAGGTGTCATTTCGAGTGGAATCACCTCTAAAAAACACAACTTTGATTCTCATGCCCTAACTCTATACAAGACTCGATATAAGACGTAGGCGACAGACGGATGCACCAACAAATATTCACAGTCAGGTTCAACCGGTTTTAATGAATATCTTGAACCGAACAATTAACCGGATAAGTTTTTGTATCATCTGAGTACTATATATCTTTATAATGTATTTAACGCATGGTAGGTATTGTGTATGAACGTGGGACTTTGAACAATCTGAAGAAGATATTTAACCGAGCACAAGGGGGTATGACAAGAAAAAGGGTGCATTAGAATCACTTTATCACGAACGCTCCACATTGACAACAACCTTACAATATGAGAAAAGACTTTTGGTGTGATACTTGATAAGTCCCTTCGAAGATTTGATCGAGTTGCACATTATGACCAATGGAAGGTAAAATAGACAATTTATAAACCATTACACATGATTCAATATAAATCGACTTGTATATAACATGATTCAATATGACAAACACTTTTAGATTTTACTCGTCGACACTACTAATTAATGTCTATTACACTGTGTTTCAGAGTTTACTAATGGGAGGAAAAGAAAAGAAACAAAAAGAAAGTAAAAATATTTTGTGTTCCAGAGTTTCATTTAAGTAAGGAAAAGAAAGGAAAATAAAACATGTCGTGTTCCCAAGTTTCATTTAAGGAAGGAAATGAAAGGAAAACTAACCTAAATTCTTTAGTTTTTTATCCTTCCGATTTGGAAGGAAATGGGGGGAAAGACATCTTTTTTTTTCCTTTCTCGTCCTTTCCTTTCTCACTTTTACTTTCTTTTCTTTTCCTACGTTAAGTTAACTCAGGAACAAAGCGTTAAGGTAAAATGGACGGTTTATAAACTGTTACATGATGTCTGTCGTTAGTGACATGCAAAAACCGAAATAAACTAGTAGCTAGAGTAAGTCAGATATCGAACCAGATGAGGATTGTGGAAAGTGTCGTAATGAAAAGTATTAATTAATTACTACTGAATTGAAAAATCGGGTTGTTTGATTATGATAAATAGCTAAATTAACGAATAAAAATTGTGGTTTAAATCGATAGGAGAAAAGATGGTTCCTCCAGATTTCAGGTTTTGCAATTAACTTCAACTATGTGTTTAATCGTTACCTACATAGACATAGGTGTTAATTTTGATTAACTAATTGTGATAACCAACGACTAAGTACTCCGGTCAATACATAACGGGAGGTTATCGAATGATTATCAATTACACTTTACAAACCCTAACCCCATGTCAAATATATCCCAATTACTAGAACTCTCGAGAACTGAATGCTTAGAAATTAAGGTTTAAATAAATGTAACTGTTTACAACCAATAAATCAAGTCAATGGTGAAAAGCATCGAATGCTTAGATCACCAAGTTAAAACGATTGTATCAACACATAGTATCAATTAACTTACAAAAACCCTCCATCCGGAGGAAACCACAAAAGTTTAGCCGCTCATCTCACTCATAAAATCAGCAAAAACTTGAATTGATGAAGAAAACATGATTGATTCGATGAATGGATGAAGAATTTTGATGGATTGGGATGAAAGAAGCCTTAAATTTTTTAGTCTTCTCGTGCCTTGATCGACCTTGGAATGATAGATAATCCTTTCCAACATTAAAACCCCTAAATATATCCTTTGGAGGCCTTCTGTGCGTTTTTTGACTTATCCGGGCCGTAAGCTACGGTTTGGGACCCGTAGCTTACGGTCCACAAACTCTGATCATTCATATATTCCCAACCGTAACCTACGGTTGACAACCCGTAGGCTACGGTCACATGTCCATGCTTCTTTTTGCTAAATATACACAATTCGTAAGCTACGGTTTTGAAACCGTAGCCTACGATTTCCATTCTCTGTCCACAAATCACATAACAACAATAACTCGTAAGCTACGGTTTAGAAACCGTAGCCTACGATCGCGATCACTTGTCCTCTTTCTCCTTCTTCACACATCTTTCAGCAAATGACCAAATGACCCTTCTAGTTTGTTCCTTCCAATTCCTTTTATATTTAAGCACAAATTAACTTTCAACTTAATACCGAATAACCCCTCAACTTATAATTTTCTTATTTCTTGCATATAAGAGCTTCAAACAACTTCCATAAAGTATCGAATTAGTCCCCAAACTTTGTTCTTTCACACTCCTTTCACTCGTGAGCCTTCATATTACCCGAACAAGCTTCAACATTCATCCTCGAGCTGCAATATCCCATCCAATGCTTGTAACTCCATCTTTAATCATCGTAAATGCACCGAATTACGTGCTTTACCCGCAAAACACCAAATTCTCATAGTTACTTCATTCTAAGCAAGTAAACACATCAAGTATACATAAAACATCATATTTAGATACTCTAAAGCTCGGGTTTCACCCTCTCCATCACATTCCCACACTTGCCTTTGCTTGTCCCCAAGCAAACCAACTAGAACTAGTCACCATAGCAACAACACCTCTAAACCCCTTAACCAATTCAACCTGTTTAGTCCCAAGTCATACCCATCCCATAGACTGACACAATCGAGATTGACAGTCTGACAAGTAAATGATGCAATTTCAAAACTTAAGACTTGTCTATCTAAAACTAACATGTTTACAATTAAACACATGCTACACACCCCTCACAATGTACTCTCCTCTTGGGTTAATATCTAGACTAGCGTGTAATGTGCTAGTATATGAAACACTCAAAAAGCAAACATGAAATCCTACAATCATAGGCTTGTATGACAATCACACCTCCACTGTATCATCTAACCTAGCACATATCAAAAGGACTTTCGGGTTTTGGGCTTAAGGTAAAGGTAGGAATATATTTTTAGGTTCTTTTTATTTTCTAATTGGATCACAAACAATAACCAAACCGTGATAACTTTATTCAACACAACTTATACTTTTGGGTCGGTTTCTACCCAAGAACATAGACGATGTTCACAATACTTATATTTTTATTCTTTTCTTTTTCATTTTTCTTCACATATTTTTCTATTTTTCTTTTTCTTTTCTCTTTTTTTTCTTTTTCATAACAATATCATCACGATCGTTTTTTCACAATAGACAATGGGCGAACAAACGAACGGTAGTTAGACTCAACAGGGCTACTAAGGGAAATTTGGTGAATAACACAAAAGAAACACAAACACAAAGGGTGTAATTGGAAATCCTAATGCCTTTATCATATATGTGAACATGTCAAACCCACAGTCTCAGCATGCATTGAATCATACAAGTTCTAACACAGAATAACACGTAGCCTGCACTCAACAAATGAATTCATCATATAATGTATCCTATCCGTCTACAGGCTCAAGATCTCACCAAGAAAAGGTAAAAAGGTTGACGACATGTAGCATATACAATTAAAACATGTTACCCCTAGATAGACATCTCTTTTCAACTCATTTCCTATAAAATACTTGTCAAACCTACTCTCATGAAACATAAAGGGACAACCATGACAAGGGACTAATCTAGTCTACTACCGGTAAGAGCCTATTAGTGATTGAAACTTTAGGTTTTCGTATCCAATTAGCATACTTAAGGCGATGAAAACTTTTAAAATTTTCAAAATTTTCAATTTTTCTCAATTTTCATCGATTTCCAATAACTTTTCAATCTTTTCAAGTTTCATCCACAAATCCCTTCACGGGCTCCAACATCCCCACACTTGGGATACATTGTCCCCAATGTATGGTGCTTTTAAAATATAAGCCCGGGAAAACAAACCAACTACCCTTGATGAGCGGCTAACTCAAAGCAAAACAAACAACTAAAACACATCCCATAACATTTAAACAAAGTTTTAACACCACCAAACACAAAATAAAAACATAAAAAGTAAATTGTTCATAAAGGAAAGAGCACATGGACCTGAACAAGTCAGAGAGTGCCTACTGATACGATGGACCCGGTGGTCCACCACGATATCCACCTAAATGCTCGTAAAACGAGCTCATGTCGAAAATGTCCGCCAAACCTCCTTGCGGACCCTACTGCGACTGGGATGAAGAAGACTGAGTAGCATGCTGTTGACTCTGCCAAGCCGGATATTCATATGGTGGCGGTTGATACGGGTAAGAACTTTGAAAATGCGGCTCCGAATATTCTCTCGGCAGCCACATCGATCCATGAACTTGGGGCATCGGGAGACGGGGCATACCTGGCTCATATGGTGGCAACTGACTGAAATCCACCTGAGGTGGGTTCTCACAATATGGAACTCCATTGTAGTAGTCGTAATAGTGTCGCGTCTGATTTTCATCATACGCCCTCAAGTTGAGTTCCATCTCACCCCTAATATGGCGCACCTGATCAGTACGCCGCATAAACCCCATCATTTCCTCATGCTGCCTTTCCCTACTCTCCATCAACTCCTGATGTTATCTTTCCCTGCTTATTTCCAATCTCGAACCCTGATCATATAACGATTGTTGCCACCTTTCCCAGCCAGCATACTCCAGTGGCTGACTACTTTGTACCCTCGCCTGCATATCGTCATCGAACACTCCCCAGGAGTAGTCTAACTGCCTCGGTCCCTCATGTTGCCTACTTCCACCTTCAACCACTTGAAAACCCGCTTCTCGCCTCAATCGCAACACCTCCTCATCACTAGAATCCAAGTCATCCATCTCGCCTTGACTTGGTAGTTGCTTCCCCCGCTGCAACACTTTCAACTTAGCTTCATCTCCAAACTTGATCTTGTGCCACAATTTGGTCTTCACATATGTTATCCTATCACCCGTGCACATTTCGGTGATTGACCAAGTGGCATGTGACTTTTCAAAGGGTTTTTCAGAAATCGGCACCACCCCCTATTTACGAAGAAAAGCACTAATCAAAAGGGCGTGAGGAATCAATTTCTTATGTCTTTTGTTTCGGCTTTGCCATATATGTAACATTACCAGCTACCGAAAAGACAAATGCACCTATCCAGTCATGAGGGCATAAAGAACCTCCAATTCCCATTTTCGAACACCCATCATATCCCCCAACCGTGGAGCCACATTTGAAACCACCAAACTCAATAAAACCCTCACTAACGGCTTGAGGTTGTCTCGCTTCATAGACACTCCTTTCTCCAACAAAAATAATTCCGAACACATCACATTTTCACCCACAATCTTCTTCGGATCACTCAAGTAATCATCTTCTTTGATATAAGTATAAAAACTATCCGCCTTAGAATCAAATTTTGTAATCTGACTCAATGAAGCCAAAGACATGGTTACCGGCTTCCCGTTAACCTTCCCCTTCAGTGTGACGGTTCTCGGCGGATCACTTCCGTCATTCTTCGACAACGTACTCAACCATTCCGTAACGCTTCAAAGGTAAGCTTCTCCACTCTCATTACCCCGGAACTCCAAAACTTCTTCCCAACCAAGTTCAGTAAATTTTTCATACAATCCCAACGCCCTAAGATCGGGTCTATGAATGCGCTTCTCAAAGCAAGTATTTGATCTGATAGAGTGTGTATCACCCATCTTTTCATAGAAGAGTTCAGCCTGATACGCTGCTTCTTGCTTATACAGAGGACCATCCCTCCATGTAGGACGGTAGGGAACACCACCATGTCCCCGTGGAGTGTGAACAAAATCATCCAATGGTGTGTCCCGGATCTCAACTCCGGTACCTCTTCTCGCCCTTTTCGACCCAACCGCTACATCCTCCTGTGGTGCGGTTTCTTTTTCTTTGCCCCGACGTGATTTGACCATCTACAATCACACAAAAACAAACAAAACACCTCAAGTTAGTTCAAATCAGCTGATACTAATACGATAGAATAAGTGTACAATCCGTGAACCTCCCCACACTTGTTCTAAACCACGGCTCAACTTGTTAATAGTTAAATCCTTACCCAATATAATTCCGATTCACAATTGCAATACAAAAAAAAATCATAATGTGGTTCATTAACTAGTATCATAACAGATTCAAAGACATTCCCTTAAGCCATAACATTCATCCAACCCCTTATGCCACAATATTTCCCCATTTTAATTCATTAACCAAGATAAATTCAAAAGTTCATGAATCATTACATGTTTATTCCACCATTAAATGACTAACTAAACATGAACAAAGCATGAACATAACAAAAATACCTTGACTTCATCAAATCAGAGCAAAATCGTAGGAAAAATCATACCTTTTTAGTTTAGAAGGGCTAGAGAACAATTAGATAGCTTGTTTATGAAGTTTAAGCAAAAAGCCCCAAATTTGAATTTTTAGGGTTCTTCGTGCTCGATCTGATTCGTGCAAATCTGGGCGTTTTCGGGACAAACCGAGGGTAGGGTTTTGTTCCTCTCAAAAAAAATAGCCAAGTTAGGCTCTTGAATCACTCGATTTGGTGAAGAAACGAAGATAATTGAAAGCTTGGTGACTATGGAGGTTTTGGGGATTTTGTGAAGAAGATGATGATGATGAAAGAGATTGATTTGGGGAATTTGTGGTGAATAAAGAATGTGAATCTGAAAAAATATGGTGGAGATAGTTGTTAGTTATTTAATTTTCGGGTTTTAATAAAACATTCGGGTCGAAACCTATTTAACCTGGTCCGCCCGCACTTGCCCCATACGGACCGTAGGCTACGGTCTCAAACCGTAGCTTACAGTTTACATTTTCTGTTCAATTGAGAGAGAAGACCCGTAACCTACGGTTCCAAACCGTAGGCTACGGTTTGGAAATGCTGTTTTCACCGAAATCCCCAACCGTAGGCTACGGTTGGGGGCCGTAGCTTACGGTCCATGTTAAATTTTTTTTTTTAAATAAATGAAAAGTTATGTGTTTATTTAAAGGACCCATGTAACAATTCTATGACGAAATTTTTTATAACCGAATGATTCGGTTTCTCATTCACATGCCCGCTCCACCCCTCGTAAGAAAATCATGTCGTCCTCGACACACAACTGAGATTAGCTACATACCTGAGTATCCTCAACTTCCCCACACTTGTTCTAAATTGTGGGTAAGTCACAAAAGCTTTTCAAACCATCAAAACAATGGAAAAATACGAAAATAAATAAAAATAAAAGAAATATGTACCGAACATTCGGGTTGCCTCCCGGTAGCGCTAAGTTTTAGTCTTCAGCCGGACTTCTCAAGACCCTCAGTCGGTTGTGTATTCCGGTGCGCCTTCAACCAAGCTCACCTCCTCTGGTAATGGGTTCAAATCATGACCGTCTAGATACGGTTTCAACCGATGACCATTCACTACTTGTCTTCGTTGGTCCTTCGGATCCTCGATTTCCACATCTCTGTATTGTCCTACTCGGGTAATAACGAACGGACCGGTCCATTTGCTCCTTAATTTACCTGTAAACAATTTAAGCCGGGAGTTAAATAACCAAACTCTTTGACCTACCGCAAACACCAAACGCCTCAGCTTTGCGTCGTGCACCGCTTTCATCTTATCTTTGTATACGGCTGCGGTATCATACGCCCCGTTGCGTAATTCCTCCAATTCACTCAATTTCAACAACCTGTGGGCACCTACATCAGAATAATCAGTATTCACTTGTTTAACAGCCCACAACGCACGATGTGCGATTTCTAGGGGTAAATGACAACCCTTCCCATACACCAAACGATAGTGTGTTGTGTCGATAGGAGTTTTATAAGCGGTGCGACATACCCATAAGGCATCATCCAATTTAGATGACCAATCCTTACGGTCAGTTTGCACCGTCTTTTGCAAAATTTCCTTAATTTGCCTATTCGACACTTCAACCTGTCCACTCGTTTGTGGATGATATGGTGTAGCAATTCGATGGTCAACGTCATACCGTTTCAATAGTTTGCCAAAATTAAAGTTTTTAAAGTGGGATCCTCCATCATTAATTATCACCTGAGGAATCCCGAACCTAGAAAAAATGTTTGAATGGACAAACTTGCAAACAACGGTATGGTCGTTTGTCTTAGTGGCAATTGCTTCAATCCACTTTGAAACATAATCAACCGCCACTAAGATGTATAAATTACCATTCGAATTGGGAAACGGCCCCATAAAATCAATTCCCCAAACATCAAAAATATCAACAACCAAAATTGGTTGCATTGGCATTTCATCCCTTTTTGAAATCCCACCCATCTTTTGACAATTCGGACAATGTTTAACAAACTCAAAAGCGTCTTTAAACATGGTTGGCCAATAAAGACCAGCTTCAAGAACTTTATATCCTGTCTTTTGTCTGCTAAAGTGACCGCCACATGCAGATGAGTGAGCATGCTGTAATACTTCCAAGAACTCTGTCTCGGGCACACATCTTCTAATAATTTGATCAGCACCGATCCGGAACAAATCCGGCTCATCCCAAATATAATTCTTCACCTGCGACACGAATTGCTGCTTCCTACGCTTATTCCACTCATCCGGTATCGTACCTGAAACAAGATAATTCGCAAAGTTAGCATACCAGAGTCCGGAGCTAGCAACCATTATAAACTCATCAGGAAAGTGCGCATTGATCTCGGGTGTGAACTCCTCCACATCAACCGGTAGTCGTGACAGATGGTCAGCAACTACATTCTCACACCCCTTCTTGTCTCTAATTTCGAGATGAAATTCTTGCAATAATAGGACCCACCGAATTAGTCTCGGTTTGGCATCCTTTTTCTCCATTAGATACCTGACTGCACTATGATCAGAGTAAACGATTACTTTGCTTCCACAAATATAAGACATGAATTTATCCAAAGCATAAACCGCAAGCAACTCCTTCTCCGTTGTGGTATAATTCAACTGAGCATCGGAGAGGGTTTTGCTTGCATAGTAGATAACGACCGGTTTCTTATCTACCCGTTTTCCTAGTACAGCCCCAATAGCAAAATCGCTTGCATCACACATGATTTCAAAGGGTTTCGTCCAATCGGGTGATTGCAAGATTGGGGCTTGTACTAATTGTTCCTTTAGCACATTAAACGCATTTAAACATTTGTCATCGAATTCAAATGGAACATCTTTCAACAATAGGTTACATAAAGGTTTTGTTATGACACTAAAGCCTTTAATAAACCCAAGGTAAAATCCGGCTCTATCACTTTGGTTGGGGGAGGTAAAGTCGAAATGACTCTCACTTTGGCTCTATCAACTTCTATCCCCTTACTTGACACGACATGTCCTAACACTATACCCTCTTGAACCATAAAATGGCTCTTTCCCAACTGAGCACTAGATTTGTTTGGACACATCTCTCTAGGACCCTAGATAATTCATCTAAACATGTATCAAATGATGACCCAAAGACTGAAAAGTCATCCATAAATATCTCTAGGGCGTCCCCGACCATATCCAAGAATATACTCATCATACACCTTTGAAAGGTGGCCGGGGCATTACACAGCCCAAATGGAATTCGCCTAAATGCGAAAGTGCCATAGGGGCATGTGAAGGTGGTCTTTTCTTGGTCATCAGGGTGGATAGCAATCTGATTATACCCTGAATAACCATCAAGAAAGCAGTAAAATTTCAGACCTGATAATTTCTCGACAATCTGGTCAATAAAGGGCAAAGGAGAGTGATCCTTTGATGTGGCGGCGTTCAGCTTCCGGTAGTCAATACATACCCGCCACCCGGTTACCGGCCGAGTGGCTATCTGCTCGCCATTATCACCTTTGACAATCTGAATACCTGCTTTCTTCGGCATCGTTTGGGTTGGACTCACCCATGCACTATCTGAAATGGGATATATGATCCCATGGTCCAACCACTTAATTACCTCCTTCTTTACTACTTCTCGCACGTTCAGGTTAAGCCTCCTCTGTGTATCCCGTGCAGGCTTCGCATCTGCATCAGTAATAATCTTATTCATACAAATAGAGGGACTTATACCTTTTAAATCGGAGAGAGTCCGCCCAATCGCTGCTCGATGGGTCTTCAGCACCTTCATTAGTGCTTCTTCTTGTTCTTTCTCCAAATTAGCTACGATAATAACCGGGAGAGTCTGGTCCTCTCCTAAGAATGCATACTTTAAATGCGCGGGCAGCTCTTTCAATTCTACCTGTGGTGGGCTGATTAGTGACGGTTTCAACCCTGATGAAATCTCAGCCGGAATGTTCTCCACTTGATGAGACCATGGAGGCCTTCTCTCCTGTGCCGCTTGCGCTTCCAACGACTGAACTTCTTCTTGCAAATCACACATGTGATTTTATTCTATCCTGTCACAAAAAACAAATAAACCTCGGGCAACTCATCCTCTACATGAGGATAGCATCCATCTATGATATCTGCCATGAAACATTCATCACCTTGAAACATGTCAGAAACGTTAGAAAACACATTTAATCGGACCTTTCTATTGCCAAATGTCATGTCGATAGTGCCAGTGCGACAGTCGATCTGAGCATGTGCGGTGGCTAAGAAAGGTCGGCCCAAAATAACGTTTGGTTGATTGACTTGATCAGCGGAAACACAGTCAAGCACCAAAAAATCAACAGGAAAATAGAATTCTTCCACCTTAACTATCACATCGCGAACTATCCCTCGAGGAAGCTTAGGAGTCAAATTTGCCAACACAACAGTTGTGTCGGCACGACGCAGTGGACCAAAATCATATTGGTCATACAAGCTTCCCGGATGGATACTCACACTAGCTCCGAGATCCAACAACGCCCTACTCATTTTAAAATCACCGACTTGTATTGAAATTAGAGGCGTTCCGGGATCTCGTAGCTTAGGTGGAAGGACTTCATTCAACACGACACTAACCGTATCAATTAAATCAACCTTTTTAGGGACTTTGTGCTGCCGGTTTTGAGTGCACAAATCCTTAAGATACTTAGCATAAGCCGGAACCTGTTTAATGGCATCAATTAAGGGTAAATTGATTTTCACTTGTTTAAATACCTCCAAAATTTCCTCCGGTTGAGGTCCCCTTTTATTGATTATTTTTGTATTACCCGGATCCTTCAAGGCTTCGGGAAAGGGAGGTAAAATTGGTTCCCCTTCCTTAGCCTTGATTGGCTCAGAAGTTGTAGCACGGGTATTTTTACCATTAATTTTAACAGTGTTAGGTTCTGGCTCATCATCACTCTTACCATCCTCACCTAAATCCTCCACCACACCATCAACAAGCTGTGGTGGAGTGTCGACTTTTTTTATAACTCTTACCACTACGTAAAGTACTTACCTGGCCGACTAGACTGCCTTTCTTTTGATGAGCGGGATTTGTTGTTGTATCACTTGGTAATTTCCCACTATTATGCTTCAACTCCTTCATCTTGGTTGCAAGTTGGCCCATCTGTGTAGTTAACTATTGAATGGCCTTGTCTCGTACCTCATCCTTTTGAGCACGGTTTTGTGACTCAAGCCTTTGATTTTGTAAATCAAGCTGAATTGCTTTCAACATTTCCATCATATCATTACTCCCCGAAGTGTTAGGAGACCCAGTTGGTCCTCTTTGATTGTTTTGGTGGTCACCTTGAGAATTACCTTGAAATCGGTTCTGATTGAAATTCCTTTGACCACCATATTGATTGTTGCCTTGAAATCCTGGATTTAGCTGATTATTTGTATTCCCATAGCTAAAATTCGGATGATTTCTGAGGCCCGAGTGATATGTGTTGGACTGCATGTTGAAGTTTCTTCCACCGCCCCCACCTTGCACAAAATTCACATCCTCGCCTTCACCATGAATGGCCGGGCATTGATCCGCTATATGCCCTAAGTCTCCACAATGTCCACACATCGGAAACTGACCACTTACCTCCGGTGGATTCTCTACTGCTCTCACTGTCGAATGTCGTGCACTTCTAGAAGATTGAGCTTTGTGTTTTGATGCCCTTGCGGTTCTTTCTAAATATTCCCAATCATCCTCTTCGTAATTTGTTCCAAAAGTACCTTTGGATATTGAATTCACATCCCTTGCATCATCATCTGTTAGGCCTTCGTGAAATGCATTCATAAGCTCCCACAAATATATGCCATGATGTGGACAGTTCTTGAGCATCATTTTAAAGCGATTGAACGCTTCGTGGAATAGCTTACCGGGCTGTTGTCGGAACCCCCGAATATCCTTCCTGGCGTTGTTAGTACGCAGATGAGTATAGAATCATCTAAAAATTGTTGCTGCATTTGGCCCCATGTGAAAATCGAAGTTGACGGTAGCGAATGGAACCATTGCTGCGCTTTGTCTTCGAGTGTGAATTGGAAGAGTACCAATTTCACATCATCCGCTGAGAACCCTTGACTGCTGATTGTGTTACACCGTGCATCATACGCAGTAATGTGTAGTTAGGGTTCTTCATGTTCGTGACCATGAAACTTAGACAAACTGGATATTGATTGTGTCCGTACTTCGAATGACCGCCCTCCTTGTAACTGTGGGATCACAACCGGTGATGGGTTGTCAGCTATAGCAGGCCTGAAGTGGCTCTCGATACCTCGAACTGGACCCTAATCATTTCACCGTGAACACCTTCCGGTAAATTACCGGTCAGTATAAGTTTCGTGGCAGCGGTCTAACCTGACCCGGCATCTGAGGTACCAGTGGTGGTAATTGAATATCCACCACCGGCCTTCTCTGAGCAAGCTGCTGATTGATTGGGTCAGGTTTATGATATTGCTGCTGCATTGGTAGTGGTTGCACCTGCGGTTGTTGATATGGAACTTGTTGAATTGGTCCTTGTTGTTGCTGCACAAATGTTTGATAACCCAAGTTCCCTTGATTAGCTCTTTCGAATCCACTCACTCCGGTTGTTTGCCTCTCGTAGTTACCCATATTAACCAATTGTCTGTTACTCTGATGACCGATCCAACCGTCATATTCATCATATTCGTCTTCAAACTCGTCCGCACCATCGCGTTGTTCCCGCACTGATGCTCTAACTGAAAATGGTTGTTGATGAGCTGGTTGGTGATTAGAAGATTGTGGTGGAATGGGAGGTATGACCGATGAAATAACTGGTTGGCTCTGGTTCTGTGGAATAAAAGTATCATCAGCGACAATCCTCACATACGGTGAGGCATGTTGAATGGTGGATGACATGTACTGAACGGATGTTGGTTGGTTCGAGATTGGGTGTAAATTATCAAGGTTGGAAAACGGGGATGGTATGGGTGGAAGTTGGGTAGTAGGTGTCGATTGAGTTGATTGTGGTGGCGGAATTGGTATGGTAGTGTTTGGTGAAGGGTGGGTAGGTGTTGGTGAGAATTGTTGCGGTTGTGATGTTACGGGTTGTTTTTCCGGAGTTGCTGAGTGCTCCATTGTTTTGGGTGTTGGTGTTGATGATTGTAGGACCTTGGTCTCACGATGTAGTACTCTCTTTGTATGCTTCACTGTTCTTTCAATCTCTGGGTCGAACACTAATGGTGATGACTTTCTGGAGTTCCAAGTATGATGCATACACTTCCTAGATCACCTACACAAACAGAAACAAGAAAACCTCGCGTAAATCCGAACAAAACAAACTAAAACTATTTTTGAATTTTTGTATATTTAACTAAAACGAGAACTAACACTAAACACTTTGCGCATGCCTCCCCGGCAAGGGCGCCATTTTGATGTCTATCGTTAATTGTTAAAGCACCGGATCGATGACGAACATCAAACATTGCACTTGATTCAAGACATGAAGAACAATCATATGAACAAGATAGAAATATGTAGAAGATGAATCTCTTTATTGATGAATCAGTCATCACAGATTACACAAACCAAAGGAGTATACATCATCTACAAGCTGGTTTAGATCACAAAGATCTAAACCTAGCTTTCTCTCACTAACACATAGTCTCCCTCTCTCTCTAGAATACACTCAGTGATTGAGAATGGATGGGATCTTGTTGGAGGTGCACCAAGCACTCAAGAGTTGCCCTAATCTACACAATACACACATATATATAGGCTAGGGACTAAACCCGGACAAACACATTGTCCGGGATACAAAACAATACAATAATCCGAAACACTAGAAAGTCGTCCGGAATGCCTTCAACAATTGATAATCTTCATTATCATTTACTTTAACTTGGACTTCTGCTTTGGTTAACACAGAACTGATAAGCGACAGTTACCCGGCAGGAACTGCACTTACAGTCTCCCCCTTAACTGTTGCATCAGTTCTGTGTGGCATCGATAATCTTCAATCACCGGATACTGCACTTTCAGACTCTCCCTTGACTGATGATATCATGCATGCTTTCAACTTTAGCTGAGACTTGATCTTTTAGGTAGAGCACAACGATCTTCAACCCTTCTAATTAAAGACTTGCTGACGATCACTTAAGGCCGCTTTGAGAAACCCGAAGAATCCAACATCAAACACTGTAGATCCTTCCCCTCAAACTACTCCCGAATCAAGTTAACGCGAACCGACCTACAACCACATGTAGGAATATCGCTCGATACATTAATCTTCAAACCTAACCGGTAGCAGAAAGAAACATTGGATTTCCAATGCCCAACCTTGAACACTTCAAACTTCACAAAGACATGAAGCTCAGTTCGATAAGTTAATAACAAACTGAACTTTGTAAAAGTACATCCACCATCTTGATCAGAGTCTTCAACCGAGTGTCTGAAATCATTTCATCTCGAATCTTCAAGATCCAATCTCGTATCTTCACAAAATCCACCAATTACCCGTTGACTTTCGTCTCTGATCTCCCCCTCAATGTAAGAACCCCTATTTCGAGAATCCGACCAGTCACCAACTTGGAAGAGGTACCAAGAAGACTAATCTTCTCTACTCTAACCGGCATACAATAAAGGCATGACCTTCAACTAGTTGCCAAACGAACAATTTGCTTCATCACGTTAACACTTGATTAAACCTAGAACAAACTTGACAAAACTCAATCATACACTAGCTCTTACTTGCTTCATGTTATAAACACTTCGCCACTGGTAAGATTAACACTAAGTTAATCTCAAAGATAGTAAACATGAACTTGTTTCGATGTAGCACCACGAGCTTTTGGTTTACAAAGAAAATAGGAACTTCAAAAAAAAATTTACTCCCCCTTTTTCTTTGTAAACAATACAAAAATCCAAGCAAGTCTTATTCTCTTCACCTCCTCACTTGATCCGGACAACATAAGTACCATAAGACTTTTCGATAATCCGAAACCGACTTCAAGTTTCCAAACTACGCATAATTCTGACTCTTAGTTAGTTTTCCGGTACCCCAGGTAACCCGGAATAACGAACATGCACAACTCGAAACTTCCGAACAACACAAACTTCTAAATTTAGCTAAAAATCCGGTACCCCAGGTAACCCAGAATTCTAGAAATTCGGAACTGTAAAACCCGAAAGCTCTTGAAACCTCGGATTAAATCATTGAGCAGTACTTAGAATACAAAGGAATTCGAAACAAGCAAGGAAATAAATGAAGCTCTGAAGAAACCCAGAACAAAAAACTCGGAACCAAATTTTAATAACACAGCTTAAAACTCGGAACAACTTGGAACAAATCCAACAGTTTCAATCCGACTTGTTAATTAATTATTAATATTATTATTATTAATAACGTAACTGTTTTTTAGCGTTTCATGTCTTTAACTGATTTGAAGAATTGGGTACAAGAAACGGGAAAGGAGAATGGTTACGTAGTTGTTACCCGCCAATCGAAAAATATTGGTGGTAGTACGGGGATGGTATGGCTTGTGTGCGACCGTAGTGGTGAGCACCGTAGTAAAGCAACAGTTAGGAAAGCTGGTAGCAAAAAAATTGGTTGCCCATTTTCATTACTCGATATCCGGGACGTGACGAATGACACGTGGGAGTTAAAAGTAGACAACGCGAACCATAACCACGAACCTACGACGAGTCTGTTGCGCCACGCTTTTGTGCGAAGATTTACTGAAGTCGAATACAAGCTAGTGGAGCAGCTAACTGCTCAAAACATGGAGCCACGTAACATATTTCAAACCCTAAGAAAGCAGTTTCCTGCCAGCCTGCATGTTCAAAAAGACGTGCAAAATGCGGTACAAAAAATTAGAGCATCACTGATGGACGAAAAGACTCCTATGCAGGCACTGGAAAGCGTGTTGCATGAAAACTGATTCATTTACGACACCCGATAGGAACCCAAAACAGATGTCATAACAGAGCTTTTCTTTGTTCATCCTCATTCAATCACTATGTGGCGTGCTTTCCCGCACATGCTGTTGATCGACGCGACCTACAAAACAAACATCTACAATATGCCATTTGTCCAGGTTGTGGGTTTGACGTCGACCAACAAGTCTTTTTGTATCGCACATGCTGTTATTTGCAAAAAAAAAAAAAAGAAGGGATAACTTCGTGTGGGTGCTTGAGCGGATCAAGTCAATGTTGCATGAATGTATGATGCCGCGTGTGATAGTCACGGATAGAGAGCTAGCCCTAATTAACTCGTGTGCTAAAGTATTCCCGAACACGTCTAGGTTTCTATGTCGGTTTCACATCGAACAAAATATATGTAAATGTTGCGAGCAAGGGTTCAATAAATTAGATTGGGAGAAATTTATGTCGTACTGTCGGAGAGTGTGCGACTCTGCTTTAGAGCCCATGTACCAGTACAACTTGGACAAATTGTATAACCGACTCGCGCTTGCCAACCGGGAAAGTAAGTGTTCCTTCAACAAATGACTCACCCAATCTATTATACTTTACACACGCTTTTACATTTCATTATTTTATTTTTGCAGGGGTCTTTAATTATGTCTACAAAAACCGGCTCAAAGACTATAAAAAAATGTCCGTTTGTGCGTGGACTAATAAGTGTCGCAACTTTGGTCAATGCACTACCAATAGAGTTGAGAGCCAGCACGCAAATTTAAAAAGATACGTTACGCGCGGGAGTTCATTGGAGCGAATAGCAAGATGCGTTATTGATATAGTTGAAACTCAGTTAGGGGTAGTACAAAAAAGTTTCACCGAAAGCATCGAAAAAGCGATGAACCAGCACAGACACCCACTGTTGGACAAACTACGTGGAAAGGTTTCCCATACAGCACTTGATTTGCTGGAAGGAGAGCTAACGAGGAAGTTGGAGGTGTTGCGAAAACTTAACGCATCATGTGGTTGCCATAAGTGGCTTAGTTGTGGGTTGCCTTGTGCTTGTAGGCTGGAAAAGTACAAATGTACAGGTAAAAAATATTAAACCTACAAACCTTTTGTTATTTAGTACGATTTAGCTGTTTCTCACACCGTATTGCCTTAACTGTGTAGAGCGTAAGATACAACTCGACGACGTAGATATAACAACCCGTATTTCGGTTGTTCCTACTTTTATCATATTTCCTTCGTAAACGCTTATACTCTTGGGATTCGATTAAGGCTATGGGTTAAACTATATTTTAAACGCATATTACAACATTTATTTAATTACAGTTATCAAATTAAACGCTATTTATAATGCTTATACTAAACACATATCGCAACGCAAACTCCAAATGCGGATTTATTTATCCATTTACATTATTAATTGTGTGATTACTTGTTTAGAATGTTATGAGATTATCAACGCAAAGCTTATACGCTCAAAACACTTACTCGCAACACAATTTATCGCAACACAATGCTTAACAAACGAACCAAAGCTGGAAAACCAACCCACGCGAACCTGGCCTTCCTAATGGCCATCCGTCCGAATGGCCATCCGTCCTAAAGGCCACCCGTCCTAATGGCCACCCGTCCTAATGGCCACCCGTCCTAAGGGACATCCGTCCTAATGGCCATCCGCCCCAATGGCCATCCGCCCTAATGGCCATCCGCCCGGATGGAGCCATCCGGACACTGCTACTCGCACACCGACTTAACCACTCGCCATCCTCTATAAATACCCGCCGTACACCCTCATTTCAACACTTTGACACTCCCATCCGCTCCCAAGTCTCAGACGCGATTCAAGGCCTTTTTGTAAGCTTTTTCTCCCAAATCTTCTTCAATCTTCATTCTATTCCACTTCTACTCCATTTTCTTCACCAAAATCACACACACACTTTAACCTTTTCTCAAAATCACTAATTTTAGACCTCTTGAAGGTGGTTTCCACTCGTTTTGCTTCGGCAAACGGTTGTGGAGCATCATTCAATCATGATCGGTCCAAGATCTAAAGGATTTTCGCACTTTTCAACTTATTTATGAAACTTCCCTTCGCTTTTTATAAAACCTTGGTGGAATCGGGATTCAACCAGACTCTTGACTCATTCCATAGTCAAGAGCCGACTCGAGAACTGATTTCCATCAAAGAGATGGACCGACTAACGGGTCAAACATGAATCTTCATCAAGAACATAACATCCAATCGAATGGGCAAAGCCCATCCGCCCGAATGGACTGGGCTTGGTGTTTTCCGTTGTTTGAATCCGTCAATGCGTCTGTCTCCGTCAACCAAAACCCGATTTTTGAGAAAATTTTACAAAAAACTTCAGCTCAGCCATCAGTCCGGATGACCTGACCCTGACGAATTCCGTGGTTTAACTCTTGTTACCACGACTGTTAAAACGTTTTTAACCACAATTTGAAATTTTAACGGTTCACAAACAAACACAGGCCATCCGTCCGAATGGCCATTCGCCCGAATGGCCATCCGCCTGAATGGCCATCCGCCTGAATGACCATCCGTTCGGATACACTATTGAACACTTAACTCATTTTTACCCCACTCGACACTCTGCTTTCGACCGTGTCAGCACTTGGAAGACTTATGCTTCTGTTCCCGTACGCAGGCTGATCCGACGCTCCCTTCAATCCAATCCAGATTGTGTTTACTTGATAAACACACACTGTGAGTATACTCGAACCCATTTTTGTTTAATGCACTTTTGGGTGTTACATACGTTCTATATCAAAACACAACTCACAACACAAACACTTTATAAACGCTAACCGCTCCCGCATGCTATACGTGATTTGTTAAATGATTGTTACTATGCTTATATAGTGTTACACTAGACCACCCCTAGCAACGATAGTACTATAGTTTGGACTCAGCACCTGTGTGACAGGGGTTGCTAGGGATCACATTACTTTACTTCACGTGTTCGCTTCGGTGAGCATGTGTCGCGCATACTCTACATCGCAGTCTCGTGGTTAGGTTGTATCATTGTTGGTAGTTACATGCTTCGCTCGTTACGTGTTACATGCTGGTTATGCGTAAACGCTTTTAATACTATATCTATATAAACCTGTGTACTCACCATTACTTATGTATTGACTTTTATTTTAACGTAAGTGACAGGTTTATGGTTTGTTTGCTGCAATGGAATTTAGGAAGTCTGGAAACTCACCAAATAAATCTGAGTAGTCAGAATGGAATTTGTTTTTGATACTAAATATCTGTAATGGTTGTTTTGCTTATTTATTTAATAGTATGGGATATTGAACCTTATAAATATTGTCATTAATAGTTGTTATGGATTCTCATGAACAATCTGTTTCGCTCAGTGCCTCGCCCCGATGATTCCGCCATCGGTTGGGGTGTGACAGTAGATGTATTCTGGCGTAAGCTTGACTTTCTACCGTGTAAACTGGTAGATGAGGAAGTCGATGTTGTAGCAGAGCTCAATATTGTGCGGAAACAATTAGAGTCGCAATCCCCTGATTAGAAAAAAAAAGTTTGCTTTCAAAGATAAAAGCGGTCTTAACCCTGAAATCGTCAACTAAGAAACCACCGAGTGTCCAGCAAAATACTCGCGGTCGGCCTACATCAAAGAAAGTACAACAAAGGCTAGAAGAAGCTGCAAGGTTAGACGAAGTTATGAGAAACAGCTCCTATGGCGAGGACAGCAACGTATATATCGCTTCCCCACAACATAGGTACGATTTACCCCAACACAACTCATATGTACCGTCAGAGGGCTCTCGTGGAGCTAGTTCGGTTGTAAAGTTTGAAAAACCAAAAATGCAAGGAAACCGTTCAATAAGTTCTAAAAAGATGGAGATGCGGGATGATCATGGTTTTCCATTAATAAAGGGGGACGAGGACTTGTTAACCATTATGAGGTTTAAGCATCAAATTCCATCAGAGTTTCACTCTTACATATCGCGTATACAAGATGTGACCCCAGACAGTCATTGTGGGTACAGGTCTGTGGCTGTCGGGTTAGGTTTTGCAGAATACGTATGGCCCAGTATTCGAAGTGATTTACTACTGGAGATTGACCATAACGAGCCGCTAGGGACGCATGTATTCGAAAGATATAACGAAGGAGACTTTAAACGAATACGTAACAGCATCTCTTGGCATTCAGTGCAAGGGTGCCCTCTGTAGATCCATGACCTCAAGCGATAACGCTCATACATGTTTACGGGGGACACTTCATACATGCTAAGTTGGAAAGAGACTACCCCATGCCTACAGTGAGCCCATTGTGGTCGACATATCGAAGAATAGCTGTGAAACAGTGGGAAGAAATGTATAGACCGCGGTTACAACACTACTACGAGATAATCAACCCAAAATCAGACTCAGACAAAGACAAAGACCCGAGTTTACATGTTATTGAAGATTAAGCGGAAACTTGTATTTATGTTAATTGTAGAATTTTTATAATTTATAAAATTTTTATCATTTTTAATTTTTATAATTCATAATATTTGTATCATTTTTAATTTTTATAATTCATAATATTTGTATTATTTTTAATTTTTATAATTTATATTTGTATTATTTACCAATAATATTGTTTTTTTTATAAATAAACATGGAAATACCCCAAAATACACACAATAATATTTTTTTTTTATAAATAAACAAAGAAATACACAAAAAATACAAAAATGGACCTTTATATACGCTGCGTATAGCTCCCTACGCAGCGTATGAAATGAAAATGACACAACTAGCCCTGAATTTGGCTTCGTATAGCCTCAACATAAGGGTAAATTGGTAAAAAGACACTTTATATACGCATCGTATAGAGCCATACGATGCGTATACAAATGGCGGACAAATCCCCCCCCCCCCCACACACAAATCAAACTTTAACAATTTAAATATGTTAAATTACCATTTTACCCCTGTATTTTGTCTATACGATGCTGGATACAAGGGTAAAAATGTCACTTTCTGACCTTTGTATACGCTGCGTATGGCTCTATACGCAACGTATATAAGGGTCAGAAAATTTCATTAATACCCTTGTATCCAGGCTTCGTATAGGCTATACAGAGGGGTAAAATGGTAATTTTTTAAAGCTTTATCTACGCTGCGTATAAAACCATACGCAGCGTATATTAAGGTCAGAAAACGTCCTTTATACCCTTGTATCCAACATCGTATAGACAAATTACAGGGGTAAAATGGTAATTTGTCAAGTCAAACCTGCTTTTTTAACCGTTGTCTACGATGCGTATGGATCTATACACATCGTATAGGACCTGATTTAAAACAGATCATCTCCTACGCACATCAGTTCATCCCCAAAATCAAAAAACACACACATACGTTCAATACGAAGGGCGATTACGTATATCGACCGTATACGACGCGTATTTGAAGCATAAATTAGGTAATTCTTCAACCTAGTTCACTAATTTTGAATTTTTTATGTATTTCATCCGTAATTTAGTTGTTTTTTTAGGGAAATTAGGGTTTATAGTATTTGGATTAGTTTACAGACATTTGTGAGCTTTTGATAAATGTCGAAAAGGTTTGGTGGATTAAAGTCATTCGTATGAATTTTAACCATTAGGGTTTATTTTTTTGACACTTCTTGTTTATACAGAGGGGTAGACAGTTAGTTGTTTAGGGTAAAATAAGTAATTCTCAGATATTAGGTAATTGATTAAGATCATAAGATGTCGTGAAAATAAAAACTGAATATGGGCTTCATGTTTGTAAACGAATCAGGGACTATAGGAATTACGTTAGGGGGGTTTGGAGATGCGCTTCTTGTTATAAATCTGTGTTTTTATACCCTTGTTAAACAGATTGTAACAACCCGCTTTTGGGAAGTCAAAGTCAAAGTCAAGGTCAAAGTCAAAGGAAGAAAAGATTGCTAATTGCGATCTGTCACTCCTTGCTCAACTACGGACTTGACTACCTTGACTTATAACTAGTTCTGTATTTGAAACGCTTTAGCTGTATTATGTAGAGTACATGTTAATAAATCGCTATTTAATCGCTTATTAATCGATAATCGACCTATCGCTAATCGCATCGCTATTGCATCGCAACTCGACTTATGCGTTATGAATATTGTTTTACGTGTGTGTGTGTTAATTATGTGCTACTTGTGCATGTTTAATTATGTTTTGTGGTGATCAATCGCAATCGATATCACAACTCAATTGAATTGCAATCTAAATCGCAAACGCTGAACGTAAGTTATTTGTAGTGATTGAATTTTAGATATAGTGGTTAGGATTAATGGGTAATACTATCACATCGCTCCCTCGAATGGCATCGCAATGCTCGATGCACGAAATGAAAACACGAAATCCAACTCATCGGAGCCACTCGATCGAGTGACCACTCGATCGGATGGCCAACCGATCGGGTCGCCATCCGATCAGACTGCCATCCTATCGGTGACCCATTCGACACCTGTGATCTTTCCCCTTTTGGAAACCCTATAAATACCCCTCCTTGATGTGACAGCACTCTCACTCGAACCAGTCTGTTCCAACCCACTTTTCTCTCGATTTCTCGCGATTCCGATAAGATTTCAACACAACCCTTGTACTTCTATGAGCTACACGCATTTCTTCATCTTTTTCACCTTTGAATCTCAACTTTTAAACCGTGAAATCAGCGGATTTGAGGTGTTCTAGGGTGATGTCATCATGGAGTTATTAGGAACTTTGAGTGTTGACACCATTCCACCAAGAACAACTTAGATCTGAAAAGATTAAACTATGTATTCATTCAGATCTAAACGTTTTCTAAGTTAAAGGGATTGAAGATGGTTTCATCACTTCCTTTCAACTCTTTTACACTCAATGCACTCAAAACCGATAGAATCGGAGCTCGTTCTGATCTTCTACTCATTCCAGTGATGTGTCGGTTCAAGATCTGATTTCTACCAATGAGACAACCGATCCCGGGATGAACACGAACAACCGTCAAGAACAGTTTGCGAATCAGATTGGGGTGATTCCCGTCCGATCGGACGACCCGGGCTTGATGGAGTTCCTATTGTTTACCCTGATGTCATACCGTCTCGATCAAACTGCAAACTTTCAAGCTTAACAACTTTTCAAAACGAACCCGTCACCGCACGAATTGCTATCCGATCGGATTGCCATCCGATCGAACGGCGATCTGTACGGATGACTCGGATGGTAGAAACCTTTCTTGTTTTTGGAAAATGCTACAACGAAAACTTCAAAGGACAAGCCATCATACACAAACACATCAAACGTCAATCCGACCGAATGGACATCCGACCGGATGACCATCTGAACGGATTGACATCCGATCGATTGACCATCCGGCCGGATTGCCATCCGATAGGGTTACCACTCGACACTTGGTATACTCGCACCGTTTTACGCACTGTTCTACGCTTATGCCATCGTTAACTGTTCAGGCTAATCTAACTCTAGCGCTCCCTTCAATCCATTTAACTACCATCGCTGTGAGTATACTTGAACCCTTTTTGCTTATGCACTTTTGGGTGTTACATACGTTACATATATTCAAATCACATCGAACACACAACGCAAACACTTTAACGCTAAACCATTACAGTATGTTATACGTGACTTGATGAATGCCTGTTTGTTATGTTTGCACATTGATTGTTGTATACCTGCCTTAGCAACGGTAGTACTATTTGTTTGGACTCAGCACCTGTTCATTCAGGGGTTGTTAAGGATATTACTTCACATGTTCGCAGTGGTGGACATGTGTTGCGAACGCGTTAATCGAAGTCAACTCGCAGTCATTGGTATTGATAGGATCTTTGTCGATAACTTACATGCTTCACATTATACGTTTTACTTGCTGGTTATGCATAAACGATTTCGAACTCTATTATACTATCAAACTTGTATTCTCACCTTTACACTATGTGTATTGACTTTTACTTTAACGTATGTGACATGTGTTTAAGATGCTATCTGCTAGGATGCCTGCTTTTGTGGAATCAAGTAGGATTGAGAGTCTAGAAACAAAGACATTTTATTTTATTTAAATCTGAGTTGTTGGAACATGTTATTCGTCTTGGAGATATCGCTGTCTGTAATAATTTACTTGCTTAATAGGTTATGGTATGGGACATGATATTAATTATTTTGTAAAGTAGTTGTTATGGAATTTCTCTTGGGCAATCTGTTTCGCTCAGTGTCGCGCCCTGATGTTTCCGCCATCGGTTGGGGTGTGACAGATTGGTATCAGAGCCATAACTATAGGGAATTAGGCAAGACTCGACGTAGTCCGGGTCGATGTCTTAGAAATGACCTAGTCTATAGCTTAAGTACCAACAGACCAACTTGTGCATACCTGGTAGAGGTCTTGCACGAGCCTACTTGCTAATCTCGCTCGGATTCGCTGAACACTACACACTTGCGCGGACATCGCATACTTCCGCTTCGCGCATCGACAGTCTTTCCTAAGACTGGAAACTCGCACAATTTTTAAATTTCTTGTGTAAGGCAAGACAATTGAGTCTAGAATAGGTGTGAAAACCGTAAACTCTCGATTAAATCCCTCTCCTAACGCAACTTTTTACTAAAAACACGAGAATTTGCATTAAATCAGGAGTGAAATCCATACTAAAAACACGAGAATTTGCGTTGAATCAGAATTTCTCTATTCTTTATCACTCAATAAGGGATGCAGTTGTTAAGTTAGGGGTGAAACCCGTATCTTAACGACACGTTCCGCTCTACATCTTGGGATTTACAATGCTCTCACCAAGGTCTCGACGGACTCCAACGACTTGAGACACGCCGTTACTAGAAGGATGCGTGTCGATTGCCCGAAATCGAGGCAAGAGCACAGTCCAGAAAGCCAAGTGCGTACTTAACGTCCTTGCGAATAGTCGAATCACCTTGGGCAGTTAATGCATAGTACACCCAAGACACTCTATTTCGATTTTATGTGTTTCGATTCTGGATTTCGCCGCAGCTGACACTGAGATTTACCGATTCTATGTGTTCATGTGGTTTTACGTGTTTATGTGTTTCGATTTTGGTGATTTATACACTCTTCCGCTATTCGCTTCGAACGACACTGCACATCTATCTCAAAACGGTAATAAATCGCTTAACACGATACTCGCTATACTACTCGCAATCGCTAATCGCGTTTCGCACTCGCAACGCTGATCGCTTTACGTCGCTGTGAAAAATAGGAGAGTCTGAGCAATATATGTAGGTGAATATGTGCAAAACATAGTAGATTTGTGAATTATGTGTTTCTGTGTTTACAAGGACTATGTGCTTATGTGCTTACGTGTTTCTGTATTACGTGCCTACTTGATTTCGTGTTTACGCGTTCCTAAGCTTTATACGTGTAAGTAGTATTGAGGGAGATAATAAACTATGCTAGACCTAATCAAAGTGGTGTTTGAGTCCTGTGATGATGTCTATTGCAGACAATGTCGTCATCTGGATCACTCCGCTCCCGCGCTGCTAAACAAAAACTCGCTGACAAGCGACTCGCTTCCCTCCTCGCAAGTCAAGTCGTTAAAGTAATTCCGCAGATCGTCAGTGAGTTGAACGAAAATGCTAGCAAATCTTCGGAAGAATCCAGGACAAATGCTCCTAAAACAACTTTCAGCTTCAAGCAGTTCAAAGCTTGCGGTCCAAAAGAATTTACTGGCGAAGATGGTCCTACGACCATGTTTCAATGGTTTGATTCCATCGAAGTCACCCAGAGCCAGAGTGGCTATCCAAAAGACCTCTGTACTGTCAATGCTACCAGCGTCTTCCAATCCCGCGCTCTTGATTAGTGGACGGCCGAGAGAAACAAACACGGAAACGATGCAGCTTTAGGATTGTCTTGGGATGAGTTGAAGAACATCATGATGCAAGAGTTATGCCCTCCCCTTGAACTCCAAAAGCTCGAGGATGAATTCTGGCACATTAAGCAGGATGGTGGAGATAACGCTGGTTTAACTGCTCGCTTCAAGCAGTTGAGTATCATCTGCCCTGGTCAAGTTACTACCCATGAGATCACAATCAAAAGGTATATCCGCGCTCTGCCGGATTGCGTCGCTGATTTTGTTCAGGCTGCGAAGACGACAACGATCGAGGAAACTTACCTGCTCGCCGCTGAGATCAATGATAAGCGAGTCAGGTCTGGTTATTTTGATAAAGCTGCTAAGAGTCTTCATCAAGTCACCACCACTACCCCCGCTGAGACTACCACCGCACCGCAATCGTCAAAGCTTTCACGTCGCAAGAAGAAGAACAACAACTCCAGCAACAAAAACTGTGCAATTACTGTTGCTCCGCTCCAAACAGTGTCTGCCCAACCGCAATCTCAACACCGTCAAGTAGCGGTTCCTGTGGCCAATGCACCGCCTGCCAAGCGTGCATACACTGGACCACACCCGCTCTGCCTACTTGTACCTATCATCACCCGGTTGGTATTGCTTGCAGATTCTGTGTTCATTGCAATATGTATAGCCATTTCACCGCTAATTGCCGTAATGGTAATCGACAAGTACCTGCTGCAGCTCAAGCTCAAGGTCAAGCTCCTTCTCAACAAGTTCTACTTCCCGCCCCTCAAGGCCAACAAGCAGCTCCTGCACTCGTGATCCATGCTAGAGCTTGCTTTGCGTGTGGTGATCCCAACCACTTTGCAAACATGCGCCCAAATCGAGTGGTGAAGCAAGAGCCACAACAGCAGCAGCCGCAACAACAACAGCAGCAACCACCACAGCAACAGCAGCAAGCAGCCCACGGGCGAGTCTTCAACATCAATGCCCGACAGGCTCAGGCAGACAACAACGTTATTAATGGTACGTTTCTCGTAAATGGTATATATGCTTCGTGTTTATTTGATACTGGAGCCGATAACTGTTTTGTGTCGTTTGAATTCGAAAAGCTCCTTAATCGTAAGCGTGCCCATCTCCCATCGACCTTCGACATAGAAGTTGCCACTGGAAGAACCGTCACCGTCAGCGTCAGTTCTGTTTTACGTGACTGTACTCTCGACCTCAACGGTCACATCTTCCCGATTAACCTTATACCGATGCAACTCGGTAGCTTTGATGTCATAATAGGTATGGATTTCCTTCAGGAAAACCATGCTGAAATAGTTTGTTTCGACAAGATGATTCGATTCTCTCTCGCAAGTGGTGATCAATTATGTGTCTATGGAGAAGTCGCTTCAAAGAAACTCCAACTCATGTCGTGTGTCCAGGCTAGCAAGTGTCTCCACAAGGAATACCAAGCTTTCTTGGCACACATCGTAGTAGCAGAGAAAAAGGAAGTTAAGGCGGTAAACCAGGTGCCTGTAGTTCATGATTTTCCTAACGTCTTCCCTGACGATTTACCCGGATTACCTCCCACTCGTGATATCGATTTCCGAATCGACCTCATTCCTGGAGCAAATCCTGTTGCTAGAGTGCCTTATCGTCTTGCACCTTTTGAAATGCGCGAACTCTCGAGTCAGCTCCAGGAACTACTTGATAAAGGCTTTATTCGCCCCAGCACCTCTCCTTGGGACGCGCCTGTCCTTTTCGTCAAAAAGAAGGATGGACGGTTCCGGATGTGCATCGACTACAGAGAATTGAATAAGCTCACTATCAAAAATCGATATCCCCTGCCCCGAATCGACGATTTATTTGATCAATTACAAGGTGCTACGTGTTTTTCAAAGATCGATCTACGTTCAGGCTACCATCAGTTAGGAATTCAAGAGGAGGATATACCCAAAACCGCGTTCCGAACCCGTTATGGTCATTTCGAATTTGTTGTTATGCCTTTTGGTTTGACTAACGCTCCTGCAGTCTTTATGGACCTAATGAATCGCGTGTGCAAACCCTTTCTCGACCACTTTGTCATCGTATTAATCGATGATATCCTGATCTATTCCAAGTCAAATGCCGAACACTCGCAGCATCTACGTTTGGTTCTTGAGTTACTCCAGGGAAACTGTCTCTACGCCAAGTTCTCCAAGTGTGAATTCTGGCTTGAGGAGGTCCAATTCTTGGGTCACATCGTCAATAGTCAAGGAATTCATGTCGATCCTGCGAAGATAGAAGCAGTTACGAGTTGGGTCACACCAAAGAACCCGTCCGAAGTTCGTTCATTCCTCGGATTGGCGGGTTACTATCGGCGATTCATCGCCGACTTTACGAAAATCGCTGTACCCCTCACTTCTCTTACGCACAAGGATAAACCTTTTGTTTGGGGAACTAAACAAGAGGAAGACTTTCAAACTCTCAAGTCTATGCTTTGCAACGCTCCCGTTCTCACTTTACTCGACGGAGACGACGACTTCGTAGTCTATTGTGATGCCTCTAACCTCGGTCTTGGTCGTGTTTTTATGCAACGAGACATGGTTATCGCGTACGCATCTCGTCAGCTCCAGATCCATGAGAAGAACTATACCACGCATGACCTCGAGCTTGGTGCAGTTGTTTTTGCACTAAAGATGTGGCGACACTACCTATACGGTACAAAGTGTACGATCTTCACCAACCATAAGAGCCTTCAACACATCTTTAGCCAGAAAGAACTAGATATGCGCCAACGCTGGTGGGTAGAACTACTCAACGATTACGACTGTGAGATTCGTTATCACCCAGGCAAGGCAAACGTCGTCGCAGATGCTCTCAGTCGACGAAGCCATTTGCATAGCGTTCGTAATAATCAAACCCAGCACAATCTCGAAGCTCTTATCCATGATGCCCAACATGCTTGTTTCACCGAACGCACCTTGAAGAAGGAAAGGATTCTTAACGACGGAGCCCAGTTAGTGAATAAGTCGAATGGGATATTCCATTATCTAGACTGAATTTGGATTCCTAAACACACCAACTTACGACAAATTCTACTCGACGAAGCCCACAAGTCGCGATACTCCATTCATCCCGGTGCAGATAAAATGTACCAGGACATGCGCTACAAGTACTGGTGGCCGGGCATGAAGAAGGATATTGCTATCAACGTTTCGAAATGTCTGACTTGTTCGAAAGTCAAAGCTGAGCATCAACGCCCCTCTGGCTTACTCGTACAACCCGAGATCCCTATGTGGAAATGGGAGAGTATAGCTATGGATTTTATAACGAAACTTCCGCGCACGCCATCAAGTCACGACAGCATCTGGGTTATCGTTGACCGTCTTACTAAATCCGCCCACTTTCTGCCGATACGAGAAGACTATAAGGTAGAACGATTGGCACGAATCTACACCAACGAAATCATATGTCGACACGGGACGCCTCGTGACATCATCTCTGACCGTGATGGTCGGTTTACCTCGCATCTTTGGGAAACGTTTCAATCTGTTCTCGGTACTACTCTTAATCTAAGTACCGCTTTCCATCCCTAAACCGACGGTCTGACTGAGCGAACGATTCGTACCCTTGAAGACATGCTTCGCTCGTGTGTCATAGATTTTGGCGGCAATTGGGACGCGCACTTACCTTTAGTCGAATTCTCGTACAATAATAGTTATCATTCTAGCATTCAAATGGCGCCATTTGAGGCATTATACGGAAGAAAATGTCGATCGCCTATTGTATGGCACGAGATCGGAGACTCGCAAATTACCGGTCCTGAGCTTTTGCAAGAAACGATTGACAAAATCCTCCAGATTCGAGACAATCTACTGAAAGCTCAGAGTCGTTAGAAAAGTTACGCCGATAAATGACGCAAGCCCCTTGAATTTGACGTTGGCGATCACGTACTCCTAAAGGTTGCACGTTGTAAGGGGGTGATCAGATTCGGCAAGAAAGGAAAGCTCGCGCCTCGATATGTGGGACCCTTTAAGATTCTAGAAAGGATTGGCAAGGTGGCCTACAAACTCGAACTACCGGAGGGACTGAGTAATGTTCACCCGACTTTCCACATTTCGAACCTCAGAAAGTGTCTAGCCGACCAGGAGTTACATGTCCCTCTCGACGATCGGCAAGTGGACGAAACATTACACTTCGTGGAAAAGCCTGTCGAGATCATGGTCGAGAAACCAAGGTACTCCAACGCTCACGCATTCCCATTGTGAAGGTTCGTAAGGAAGGCAAACGCGGCGCCGAGTTCACTTGGGAACTCGAAAGTGATATGAAGGCGAAGTAGCCGCAACTGTTTGTTACGACTACTTCTTAAATTTCGGGACGGAATTTCCTAAAGTAGGGGAGGCTGTAACAACCCGCTTTTGGGAAGTCAAAGTCAAAGTCAAGGTCAAAGTCAAAGGAAGAAAAGACTGCTAATTGCGATCTGTCACTCCTTGCTCAACTACGGACTTGACTACCTTGACTTATAACTAGTTCTGTATTTGAAACGCTTTAGTTGTATTATGTGATGTACATGTTAATAAATCGCTTATTAATCGATAATCGACCTATCGCTAATCGCATCGGAACTCGAATTATGTGTTCTGAATATTGTTTTACGTGTGTGTGTTAATTATGTGCTACTTGTGCATGTTTAATTATGTTTTGTGGTGATCAATCGCAATCGATATCGCAACTCAATCGAATCGCAATCTAAATCGCAAACGCTGAATGTAAGTTATTTGTAGTGATTGTATGTTAGATATAGTGGTTAGGATTAACGGGTAATACTATCACATCGCTCCCTCGAATCGCATCGCAACGCCTGACACACGAAAGGAAAACACAAAATCCAACTCACCGAAGCCACTCGATCGGATGACCAACCGATCGGGTCGCCATCCGATCGGACTGCCGTCCGATCGGTGACCCATTTGACACCTGTGCTCTTTCCCCTTTTGGAAACCCTATAAATACCCCTCCTGTCACATCATTTGATGTGACAGCACTCTCACTCGAACCAGTCCGTTCCAACCCACTTTTCTCTCGATTTCTCGCGATTCCGGTAAGATTTCAACGCAACCCTTGTACTTCTCTGATTTACACGTATTTCTTCATCTTTTTCACCTTTGAATCTCAACTTTTAAACCGTGAAACCAGTGGATTTGAGGTGTTCTAGGGTGATGTCATCATGGAGTTCTTAGGAACTTTGAGTGTTGACACCATTCCACCAAGAATAACTTAGATCTGAACGATTTTCACAAGATTAAACTATGTATTCATACAGATCTAAACGTTTTCTAAGTTAAAGGGATTGAAAGATGGTTTCATCACTTCCTTTCAACTCTTTTACACTCAATGCACTCAAAACCGATAGAATCGGAGCTCGTTCTGATCTTCTACTCATTCCTAGTGATGTGTCGGTTCAAGATCTGATTTCTACCAACAAGACAACCGATTCCCGGAAGAACACGAACAACCATCAAGAACAGTTTGCTGATCAGATTGGGGTGATTCCCGTCCGATCGGATGACCCGAGCTTGATGGAGTTCCTATTGTTTACCCTGATGTCATACCGTCTCGATCAAACCGCAAACTTTCAAGCTTAACAACTTTTCAAAACGAACCCGTCACTGCACGAATTGCTATCCGATCGGATTGCTATCCGATCGAACGGCGATCCGTACGGATGACTCGGATGGTATAAACCTTTCTTGTTTTTGGAAAATGCTACAACGAAAACTTCAAAGGACAAGCCATCATACTCAAACACATCAAACGTCAATCCGACCGAATGGCCATCCGACCGGATGACCATCCGAACGGATTGACATCCGATCGATTGACCATCCGGCCGGATTGCCATCCGACCAGGTTACCACTCGAAACTTGGTACACTCGCACCGTTTTAAGCACCGTTCTATGCTTATGCCATCATTAACTGTTCAGGCTAATCTCACTCTAGAGCTCCCTTCAATCCATTTAACTACCATCGCTGTGAGTATACTCGAACCCTTTTTGCTTATGCACTTTTGGGTGTTACATACGTTACATATATTCAAATCACATCGAACACACAACGCAAACACTTTAACACTAAACCATTACAGTATGTTATACGTGACTCGATGAATGCCTGTTTGTTATGTTTACACATTGATTGCTGTCTACCTGCCTTAGCAACGGTAGTACTATTTGTTTGGACTCAGCACCTGTTCATTCAGGGGTTGTTAAGGATATTACTTCACATGTTCATAGTGGTGGACATGTGTTGTGAACTCGTTAATCGAAGTCAACTCGCAGTCATTGGTATTGATAGGATCTTTGTTGATAATTTACATGCTTCACATTATACGTTATACATGCTGGTTATGCGTAAACGATTTCGAACTCTATTATACTATCAAACTTGTATGCTCACCTTTACACTATGTGTATTGACTTTTACTTTAACGTTTGTGACAGGTGTTTAAGTTGCTATCTGCTAGGATGCCTGCTTTTGTGGAATCAAGTAGGATTGAGAGTCTAGAAACAAAGACATTTTATTTTATTTAAATCTGAGTTGTCGGAACATGTTATTCGTCTTTGAGATATCGATGTCTGTAATAATTTACTTGCTTAATAGGTTATGGTATGGGACATGATATTAACTATTTGGTAAAGTAGTTGTTATGGAATTTCTCTTGGGCAATCTGTTTCGCTCAGTGCCGCGCCCCGATGTTTCCGCCATCGGTTGGGGTGTGACACAGATGCAATTTATAGAGTATAACTTTCATCCCCTCGACTTTGAATCATTTAGCGTTATAAATCTGTGTTTTTTGTTTATGTTTTTTTCCTGTTTTTGGTCGGCTTGGCGGTTTTACGCCCCCCGATCTGTCGGCATAAACTTGGTCCCTTAGAATACCAAGTCTCTCCCTTACCACTCCACCATCACCTCATTGGCAGGGACATTTTGATGTAAACCTTACATTTGTAAATCATTATGTTACCTTGAGTTTTGTAGTAAGCTTTAAGTTTCCATACAAAGAAAAATAAAATTCTTTCCAAACTTAATTTATACCGATCAAATGGTGCAAACTTAAGTCTCATAAAGTGAGCAATAGATAAGTTTAAAAGTAGATTTTAGAGGGTGTATAGATGTTTGCCGTTAGAAAAAACAAATAAATTAGAGCTGTGGACGCTCTGCTCAAATATCATTCTATCCATATTGGGTACTAAGTGCTTAATCATTTAGTCAATGCATGACGGATCTATACTACTTCTTTCATATCGAGTTTGATGAGTGAAAATTACCGAGTAGTAGTTCCAGATCACATAGGAACGTTACAGCCTGAACCTCTCCAAATACCGAGTCAATATTGATATGTTTGCCCAAAAAAAAATGAGCTCGTTTCTTGCTTTCCATATCACCCAACACGTCGCCAAGATAACAGTTTGAATAAGCCTTCTTTTTATCGCCGAAACTGTCAATTGTTCGTAAATTTCCACCAAAATGAACGATGCATAGAACACCTTACTGGTCAAAGAGACCACATACGTGTCATTATAGAATGTACGCATTAAACTTAAAAGAATGAATCGATTCTTGAAGAAATTGGGTCTATATCGTTTTAAAAAAAGAACATTCTTCAATCATTTTCGATATTTTTATACCTCTTTTGAAATAGTAAATCATACAAGATTTTGTGCTACTTCATTTTGACTACTACAAAAGAACTTATATTTGTGGTCATAAATCTATCGCATTTGGATTTTTTTATGTTATATTTCAGTTAATAGTTCGTATGGTTATTACATATTTGTGGTTATAAATCTATCGCATTAGGATTTTGTGAAAAGAAGATAATCTTTATAACCAGAACTGTAAGTACAGCAGTTTAACAAAAAAACGGTATCAAACACGGTGAAAAACACCGATTACAAACAGTCAATCAGTAACAGGTCTTCAACCGAAGAGTCTGCACAAAATCTTGATCAGCAGCACAACGTGATGAACTCGAACAAGGAGAGAAAGCAACAGCTTTTTAGGAATCTTCTAGAGAGCATCTAATATCACTGCAACCTTTTTACTTTGGGATAATCAAACAGCAAGGGGGCGGAGGAGATATATAGGAGGGAGAACCCTATAAATGAGCCCAGCTAGAAGACCAGCAGCAGCCCAAAGTAGCAGCCCAAGAAAGAAAGGAGCCCATCCGAACCTCACAAAAAACATGACAAAAAAAGGAAAAGATATGAGGGAATTGAATTGAAATATAAATGTTTTATATATTTCAACACCCCCCTCAATTCAATACTTGAAACAATCAAACATGTTAAGGAGAGAACAAACCTTTACATGCGGACCTGTAGACAGACCTTTTGTGAGAATATTGGCAGCTTGATCCTCTGTTTTGATTCCCACCGTTTGAATAATGCCTTTAGAGATTTTTTCTCTATAAAAAATAAAGATCTATTTCGAAGTGTTTTGTGAGCTCATGAAACACGGGGTTGGCTGCTATGGATATAGCAGCCTTGTTATCACAAAATAACTGAATGGGCAGATTGACATCGACCTTCAATTCTTTTAATAAGTTGGAAATCCACATAATTTCACATGTCGCAGCACACATCGAACGATACTCTGTTTCAGCAGAAGATCGAGAAACGGTGGACTGCTTTTTACTTTTCCATGAGACTAGATTATTTCCTAAGAAAACACAGAACCCAGTAATAGACCTTCGAGTCCCCAAACATTTAGCCCAATCTGAGTCAGAGAAGGCCTTCATTCCCAAAGAGTCCCCTTTTGCAAATAAAATTCCTTTTCCAGGGGCACCCTTTAGATATCTTAACAGCCTTATCGCAATTTTAAAGTGAGCTTGAGTGGGAGAATGCATAAACTGACTGAGATAATGTATAGAATATGCAATATCCGGTCTAGTGTGAGAAAGATAAATTAATTTTCCAACCAGTTTTTGATAAACAGTTATGTTTGTTAAAGGTTGATTATCTTTTTCACACAAATGGTTTAAAACATGATTGGGTTCCATGGGGTAACTAACTGGTTTACAACCAGTCATACCAAATTCAGCAAGCAAATCCAAGCAATATTTTCTTTGAGTTAGGCAAACGCCAGCAGTATTTTTAACAACTTCAAGACCCAAAAAATATTGTAGGTTTCCCAAGTCCTTTATTGAAAATTTGGACTTTAGTAACAATTTGATTTCATTAACCTGTTTATGACAACTACCAGTAATAATAATATCATCTACGTAGACAAGAAGAATAATAAAACTAGAGTCTTTTGTCATAGTAAACATGGAATGGTCACACTTACTTTGTTCAAAACCTACATTATGGAGAACAGAACCGGGTTTTTCGTTCCACATCCTAGGCGCTTGTTTTAAGCCATAAAGGGACTTTTTAATCTACAAACTTTAGTCCCGTTAGATTGATCATAACCATCGGGCAAACACATATAAACTTCTTCATTGAGCTCACCATAAAGGAAAGCATTATTAATATCAAGTTGGAATATTTCCCAGTCAAAGTGGACAGCTATGGACAAAACACATCTAATAGTGACCATTTTTACGACTGGTGAGAAGGTGTCAAAGAAGTCAATGCCTTCTTTTTGGCTAAAACCTTTAGCGACAAGTCTAGCTTTATATGTTTCTATTTCACCATTAGATTTGTACTTTATCTTATATACCCACTTACATCCAATAGCTTTTCTATTAGGAGGTCAATCAACAATTTCCCATGTGTCATTTTTATGTAAAGCTTCTATCTCTAAGTTCATAGCATCAACCCAGTTACTATCAGTTTTCGCTTCAAAATAGTTTTTTGGTTCACAGCTTTTGTTAAGGACAGCAGCAAAACACATCCCTTCAGGTGATAAGTTAGCATAATTTAGGACCCTTTCTAGACCATATTTAACCTTCCCATCTACCACAAAATCATCAAGTTTAGAAGGAAATTTGATATTTCTAGAAGATCTCCTAAGAGTAGTGCTTGGTTGATCCTGAATTCCTCCCTCAGAATTGTTGTTGTCCTCATATTTAGTGTCATGCGCAGCCTTGTCTGGTCCTGATTCTTCACTACTGGGTTGCTGATTATCAGCCATCCCTAAAATAGCACTTGAATCAGTTGACTGCTCAGACCCATGTCCTGATGAGGTGCTTATTTGAATATTCTCATCATTGGGAGTTTGGTCAACATTAGGGTTTTGGGTGTAGTTTAAATCAGATAAATAAAAAAAGTTTAGGGTATTAATCTCAGAAAAGGTATCAAGATCAATAGACATTTTCTTTTCTTTAAAAGGAAAAACGGTTTCATAGAACCTGACATCCCTAGAATAAAACATCAATTTTTGATCAAGACTCCAAAGTTTATACCCCTTTTTCTCATTTGAATATCCAATCATGACACATTTTTCAGCATGTATGTCAAATTTATCAGAGTTATTTAACACAGTGCTAAAACAAAGACACCCTACCACCCTAAGTTGACTTAAAACGGGGGCAAAACCAAACACTAGTTCATACGGAGACTTCCCATTTAAAACAGACGAAGGGGTCCTGTTAATCAGTTAAGCAAGAGTTCGAACACATTCAGACCAGAATTTGAGAGGAAAACCTCCTTGAAAAAGTAATGTTCTAGCTACATTTAATAGATGTCTATGTTTTCTTTCAACGACCCCATTTTGTTGTGGGGTATGTAACATGAAGTTTGATGTAAGATACCATTTTCATAGCAGAAATTATTCATTTGTTTATTAATAAATTATGTTCCGTTGTCACTCCTGAATATTTTAACAGGTTTACTAAACTGAGTTTTTAGCATATTATAAAAGCCTTTAATATAGTAAAAAACTTCATCCTTTGACTTATGAGATATACCCACACAGCTCTAGTGAAGTCATCCACAATAGTGAGAAAATATCTAAAACCATCCCTACTTGGAACTCTATAGAGACCCCAAACGTCTAGATGAACTAGATCACCTAATAATTTTGATTTGTGGTCACTTAAGGGAAATGGTTCCCTATGTTGTTTAGCCCTATGACAAGTTTCACAAGGTGCTAACTTAGAGCTAGTTTTAATATTTAATTTATTTCTTAAAACATGCAGAACTGGTTGAGCAGGATGTCCTAACCTAGCATGCCAGAGATTAACATCACAACTAGCATTACACACCTTATTCGAAACAGAAGAACTACCACAGAAGTAAAGACCATCAAACTGATTACCAGTCACCAGGACTTTCTTTAGATGAGAATCCTGAATATCACAGTTATGTTCATCAAAAGAAATAGTGAGCTTATAATCTCTAGCAAGTTTATGAACAGAGATTAAGTTAACACAATAATTGGGAACAACGAACACATCATATAGAATGACCTTGTCACATAATTTTATATCACCAATTTTAGTTACCAAAGCACTTGTGCCATTAGGGTGTTTAACTTTGATGTTGAATTCAGTGACATCCTTTTGATTAACAAAACAATCATCGGTCATAAGCATATGCTGGTTAGCACCAGAGTCAATTATCCATTCAACCTTTTCTGCATTGTTAACAAAGTTTGAAAAACAATAGATAGGTTTAAAATCACAAGTGGGTTTGGATGTAATATTGACAAAGCTATTTAGAAATATAGAATTTGCACACATACCAGCAAAGTTACTACTCTGTGTGTCACCCTTAGGTTTATCATTCAATAGACTAAGCAATTGAGCTACCTGATCATTTGTTAAAGAACTCATAACAGAAGATGAATTAGTAGTATCAGTAGTGACATTATTACTTACCCTATTACCCTTATTCCCACTTGTTTTAGATTTCATCCAAGAAGGATAACCAACAAGTTCAAAACATTTCTCAATGGTATGACCAGTTTTATTACAATGAGAACATTTGAGATTAGGATTAAGAATTTTTGCACCTTTTTTCTTTAAATCAACATTCTGATTCGCTCTGGCAGCAAAACCAACAACACCATTAGGGTTTTTATCAGAAAAATTTTTTGAGTGTAAATGAGACTCTTCTCTAGAGATAACTGCAAAGGCATCTTTCACAGACGGAAGAGTTTCTCGAGTTAATAATTTTTTTCTCACAGACTGGTATGAACTATCGAGACCCATCAAGAATTGCATTAGTTTTATAAGATGATTAAAATCATTAAACTGTTTAGATGCATCACAAGAACAGGCAGGTAAAGCAAGTAATTGATCCAATTGTTTCCACATACAGTTCAACTTATGATAATATTCAGAGACAGGCATACCATTTTGACTAAATGAGTTGATTTTTTGATATAGATTAAACACAACAGAGCCATCTATCTTATCATAAGTTTCTTTTAGATCTTTCCATACATCAGAAGCAAATTTAGAATAAACCAAGCCAAGATATAGTTCCTCAGACACAGAATTAAGAATCCATGTAAGAACAACAGAGTTGCATCTATCCCATTGTCTACCCAAGACCTCATCAGTTTTAGACCTAAGGCAAGAACCATCAACAAACCCTATCTTATTTTTCACTTATAAGGCAAGATACATGGCATTGGACCAGATCCTATAGTTTTCTGACCCTTTGAGTTTTACACTGACTATAGATAAATTGGCAGAGTCACTAGGGTGAAGAAACAGAGGATCACCAGCATCTATTTTGCTAACTAGAGTAGCACCAGGGGATGTTACAACAGAATCATCACCAGACAAAATGCAAACACGGTCAAAACCAGTTACCTAGAAAGCAGGCATAGCAATAACAGATAAAAAAACAGCCAAACAAGAGACAGATAAGGGCACAGACAAAGTAAATAAAACACAGAGGACAGCGAAGCCTGAACAGAGGTCCGATCAGAGGTTCATCACTCAAAAGGTGCCTCCGCAGACAATATTCAGGGAGCTATGACACACAAACCAAACCAAAACAAATGTAACAGTTAAGCAGATAAGACTCGATCAAGTGCCGGCCCGACTAGACCGGTAAACAGGGGATGCCTAGACACACTGACTCAGTGATGCAGGACACAAAAAAAACAAAAAAAAAACAGAAATAAATAACTTAGATAGAACAATCTCACAGTGGGTGCGTTTAACTCCTTATAATCACACTTGTAACCTTTACTTAGGGTTACAAGTCTGATTATAAGCAAAGAAGACCAGTGAAAAACTCTGTTGGTTTGCTCTGTAACAGAGACCAACAAGAGCCCCTTCAGAAGCACGGAAAAGAAACCCTAGGAAGGATTTCAGTCTTTTAGCCGGTCACAAGTCAAAACAACGATCTGAAGAATCCCCAACCACAATTGTCCCCAAACCGTCGAGTTAGGGTTCCAGCCTTCAATCATAGATAACCTTCAAGCAGCTGATTAGGAATCGGCGAATTCATAGGCACCGCCAAGATTCCTTATACCTTGATCCACAACCCTAGATCCAAATGGATCTGATCGAACAAAAAACAGCAGGAGCAGAGGAGGACGAGTATCAGAGAGCCGATTATGGCTCTGATACCATGTGAAAAGAAGATTATCTTTATAACCAGAACTGTAAGTACAGCAGTTTAACAAAAAAGGGTATCAAACAAGGTGAAAAACACCGATTACAAACAGTCAATCAGTAGCAGGTCTTCAACCGAAGAGTGTGCACAAAATCTTGATCAGCAGCACAACGTGATGAACTCGAACAAGGAGAGAAAGCAACAACTTTTTAGGAATGTTCATGAGAGAGCATATAATATCACTATAACCTTTTTACTTTGGGATAATCAAACAGCAAGGGGGCGGAGGAGATATATAGGAGGGAGAACCCTAGAAATGAGCCCAGTTAGAATACCAACAGCAGGCCAAAGTAGCAGCCCAAGAAAGAAAGGAGCCCATCCGAACCTCACAAAAAACATGACAAAGAAAGGAAAAGATATGAGGGAATTGAATTGAAATATAAATGTTTTATATATTTTAATAGATTTTTTTATATTATTATATTTCAGTAATAGTTCATATGGTTTTATGTAATAAAAAAATTCACAAGCTTATCTTAACTCCATAAAACAACAGGACCTTTAAATGATCAGAATAATATATACACTTTATATTTGTTATTATTGTATTTTTACCTTTTCAATAACTAAATAAAGAGTGATGGTGCATAATTTTAAAAGTTAAATAAACCATAACTATGGTGAAAAAGATTTATATTAAGATACCTAACCCATAAAAAGTTCATAAAGATATACAACAAAACAAAAATATAAATTTAAAACTGTGTTAATCAATTGATTCAACTGATAATTTTTTGGTTTTTAGGATGATGTCGGATGATGAAATGGATGACCAGCTAGAACACTTCAATCAAGAGGATCAGTTGGAGCAGCCGCAGCAGCAACGTGACCTGCCGGATCCTCTCGATAATCACCCATACTTGGAGTTTCCTCAGGAGTCTGACGCGGCTCTCCGTTGCGAGAAGCTTCGGAAGATGCATGTCGGTGCCCACTTTGCGGTTTCTTGGGATACCCTCCGGACCCTCGCGGCTGAAGATTGGGCACGGGAGCTTATTCCCCGTGGTTCACCGTGGGATCGGCTTTTTGAGCTATCGTATTTGCCGACCTACAGGGAGATACTTGTCGAGTTTCTGTCGCCGTTCGAGTTTCATCCTCGTCGGCCAGACCAGGTTGTGGACCCGGTGCCCGAGGTTTCTTTTCGCATGGCCGGCCAGACGCGTTCTATGTCCTTTGTAGAGTTTGCGGTTCATAGTGGTTTATATACGGAGGCTGAGATCGCTACGAATCTATATACGCGGGTACGTTTAACACTAATTTTTGTATTGTTATTATTATTATTTTAATATATAACATTTAAGACTTAATATTAATTTAACGTTTAATAAATATTCGTGTAAACAGGGGTTGGTAATGGGTGATAAACCCACGCTTTTAGGGTTTTGGGTTGTGATTGCGGAGAAGGACTATTGGGACCATGTGAACTCCAAGGAGAGGGTTACGTGGATTCGTGATCCGCTCTTCAGGTACGTTAGTTTTCTTTTTTTTTTTCTGGATATTTTTTTATAATATAGATGAAGAATGTTCTCCAATTGCATATTTGTACCCAAGCACATTTATTCTTTGTACCTACATAATCTGTATTACATGTATATTATGTTGATAACAATCTGAAGACATACTCAAATAACTCCATAGAACTGTGGAAGTTATTAGGAATAAATGCAATTTCAACCCTGTTACGGCTGCAAAATCACTGTGCAGCTGCAAATGGGCCTTTAAACGGGCCTTTAAACGACTGCAAACATAGCCGCAAACGGCAGCGATCCTAACGAGCGTCGAAACTAAGATCGTCGTTAAAATATAAAACGACGATCTTAGTTTCGACGCTCGTTAGGGACCTACGCGCCTTACGGTTCGACATGGAATAAATAATAAAAAAATATATTTTAACGAAGATTATAGTTTCGACGCTCGTTAGGGACCTACGCGCCTTACGGACTGAAGGGGTAAGGTCCCAAAAACCTTGCGCAGGTGCTCGGGACCATACCACAACTTCACCATCCAATGAACCTCTTTCAGGGAACCTTGCGCGACAGTGCACTGGTTCTAAAAAAGAGAACTTAAAAGAAAGCAGTCTCCAACATATGCGCGCCAAGAAAACTAATAACATATCCTTACGCAAGTTCTCATACAACGGAACAGTTAGGATAAAGCCCTAACATTATCTCCACACAAATGTCACCCAGACTTGGACAGAAAGTAACCTTTCTGTTACAACAGAATTTACACGAGAAAGAGCCACATAGGATTGCAGCTGTAAATCTTCTAGAAGGCTTTATCGTGCATAACCATTCGGTTATAACCGAATGGCCACGTGGTATCATCCTGAGTACCCCTCAAAGTCACGATGATGGCACTGAATTGAAGAAAGATCTACACTTACCCACTTTCCACGTGGCATCACCCCGGCCGTTGATCATGCCCACGATCCGTGTGCACATACATAACGTTAGCGATTAACGGTGAAGGGATAACCGCTTACGGAAATTACTTTCCGTTATCTCTCCTGTCAACAAACTTTCCCGCCCAAATTCGGTTATAAATAAGACAATTCAGGTATCATTTCTCAAGTTACTCTCACTTCACTTTCATTGTTACTTCTTCTTCTTCATTGAAACATGTACTTATTCTCACGCCGGATGGTGGTCACGGAGAGAACCCCCATTCTCCCCGTGACGAGTCTAAAGGCTGTTTGTTTTGCAGTTATCGTTTGGAGAAGGAGATAAGCCAAACACCGAATCAAACGAGAGGACTCACCCTTTTTATGCAGAACTAAACCCCTGGTTCAATCGATTCCGGTCCTTTAAACCAGTGTTTCTTCATTGCCGCCCACGGATTTCTTAGTTTTTATTCACATCTTCTCGTTTTGATTTACTCTTCCACTTCTGTTTTTCAATGGAAGAGACTCCGAAAAACCGCCAATCAGGCCCTCGGCCAACAAATTTCGCACACAATACCCAAGTCGAAGGGATTATGGAAGAGGCTTCTGATTATAACGAGGTCCAGTACAACGTTAATCATCCGAACGACCCTATTACTCTAGGAGCACAAACCAAGATCCCGATAAGTTCAATTTTACCTCCCGAAGAAACTCCCATCTCGTGGTACGTCAGATCTCAAGGTGCAATAAACGCAGTATACGTACAACTTTGTGCACAGACTGCTCCTCCTGTCACTCAGCCACGAAGACCTGCATCTCATGTACGAGCACCATCTGCACCACGTACATCTCACCATGATGCACCATCACGAATGCCTGTAGATGACACAGAAGTCTATTCCAGATCTCCTACAAGGTACGAATCTACTCATTCTGAGACTCGACGAAGAGATTACCGTGATGCATATTCTCATAGAAGGCAGTCAGTTCATTCTCGGTTGGGTCCGCGTTCTTACCAGAAGCAAGACACCCACACCGACGAGTATGACAGAACATATCAGGAAGGTGATAATACAAGTGTGTTCAACCGGCTATAGCGAGACCATACATATTACAGACCCCGCGCAGTTTATAACCCGGATGCAAAACACGACTACAACTTAATCTACCCCCCGGCAGAAGCAGCTGAGAACTTGAAATTCATCAGTGAAATCGCTCTAGCACCCCTCGAAAAGGCGAAACTACCATCAAACGTCGGAAAATTCAACGGCCTGTCAGATCCAGATGACCACCTTCGTGTATTTACCAGCGCAGGTCTGGTAGGGGGTTGGACGTTGCCTATGTGGTGCCACCTATTCGTCCAAACCTTGACAGGTGCGGCACGGTTGTGGTTTGATAATTTACCAGTAGGGAAGCTAACGTCATGGGTAGATTTAAAAGAGAAGTTCCTGGTTCACTTTAGCCAACAACGAAGATCTATCAGATACACCGCCGATGTGATGAATATCTGGAGGCGCGATGATGAAAGCCTAGAGGACTTCATAACGCGATACAACAAGGAGGTGTTAGAGATTGGTGACGTTCATGAACATCTGATACGAGCACAATTCAAGTATGCGGTGCACTGTGATGACATGATCAAGGTTCTGTCAGGAACAGAGGGCTTACCCAAAAGTTGGGAGAAACTAATGGCTGCAGCAAAGGTTTATGTGCAAACCGAGCATAACTTAAGCTCTAACAGACCACCGCCACCACACAATTATCCGCAGGACATGAGTGGGAGCGGCGGAAAGAAATTCAAGAAGAACTGGCGCGACTCAACCTATGGAACATACTCGTCTGACGACGCTCGTGCAACCATAAACAAGCTCGCAGCGCAGTGAGAAGCAAAGCAGGAAAATCGTGAGTGGCAATGGACTCCTCTCACAAAAACACCGGCGAAGGTACTCAGCACAGAGGATTATCAATTTAAAACTCCTCCGCCGATGAAAAACAAGAGGGGTCAAGATCCAAATATGTATTGTGACTAACACAAGGATAACGGTCACACTACAAACAATTGTATAAGCCTCCGCACCGAAATCGAGAAGGCACTAAAAAGTGGTGAACTCACCCAATTACTTCAGAATGTGCGGAAGGACATCAAACAGATTACTCGTGGGGATGAAGGCCCGAGTAAAAAAGCGAAAACTTAAGCCGCGCAAGAGCAACAAGCATACAGTAGTTTCCCTTCATATTGGTTAGGTTCTTCAACCTACCAAATCATGAAACAGGGCTATTAGTATGGATAAGTTAAGTCTCAATTAATTATCCTAAGCAAACAACTTTGTAACCATGGCCTCTGAGCCTTATCCTTAATCAATGCAAAGTTTGTTCTATTATTTCTATGTTTATATTACAAAGTGCATGCAATTCCTTTTGGTAAGCGCAAAAACACTATGGTAACTTTAACACAAGTCTCATGAACGGTCTGCGGTTGCAAGTATCGCGCAAGGCCCAGCCTTACGTTCACACATGAGCTTTATACCACCTTTATTCGCCTTACCTAATCAAAGAAATTATACTCACGCAAAATATTGTAATTCAAACATATATTATAACAAGTTACTGGCACACCGCGCGCCTTAACAGAAAAACCATTTACATATACAGCAGTATATCAACAAAGTTACTTGCGCCATAGCGCATTAACAAACAGGGATCTACATCCCAAACCTATGTCAATTACTAACAGTTCATACAACCACAAGACAAAAGGAACCTAAGCTAGGTCATCATCATCATCATCTTCTCTATCCGGGTACACCTCTCTTAGTTGCGTCACGAACTCCTCAGACTGCAGCGCAACAGTGACAAGGTCCATCACAGGAAGCTGCAAAGTGTTGAATTGAGTCTTCGCAGTAGCAAGCGCAGCTTCGGTATCAGCACCATGTGTAGCAGACCTACTGGTATCCCAGTCAACTTTCAAAGCGTTAGTAACATTATGAGAACATTCCGCGTACCCTTGGGCATACCCATCATTACGTGCAGCAAGCAGCAGGTGCGCCACTGTTTCATCTAGCTCATTAGCATTCAGAACAGAATTGGCAACATGCGCAGTAAAACAAGTAAGAAGACGCACAGTCATCTCCAGGTGTTATCAAAAATAGATACACTTACGCTTATGATCCCGCGCTCTTTCAACCATAACATGCCATTCTTCAATGGTTCAATCTGACTCTCCGTGGTAACCCGGGCAGTCTCAGAACTTTCCAACTTTTCTTCAGTTTCACTAAGGTGCTGGTAAGTCTCAGCTCTTTTAACCCGTTCAAGCTGCAGATCTTTCTTGGCAGACTCAAGCTCCGCCTTAATTTGTGTCACACCCCGACCACGTATAACATACAAGACGTGGCGGAAAACGTCGGGGAGTGTTGTAACAGAATTAATTGTTTCATAACCATGGCATTCAAAGTTGTATTTTATTTATCAACATAAGAGTTACATTGTCTTAAACAGGAACCAAAGAGTTTATAACATAATTAAACATAGTCTATCTTCATTTTAAGTCTCTAAGGCACAGGTCCGCCCTAGTGTCACGATCATCGTCCTACGCAAAAGCTCCTGAAAACACATGTGAAAATAGGTACGTCAGCATAAAAATGCCTGTGAGATACATAGGTTTTGTGAAAATAGGATTCATGACTTAGGAGTTTAGAAAATGTTTAGCCATGAACCTTGTAATTTGCTTTGTCTTGTAAATCATTTGAAAAACGATAAGATCAGATGATATGTATAAATAAGAGAATAATGTATGGTTCAAATGTATAACCAAGTAAAATGAGTTATATAAGATAAGTTGTTTGTAAACCAAAGTCTTGTGAAAGTTGTGTTACTTGTGTAAAAAGTATAAGTCCAAATTGAATGATTTAAATAACGCTATGATATGTAATATAATACAAACACTTATATATAGGAAGTACCAGCGGCGTATCCACCATGCTTGTATCATATTACTCACATTTCGTTACTTAAGTCACTTAAACCAACCAACAATGTAATAAGTCTATGTTTAAACCAATTGTCAAAAAGTCCTTGTATAAACCATGTCAAATGTTGATAGTCCAAAAGTAGTCAAGTAATTTGTAACAAATGTTATGTATTGTAAGTAAAGTATTGTCACATAATCCAAATGTAGAAATGTACAAAACAACGTATTTTGAATATATCAAAAGGTTATGTTTTGCAAAGTAATGCATGTAACATTGATACAAACATTTATGTGGTAAGTTAACGCATACATTCAAGCCTTGAGACAGTCGGATAACCCTTTCAGTCAAGGTTATCAAAAGAAATGTTTTCGGATTCAGTCATTCCTTACATCCAAACAAACCCGAGATGTTAGGAATGGGATTTGTCAAGTCCTATGGTACCACTACTTACTACCGAGCGGCGTAGCAAATGTTAATGAACGTAATAAAGACCCGTTTGTGCAAACCAAATGTCATGGCAGTTGTATACATGTCATATGAAAACAATGTACTAAGTATGCTAAGTTAACATACAAAGCAGAAAAGTCATGTAAATCAATGTGCTAGCATGCTATCAGTCAACATACATAGCAGAAATGTAATGTAAAACAATGTACTATAATGTACTAACAAACATAGCCGGTATATGATGTGTAAACAGGAAAGCATGAAAGTAACAAGTAGGCACATGTGTTTCACCCCAAAACAGTTTGGAAAACAGTAAAAGAGGGGTCTATGTACTCACATAAACACCTTGAAAATATTTAAAAGAGGGGGTTCTATGTACTCACTTGAGATTACTCAGTAGTCCTGGAGTGACAACCAAACAATGATAGAGATCACGGAATCAAACGGCACCTAATATAGGTAACTATGTTAATAAACCGGACCTAAATCGGAGGATCGGATAGAATGAGGGTTCGTAAATCAAACGAGTATAGAGACTCGTGTAATATGGTTTAACAAAGCCCACATACTAAAACGAAACCTAACCTAAGTGCTTACGACCCATTACGACCCGTTTAGGTAGCTTATGCTACTTTAACGCGTCGTTCGCGTGAAATGCGTTCGGACCGCCTAACTAGTCCTATGACAAGTGTTATATGCCTAAACATGTTACATAATCAGTTATGTGACAAAAGTTTAGGTTATATATGCTTAATTACCAATTATACATGAAAAGGGTATTCTGGTAATTTACCTAAGGCATATAAACTACCTATCATACAACTATTCAAACGAAGCGACCATAGGGTATAACCTCGGAAGGTTATTCCCTATATTCTATGGTCACTTAATGTATTTGTTCGGATCCTAATGATCGACCAAATGGGTCGGGTTCGACGGTATAAGCGATTTATTAGATCGCTTACCCTTACGACCCTAGACAACGTGGTAATCAGTAGGCATAGTCCCAAACGACTATAACCAACGTGATTACACTCACGTTGCGAAGTTCAAACGAACTTCGCATTGACCATAAACTGGTCAACGCAGAAAGTCAAACAAAGTTTGACTTTCAGACTCGAAAAGACTCGAAAAGCAATAAAAGAACGAAAGAATACTTACGAAGGGTCCCCGAATGCTAATTTCGATTCAAGTAGCTCAGGTATGAAACAATGGTTCCAACTTAGAGCTTCTCAAATCAAAATTCTTGTGGGTTTTGCAATTAAAGGCATGGGGTATTTATAGGATTCGTAGAGCCGTTAAGATCGTTTCTTGGAAACCGCGATTTGATCTTGGCCATACACCTTAAGATGGTGGTTTTTGAAAACCATTTGAGCCCCTAGTATTGCCCAATACCATGTGCACAAGAGGAATGGACCAGATCCAATGTTTCTGCATGTTTTCTGCTGTCTAGGGACCTGATGCGGGCCGTGTAAAGGTGCACACAAACCTTACGCGGGCCGCATGGCCTGTCTGATCACCAAACATCTTTCAGAATTGACAGTTTTGGTCCCTGTTGTGTTTAAGCTCATTTCCGGCACTTCTAAGGCCCGTAAAGCCAACTTTAAGGCCCTAAAATGATGCCTAAACATTGTGGACATGAAACATGCTCAAAAATATGTCGGATGTCGGTTCGTTTGGTCGTACGATCGCGATGTTTGCTTAATTACGACGTAATGCGCATAAGCGCGAAAAACGATCCAAATGACGCGACGAATGGATTTTTCTCAAGCCAAACACTAAAATAAAATATTTTAGTGCTTACATAAAGTTTTGGATGTACGGATGTATTCAGAACGTAAGTTATGCGCGAAAATGCGAACTTGTGCACTTTTTGACACTTTTAGTCCCTGAATGACCCAAAAGTTTATTTTAGCACACCGAACCCCTTAAAGCCTATTTCTAAGATATGTAAAGGATATTTAAGGTGTGTTTAACTTATGGTCATGTTCCGGAATGTCTGTTACAGTTCAAATTGGCATACTTTCGCAGTTTCTCAAGTTTAGTCCCTGTAGCCGAATTAACTTGTTTTTGCCATACCAAAGCCTTCAAAACTTATTTCTAAGTTATGTAAAGGTTATTTAAGGTATGTTAAGTATATGTTGATGTTCCGGAGTATTTGTCGCATTAAACTGATTACATTTGCGCATCAGTTTGCGTATAACTCTCTAGAAAGCGATGTAGAGTTTGAAATTGAATAAAAGTCAAAACATGAAAAATGTAAAACATAACCAAACAAACATTGGGATCAAATAACATTGTTTTATTGATAATAGAACTGTTCATAATGATTACAAGCACAGATGTTACAGTCTCCCCTACTTGTGGAAATTTCGTCCCGAAATTTATTTAGAGGAAACTCGTGGGAAAATATGCAGATATTTCGCCTTCATTTGATCTTCACGTTCCCAAGTAAACTCGGGTCCACGTTTAGCTTCCCAGCGAATTTTGACCAAAGGAATGCGCTTGCGTTTAAGCCACTTGACTTCACGTTCCAAGATTTCCACTGGCTTCTCAACAAATTTCAGTGTTTTGTCAACACGAATTTCGTCAAGCGGTATGTGGAGGTTCTCATCAGCTAAACACCTTTTGAGATTGGACACGTGAAAAGTTGGATGAACATTTCCAAGTTCAGGAGGTAACTCAAGTCTGTAGGCTACCTTTCCGATTCTTTCGACGATCTTGAATGGTCCAACGTATCTAGGTGTAAGTTTTCCTTTCTTTCCAAATCTGATCACACCTTTCCAAGGTGAGACCTTAAGTAATACTCGATCACCGAATTGAAATTCCAAGGGTTTGCGTTTTGGGTCCGCATAACTCTTTTGACGGCTTCTAGCTCTCTGAAGGTTATCACGAACTTTCTTGACCTTATCAGTTGTCTCTAAAATGAGGGCAGGTCCAGTAAGTTGAGCCTCGCTGATCTCATTCCAGCAGACTGGTGAACGTCATTTTCGACCATAGAGAGCCTTGAAAGGAGCCATTTTGATGTTGGTGTGATAACTGTTGTTGTAGGAGAATTCAATCAACTGAAGATGTGAATCCCAACTACCACCAAAGTCGATCACACAAGCTCTAAGCATATCCTCCAGAGTCTGGATTGTTCTTTCAGATTGACCATCCGTTTGCGGATGATAAGCTGTGCTCAGGTTAAGTTGGGTCCCCATAGCAGATTGCATGGTTCTCCAAAAATGAGAAGTGAAACGAGCATCTCTGTCAGAAATGATGTTCAAAGGAACACCATGTCGAGCTACAATTTCATCCACATAGATTTTTGCAAGTCTGTCAGCAGGAAAGTCCTCACGGATTGGCAAGAAATGTGCTGACTTAGTAAGACGATCAACGACTACCCAGATGGCATCATGACCTTTCTTGGTGCGTGGAAGTTTGGTAACAAGATCCATAGTAATGTTTTCCCATTTCCAAACTGGGATCTCAGGTTACACCAATAAACCCGAAGGACGCTGATGTTCAGCCTTAACCTTAAGACAAGTAAGGCATTTTGATACGTATAAGGCAATGTCTTTCTTCATACCAGGCCACCAATAGTGAATACGAAGATCCTTATACATCTTATCTGAGCCAGGATGAATAGAATAGGGAGACTTATGGGCTTCATCCATAAGCAAGGTGCGAAGGTTATCTAGGCTTGGGACCCACAAACGGTCCATGAAGTAATACGATCCATTGTCCTTCAGTTCCAGATCAGGTGTTATGTGATAGGGAAATTCCTTATCCATCAAACCCTGTGAAACACAAGATTGTTGAGCCGGAGAAATGCGGGCTTGGATATCAGATCTAGCTTGAATAATAGATTGAACACGTACACAATGAAGCTTAGTACGTTCCTTACAACTCAATGCATCGGCTACGACATTCGCCTTACCAGGATGGTAGCGAATTTCGCAGTCATAGTCGTTTAGTAGCTCAACCCAACGTCGTTGCCTCATGTTGAGTTCTTTCTGGTTGAAGATATGCTGAAGACTTTTGTGGTCCGTGAAAACCACACATTTTGTACCGTACAAATAGTGTCTCCAGATCTTAAGAGCGAAGACAACTGCACCCAACTCAAGATCATGAGTGGTGTAGTTTTTCTCATGTATCTTCAACTGCCTTGATGCATATGCTATGACTTTGTTCCTTTGTATCAGAACACAACCAAGACCCAATTTAGACACATCACAATAAACGAAGAAATCATCATTGCCCTCAGGCAAAGTCAGAACAGGCGCATCACAAATTTTCTGCTTCAAGTGTTGAAAAGCTTCCTCTTGTTTGTATCCCCAATCAAAGGGCTTGTTCTTCTGAGTTAGAGCAGTTAGAGGAACTGCAATCTTTGAGAAGTTCTCAATGAAACGGCGACAATAACCCGCCAGACCAAGAAAAGTGCGCACTTCAGTAGGAGTAGTAGGCGTATCCCAATCCTTAATCGCACTGATCTTGGAGGGATCTACATGAATACCTTGTTCGTTGACAACATGTCCTAAAAATTGAACTTCTTTAAGCCAAAATTCGCACTTGGAGAATTTGGCGAAAAGTTGCTCCTTCTTTAGGAGTTCCAAAGTAAGACGAAGATGTTGCTCGTAATCAGCTCGCGTCTTAGAATAAATCAAGATGTCGTCAATAAAAACAATGACGAACTGATCCAAATAAGGTTTGCAGACCCTATTCATTAAGTCCATGAAAATAGCAGGAGTATTAGTCAAACCGAATGGCATGACTGTGAACTCATAATGCCCATAACGAGTACGGAACGCTGTCTTGGGAATGTCTTCCTCATGCACCCGAAGTTGATGATATCCGGAACGTAGATCAATCTTCGAAAAATAAGAAGCGCCCTGTAACTGATCAAAGAGATCATCAATGCGAGGTAGGGGATATCGATTTTTGATGGTAAGCTTGTTAAGATCACGATAATCGATACACATCCTAAAAGATCCATCCTTCTTCTTGATAAAGAGAATGGGAGCACCCCAAGGTGAAAAGCTAGGACGGATAAAACCTTTGTCAGAGAGCTCCTGAAGCTGATTAGACAACTCTTGCATCTCAGACGGTGCAAGACGATATGGAGCTCTGGCAATGGGATTTGCACCAGGTACGAGATCAATACGGAACTCGACTTGGCGTGCTGGAGGTAGACCAGGTAAGTCTTCAGGGAATACTTCAGAATAATCCCGAACGACAGGAATATCTGAAATAGACTTACCCTTGCCTTTATCTGCTGTAACATGTGCTAAGAAGGCCACATAGTTCTTCCGCAGATATTTCCGAGCTTTAAAACAATACATGAGCTTGAGGCCACCAGACGGTTTCTCACCTTGAACCTGTAGGATCTCACCTGTCGGAAGCGGCATACGAACGATCTTCTCGAAACAGACTACCTCTGCGTGATGCTTAGATAACCAATCCATACCCACTATAACGTCGAAGCTTCCAAGTTGCATTGGCGTGAGGTCAATAGGAAAAAGATGGTCATTAAGGTTTAACTGGCAGTTGCGAAGAACAGAATCAAGAACAATGGGTTCACCGCTAGCAACTTCTACTGTCAAAGGTTTACCTAGTTTTGTTCTAGACACGCGAAGCATTTGCTCAAAAGACAATGACACAAAACTCTTATCGGCACCCGAATCAAAGAGAACAGATGCAGGCTGATTATTAATAAAGAACGTACCGTTCACCACTTCATTGTCTGCTTGCGCCTCTTGGGCATTCATGTTGAAGACTCGACCTCAAGCCGGAGCCTGATTCTGATTTAGATTCTGGTTAGCTAGTCTTGGGCACCGGTTCCTGTAGTGGGTCAGATCCCTACAATTGTAGCACGAACCAGGAGGAAAATGAGGTCGTGCAGCTTGACCTTGTTGCTGAGCAAGAGGCTGAGCAACTTGTTAGGCTTGGTTCTGAACTGCCTGGTTCTGGTTAACAGGAATGCGGCAGGTGGCAGCAAGATGACCATTTCTCCCACAGTTAGTGCATTGACGACATTGGAGATGTGCTAGGTGATGGTCGTTACACCTGTTGCACAAAGGTGCATTGCCAAAATAAGGCTTCTTGGCGGGTGGTTGCGCAGGCTGATTTGGTGCAGCTTGAGCCTGTGCAGTAACGGCATAGTTTTGGGAAGCCTTACGCTTCCTTGCCCTTTTCGATGAACCAGAATCCTTTCCATTCTTGTTTTGACCTTTCTTGCTATCTTCCTTGTCAGACGACTGTTTCTTGCCCTTGTCACCCTTCCTGTGTAACTTATTCTTCCGAATCTGCGACTCAGTCAATGTCGCTGATAACTCGATCGCCTGACGGAGTGTGGTAGGGTTACTACCAGTAATGATGTCTTGCACTGAGTCAGGTAGGCCGTCGATGTACCTTTCGATAGCCTTGTCGAGTGGGGTAACCATAGTCGGGCAAAGCAGACTGAACTCCTCAAACCTGTCAGTATACGCCCGATGCTCACCACTATCTTGCTTCAAAACATCAAACTCTTTCTCCAACGCTCGCTGTTCATGACGAGGACAGAACTCCCTCATCATAAGAGCCCTAAGTTCAGCCCATGTTTGTGCTAGAGCAACTTCTGCACCACGGTCTCTCATTACCCCATTCCACCATGTAAAAGTCCTCTTCTGAAACACGCTCGAAGAAAACTCAACCTTACGATTATCCGGACACTGCACGTGGCGGAAAGTATTCTCAATGCTCTCGAACCATTGAAGAAGCCCAGTCGCTCCTTCAGAACCACTAAACTTGAGTGGTTAGCCGAGTTAAAAGTCTTGAAATTGCATGGACCATTGTTGTTGTTGTTGGCTTGGTTCCATTGAGCAAAGAGATTTGGGAATTGAGCAGCCATCTGCTGCGCAATGATTTCTGCCAGTTCGGCAGTCGCTATCTGGTTTTCGCGTCGAGGAGGCATTCTAAAAGAGGAAAACATGAAAGGAAACGAGTGAGATGATTGGATGAAGAGAATGAGATGAAACAAAATTAACAAAAGAAAAGATGGTGGTCATTTGTCCGCATTACCAAGCAAACAAACGACACACAGTGACTAATCATAGTAAATGGATCAAAAATAATGTATCGCGAAGACATGCTCGCCTATAAGTGAACACTCATCCCAAGAATTCCCAGGTAAGCACAACTGGTCTCGCGTCTGATGAGATATATACGAAGTGCTTGCCTAGACAGAAAACCCAGAATACAGGCATTCACTCTTCCAGTTTGCACGTGTTCACATTATTTAAAACCCAAAACCTTGACGAGATTTTTGAAAACTCAAAGGCATAAAGCCAAAAATTTTAGTTAAACTGGAAGGGTTCAAAACCTTACAAAAGAGGGTTCAAAACCATGTAATAAATTATCCAAAAACAGAAGATTGTTTTTCAAAAATCGTTTCGGAAAAAAAAATTGGTTCTTGTTTTGATAATCACCTAAGGATAGGTGATGTACATGTTTTAAGATCTAAACACAAGATAACTTGTGTTAGGGTCCTAGAAAGGTTATAGTCTAGGTCAAAGCATTACTAATAACCTAATTCCCTATAACCATTGGCTCTGATACCAACTCTTCTGTCACACCCCGACCACGTATAACATACAAGACGTGGCGGAAAACGTCGGGGAGTGTTGTAACAGAATTAATTGTTTCATAACCATGGCATTCAAAGTTGTATTTTATTTATCAACATAAGAGTTACATTGTCTTAAACAGGAACCAAAGAGTTTATAACATAATTAAACATAGTCTATCTTCATTTTAAGTCTCTAAGGCACAGGTCCGCCCTAGTGTCACGATCATCGTCCTACGCAAAAGCTCCTGAAAACACATGTGAAAATAGGTACGTCAGCATAAAAATGCCTGTGAGATACATAGGTTTTGTGAAAATAGGATTCATGACTTAGGAGTTTAGAAAATGTTTAGCCATGAACCTTGTAATTTGCTTTGTCTTGTAAATCATTTGAAAAACGATAAGATCAGATGATATGTATAAATAAGAGAATAATGTATGGTTCAAATGTATAACCAAGTAAAATGAGTTATATAAGATAAGTTGTTTGTAAACCAAAGTCTTGTGAAAGTTGTGTTACTTGTGTAAAAAGTATAAGTCCAAATTGAATGATTTAAATAACGCTATGATATGTAATATAATACAAACACTTATATATAGGAAGTACCAGCGGCGTATCCACCATGCTTGTATCATATTACTCACATTTCGTTACTTAAGTCACTTAAACCAACCAACAATGTAATAAGTCTATGTTTAAACCAATTATCAAAAAGTCCTTGTATAAACCATGTCAAATGTTGATAGTCCAAAAATAGTCAAGTAATTTGTAACAAATGTTATGTATTGTAAGTAAAGTATTGTCACATAATCCAAATGTAGAAATGTACAAAACAAGGTATTTTGAATATATCAAAAGGTTATGTTTTGCAAAGTAATGCATGTTACATTGATACAAACATTTATGTGGTAAGTTAACGCATACATTCAAGCCTTGAGACTGTCGGATAACCCTTTCAGTCAAGGTTATCAAAAGAAATGTTTTCGGATTCAGTCATTCCTTACATCCAAACAAACCCGAGATGTTAGGAATGGGATTTGTCAAGTCCTATGGTACCACTACTTACTACCGAGCGGCGTAGCAAATGTTAATGAACGTAATAAAGACCCGTTTGTGCAAACCAAATGTCATAGCAGTTGTATACATGTCATATGAAAACAATGTACTAAGTATGCTAAGTTAACATACAAAGCAGAAAAGTCATGTAAATCAATGTGCTAGCATGCTATCAGTCAACATACATAGCAGAAATGTAATGTAAAACAATGTATTATAATGTACTAACAAACATAGCCGGTATATGATGTGTAAACAGGAAAGCATGAAAGTAACAAGTAGGCACATGTGTTTCACCCCAAAACAGTTTGGAAAACAGTAAAAGAGGGGTCTATGTACTCACATAAACACCTTGAAAATATTTAAAAGAGGGGGTTCTATGTACTCACTTGAGATTACTCAGTAGTCCTGGAGTGACAACCAAACAATGATAGAGATCACAGAATCAAACGGCACCTAATATAGGTAACTATGTTAATAAACCGGACCTAAATCGGAGGATCGGATAGAATGAGGGTTCGTAAACCAAACGAGTATAGAGACTCGTGTAATATGGTTTAACAAAGCCCACATACTAAAACGAAACCTAACCTAAGTGCTTACGACCCATTACGACCCGTTTAGGTAGCTTATGCTACTTTAACGCGTCGTTCGCGTGAAACGCGTTCGGACCGCCTAACTAGTCCTATGACAAGTGTTATATGCCTAAACATGTTACATAATCAGTTATGTGACAAAAGTTTAGGTTATATATGCTTAATTACCAATTATACATGAAAAGGGTATTCTGGTAATTTACCTAAGGCATATAAACTACCTATCATACAACTATTCAAACGAAGCGACCATAGGGTATAACCTCGGAAGGTTATTCCCTATATTCTATGGTCACTTAATGTATTTGGTCGGATCCTAATGATCGACCAAATGGGTCGGGTTCGACGGTATAAGCAATTTATTAGATCGCTTACCCTTACGACCCTAGACAACGTGGTAATCAGTAGGCATAGTCCCAAAGGACTATAACCAACGTGATTACACTCACGTTGCGAAGTTCAAACGAACTTCGCATTGACCATAAACTGGTCAACGCAGAAAGTCAAACAAAGTTTGACTTTCAGACTCGAAAAGACTCGAAAAGCAATAAAAGAACGAAAGAATACTTACGAAGGGTCCCCGAATGCTAATTTCGATTCAAGTAGCTCAGGTATGAAACAATGGTTCCAACTTAGAGCTTCTCAAATCAAAATTCTTGTGGGTTTTGCAATTGAAGGCATGGGGTATTTATAGGATTCGTAGAGCCGTTAAGATCGTTTCTTGGAAACCGCGATTTGATCTTGGCCATACACCTTAAGATGGTGGTTTTTGAAAACCATTTGAGCCCCTAGTATTGCCCAATACCATGTGCACAAGAGGAATGGACCAGATCCAATGTTTCTGCATGTTTTCTGCTGTCTAGGGACCTGATGCGGGCCGTGTAAAGGTGCACACAAACCTTACGCGGGCCGCATGGCCTGTCTGATCAGCAAACATCTTTCAGAATTGACAGTTTTGGTCCCTGTTGTGTTTAAGCTCATTTCCGGCACTTCTAAGGCCCGTAAAGCCAACTTTAAGGCCCTAAAATGATGCCTAAACATTGTGGACATGAAACATGCTCAAAAATATGTCGGATGTCGGTTCGTTTGGCCGTACGATCGCGATGTTTGCTTAATTACGACGGAATGCGCATAAGCGCGAAAAACGATCCAAATGACGCGACGAATGGATTTTTCTCAAGCCAAACACTAAAATAAAATATTTTAGTGCTTACATAAAGTTTTGGATGTACGGATGTATTCAGAACGTAAGTTATGCGCGAAAATGCGAACTTGTGCACTTTTTGACACTTTTAGTCCCTGAATGACCCAAAAGTTTATTTTAGCACACCGAACCCCTTAAAGCCTATTTCTAAGCTATGTAAAGGATATTTAAGGTGTGTTTAACTTATGTTCATGTTCCGGAATGTCTGTTACAGTTCAAATTGGCATACTTTCGCAGTTTGTCAAGTTTAGTCCCTGTAGCCGAATTAACTTGTTTTTGCCATACCAAAGCCTTCAAAACTTATTTCTAAGTTATGTAAAGGTTATTTAAGGTATGTTAAGTATATGTTGATGTTTCGGAGTATTTGTCGCATTAAACTGATTACGTTTACGCATCAGTTTGCGTATAACTCTCCAGAAAGCGTTGTAGAGTTTGAAATTGAATAAAAGTCAAAACATGAAAAATGTAAAACATAACCAAACAAACATTGGGATCAAATAACATTGTTTTATTGATAATAGAACTGTTCATAATGATTACAAGCACAGATGTTACAATTTGTTCCTGCTCAGATAATAAAGTAGTAAGTTCGTCTATCTCTTTATCCCTAAGGGCAAGAGTAACGCAGGTCCGTACCTCTCTCTGTTCACTTCTCTCTCGATGAGAGCGCGCTTCGTCATGAGCCGCTTCAGCTTCAACTTTTCCTTGTTTCAGCTTCTCAATATCCGCTTCTTGTTTTTTCAATCTCTCAACTTCAGCCTTGAGATTATTAATGACATTGCGAAGACCTATCTTCTCATTATTATCTTTTCACAAATCTCTCTCCAATTTTTGCGCTCCTTAGAAAGGAGAGCAGCCTCAGCCTCTGCTTTTCTTTTCCAGCCAGCAAAAGACCATTCCTCAGTTTTTTGGTCGCTTTCAAACTTGGCCCGATTAGCTTCCAACTTAGCCCTCAGAAGGGCAGCTCGGGCATCATCCTCAACAGCTTTCTTTTTGGACGCTTCAAAAGCAGCCCATTCCTTGTGCATACTACGCCACTCATGCACTATACAATGCGTAGTGGACGTGTAGGTAGCAACTTCTTCAAGGTAAGCATGATAAGTCTGCTCATGAAGACGCCCTTCTTGAAACTGAATCTCTTCAGGAGGAAAAGTTCCCTGCAACCAGTCACGGCACACTCGCCAATCTGAAAAAGTGTCGCCCTTCTTCAAATTCCAAACGGGAGTGTGAATTTCAGCGGCCTTTTTCTCCGAGTAAGTTCTATAATAATAATCCCCCGAAGTTTCATCCGGGCGGATGGGAGAATTCTTGGCATCGTAAGAAAAGGAGCCTTAATCACCAGCTAGACTCCTCTCAACATTCACAGGAACAGAAGCAGAAGTAGGGAAAATGGTCACAGGATCTTCCTGAGCAGATTTTCTTTTCTCTGCGTCACACGCTACAACTTCCGGAGACTTAGGATGAGCAGAATCAACTTCCGCAGTCTCCGGATCCACAACTTTCTCCGTTTCCAACACAACCTCAACAGGTTTTTCAACTTCAGGGTTTCCTGCCTCAGCAGTCTTCTCCGCCTCATCTTCACCAGTGGCTTTAGTACTTTCTAGTTGCTCACTGATCGGGGTGCGAGGGGGAGAAGGAGGGAGGTCCGTATTAACCGCGGATGATGGCTCCGCATGAACAGGAGAAACGAGTTTTTCTGCAAAAACAGAATATATATTACAAACATACAGTGCGCATAAAAAGCAAACTAAGAAGATACTTACCAAGAGGAGGTTTCACAATAAAGGCATCCAAATTGCCTCTTCTGCTAATTTTTCTCCTCTAAACCTTTTTGGCCGGCTGCGCCTCTGCATCAACTTCAGTCTGTTTTCTTTTCCCAGCCTTTATCTTCAACAAAGGTTCAGGACTGACTCTAAGTCAATCGGGTCATCGGCATTCGAGGCAGGAATATCAGCAACATCCCGTAGTTCCGCCTTCGGTTTCTTCACAACTACAGGCACAAGACCCTCCAACGAGTCAGACACCACTACATAGTCACACAAGGAGTCAGAGGAATGGCGCGTACCTTTATTCTCTCCTTTGACATTTTTTGCCTTGGACGATTGGGCCTTTGCCGTATCAGTCTTCCTTAGCGCAATATTAGCGGCAGGCGCACACTTTTTCTTTTCAGGGCCTATGCCCAGGCAAAGCAAAATTCTTGACTATACACAGGTACCAAAGTTCCTCGTCAGCCTTTTTTGGAATAGTAGCCATTTTTCCACCTTCTCTCTTATACGCAATAACATATAAAGAGACAACTACAAAAGGGAAACAGTCAAAAAAAAAAACAAGGAAAGAGGGAAAGAGATCCAGAATCTTACTGCTATCACCCTCCATATACACCGGTTTGTCTTCTCGTTCCATCCGCAAGAACAGACTCATACCGGCAGCAACCAAGGCTTTTTCCGGAAGCTCAATCGACGGAACGTCCTTTAAATCCTGGTACCAAGTTTCTGAAAAGGGAGTCTGGATAGTCTCTGTTGCAACATCTTCTTTACTCTTGAAGGTCATCTTCAGCGGAATCACACCAGCCTTAATATAAAAGAATATAGGTTTCCAGTCATGAAAAGATTTTGGGGGTTGCAACAAAATCTTCTTTGCTGAATCACGTTGGACAAAGGAATAAAAGTCCTGTGAACAATGCATTTGGTGAAACACTCGGAAGCGGTTAACCGTCGGCTCGATATGCATTGACCGACAAACGAATTCGAAATGGCGAACCCGAACCATTCTGATAGGATGCATCTGGGAAATATGAAATTTATAGTATGAAAGGATCTCAAGGAAAAATTTTGTTACAGTCAATCGAAAGTTGCCTGCAGAAAAATAATCCCAAAAAAGGGTAATATATCCGGCCTGAGCGTCTGCCGCCGTTTGACCTTCGTCAGGATATCGAGCATCCCAACTAGGGGGGAACTTAAAATTCTGAACCATGCCATCAAATGTCTCTCGGGGACACTTCAATGGTGGAAGACTGGCAGACATCTCTTCAGAAGAGTCTTCGTGACGTTCTCCGGTAGACATAAAAGGGAAAATCGCATATTTCTTCAAGGAAGTAATGGGGAAGACGAAGAAAAATAGGTTTCAAATGCCAATACTAACAAAAAAAGAACACTAAAAGAGGTTTATATACCCACCGCCATCAATGACCTAGAAAACCGTAATAGCACATTTTTCGGGAAAACACGGTTATCTAAACGTCAAGAGCGAGTGGGAAGAACCAACACGCGAGTTCACGTGCGCGTGTAAGCCACGACTGACGACGTGCAACTGACAAGTGACAGCCTGTCACACAAAACTGTCACACGTCAACAGACATCACTTTACCTGTCATCTGCCAACAGTCAAGTTTTTCAAATTTGAAATCATGAGCAAAAAGAGTATCTTCTCCAAGAAGATTCTCCATATTTCGCGCCAAAAATCCCACATAGCAAAAAAAAACACCCATCTCTTATAGTCCATAAGAGCAACACTAGACTGGGGGGACTTGAAGGGGTAAGATCCCAAAAACCTTGCTCAGGTGCTCGGGACCATACCACAACTTCACCATCCAATGAACCTCTTTTAGGGAACCTTGCGCGGCAGTGCAATGGTTCTAAAAAAGAGAACTTAAAAGAAAGCAGTCTCCAACATATGCGCGCTAAGAAATCAATAACATATCCTTGCGCAAGTTCTCATACAACGGAATAGTTAGGATAAAGCCCTAACATTATCTCCACACAAATGTCACCCAGACTTGGACAGAAAGCAACCTTTCTGTTACAACAGAATTTACATGAGAAAGAGCCACATAGGATTACAGTTGTAAACCTTCTAGAAGGCTTTATCGTGCCCAACCATTCGGTTATAACCGAATGGCCACGTGGCATCATCCTGAGTACCCCTCAAAGTCACGATGATGGCATTGAATTGAAAAAGATCTACACTTACCCACTTTCCATGTGGCATCACCCCAGCCGTTGATCATGCCCACGATCCATGTGCACATACATAATGTTAGCGATTAACGGTGAAGGGATAACCGCTTACGGAAATTACTTTCCGTTATCTCTCCCGTCAACAAACTTTTCCGCCCAAATTCGGTTATAAATAAGACAATTCAGGTATCATTCTTCAAGTTACTCTCACTTCACTTTCACTGTTACTTCTTCTTCTTCGTTGAAACCTGTACTTATTCTCACGCCGGAGGGTGGTCACGGAGAGAACCCCCATTCTCCCCGTGGCGAGTCTAACGGCTGTTTGTTTTGCAGTTATCGTTCGAAGAAGGAGATAAGCCAAACCCCGAATCAAACGAGAGGACTCACCCTTTTTATGCAGAACTAAACCCCTGGTTCAATCGATTCCGGTCCTTTGAACCAGTGTTTCTTCACGGACGACGTCGACTAAATAACAAAACTTATATATTTTAACGACGAACTTATTTTCGACGCTCGTTAGGGACCTACGCGCCTCATGGTTCGACTTCGACTAAATAATAAAGTTACTATTTTTTAAAACAGAAAACTGTTTTTCTGTTTTTTTTATAAAAACCGTATTCTGTTTTTTTATAAAAACTGTTTTTCTGTTTAAAAAAAAACAAACAATTTACTGTATTTAAAAAAAGGGATATTGAATTTTAATAATTCTAAGTTTCACCTGTTGGCCGATAATAATCTCAACTTTAAAAATTCCCTCAAATAATCCTAACTTGTAAAAGTTTGGCCGCCATTGATCCTTTTCTAACATAGGTGTACTTAAATCAATTAAGGAGTCTCTAAGTGTAATTGAATCTATTGATGAGACCAAATTCTTATATATTTGAAAAGGATCAATAGCGGCCAAACTTTTACAAGTTAGGATTATTGGAGGGAATTTTTAAAGTTGATATTATTATCGGCTAACAGGTGAAACTTAGGATTATTAAAATCCAGTAACCCTTAAAAAAACAGTTTTCTGTTAAAAAAAAATCCTTTTTCTGTTAAAAAACATTTTTCTGTTTTAAAAAATAGTAACTTTATTATTTAGTCGAAGTCGAACCGTAAGGCGCGTAGGTCCCTAACGAGCGTCGAAACTAAGTTCATCGTTAAAATATATAAGTTTTGTTATTTGGTCGACGTCATCCGTATGGCGCGTAGGTCCCTAACGAGCGTCAAAACTAAGATCGTCGTTAAAATATATTTTTTTTGTTATTTAGTCGACGTCGTCCGTAAGGCGCGTTGGTCCCTAACGGGTGTCAAAACTAAGACGCGTAGGTCCCCCTAACGAGCGTCGAAACTAAGTTCGTCGTTAAAATATATAAGTTTTGTTATTTAGTCGACGTCGTTCGTAAGGCGCGTAGGTCCCTAACGAGCGTCGAAACTAAGATCGTCGTTAAAATATATATATTTTTTTTTATTATTTCGTCGTTAAAAATGGAAGGAACATCCACTATCGAGAAGACTTAGACGAAATGAAATTTTTACTTGCTAAATTACCCCTTCCAATTAAAATACTAAACTAATGATCTGTACAAACAAATAAACCATCAGTAATAGTATATTGTATATTTACGAAATTGATTTGTTTATTATTGTAGAGATATCTCCATGATTATAGGAGATTTACTTTGTATTATAAATTATGAGGAGATGAATGAGAAGAGGCAAGTTGACTAAATCTCTTACATGGTATCAAGCTTTTCGATCCCCTCCCTCTAAACCCTACTTCTGCCGCCGTCGGCTGCCTCTAAATCTGCCATCGGCTCCTCCCTTCAGCCTCTTCTTCCTCTCCCTTTCTACCTATGGAGTCCAAACTTCACCCTGCCCTTACCGTGTCTAACATTAAAACACATGTCCCTATTCTCCTAGAAAAAGACTCAACACATTATACCACATGGAAAACTCTATTCACCGTGCACTGTCAAATATATGAAGTGCTTGATCACTTGTCTCCTAAACAACCTGTTTCCAAACCGGCTGCCGAATCCTCGGATGAGGCCGCCGCCGCCAGAGCCGAGGCTGCCGCCCGTGCGGCTGAAACCTTATGGAACCAACTGGACGCCGTGGTGCTCCAGTGGATATACGCCACCATCTATGCGCCTCTTCTACACATTATCTTGCAACCGGGTCAGACCGCCCATGCCGCCTGGTCCGCAGTTGAAAACGAATTCAACGACAACAAAAATACTCGTGCCATCTTTCTCGGCCAGGAATTTGCTAATCTGTCTCTAGAGAATTTTTCCAACATGGCCGATTATTGTCAACATGCGAAGCACCTAGCCGAACAGCTCAAGAGTGTCGGGTCTCCGGTTGATGACTGTTGGTCATCAAAATTCTCACTGGTCTTACCGAACAATATGATAGCATCTCCACAGTGCTTCAAAACCGAGACCCTTTACCGGATTTCAACGAGGTACGGTCACGGTTGAACATGGAGGAACAAAAGAAGATACGGCAGGCCACTCGGGGTTCTCAGGCTGCCGCCACTGCTCTTGCAACCACCACCGCAACCGTGTCTAACGGCGCACCCCAACACCCCGCTTTCTTTCCGCCGTCCGACAGGGGTCGTGGCCGGAGTCGCGGCGGACGTGGCCGAGGCCGCGGCCGGTCCTACTCGGGTCGCGGTTCCAACAGGTACAACAATAACCAGCAACAACCACCGGCCCACCCATACATTGTCTTTCCGAGTAATTGGACTGTAACGCCCCGCGTTTTCATAACTTTCCATATTTAGAAACCATTGTTCATATTCCTATTTTTGGAAACTTTGTATCGTTGTATTCGTCGTTTCGTTATAATCGTCGAAAAATCTTTATCTTTAATTTAATTTTCTATAAAAATGGTTATTTATACATGGTTAAATTAATTAATTTTACTAATTAAAAGTTTATTTTTTTTATAATAATCTAGTTAGTCTCGTTAAATTTTAAAGTTATTAATATAAACTAACTTAGTTAGATTAAGTTCTAAAGTTAGTTTCTTTTGAAAAGCAACATAACTTAGTTAATCTAAATCCAGGGACAGTTTATGTAATTTCCTGAAAGTTTCATGTTTTAAAGCAAAAAGGATTTAAACCAACAAAAAGGCTGAAGACCACGGGACTCGAACCCGGGTCACCCGCCTCACACGCACACGCACACGCACCAACCAGCTGAGCTGGGTCTTCACATCAAACAAGACTGGACACTTAATTCTTTTATAATCTCACTTAAATCAAATATGAAACCTAACCCACAATATAACCTAGATATAAAAAGGGGCATTTACACACTTCACTTCATTTGTCAAAACCCTATCTCAAACACACAGTCGACACCTTCTTTCACCCCTCTTCTTTCTCTGTTGGTTCCGGCAACCGGAGCCGGATTCCGTCTGTTTCCCCGACGAATCACCACCACGACTACACACCCCTCTCCCTTGCACCATATTATACCCACACCCATCGGATATTTTAGAGAGAGGAACATCGAGAGGGATACAGAGAGAGAGAGTACGAGGAGATAGAGAGAACGCTGAGAGGAAGGGGAGCCGGCCCTCTATCCATCGCACACGGGCCGGCCAGCTAACTGCAAAGCCGTTTTTCCGGCCAAACCAGTGGCGGCGACAGTGGTTTCAGCGGCAATAGTTTCATGGCTGTTTCCGTTTCAGTTTCGAGTCTCTGTTCAGGTAAGGGTTTGAGTTTTGATACGTATTCGTACGTTCCAGTTTTAATTCCAGTCGAACTCGAATTCTGTTTTGAATTTACTTTCAGATTCGTTCCCTGGTTCCAGTTTGAGTTTTGATACGGGTTAAGTGTCGACTTCAGTTCGTTTCCGATTCCGGTTCGGGCTTGATTTCGGTTCCGGTGATGGACAGGGATGAAGGCAGTGGAGGTGGCGATATGGTTCGGGTTTGATTTGGGTGTGTTAAGATTCAGTTTTTAGTGTCTCGGTTCAAACGGTCAAACTTGGTCAACCTTCAGTTCAAGCGGTCAAACCTCAGTCAAACACAGTCAACGGTTCGGTCCGGGTCGCGGTAGAATTTTGGGTTCGGGTATCTAGTCAACTTGGTCAATCCGGTCAGATTCGATGTTCGGTAAAATTTTAAATGTCTCGAAGTTTATTTTATTATTTATGTTGTTATTTTAGTCGTGGAACCGAACTTTAAATAAATTGTATCGACAACATGTTATATGTAACATTGTATAATTGTTGAATTTTGACAAGGTTATTGACAACTAGTATTGTCGGGATCGTCCAAAAAACAGAGGAAACTCTGCCCGTTTTTCGTAAAATTTCGTAATACTAAACGTGTTAAATTCTTAAAAACGGAACCTATCGATTTGATTAATTTTTATAAAAATAGATATAAATGCATATTTATTTTGGGCAACATTTCAACAATAATTTGAGAGAATTAATTTTAAAATATTACTTAAACTATATAAAATATATATGTATATATTTACATATATATACATAGGGTAGGGTTCCAGCGTGAACAACCTCCCAAGAGTGAACTGCGTGAACAAATATGGACCATTGATTTCCTTTTTAGTTGTTAAGGGTAGGATTGTAATTATATAAAAAATTAGATTCAAATCATTATTTTAATAATTGAATTAAGTTACATCTTTCCTAATTTAAATTCATTATCCACATTATGTTTATTTATTAATAAGATAATTATCAAAACAAACAACAAATCATCAGATTTCAATTTTAATTTTTATTTCAGATTTCATCACCAGAATTCAAATTTTGATTTTTAAGATCCACGTAACCTTCATATTTCAACGGTATACACATGTGTACTTGGATATAAATAGAACAGTACACATGTGTACTCAGCATCGTACATATGTGTACAGTAATTCACAGGTGTACGTCAACATTCAATACAAAAAAAATTCTGAGATATCACAAAAACAGGCGATATACACATGTGTACATCGCATTAAAAAGAGGGCAAAATCAGAATACACATGTGTACATCGCATTTAAACAAATAATTATTTTAATAATTGAATTAAGTTACATCTTTCCTAATCTTTGATTTGACTTGTGAGAGATTTATGCAATCAATTTAAGAGGATAATTGATTACTTGATTTGTGAGAGATTTATGCAATCAATTTAAGATTGAAATTACACATATACCCTTTTTGTATTTAATTAAATGGAAAAAATTAACCAAATAATTACCATCATGCCACTCACTTTAATCTCAAGATCATTAAAATCAAGGGCTCAGATCAGTTCACGCAGTTCACTCTTGGGATTTTGTTCACGTTTGAACCTAATCCTATATACATATATATCAACTAAACATACTCTAAATTCCAATTCTTATCCTTCATCGTGTTTCCTTTTACTCATGCACCATCGCTTGCCCATATAGGGTGACCTCGGTGTTCCATCCTCAAAATCCCATTCACTCGTCAACAATCGGATAATCGGAAGAAATTGCAATATTGTGAGTATACTCGTATTTCCCCCTTTTACTTTTACCACTTTTGGGGTGTAACATGTTTACTTATCAACAATTTACACATGAACATTTTGCTTAAACACATGAACATTTCTATTAACATGCTTGTATATGTGATGGCTTGATACTTTAAACTTGGGTGATTCTTATGTGTTGAACTTATCATTAACTTCGTACGAGCCAAACCGTGACATATGTAGCGCTATAGGATTAACGACCCGCCCGTAAACTTGAGGTAATGTCATGAGCCTGTTGCGTTTCCTTGGTTTGATATGTTAGACACATGCCATATTTATTGTTTATCTTGAATCACATGCTTGCTATGAGGAATTGTTCAAAACTTATCTTTTGCTATGTACGTAACAAACTTGTATACTCGCCATTGCTTTTGCATTGAATTGTATTTTAAACATGTTACAGGTTGATGATGACGATGATATGAAACGAAGTAGCATTGATGCCTAGATACACATATAGACGTTTAGGTTTAATATGTTGTATCAATTTTGCTTATGTTGTCATGTATTTCTTTTGAACTTGTTGTTATTTGAGTTTATGTAATGTTGACAATTTGAAGTTATGAAATGAAATGGGAATTATTTAATTATCGTCACAAATAGCGTTATGATGTCTCTAGCAATCTTCACACTTCGTCTCATCCCGATGTTTCCGCCATTGGTTGGGGTGTGACAGATTGGTATCAGAGCCATAACTATAGGGAATTAGGAAAAGTAGGAATGCTTTTACCTAGTCTATAGTTTTAGAGCCTTATTCGTATGTTTTGCTTGAACAACTACATGATACTTTATTTGTTTCTTATTTATGCTCTTTTAAACATGTATGTCACTCATGTGTAATATTTGACATGTTATTCTTATGCATTAATGCTTGTTTTATTATGTGTTAATACTTGTTTTATCATTGTTCGATTCTTTATGTGTTATTCCTGACGTACTTCTCTATGTGTTAATACTTGTTTTATCATTTCATTATTTATGTACCATTCTTTCTTATGTGCTCATACTTGTTTGCGTATTCATTTGACATACACTTCCCTCATGCATTTTACCCGATATTTCTAAATCCGAAAACACTCATAATACACAAACGAGACGACTTCACCAAAATAGGCGTGAAACCCACAATTTGGTGAATGACTCTCAATCCTTCTACTTTTCTTTTCTTACACGAAATTTACCACCAAGTTAGGAGTGAAATTCTCACCTTGATGGAAAATTTCAAAATTTCAAATTCTCGTGGACCCTCGTCAACAAGTCGAAATTAAATTTTGACCCGACGAGTACCAACCACATTTAGGGTACGAAATCGTCAAGTTAGGGGTGAAACCCGCACCTTGTCGACTAGTTCCGCTCCTTGATTTTCAAAAGTCCCGCCAAGTCTCGAATTTTTGATGGATTTGGGAACATGTAGTAACTGGAAGGGTGAGTACCGCTAGCCGAGGTATCAGCGAGAGTATTCCACCTATTAGGCCAAAGCATGTTTCTTAATTTCAAAAGATCTTTCGACTACTTTGGTTAGTCAATGTTCCGTTTGGAACCATCTAAGTTTTACACGAGTTAAGCTTTATTATTTTCGATCTTTTGTCAATTTAGAACAAATTTTTTTTCGAGATTTCATTTTTGCGCACACATCATATTCTTACTTTTCATACGATTATACATTATTAGCATGCATGACTTCACGTAATTTTATTTACACTTTTTAACGAGTGGAGACATATCATCAAGATATGAGTGATTTCTTTACCTTGACGATTAACTCCGCTTCTTTTCTCATCTTACAACGACCTCACCAACGGATTTGGGGTGATTCACTTACCTAGGTGATCGTTACCAACACTTTCTTTTAATAGACTATATTATGTAAACACGATCATGTTTATACCTAAATCATTTATCATGTATTTCAAATGCTTCATTTATTTAAACGTACCTCTTATTCTATAATCTAATTTCACATCACTCGCATACACAAAATTTTAATGTTACCAATAAACGCGTGTTCCTCGATTTTCAAAATTTCACGAAATACTACTTGTCAGCCTGGTCGGTTTAATAAATCCGTTGCCCACAAATTCACCAACCAACGTAAACATTGAAACACGCTCCTCTCACACCATTAAACTAGAGATTGTTATTCTCAATTGAGAATCAAATCAACTTTCGCACACACCTATAAAATATTACCAATATTATTCAATCATTTACAAAAAAATTTCTTTTCAAAACCAATGAAACATTTTTCAACAATCACTAAGTTCATGTACCAAATTCCTTTTTCTAAGGATCAACTTTTTCACAAGAAGCTGTAAGTTTAAAAATTTTCTAACACAAAGTTGCTTAAAATGATGCAAACTTATTAATCTCTAGAACTTTTTCAAACCTCACTCAATACGTCAATTAAATTCAAAACACGTGGACAATGGAACTTCATAAGAACCGACAAATTTTCAACTTATGTAAACTCTTTTAAAACCGCAGTAGCATTTCCATTCCTTTACAAGGTACTTTCCACATAACCAATAGACGTTTAATACTCCCTTTACATTCACAAACTAGAGTCTGTATTTCGTGACAACTCGATCTTTTTACATTCACAAACTATACACGCATATCATTTTACACGTTTTGGTCAATGTTTCACAACAACCTCATGCGTGTCACTCATCCCCTTTTCTTTCATACTCAAAACTTTTAAACATTTACGCGCATAAACTCGTGTAGTTCGATTTATACTATAAACAAAATCATTATTTTCTACATCCATGCTTATACATTTTATGCCTTCACTTATGTTCACACTTACACATTTATGTTATACTCACGATTCAAAATTCGTACATTTTACGTTAATACATACACTCACAATTATACACTTACGTTGTCCTTACATTCATGTCTATACTACATTCGTATTCATGTTCATATGCTTTATGTTTTCATTTGCACTTACACAACCTTGTTACACTTATATTCATACACATATATTTTATTTATACTTAACCTTCATGTTTTACACCTATATTCACATTCATATTCATATCTATGCTCATAGATCTTATGTTCACACTGATACTTGTATTTATACTCATACGCCTTGTGTTTACGCTTATACTCATGTTGTACTCGCATTTATACTCATTTTTCATACGTTTTATGCTTATACTTATCCACATACTACTTACACGTTTTATGTTTATGCTCATACATACATGCATATTCATACTTAAACTCATGATTCACACATTCGTACCCGTACGCGAGCGTAATCCGAGTGATTTGCTTACGTGGGTCCTATACATATTTAAGCATGGACTTGCTTACTTACTACATTCTTATACGTACACATCCTTATTTTTTTTTAAATTATATATACCCTAATTCATACACAACCAGTACGAGCTATGCGGATCATGCGACGATCAAAATAATCGCGGGTGCACACGGGATTATAGTGATAGGCGTATGAGAACCATAGAGTGTACTACTGTGTGTGGTAAAACACGGAATGTAACATGACACCGAATACGAAACGGGCGTAATGTGGTCAAAACATGGTGGATACGCCGCTGGTACTTCCTATACATAAGTGCTTTCACCATGTTACCAAACTTTCGTAACACGTGCCATAAGAAATTCAGTGTTTTACAAACCTTTTTGGACCTAATACAAACTTTAAACAACTCACAAACGCATTATATCCGATTATCCACGACGAGACCTTATCCTTAAGACTACTTTTGTCTATGCGATACTTATGCTATTCTTATACTCATAATCGTTATTAGATCAATCGTTCACCCTTGTACCTCAATTATACTCTGTTGTCTCAAACTCCAAGGCTTCAATTTTAAACAATCCTCTTCTGCTTGCCAAAACCCTTTCAAGTCTTTCTTCTGAATAAATTTCGGGACGAAATTTCCCAAAGGAGGGGAGACTGTAACGCCCCGCGTTTTCATAACTTTCCATATTTAGAAACCATTGTTCATATTCCTATTTTTGGAAACTTTGTATCGTTGTATTCGTCGTTTCGTTATAATCGTCGAAAAATCTTTATCTTTAATTTAATTTTCTATAAAAATGGTTATTTATACATGGTTAAATTAATTAATTTTACTAATTAAAAGTTTATTTTTTTTATAATAATCTAGTTAGTCTCGTTAAATTTTAAAGTTATTAATATAAACTAACTTAGTTAGATTAAGTTCTAAAGTTAGTTTCTTTTGAAAAGCAACATAACTTAGTTAATCTAAATCCAGGGACAGTTTATGTAATTTCCTGAAAGTTTCATGTTTTAAAGCAAAAAGGATTTAAACCAACAAAAAGGCTGAAGACCACGGGACTCGAACACGGGTCACCCGCCTCACACGCACACGCACACGCACCAACCAGCTGAGCTGGGTCTTCACATCAAACAAGACTGGACAGTTAATTCTTTTATAATCTCACTTAAATCAAATATGAAACCTAACCCACAATATAACCTAGATATAAAAAGGGGCATTTACACACTTCACTTCATTTGTCAAAACCCTATCTCAAACACACAGTCGACACCTTCTTTCACCCCTCTTCTTTCTCTGTTGGTTCCGACAACCGGAGCCGGATTCCGTCTGTTTCCCCGACGAATCACCACCACGACTACACACCCCTCTCCCTTGCACCATATTATACCCACACCCATCGGATATTTTAGAGAGAGGAACATCGAGAGGGATACAGAGAGAGAGAGAGTACGAGGAGAGAGAGAGAACGCTGAGAGGAAGGGGAGCCGGCCCTCTATCCATCGCACACGGGCCGGCGAGCTAACTGCAAAGCCGTTTTTCCGGCCAAACCAGTGGCGGCGACAGTGGTTTTAGCGGCAATAGTTTCATGGCTGTTTCCGTTTCAGTTTCGAGTCTCTGTTCAGGTAAGGGTTTGAGTTTTGATACGTATTCGTACGTTCCAGTTTTAATTCCAGTCGAACTCGAATTCTGTTTTGAATTTACTTTCAGATTCGTTCCCTGGTTCCAGTTTGAGTTTTGATACGGGTTAAGTGTCGACTTCAGTGCGTTTCCGATTCCGGTTCGGGCTTGATTTCGGTTCCGGTGATGGACAGGGACGAAGGCAGTGGAGGTGGCGATATGGTTCGGGTTTGATTTGGGTGTGTTAAGATTCAGTTTTTAGTGTCTCGGTTCAAACGGTCAAACTTGGTCAACCTTCAGTTCAAGCGGTCAAACCTCAGTCAAACACAGTCAACGGTTCGGTCCGGGTCGCGGTAGAATTTTGGGTTCGGGTATCTAGTCAACTTGGTCAATCCGGTCAGATTCGATGTTCGGTAAAATTTTAAATGTCTCGAAGTTTATTTTATTATTTATGTTGTTATTTTAGTCGTGGAACCGAACTTTAAATAAATTGTATCGACAACATGTTATATGTAACATTGTATAATTGTTGAATTTTGACGAGGTTATTGACAACTAGTATTGTCGGGATCGTCCAAAAAACAGAGGAAACTCTGCCCGTTTTTCGTAAAATTTCGTAATACTAAACGTGTTAAATTCTTAAAAACGGAACCTATCGATTTGATTAATTTTTATAAAAATAGATATAAATGCATATTTATTTTGGGCAACATTTCAACAATAATTTTGAGAGAATTAATTTTAAAATATTACTTAAACTATATAAAATATATATGTATATATTTACATATATATCAACTAAACATACTCTAAATTCCAATTCTTATCCTTCATCGTGTTTCCTTTTACTCATGCACCATCGCTTGCCCATATAGGGTGACCTCGGTGTTCCATCCTCAAAATCCCATTCACTCGTCAACAATCGGATAATCGGAAGAAATTGCAATATTGTGAGTATACTCGTATTTCCCCCTTTTACTTTTACCACTTTTGGGGTGTAACATGTTTACTTATCAACAATTTACACATGAACATTTTGCTTAAACACATGAACATTTCTATTAACATGCTTGTATATGTGATGGCTTGATACTTTAAACTTGGGTGATTCTTATGTGTTGAACTTATCATTAACTTCGTACGAGCCAAACCGTGACATATGTAGCGCTATAGGATTAACGACCCGCCCGTAAACTTGAGGTAATGTCATGAGCCTGTTGCGTTTCCTTGGTTTGATATGTTAGACACATGCCATATTTATTGTTTATCTTGAATCACATGCTTGCTATGAGGAATTGTTCAAAACTTATCTTTTGCTATGTACGTAACAAACTTGTATACTCGCCATTGCTTTTGCATTGAATTGTATTTTAAACATGTTACAGGTTGATGATGACGATGATATGAAACGAAGTAGCATTGATGCCTAGATACACATATAGACGTTTAGGTTTAATATGTTGTATCAATTTTGCTTATGTTGTCATGTATTTCTTTTGAACTTGTTGTTATTTGAGTTTATGTAATGTTGACAATTTGAAGTTATGAAATGAAATGGGAATTATTTAATTATCGTCACAAATAGCGTTATGATGTCTCTAGCAATCTTCACACTTCGTCTCATCCCGATGTTTCCGCCATTGGTTGGGGTGTGACATGGACCGCTACCCAGTGGGCCAATCTTCTAAACTCCAACAATTCGGCCCAACCCCCATGTCCGTATCCCTCACGGCCCAATCCTCCATCCTCTCAAGGCATCTTGGGCCCAAGACCGGATCAAGCGCATCAAACCAGTTATTCTCCCACCGACATTGAACAGGCTCTCTACTCTTTGGCACTCAATCAGTCGGACCATGGGGTGATGGATACAGGAGCTACATCTCACTCGGCTAATGAGCAAGGTATATACTCCCCGTCTAATTTTAATAGGTGCACTAATAAAAACATAATTGTTGGTAATGGCATGACTATCCCTGTTTTGGCACAAGGCAACCAAGTCCTTCCCCCTCCTTATCCACCACTTAAACTTAACAACGTCTTATTTGCACCCAACTTAATCAAAAACCTTATTTCTGTTCGTCGTCTAACCACCGATAACTTAGTTTCTATTGAATTTGATCCTTTTGGTTTTCTTGTGAAGGATCTCAAAACTCGGGCACCTATCATACGATGCAATAGCACAGGCGATCTTTATCCTTTGACAGCACCTCTTCCCCTTCAACCTACCTCCTCTTCTGCTTTTGCGGCTGTGTCTCAAGATCGCTGGCATCAACGCTTGGGTCATCCTGGCAAACAGTTGTTACAATTTTTGAAACTATCTAATTTTGTTGATTTTGGAAAATTTAATAAAACACTTTGTCAATCTTGCGTTTTTGGTAAAAGTGTTAAGTTGCCATTTTATGATTCTATTAATTGTACTCGTTCAGCTTTTGACATTGTTCACAGTGACCTATGGACCTCACCCGTTCTTAGCACGGGTGGTCACAAATATTATATTCTCTTCTTGGATGATTTTACCAACTTCTTGTGGACTTTTCCCATCCCCAACAAGTCCCATGTATTTCAAACATTCGCCACGCTCCACAATTTAATTAACACACAATTTGAACGTAAAATCAAACAATTCCAATGTGACAATGGAAAAGAATATGCAAACCAGAACTTCTACAACTTTTGTAATCATAATGGCATGCATTTTCGTTTTTCGTGTCCCCCTCTAAGTCGCCCTCGTACGACTTTCTTAACCCCACTATTAATCCCTTAGTATGGGACTACCTACACAAATCACAAAACTCCATAACCCCTAACCCTCCCAACACTCCACCCACTGATGCCTTACCCATTTTACCTACTGGCCCACCCCCAACTCCTTCACCTTCACCTATCAACCCATCTCACACTACCATACCCATCAGCCAAGTCCACCCTCTCGGCCCACATCACACAACGATATCCACCAACCAAGCCCACCCTCACGGCACACCTCACACCGCTACCCCAGCCCAGCCTTTGTCCGCCCCCACTGAGCCCACTGTTACCGATCCCCATATAAGCCCAACCCAAACCACTTCTATCCCAACCGCTCACATACACTCACCAACTCCACCCCACTCACCCGTCCATCAGCCCGACCCCAACACAACACATCCCAAACCATTCCTGATCATCCTACACCACCCCCTCCCAACGCTCGCACAATACATACTCGTTCCATGAGTGGTATTGTTAAACCCAAACAAATCTTCACACTTCACACCTCTGATATTGTACCCGTCCCCAAGAGTCCTCAGGTTGCCTTGTCCACTCCAGAGTGGTATAATGCCATGTCCAATGAATTTAGTGCACTTCTTAAAAACAAGACTTGGGAGCTTGTACCCAGAACACCTGACATGAACATTATACGTAGCTTGTGGTTATTTAAACATAAATTTCGGTCTGATGGTACTTTGGAACGATACAAAGCTCGTTTGGTGTGCGATGGTCGTAAGCAGCAGCTGGGGGTTGACTGTGGCGAAACGTTTAGCCCAGTTGTTAAACCCTCAACCATCCGGCTCGTTCTTTCACTTGCCTTGTCCAAGTCATGGAAAATTAATCAGTTGGATGTCACTAATGCCTTCTTGCACGGCAACCTTGAAGAAACAGTTTATATGCATCAACCCATGGGGTTTCGCCATCGTGACTTTCCTGATCATGTTTGCCTTCTACGGAAATCCTTATACGGTCTCAAACAGGCACCACGAGCATGGTACCAGCGGTTCACTGACTTTGTCACTATACAGGGGTTTCGCCAAAGCAAATCTGACAACTCTCTTTTCATTTATCATCATGGTCATGAGATTGCTTATCTTCTCATTTATGTGGATGACATTATTCTTACCACGTCCTCCGAGGATCTTCGTCTACGCTTGCTTCACGGGTTGTCTGGTGAATTTGCTATGAAAGACTTGGGGCCACTTTCTTACTTTCTGGGTATTCAGGTAACTCGGGAAGGCGATACTATGTTTTTATCTCAGCAGGCTTATGTTCGAGACATTCTTCATCGGGCCTCTATGGACTCATGTAAACCGGTTGCTACTCCTGTTGATACGCAATCCAAATTATCTGCTCACAACGGCCCGCTTCATGATGATCCTTCGTCCTTTCGCAGTCTTGCTGGTGCGTTACAGTACCTGACCTTTACTAGACCAGACATTTCTTATGCTGTTCAGCAGATTTGCATGCACATGCACGCACCTCGGATTGATCACTGGAACGCCTTGAAACGTATCCTTCGGTATCTTCAGGGCACGGCTCACTATGGTCTTCATCTTGGCCCTGTTTCTGGCATTCGTCTCATGGCTTACACTGACGCGGATTGGGCTGGATGCCCCGACACTCGCCGGTCTACATCCGGATACTGTGTTTATTTAGGTGACAATCTTATTTCCTGGTCTTCCAAGCGGCAATCAACTATTTCTCGCTCAAGTGCGGAAGCGGAATATCGAGGTGTTGCTAATGTGGTTGCAGACATTTGTTGGTTGCGTAATCTTCTTCTCGAGCTCCATCATCCTCTTTCACGTGCTACGTTGGTGTATTGTGATAATGTCAGTGCCGTCTACCTCTCTGGTAATCCTGTACAACATCAGCGCACTAAGCACATTGAGCTCGACATTCACTTTGTTCGTGAACAGGTGCAACGCGGTCACATTCGTGTACTACATGTTCCTTCTCGTCATCAGATTGCCGATATATTCACCAAGGAACTCCCGCGTGTTTTATTTGACGATTTTCGTTCCAGTCTCAACATCGGTCCTCCCGATGCTTCAACTGCGGGGGTGTAATAGTATATTGAATATTTACGAAATTGATTTGTTTATTATTGTAGAGATATCTCCATGATTATAGGAGATTTACTTTGTATTATAAATTATGAGGAGATGAATGAGAAGAGGCAAGTTGACTAAATCTCTTACAATCAGGTACAAGGAGACATGCAGCCCTTAACTTGTATCATATATAAACACACAAACATATACACACACACTATATTCAGTTCAGATCTGGATCCTAGTCAATTCGAAACAAAATTTTGAATTCCAGTTGACTAGCATTCGAATATTGATTCTAAAATACCCCTATTTGAAGGTCCAATGATTCAGCAACACAAACCCACATCTACGTTGGTCGAAACTCCAAGCCACATAAAATAAGCCCGGACATAGTTCCCTCATAAGCTACAAGTTTCAAATTCATAGGAATATAATTCTTTCCAAGCTTATCAGACTTTGATTTGAACTTCCACACCATAACCTCCATCCATCCATCTTTCCTCTGCTCTGGAACCCAAAAGTCTTCATGATGATTCAATAGGTCTGGAGATCTAAAATAAATAATTTGGTTTTCTTTATTTCTACGGTAGAGTAGATCTCGTATCTTCACTGGACAATGTAGCCCCCGGCATTTTTCTGAAACCTTAAACACAAGGTAACATGTGTATTCTATGAATGGTGACAGCATTTCAGTTTTAATCTTGTACTTGATTCTAAATACTTGTTGGGGTAGAAGCTCCATCACATTTGGAAATCTACATGTATGATATTGGTTACATTAGTTCTTGAAGACAATGTACCATATATCTTTTAGGATCTAAGAATGCAACATTCATATTTTATTAAAGGACTTTACAACTTAATTAATGAGACTTAATCAAATGGCAAACCTCGAGTCGGCTGAGGATTTAGAACGAAAAGCCTCCGATTTTATAGAGTTGTACAAAACCTCTGTTGCAGAAAGCATAAGAAGTTTCTTTCCGTTTAATTCCGTTAGAAATAACTGTTTGTCAAATGACCGAGAGAATTTAGTAGCAAGATCACAATGAATATTTTGATTCTACAAAAGATAATGTTTATTAATTAGAAATAAGAAAAATGAACCTTTTCATTCTTAGTTAGTACTTGATACAAGTGTTCCAAGTCAGAGTTTGAGTTTTGAACTTGTTGCACTACCTTTAGATTCTTGATATCTTCACGTGCCACCTGTATATACAAATTGTAACATCATATTAGGCTATGGGGTATGGGGCGGGGGTTTGGGCGTGGGTTGGGGGAAAACGCCCAAGGCACCATCCCGGGTGGGCTTGGGTTGGGGCGTGGCTCTTGGGGCTTGGGTTTCAAGCCGGGCGTGGGGCGGTCTTAACATCCTAGCTGGCTGCCTCCCATTCGCTCACCCCGCCATGTCATAGCGGCCATTTGAAAGTTTGAATTTTAAATTCAAACCTTGGTCCCCCCCAAACCGCCAAGCGGGTCTCCCAACCCCTATAAACGTAACCCCCAACCCACTGGTCCTCCCATCCCGCGAACCCAACCCCACCGGCTACCCACTTTTCACGAACCCGCTACCCCACCGGCTACCCACTTCTCACGAACCCGCTACCCCACCGAAGAACATGGCATCTTGGACTCACGAGGAGGAATTCTCGTCACAAGCGTCGTTGACGCTATGAAAGGGCGGCAACCTGGCCAAACAAAATATTGGCCGGAAGCATTCGCAACCTACCGACATAACGTCGGTAACGACCGCCACAACCTCAACGCGTGCCAACACAAATGGCGCGAGCTACGGCCCAAGCTCGATAGTTTCAAGGCTTACTACGAAGCCGTTCCGAGCGGCGACCTAAGCCACGAGGACCGGGTGGCGGTGGCAAACATAGAGTTTCGAGGCAAGGAGCAAAAGGCGTTCGACAAGATCGCCCTTTTTGAAATTTATCTAACGCTCTAGGTTTGTTATTTTGTAATTTTTAGAAATTATGTAATTTTTAGGATTTTGTAATTTTTAAAATTTTAATGAAGTTGTAGGTTTTTTTTATAAATGTTGTGTGAGTTTTATAAATTTTGTGTATTTTTTTTTAACAATCTGCCACGCGGTGCACCAACCCAAGCCCCGCCATACCCCGCTGACACGTCACTAGGCGGTGTGGGGGGGGGGGGGGGGGCTCCCATTCCACGTATCATCAAATACCCCAACCCAAGCCCCACTATACCCCACGGCCTTATGAACATACAAAGTACATCGTAAAAAGTGAAAAGATAATCATCTAGAAAGAAAACAAAAGAGTATTTTTTAAACTTGCTTTTTTGATGGCGCTGAATTCAATGCCTTCAATATAGATGGCGCCACTCCCGCAATAGTATCTTGAAAAGCTCTCTAGTAGAAACGTGAAAGAAACATTGTCCTTGCGATTCAAGTGACGGTGCAGTTCAATCATCATCCAATCCTCGTCTCTACTTGTTGCAAAATGTGAATGTAAAGTTTCGGTCTCATTGTTGTACTTTAGGTTCATGTACATATGTTTACGTAAAAAATTTCTTGGATTAGAAAATTTGAAGACCAAATAAACCCCGTATATGACATCTGGAGATAAAAATTGGTTGTCTATCGTAACTTGGATCTTTAAATTTGAGATATCCAATATCTTTGCCACTTTTGGAAACCTGTACATGTTATGAGCGATCAGTGAGTCTACAACATTATTTGTCGACCCAAGTATAAGGTTTACTTTGTTATTGATGAAGCTAAAGCCTAAAAGTACAAAATTGCCTTTTTAACTTTAACAATCAAATACAATTCTCCTGACTCCTGAGTGTTACTAATAAGAGTGATTAAGACATTAATTCACAAAATATTTGCATCAAGTATACGCCGAAGGAGTCACCGAATAGTGCCCCTTAGGGGGTGGGGGTGGTCATCACTCATCACTCACAACACCCAATCAAGTTCCGTCATGTCATCAACCATTTTTCCATCATTCACAACCATTTTTAGTGGCAATGGTCATCACTCACAACGCCCAACAATAAACCCTCACACCCCTTCACATGTTCCATCACTCAAACCTTTGTCACGCGTGAAGTTTTTCACGGAACAAAATTGTCCACGCGTTGAACTTTATGCTGGCGGTGGTCTCAACAATTCTCCACGCGTGGTATCATCTTCATCACGGACTATAACGTAACCACCCCCACTGCCCTTAGTGCCCCTTCCACCGCTACCATTTAAGTTGTTGTGGAAAAAATGTAAATATAATGTTGAGTTAATTGCCAAAATCGTCCCTGAGGTTTGGGCAGGTTTGCCATTTTCGTCCAAAATGACACTTTTGTACCAAATTGCCCCCAACGTTTGTAACTTTTTGTCATTTTCATCCAAACCACTAACTTAGTTTATTTTTTCTGTTAAGTAGAGGATATTTGGATGAAACTGGCAAATATAAAACCACAGGGACGATTTTGGCAATTTACTCAAACTCTTTTAAATTTCTTTTATTTAATTAATTTTGTTACATATATAATAAAAAAGAATATACATGCAGTTTTTATATGAAAAAAATAATAGCTTTGTCACATAATTTTTATAAATTTTCATCCAACCACTAACTAAGTTAATTTTTCTATTAAGGCGAAGGATGTTTATAAACTAAGACATAAAATAATTTCTAATTTTTTATATAGATAAGTTTTATAAAAATAAAATCTACTTAAACCTCTAAATTTTATAAAACTAAAATGCTGATGACCTTATTGAAAAAGGTCAAATAAAAAAATCTTATCATATGTACCAAGTTTGTACTTCATCTTCTACTCTTTTAAATTTGCTCATAAGGAAAAACAGAAGCCACCCCCCCCCCCCCACACACACACACACAATCAAACAACGTATCGTTACCAAACCTTAAAATTGCCCTCCAAATTGTAATTATAATGCTATGAACCAAAAGTTTCTTTACTCAAGCCACTCAGAATAAGTATTAGTTAGTTACCCTCATAATCTTAATTAAATAAATATTTTATTTCTACCAACATATTTCCTAGATGCTCAACACATTTAAAAAATATGTAACGTTTGACAATTTCTTTCTATCTCCTCTACAACTGATAAATACTAAAAGTTGTAATTGATTGTTATGTGTTGCATACCAATGACGTTTTCTCTTTATAAAACTGATTTATATAAAGAAACTGTAAATTAATTTCTGTCTTAATTTATAAAATTTAAAACATCATTCACCTTAACAGAAAAAATAAACTGAGTTAGTGTTTTGGATGAAAATTTATAAAAATTATGTGATAAAACTATTAATTTTTTTCTAAAAACTCCATGTATATTCTTTTTTATTATATATGTAACAAAAATAATTAAATATAAGAAATCAAAAAGGGTTTGAGTAAAATTGCCAAAATCGTCCCTGTGGTTTTATATTTGTCAGTTTCATCCAAATATCCTCAACTTAACAGAAATAATAAACTAAGTTAGTGCTTTGGATGAAAATGGCAAAAAGTTACAAACGTTGGGGGCAATTTGATACAAAAGTGTCATTTTGGACGAAAATGACTAACGTGCCCAAACCTCATGGACAATTTTAGCAATTAAGTATTAACTCTATAGTGTTTATTTAAATTGGGTCCACCAAATTCCTAAATGCAGCCGTACGTCCCTACGTGCCTCTTTCAAAATGCATATCCCTATGCAATATTTAATCCATCCATGATGTGCCATGTTATCTAAATGCATTGCAATGCATTTGGTTTGATCTTAGAATGCTTATGTATATATCAATAATATTACGAGGCGAAATTTAACAAGACTACTTGTATAGGAGCGATTATTAGTGAAAAAAAGTCTATGGGTTTTTTGTGGTTAAATGGTAGGTCGAAATCAGAGAGGATTTCTTGGGATGAGTGATGTAAATTTTTTATTATGTAATTCTCGTTTGTTGGTTGTGGCCGCTTCGGTTTGAGGTTTGGCGTGTTTTAATGAAGTTTATCTTTCAAAAAAAAATATTATGAAGTTCTTAATTTTTATCAAAAAATATAGACATAACTTAATGTTTTTTTGTTATAAGTTATATAATTTATTTATTTTTGCTAAGTTTATATATTCATAATTTTACGGATGTTTTACTTGTTTTTATATAAATATAATTTTATAAGTACCAAAATGAAAAGTTTATTATACAAAACTTTTTATAAGTTTAAGTATAAATATAATTTTTATGGACACAACAAACATAAAACTAAGAAAAGTAAATAAACTAACGTCTTCAACCTTTGTCAGTTTTTAGAGGCCAGTTTTTTCCTCACAACCCATAAACACAATATAACCCATTTTACAATGGGTGGTCTTGGACCTCTTCGTCCATGACTATCATATGGGCGTCATGAACTTAACGTTGCATATGGTCTAATTAGTTTTGCTTGTAAAAAAAATAGAAAGTAACAAAATAAAATAAAGGGATATTGTATTTAAATAACCACAACTTTCACCAATTGGCCCGATAACACTCCAAACTTTTGATTTGTATACCAGCACTCCCAACTTTCAACTTATTGGCAGATAACACTCCCTAACTAACTGAACTCTAACCCAATTAGTTTTTACTGACGTGGCAGCTGATGTGACATTTTGGTGACGTGTCATTTTTTGATGATATGGCAGCTGACTTGGCATTTCTGATGACGTGGCAGCTGACATCAGCTAACTTAGTTAGGGTTCAGTTAGTTAGGGAGTGTTATCGACCAATAAGTTGAAAGTTAGGAGTGTTGGTGTACAAATCAAAAGTTGAGAGTGTTATCAGTCAATTGATGAAAGTTAGGGTTATTTAAATTTAATATCCCTAAAATAAATGAATGAGAGAGAGAGAGAGAAAGAGAGTGGAACCTTGAAATACGAATGGATCTACACTTATGTGATTCATGCTTTTTGTAAGAAAAGTTTGTTGACGTCGCTGATATCATTTTATTTGATTTTCCGTTATCACTTAGTATAATCCACTGATACACAAAACAAAGAAAATCAAATAATGTGAGTATGCCTGAATGATTTTGAGGATTATTTTCAAATAAGAAGGTAATCAACAGCCCTTAATATATTAATATATATAAGATGTTTTATTACCACTTTCTCCTTAGGAAGGAGGATCCCAGTGGAGAGCTTCTCGTAGATATCCTTTATCTCCTTGATCTCAGGGGTTTCCGACAACCTGATTATTTCTTTGTAGTCACTAGGTAGTTTGGGCTCCCATATTTCAAAGTCCTCCTATATATATGTATTAACCAAACAGTTAAATAAATAAATAAATGAATATTATAAATAATTAATACTCTTTACTTAGATAGATTTTTCTCTATATTAAGGAAAACTATCAAAATAAACATGTTTACCTAAAAAAGTTATGAAAATGAGGAAAGATAAACTCCGCTGGTTCCGACGGTAAAGCGTGTGTTAAATTTTAAGTGGCACAAAAAAAAACTTAAAATGTACAATGAGGTCCACCAGAAAATTATTTAAAATAATAAAAGTATAAAGTGTGGGCTACATAATTAACCGACGGCTAAGTTTACCCTACCCTTTTTAGCCATCATCTAAAAAAAGTGCAAACTATGTTAAAGGCTTAAAAAAAGAGCCGACTAAATTTCGGTCTTAGCTGGCGCTTCCTTTTAAAGACAAATAAAAAGATCCACATGTAAACCACAACCTAAATTTAGCCACATTAGCCCACATTTTTTGTTTATTTTTTTTTAAGAAATAAAAGTTAATGTTCATTTTGGTAATTTTTTATGAACATTTTCATTTTGGTGATTTATATATGTATTCATAACTCCTCTATATCTTTTGACATACAACGAATAGTTATCACATTGATAGATACCATATGTATAAATACAAAAACTTACTTGAAATTTCAGTGCTTTCTTAAGTTGTATTGCCACTTCACTTGCCTTTGGCCGCTTATTGCTATCTTTATATAAGCATTGATAGGCAATATCCACAAATGTACTCAATGATTGTGGCACAATTTGTTTCTTTATATGCTCAAACACCATTTCACCAAGTTTTCCTTGTTCATAGTAGTGTTTAGCCAAAGGGCCTAAAGACTGGTTGTTATCTTCATGCCCCTCTACCCATGCTAATCTTCCACACAAGATTTCAAATAAACTCACACCAAACGAATATATATCTGATTTTTCAGTTAAGAAACCTTGTTTGTACTGCGGGTCAAGATAAGCATCATTGCTGATATATTCCATGTCTTGGTGTGATGAATCTAATGATGACAACTCAAAATTAGAAATTTTTGCATCCCAGTTATCATTTAGTAAAATTCCATGGCTTTTGATGTTCCTATGTACCACCTTCTTGAGTGTGATATCACCTCCATGAAGGAATTCCAATGCACTCACAACATCAATGCATATCCGAAGCCGTTTCATCCATCGAAGATTGGAATCACTTAAATATTTATCAAGACTTCCTTTAGACATGTGCTCGTAGACAATGATTTTTTCGTTCGTCTCATTACAGCAGCCTACAAGACGAATGATGTTTTTGTGCTTACGCTTAGAAAGAATATCAAGTTCGGTGCGAAACTGGCCATCGAACTTGCTATTCCACCGTTTTGCAACAATGGTAGCATTAGCATGTGGTGGTTTTCCTATATATGCATCCCAATGGCTTCCACTTCCAAAGAATTTCTTTTGACTGAATTCATCCGTGGCCAATCTAATGTCTTCAAGTGAAATTTGGAGGCTTTTCATTAAGTTTTTCTGTGAGTCATGGGATATTAAATCAACATCATAATTTATCAGAACCTTTTTGCGAAATAAAACTATATCTATTGATAGATTAAAAAGTATACATTGTTTTGAATTTGAATGAACAAAACTCATATCATTTGCATGGCTTATAGTTTTTTTCCCTTGTTTTTGTTCCCCGTTATTGGGAAGTGAACGAATAAATAGTTTTTTGTGTTTTCAAATATGCATATGCACATTCATTCATTCCAATTATTTTAATACACAAGACACATAAAATTGTAGCATATGATTTCTTTTTCTTTGTATATACATTCTGAAAATTAAAACAATAGTCTAAACAGGTGGTACGCTGGATAGCAGTCATAATAATTAATAGTTTACAGATCTTCTACCGTTAGCTATCATGTTATTCTAGGCCAATTTGTGAATAAATTCATAAACTAAAGATTCAAAGGTATGACTTGTTAATTAATTTACTTAATGAAATACGATAGATCAAAACTTCTAGTTTGTGCTTAATGTATTCCGAATTATAAATGAATATACATACCACATATCCTGTTAATTGATACGGGTTAAGCTTAATACTTCCTACTAGTGAGCAAGAATTAAAGAGACAAGAATAATACACTTTGTAAATATTGACTTACTTGAAAGTCTAATGCCATCTCAAGTTCCTTGATGACAATTTCCATTGTTGGACGATTAACTTGAGTTTCTTCCAAACATTGATAGGCAATTTTCAAAAACATATCCAAAGAATCTTGATTTGGTCCTCTATTTGAATTAAAAATGTCATCATCAATTACTTCCTTTAGCTTATGATCTAGCAATTCCTTTATTGTTCCATTATTGAAGTGGCTGCGTACAATGGATGTAAGCCCTTTTTCATTTTTATCTAGGTAAAAGGAATCATAAGCCAGCCTCCCACAAAAGATCTCAAATAGTATAACTCCAAAAGAGTAAATATCATATTCTTTTTTCGTTATACGTCTTTTCTCAAATTCGGGATCCCAATAAACTTTTGTGTTTATGAGAGTGCATGACTCTTGATTTGAAAAGTCGAATTTGGAGATCCCAAAGTAAGCAATCTTCGGCTCCCAATTTCTTCCCAACAGAATGTTGGCACTCTTTATGTCTCCGTGTGTTATCATTTCTTGGTTGTCCATCTTGGTGTGAAGATGATTGAGTCCACATGCAATCCCAAGGCACAAGTGTAGACGTTGCGTCCATGTAAGATTATTCATATTATCAACATTTTTCAAATAGTCATCTAGGCTTTTGTTAGAAGTATACTCATAAACAAGAATAGTCTCATCACCTTCATAACAAAATCCAAGCAAAGAGACTACGTTGGGATGCTTATAGCTTGTACGCATTTCAATTTCAGAAAAGAACCTTTGTTTTACACCCCTATCCCCACTACTATAAATGCGTTTTATAGCTACATTGATGCGTGTCTTTGGCCCTTTATTCTCTTCAAATGCCAACGAACTTTTATTTTCAAAATCATCAAGCTCTGCTTGATACACCGCACCATATTCGTGCAGCCCAATGCAGTATATGTCTGAGAAGTTTTTAGTGGCCGACAATATATCACTGAGTCGAAACCTTGAGAGTGCCATGGCTTCCCCCTACAACATTGTGGTATATTATTAGGAAACTGTCAATTGTTTATGCCTTTTCAGAATTGCAAGAAATTTGTGGATGTCACCAAAAATAGACTTTTCGAACTTTCAAATAGAAAATAAAAACTAGTAACACAAATTTAAAAAGGTATGTAGGTGTAAAGAGAAAATAAGAATCAAATATGAGGTACGAAGAGACATTGGTGAAACTCCGCTGCATATGCATCCATTCAATTCAAATATATATAAAAACCTATTTGTCTTATCCTCTTTCAAGATGAATACACTTCTCAATATATAAACCTATTTGTCTTATCCTTGATCATTCTAATGGATACAAGATGCATATACATAATACAAAATAGAGAGCTATGGAAACAATACTAGGCTATCAATTAGGGATATCACAAATAATATATCACAATAGATTGAAGATCCTGTACATTTATTCAAAAGTGTGAGAGGTGTGAGAAATATTGTGAAGATGACATGTGTCCTCAATCTAAATTAATTCAAAAGGGTAAACAAATAATTTTCTTATTGATTTAATTAATTGATAACCTTCCATAACCGCCACCTTTAATTATAGGAATACGAATTAAGAATTAATCTACGAATTTGTGTCATCTCGTTCATCAATTATTAATTCTGAAGATCGCAGAATGAAAAATTTATAGAGTGTTATATAGTGATGGATGCAGAATGAAGGTTTTTATATAACACTACAAATCTCTATAAATCACTAAGAATAGCATATAACACCATATAACCCTTTTATAACTCTATATAACACTGCAACCACTATTCAGAACTGTATAGTGTTATATATTTTTATATAGTGTTATATAGTGTCTTTTGGTGTTATATAGTGTTATATGATGGATGTATAGTGTTATATAGTGTTATATGGTATTATATGGTGTTATATAGTGTTTATTTAGAGTTATATAGTTTTATATAGTGTTATAGTGTTATATTTTTCTGATAGCATGTCTATGATAGATGTATAGTGTTATATATTGTTATATAGTGCTACATAATGTTATGTGGCGTTATATAGTATTACATAGTGTTATACGGTGTTATATGGTGTTATATAGTGGTATATGGTGTTATATAGTGTTATATGATGGATGTATAGTGTTATATATTTCTTGTAGCAGTTACATATTTCTGGATTTTTTAGAATGTCCGGATTTTAGAATAAGTTTAAAATTGAATCGCTAGAATTTAGGAGTGAATCGCTAGAATTTAGGAGGGGTTACCTAATTTGAAACATATACAAAGACACAATTACCCCTACAATTTTCAAATCAGTCCAAATAATTAAAACACAATTTATAATTTGGTCCCTATTAATCTCAATCATTAGATTAAGGGAAATTGGCTTGTAATAATCTCACCTAGACCTTATTGACCATTAATAATCCCACCTCAGAATATTCCCCCCACCAGTCCCACCTTTCACCTATTTTTCCTACAATGGTCCCCCGTTAAAAAAACTTAACGGAGTTAACCTTTTTTTCCAAATTAAAAACAATTTTTTAGGGCTTTTGATCAGAACGATGATACGAGTCCATTGATGTAAAACTTATTTCGAAATAGTGTTCCAAGTGACTTGATTTTGGTTAATTGGAAATTTAAACACCCGAATTGAAGCGCCGTTTTCATCGTTTGGAGCATTGTTTCGAGGCAAGTTTTACATCAATGGACTTGCATCGTCGTTATAATCAAAAGCCCTAAAAATCTGTTTGTAATTTGGAATAAAACTTAACTCCGTTAAGTTTTTTTTTAACGGGAGACCATTGTAGGAAAAATAGGTGAAAGGTGGGACTGGTGGGGGGAATATTCTGAGGTGGGATTATTAATGGCCAATAAGGTCTAGGTGGGATTATTACAGGTCAATTTCCCTTAGATTAAACATCTAATGGTTTAAAACACTTCTTACACTTCTCACACTTTGTACACTATCCCTACCCTATCACAATATATGCCAATAATATTACTGGCTAACAGTCCCCGCAGTGTAACAGCCTAAAAAGTTTAAATATGCAAAATTTGTTAAAAATAACTAGAAACATAACCTAGTTAGAATATATGTGAAATGTTGGCATAAGAATGAATAATATCCACTTAAAAATAACCATTTAAAATGGAGGGACTAAACTTGGACAATGATAAAGTAAATTAATAAAAGAGTTAATTGCCAAAATCGTCCCTGAGGTTTGGGCATGTTTGCCATCCATATAGTGGCCATGGGTCCGTGAGAATTGCCATGGCTTCCAACCTCCTTCGGTAAAGTGAATTTCGTTCAAAATGACTTTTTTGTACCAAATAGCCCCTCACGTTTGTAACTTTTTGCCATTTTCATCCAAATGCCTAATTGGGTTAGAAACAACCGTTTGATGAGGTTTTTTTTTTTGAAATTTCACAAGTACAGGGCCTGTTCAAGTTGAATCATGGGTGTTCAAGTCGTTCAAGTTCCCATTTATATGTACAATTTCATCGTTGTTACTGTTACTTCTCTTTACATGTTTTTATATTTGGGGCTTTTTGGTAATTTCTGTGTTGGTTGGTCTGTTATTGAAGAAACAATGATCCGAACTGACCGGAATCAATCAGGTCTAGGGTTTAGTTTCTACATAAAAAGGTTAATCTTCTCGCCGATTGCTGGTTGAGGACTACTTCACCGGAGAATACGGCAAAACAGAAAGTTGTTGACTCGCCACGAGAGAATGGGGGTTCTCTCCGTGACCACCCTCCGGCGTGAGAATAAGTACAGTGATCTCAAAGGGAAAGATGAAGTAGTAAGAGTGAAAGTATGTGAAAAGTAGCCTGTGAGATCATACCTGAAGTATCATATTTATAACCGGAATTTGGCGCCAAAATGTGTAACGGAGATAATAACGGAGAACGCTTATCCGTCGACAGTTATCTCTCTTTCCGTCAATTAGTTAACTCCACATCCATGCACACGGATCGTGGGCCTGATCGACGGCTGGGGAGATGCCACGTGAAAAGTGGTTTTGTGTAGATCTTTCTTTAAGTCGTTGCCATCATCGTGATTTAGATGAGTGTCTAGGATTGTGCCACGTCACATTCGGTTGCAACCGAATGAAGCCATGCACGATGAGCATTTAAGGCCTTCTAGAAGATCTACAGCTGTAAACCGTTGTACCTTTGCTACGTGTCCATTCTTGTAACAGAAAAGATTCATTTGTTCAATTCTTGATTTCAGACGCGCGGAGATGTTTAGGATTTTGCTTTTATATCCAACTGTACCCTTGCGCGAGCCCGCGCAAGGGTGTTCGTTTGAATATTTGTTTCTCCTTTCCCCGGCGCATGGTCATCGAAGACTAATTTCTCCAAGTCTTGTTTATAACCGTTGCGCGACCGCGTAGGGTCTTATTCAAGATGCTTTTAAAATGAAGTTATGGTATGGTCCTATGTGCTTGCGCAAATTTTTTTGGGACCATACCCCTTCAAGTCCCCCCAGTCCAGTGTTGCTCCTATGTGCCAATGGTAAGTAGGTGGAGCACTGGACTATAATAACGAAGTATGCGCTTTTGTTGTTGAGAAGTAACAAGATTGTTCGGCGCAAGGTATGAAGAATCTTCTTGCAGAAGATATTTCTTGTTTCTTCAAGTTGAGGTTTTCATAATTTGAATTTTGAAAATACTTGATTTGTGGCAGGCAAGTTGCTAAAAGGTACTGTACCGACATTGACATGTGACGGTTGTGTGACAGGCTGTCACTCGTGTCAGACGTCAAACATTAATTGGGCGTCGTCACACGTGGTCTCTACACGCGCGTGAAGCTCCTTCTTGTTCCCCACTCGCCCTTATGACCTCGACATCCGTGTTTTTCCTGAAAAAAGGGGTTTACGGTTCTCGAGGGCATTAATGGCGATGAGTATATAAACCCTTGAGTGGCTTCTTTTCTCATTACTTATCTTCGAAGGTGAAGCTACGGCGCAGCCCGCAAAGAAGATCTCAAGGAAGAAGATCAGTAAGAAGGGCAACCTAGATGTTTTTGTTGCGAAGCTTTCTCCAGGTGGGTACCTTCTTAGCTTCTGTCTTACCATATTGTAAGATAACCTTAACTTTTCTTTTGCAGAGAGGCCTGTTCCCTCCGTTCGTGCGGAATCATCATCTGTTTTTAATGATGATCTTCCGCCATCACCACCCTGCGCTTCTATTAAAGAATAGTTGGAGGGTACCAAGACAGCAGAAGTAGAGGTGAAGAAAACTGTGGAGGCAGAAGTGGAGAAGCTTGTGGAAATTGAGGTGGAAACGGAGAAAACTGTGGAGGTGGAGATGGCTGATGCTGGTGTTACCAAGCCCAAGTCTCCTGAGGTTGTGACGCATGGGCCAGAAAAGGGAAAATCCATTATTGAAGAAGAGGTTCCTGTGATAACCGTTCCTTCTTCTGCAACCACTTCCGCTACTCTCAGAGATAACGCTGAAAAAAACCCAATTAATGTTGAACACGGCTTTGTTGCTCATGACAAAAAGGAAGATTCTCATATCCGCCCGGATGAGACTACAGGGGATTATTATTATAGGACTTATTCGGAGAAGAGAACTTCCGACATCCATGCGCCTGTGTGGAAACTTAAGCAAGGCGACACATTCTCTGATTGGCAAGTTTGCCGTGATTGGCTGCAGGGTATTTTTCCACCTGCTGAAATTAAATTCCAAGAGGAACAATCCCATGATCGTACCTATCACTCATATCTTGAAGAAACTGCCAATTCAACTTCCATCACTCATCGAATAGTGCGCGAATGGCGCAGCATGCATAAGGAGTAGGATGCTTTTAAAGCATTCAAAAAGGAAGTTGCTGAAGAAAAGGCGAAGGTTGTTGTGTTGAGAGCTAAACTTAAGGCTGATCAAGCCAAGTTTGAGAGTGAGCAGAAGACAGAAGAGTGGTCTGCTATGGGATGGAAGAAAAAGGCGGAGGCTGAAGCTGCTCAACTTGCGGAGGCTCGCAAGCGATTGAAAGACATTTGTGAGAAAGATAACGAGAAGAGGGTTCTTCGTACCGATGTGAACAATCTCAAAGCGGAGATTGGAAGGTTAAAGAAGGAGAAGGCGGAGGCCGAAGCTGCTCATGATGAAGCTCGTTCTCACAGGGAAAGGAGTGAGCAGAGAGAGGTACAAACTTGCGCCACCCTTGCCCTTAGAAATAAGGAGATAGAAGAAGTTACTTCTTTATTAACTGATCAGGAACAAACCAAGGCGGAGCTTGAGTCTGCCAAAAAAGACTTGCAACTCGAAAGAGATGAGAAAACTGAAGTTGCGCGCCATCTTGCCGAGACTGAAGAGAAACTAGAAAGTTCTGAGACTGCCCGGGTGACGGCGGAAAGCTTGGTTGAACCTCTGAAGAATGATATGTTGTAGATGCAACACCATGGGATTATCAATGTAAGTATGTCAAATCTCTTGTAATATTTTTTGTATTGACTTATTGAGATTTCTCTATGCGCAGGTTACAAATTCAACCTTGAACTCGATTGATTTAGATCAGACTGTTGCCAACTTGACGGTGAGCGCGGGCAATGATGGATATGCACAAGGGTATGCGGAATGTTCCCAGCATGTTACTGATGCGCTAAGGGTTGATTGGGATACCAGTAGATCTGCCACGCGCAGAGTTGATAACAGTGCTGTCCATGCTGCTGCTAAAGCAGAATACAACAACTTGCGCTTTCCAGTGATGGATCTGGTAACCACTGCGCTGCAGCTGAAGACTTTGTTGTTCAACTGAAGGAGATTTTCCCGGATGAAGCGGATGCTTCGGATGAAGAAGACCTAGAATAGGTTGCTTGTACTTGTGATAGTTGTTTGAACATATTTGGGATGAGGAATCCCGTTTTGGAATGTTTTGTTAATGTGTTGTTGCGCAAGTAACTTTAGGAATGTATGGTATCTTTTAGTTACAATATTTGCATGAGTACACTTACTTTGTTTCGGTAAGACAAAGAAAGATGGTATAAAGCTCATGTGTGAACGTAGGGCTAGACCTTGCGCAATACATGTGACCGCGGACTGTTCATGAGACTTGTATTTAGATTACTAGTGTTTTTGTGCTTACCAAAAGAAATTGCATGCATTTGTAATAAAACATAAAGGCGTAATGTAACAGACTTTGTATTGACTTGGATAAGGCGCAGAATCAGTACCGTTGAGCTTCTCGATTCGGAACTTCCCGTCTTTAGCCATAGCAAACGAGAAAACCAGAAAAAACCACAAGGAACCAAGCAACCGAAACCCGAGCAACCTTCAATAAACCAGAAACCCGAAGTACCCGAACCAGCGACTCCTGCAAACCTGAGCGTAAAATCAGCGAATAACCAGGGTTAAGAACCGAAACCCTAATCGCCAAACACCCCAAAACCACCAGATCTAGAACAGCAAACCCTACGGCGCAAACCCTAGACTTTATGAGCCGTAACCAGAGAATAGGTACGGGCCGTAAACAAGTCAGCGGCGACGGCAGCAACTGCAGATCAAAATCTATCGTCCAGCTCTCCCTCTCATGCGATAACCGTGGGAACCATGTGTTTAATTGAACCTATGGCTCTGATACCACTTGTTAGGGTATCGGATCAGAGTAGCCTCGAGCGGAAGCGGAACATACACACACACACAGTTGCAGAAAATAAAGAACACGAGAATTTACGTGGTTCGGTCAAGGTGACCTACGTCCACGGGTTTCAACTAGGGTTTCACTTTTATTAGATGCTCACTACTGTTTTCAGAATGACACAGACTACAATTACATAATAGGTATTTATAGAAAAAGATTAGGGTTTCCTACTTGGTCAACAAGTTAACTAAGTGGGCCTAATAACTAGGGCCGGCTACCCTAAAGCCTACGAACCCAACATGCCAGGCATCATAGGTGGTGGATTTATCTTCCAAAACACGGACGAGAAGACCGTCAGAGAGCGTCCCATACATCCACTAAAACACAACAACATCGATTTTCTTCCAGTTAGCGAACTCATCGGCTGCTTTGTCTGGGACCGACGTACCATCGATGTGCCGATGTGGTTGACCACATCATACCCTTCGGCATGTAGCATAAAAAGCTTGACCCACGACGGGTATGAGACTTTTTGGATGTTTGTTACCGTGTAGACGGGATGAAGTATTTGAGTTGCAGGAGTGTTGGATTTATCACTCATGAGGATGAACAAAGGGGAAAAGAAAAGAAAAAAAGAACACGCTAAAGGATGATGGCTTCTAGATCGAAATCTCGCATGTGGGTAATACCATGTAAGGTTGTATATTTCCTCAATCATTACAATGGATACAAGATGCCTATATATAATACAGAATAGAGAGCTATCTACGGAAACAATACTAGGCTATCAATCAGGGATATCACAAATAATGTCACAATGTATGCCAATAATACCGGGTGATATTATTAAATAACTATTGGTTCACTGGTTAAAAGGCTTTGATTCCCATTTGAGCCATTTTCGTGGGACATCTGGGTGAAGGGATGAATCAGGGCTTTAATTTCGGGTTTGAACCTGACGGGGATTGAGGTTTACGAATTCCATCCGGCTCTCGCGCATCAGGGGACACAGTCTCATGGCCAATGGCGAAGCTTGAGATTTCTGACCGAGAGGTCGAAAACATATATATACCAAAATTTTCTATAAAACCGGGTGGTCAAAAACGTATATACCCAAAAAATCTATACGAAAACTACATACTCTCCACTACTGAGCGAAAAGTTCGGGGGTCGGTCCCCCCTCCCGCCCCCACAAAGCTACGCCCTTGCTCATGGCAGTCGAAAAGTCGACCTTGGACATAACCCCGAGCAGGGTGGGTTTACACGTGAGATTTTTTACCATTCATAAAAAAATACACACATAGAGTTAACTACATACGTATATGTACGTATGTATATCTATATATAATTGCTTAAAATAAACATACACTACATATCCTCTACGATTTCAAGTAACTATAGATTTTTACATACGTATTTCGTTTAAGTATGAAGTCATATCATAATGTTTCTACTTATTATAGAGTAATTCTAAATCCACAAACTCAGTGGTTTGGTTTTAAGTTCGTATGTTTTGTTGTACTTTTGTGCATATGAAATTCAAAGTTTGTGCGATGCGTATTCTTAAAAAGAGAGAGAGATTATTGGTCCTAGACTTTTTTTTTCGCAAAAAGTTGACTTACTTGCGACTTCAATGCATTATGAAGTTCCTTGATAACGGCTTCCATTGTAGGACGCCTGGCTTGAGTTTCTGCCAAACACTGATATGCTATTCTTGAAAACATTTCAAAAGAATCTTGGTTGGGTCCTCTATTTAAAGTAAACATGTTTTTATCATCTTCTTCTATCATTGTAGGATCTATCAATTCCTTTAGTGTTCCTTCACTGAAGCGTCGCCTTGCAATGGGTGCAAGCCCCTTGGGATGTTGCCCCATGTAAATTGAATCATAGGCTGGCCTTCCACATATGATCTCAAATAAAACCACTCCAAATGAATAAACATCCGATTCTTTTTTATACTTACCAGTAGTTAGATATTCTGGATCCAAATAAACGTCTGTGCCTGCAATATTTTTTGTATAGACAGTACTTGCTTGTTGAGCCGTAGGCTGAAATTTTGAAAGCCCAAAATCAGCAACCTTCGCGTTTAGATTCTCATCCAACAAAATGTTGTCGCTCTTTATATCGCGGTGTATTATCCTTGGTTTGCCCTCCATGTTGGTGTGAAGGTAATTGATTCCACGTGCAATATCAATGCAAATTTGTAGTTTTTGCGTCCATGTAAGATTAATTTTTGAAGTGTTTCCAAAATAATCATTGAGACTACCTTTAAAGGCATACTCATACACAAGAATCATTTCACGGCCTTCGTTAGAAAAGCCAAGAAGTGAAACTATGTTTGGATGCTTACAGCTTGTAAGCAAATCAATTTCTGTCAAAAACCCTTGTTTACCTTGCTCATGGTCAATGATACGTTTTATAGCCACAGTTTTGCTTCTTTTGGGTAGTTCATCTTTACATTTGCCTTCCAGTTCAACTGATGACAAATTTGGGATATCTAAAACTTCAAGTGTTGCTTTGTACACTACACCAAACCCGCCAAATCCAATGGAGTATGCTTGATCAAAATTATTTGTAGCCAGCAATATTTCACTCAGTGGAATCTTCAACAAATCCATCTACATGCAGGAGATTGTTAGCTTGTACATGTGATAAATATATTAGAAAGAAAATTGTGACCATTATATTATATTCATCCCTGTATGTAATTACAAGAAATTTATAGATGGTAAAACATAAGCAAAAACAAATAATTTGTTTAAGTTATTTAGTAATATAACCGAACACTTATCTATCTAAACTTTTAGATCAAAATTATAAAGTAAAATTTATTCTAATATATATTAAGTTATTAACAATCACAACAATATATTATTGTTATTGGAGTAGAACACCTAATTGGTTCATCAAGACATGTCTTAAATTTTTAAAAGACTAGTGAACTAATTTAAATAGTTAGAAACGACAATACTTTGCTTTGTTTGGAAAATAAACATTCCGATCCCTCATTATTTTCAATTATTTGTTAATATATCTACCAAAGAGGTTGTAGTATAGTGGTAAGTTGAGTGTTCTAATCCTGTTGTTGTGGACATTTATGTGGATATATAGATGTAGGTATATAGCTGGGGTGTGTTCTTTAGACGTTGGAAACAAATATGTTCATATCTTAAAACTGAAACAAGAGTAATTACAAGTTAAGAGAAAACACCATAGCCAATGAGGTAGTGGTGGAGTGGTTGGGGAAAGACTTAGTGTTCCTTATGACCCAGGTTCGACTTCCACTCTCCCCATTATTTTCTGCGGCATCCAGGTGAAGGGCAAATACGGGTGGCGCCGGTTCGTCTTGGATGGGAGGCGAGGTTTTACCGATTATTTCACTGTCGTGCCTTCGGGCGGGTGGAGGTCGGGTTTCCGCACATCTGGGAGAGCCAAGGGGGTGGCGGCGGTCGAGTAGTCGACCTTGACCACAGCGCTCGTTGTCACGGTGGTTGGCACGTCGTTTCTTGCCGTTCAAAAAAAAAGAGAAAACACCACAAAACGGTATCATATCGTTACTGTTTTGGTGCTGAACAGGGACTTGATGTCAGTTAGTATTACCAATGCTTTAAGGCCACCCGGGGCGGTGAAGAATTAGCCCGTGATGATTGAATATAAAGCGTGATGTTTTACAAAACACCACCGCCACTCACAACTATAACGCGTGCATTTAATAACGCGTTAAGAATATCACGCGTGAAGAATTGGAAGAATGTGAGGGAATGTGAGGGTTTATTGTTGGGTGTTGTGACTTGTGAGTGATGGACATTTCCACTAAAATCCATCACCAGTGATGGAATAAAGCTCGATAACGTGGCGAAACTTGATTGGAAGTTGTGAGTGAGTGATGAGTGATGACCACCCCTACCCCACTAATGCGTACCATTGTTTACCGTACGCAATCCTCGTTTAAAAGAATAAAGTTAAATATAATCAAAACAGGTTTAAATTTGCATAACTTTTTTATTAAATTTTAGTTTTATTTAAGTCCAGTTTTTATTATTATTTTTTTAAATATAAATAAACAGTAAAAAGTAAATGAGGTACATATTCATCTTATTTAATGATGCAGGAGCATGCATATCTTTTATTTATTTAAAATTCAAATTTCGTATTTTATCTTTTTAATTGTTTAGTATAATTAGGGCATCTAAGGTTTATTGTTTTTCAGTTTTTGAGTTTGATTATTGTTAAGAAAACCTCTGAGGTTTCACTGAACCATTCAGTTCTAAGTCTTTGAATGAATCATTGTGTTTGAGCCATTTGATTGCACGCGAAAGTGCATCAGGTGGAATCGGAGCTTTGGTTTTCAAATGGCTCTACGCGAAGACAAGTGTTTTCTTGTTCGAAGAGTCGCCGACCGAGGCATCGACAAGAACATTGGTGATTCGCGTGTTCGTGGAGATCGATTAAACCGTGACCGTAGATCAGCCGGGCGAGGCAACGAGATCGGAAACCGTGATCCACGAGATATTATTAAGATCAAAAGACTCCGACAACGAGTACGAGATCTTGAAGAGATCTAACGGCTTCGACAACGAGTTCAAGATCTTGAAGAGATCAGACGGCTCCATCAACGAGTCCGAGATCTGGAGTTGCAAGGGGATACGCGCAAGACGGAAACCGAGTCGAGCACCGTCGTCTGGGACGAATGTGGCGACGGACAGGAGCATCCGTTTGGCCGTTACCCACCCTGATTCTACGAACCAATTTATCATACGAATTTATCGGAAGAGGAATCTCGATTCGATGAAGATGGGATTGAACCCGATGAGGAAGAATGTATGTTCGTGCAAAAGGTTCTTAACGGGACTACTATTCAAGAAAACAAGCCGATGAACGAAACAAATGATAATTATCATGAGTCTGCATTAGGTATGTTTAATTTTTTGCATAAATGTGAGGTTGTTGATAATGGATCTCCGGTGAGCGATCTGATGAGCCACGGGACGTCAAATAGTTGTTTGGAAACCCCACTTCCCATTCCGGGCTATGCGAAGATTTTCAATAAAGAACCAAGTAATTCGGAATTTCAATTTCAAAAGGAAGATATTGATTTACGTGAAGAAAATATTGATAATGAGCCGAATTGTTTGGAAAAAAAAAATAGAATATACTTTGAAGATATGGTATATACTTTGAACATTCAAGTTAATGAGGCAGATCATGATAAACCTACGGAAGCTATGGTATCTTTTTCAAATATGGGGGCCACTCAAAGGTATATGGTGAGCCTCCTTGTCGGCAAGTGTATGAATGTAAAAGATCCACCATATGGAAGTAGCATGCATGATATCTTCCATATGGCTTCTGATGGGCCCTTGGTAAAACAAAATGATGTTAAATTTTTGTTCTTAGAGGATAATACTCATGATTTAAAATATGTGTATGGAGCAAAGATGTGGAGTAAGAATTTGTTTCAAACAATTGATTATGAATGATCATGATGTGGAAAACTTGGAAAAAATTGTTAAGCTTTATGGTTACTTTATAAGAAAATGCAACGAAGTCCATGGCTTACAACAATATAGCTATCAAGTTGGGGCTGAGCTGTTTAAGCGAGTCAAGTCAGTAGTGAACAAGAGACACTCCAATGTTCCATTCGACCCAGGTGGTACAAGTCTCAAGCCGGGCGAGACAACTCGAAAAGTTAAACTATTTAGACGGGTCGTGAAAATAATAAATACGAACCGGGTTGATGTTCCTTTTGATCCGGGTGGCTTTGGTTCAAAACAAAACTCGAGGACGAGTTTTTTTTTTTTCCGAGGGGGGGGGGGATATGATGCAGGAGCATGCATATCTTTTATTTATGAGTAAACTGCCATTTTAGTCCCTGTGGTTTGGCCAGTTTTGCCACTTTAGTCCAAATCTCAAACTTATTACATCCAGGGCCCTGTGGTTTGCATTTTATTGCCATTTTGGTCCAAAATCCAAAAAACCCATATTTTGACTGTTGAATGCTGACTATTTTGTCCTTTTGTGCAGGGGTATTTTAGTCCATCTTAATTTATTATAATCTTTCAATAATTAATAAACTAAATTACTTATATAAAATTCATTTACTCCCCCTTTTAACCCTCGTCTCCCCCAAAAAAAACCCTAACCCACATTACAAAGCAGATCTTCCACCTCTTCTCCAAACCTTCAAACACAGCTCTGGCAGACCATGTGTTTATCAACGCCAAACCTTCAAACACAGAGGCTCCACCGGCGTCATCATCGTTCTCCGTCTTCATACAACCCACTGGCGTTGACCTTAAAGCTCCTGTCTTCACACCGGCTCCACCTCTTCTCCAAACCTTCAAACACATCTTCTTCAAAGCTCTGGCGGTGGCGGTGGCGGTGTGGCGGTGCAGACCATCATCTAAAATGGTTTGTTAAGAATTTGGTGTACACAATGTTTGGCTCATCAGATCTGTGATTGTAAGAATTTGGTGTACACAATGTTTGGCTCATCAGAATTTGGTCTTCACACCGGCTCCACCTCTGTAGTAGATCAGTCTGGGGCGGTGGAGAACAGTGGTGATGGTGGTGAGCGGTGGAGAACAGTAGTGGTATTAGGTGGGTTGATTTTGGGGGTCATTTGGGGGAGAACGGTGATGGCGATGGCGGAGGAGAGGTAGCGGTGGGTTGATTTTGGGGGGTCATTTGGGGGTTTTTGATGGTTGTTTGAAACAGGGTAGAGAGAGAGAAGAGAGATGTGTGGTGAAGACGTGTTGGCGGTGGTGGTGGTCTCAGGGGAAGGAGAAGGAGGTGGCGGTGGTGGTGGTGCTTGTGGCTTCCGATGATAACTGATCTGTGATTTCGAATTTTGTGTGTTTGTGTCTACAAAGAAATCTGAATTGGCTAATTGATAGTTCTGGGATCTGCGCTTGAATTGTGGCTTCTGCTTCCAAGATCGTTGAGGATGTCGCGGTGGTTTGATGGAGGTGTCGGGGTGTTTGTTAGCCGTTGGTGGCGGTGGTGGTGCTGCTGGGTGTAGGTGTTGAAGGGTGTAGGTGTTGAAGGATTTCATGGGTTGAAGATATGAATGTCTGTATATGTGTATATATATATATATATATATAATATATAATTAATTTTGTTTTAATTAATTAAAAGAATAAATTAAAATGACCAAACTACCCTTGCACTAATGGACAGAAAAGAGACCTTAAAACAGTAAAAAATGTGAAATTTTGAGATTTGGACCAAAATGGCAACAAAATGCAAACCACAGGGCCCTGGATGTAATAAGTTTGAGATTTGGACTAAAGTGGCAAAATTGGCCAAACCACAGGGACCAAAATGGCAGTTTACTCTTTATTTATTTAAAATTCAAATTTCGTATTTTATCTTTTTAATTGTTTAGTATAAAAAGGGCATCTAAGGTTTATTGTTTTTCAGTTTTTGAGTTTGATTATTGTAAAGAAAACCTCTGAGGTTTCACTGAACCATTCGGTTCTAAGTCCTTGAATGAATCATTGTGTTTGAGCCATTTGATTGCACGCGAAACTGCATCATTTAACTTATTTTAAGTCTCTCATCATGATATTGTAAGAATACAATTAAGAAAGTGTTAACATTTTAATAATAACTAATTAACATATTACGTAAGAAAACCAAATTGAGATGAGGGGCAAAGAGAAAATTTAAATAGTCCATTCAATGGATATGGTGTACATCTTTGGGTAATATTTTTGAGGAAGAAGCCTTTTGCATTTATCCTATTCTAGGTTTCAATTCTAAAATTTTATATTCACAAACTAAAAGAAAATCAGTTCGTTTTGGTTAGATGTCCTGACTCTTTTGTGCTGAAATATCAATTTCATTTACCAAATACATTATACAGTCAGCTCAAACAAAAACAAAAAAAGAAAAAAATTACCTTCAAGCGGTTTATTGATGTAGCTTCCGCAGCTGTTGAGTGTTCCTTCAATAATAAATACCACAATGGAAAATAAATCAGTGAACATAAAAATAGAAGAAAGAGAAACAAAACCGTGAAAGGTCGATCTTACAAGATTTTCATGTTTCCATTGAAGTTCAAACACGTCCTCAAGTTCTTTGATAATTTGATCCATAGGTGGACGTTGCACAGGTTGCTGATTTAAGCAGTTGTAAGTTGTTTTTGTAAAGAGAGCCAACGAGTGTGTGTCCATTTGTTTCCTTAAATTTTGATCAATGGTGAGTTCTTCTGTAACACCATTGTCCCCAATAATTGGTTTCTTCCCATAAACTACTTCAAACAATAACACACCAAAAGAGTAAACATCATATTTTGGGGTCATAATAGGATTGTCAAAGTAGCGTGAACAGAGAAGGCGATGCCTCCAACTTTGAGGATATTTTGTGGAAAGTTCAAAACCAAATATTTTTGGTTCCCAATCTTTATCCAAAAATATTTTAGAGCTATTAATGTCGCAATGTATAACATCATAATGAATGTAACTCAACGCTCGCGCAACACCTAAACATATTTGTAGTCTTTGGAACCATGTGAGATTTGGATCACTAAGATGCTGGTCTAGACTTCCGTGAACTGCATGCTCATAAATGATGATCTTTTCATCATTCTCGTCACAAAACCCAACAAGAGAGATGATATTTTTATGCTCGAGACTAGAAAGCATTGAAATCTCAGTCCAGAACTCAATGTCTCCGTACCCATGTTTTAACCTCCGTGCACAAATATCACTCAGTTTTCCTGATCGCGGCATTTGTCCCTTGTAATCCTTTCCAAACCCACCTTCCTTAATGAGATTTTCATCACCAAAGTTGTTTGTGGCGGATAGTATCTCTTCAAGTCGGATTACTAGGTGAGCAAGCTCTCCGTATGTCTGAGTAAAACAAAGGGCAAAACAGGGGGATGAAAGTGAATGAGAAAATAAATCAGCTTAAGCCTTAAACCATGTATTACAAATGAATGTGAAAGTTAATTTATAGTCACTGAAGTTGAAATATTCATCCTGACTATAATTGAATACAATACTAGACTTGCCAATATTTATGTAACAGCCCAACTAAATCGTGCCAAGATATTGTTTGCTTTGCTCCCAATGGGTTGCCCATCCAGGCCACATCAGGTGAGAAGGAGAACGAAACCTTCCTTATAAGGGGGTGGAGACCTTCTCTACCAAGATGCGTTTTCCCTGGGCGAGCAACTCGTCGGGTAAAAACAAAACTGTGAGTTCCCGATCAGGGCAAAGCGGGCAATACTGTGAGACGATTTACGTTACAAATTAGTAGTTTGATCATTAGATCTGCTTAATAAATGGAGGATGCCACTGCATTTACTTAAATATATATGCATATATGTAAGCTTGTGCATTTGTACAGATCATATACTATTTGCTTATTATAATATTGTATGTACGCTTGTGCATTTGTATAGATCATATGCTATTTGCTTATTATAATATTGTAGCTTTTTTATTATAGAGTAAATTACAAATATCGTCCTTTATGTTGACACCAAATTGCAAACTACGTTCTTTTTCTTTAAAAAGTACAAAAACGTACTCAATGTTATTGTTAAAAAAAAAAATGTTTGCAAACCCTTACATGTTACGCCCTTTGACTCTAACTCGGTTAGTTTTCAGTGTTAAATCTAATCAAGTGGACCCCACACGAGGGCATATTGGTCATTTTACCTAAATAATCATAATCATAATCATAAAAAAATAATAAGTAAAAATAATTATGTTTAACAGATATATATTACACACGCATATCCTCAATCGTTCTCAACCTCTCTCTCTCTCTCTAAATGTTCCCGAGTCTCATTTAACAGGGGGGGGGGAAGGAAAATGTTCTCTCCTAATCTCTCCAATTTGGAAGGATGAATATATGGCCATATTTGGTCTTATTTTCTTCCCTTTTCCCTCATTTTCCCTCCCCTCCCCCTGTTAAATGAAACTCGGGAACATGGTTTTTCATATTTTCATCTCTTTTCCCTCCCCCCCTGTTAAATGAGACTCGGGAACAAAGTGTAAAAGTACCCTACCACCACCACCCACCCATCTACCGCCACCATCACCCACCTGCAGCCACCACCACCACCCATCTCAAGACCTGTAACCATCAAACCCCTCCTCACCCATCTCAAGACAACACACATTTAATCAGCATCACCAACATACAACACTTCTCAATGTCTAACACTCATTACACACTTAATCTGGTCACCAGTGTTCTCAATTTCGTTTATCCCCAAACCTTAAGTTCTTCTGCTTCATCGACATCAATAACCCCTAAGTTTAGTTTCAAAACTCTCTAACAAGTTATTATTATATTTGCCTCTGATTTGCAATTACAAAGAAGGTACCTGAGATTGGAGTAAATTAGGGTTTTCGTTTCTTGCAGGTTGCCAAGATCTCACAGGTCTGAGAGTGGCGGTGCCCGGGTGATGGTGGTGGTCGAGTGTTATGTAGCAAAGTGTAAGGGTCTGTTGTGTAATTGTTGTATAGTTCAAGGGTCTTATGTGTTGAATAGTGTAAGAGTATTGGTTGTCTGTTGTACTTAAACAAGAGTGGTTAATGACAGTTAATCACTTTGTTGTTGAGCTAATATTCTGTTAATCTTTCTCTCTCTACTCTCTCTCTAGAATTTCCGTAACATTGGTATCAGAGCTCTCTAATCCTCGGAAGCTCCATTACCGATTGATTGTGCGTTCAATTCAGTAAAATCAATCAATTGTTCGATTGATTTGTGCGTTCAATTCAGTGAAATCAATCAATTGTTCGATTGATTCGGTTCATTTCAATTCATGATTGTTCATTGTTCGATCAATTCTACTTCCAATTTCGTTCAGATTCTGTCAATTCAATAATCAACTGACAATTTCGAAATGAAAACTCGCAATCAAGCTGAAATTGAAAAAACATTGAAGGATCATACAACTTCATTGCTTAAATTGATGCTTTTGTCGAAAAAACAGAGCATACTTTCTCTGATATCAAGAAATTGTTAGAAATATTGACTAATCATACCAATTCAAATGATACTGGCAATTCAACTAATCAAGAAATGATCAGTAAGTCTACTGATCGGTTGTTTAGGTTGGGAAAGATTAATTCCCCAAATTCAATGGCACAGAAGATGTAAAGGACTGGGTGTGCAGATGTGAACACTTCTTTGATGTGGACGATGACTTCACCTGAAAAACAAACATAACCTTGTATGCGTTGTGGATTCCGGCTGCTACATAAAAAATATATGATTCGGATGACATCAGATCGTCTTCACCGGATACATTTAATCGGGAAACAGGTGCCGTTTTTTTATTCTACTTAGAGCTACGGTCAGATCTGATCTGAATGCACGTTGGCCGACGGAGATGGTGGTGGGTGTCTAGTGGTGGTGGTGAGATGGTGGTGGTGGGTGTACGGTGGTGGAGGGGAGACGGTGGAGATGGGTGTTCAGTTGTGGAGGGAAGATGTGGTTGTGGGTGTATGGTGGTGGAGGTGAGATGGTGGTGGGTGTTCGGTGGTGGAGGAGAGATGGTGGTGGTTTAGGGTAGAAGGAGAAGAACTGGTGGTATGGTAGAAGATATATTGTTTTATTTTTTATTTTCTTAACAAGTAAGGGTATTATAGTCATTTTACACACAGTTAACTGAGAAATCTAGCATAGTTTAGTGATAAGGACCACATGAGTGCAAAAATTACAAATATTGGGACCAACTCTGTAATTATTGAACCACTAGGACCCAGTCTGCAATATTTGCTAACCACAGAGATGAACCAAGCATTTAACTAAAAAAAACGATGGTAAGACTGTAATCCTGAACTGGGGGTAAAATTACAATTTGTCAAAAGCTAAAACGATGGCTAAATCATAATTTTAAACTGGGGGCAAAATCGTAATTTTGAACATGGGGCAAATTCGTAATTTTAAATTAGAGGTAAAATCGTAATTTGTACAGGCCAATAGGGGATGGCACTATTCCCCGCCATTGTGATTGTATATGTAGTATAATATGTTCTTTTATGTATTTAGATTGAACTCATATCATCAAGTTTCTAGTTCTATGTCTAAAGTTAAGCAAATACATGAACTCACAATAAAATTAAGGTATGAGTTATGAATTAATGGTGTATTATATTTTAGAGTAAATTGTCATTTTAGTCCCTGAGTTTTGTCCCAAATTGTCATTTTAGTCCAAATAGTTTTTTTTCTCCTCTGGGTCCCTGAGTTTTCCATTTTCTTGCCATTTTGATCCAACACCCTAACTCACTCAAAACAACTCAGTGTAGTTAGGGGCAATTTCGTCACTTTGCATTTATTTTTTGATTTTGCCAATTTCATCCAATACATGTCTTGCATTTATGTTTTTTTTTTCATTTTCACATAAATATTTTTTAAAACAATTATTACTTTAATTAATAAAAATAAAACAATTATTTATTAACATATATACATATAAAAAACTGTTATATAACAAAGAATACAGATTTATTATCACAATCACCAATTTCTTCCATCGCCATCGTTCACCACCACCACCGTCCCATCAACCACCATCATTTCTACCATTTTCACCACCACCACCGTTCATCATTCACCACCACCACCACCGTTCACCATCACCACCATCCACCATCCTCCACCGTTCACCACCATCACCACCGTTCATCGTTCACCATCACCACCATCCTCCACCGTTCACCATCCTCCACCCAAATCTGAAAACCCCATATCCAAAAACCCTTAACCACAAACAAAAAACCCAAAACGGTATACAAATTGAAGATTATACCACAATCTTCAATAGGCGAAGATGAGCGGCTGTCGGAGCTTTATTGGGGTGGAGAAAGGGACGGCGGTCGGAGCTGTTCTTGGGGTGGAGAAAGGGGTGGCAGTCGGAGTTATTCTTGAGCGGGGAAGGGGCGGTGGCCAGAGGGGTTCCTAGGCGGATAAGGGGGCAAAAGCCTGAGTTGTTCTTGAGCGGAGAAGGGGGTCGTGGCAGAGGGTTTCTGATATGATGGGTTTCCCGTTTTCCGGTCGTCTGAACCAGCTCCATCGCCATCGCAAATCCATTGGAGAAGATAGTGTGTAGTCCACCGGAGAAGTTAGTGTATAGAAAACCCTAGCCGCGAATTCCGGCGACAACGGCTAGGGTTCCGTTGGGAACCGGTGGTGGTTGTAAAGAGAAGACAGATGTATAAATAATTATGTATCTAATATATATGGAAGAAACTATCTGCACACCTTGGTTGGCTATCTACACACTTAGGGTTTACCTACGATGCGTATAGGTCTATACGCAGCGTATAGGGTTACCCTTCTACGCTGCGTATAGACCTATACGCATCGTAGTTAAGGGGTAGGTACATGACCAGACAGTCAAACCTAGTACCATGTCAAATCAGTCTGACATATGCTGCATATAGATCTATACGAAGCGTATGTACAAAAAGTTAGACGTTGCGTATAGACCTATACGTAGCGTATGTCAGATAGATTTGACACTGATACGATGTTGTCTAGGCGCCTGAATATAGCTATACGAGGCGTATGATTGTGAATTGAAAAGTGTATTTAGATATCCATCTCTGCCTACGAATTCAAACACGATTTCAATTCCTTTCAATTCACTTGTTCTGTATACATTCATTTCCTTTGTATATCAAACACAATATTGTTAAAATGTCATCATTTTGGGACGGGAATTATTTCTTTAATCACTATTCTAACGACGCAAGGGGAGTAAACGATGCTAATGAGGAGGAGGAGGTTGTGTCTGGCGTCCCTGTTGATCAAAAAATACAATTGCTAGACTTGAACGAGACTCCGACTCCACCTGTTGATGAACCATATTACCTGGCACATCAAGTGTATCCGGATTACGGATACGGGTATGAATCTCCGTACGTGCAACAAGGTAATCTAAATGGATACGTAGGATACGGTGCTGAGAGTGCACCTGTTGATGAACCATATTACCCGACGCGGAAATCGTGTCCGGGTTACAGATACGATTGTGAAGTTTCTTATGTGCAACAAGATAGTTCGGATAGATACGGAGGATACGGTGGATACGGTTATGAGCCTCGTAACACACCATTGTATGATGATTATCAACCATCCACCCCGGGCAATCCGTTTCAAATACAGGAGGTATCACATTAATATTTGTATTATGCTTACAATTATTATTATTATTGTTAAAATTATACTGTTATTGTTATTAATATTTGTATTTTTGTTATAATTCTTAATATTATACTAATTATTATTGTTGTTAAAATTATTATAATTATTATTATTGTTAAAATTATATTGTTACTGTAAATATTATAATTATTATTATTGTTATTATTATTTTTATTATTGTTGTTATTATTGTTATTGTTATTGTTATTGTTATTAGTATTACTGTTATTATTGTTATTGTTATTGTTATTGTTATTGTTATTGTTATTATTAATATTAATATTATATAACAATTGTCAATATTATAATTATTATTATTATTGTTAAAATTATATAACTATTGTCAATATTGTTGTTGTTGTTGTTGTAATTATTATTATGATTATTATATAATTATTATTATTGTTGTTGTTAAAAATTATATTGTGAATGTTAATATTATAATTATTATTATTGTTGTTGTTGTTAATATTCGTATTGTTGTTAAAATACGTATTATTGTTAATTAATTATTAATATTATTATTGTTAATAACGTAACTGTTTTTTAGCGTTTCATGTCTCTAACTGATTTGAAGAATTGGGTACAGGCAACAGGAAAGGAGAATGGTTACGTAATTCTTACCCGCCGATCGAAAAATATCGGTGGTAGTACGGGGATGGTATGGCTTGTGTGCGACCGTAGTGGTGACCACCGTAGTAAAGCAACAGTTAGGAAAGCTGGTAGCAAAAAAATTGGTTGCCCATTTTCATTACTCGCTATCCGGGGCGTGACGAATGACACGTAGGAGTTAAAAGTGGACAACGCGAACCATAACCATGAACCTACGACGAGTCTGTTGGGCCACGCTTTTGTGCGAAGATTTACTAAAGTCGACTACAAGCTAGTGGAGCAGCTAACTGCTCAAAACATGGAGCCACGTAACATATTTCAAACCCTAAGAAAGCAGTTCCCCGACAGTCTGCATGTTCAGAAAGACGTGCAAAATGCGGTACAAAAAATTAGAGCGTCACTGATGGACGGAAGGACTCCCATGCAGGCACTGGAAAGCATGCTGCATGAAAATCGATTCATTTATGACACCTGATAGGAACCCAAAATAGATGTCGTAACAAAGCTTTTCTTTGTTCATCCACATTCAATCACTATGTGGCGTGCATTCCCGCACGTGCTGTTGATCGACGCGACCTACAAAACAAACATCTACAACATGCCATTTGTCCAGGTTGTGGGTTTGACGTCGACCAACAAGTCTTTTTGTATCGCACATGCCGTTATTTGCAAAGAACGAAGGGATAACTTCGTGTGTGTGCTTGAGCGGATCAAGTCAATGTTGCATGAATGTATGATGTCGCGTGTGATAGTCACGGATAGAGAGCTAGCCCTAATTAACGCGTGTGCTAAAGTATTCCCGAACGCGTCTAGGTTTCTATGCCGGTTTCACATCGAACAAAATATATGTAGACATTGCAAGCAAGGGTTCAATAAATTAGATTGGGAGAAATTTCTGTCGTAATGGCGGAGAGTGTGCGACTCTGCATCAGAGCCCAACTTGGACAAATTATATAATCGACTCGTGGCTGCCAACCGGGAAAGTAAGTGTGCCTTCAACAAATAACTCACCCAATCTATTATATTTTACACACGCTTTTACATTTCATTTTTTTTTAATTTTTGTAGGGGTCTTTAATTATGTCTACGAAAACTGGCTCAAAGACTATAAAGAAATGTTCGTTTGTGCGTGGACTAATAAGTGTCGCAACTTTGGTCAGCGCACCACCAACAGAGTTGAGAGCCAACACGCAAATTTAAAAACATACGTTACGCGCGAGAGTTCATTGGAGCGAATAGCAAGATACGTCATTGATATAGTTGAAACTCAGTTAGGGGAAATACAAAAAAGTTTCACCGAAAGCATCGAAAAAACGATGAACCACCACAGACACCCAATGTTGGACAACCTATGTGGAAAGGTTTCCCATACAACACTTGATTTGCTGGAAGGAGATCTAACGAGGAAGCTGGAGGTGTTGCGGAAACTTAACGCATCATGTGGTTGCCATATGTGGCTTAGTTGTGGGTTGTCGTGTGCTTGTAGGCTGGAAAAGTACAAACATAGAGGTAAAAAATATTAAACCTACAAACCTTTTGTTATTTAGTACGATTTAGCTGTTTCTCACACCGTATTGACTTAACTGTGCAAAGCGTAAGATACAACTCGACGACGTAGATGTATTCTGGCGTAAGCTTGACTTACTACCGTGTAAACTAGTAGATGAGGAAGTCGATGTTGTAGCAGAGCTCAATACTGTGCGGTAACAACTAGAGTCGCAATCCCCCAATCAGGAAAAAAAAGTTTGCTTTCAAAGATAAAAGCGGTCTTAACCCCGAAATCGTCAACTAAGAAACCACCGATTTTCCATCAAAATACTCGCGGTCGGCCTACATCAAAGAAAGTACAACAAAGGCTAGAAGAAGTTGCGAGGTTAGACGAAGCTGCGAGAAACAGCTCCAATGGCGAGGCAAGCAACGTATATACCGCTTCCCCACAACATAGGTACGATTTACCCCGACACAGCTCATACGTACCGTCAGAGGGCTCTCGTGGAACTGGTTCGGTTGTAAAGTCTGAAAAACCTAAAATGCAACGAAGCCGTTCAACGAGTTCTAGAAAGAAGGAGACGCGGGATGATCATGGTTTTCCATTAATAAAGGGGGACGAGGACTTGTTGACCATTATGGGGTTTAAGCATCAAATTCCATCGGAGTTTCACTCTTACATATCGCGTATACAAGATGTGACCGCAGACGGTCATTGTGGGTACAGTCTGTGGCTGTCGGGTTAGGGTTTGGGGAATACGTATGGCCCCATATTCGAAATGATTTACTACTGGTGATCGACCATAACGAGCCGCTATGGACGCATGTATTCGAAAGATATGACGAAGGAGACTTTAAACGAATACGTAACATCTCTTGGCATTCAGTGGCAGGGTGCCCTCGAAGTCACTGGGTGGAAATGCCCCACGTAGGGCTTCTCATAGCGCAAAGGTATAATATCGTCCTCCACGTGCTAAGCATCGAAGGGAGCTATACCTTCTTCCCGTTAACGGATGCCCCTGTAGATCCACGACCTCAAGCGATAACGCTCGTACATGTTTACGGGGGACACTTCATACATGCTAAGTTGGAAAGAGACTACCCCATGCCTACAGTGAGCCCATTGTGATCGACACATAGAAGAATAGCTGCAAAACAGTGGGAAGAAATGTATAGGCCGCGGTTACAGCACTACTACGAGATAATCAACACTAAATCAGACTCAGACAAAGACAAAGACAAAGACCCGAGTTTACATGTTATCGAAGATTAAGCGGAAACTTGTATTTTGTTAATTGTAGAATTTTTTATAATTTGTTAATTGTATTTTTGTTATTTGTATTATATAATTTATATTTGTATTACTTACCAATAATATTGTTTTTTATAAATAAACATGGAAATACCCCAAAATACACACAATAAATTTTTTTTTTTATAAATAAACATAGGAATAGACAAAAAAAAATACAAAAATGGACCTTTATATACGCTGCGTATAGCTCCCTACGAAGCGTATGAAACGAAAATGACACTACTACCCCTGAATTTGGCTTCGTATAGCCTCAACATAAGGGTAAATTGGTAAAAAGACACTTTATATACGCATCGTATAGAGCCATACGATGCGTATACAAAGGGCATAGTTGTCGATAGCGAATAGCGACAAATAGCGACAAGGCACCTATAGGCTACGTAGCGAATAGCGACAAATCGCGACGGCTATTTTATAAATAGCGATTACACTAGAAAATGATTTTTGAAAATTTTTATGTGTATTACATCAAAATACCTTTGTATGTATGCTATTTTACATGTATATTTAACAAAAACTAATAGTTAGCAGCAAAAGTTTAGGACTTATATGTTGGGTGTGTGAGTGAAAGTCTCAAAAGGTGGTAAATACTTTGTCCCACATTGGTGTGTGAACAAAGTTAGTGGTTGTTTATAAGGTAAAGTCTTTACTACTCCATTGTAGCTTTATGACATGTTTTACCACAAGTCCTACCCGCGCACAGGGGGGTGCAAAAAATGAGTTTCTGAACTGGAATTTAATTGAACTCGTGTGTGCCCGCACGTCCTGCGGACACGAATGTAGCTCCGAAAACCCGGGCCCGCGTGGGGCAAACGATATGCAGTTTTTTTGTATTAAAAAATGGCCCAAACACTAAAAAAAAACCTAACCGTCGCTAACTTGGTCGCAAGGCTACATAGAGCGCTATAGCGGCCGCTATTAACAACTATGACAAAGGGCGGACAAATTCCCCCCAAATCAAACTTTAACAATTTAGATATGTTAAATTACCATTTTACCCCTGTATTTTGTCTATACGATGCTGGATACAAGGGTAGAAATGTCATTTTCTGACATTTATATTTTAACGACGATCTTAGTTTTGACGCTCGTTAGGGACCTACGCGCCTTACTGTTCGACTTGGACTAAATAACAAAAAAAAAATATTTTAGCGACGATCTTAGTTTCGACGCTCGTTAGGGAACTACGCGCCTTACGGACAACGTCGACTAAATAACAACACTTATATATTTTAACGACGATCTTAGTTTCAACGCTCGTTGGGGACCTACGTGCCTTACGATTCGACTTGGAATAAATAATAAAAAAATATATTTTAACGACGATCTTAGGGGGTGTTTGTTTTTTGTGAAAAGCACTTCTAGACCTCTTATGTCTGCTCCACGCAGACGACGTGCAGACATTTGAGTCTGCAGGGTGTTTGATTTTTGGAAGTGATTTTATTGAAAAAAGGTCTTCTAGACCTCTTCTCCAAGGAGACCTGGACTCCCCTCTTCAAAGCTCTTCTCCTACTCTTCTCCTCCCCTCCTCACAGCATGTTCCTCTTCCCAGCCCAGCAGACACCACATCTCCCCTCCGCCACCACCACATCTCCGATTGAGCCGCTGACAACCACCTGCTGCGTCCACCCCACACAACAACCACCTCCGATTGAACCCCAGCCACTGTTAGAAAGTCCGATTGAGCCCCCAGCCGCCGTTAGAAACTCCGATTGAGCCCCCCAGCCGTCTGTTAGAAACTCCGACGTTAGATGTGAATTTATCTATTTCATGAGTTTTTTGTTCGTTTTTGAACAACTAGGATGCTCAATCAATTCTGCACATTACATCCTCTAGGATTTTTGTGCGATGAATGTTGCTTTTGGAGATGTGGTTCGATATGAATTTAACTATTTGATATGAACTTTAACTGTTTCATGAGTTTCTTGTTCATTTTTAAACGATTAGGCTTCTCAATTTGATAGAAATTATTATTTGGTGTTTATTAGCATAAACTCTGTTAACTATTTAAAGATTTTTTGTCAGTTGGGATATGTTTGCCCTTTATTTGGTATGTATTACTTATTAGCATAAACTTCTTGTTAAATTTGAACCATAGTAGCGAAAAGGCGTAGATTTAGGAGTAGGATTAGTGCTTTTTGTGAGTAAGCCGTACTAAAAAAAATTGAAAATTTGATAGCATTCAGGCTATGGCATGATTGAGTATTTGAGTATATCTCTTTGAACATCAAGTACTTACATCCCTACCAAAACTAATGTGATTTATGAGAAGTAAATCTATTTTGTGGATGGTTCTTATTTGTCCTTTATATCTGCCGTTAGATATGTCAACAAGAAGTTTAGCCCTCAATACAAGGCAACAATAGGAGCTGATTTCTTGACAAAGGAAGTGCAGTCTAATGATAGGCTCTTCACTCTGCGGGTTACTCGTTGATGAGTGATAAACTTTTTGAAGTTTGTTTTTTTACTTTTGATGTTACTTGGACACTTCTGTAACAGACCAGTAAAATCAGACAATTAAAATTCTATGATTATGGCTCATTTTGTTATGTTTAGTTTTTGTATGTGTTCAGGTGGTTTATGATATGACGGACCAAGAGAGCTTTAATAACGTTAAGCAATGGCTGAGTGAAATCGACCATTACGCTTGTGAGAACATCAACAAGATCCTTGTGTCGTTGCATAATAGGCAAGTGCATGTTGATGCTGATGAAGACGAAGTTGAAGCACATGGTACTGCATCGGATTAGGAATATATGACTCAGTTACGAGATGAGATTGCTGAGCAGTTAATGCAAAGCATGGAATAAATGATTTAAAAAAATGTTATTGTCTTTTTATGAATATTATTTCAGTATTGTATAACTATAATTTATGTAGGAATGTTGAAAAACTCTTTTAAGTTAAATAAAATCAGTTTATATATATTCCAGTTTATTTCAGCAGCTTGCAGAAGTTAAAAAACAAACAGTCTTCTTCTTGCAGACTGCAGAGGTTTGGTCCACCTATTCAGCTACAGATGTCTGCAGATGTGGTCCGCAGATTGCAGACGTTTTACCTCTGAGAAAAACAAACAGCACCTTAGTTTCGACGCTCATTAGGGACGTACGCGGTCGAAATCCGTAACGAGTCAAAAATATATAATCTTTTTATTATTTAGTCGATGTCGTCCGTTACGAGCGTAGGTCCGTTACGCGCGTCGAAATCCGTAACGAGTCAAAATAATATTGTATTTTTATTATTTAGTCGACGTCGTCCGTTATGAGCGTAGGTCCGTTACGCGCGTCGAAATCCGTAACGAGTCAAAAATATATTGTTTTTTTTATTATTTAGTCGATGTCGTCTGATTATTATTTACTGACTGGTTTCCTTTTGGACAGGTATTTTCACAAGATGATATCCACTTCCATCACCGCTCGAAACAAGAGCCGGGAGTGGTGTACGAGCGGTGACCTGTTTTTCTTATATTGCCTCTTGTACAAAGAGGCCGTGCGCTCTCGCACACGGGTTGGGGCAGTACTTCGCCTCCGCGCATCATCGACAGGAGCGTGGATTATTATACGGCGGTGCCTACATCAGTGCGATAGCCCTTTCTTTGGGCCATCACCCGAGACTGACCACCCGCGTGTAGGCAAGGCGATACAGCCGAAGCGGATGGGGATGAACACGATATCGGGAATGCACGTTACCAAAAAATTCCCATGCGGGAAGCGGTATAAGGGTGCAGACGGCCAGCCTTACGCGCCTACGCAACTGCCGGCACAGTTCGAGCTGGTATATCCCCCGCTCGATCCGGAGGTGCCGGAGGAGCATGAGCCGGACATGTACATTCCGGAGCTACTACAGCCGCATGGACCACCCGGGGCACCTCAGTTCCCACGACATGTTGGGCCCGGTCCTGCCCCCTCATACGCTGGGTATCAGCGGCTACGTCGCGACGTTGACAGGCTGAACTATATGATGAAGTGAGTGGTTGCGGAGCTGCAGGAGTGCCAACAGCGTGACGGGTTACCTCCACGACCCTTCGTTCCGACTGCGGAATGGCATCAGCAGGAGGAGGAGAAGCAGCAGCAGCACCAGGATCCGCTGCTATAGTATTATATCTTTTGTTATGTACGTACAAACTTTTGCTGTATATATAAAACTTTTGCTGTATATATAAAACTTTTGCTGTAAACGGTGTAACATATTCGAACAGTACCCGAGTATTTCAAATTATTTAACGCTATAATATTTTAACGTTATAGTATTCGAACCGCACGGTATAGTATTCAAACGGTATAATATATTCGGACGGTACACGAGTATTTAAACGTTTATAGTATTCGAACGGCACCAGACTTGGTATAATAATTTATTTCAAAAGCTCGATAACGATATTATATATTTGAACCGTATATACGCTTTTCAAAAAGTTTTAACGTTATACGCTTTTCGACGATATCGACTAAATAAATTAACGACATCGACTAAATAATAAAAAAAACATTATATATTTTTAACTCGTAATATATTTTAAGCGAGTTAACGTTGTAACCGGGGGAGAATTTATACCACAAATATGCCAAATGACGAAACAAAATTCTGAAAGGTTATATACGCTGCGTATATATAAACTTTGTGAAAAACTGATGCTTCAAACCCACCAAAATGACCCCAAAAAGTCTGATGGTTTATATGCGCTGCGTATAGCTCTATACGCAGCGTATATAAACCCTTGTTTTCAGCGCAATGATTGCTGATCAGGCTCTGAAACACATGCAAACTATACGCATCGTATAGCACTACTCCAGACATTCAAGCATATTCGGATTCTGACTGGGCTGGTTGCCCTATTGATCGTCGTTCCACGGGGGGATTTGCTATCTATTTAGGCTCTAATCTTGTTTCATGGGCTGCTCGCAAACAGAAAACTGTCTCTCGATCATCTACTGAATCCGAATATAAGGCCATTGCTGATACTGTTGCTGAATTAATTTGGTTAAAGTCGCTGCTTCAAGAACTTGGAATTGTTCATCAGTCCCCGACTCTTTGGTGTGATAATCTTGGTGCAACCTACCTCTCTGCGAACCCTGTTTTTCACGCTCGAACGAAGCATGTAGAGGTTGATTATCACTTTGTTCGAGAACAAGTTGCTCAGGGAAGACTCAATGTCAAGTTTATATCTACTGGTGATCAAATTGCTGATGTGTTTACCAAACCGTTATCCTCTCAACGATTTCTGCTGTTACGGTCCAAGTTGCAGGTCGTTCCCCGCCCTCAATTTGCGGGGGAATATTAGACTGAATATTAAAGGCTGCTCACACAGATATTAAAGGCTGTTCACATTGCTGTATTGGATTAATTATGTTCACACAATTGTATTGCATTAATTAGATTAGATCTAGATATCTATATATATCTTGTCCTTCATTGTCCTACATTGTATAATAAACATTCTACAACCCAATACAAGCTTAATTTACGCCACCCGGAATACGAACACTTAATAGTCTTTGGTTGTGCTTGCTACCCTAACACCTCTGCCACCCAACCACACAAATTACACCCACGGTCCGTGAGGTGTATATTTCTCGGGTATCCTCCAGATTTTCAGGGGTATCGGTGTTTCGATCCTACCAAAGGCAAGGTTCACATCTCCCGTCATGTGACATTTGATGAGCACACATTTCCTTACATCATTCCCCAACATCCTACATCCTACACCTTTCTAGACGATTCTCTCCCGTTAGGCTTTAACTTTAACCAACCGACAGTACGGCCTTCGGTTATCGTCCCATAACCAATCACCTACTCACGTCGACCCAGACCGCCCCCTCTCCCAACTTGGCCATCCAACCACCCCACTGGTCTGTTCACCAAAACTACCCCACATCACTCTGCTCCTATGCTATCATCCTCATCTACACGCGTTCATCCCATTACTACCTGTTCTAGGTCTCCTACCGGTTCCCACCCAGCCTTCAACACCACATCCCTATCACCTATACCCACCCCCTATGCAAAAGCCCTTGCTGATCCAAATTGGTCAAATGCTATGCAAACCGAGTTTACTGCTTTACAGGCTAATGAAACATGGGAACTTGTTCCTAGACCTGCGGACCGTCCGGTAATACGCTGCATGTGGCTCTCTCGCCATAAATGTTGTTAACGGTAATTCACAAACAGTGGGTGTTGATTGTGATGACACGTTTAGCCCGGTTGTTAAGCCGACTACTATTCGGACGGTCCTTTAACCGGCTGTCTCGAGGTCCTGGCCCATTCATCAGTTGGATGTAAAGAATACATTTTTACACGGGAATTTACATGAAACAGTGTTTATGCATCAACCACCAGGTTTTGTTGATAGGCGTTTTCCTAATCATGTATGCCACTTGAAGAAGTCACTTTATGGCCTTCAACAGGCTCCCCATGCTTGGTGCACCCGATTCGCTATGTTTATAACATCTAAAAGTTTTAAGAGTAGTGTGTGTGATAATTCTTTGTTTATATATAATTGGGATGCTCGTAACATGGCCTTCTTACTTCTATACATTGACGATATTGTGCTCACTGCATCTTCTGATAGTCTATTAAATGATATCATTACCACACTCTCACGAGAGTTTGCCATGACAGATCTAGGCCGTCTTCACCATTTTCCGGGAATTAAGGTCACACAACAGGCACAAGGTATTTTTCTGTATCAGGCTCAGTATGAAAAAGATATCATTTCCCGTGCATCTATGCCGTCTTGCAAACCGTGTACGACACCTATGGATTTATCTTTGGATTTATCGAAGTCTAGCAGGGTCCCTACAATATCTCATATTTACGAGACCGGATATTTCATATGCAGTTCAACAGGTTTGTTTTTTATGCACGAGCTGCGAGATTCGCATTTTGCGTTTATGAAACGTATTATCAGGTATATACAGGGTATTGTCGACTATGGCATTTGTATTCTTAAGTCGGCCTCGCATTCCCTAGTAGCCTATTTGGATGCTGACTAGGGTGGATGTCTTAATTCTAGGCGGTCTACATCTGGTTATTGTGTATTTCTGGGTGATAATCTTATCTCGTGGTCTTCAAAGCGCCAACCGACTGTTTCTAGATCCAGTGTAGAGGCGGAGTACAAAGGGGTAGTAAATGCTGTGGCAGAAGCCACCTGGGTTCGGAACTTGTTACTTGAATTGCATGCTCCCTTGCATCAGGCTTCAGTTGTTTTCTGTGATAATGTGTCAGCCGTTTATTTATCCGACAATCCGGTACAACATCAGTGGACCAAGCATATTGAAATGGACATACATTTTGTACGGGATAAAGTACGTATGGGTCATATCCGAGTTCTTCATGTACCCTTGTTTCTTCAGTATGCAGACATTTTCACGAAGGGGTTATCAAGACAGTTGTTTCAATCGTTTCGGTCCAGCTTGAGCGTCTGTCCTCCGCCCGCTCAAACTGCGGGGGTGTCTTAGCCGATTATATTTATTATGAGATTATTATTGTATTTATTATGTATATCTCTAATTTAGTCATGAATATCGGTTCCTTTATTTACGTTGTACCAGTTCCTATATAAAGGGCTTTTCATTATCAATAATATTCAGAGATTATACACCATAAACATCTTTTAATCTATATCAATAATAAAAAGCATACAAATGATATACTGATAATATATGGAAGAATATCTAGCTCTTAGAGATATTAATTAACGTTCATGGAATTAGCATAAGTTTATGTGTTTTGAGATGACGATGCCATAAGCCCTACAATTCATTTGTAATAATAATTATAACATCAAAGCGTACTATTTGTTTTAAGAGATTAAGAATACTTTAATGAATAAAAGAGCATGTCTATCGTTAGGACTTTGACTTACCTCCAAGTTCAATGCTTTCTCAAGTTCCTCGATTACAACTTTCATTGTTGGACGCTCGGCTTGCTTTTCTGCCAAACATCTATATCCGATTGCTAAAAATGTATTCAAAGAATCTTGATTTGGTCCTTTACTTAGTGTAAAAGTACCTTCTTCCTTTAAATTAGGATCTATCATTTCGTTTATCGTTCCCTTCTCAAAGTGTTCTCTTGCAATAGGTGCAAGACCCTTTTCTTTTTCGTTGGTGTATACCTGATCATAAGCCAATCTCCCACATAGAATCTCAAATAATACTACCCCAAAAGAGAAAACATCAGATTCCTTTTTCAACTTATGAGTCTTTTCATATGCTGGATCCAAGTACACTTGTGTGCCTGCGATGTTGCTTGCGATGATAGTGCTGGGCATGTGATCAACTGGGTGGAAATATTTAGAGAGTCTAAAGTCAGCAATCTTTGCTTCCCAGTTCTTGTCCAACAGAATATTGGCACTTTTTATGTCGCGGTGGATTATCTTTGGTTTGTAGCCTTTGGAGGTATGCATGTAATCTAATCCGCGTGCAATACCAATACATATTTTTAATCGCTCCACCCAAGTGAAATTATTCATCTTTCCTTGGTCTCCCAAATAATCATCAAGGCTTCCATTAGAAACATGCTCATAGACAAGGATCATATGAGGAGGTTCGTGGCAGAAGCCAAGAAGCGAGACGATGTTGGGATGCACACAATTACTAAGTGTTTCAATTTCTGCAATGAACCCTTGTTCTCCTTCTCTATTTTCTCTATTAAAGATGTATTTTATAGCTACAGTACTACGTCTTCTAAGTAGTTTTGATTCCCCGTTACCTTTCATTGCGGAGGAATCAAAATGTTCAAGTTCTGCTTTGTACACGGCACCATACCCACCTGACCCAATGAGATATCTTTCATCAAAATTTCCGGTGGCAAACTTTATGGCTTCATAGCCAATCTTTAAATGTTCCAAATCTTTCCCCTGCAACATTATGCATGATGAACTAAGCCCATAAATAATACAGTTATTAGTTATGTCAATTTATAAAAACTTCAAATATTAATAACTAGTAACGGAGCTCGCGCTTTGCGGCGGGACCGTAGGTACGCTGGCGAGGATGTATTTGTTACTTGATATCTTGATATATTATAGACAATGCAAGCTTTAAACAAAACGACGGTAAAAATAAGCAATCAACACGGTTAGGTAAACATGTCTAGAGTCTAAAGTTAACTTTAACTACAATAAGATAAATAAAAAAATAAATATATTTGTAACCTGATATATTGAAAGGTAAATATAGACCATGTAGGTTTTAAACTATACAATAGCAAAAATAAGCAAACACAATTAAGTAAACATGTTTAAAGCTAAAAGTTAGTCTTAATTATAATAAGCTAAATAAATAATAATTAAAATAAAAAAGAATTAAACTTATAAAAAGGATAAAAGAACAAATATTTGTTTAAAAACGGAAAAACGAACTTTATTAAATTACAATGTATGATATAACCTTATTAAAGTTTAGGTTATAAATCTATTAGAGTTTAGGGGTATAAACGTAAATCGTCTTTAGGGTGAAGGGAGTGGTTACCTATTTGAAATAGGTAAACTCCCCATTCAACCAATCAAACAGTGTTAAGTCAATTCACCTAAATTATTTATCTAATGCTCAAAAACGTTGGCGGTGGTTTACCTAATGGGGTTTAGGTAAACTATTTAAAAAAAAAAAAATGTGTGATTGGTTGAAAAAGAATGGACCTCACCACATACCCATCTCTCCCCCTTCCCTACCTCTCACCGAAAACACCCCCCAATTCGGTAACATCGATTTTTCAGCAACAAAATTTAGAGAGTAGTCCCCCGGAAATATGTTTAATATGTTAATATGTTAGGATGGATTCGATGAGTAACCTAAAAAATCTGGGGACTGGAAAAGATACATTTAACATGTTAAAAAAAATTAAAAAAAAAATCAGACCGTAGATGCCTTTTAATAAAAACTAAAAGGATGTTTTAGAACAGTTTTAAAAAGGTATTTTTTTTGGGTAAATTGTCATTTTATTAGTACATGAGGTCTGACCCAAAATGCAACTTTCGTCAAAATAGTTTTTTTTCTGCCATAATAGTTCAAATAGTTTTTGTTTTCTGATATTTTAGTCCAAATAGTTTTATTTTCTGTCATTTTCATCCAACCCCTTAACTCCATCAAAAAATCTCAATTAACTAAGTCATTTTTGTCAGTTTACCACAACCACCACCCACCCCATCACAACCTTCTATCATCGCCACCACCTGCCAACACCACCACCACCCACCTACCCCACCACCATCACTACCCACCATTTCTACCACCACCGGCCACTTTTCCACCACCTACGTCATCAACCAACACCACCACTATCATCGTAAACCAGCAACCACCGCCATCATCTTCACTTTCACTGTGAATCGGCACACTACCATCCCCATGCCATCGCATCTGCAAACGACCGCTACTCCACCTTTTTAAACCACCACATCTCTTCTCAAATTGCACCTGCAAACCACATTTCATCCCCTCTCTCTGTGCTGGAACCGAACTTGGTTTCTGTTATTGTTGGTGGGAATGGTGATGTTGAACGGTGGGGAGTGATGGTGTTGGTGAACGGTGGGGATGGTGGTGTTGAACGGCGGGGAATGATGGTGGTTGTCAACGATGGGGGTAAACGGTGGTGAATGATGAGGTTGGATGGAATTGACAAAAAAAAATGTGCTTTGATCAAAATGCCCCTAAGTTAACTGACTTTTTTGAATGGAGTTAGTGGGCTCGGTGAAAATCACATAAAAAATCTATTTGGACTAAGATGATAGGAAAAAAAACTATTTAGACTAAAATGGTAGAAAAAAAAACTATTTGCACTAAAGTGGCATTTTGGGTCAAACCTCAACTAAAATGGCAATTTACTCTATTTATTTTACAAAAATGATTTTATAGCTTGGTTTAAAAAAGCGGGAAGCGCACAAAAGCGATGAGGTCTAAAAAAGATTTTTTTAAAGCGAAGCGCAAAAGCGGTGAGCTTTTCGTACGCAAAGCGCAAAGTGATTATAAAATTTATTTTATATATCCCATAAGTGTTTAGCATCCAATACCTATGATTTAGCTATAATTGAGCTTTATATATGTTTTAAAATGAAAAAAAACATAAATGTACAGCATAAAAAGCCTGTTGTACAACACTTAGAAGCATAGAAACACCCCATGTACAAAAAGTGTGCGCCTCAGCCTGCGCTTTAGGTCGATTTTCCCCTAAAAAGCGTGCCTCAGCTGCGCTTCTTGTACACCCTGCCCGCTTTGAAGCGCAAGAGTTTGCGCCTAGATGCGCTTCGCGCTTAAGCGCGCTTTTTAAAACCAAGTTTTCTAGTAGAATGACTTCCATATATCTTCATATTCAAAATGTAAAAACTTCGAAAAAATATTGAAAAAAATGATTTTTATAATGTTACTTGGATTTTTATGATTTTTTTTAAATGTTAAATGCATGGTGCCCCAGTTTTTTGAGATTACCTATTACATCTCACACTATATCTATACTACTATATTAAAGAAACTGGGTTTTCTATCATTTTCGTCATTTTACACACGTATAAATTTTATAGCATTACGTACAAGAGGGTACAAGCTGTTTTAGAGGGGGTAAACTTGCACATTATCCAAAGATTTAAAACACTTTAGGGGTATTTTAGGGATTTCAATAGAAAAGAATAAAAGAAAAGAATAAAAATATAAACTTGTATAAAATTCAATTAATTAAAACCAATACAAGAATTCAATTCTGCAGCTCAACCGTTTAACTCTCGGTCTTCTCTCTGCTCCCTCTATATAGTGGGTGTTTGGGGTTTCTTATTTTGAAGATAAAAGGACTTTTGAAGGGCAAAAGTCATTTTTACAATTGTTTGGCTTTCCTTTTTATGGCAAAAGTCCTTTGAAGTTTCCAAAAGTCAGGATTTCGTGACTTTTTTTTTTTGCCAAAAGTCCTTTTGAAGAAGTTGAAAATAAGCTAAGCCAAACATGCCCATACTCTTTCTTTTTCTTAATAAATCATCAGAAGTTTTTTTCAATGCTTTGCAAGGATTGTGGATAATAGGATCATCCATCCAAGATACAGGTCTCAGTCGACCAGATACCAAACCTCGCAAGAACCAGATCCAAGTTGATTGAGATCCAAAAACGAAGATTCAGAAACGATTTGAGATCTTTAGTGTCTCTCTCTCTCTCATCCTAATAAACAGGTAACCCGTAACCCTAGGTGATTCAATTTCGTGTCTTACAACTTAGGGTTTCTGATGCACAAAACTAATAGTGTTTGTTTCGTTACTTGATATGTGGTATTAACGATTTTTGAATTAGTAGAAATGGTGTTCTGAACACTGATTCTGTTTGGAGGGGCCTGATCCATAAGAGGTTGGATGAGAGTTGATATTTCCATCTAATACATATTAGACCACACCAAAAAAGAATTTCAAAAATAAACGGCACTATGTTTATGGATAAAATAGCAATGAGTTTATTTTTGACACGAACACGAAATTGAATTTGTTGCGATTTTGGTGTTCGTGTTTTATTTTGTTTTATTGGTCTTTGTATAATATTTTATTATTCTTATTTTTTTGTCTAAAAGGATTGTAAAATTCAAATCTAAATGCCAGTAGTCCTTTGGTATACAATTTAAGACTGACACTTTTATTTTACCTGTTAGAGCATTTGTATGTCAGTTACATATCGCTTATATGTGACACTTTTATTTTACCTATCATCAGTTCATCTTTTTAGTTGTTAATGTTGCTTGATCTTTTTTGCCATTGTGTTGATGAGATGTATCTTCATTTAAACTTTGGATTTGAATGAGTGGATAATAATGTAGGGAAGTTGGAGTGTCGTATTCGCATGAACGGGTCAAACGGGTCAGATGTGTTGCAGCAACTAGGTCCTTCAGCCATTCGAGATGCACTGTTTCTGGCAGAAGGACTGCATGAAGTTGTTCCGGTTTCATCCCGTAACTTAAATAGGTGTTTATACATTTGATTTTATAATTGATTTTGTTTTGATGTTTTACTATTTAATTCATTCATTTATTTTTCTGCTTTTCCAACCAAGACTGTCAAACTTGAAACTTGGTGATATGGTTTTGGTATGCAACTTTTTTTTTAATTTCTTGCTTGTGATGTTTTGTCTAGGAGCTTATAAAGGCAACCAGAGAGCCTTGTAACACTTTCTTAGTAGAAAAGTTTGATGGTATACTTGGGCTTGGATTTCCGGAGATATCTGTTGGGAAAGTTCTTATGACATCCGATTTTAACTAATACAAGTATCACTGAACCCCAATTTGTGTTTTATGGCACAATTCCTTTTTATTACATTTGAATTTGAGTTTTTGTTTCAATTTGGAACCTGCAACTAATTTTCTGTTGAATTTGTAATTTTCAAGAGATTATACAAGAATCATGGAGAGAGGAATATAGACGGCCCCAAACAACTGAACACAGATGTTGGTCTATCGATGACTTTTGAGTTTTACTCTTTGGGATGAATATTCAATCAACTGTGAAATTAACTATGCAGGCACAAAACAAAAAAATCCTGCCCAAAGTTATTGTCCATATACTCCAATAGGTGTTTTCCTCTTTATGTCTTCAAGGAAAGATCAACCACATTGCCCAATTTCTCGAGCTTCCTCCTCTGGTCAAAGTCCACAGATTGTTGCCTTCTCTTCTCATTGTTAATATACAGGTTCAGAATCTATATTTTCTTGATTTAACTTGCATTTCTTATGTATAAAATTGATTTGAGTTTATGGGCTGTAGAGAAGGTTGGAGTAGGAGACTTGGTGCATGACTGGGGATTCTGGCCTAAACCGGTTCTGGTTGAAGCTGGGTTGGGTTTGGTCAAAGAAAATCAAAACTTGCCTTTGGTTAAACCAGTTCGGGTTCCAACCTGGTTTTTGAGAGAGAAAGGAACAACTATGGTTTGAAATTAGGATTTAACCGGTTTGGGTCGGCTTTGATGGGTTCCAAAGTACAGTTAGAAACCAATTTCAACCCTATGGTTGGAGCTGGGTTCAAACTGGGGGCTCTCAAACCAGTTTTAAAATCGGGTTTAGTAATTAAAAACCAGGTTCTTGGCTACGTTAGTCTTTTTTTTTTTTTTTTTGGCAAAATAGGTTAATTAGTTAAAACATGGAAAGTTAACTTCTAAAATTGTCAAATATTACGAGTAATTTATTAACATCTAGAAGTTTGGTTAAGATATTTGAACCTTGAACAAAATAAATGTCTTTTTATTGAGGTGTATATATATATATGTATATATGTCATTACGTTACAGGATAGAGAGATCATGCGGGTTCTTGTAGAGTGTTGTCTGCAGGAAAAAGTATTCAACAAATGTTATTGTATTCTGGCTTCAAAGTTATCCAATTGGTGTATTGATTTGTTTAACATGGTACTTGTTTTTCTCCTTCTTGGATATTAAGGCTACTGTTTGATAAGAATTATATTTGGTCAAGTTGCTGATTTCATGAGATTATTACCAAGAAAAGGTGGATAATTTGTTCAAAAACATTTCATCTATAAATGACTATCACTTCCCAGTAATGGTTAGTCCATCTCTCTCCTCTGTATGTGTGTGTACAAGGGTTATATCTAACAGGGGCAGACCTATAGTGTTACAAGGGGTAACCTCCGTTGCCGCTTGATGCTCCGACGGTAATGTAAATTCTGAAAAAAATTGACGTGTTTTTTTATTTCGTTACCCTTTTTTTAAACGTTGCCCCTATGCGGATTTTCTAAATCCGCCACTGATATCTAAAGACGATGAAGCCATTTTACATATTCCTTATGCACTTCCCACCATCATGCAAAGTCGGTGCTTAGTAGTTATTTTGTAGCATTAAACTAGGAATTGATAGATCGAGGGCAGAATGGGTTGGATAAGTGTTGGGTCAAAACTGGCAATGTTTTTATAGGTTAAAAGGGATGTTTTTGAGTTATGATCAAGTTGTGAAAAGGTTAAATGAGTCACAAATAATGCTTTTTACATGTTAGTTTCTCAAATGAGTTGTCGAGATATAATCAAGTTCATTTACGCCCAGCCAAAACATGACCCGCTTGACCTAGAAAACAAATACAGTTTAATGCAAAGCAATCTGTTACTAAAAATAAGTTGCATGAAACCCGTCACACAACGTGCGTAAAAAATATATAATTACCCGCGGCAACGCGCGGGCATTCCCACTAGTATATATATATAGGTTTAGAATTAAACGAAAACTTAACCTCCAATTAAGAACTAAATGATCAAATCCTAGCCACTTTATCTTCTTGATCTTTACTTTCAATTTTCTATTCAAAGGGGCTTTTATGTAAATTTCCATTCCACTATTTTGGTACGTAGTTATTATATTTTTTATTTTATTCCCTTAGTTTTCTCACCGATGAAGAATATTCCAATATTCACAAATTCATATTATTATATATTAAGTTATTCTCATAGTCACAGGAAACGCTAAAAGACCCTTGTATCGCGTACCAGATCGGTCGTACCGAATCGCGGTACAGAGTCGTCCCAATCGCCTCCAGTACGCGTACCGGATCGCTAATTTGAGCGAAAAATCCCGGGGGGCGGACGTCCCCCCGGCCCCCATTAACTGTTTGTAAATCACCTATTACACTTTCTAAAAATATATATGCTTAAAAACTGAATTTTAAAAATCTTGTAAAAAAAAATCCCCTCGACGCCTTTTGTTTTTTGTTTTTTTGTTACAAAACGTTCGATAACATGTAACTTACATTCTTTAATTTTTTTAATAAAAGAAATTGTTACATAAGATTTTGTTGAGTTTTCTTAATTCAAGTGAGTTTTCTTTCTATTTCTTATATATATAGTGAGGTTTAATGAAACAAAAACCCTCCAAAAAGTAGGGATTCTAGAAACCACTAGTTTTACTTGATAAAAACTTATTAAAATCATTTTTAAAAAGAAAAAAAAAATCACTTTTCGGACCTCAAGATTCCGACCTCACTCGAATGAGTTTAAATGGAGATTATCGAATACGGATGTTGAGCTTTTAAATCTTTTTAGTCTTCTTAAACAAGAAAAACTTCTTATTTAATGTATTTAATTTTATTGTAACATCATAATAGGAAACGGTGGATCATTTGTTTACAGCTTGTTCGGTGGCTATTCGGGTATGGGCGGCGATCAGTGCTTGGTGCAATATTCCCTCAATATTTGCTTTCGAATTCAAAGATTTAATAGATACTCATAATTATATTCAGGGGGGAAGTGAAGAAGATGATCTGGGGGTTGGTTATTAGTTCATGTTTGTGTATGTGGAAAAGCAGGAACGAGTTGGTTTTCAATCAGATAAGAAGAAGCCAGCAAGATATTTTGATTGAGATTAAATCGAGAAGTTTTGGGTGGTTCAAGAATAGATCGGATTGTAAATATATTAGTTGGAAGAAGTGGTGTAAGTATCATATGTACATATTGTAATTTGGCTCTTTGCCCGTTTGGGTGGGAGGTGTTGTTTTGTATTGGCCTTTTGCCCGTTTGGGTCGGAGGTTTGTTTTAATGAAATTATATTTTCAAAAATAAAAATAAAATAAAGAGTAAATTTACATAATTAATTAATTGATTATATTCATCTAGATTAGCTAACTATAAGGCTACTCGGTATGGGGGTGTCCAGGCCCGTCTTGGACCGGCGCCGGCCCTCCAAACCATTTCGAGGGGTGCGGCGGCGTCGTGAACGTCTTCCCCAGGACGTTGTTGCCGGGCCTCCCCTTCTCACACACATATATATACAACACATATATATACATATTTAGGCTCATTCTCCATTTTCCTTTGTCCATCTTTGGAGGGGCATTCTCCTTGGATGTTGATGTGACGTTGACATGGAGGGGCATCCTTTAAGGACTTGCATCCTCCACACCGACTAGACTAATATTGTAATAACTTTTTCCATTTTCTATCTCAGTTGTTTTAGAAGTTAGTGTACTAAAACTTTTCTTTAGCTAAAAGAAAAGAATTTAATTACCTTCCAGTGATTGGTTGATATTCCTTCAACATAGCGTTCCTTTAATACCGATTGCTACAATAAGAAAATTGATTAATAAATATTTAAATAAGTATTAATGGATGGTAAAAACAAAAACAAAAAAAAAAATTTAAAGAAAAGGAAAACAATGTACTTACAGAGTTTTCAGTTGCGAGTTGAGATTTCAATGCTTGATCAAGTGCAAAGATAACCTTATCTATACTTGGGCGTTGTGCTCGTTGTTCGTTCAAGCAGCGATATGCAGCTTCTGAGAATATCTTTAATGTTTTTGAGTTGATTTGGTTGAGTAGACCCGGATGGATGATCTCATTGAGTGTTTCATTTTCATAATGGGATTTGGCCAATTCAGCTAATGACTCTCCTTTTTCGTTGTCTTGGCTAAATGCTTTCCTCCCGGTCAGCACCTCAAATAAAACTACCCCCAAGGAGTACATATCCGACTTATGGCTCACACTTTCGGTCCTTACATAGGCTGGGTCCATATACCCAGGCGTGCCATATGGCTGGTCAAGGACAAGACCATGCCTTTGAGCTGCTAGTTTCTTTGTAGCAAACTCAAAACCAGATAATTTTGCTTCCCACTTGTCATCTAATAATATCTTACTACTTTTGATATCACGATGTATCACACTAAAAGTGCGTCCCTGGTCATAGTGAATGTAACTGAGGGCACGTGCAATACCAAGACAGATCTGCAATCTTTGAGTCCAAGTAAAATTATTCATCTTTCCTTGGTCTCCCAAATAATCATCAAGGCTTCCATTAGAAACATGCTCATAGACAAGGATCATATGAGGAGGTTCGTGGCAGAAGCCAAGAAGAGAGACGATGTTGGGATGTACACAATTACTAAGTGTTTCAATTTCTGCAATGAACCCTTGTTCTCCTTCTCTATTTTCTCTATTAAAGATGTATTTTATAGCTACAGTACTACGTCTTCTAAGTAGTTTTGATTCCCTATTACCTTTCATTTCGGAGGAATCAAAATGTTCAAGTTCGGCTTTGTACACGGCACCATACCCACCTGACCCAATGAGATATCTTTCATCAAAATTTTCGGTGGCAAACTTTATGGCTTCATAGCCAATCTTTAAATGTTCCAAATCTTTCCCCTGCAACATTATGCATGATGAACTAAGCCCATAAATAATACAGTTATTAGTTATGTCAATTTAAAAAAACTTCAAATATTAATAACTAGTAACGAAGCTCGCGCTTCGTGGCGGGATCGTAGGTACGCTATGTATTTGTTACTTGATATGTTGATGATATATTATAGACAATGCAAGCTTTAAACAAAACGACGGTAAAAATAAGCAATCAACACGGTTAGGTAAACATGTCTAGAGTCTAAAGTTAACTTTAACTACAATAAGATAAATAAAAAAATAAATATATTTGTAACCTGATATATTGAAAGGTAAATATAGACCATGTAGGTTTTAAACTATACAACAGCAAAAATAAGCAAACACAATTAAGTAAACATGTTTAAAGCTAAAAGTTAGTCTTAATTATAATAAGCTAAATAAATAATAATTAAAATAAAAAAGAATTAAACTTATAAAAAGGATAAAAGAACAAATATTTGTTTAAAAAGGGAAAAAACGAACTTTATTAAATTACAATGTATGATAACCTTATTAAAGTTTAGGTTATAAATCTATTAGAGTTTAGGGGTATAAACGTAAATCGTCTTTAGGGTGAAGGGAGTGGTTACCTATTTGAAATAGGTAAACTCCCCATTCAACCAATCAAACAGTGTTAAGTCAATTCACCTAAATTATTTATCTAATGCTCAAAAACGTTGGCGGTGGTTTACCTAATGGGGTTTAGGTAAACTATTTAAAAAAAAAAAAAATGTGTGATTGGTTGAAAAAGAATGGACCTCACCACATACCCATCTCTCCCCCTTCCCTACCTCTCACCGAAAACACCCCCCAATTCGGTAACATCGATTTTTCAGCAACAAAATTTAGAGAGTAGTCCCCCGGAAATATGTTTAATATGTTAATATGTTAGGATGGATTCGATGAGTAACCTAAAAAATCTGGGGACTGGAAAAGATACATTTAACATGTTAAAAAAAATTAAAAAAAAAATCAGACCGTAGATGCCTTTTAATAAAAACTAAAAGGATGTTTTAGAACAGTTTTAAAAAGGTATTTTTTTTGGGTAAATTGTCATTTTATTAGTACATGAGGTCTGACCCAAAATGCAACTTTCGTCAAAATAGTTTTTTTTCTGCCATAATAGTTCAAATAGTTTTTGTTTTCTGATATTTTAGTCCAAATAGTTTTATTTTCTGTCATTTTCATCCAACCCCTTAACTCCATCAAAAAATCTCAATTAACTAAGTCATTTTTGTCAGTTTACCACAACCACCACCCACCCCATCACAACCTTCTATCATCGCCACCACCTGCCAACACCACCACCACCCACCTACCCCACCACCATCACTACCCACCATTTCTACCACCACCGGCCACTTTTCCACCACCTACGTCATCAACCAACACCACCACTATCATCGTAAACCAGCAACCACCGCCATCATCTTCACTTTCACTGTGAATCGGCACACTACCATCCCCATGCCATCGCATCTGCAAACGACCGCTACTCCACCTTTTTAAACCACCACATCTCTTCTCAAATTGCACCTGCAAACCACATTTCATCCCCTCTCTCTGTGCTGGAACCGAACTTGGTTTCTGTTATTGTTGGTGGGAATGGTGATGTTGAACGGTGGGGAGTGATGGTGTTGGTGAACGGTGGGGATGGTGGTGTTGAACGGCGGGGAATGATGGTGGTTGTCAACGATGGGGGTAAACGGTGGTGAATGATGAGGTTGGATGGAATTGACAAAAAAAAATGTGCTTTGATCAAAATGCCCCTAAGTTAACTGACTTTTTTGAATGGAGTTAGTGGGCTCGGTGAAAATCACATAAAAAATCTATTTGGACTAAGATGATAGGAAAAAAAACTATTTAGACTAAAATGGTAGAAAAAAAAACTATTTGCACTAAAGTGGCATTTTGGGTCAAACCTCAACTAAAATGGCAATTTACTCTATTTATTTTACAAAAATGATTTTATAGCTTGGTTTAAAAAAGCGGGAAGCGCACAAAAGCGATGAGGTCTAAAAAAGATTTTTTTAAAGCGAAGCGCAAAAGCGGTGAGCTTTTCGTACGCAAAGCGCAAAGTGATTATAAAATTTATTTTATATATCCCATAAGTGTTTAGCATCCAATACCTATGATTTAGCTATAATTGAGCTTTATATATGTTTTAAAATGAAAAAAAACATAAATGTACAGCATAAAAAGCCTGTTGTACAACACTTAGAAGCATAGAAACACCCCATGTACAAAAAGTGTGCGCCTCAGCCTGCGCTTTAGGTCGATTTTCCCCTAAAAAGCGTGCCTCAGCTGCGCTTCTTGTACACCCTGCCCGCTTTGAAGCGCAAGAGTTTGCGCCTAGATGCGCTTCGCGCTTAAGCGCGCTTTTTAAAACCAAGTTTTCTAGTAGAATGACTTCCATATATCTTCATATTCAAAATGTAAAAACTTCGAAAAAATATTGAAAAAAATGATTTTTATAATGTTACTTGGATTTTTATGATTTTTTTTAAATGTTAAATGCATGGTGCCCCAGTTTTTTGAGATTACCTATTACATCTCACACTATATCTATACTACTATATTAAAGAAACTGGGTTTTCTATCATTTTCGTCATTTTACACACGTATAAATTTTATAGCATTACGTACAAGAGGGTACAAGCTGTTTTAGAGGGGGTAAACTTGCACATTATCCAAAGATTTAAAACACTTTAGGGGTATTTTAGGGATTTCAATAGAAAAGAATAAAAGAAAAGAATAAAAATATAAACTTGTATAAAATTCAATTAATTAAAACCAATACAAGAATTCAATTCTGCAGCTCAACCGTTTAACTCTCGGTCTTCTCTCTGCTCCCTCTATATAGTGGGTGTTTGGGGTTTCTTATTTTGAAGATAAAAGGACTTTTGAAGGGCAAAAGTCATTTTTACAATTGTTTGGCTTTCCTTTTTATGGCAAAAGTCCTTTGAAGTTTCCAAAAGTCAGGATTTCGTGACTTTTTTTTTTTGCCAAAAGTCCTTTTGAAGAAGTTGAAAATAAGCTAAGCCAAACATGCCCATACTCTTTCTTTTTCTTAATAAATCATCAGAAGTTTTTTTCAATGCTTTGCAAGGATTGTGGATAATAGGATCATCCATCCAAGATACAGGTCTCAGTCGACCAGATACCAAACCTCGCAAGAACCAGATCCAAGTTGATTGAGATCCAAAAACGAAGATTCAGAAACGATTTGAGATCTTTAGTGTCTCTCTCTCTCTCATCCTAATAAACAGGTAACCCGTAACCCTAGGTGATTCAATTTCGTGTCTTACAACTTAGGGTTTCTGATGCACAAAACTAATAGTGTTTGTTTCGTTACTTGATATGTGGTATTAACGATTTTTGAATTAGTAGAAATGGTGTTCTGAACACTGATTCTGTTTGGAGGGGCCTGATCCATAAGAGGTTGGATGAGAGTTGATATTTCCATCTAATACATATTAGACCACACCAAAAAAGAATTTCAAAAATAAACGGCACTATGTTTATGGATAAAATAGCAATGAGTTTATTTTTGACACGAACACGAAATTGAATTTGTTGCGATTTTGGTGTTCGTGTTTTATTTTGTTTTATTGGTCTTTGTATAATATTTTATTATTCTTATTTTTTTGTCTAAAAGGATTGTAAAATTCAAATCTAAATGCCAGTAGTCCTTTGGTATACAATTTAAGACTGACACTTTTATTTTACCTGTTAGAGCATTTGTATGTCAGTTACATATCGCTTATATGTGACACTTTTATTTTACCTATCATCAGTTCATCTTTTTAGTTGTTAATGTTGCTTGATCTTTTTTGCCATTGTGTTGATGAGATGTATCTTCATTTAAACTTTGGATTTGAATGAGTGGATAATAATGTAGGGAAGTTGGAGTGTCGTATTCGCATGAACGGGTCAAACGGGTCAGATGTGTTGCAGCAACTAGGTCCTTCAGCCATTCGAGATGCACTGTTTCTGGCAGAAGGACTGCATGAAGTTGTTCCGGTTTCATCCCGTAACTTAAATAGGTGTTTATACATTTGATTTTATAATTGATTTTGTTTTGATGTTTTACTATTTAATTCATTCATTTATTTTTCTGCTTTTCCAACCAAGACTGTCAAACTTGAAACTTGGTGATATGGTTTTGGTATGCAACTTTTTTTTTAATTTCTTGCTTGTGATGTTTTGTCTAGGAGCTTATAAAGGCAACCAGAGAGCCTTGTAACACTTTCTTAGTAGAAAAGTTTGATGGTATACTTGGGCTTGGATTTCCGGAGATATCTGTTGGGAAAGTTCTTATGACATCCGATTTTAACTAATACAAGTATCACTGAACCCCAATTTGTGTTTTATGGCACAATTCCTTTTTATTACATTTGAATTTGAGTTTTTGTTTCAATTTGGAACCTGCAACTAATTTTCTGTTGAATTTGTAATTTTCAAGAGATTATACAAGAATCATGGAGAGAGGAATATAGACGGCCCCAAACAACTGAACACAGATGTTGGTCTATCGATGACTTTTGAGTTTTACTCTTTGGGATGAATATTCAATCAACTGTGAAATTAACTATGCAGGCACAAAACAAAAAAATCCTGCCCAAAGTTATTGTCCATATACTCCAATAGGTGTTTTCCTCTTTATGTCTTCAAGGAAAGATCAACCACATTGCCCAATTTCTCGAGCTTCCTCCTCTGGTCAAAGTCCACAGATTGTTGCCTTCTCTTCTCATTGTTAATATACAGGTTCAGAATCTATATTTTCTTGATTTAACTTGCATTTCTTATGTATAAAATTGATTTGAGTTTATGGGCTGTAGAGAAGGTTGGAGTAGGAGACTTGGTGCATGACTGGGGATTCTGGCCTAAACCGGTTCTGGTTGAAGCTGGGTTGGGTTTGGTCAAAGAAAATCAAAACTTGCCTTTGGTTAAACCAGTTCGGGTTCCAACCTGGTTTTTGAGAGAGAAAGGAACAACTATGGTTTGAAATTAGGATTTAACCGGTTTGGGTCGGCTTTGATGGGTTCCAAAGTACAGTTAGAAACCAATTTCAACCCTATGGTTGGAGCTGGGTTCAAACTGGGGGCTCTCAAACCAGTTTTAAAATCGGGTTTAGTAATTAAAAACCAGGTTCTTGGCTACGTTAGTCTTTTTTTTTTTTTTTTTGGCAAAATAGGTTAATTAGTTAAAACATGGAAAGTTAACTTCTAAAATTGTCAAATATTACGAGTAATTTATTAACATCTAGAAGTTTGGTTAAGATATTTGAACCTTGAACAAAATAAATGTCTTTTTATTGAGGTGTATATATATATATGTATATATGTCATTACGTTACAGGATAGAGAGATCATGCGGGTTCTTGTAGAGTGTTGTCTGCAGGAAAAAGTATTCAACAAATGTTATTGTATTCTGGCTTCAAAGTTATCCAATTGGTGTATTGATTTGTTTAACATGGTACTTGTTTTTCTCCTTCTTGGATATTAAGGCTACTGTTTGATAAGAATTATATTTGGTCAAGTTGCTGATTTCATGAGATTATTACCAAGAAAAGGTGGATAATTTGTTCAAAAACATTTCATCTATAAATGACTATCACTTCCCAGTAATGGTTAGTCCATCTCTCTCCTCTGTATGTGTGTGTACAAGGGTTATATCTAACAGGGGCAGACCTATAGTGTTACAAGGGGTAACCTCCGTTGCCGCTTGATGCTCCGACGGTAATGTAAATTCTGAAAAAAATTGACGTGTTTTTTTATTTCGTTACCCTTTTTTTAAACGTTGCCCCTATGCGGATTTTCTAAATCCGCCACTGATATCTAAAGACGATGAAGCCATTTTACATATTCCTTATGCACTTCCCACCATCATGCAAAGTCGGTGCTTAGTAGTTATTTTGTAGCATTAAACTAGGAATTGATAGATCGAGGGCAGAATGGGTTGGATAAGTATTGGGTCAAAACTGGCAATGTTTTTATAGGTTAAAAGGGATGTTTTTGAGTTATGATCAAGTTGTGAAAAGGTTAAATGAGTCACAAATAATGCTTTTTACATGTTAGTTTCTCAAATGAGTTGTCGAGATATAATCAAGTTCATTTACGCCCAGCCAAAACATGACCCGCTTGACCTAGAAAACAAATACAGTTTAATGCAAAGCAATCTGTTACTAAAAATAAGTTGCATGAAACCCGTCACACAACGTGCGTAAAAAATATATAATTACCCGCGGCAACGCGCGGGCATTCCCACTAGTATATATATATAGGTTTAGAATTAAACGAAAACTTAACCTCCAATTAAGAACTAAATGATCAAATCCTAGCCACTTTATCTTCTTGATCTTTACTTTCAATTTTCTATTCAAAGGGGCTTTTATGTAAATTTCCATTCCACTATTTTGGTACGTAGTTATTATATTTTTTATTTTATTCCCTTAGTTTTCTCACCGATGAAGAATATTCCAATATTCACAAATTCATATTATTATATATTAAGTTATTCTCATAGTCACAGGAAACGCTAAAAGACCCTTGTATCGCGTACCAGATCGGTCGTACCGAATCGCGGTACAGAGTCGTCCCAATCGCCTCCAGTACGCGTACCGGATCGCTAATTTGAGCGAAAAATCCCGGGGGGCGGACGTCCCCCCGGCCCCCATTAACTGTTTGTAAATCACCTATTACACTTTCTAAAAATATATATGCTTAAAAACTGAATTTTAAAAATCTTGTAAAAAAAAAATCCCCTCGACGCCTTTTGTTTTTTGTTTTTTTGTTACAAAACGTTCGATAACATGTAACTTACATTCTTTAATTTTTTTAATAAAAGAAATTGTTACATAAGATTTTGTTGAGTTTTCTTAATTCAAGTGAGTTTTCTTTCTATTTCTTATATATATAGTGAGGTTTAATGAAACAAAAACCCTCCAAAAAGTAGGGATTCTAGAAACCACTAGTTTTACTTGATAAAAACTTATTAAAATCATTTTTAAAAAGAAAAAAAAAATCACTTTTCGGACCTCAAGATTCCAACCTCACTCGAATGAGTTTAAATGGAGATTATCGAATACGGATGTTGAGCTTTTAAATCTTTTTAGTCTTCTTAAACAAGAAAAACTTCTTATTTAATGTATTTAATTTTATTGTAACATCATAATAGGAAACGGTGGATCATTTGTTTACAGCTTGTTCGGTGGCTATTCGGGTATGGGCGGCGATCAGTGCTTGGTGCAATATTCCCTCAATATTTGCTTTCGAATTCAAAGATTTAATAGATACTCATAATTATATTCAGGGGGGAAGTGAAGAAGATGATCTGGGGGTTGGTTATTAGTTCATGTTTGTGTATGTGGAAAAGCAGGAACGAGTTGGTTTTCAATCAGATAAGAAGAAGCCAGCAAGATATTTTGATTGAGATTAAATCGAGAAGTTTTGGGTGGTTCAAGAATAGATCGGATTGTAAATATATTAGTTGGAAGAAGTGGTGTAAGTATCATATGTACATATTGTAATTTGGCTCTTTGCCCGTTTGGGTGGGAGGTGTTGTTTTGTATTGGCCTTTTGCCCGTTTGGGTCGGAGGTTTGTTTTAATGAAATTATATTTTCAAAAATAAAAATAAAATAAAGAGTAAATTTACATAATTAATTAATTGATTATATTCATCTAGATTAGCTAACTATAAGGCTACTCGGTATGGGGGTGTCCAGGCCCGTCTTGGACCGGCGCCGGCCCTCCAAACCATTTCGAGGGGTGCGGCGGCGTCGTGAACGTCTTCCCCAGGACGTTGTTGCCGGGCCTCCCCTTCTCACACACATATATATACAACACATATATATACATATTTAGGCTCATTCTCCATTTTCCTTTGTCCATCTTTGGAGGGGCATTCTCCTTGGATGTTGATGTGACGTTGACATGGAGGGGCATCCTTTAAGGACTTGCATCCTCCACACCGACTAGACTAATATTGTAATAACTTTTTCCATTTTCTATCTCAGTTGTTTTAGAAGTTAGTGTACTAAAACTTTTCTTTAGCTAAAAGAAAAGAATTTAATTACCTTCCAGTGATTGGTTGATATTCCTTCAACATAGCGTTCCTTTAATACCGATTGCTACAATAAGAAAATTGATTAATAAATATTTAAATAAGTATTAATGGATGGTAAAAACAAAAACAAAAAAAAAATTTAAAGAAAAGGAAAACAATGTACTTACAGAGTTTTCAGTTGCGAGTTGAGATTTCAATGCTTGATCAAGTGCAAAGATAACCTTATCTATACTTGGGCGTTGTGCTCGTTGTTCGTTCAAGCAGCGATATGCAGCTTCTGAGAATATCTTTAATGTTTTTGAGTTGATTTGGTTGAGTAGACCCGGATGGATGATCTCATTGAGTGTTTCATTTTCATAATGGGATTTGGCCAATTCAGCTAATGACTCTCCTTTTTCGTTGTCTTGGCTAAATGCTTTCCTCCCGGTCAGCACCTCAAATAAAACTACCCCCAAGGAGTACATATCCGACTTATGGCTCACACTTTCGGTCCTTACATAGGCTGGGTCCATATACCCAGGCGTGCCATATGGCTGGTCAAGGACAAGACCATGCCTTTGAGCTGCTAGTTTCTTTGTAGCAAACTCAAAACCAGATAATTTTGCTTCCCACTTGTCATCTAATAATATCTTACTACTTTTGATATCACGATGTATCACACTAAAAGTGCGTCCCTGGTCATAGTGAATGTAACTGAGGGCACGTGCAATACCAAGACAGATCTGCAATCTTTGAGTCCATGGGAGTGTAATTGGTTCACTTATGTATTCGTCAAGACTTCCTTTGGCCTCAAGCTTGGTTATGATGATATTCTCTTCATTCTCATTACAAAACCCAACAATAGAGACCACATTTTGATGATTGAGACTAGCCAGCATCATAATCTCCGTCTTAAACTTTTTGCTTCTTCTCCCCCTTATCCCCCTTAGCTCAGGATCTAACCGCCGTGCAACAATATCAAGCGATTTTCCGGAGCTTAAGACTAATCGCCCCTTGTACTCTTTTCCAGATCCTTCTCCTCTGATGAACTTTTCATCAGCAAAATCGTTGGTAGCGTTCTGTACATCTATGAGGGGAACTTTTAGGTAATCAAACATATTGTCAAAAGAAGACATGATGATGATGATCGATTTGTGTTTATCAAGTGAACGAGAGAAGAGAGCTAGGGATAGAAGGAATGAATGTTAATGAAGAAAAAGGATAGGGGACATTATCAGGTACACTTATCTTTCTTTTTGTGAGGCTACTATTCAACCATGGGTAATATTTAATATTTTATTAATTATTAATTTATTAATTTAATTTTAATGTTTTAATTCGTTAAAAAAGATAATCAGTTTTTCTTTTCTTTTTGAACAGGTATTTAATTTGTTTCTAATATTACATTATTATTTTTCATGAGACTCGAACTGTAAACTTCATACAAAGAAATACCAGTTTATATATTGATATCGCTAGGCTAAATTCTCTTTGATAAAAAGATAATTAGTTATTTGTTGTAATATTATAAGATACACCTTTAATAATTAATATCATGCTTAAAAAGGATTCAAACCAAATACAAGCAAAATTAACCCACTAAGAAATAAATCAACAACAATATTGAACTTCGTGTATGACATCTCAAACATAAAATATAAGGTAAAAACAAACAATAGAATTAAAGAGATAGAGAATATTAGAGGGTTTCTAGCCTCGCGGTATTAACGTGCATAGTAAAGATGTTTATCGTCAAGTGGTTGAGGATTTTAGTCGCATTGTGAACATTGGTGTGGATTTAGAAGTTATTTTAAATGATGTGTGTGTTAGCCGTTCTATAAAACAAGTAGATCGAGAATGTATATTGGCAACGAAGATTGTGGAAAGCGTGAATGAAGAACACGGGGGTATTTAAGTAAAAGAGTAAACTGCAATTTTACCCCTTGTGGTTTAGGCCAATTGGCACTCTGACCCCCTCTAACGAAATAGTTGCAATTTTACCCCCCAACGTTGGTGTTATGTAACACATTTACCCCCTGGCGTCAAATTCCCTGGTTATCTTTAAACGGTCAAAGGGGGTCAAACGGCAGAAATGTAAATTTACCTTAATATTACCGTATATAATACTATTACCCTTGTACTATTACTTCCAACTACAATCTTACCCCCTAAGCTTATCAACCACCCCCCCCCCCCCACTCCTTCTTCCTCATCAACGGCGACCACACCCACCGGTGATCCTTCCTAAGCTTGTCCACCGGAGAATGAACGAATCAGAGGACACAATGCTTCCACCTCCACCAGCAGAGCCATTAACGGCGACCACACCACTGGCGATGCCCCTGTCCACCGTCGATCCACCTGTCCACCGGCGATCCTCCCTGTTCTCGCACTTGTCAGGTAAAATCGAACAAGTATTGTGATTGTGGTTAATGTACAAGTAATGTCAGGTTACATAACAAGTAATTTCAGGTTAAAAAACATGGGTTATTGAACATGGATCTTTCTGTGTTTGCAGTGGACATGAGGATTCGTGTTTCACTAGGATCGATTGTGGTTTCCTTGGTTGTCAAAATGCGAGGCCGCCCTTTTCTGCACTTCCAGTTTTCCCCTCAGCAGGAAATGGTTGTGTAGTTGAACTCTAATATATTAGGATCTTTTGGTTTAATATGTATGCTAATTGTATATATTAATGTTTTGATACTGATCTAATTGTATATATTAATGTTTTGATATTGATCTAGTTATAATGTGCATTTGCATAACTGTTATAATGTGCCTAGTTATAATGTGCATTTGATCAAATATGCCTAGTTATAATGTGTTAATACTGTTATAATGTGCCTAGTTATTTTTTACAGAAACAGATTGATCAAATTGCACTCAGTTAAGTGCAGCAGGTATGTGTTTGAGTTCAGCAGGTATGTTTACAGTTAAGTGCAGCAGGTATGTGTTTGAGTGTATGTGCTTTGCACCAGGTATGTTTACAGCTAATGTTTTAACCTCCACTAAGCAGTTTATGGTATATGCTTGAAGGATGAAATATGACCAATTCACATGAAGATGATTGTTGCAAGCTGTTTACAGGTATGTTTAATCCCAGAAGTAGTGTTGTCCATAGGTTGTTGGATGTGCAGTTAGGATTAGGTTTGGATGTGCAGTTATGTTTTCCATAGGTCGTTGAATCTGTTGCAATTAGGATTAGGATTACAGTTATGTGCAGTGCTAACTGCAGTTATAGGTTGTTGAATCTTTTGCAATTAGGATTAGGATTACAGTTGGTGTTATGTTTTCCATAGGTCGTTGACCATTTTAGACTACACTGCAGTTAGGATCAAAATGTGCAGAAGGTTAGATGATTTTGACCATTTATGTGCAGCAGGTTAGATGTGTCACACCCCTTTCTGCGGCGGAAGCACGAGATGTGATCATGAAAGGTTCTCATTGCATACGAAGAGTAAACATACTACATGCTCAAGAAAATAACTTCAAATACCATAATTTGAAAACATACGTTAGCATTTACATCGCTAAGTCGCATAAAGCATTGTCTTAAAAGTTTACAGCTTTATTTAAAGATAAACATAAGCGACATCCACAAGCATGGGTAAGACCGCGCGCACATCCACTTCTAATTACCTGAAATACATGTGAGTTTTGGAAAAACGTCAACATAAAGTTGGTGTGAATTCATGCAGTTTTAGTTTTTCACGTTTGTATACTTTGTATGAAAACATAGTTTACGTCATGTAAAAATCAAGTTTTCATATGTAAATCCAGTTTCATTTGTACACCACGTACTCATGTAATATTTCAAATTCTTCTTGAGTACCCCACGTACTCAAATATAATTCCCATTTTCTTGAGTACCCCACGTACTTCAAGCATAATTCAAGCCTTTCTTGAGTACCCCACGTACTCAAGTATTCATCAAGTTTTAGTATGGTATGAATTTTATATAAATACAGTATTTCTGTAAATATCAGGATTGTTAATGGGTTGCAAAGCCATTAACATGTGACACAACATAGGAAGTCACCAAACCTAAGGCATTTAATTGGTATATTCTGAGACACAAAAGCACTACTCGATTCTCGCCCTCACCGAGAGTGTGGCTGCCAGGCACCCGTTAGATCTAACCTTTTGTTCTGCGGTCTAAGTATGTACACGATTAATGGTGCTTCTGTACCCTATTCGTGACACTATTTCTCATAACGCATCCTACTTGGTTCTCGTTCTCACCAAGCGCGTTTCTTGTTATCATTTCTCATAGCGCCTCATACTTGGTTCTCGTTCTCACCAAGTGCGCTTCTCATATTCTTATATTTCGTCACACTTGGTTCTCGTTCTCACCAAGTGTACTTCTTGTATTTATATCATACCAATTATAAATTTTGTACATTTGTACATGTATTTCACCCCCGAAGTTATAAAAACTGAAAACAGTTAAAGAGAAAAGGGGGAGCATGAACTCACAACTTTGCGTTCCTAGCGTCGTAAACTCCACCGGATTTGCTTAATTAACGTCGTAACCTATACGCGTTTTCTTAACGTTAGTCACTAGACTTGCGTCGCACAAGTACAGTCACTCTCTTTTGTATATATTCTTGTGTTAAAAATATTCTATATTTTTAACTACGTATCTTACTTATATTATTTTCTCCAAAAATAAATATAAGTCTTTTGTGTTTTGCACTTTGCACCCGAATTATGTATCTTGCATGTTGTATGTGTATTTTTATGTTTATACTCCTCCTGAGTATTTAGTGTATTTTTAAGTCTTAATACACTAGCACGTATAACACATACTTTATACACTTAGCACAAAAGTTGGTGATAAAATAATATATATTTTTCTCTCAAAAATATACATACTTATATCCATTTTTATTCTTGAAGAAATCCTCATTTCTTATCACCAAAAATTAGGGAAACCTTGGTAATACTCTTAAATACATTTTTAGGGAATAAGTTTCTCAAAAACTTATATTTTTCTAAGTGTCAAAATTTATAAAAATTTTGACAGAGTTTCCCCTAAAAATGGAGGTTTCCCATGTTTTCAAAACATGTGTTTATTTTCTTTTAAATCGTCAACAATCATCAACAACAATTATCAACAATACTCACTAATTTCTCTATTTCATGAACTTGAATATTTACAAAAATGTGTAGTAACTTACTAGCACATTTAGTAAGTCTTGTTATCTTTAAAAATAAGTTTAGTTTCTTAAAAACTTTATTTTTAAAGAATATGAAGTTTTACAACTTCTAGTCGGTACTTACGAGGGTATTTCTTTGTTAAATCCTTTCGTTACACAAGTGTCTACACACTTTTTGGTTCTCAAAAATGTCTCTATTTCGAGAAAGATCCGGCTTTTTAAACATGATTTCATCAAACATTTGGTTATTCAAAAATACCACTTGTAGATCCGTAGATCTACTAATTTTGGACAATATTTCGTAAGTAAAATCGTTTTTACACAAGTTCATGATTAGTGTGTGGTAGAGTTTCATCATTTAACCCTTTTTATTCTTAAACAACTCTATGTCATGATCCATGATCATGACCAATCCAGGTTAGACGATGATCCGAGCTACCACAACATAGATCGGCACTAAATAATCACCACAAAACAAGTCTTACAAGTTTTACACAACATTATAGTTTTTATCCAACTTAGTTATCATTTTAGTAGACTTTTACATATCATCTTGCATGTTCTGGAGTTTTAACCGTTACATCACTTATTAACCACTCTAGACAAGATCAAGAAGGTGTTTTAGAGCACTTACTACTAGCTCAAGGCTAGGGAAGTTCAAGAGTGCAAATGAGGTGGATAAAAGCAATTGGTGAAGGTCCTTCAAGTTCCTTTGCTTCCAACCTTCATAAGTATGCTTGTATCACCTTGTAGAGTGCTTAAATCACGTTGGAGGATTGAAGAAAAAATGGTGATGAGGTTAGGGGGTGTTGGCCGTAGCTTTCATGAGAGGGAGAGAGAGAGGTTTTGGTGTGTTAAAGTGATGAAGATGAATGAGTCTTGTGTCTCTTATCGTACATAACAATATCTTGCACCAAATCCATATAGATTACTAGAGATCTCATGGGATCTTATTAAGATTTGGGGATATCAAAACAAATCTTATAAGATCTAAGATATCTTGCTAGATCATGTAGGACCTTCCAAATAGGCCATGTGACCGATTTCGGTTGGGATGGGAGGGGGTTTGGTTCGATTATTTGCATATGGGGGGGTGGTAATGTAACATTTCCAACTAATAGTTAGTGATTAGTTAGAAATCAATTGTTTAGTTAGTGCTTTAAGGTGTTATTAAATATATAGTGTGTTAGGGTGTTCGGGAACCCTAACTAGCTTAGAAAAATAAAAACAATGCTTCTAGCATTATTTTGGTGTTCCGGGTAATATCCGGTTGTTCGGTTAAATACCGGTTCTTTAAAGGGTTAAATTACACTTTTTAGTACCCCTCTAAGTATCTTTTTGTATCCCTTTTAATTCCCAACACTTAGGGAAATATTCCGGATAATAAAATGACGTTTCTGCATAATATTTATATGTCTAAATGCTGAAATATTGCTGAATTATATAATTTCAGCACTTAAAGTGCGTTTCGGGTGCTTTTTAGTGCTTATTTTTGCTTTCGCAATGTATATATATTAACCCTTGTATGTACTCTTGGGTTTTAACGCATTCTTGTTGTCGGACCTACACCTAGGCCTCAATTCTAATGTTTGACTGCTTTCTGCAGTTCCATTGACACAGTGTGTCTTACCGGTGAGTTTACTAGTATTTCTGACGCAACGCTCTCGTTTATGCATAAAGCAATATTTTGTAGTATACAACATGCATGAATTCACTTATTTAGTATGAAATCAGATATTGCTGACAATTAAGCACATAATTGCAGTTATTAAGAAATAATTAAAGTGTACGAAAATTACCGGTTTATGCCAGTTGTCACAGTCTCCCCCCGTTAAAAGAATTTCGTCCCGAAATTCAGGCTGAACTAACTCTCACTGGAGTCTTCTTGAATAGGTGGGGATACTTTTCCTTGAACTGGTCTTCACGTTCCCATGTGTACTCGGGTCCGTGCTTAGAGCTCCAACGTACTTTGACAAGTTTTACGCTGCTCCTCCTGGTCTTGTTGACTTTCCAGTCGGTAACCTCAACGGGTTGTTCTGTAAATCGGAGGGCTTCATCAATATGCACTTCATCCATCGGGATGATCACGCTTTCTTGTGTTGGACTCTTCTTCAGGTTGGATACATGAAACGTATCATGTACTCCATTAAGTTCTTCCGGTAACTCCAACTTGTATGCCACGGTACCAATTCTTTTCAATATTCTGAATGGTCCGATGTATCGTGGATTCAGCTTTCCACGCTTTCCAAATCTGACTACGCCCTTCCATGGTGAGACTTTTAACAACACCTTGTCTCCCACCTTGAATTCTACCGATTTTCTTTTCGGATCGGCGTAGATCTTTTGTCGATCTCGAGCCGCCTTAATGCGCTCTCGGATCTGCGCAATCTTATCGGTTGTCTCTTGTACAAGTTCAGGACCAACCATACGCTTATCTCCGGCATCTGCCTAACATAAGGGCGATCGGCATTTGCGGCCATACAGAGCTTCGAACGGCGCGGCTTTTATGCTCGTATGATAACTGTTATTGTAGGAAAACTCAACTAAAGGTAGATGAGTATCCCAGCTGCCGCCTAGATCCATGACACATGCGCGAAGCATATCTTCTAACGTCTTTATAGTCCGTTCGCTCTGGCCGTCTGTTTGCGGATGGAATGCCGTGCTTAGATCTAACTGAGACCCAAAGGCTTCCTGAAATGATTGCCAGATTCTTGAGACAAAGCGTCCATCTCTGTCTGAAATGATTGAGATTGGCACTCCATGACGTGCCACAATTTCTCTTAAGTATATTTCAGCAAGCTTTCCAGTGCTGTCTTTTTCGCGGATCGGTAGGAAGTGCGCAGACTTCGTTAATCGATCAACTATTAACCATATCATATCGTGCCCTCTCGGGGTCCTGGGTAATTTCGTTATGAAGTCCATCGAGATTTGTTCACACTTCCACACGGGAATCTCTGGTTGTTGTAGTAGGCCGGACGGTTTCTGATATTCTGCCTTAACCTTGGCACAGGTTAGGCATTTTCCAACATAAACAGCAACGTCGCTTTTAAGTCTCGGCCACCAGTAATATTCCTTCAAGTCTTGATACATTTTGTCCGATCCTGGATGGATCGAATATCTCGATTTGTGGGCTTCATCAAGGATGACTTCTCGTATGCCACCATAGAGTGGAACCCAAATACGCTTCTTGAAGTATAAGGCTCCCTCTTCGTTTGGCACCATGTATTTCAGCATACCCCGTAGGTATTCAGCTTTACAGTTCTCTTCTTTAAGAGCTTCTTGTTGTGCATCCCGAATGCGTGCAGTGAGGTTCGTTCGAATCGTCATTTCCAATGCTCGAACCCTTAGGGTCTTAACCCTTTCTTTTCGGCTCAATGCGTCCGCTACAACGTTTGCCTTTCCAGGATGGTACTTAATCTCACAGTCATAATCGTTCAGCAGCTCGACCCAACGTCGCTGGCGCATATTCAATTCCTTCTGATCAAATATGTGTTGTAAGCTTTTGTGATCTGTGAAGATTGTACATCGAGTACCATATAAATAATGTCGCCAAATCTTTAAGGCGAATACCACTACGCCCAGCTCCAGGTCGTGAGTGGTATAATTTCTCTCGTGAACCTTCAGTTGTCTTGAAGCATAAGCGATGACTTTTTGGCGTTGCATGAGCACGCAACCCAAGCCTTGTCGTGAGGCGTCGCAGTATACCACGAAGTCTTCAGTGCCTTCGGGTAATGATAGTATCGGTGCATCGCAGAGCTTGTTCTTAAGTAACTGGAAGGCTTCTTCTTGTTTGTAACCCCAGTCGTATTTCTTGTCTTTCTGAGTAAGGGTCGTTAGCGGTTGAGCTATTTTTGAGAAATTCTCGATGAATCGCCGATAATAGCCCGCTAAGCCCAAAAATTGACGAACCTCAGTTGGGGTTTTGGGAGCTTCCCAGTTCTTTATCGCTTCAATCTTGGATGGGTCTACATGAATGCCCTTCTCATTCACAACGTGACCAAGAAATTGTACTTCGCGAATCCAGAATTCGCATTTGGAGAACTTTGCATAAAGCTTCTCTTTCTTCAGTAGTTCCAAGATGGTTCTGAGATGTTGCTCGTGTTCTTCTTTCGTTCGCGAATAAATCAGGATATCATCGATAAATACAATCACGAATTTATCGAGATATGGTTTGCAAACGCGGTTCATCAGATCCATGAAGACCGCTGGTGCATTCGTCAGCCCGAATGGCATCACCAGAAATTCGTAGTGCCCATAGCGTGTTCTTTATGCAGTCTTTGGCACGCTTTCATCTTGGATTCTCAGCTGATGGTATCCAGATCGAAGGTCGATCTTGGAATAGTAGCTTGATCCTTGCAGTTGATCAAATAAGTCATCAATCCTCGGTAGCGGATACCGATTCTTGATCGTGAGCTTGTTCAGTTCCCTGTAATCGATACACATCCGCAGTGATCCATCCTTCTTCTTCACAAACAATACTGGAGCTCCCCAGGGTGAGAAGCTTGGCCTTATGAATCCTTTATCCAACAACTCCTGGAGCTGTGTAGATAATTCTTGCATTTCGGATGGCGCAAGTCGATAGGGTGCCGTGGCTACAGGAGCAGCTCCCGGAACCAAGTCTATGTGGAATTCGACTTGTCGTTGCGGAGGTAGTCCTGGTAGATCTTCAGGGAACACATCAGGAAATTCCTTCACCACAGGAATGTCTTCAAGTTTTGGCTCCACAGCCTTCTTGTCTATAACGTGTGCTAGGAAAGCGACACATCCTTTCCTTAAGCATTTCCGTGCCTTCATGCAACTGATGGTTCGAAGAGGCGCGTCTCGTTTTTCTCCATGCACGATGAGAGTTTCATCATTCGCTAAAGGGATGCGAATGATTTTCTCATGACAAATAACTTCAGCTTTGTTCTTGGACAACCAGTCCATCCCGACTACTACATCGAAGCTACCCAATTGAATAAGTAGGAGGTCGATGCTAAATCTTCGTTCACCAAGTTCTAGTGTGCAGCCTCTCACAACTTCGCCCGATTTAACAAGTTTACCATTGGCTAGTTCTATGGAATAAGGAATTTCTAATCTACTAGATTATATTCCGAGTATGCGTTTAAGTTCCATAGACATGAAGCTATAATCAGCGCCAGTGTTAAATAGTATGGAAGCAAAGTGATTGTTAATGAGAAACGTACCGGTGACCACGTTAGGGTCCTCGCGTGCGTCTCTTGCTCCAATCACAAATGCTCGAGCCGGAGCGTTGTTTCTCTCTGGGCAGTTCTTCATGAAATGATCATTGCTTCCACACTTGAAGCATCCTTGCCCTTTCCCGTTACCATTCTTGCTACCAGCACCGTTTCCATTTCCACCATTGTTCCTATCATCAGCCCCGTTACGATTTCCATTCCCGTTCCTCTTACTCCAACAGTCTTCAATGCGGTGACCCAACTTTCCACACTTGTCACACTTTGAGATGCGACAAGCTCCCTCGTGATGGCGTTTACACCGATGGCATTTGGGCAAGGTGCCCAGGTATCCCTTTGCTGGAGCGTCGTTCATGGCTGCAAGAGATTTCGCCTCCTGAGGCGGGTTGGGGTCACGCTTCTTGTTGGAACTCTTGTTGTTACGAATTGCCTGATTCAGGTTTTCATGCTTCCTTTTCTTGTCCCCAGATGACTCAGCGTGTGTTTCGGTCTTCTCTGTTGGGTTTAGTGATAATTTCTTCATACGAACACAATCTTCAGTCAGACTGACAGCCAGAGTTACAGCCTCCGTGATTGTTTGTGGTTTGGCCGACGTCACCATGCCACGAAACTCTGGGGCCAATCCCCAAATGTAGTGTTCAACGCGCTTGAATTCGGGAGTCACCATGTAGGGAAGCACTCTAGACAGATCGTGGAACCTTCGAGTGTAACCATTAATGTCAGCATCTTCCATAGTCAAGTGCCAGAACTCCGTTTCCAGCCTTTGGAGTTCGGCACGAGAGCAGTACTTCTCTCTCATTCTTTCCTTTAGCTCGTCCCAAGTTAGGCCATAAGCGGCATCATCGCCCAAGGTTTGGACTTGCAGGTTCCACCAAGTCAGAGCTTCATCGACAAACAACCCAGTAGCAAGGGTGACTTGTTGACCCGCGGTACACTTGCTCATGCGGAAAGTAGCTTCGGTCTTCTCCGTCCAGCGCACAAATGCTACTGCACCTCCTGTGTCGTCATAGTTCATCGGCTTGCAGTCGAGGAACTGCTTGAAAGTGCAGCCTGGAATTAACCCAACCAATTCACTTATGAGCAATCGAAGAAATAATGAAACAACGACCGTTCATAAATTCCTTCATGCTTAGTAAATTGTTTTAAGGTTACCTTGAGCTGCGCTGCCTCCAGATGAATCTCCATTCCCATTACGCCTAGCGTTGCTTGGTCCTCCACTGTCTTGGGTTCGGTTCGCCTCGTACTGGGCGATAGCAGCGGAGATCTTTTCCTCTAGCAGAGCGTTCAGCTCTTCATCAGTTCTCGGCAGTGGGGGAGGTGGAGGTTAATCATCATTGCGAGTATTCACAGCTTTCCTGGGTGCCATGTTCTGACGGAACATAACACAGCAGGGTTAGGTGTTTGTTTGATATCGTCACAGTAGACAGTAGTATCATATATATTCACATGGATATATATACCACATAAATGACATCAAACAATTATTACTCTAGCAGAGTACTTAGTAGGCTTGCACTGAGGGAATCTATACGTGACAAGACTTGCTGTGATTTTTGTGCACTGAATTCCATAATTATGTATGCATCCATAATTACGTAACTCCTTGCACAGTCCGCACAGTTCGTTTCATCCTCGTATTTCTTCCTTCAGATGGGCCATCGCTTTCAGATAAAGTCACATATACTCGTGACATTCTACTTCTAGTACATGCTAATTATCACACATAATTGCAAGTAATTTCTAGTCAACGACAAGTGCTACTCTAGTGCACTCTAAGTCTCGTAGTGTCTTTTCTAGACTCATGTAAACTGTTTCAGGTAGTGGATGTCGCGGGACGTTTTATGCAATGAAAACTCTTTGAAAATTGTTTTCGTGAATGGATCCTAGAGATTGTAGACTAGACTCGAGAAGGAATCCTGGTTCACTACAATCGCAGCTCTGATACCAATCTGTCACACCCCTTTCTGCGGCGGAAGCACGAGGTGTGATCATGAAAGGTTCTCATTGCATACGAAGAGTAAACATACTACATGCTCAAGAAAATAACTTCAAATACCATAATTTGAAAACATACGTTAGCGTTTACATCGCTAAGTTGCATAAAGCATTGTCTTAAAAGTTTACAGCTTTATTTAAAGATAAACATAAGCGACATCCACGAGCATGGGTAAGACCGCGCGCACATCCACTTCTAATTACCTGAAATATATGTGAGTTTTGGAAAAACGTCAACATAAAGTTGGTGTGAATTCATGCAGTTTTAGTTTTTCACGTTTGTATACTTTGTATGAAAACATAGTTTACGTCATGTAAAAATCAAGTTTTCATATGTAAATCCAGTTTCATGTGTACACCACGTACTCATGTAATATTTCAAGGTCTTCTTGAGTACCCCACGTACTCAAATATAATTCCCATTTTCTTGAGTACCCCACGTACTTCAAGTATAATTCAAGCCTTTCTTGAGTACCCCACGTACTCAAGTATTCATCAAGTTTTAGTATGGTATGAATTTTATATAAATACAGTATTTCTGTAAATATCAGGATTGTTAATGGGTTGCAAAGCCATTAACATGTGACACGACATAGGAAGTCACCAAACCTAAGGCATTTAATTGGTATATTCTGAGACACAAAAGCACTACTCGATTCTCGCCCTCACCGAGAGTGCCGCTGCCAGGCACCCGTTAGATCTAACCTTTTGTTCTGCGGTCTAAGTATGTACACGATTAATGGTGCTTCTGTACCCTATTCGTGACACTATTTCTCATAACGCATCCTACTTGGTTCTCGTTCTCACCAAGCGCGTTTCTTGTTATCATTTCTCATAGCGCCTCATACTTGGTTCTCGTTCTCACCAAGTGCGCTTCTCATATTCTTATATTTCGTCACACTTGGTTCTCGTTCTCACCAAGTGTACTTCTTGTATTTATATCATACCAATTATAAATTTTGTACATTTGTACATGTATTTCACCCCCGAAGTTATAAAAACTGAAAACAGTTAAAGAGAAAAGGGGGAGCATGAACTCACAACTTTGCGTTCCTAGCGTCGTAAACTCCACCGGATTTGCTTAATTAACGTCGTAACCTATACGCGTTTTCTTAACGTTAGTCACTAGACTTGCGTCGCACAAGTACAGTCACTCTCTTTTGTATATATTCTTGTGTTAAAAATATTCTATATTTTTAACTACGTATCTTACTTATATTATTTTCTCCAAAAATAAATATAAGTCTTTTGTGTTTTGCACTTTGCACCCGAATTATGTATCTTGCATGTTGTATGTGTATTTTTATGTTTATACTCCTCCTGAGTATTTAGTGTATTTTTAAGTCTTAATACACTAGCACGTATAACACATACTTTATACACTTAGCACAAAAGTTGGTGATAAAATAATATATATTTTTCTCTCAAAAATATACATACTTATATCCATTTTTATTCTTGAAGAAATCCTCATTTCTTATCACCAAAAATTAGGGAAACCTTGGTAATACTCTTAAATACATTTTTAGGGAATAAGTTTCTCAAAAACTTATATTTTTCTAAGTGTCAAAATTTATAAAAATTTTGACAGAGTTTCCCCTAAAAATGGAGGTTTCCCATGTTTTCAAAACATGTGTTTATTTTCTTTTAAATCGTCAACAATCATCAACAACAATTATCAACAATACTCACTAATTTCTCTATTTCATGAACTTGAATATTTACAAAAATGTGTAGTAACTTACTAGCACATTTAGTAAGTCTTGTTATCTTTAAACATAAGTTTAGTTTCTTAAAAACTTTATTTTTAAAGAATATGAAGTTTTACAACTTCTAGTCGGTACTTACGAGAGTATTTCTTTGTTAAATCCTTTCGTTACACAAGTGTCTACACACTTTTTGGTTCTCAAAAATGTCTCTATTTCGAGAAAGATCCGGCTTTTTAAACATGATTTCATCAAACATTTGGTTATTCAAAAATACCACTTGTAGATCCGTAGATCTACTAATTTTGAACAATATTTCGTAAGTAAAATCGTTTTTACACAAGTTCATGATTAGTGTGTGGTAGAGTTTCATCATTTAACCCTTTTTATTCTTAAACAACTCTATGTCATGATCCATGATCATGACCAATCCGGGTTAGACGATGATCCGAGCTACCACAACATAGATCGGCACTAAATAATCACCACAAAACAAGTCTTACAAGTTTTACACAACATTATAGTTTTTATCCAACTTAGTTATCATTTTAGTAGACTTTTACATATCATCTTGCATGTTCTGGAGTTTTAACCGTTACATCACTTATTAACCACTCTAGACAAGATCAAGAAGGTGTTTTAGAGCACTTACTACTAGCTCAAGGCTAGGGAAGTTCAAGAGTGCAAATGAGGTGGATAAAAGCAATTGGTGAAGGTCCTTCAAGTTCCTTTGCTTCCAACCTTCATAAGTATGCTTGTATCACCTTGTAGAGTGCTTAAATCATGTTGGAGGATTGAAGAAAAAATGGTGATGAGGTTAGGGGGTGTTGGCCGTAGCTTTCATGAGAGGGAGAGAGAGAGGTTTTGGTGTGTTAAAGTGATGAAGATGAATGAGTCTTGTGTCTCTTATCGTACATAACAATATCTTGCACCAAATCCATATAGATTACTAGAGATCTCATGGGATCTTATTAAGATTTGGGGATATCAAAACAAATCTTATAAGATCTAAGATATCTTGCAAGATCATGTAGGACCTTCCAAATAGGCCATGTGATCGATTTCGGTTGGGATGGGAGGGGGTTTGGTTCGATTATTTGCATAGGGGGGGGGGGTAATGTAACATTTCCAACTAATAGTTAGTGATTAGTTAGAAATCAATTGTTTAGTTAGTGCTTTAAGGTGTTATTAAATATATAGTGTGTTAGGGTGTTCGGGAACCCTAACTAGCTTAGAAAAATAAAAACAATGCTTCTAGCATTATTTTGGTGTTCCGGGTAATATCCGGTTGTTCGGTTAAATACCGGTTCTTTAAAGTGTTAAATTACACTTTTTAGTAGGGGTGAGCAAAAACCGAACCGAAAACCGAAACCGCACCAAAAACCGTAAAAACCGAAACCGCAAAACCGCAACCGACACAAAAACCGCAAAAACCGAAACCGCAAAAACCGAAACCGCAAAGGTATGGTGCGGTTCGGTTTTAGCTTTAAAAACCGCACCAAAAAACCGAAACCGCACCGCAAAATTTTATATATATATATATATATATATATTATATAATATACTTAAAGATTTAAATATAAAATTCCCTATATATTATATAATCTGTGTTTGTTAAAAAAAAAGTACAGACTTGACTTTGTTAAGGTTTTCTTTACATGTGTGAGTTTATATTTCAAATACCTACTAACATATATTTTTTGTTTTTTTTTTTTCTATCTAGGAAACACTAATGGCAAATGATAGTTGGAAACATTGAAAGTTGGAAAGATTGAAAGTTGGAAACAAGAATGAGTTGGAAACAATATTACGTTTTTATTTGGATACGACTATGTGATTAAGCTTTCACCGTTTCACATAGCAACTATTATTCTAGACATGTTTCTAGTACAAACTCTTGTTTTGATTGATGTCCTCTAGCCCATACATATGCTCTTCACATTGCTCTTGCAAAAATTATATTCTAATTACCATCAAGTATTAGATGTATTCCAGTATTAAAACCGAGAGTTTTTTTAGATGCATTCAAGTATTGCTGAGAGTTTTTTTTTAGATGTATTCAACTATTAAAACCGAAACCGCACCGAAACCGCACCGAAACCGAACCGCAACCGCAAATAAACCGCAAAAACCGTACCGCAAAAAAACCGCAACATGTGGTTTTAAAAAAATAAAAACCGCACCTCGCGGTATGAGTTGCGGTTTTATGCTAAAACCGCACCAAACCGCACCATGCTCACCCCTACTTTTTAGTACCCCTCTAAGTATCTTTTTGTATCCCTTTTAATTCCCAACACTTAGGGAAATATTCCGGATAATAAAATGACGTTTCTGCATAATATTTATATGTCTAAATGCTGAAATATTGCTGAATTATATAATTTCTGCACTTAAAGTGCGTTTCGGGTGCTTTTTAGTGCTTATTTTTGCTTTCGCAATGTATATATATTAACCCTTGTATGTACTCTTGGGTTTTAACGCATTCTTGTTGTCGGACCTACACCTAGGCCTCAATTCTAATGTTTGACTGCTTTCTGCAGTTCCATTGACACAGTGTGTCTTACCGGTTAGTTTACTAGTATTTCTGACGCAACGCTCTCGTTTATGCATAAAGCAATATTTTGTAGTATACAACATGCATGAATTCACTTATTTAGTATGAAATCAGATATTGCTGACAATTAAGCACATAATTGCAGTTATTAAGAAATAATTAAAGTGTACGGAAATTACCGGTTTATGCCAGTTGTCACAAGATGTCCATTTGATGACAGTTAGATGTCCATTTGATGATGACAGGTTAGATATCCATTTGATGACAGTTAGATGACCATTTATGTGCAGCAGATTTAGATGTCCATTTGCAGATTCAGTTATGTGCATTTGCAGATTTAGATGATGACCATTTATGTGCAGCAGGTTTTATGATAGCAGCTTTGGTTTGTTTATGTGCATTTGGATTCATGTGCATTTACAACCATAAAACTTGTTGTTGTCTCATGTCCATTTGGTAACTTCAAACAATGGTTAACTTCAAACCTGTTCAACTACAATGGTTAACTTCAAACCTGTTTCAATGATTAACTTCAAACCTGTTCAACTACATATGTTTGTATTCAAACCTGTTCTTGTGAATTTCCATTAAGTTTGTATCCATTAGTTTGTTTATGAGCAGATTTCTTGTGAATTACCATGTGTAGTTGACTTTGGGTGGTCAAACTTTTTTGGCGGGAAGGGTTTTGGAAGTTGTAGGGGGTAATATTGTTTCTTAACACAAAGTATAGGGTGTAATAAGAAAGGACAATTTAGTAATTTACCAGTGGGGGGTAATTATGCGACATAACAAGAACGTTGGGGGATAATATTAAAGGGTAAGATAGTCATTTCACATTAAAGTTAACAGATCTGTTAACATAATTGACGTCGGGGGGTAAATGTGCGACATAACATCAACGTTGGGTGGTAAAATTGCAATTATTTCGTTAGGGGGGGTCAGAGTGCCAATTGGCCTAAACCCCAGTGGGTAAAATTACAGTTTACTCTAAGAAAAATTGACCTGCGGATTAGGCTTTGTTGTATCCGTCACAAATGTTTTCAATTGAAAATGACAAAAAACATATTACCAAAATCTCATCTAGAATCTTACTCATATCAGTGATCCCTTGGAAATCCAACGGCAAATACCCTTGGAAATTATTGTTGGTAAATATCCTTCCGTACAAGGCAAGGCTAGTCACTAATGGCTAAATATAAAAACATGGTGTAGACTTGACAAGGTATTCCTGTAGCAAGGATGGAGACAACCTAATTGATTCTTGCATTAGTTGCTTGTGAAGGGTGGAAGGTCCACAACTTGGATGTTGACATTTCTCCATTGGGTATTGAAGATGCATAGCCGAGACCGGACCTTCCTCAAGAGGGTCGGACCAAGACATAAGGGACACATATCCCAAAAAGCTTCGCCCCTCAGCCACAAACGGACGCAGCCTCAAAAGGTGTGTCCTACCGAATGATGTCATTAAGTTGACTAATATAAATACCCCCACCAAATACACCACAAGTACGATTTTCTGAACCATCGTCCCTACTTTCTCTCTCTAGCAAATACTTATCCTCACGCCGGAAGGTGGTCGCAAAGTAGACCTCCCACGTCTGCGGCGAGCCTAACAGTTTGTTCATCATGCAGGTTCGGGTCTTTGTGTTCTTAACAAGGTCTAAACGTGTTTTAAAGTGTCTGGCCACTTTTTGGATCTTCAATTGGCGCCATCGGATTTAAAAGCTCATAGTCTTTCACTAGTTGAACTCCTTGAGCGAAAAATCATCTGATATATAACGGCCCCAGATTCTGTGAATCAGTTATCTACTGTTAGCTCACAAGCTACAACTCCTACGAGTACTACGGTGATGGTTTCAGCTCCTCTGAGTTCGGGACCAGGAATGACATTTCCATTTATAATGATGCCAACTCCACCTGCGTCGGAATTCGATGCAGAGGTCCTCACCAAAAATGCTAGTCTTTTGAGACGTTTGAAAGCTCAACAATCTCGTTGTCACACCCCAACCGATAGCGAAACATCAAGAGTGAGACGAAAACGAGATTGCAAGAGACTTCATAACACTAATGTGACAAGTATTTAATAATAAATTTCATTTCATTGCTAAAAGAATCAAATACATTGTTTGGAATAGAATACATGTAACACCTCGAAAATACCTGATCAATGAAATAACGACACGTGTCATGTAAGACAAAAGTGATATAAACCCGGATCTAGTTAAAGATGTATGGTAGGATTTAAAAGAGTCGTCATGTTAATTTATACCTCTGAACGACCTCGTTATGAATCCCAAGACCCTAATATATATTTCAAACATCTAATCCGGTAATTACTAGTAATAATCGATTCATATTTGCAAGAGTGGAATCCTACGAGGATATGCACGATAAACCTTCGTTTATGGCTTTTCGTTAAAGTCCAAGACAATTGTACATCATTAAAGGTGATCTAAACTGTACAAGGCATGTTCATGAGGCCCCATTCTGAAAAATAGAAGCTCAAAATTCGTAATACATGGTTGCCTGTTCGAATGCTTGAAAGGTCAAGGATTTTTGCCTTCTGCAAAAGGCTTACGGACCGTAAGCCACCCCCTTACGGTCCGTAAGGGGTTCCCAGCGAGCAGAAACTTGACAGTTGTCTGTTTTGAGCGTGGTAACCGACTTAGTTAGATATTTATCACATCTTGGGCGACCCCTACATGCTTTAGAACCCTAGGAACACTTGTAAATGATCTGGGAACAATGATAGGCTTGTGTGTCAAGATCACAAGCAATTAAAATCACTATATAAGGCCATTCATGTTGCAACTTTGTGATCATTCCATTCCATCTGCATTCTTGAGGACTTCTGGAGTTCCAAAGCAGACCCAAGTCATCTCTAATAGTGCATTAGACTTTGGTAAGTATGCTTAACCTTTCTTAGTTGAGTTTTTACTTAGTTTTAGCTTAAAAGTCAAACCGTCGTAATTACCGTTTGACTTTGCGATTAATCATTAATGGTCTAGTGATTAGTCGAATTGAAGGTAGTTATAAGTTGGTAATTATGTAGGCAATAAACCCTTAAAAGGGCACCCTCTGATTCCCACTCTAACTAGACCATTTGTCGGGTCTAAGTTGATTAGAAAAAGTCAACAAAACCATAGTTTGCGAATTAACGCATAATTAACAATATAGAAGGCATGTAACCTATTTTATCACTCATACAACTTGGTAATAAGTATAAGAACTGGTCTAAGCTTGTTTGATCCGACAATTTTCTGTTTAAACCCGGTTCGGAACCGAAAGTCGCAAAACTTTGACTTTTGTTTTGACTTCAGTTCTGACCCGATTTAGTATGGTTTGGAAATGCCTTAGAGCTTCCTTAGGACCAGGTTACATGCTAGTATAACCCTCTGTGATTATACACCTTGGTTCATTAATTATCCAATTTATATGCATGATTCCGTTAATTGCTCATATGTTGACTATTATGCCCTTTTCACCATAAAACGTGATTTTTAAAAAATGTAAAGAGTAGAAAACTTAGTTACTGATTTATAAACTTGTACCCAAAATTTGACATCAGTTTGAGGTGTAGATTGAGAGTTATGCTCATTAGCGTAATTAGAAAGCTTTTTAGCGATTAAACGGCATAATTAGCATATAACCTATTTAAACCCACTTTTTGATATCAAACTTTTTACCCACTGATGTAATATAATATTTTGGGATTTTTGAAGATTTTTAATTAATTTTAGGCTGAGCATAACTTAGAGTTATAAGCTTGATTCGGTAATTGTCGGTTTTGCCCTTTTGGGCTATAAAATGAGTTTTACATATCTTTTTGACCCCAAACCTTTTGCTACTGATTTTATATGATAAATAAATTATTTTAAACCTTCTGGACTAATAAAAATATCAGCTTTTTATATAGAACCCGGAAATGGCTCCTAATCGCCTTTTTAAGCGTTTTTAACGCATAGTATGTACTAAAACTACTTTTAACATATAAGGGTTGATACCTACTGATATCTTGGGTAAATTATAATATTTTAACAGTAAGCAAAAGTTGTTAAACTCAGATGTCCGATTTTGACCCTTTTAAGCTTATGTGAAATTACCAAAATGCCCCACGGTGCATAGTTTGGTTATAATTGATAAATTTCACATATATACAATACCCTACTGATATAACTTATTAAATTAAGTATTTTTACTAATGATATCAGACCTGTAACTCAGGTTAATACTTAAACTCTTTTATAACCTTGTAAATGACCAAAATGCCCCTACGGGGCATAGTTTGTGTTTAAATTCGTTTCGGGTATAATAAAAGATATCTTACTGATGTCACAACATATTTGAGGCATATTAACTTAGGAAACCTGTATATGGCTCTTATGGTTACCCGTTACGCTTCTTGCGCGTTCGGTTCGGTTTATGTAACTAGTTTGCATAAATTAGCCGAAACGGGTCAAACGTTATCGTTTTTATCTCAAAATCCAGAATGTGTTTATTTTACCCATATTATACAAGCCTCCAAACTTTCCGGGTCTAAATCACATTCTATTCTGGTTTTCGCTTAATCATGCGTTTTGAACTGTAAACTTTTCCTTAAAACTAATCGGTCTAAGTTACGACTTAAATAAGACCCGTTAGGAATCTAATAGGTTAATAAAACCTTCGTTCCAGATTAAGTGCCCCAGTAGAAGTACTTGTGCTTGCTGATTTGAATATACGGCTGAGTATAAATTGCATTGCTAGCTCAGGTAAATACTTTTAACTTATTTTCCCTATACGGGCTTGGGATACGGTATTATAATAATACCGCTTGGTCGGGTATTGAATGTTTAGTCGAATTGTGATTAAATTATTGAGGTAACCCGCTTTAATCTGTATTGTTTGAAATAAAAGCCTTTAGGGGTTAATGACCATGTCCCGGATATCCTTGACATCATTGTATTATAAAATGGTCGCGCCTTAAGCACGGGGTGTAGGCATACACCTAACTGTTGCCTAAGGGAAACGGTATCTCACTCTCTTGTGGGCCTATACTTGTGGCGTGTCTGTTAATCTTGACTCGGTTTCTACATCGGGCCCTGAACGTACAACGAACATGTAAATCTGTATACAAGATTACTTTTATATAATTGTCCCAAGTTATAAAAGATATGTTGTGCCTTGTGCATTCAAATCAATTTTATTAAACCTTTTCTAATGAGTCGGTTAATTGTATTTACCAGTGTAAACTGACGTATTTTCCAAAAAGGTTAAGTGACAGGTACTGAACGTAATTGGCTGGAAGCTCAGTGCGTTAATAAGGAATCTTGCAAGTTCTAGGCGTCTAAAGTCTGTTGAACAATGTTTATGTTTTAAGATCCGCCTGTGGATCCTTTACTTTCCGTTGTAATACTTCGACATTACTTTATATTCGGAATGTAATATATTTATCGTTTGCTTCCGCTGTGCATTTATATATTGTGTTGTTTGACTATGATGATATCAACTACGTCACGATACTCCCCACCGGGCCCACCGTTAATACGTGGAAATATCGGGGTGTGACAATACAATAAGTTGAAACAAATAAATTACAAAATACAACAAGTATTTAAAGTTAAAAATGTGTTTCTAGGCATCCTACTAAGTTCCGTGCATCATCAACATCATCATAAACCTGCAACATGTTTTAAAGTATAGTTTAATACAAAAGTATTGGCGAGTATACAAGTTTGGTGTACTAGCATATAAGTATAAGATGAACAATCCACATGGCAAACCTAGTTATTAAGCTTAACATATAAACCGGCATGTAAACAAACAAGTCAAACCAAAACTTTAACGCAAGTATGAATGAATGCCTTAACATCACCCAACGTTCACAGGCGGTGCGTTACTCCTATAGAGCTATACATGTTAAGGGTAGGCTCGTACGAAGTTAATGACAAGTTTATCATAAAACGAACAAACCCAGAAAATACGAATCAAGCATAACATATTAGTAAGCATGTATTGAATTGTTTGTATGTATGATTGCATAAAAGTATGTATGTTGAGTGTGTTTTTGTATATGTAAACATGTTGCACTTAAAAAGTGTAAAAACGATAAAAAGGGCGTCGAGTATACTCACGGTTTGCGAAGAAATTTCCACTTAGGGAGTTTGACGAGTCTTGAGTTGTTGGAACACCGAAGTTACCAATTTTGGTTCTTGAACTTTTTGCCCAAAGTTGAAAATCTTGGAGATTTGAGAGAGTTTGGAAGTAAATTGGGGTTGGTGCAAGTGTTTGGAAGGTGTTAGAGTTGTTATTTATAAGAGGGATAGGTGGTTGGGGTTAAATAAAGGTGGTTGGGAGTTAGGAGAGATATTAAATGAGTTGGTTGGTGGTTAGAAGGTGAGTCTGAGGTATTAAATGAGTTGGTTGGAGGTTAGGACATTAAAAAAGTGGTTCGGGAGATGAAAATTTTCATCTTTAGTCCGTGCACTTGTATTGTTGGTTATTTTATGCTATAACTTGTATTATTTACATAAAATTAAGTATAAATCATGTATATAAGTGTAACTCAAGTAAAGTGAATGTATAAATAAGTATTTGAATGCATAAAGAGTCCTAAAACGCGTATTTGTTTGTGAAATAAGTATGTGTTTACGAGAATGATGAGCAAGTATCAAGTATGTGAATAAGTCGAATGTAATACAAGTACGAATAATCAAGGTATAGTCCGTATAAAATGCTCAAGTTTTATTACGATCATCGTTTCGAATTACGAAGAAGGAAGTGAAATACGAATACGATACGGATATAAGTTTCCAAAAATAGGGATTTAAATAATCTTTCTAAATAAGCAAGGTTTTCAAAAGTTAGGCATTACAGTCTCCCCTCCTTTAGGAAATTTCGTCCCGAAATTTTTTCAAGAGGAAGACTTTAGAAAAAGCATTTTGGCTAAATGGTTGACTAAAATCGAGATTTTGAAGTTTGAAGTGTGTTGAAAAAGTATGGAACTTTTGAGGAACGAAAAGGGTAGGTTTGTAAAAGATAGTTCGATTGACTAAGGTGAATTGATGCATTAATTATGAGTAAATCGTGCATGTGTGTGTATAGGCAAGGTGAGTTTAACCAAGTTTGAATAACTCAATGGGGAAGTATTTTAAAAGAATGTTACCTAAAAATAAATTTTTTTTGAATAGAATAGAGTGTATTTTGATGAAAAGTGTAGCCCGCACCGTAGGTTGTAAGAAAAGTTTTACCGGTTTCAAGGCGTATTAGTAAAATCATGTGTTTGTAGAAATTGCTTATTGGTGAAAAAAAACTGGGAATGATAGGTATTTATGATATCAAAGGTTTTGATGGTAATGGGTCGACTAAGTAAAGTTTGTGCGTAATAAAGTATGGAAGATTGTCTTAAAAGTAAAAAGATATTTTAGGGATTGAACGTTTAGACTGATTTATTGTAAATAATGTTTGTATAAAATGTCAAAAGAATAGTATGAGAGTGAACGAACGACTCAGTAGATGAATGCAAGGGTAGGAATGATATGATTATCGGATATAATGCTATGAAGTGTTAAGGATATACAACTATTCATCTACATTAACTTCTATTCAAACACAACAAATTCACTTTTTTTTCTGATTTTTTAAACAAATATATAGCAACTTCAGAAGATTAAAAAGACAAAAAAAATAGACAGAAGAGAAGTTAGAAATCATGCTCAGAGTATACAATTGCGGCCAAAATTAAGTGATTTTGAATGAAGATTTTTTATATTCATTAAGGCATTTCACTGACTTGTTTACATAATGAAAAAGAAAAACTTATGCATCGTATTATTCCATATATAAATTAGCAACTTTCTTGTGCATCATGACTTGTACATCATGCTTTGGAACTTTTTCAAACAATAAAAACTTCATTTTCCACTTTAAACCTTAAAGTTTTTTCTTTTACATTTTAACCCATTACAAATTTTTACTTTTAACTCAAACTTTTTCATCTTTTGTAATTTAACACACCACTTTATTATTTACAACTTTGGTCCCCCATACTTTTTGTCTTTCGCAAGTTTTTCGTTTTATGTTTCGTTCTAAATTTTGCGAGTTAACATATCGTAGCGTGCATGTGAGGTTCAATGTTTTTTGCTCTATATTTCCATATTCGACAAACCCTTCGCAACGCGTCCATTTTTTCCCTTTTGAAAAGTTCGTCGCAACGGGCGGGTCCTAGATCGACTAAGTTATTATTTTCTACGTTTTACGTTTCTGGTTAATTTCTTCGCATTAACACACTGTAACGGGTGTGCATGATTCAACGATTTTGGTCTGCTTTTCGTTCAGTGTAATTTTTACCATTTTATCTATTTTATTTTTACGATGTTGAGAGTCGTTGTGGCATGGTTTTACGAACGTTTTTAACCTTTTAATTTTTTTACTAATATTTTGTTTCGGTTTACCCCTATACTTCCTTTACTTAAAAACTATTTTTTACATGCATATTTTATGTACGGGTATGTATAAATATGATTTGTTCTACATTCCGACTTAAACTTTTTTTATAGACGAGTCAGGTCAAATATAATACATTTTCGTTTAAAGAAACCATTTTTACGTGCATATTTTTATGTACGTTTTGGTATAAATTCAAGTTGTTCTACGTTTCGACGTAAACTATTTTGTGAAATGATTCAGGTCAAATATAATATGTTTTCGTGTTTATTTTATGTATGTTTCGTAAAGTTTGTTTTGAACCGAGTGGAGTCAAATTATGGTTTCTTTTTCTCCCTTTTTTTCGAAAGCTCTAATTAATCCCTTTTGATTACATGTGCATATTTTCCTCCATACCCGTTACGTTTTCTATGTATGAGTTGGGTCACATATAATACGTTATGATTGTTCGATATGAATTTGATTTACTTTACGTTTGATCCAATCACAATGTTTATACAGGTTACATTGAGTTCAACTGGATACGTCGAAATGTGTGTTTTCATATGGTTAATGCATCATATAACGTTTGGACTAATCCATTCAATGTTTACGATGTACCCGCGCGACAACGCGGGCGAGTCTTAACCCTAGTTTTTATTATTACCCAACCCGAACCGTCAAACCGACTCGGAAGTTTTTATGTCCAGTTCTATGAAAATCTAACTTATAATAAAAGACTCCAATTAATGTCACATGTCATTCTCTCTTTCAACCTAACAATTTTACTAATATTCCATTTAAAAATAGTTTTTGTTCTTATTCTTGTTGTTGTTGTTGTTGTTATTATTATTATTAAATTGCTTCTTTATTATTGTGCTTCCGATGAAAAAATATCTTACAAATTTATCTATCCACCCATAAGACGGTTAAAATTGTTTGTTTCCAACGAAAATTTTAATAAAAAAATAAAATGTATAAGTTATTTTTTTGCTGGTATTTGACTTAGCAAAAGAGATGAAAACTTAATTGCTCATATATCTTTTTTGAAACAATAATAAGAAGTGTTTATTTTTTTCGTAAAGTTTATTTAACTCTGAGAGTGCTTTTTTCTTAAAAGTGTTTATTAAATTATAACTTTTTTAAAAGGAACTTAAAAAAAAGTATTTATATTGTCTATGATAATGGAAAAAGTAAATGAATAAAAAGGATGGGTAAATTTACATATTTTGTTGTTAGAGTTAATTGCTCGGATGGTCCCTGTAGTTTCACGTTTTTTCACGTTTAGTCCCCACCTTTTGAAAATAGCATGTATGCTCCCTATGGTTTGTCATTTTGTTACTCGGATAGTCCCCCAACATTTACTCTGGGGACTATCCGAGTAACAAAATGACAAACCATAGGGAGCATACCTTCTGTTTTCGAACTGACATCTACTCAGGGACTATCCGAGTAACAAAATGAAAAACCATAGGGAGCATACCTGCTATTTTCAAAAGGCGGGGACTAAACGTGAAAAAACTTGAAACCACAGGGACCATCCTAGCAATTAACTCTTGTTGTTGTTTTAAAGGGTGAAGGTAGTTTGATAATTTTATATTAAAAAGATCAAAAGATATTTAAAAAGACAAGTTTTGGTGGCTTTTGAAAAACAACTTATTACTGCTTTTAGAAAAGCCAAAACAAAAAACACTTTTATTGATTCAAACAATTTATTTTAACTTATTGGTTTTTTAGTTTATCACACTGAAATTTTAAATAGAGTAAAATGTCATTTTAGTCCATGTGGTTTGAGCTATTTTGTCAGTTTGTTTCAAAGGTTTGAAACGTTGACATTTTAGTACAAATAGTTTCAAACGTTGCCATTTTAGTCCACTAGGTTAACTTCATCCATTTTTTCTGTTAACTAGAAGGGCAATTCAATCATTTTTTATGTAATTCGACTAAATAGAAGGGCAATTCGGCCATATAAAATGACCGAATTGCCCTTCTCGTTAACAGAAAAATGTGATGAGTAACCCAGTGGACTAAAATGGCAACGTTTCAAACTATTTGGACTATAATGGCAACGTTTGAAACCTTTGAACTAAACTGGCAAAATAGTCCAAACCACAGGGACTAAAATGACATTTAACTCTTTTAAATATTATTTACACATATTCAACCTTATGATAAGATTATAATATTATAACATATATTAATGATATTACACATTTATATAAGATTATAGTTTATATTTCATCGGCCCGTGTGATAAAATTCAAGAATTATGAATGTATAAGATTATAATATTATAAGATTCTTTAATCGTGTGGTGAGCATCATATAGAAGTCTATGATTAACATTTTTTTTCAATAGTCAATCTATGTAACACACGGGTTTATAACATCTATAAATTAAAATAATAGTCAAACTATTTTTTTAATATTTAACCCGTGTAAAACACAGGATTATACAGTGGCGAAGCCTGAAAATTTTCACCGGGGTGTCGGAAGTCATCGGACCTTAAAATTCTATATAAGTATTTTTTTTTATAAAATCGGGGGTCGAAAACGTATATACCTAAAAAATTCTATACGAAACGTACATACATAACACTAATGAGTGAAAAGTTCCGGGGGTCGGATGCCACTCGGGCCCTTGAAAGCTGCGCCTCTGGGGTTACAAGCTAGTGGAGAATGTAAAAAGAGTGAACCCATTAGAAATTATTCCTAGATCCGTCACTAGTGGCGAGTTGGGAATACGTTCAGGGGCCTCTACTTATACTAAGATCATCCGTAGTCATAAAGCCCCTTTGTGGGCGTTATGCGACACGTGTCCGTAGTCATAAAACCCCTACCCATCATTACCTATTTATTAATTTTCAATTTTATTAATTAATTATAAAAACCTTAACTAATTTTGATTGGTCCATTTTTGAAAAGAAACATTCATACCGGCGCAATATCCATAGCGCTGCACAGTGGCGGAACTAGCCCAAAAAGTTAGGGGTATCTTAATTTTTTTTAGGATTAGGGGTATCCTTTATATAACGGAAACGGGATTGAGGGGTATTTTTACACTACGGAAATGGAGTTAAGGGGTATTTTTACACTACGGAGACGGGGTTGAGGGGTAGCCCGTGCTACCCCTGGTAAGCTTCTAAGTCCGCCTCTGGCGCTGCACCCTTTTTTTTGCCCCATAACGCCGCCCATCGTGGTATTCGGGGTGTTATGGGGTGCTATGGGAGAAAAAAACCCGACCATCACGCCCCACTACAGATACTCTAGTTAGAAGTCGGCGAAAGAGTTATAGTTGTAACAGGATTGAGAGTTTTATGGGTTATCGGATAAGAATATACACGACCAGTTAAAGATATTTTTTTTTGAACGGCAAATTTGGATCACTGACGGACCACTGGAGTATCGTCGTGCCACCAGCGGACCCACCCGATCATATCCATCTCCACTAGGCAATAAATGCCCTACACCAATTCAGGAGGAAACCCAATAAATCTGGGAAAAACCCCCCTTATGAGAATCGAACTCATGACCTAATGGTCATAAGCCTTATCCCACCACCAAGATACCACTAGGCTATAATGCCATAGGTAACCAGTTAAAGATATAGTTTAGTTCGATATGAAGATAACGTTATCATGGAAAAAAAAACTGAATCAAAATAAAAACGATGGATAACGAGTTCCGGGTTCACCGGGCTTCGACGATTTCGCCGGAGAAGAGTGAGACATGAAACTGTGAAAGCGGGTGTTGAGTTTTGCTTTAAAAGTTTGGGTTTTTTTGTAAATGAGTAAATTACAAAAATCGTCCTTTATGTTTACACTAGATTGCAAACTATGTCCTTCGTGTATCAGAGCACACAATCTTCAAAGATTAATTTCCGGCGAAATCCTTCCTTCTCCGGTGAGATACTTATCTTCTCCGACGAGCTATTCCAGTTTTTCCAGTTTCAGATATGTTCTTCATCTTCTCCGAATCAATATTCCGATCAGAATCATGCTATGTGTTAAATCTCCGATCAAAATGATTTTTCTGATCGATTTTTTTCCATCTCATGGTGATTTTTCGTCATTTCTCCAGATTTCTTTCTCAGCCTCTCAATTTGACGGTGATTGATTTTTAGTGGTGATTTTTTCAATTTCACGGTGTATTCTCCCAATCGATACATTGGTGATTGGTTCGTATGGTTGTTAACCATGGATTTGTTTGGTTGTTTAGTGGCTCATATGGTGCTTCTGATTCTACGGTTTTGGATGGATTTGATGTTTTGTGTATGGACTTTTTGAGAAAAATAAGGATGAATGTGACTTACGTGTACCATCTTTTCTTCACCCTAATGGACAGTATTCCAACTGATCACCATTCTAACCCCAAATCTCCGGGCAGTCATCGCACCATCGTCGGCATCCGACGTCTCCGGCCAGTCATCAACAGAAAATGACGGTGGGGTTAGGTTATTCCAGATTTGGGGGGAGAAAATAATGGTGGTGTTAGGTTTTTATAGATTTGATTTTTTATTTTGATTTTGGGGAGAATACAGGTCAAAATTTGGGTTTATGAGCATGATATTGTGGTAAATTGCAAAAAAATTAATGGTTGCAGATCTCAATTCTAACTTGAAGATAATTGAACTTTGATTGAATAATCATATTTGAGCAAAAATGATTAATCGGAATAGTAGGGGAGGGAGTGTTATGGTGGTGGTGGTGTGAAGATGGTGGTGAACTGGTGGTGACAGAAGTGGGTGGGTGAGTGAGAGAGGGGAGGGGAGAGAGAGTTATCTGTATATTTGAAAGAAAAGATAAACTTTTATATGTTTTTATTTTTATTTTTTATAATATTGTTTTATAGAAATAAATGGTAAAAAAATTAATTGGGGTCCACTTTGTCAGATTTAATGTTAAAAACTGACCGAGTTAGAGCTAAAGGACATAATGTAAAGGTTCGTAAACATTAAGCACGTTTTTTTGTACTTTTTAAAGACAAATGACATAATTTGCAATCTGGTATCAATATAAAGGACTATTTTTGTAATTTACTCTTTGTAAGTTCTGGTCCATACGCTTTTATTGTTCGTATTTCAGTTCTAGAACTTTATTTTATTAAATTCTTTTATTCAGTTTTTTTTCAATGTTAACTTAAAAGTGAAAGTGTTTGTTTTCCAACCCTTGCTGGGCCCATATAGGGTAGGGATCAAGAGTGAACCATTTTTATATTGTGAACAAAAACGAACAGATCCTGGCCGTTAGATGATGAGATCTTGATTATAGGATTTAATGGGTTTTTAAATTAATTAAAACAATAAATTGATATATAATAACCGAATAAGGGCATTGTTGTAATTTTTATTCTCTCAAATCACATTGTTATTTATTTTTGGAAGCCACTAACAATGATTTCTGTTTTTTTATCGTGATCCCAACTAAATCGCATATTATAGATTTTTTTAATTTGGCAAATACATCATCTCTCTTTTAATATTAAAAATATGACCTTATATGCAAATGCTGGAGTTAATTATAATACCATTTAATATTCTTTTGCTCACATACGTGAAATACTATTATACATGTATGTATAATGGTTATAATATATTAATGTTGATAAGTAAACAAATATGTACATATGTGTATAAAAAAACAAACATTCATTTAAACAACAACCATACAAATTTTTATAAAGAACAAACAGTCACTGAACATCAACTACAAGTATATACACATGTGTATAAAAACTAATTGCTTACCGAACAACAATTATACACATGTGTATAAAAAAACAAACAGTCACTTAACAACTATACATATGTGTATAAAAACAAATACTCACCAAACAACTATTAAATGTATACATAAAGAATTAAAATTTGTTTACAATTAAAAACATAAAAAAAGCATATGAAAATAGGAAACGGTTACCAACATGGTAACCGATATTGATTAATCAATATTAAAATTTGTTTACAATTAGAAAAATTAATTTATTTAAATGAAAATAGGAAACGGTTATCTAACATGGTAACTACTTTTAATTAATGAATTTTAAAATTTGTTTACAATTAAAAAAATTAAAATGAAAATAGGAAACGGTTATCTAACATGGTAACTACTTTTAATTAATGAATTTTAAAACTTGTTTACAATTAAAAAAATTAAGTTAAATGACAATCCTACCCTTATATTTAGTGAAGAAGATCTATGGCCAGGATTTGTTCGTTTTGTTCACAAATAGGGAAGTGTTCACAAATGAACCTAGCCCTATATAGGGGATCGCTAGAATGAGAACCACCACGAGTTATGAGAACCACGAGAACCGCGCCCCGCGGGTGGCCGTCGGCGACGAAATTTTTTTTACACCTAGATCCGTATATTTTAGGACCGGGTGTAAATTTTCGGTTCAAACGGCGCGCCCGAGGGGGTAGTTTTTTACGCCCAAAGTTTGGGTTTTTTTAATTTTTCTTTTTTTTTTACCAAACTTTGGGCGTAAAAAACTACCCCCTCGGGCGCGCCGTTTGAACCGAAAATTTACACCCGGTCCTAAAATATACGGATCTAGGTGTAAAAAAAATTTCGTCGCCGACGGCCACCCGCGGGGCGCGGTTCTCGTGGTTCTCATAACTCGTGGTGGTTCTCATTCTAGCGGCCCCCGCCCTATATATATATATAAAGTGCGATGCTGTTCAAATAAAAAAAACTTAAAAATGAAAGGCTCCCAAGACTTAACATGCTATATAGAAGTTTAAACGACAACGTTAACTTAAAAATGAAAGGCTCCCAAGACTTAACATGTTATATATAAGTTTAAACGACCAAATGATTGAAGCCAAAAAGAGCAATTCTTTCCATCTCTTGGAGAGATCTTTAAATGCAGACAAAAGGTATGAATTTAAGAACCTTTCTAGTTAGGTTTCACGTTCTTAGATCATTAATCATTTTATAAATCTTGTATTGTCATGAATTTAAGAAGTAATTAAAAAACTTCTAAAGAAAATAACAAAGAAAACGTGGATCTTTTCAAAGTTAGTTTTCTAGTAAAAAAAATCATTTTAAGCTTTTAAAATTAATGAAAGTTTTATAAAAGTAGTGGATAGATAAATGTTTGGATTTTTGCGATTATTTTTTAACAGGAATTGCTGAATATCAAAAGCTTATTACACGGAATCCCATTTTTTTAGAACGAGTTGAAGGAGTAGGCATTATTGGTGGAGAGGAAGCAATAAATTGGGGTTTGTCGGGACCAATGCTACGAGCTTCCGGAATAGAATGGGATCTTCGTAAAGTTGATCATTATGAGTGTTACGATGAATTTGATTGGGAAGTCCAATGGCAAAAAGAGGGGGATTCGTTAGCTCGTTATTTAGTACGAATCAGCGAAATGACAGAATCCATAAAAATTATTCAACAGGCCCTAGAAGGAATTCCGCCCCTAACACTAACCTCATCCATTAAATGTTAGGGGCTAAAAGGGTTAAAAAAAGACGTTAGGTGCCAAAAAGGTTAGAAAAAAAATCGTACAGTACACGAGGATTTTTAAGGATATATATTTTTTATTATTTAGTACAAAAAATTACATTTATTCAAACCGTTTAATACGCATATTTTTAGAGATGTAATTTTTTTATTATTTGGTATATAAAATTACATTTATTCAACCCGTGTAATAAATGGGGTTTTTTAAAGATATATTATTTTATTATTTGGTAAACAATATTACATTTATTCAACTCGTGTAATACATGTGGTTTTAAAGATATAACTTTTTTATTTTGTATATAAAATTACATTTATTCAACCTGTACAATATTGTTCTTATAGATATAACTTTTTATTATTTAATATATAAAATTATATATATTCAACTTGTGCAATAAAGAAGGTTTTCAAAGATATATTGTTTTATTATTTAGTATATAAAATTTATTTATTCAACCCGTGTAATACACGGGGTTATAACCTAGTAAACTATATTATTCTATAAACTTGAATTTTTAGAGAATTTTAAAATTATAAATGACAAATTTTGTTTTGGTTTATAGAATTTTTTATTTTTATTTAATACTAAATTTATAGGAAATGAAAAAAATGGAATGCAAATAGATTCAAATCCTTTATTAATAAAAATTGTTTAACGGAAAAAGGAAAACTGAAATTGTTTAACGGAAAAAGGAAAACTGAAAAAAAAAAAAAAAAAGAGTTGTTACAGTCATGATTCAAGAAATACTTTTTCACAATTTATACATTAAAAATAATAAAGTATAAAATATAAATATGTTTAAAAGATTAAAAATTTGAACGCGTGGGTAGGTCATAGACTCATAATCACCATATTAGATTATTAGACTGAGTGTAGTGGGGCAACCTGTTGAGTGGGCGTCTTGCGACACGTGGCGCCACGTCACATAAGAGGATTCTGACCAAAAAAGGGGTAGTGGGGCAACCTTGCTGGGTGGGGCGTCTTGCGACACGTGGCACCCATTTATTTTGTCTTTTTTTATGTAAAAGATATAAAAAAATCCTATTTTTTATAAAAGTCTTTTTTTACTTCAACCAAAATAAAAAAATACATCAACTAAAAAAAAAATACTTCAACCAAAATAAAAAAATACATCAACTAAAAAAAAAATTACTTCAACCAAAATAAAAAAAATACATCAACTAAAAAAACATACATCAATACACATCTACTACTCATCGTCACTAACGTACTCGTTTAGGTCGAGGTCGACTACATTGTTATTATCTTCATCCTCGTTATCTCCTTCATCCTCGTTAACGAGTTCCGCCTCGTATCCTGGTGGTTTGTTGTCCCATAGGTGATCGATCAAGTCATACATAAGCATGTTGTGTTTCTGTCTATTCTTTATATCCATTATGTTCTCGAGTCGTGTCTCCAATGATACTTCTTGCGTCCAATACTCCGGGAACAATGAAGGGTCATTCTCATTGTAATCTTGGCAAATGGCTTTGCCTTCGTCTTCCAATATCATGTTATGCAAAATAATGCATGTGTAAATGACGTCATGCATTTTTTCCTTTGTCCAGTATCTTGCTGGATAATTGATGACGTGCCATCGCTTTCGAAGAACTCCAAACGCTCGCTCGATATTTTTTCTTGCTGATTCTTGTTTTCTCGTGAAATATTTTCTTTTCAGATCAATAGGCTCGGTGAACGTCTTTACGAACATTGCGTACTCCGGATAGATACCGTCAGTTAAATAATATCCGCGTTTGTAGTAATTATCGCTCGCATAAAACGCTGAAGTTGGTGCCAATCCGTTTACACTTTTGTAACGAAGTAAAACCATAATATCCGCAGTACACTTTTGTAACGAAGTAAAGCCAAGATACCCACGAGCGTCATACTTTTGTTTGAAATAATCATAATCTTCCTCCATGTCGTTTGTAATACGGGTAAATAGACGTTTACTCATGCGAAAGCGACGTCTAAATATCTTCGCGTCATATACCGGCTCCTCCCCGAAATAGTCTTGCATCAGCCGTTGTTGTCCTGCGGCACGATCCCGCATAATATAATTTCTTCTTCTAATCAGTGGGTCATCCGTTTCATTGTCCTCGCTAGCAACGTGAACCATTAAATTGATCGTTGTCATTACCGCCTCGTTGATGGCTTCTTCAAATTCATAAGAACTAGATGAAGTTGTATCGTCGTCGGACGAGGATGACGAAGGGACGTTGAACTCCATTTGTGGTTCCAAAAAAACAAAATGGTTTATGTTGAAAGAATGTAGTTTTAGAGTGTGTTGTGTTGTATTTTTTTAGAGTGGGTTGTGTTGTATAATAGATGTATATATATATATAGTAATTTGGTTTAAAAAAAAAAAAAAAACATAAAATTTACTCAATATATCCGTTGGATAACGGCTATATGTTTGAATGTGTGTGTTGAATGGGCGACGAGAAGGAGACGGGCAAGAGGGGGTCGCCCCCCAAGTCGCCCCCGGGGGCGGTGTTCCAGGCGACTTGGGGCGACTTGGGGTGGGGAGTCGCCCCACTACACTTAGTCTTAGTGTAAATAGAATCTATTTAGGAACGTGTGGGTCCTCGTATTAGTGGAGTGGGTAGAGTAATGAGATAAAGTGAGTAAAGGATTAGTGTGAATCAAAACTAGTGGGTAAAATGGATTAGTGGACTGGGTCGGGTCATGAGATGTAATATTTAATCAAGACCAGTGGAGTGAATCAAAACTAGTGGGTAAAATGGATTAGTGGACTGGGTCGGGTCATGAGATGTAATATTTAATCAAGACCAGTGGAGTAAGACCGTGGGGTATGGTGGGGCTTGGGTTGGGGCTTGGTGACACGTGTAAAGGGAGCCAACCCCACTGCCAGGTACGTGTCCGCGGGGTATGGCGGGGCGTGGGTTGGGCTTGGGTTGGGTGCACCGCGTGGCATAAATGTTTAAAAAAAAAATACAAAAAATTTATAAAAAAAACTACAACTTCATTAAAATTTTCAAAATTACATAATCCTAAAAATTACATAACTTCTAAAAATTACAAAATAAAAAAACCTAAAGCGTTAAAAAAATTTCAAAAAGTTTGATCTTGTCGAACGCCTTCTTTTCCACGCTTCGAAACTCTATGTTTGCCACCGCCACCCGGTCCTCGTGGCTTAACTCGCCACCGGGAACCGCTTCGTAGTAAGCCTAGAAACGCTGGAGCTTGGCCGTAGGTCGCGCCATTTATGTTGGCACGCGTTGAGGTTGTGGCGGTCGTTACCGACGTTTTGTCGGTAGGCCGCGAATGCTTCCGCCCAATATTTTGTTTGGCCAGGTGGCCGCCCCTTCATAGCGTCGACGACGCTAGTTACGAGTGTCATTTCTTCTTGACGGGTCCAGGATGCCATAGTGGTGTTCGGTTCGTGGGATGGGGGGACCAGCGGGGTAGCGGGTTCAAGACAGTGGGTGTATTGGGTGGGGTTTTGGTTCGTGGGATGGGGGACCGGTGGGTTGGGGTTCCAATATATAGGACTTTGGGGACCCGGGTGGCGGTTATAGAAGATGGGGGGATGGGGGGACCATTTGAATTTCAAAATTTTAAACACCCGCCTGCCCACGTGGCGGGTGACCCAATGAGAACATGTCAGCTCGCTTCGCCATTCCGCCCCACGCCCGGCTTGAAACCCAAGCCCCAAGGGGTCACGCCCAAACCCAAGCCCACCCGGGGTGGTCACTTGGGCGTTTTACCCCAACCCACGCCCAAACCCCCGCCCCATACTCCACGGCCTAATGGATAGACTGTCTGCAAAATTTCCCCTTTTGCTTTTTAATAATACTTTATAAATAAGTTATTAATAAATATAAAAAAAAATTTGTTTGCGTGTACTAAATACATATTTTGACAAAGGGGTTTTCTAATGGCACACCCCGTGTACTAAATACATATTTTGACAAAGGGGTTTTCTAATGGCACACCCCCTGTCTATCTGCACACTTATTCAATTCAATACGCATCGTATAGGCCTATACGATGCGTATTGAAATTAAGTAAAAGATATGGCAGAATGACAGGTGCGGATTATGTCTGCCGACGAGCTTGATACGCATCGTATACTAGAACTGTGGGCCTTTTCTTTGATAGAAGATCAGATGTTGACGTTTATCGATCAGACGAGAACTCGATATATTATCCATTGCTAAGAACTCTATCTTCACATACACTCCTCTTTCTCTTTTCTTTATAAGTGAAGACACTCGAACAAATGTTGATCCAATCCAAGCCCACTAAGCCTTTATTCCAGCTGCTACAAGCCCAACAACACTCCAACAGCCCATATAAAAAATAAACAGCCCAGTCATGAAAAATAAACACAAACAATAAGAAAACTGATAAAAACCAAAGAGAAATATAGATAAACTGAATTCTCTACTTCATTATCTTCAACATTACAATATATAGAGATAAATATAACCATAAACCCTAAAGCCCATAAGTAATGGGTTGGGACTAAAATGTCTGGTTTATAACACTCCCCCTCAGACATTTAGAATTATACAAAGTTTAACAACATACTTCAGGATGATGTTAAATAGGTACTTCAGGACCTAAATAAATAAACTGATACTACTGGATCAGCTATGCTGCCTCATTAAAAACCTTACTAAGAAAACCCAGTGGGACAAAACTTAGTCAAGGGAAAAAGAGTACAACGTGTATAATTCTCCCACTGAATTCAACAAACATCTTTCAATCTACGAAGACCGATCTTGTGTGATAGTTGCTCGAAACTGCTTCTAGGTAAAGATTTTTTGAACAGGTCAGCTAAATTTTCACTTGACTTGATCTGGCGAACATCAATTTCCCCTTCTTTCTGCAAGTCATAAGTTGAGAAGAACTTTGGTGAGATGTTCTTTGTTCGATCACCCTTGATGTAACCTTCTCTGATCTGAGCTATGCAAGCAACATTGTCTTCATAAATAATTGTCGGCTCCTTCTTGATCTGTTCTAATCCACATGCTTCTTGTATGTGATTAATCATTGATCTCAACCACATACATTCTCGACTAGCATCATATAGTGCTATCAATTCAGGATGATTTAATGACGTTACTGTAAGTGTTTGCTTAGTTGACTTCCAAGAAATTGTTGTGCCACCGTATGTGAATACATAACCTGTCTGAGATTTTGCTTTGTGAGGATCTGATAGATATCCGGCATCAGCATACCCAACAAGCTGGGACTTTTGATCTTTCTGATATAAAAGACCTAAGTCTTGTGTCCCGCAAATATACCGGAATATATGTTTTACACCATTCCAGTGTCTACGTGTTGGATTCGAATTGTATCTCGCTAGTACATGTACTGCAAATGCAATGTCAGGTCTTGTGTTATTTGCGAGATACATAAGGGCACCGATCGCACTTAAGTACGGTACTTATGTACCAAGTACTTATTCGCCTTCTTCTTGAGGGCGATAAGGATCCTTGTGTGGATCTAGCACTCGGACAACCATAGATACGCTAAACGGATGTGTTTTATCCATATTGAAACGTATTAACATCTTCTGGATGTAGTTTGATTGATGGAAAAATGTGCCACTGCACAGATACTCAAATTGTAGTCCGATGCATAATTTCGTCATACCAAGATCTTTCATTTCAAATTCCTTCTTTAAAGCTGAGCAGCTTTCTCTATCTCTTCAGGAGATCCGATGATGTTGATATCATCAACATAGACTGCTATTATAGTGAAATTTAAGAGTGTTCTTTTTATAAAAACACATGGACTGATTACATCAGACTTGTATCCTTCTTTTTCGAGATATTCACTAAGTCGATTGTACCACATACGACCAGATTGTTTGAGTCCATATAAAGATCTCTGGAGCTTTATAGAACACATATCTCGAGGTGTTGATTTTAATGCTTCAGGCAATTAATCCTTTAGGGATTTTCATGTAGATGTCATTTTCAAGTGTCCCGTATAAGTTTGCGGTGACGACATCCATTAGTCTCATATGAAGTCCTTCAGAGACTGTGTGGCCGATTAGAAACCTAAGGGTTATCGCATCCACTACAGGGGAATACGTTTCCTCATAATCAACTCCTGGGATTTAGGAAAACCCTTGTGCTACAAGTCGAGCCTTATATAGTACAATCTCATTATTTTCATTTCTCTTTATTGCAAACACCCATTTATAACCTACTGGTTTGACGTCTATGGGCGTTCGAACTACAGGTCCGAAAACATGTCGCTTTTCGAGCGAATTCAATTCGGCGTTTATGGCATCTTGCCATCTTGGCCAATCATTTCTGTGCATGCACTCTTCTAAAGTTTTAGGTACGTAATCATTTTCACTGATTACATCCGTTGCTATAGCATATGCGAATATATCATCAACACGTGTTTTATTCCGGTTCCACATTGTACTATCTTGTACATAATTAATAGAGATCTCATTTTCGTTCGGAACCGGTGTTTCTTCTGAAACTTCATTTTCCTCTGGATTCATAGTTGTCTCTTCTGGGACATTTACCTCTACCGGGGTTTCATTTATAACCTTTTGTGAGTTTTCACCAACTGCGTTACTTTGCTCTTTTCGTTTCCGTGGGTTTTTGTCTTTGGAACCGATTGGCCTCCCACGCTTTCGTTGTATAGTACTCGCTTCTGGGATTACTTCAATTCGAGCAGGTGCATTTGATGCTGGTACATGTGACTTTGTCACTCTATTCGTGTCCGTGAATGCATCTGGTAATTCATTTGCTATTCTTTGCAAATGTATAATCTTTTGGACTTCATATTCACATTGACCACTTCGGGGGTCGAGATTTGATATCGATGATGCATTCCATGTTATTTCTTGTCTTACCAGTCTTTCTTTGTCCTTATCTCCCCCTAAGACTGGGAACATTGTTTCATCAAAATGACAGTCAACATACCGTGCTGTAAACATATCTCCCGTCATTGGTTCTAAATATTTAATTATGGACGGGGAGTTAAAACTAATATAGATACCCAGTCTTCTTTGGGGTCCCATTGTAGTACGTTGTGGTGGCGGTATTGGTACATATACCGCACAACCAAAGATTCTAAGGTAGGACAAACTTGGTTCTCATCCGGAGACCAGTTGCAATGGGGAGTATTCGTGATCAGCAGTTGGTCTCAATATAATCAGTGCAGCGGCATGCAAAATAGCATGACCCCATGCAGAAGATGGTAATTTACATCTCATTAAGAGTGGTCTAGCGATTATTTGTAATCGTTTAATCAGAGATTTAGCTAAACCGTTTTGTGTGTGAACATGAGGTACTGAATGTTCAACATTGATCCCAATTGACATACAAAAGTCATTAAAAGCTTGAGATGTGGACTCTCCCGCAATATCCATCCGGATGTTTTTAATTTGATTATCCGGAAAATTGGCTCTCAATTGTATGATTTGAGCTAAAAGGTCGGGCAAATGCTACATTTCGAGTAGCTAAAAGGCTCACACGTGACCACCTTGAGGATGCGTCAATTAAGACCAAGAAATAGCGGAATGGTCCACACGGGGGATGAATAGGCCCACAAATATCCCCTTGGATTCTTTCTAAAAACGATGGGGTTTCATGTGTCAATTTAGTTTGTGAGGGCCGAGTTATAAGTTTGCCCAGAGAGCATGCTGCACATGATAAGTCTTGTGGTAGCAAAACTTTTAAGTTTTTAAGAGGGTGCCCGGCTGCACTTTTGATTATTCGTCTCATCATTATGATACCAGGGTGACCTAAACGGTCATGCCATATATTAAATGTGTCTTTATCTAATAGCTTTTGGTTACTCACCATATATGATTCGATAGGATTGATATTACTACAATATAATCCAGAGGATAAGGCTTCTAATTGTTCAACAATTGTTACTTTGCCATTATTGTTTGAAGTAATTTGAAGATATTCAATATTATTTTCAGATATTGTTTTCAGGTGGTAACCGTTTTTTCGAATATCTTTAAAGCTAAGTAAATTTCTTCTGGATTTACTAGAATATAATGCATTATCAATAGTTAATTTGGTACCCGAAGATAATGTTAGGTGTGCTCTGCCAGAGCCTTCGATAAGGTTACTGACACCATATATAGTACTAATCGGTGCCTCTGCCGGAGACAACCCAGAGAAAAATTTCATATCTTTGAGAATAGTGTTAGTACTACCACTATCTACCAGACATTCATCACCAATAATGGCTCTACTGGAGCTAGTATACATATTTCTTCAGGAAATAAAAAAAATAAAAAAAATAAAAAAAAGTTAATGCAAAGAAGTAAAATGAAACATTGCAAGAGTTTCAAACCAAACTAAATACAAAGGTCACAGTGTGAAAAATAAAGCATAAAAGGTAACAAGGTGTTTAGGGGTGCGACATGTGCGAGACCAATGATTTGACATCCCACATCTATAACAAATTTTTCTTTGGTTCCTGCTACTTTTCTCTTTTGAAGGTCGCCCCGTATTATGTCGACTCGATTCACTACCGCTATTTTTAGTGTTCTGGGACTCTCGATGCCATGTATATCCCCGTTCTCGACCACGACCTCTGCTGGGGCCACGGCATCTACCTCTGTCTCGTCCGCTTTGAGAATTGGCCACATTCGCTTCTGGGAATGGGCTTGCACAGGCGGGTCGCGATTGATGGTTTTGTAGTATGAGCTTGTTGTTTTGCTCCGCGACCAGAAGACATAATATCAATTCAGAATATTTAGTAAATTTAAGTTCCCGGTATTGCTGCGACAGGAGCATATTTGAGGCATGGAACATTGAGAAAAATTTTTTAAGCATGTCTTTGTCGGTAAATTTCTCACCACATAATTTTAACTCAGAGGTAATGCGGAACAAGGCAGAATTATACTCACTGACAGTCTTAAAATCCTGTAGTCATAAATGAAGCCATTCATAGCGGGTTTTTGGGAGTAAGACCAACTTCTGGTGGTCAAAACGTTCTTTGATAAGAATAAGGCATTTTAAAAACAAGCCTTCAAATGAAATGTATATTGTATGATGACTTCGGGTTCTCTTTTACTAGAACTGCAGGTTCTAAAATTTAAGTATGTTTATAAAATAGAGAGGGGTCAAATAAGGTCCTCAAAAAGTGTGTTGAAGGGTTCAAATAAGCGAGTCCTTTTAAGCATATTGCTTGGTATCAGGCTCCGCACGCATTAAGTCACCAAAGACATGACAATTCTAATTATTATTAAATTCAGATTTTTAGAGTATATGTTATTGTTTTTGGTATAAATAAAATTTTGTCGTGAGCATGGGCCTCAAAATTCAGATTCATCCTTCCTCCTCTCGATTTCATCAACTGGGATTTTGATTTTATCCAAAAAAACCCACCCACCAATTAAATATTAAATGATATTAATATAGTGATATTAATATAGTAATGGGGTACACCGGTACAACAAACATCTTTATTAAATATTATAATTAAATAATATATGTATCACCACAGATACCTCTAGAAAACCATGTTCCAAAAGAAAAACCATGGTTCGACAGCAAAACCATATACATAACAAAAAAAACATCTTTCAAGTATTTATAAACAAAGAAAGAAAGGAGACAGAAGGAGGGTTGAGCTACCCACTGATTTGGACCAAAAGATATGAAACGTGGGCAGTTTGTGGAGATAACAAGTGTAGATCTGGAAATAGTAGTGTGTAGTTGCAGATCTCCAAACTGTTCAAACACTCTTTTATAGTTTCGCCGGTGAACAACCACCACCGTTACCGGTGTTGTTTTCTCCGATCCACAACGGTCCGTTGACTAGAGCGAGGTTGCAGCCTAATTACGGTGATACGTTGACGTTTTGGGAGGCGGTGGTGGTGGTGAAAGTAGAGGAAAACAATTTCGGGTCAGTATTAAGTGTCTTATCGCTCGTTTAAATGTGATTTTTTTTTTCAGTTTGTTGTGCTTTGGCGGCTGTATGATTGTTGAGGAGAATGAATAACCCTATGTTGATTTCTAAAATTCGCAGAGAAAAATCCTCCTAATTTAGTCATTCTAAAACAGATACAAGGATTATGAGTTGGCATCTTTACTGTGTGGAAAAATTAGGCAACGTATCCAAAAACTTGAAGTTGGTGTATCTACTATTTGAGATGCAGATGTATACGTGGTACTTATATCAAGGATGATAACATATAATCAACATATATGAGAGATTGTGATGATGTGTACAAGGATTATGAGGGATTGTGGTCTGCGGATTGTGGCACTGCTACCCGTTGCAAGTTACAGCAACGTGATAAAAACCAAAGAGAAATATAGATAAACTGAATTCTCTACTTCATTATCTTCAACATTACAATATATAGAGATAAATACAACCATAAACCCTAAAGCCCATAAGTAATGGGTTGGGCCTAAAATGTCTGGTTTATAACAAAAACATTTTATATGAATTATATGTTTGACATTAAATTGTTAGAGAGAGATATTTCAACAATCGTCATAAGGGTTTGCGTTGGTAAAATTAAAAAAGCCAGACTTCAACATTTCAGGTTTGATATGGATAACATTGGTAAAATAGTAAAAAGCATTGAGGTCTGTACTTCTATTATATATCTTGTAAAACAAATTTGAAATATTGATTTGAACAAATCCATGTAATTTATAAAACATATAATATCAGAAATCTCATATTATCTAAGAAAAGTATTTTCTTATGCATTAATGATGATCTTTTCTAGTATCTCGCCAACACAATACTAAGAATATATTGAAAATTAACAACATGAAAAAAACCTACATGCAAATTGTGTAACTAAATTGAAGATGTTTAGGTCTTTCACAAATCATCTATACAGAAAATAGAGTTATTATAGATGTTAGTCACAAAGACATATGGGACACAAAAATCATGTACTAGAACAAACATGAAGTTATTTGGACACGTACAAGATTGCACAAGTATTCCTATCGAGTCTCATCAACTAGTGACAAAATACGTGTTGAAGAATGAAATACCATATGGGTATCCGAATGTCAGTATGAACTTCAACAAACTGCCTTCTTGTTAAATTTTGGTCTATAATTCATGATCAGTGCTACCAGAATGCTACAAAACAGACACCGTTAGACTCATGACCGAAGAGAGATCTCCTTGTGACTACCCTACGACGAGAGAATAAAAAGAATTTTAAGTATTAAGTATGAGTGATAGCATGAAAGAGTGAATAAATCATATTAACTCATTTTGGTGTGTTTATACAGAGAGAATTGTGATTGATGTCACTATTGTATGGTGCGAGGCCTGTGACGTCTTTACCCCTATTGGTGGAGAGGTAATCATTCTTTTTATCATGTTCTTTTTGCCACATAGGCGTAATAGAACTTTTGGGTGGGTTGAACCCAGATTTGTCGGCTGGCTAATATTTAGTGGGTACATAGATCGAGTCCAGGTCATAACTATTCTGTTCAAATGGTTATGGTCTTAAAACTTAGTAACTAGCTTTGACATATTAAGACAAGTCAACGCAGACGCTTGACACATTAGTATTTTGGAAAAAAACTTGTCTATAGGTTGATCGGTTACAACAATGAGTAGTTTGAGAGTACATTACTAGGAAGATAACTCTTGAAATCATCACCGCATAATCAATCACAAACTGAAATTCCTACACTGAAGAAAAAGTATTACAATGAGGTTACTCAATGTAAAAACATAATTAAAGTTAAATTTAGGTTTTGCAAAACATTGCATGTTGCTAACTTGCTATCTACATACTTATGGGCCTATCGTAGGAAAAAATACTTTTGGTTGATTTTGTATCCTGAATACGTTGTTTCGTAAATAAGGCCAATTTTACTTTACAATGGTCCCGTTTCGATTAGTAGACCCCCCATCAAAAGGCGACGAATGTGAAAACGTTGTTAACAGTCGGTGAATTGAAACTGATTTCCTCAAAGCAATTTGCGTAAACAAATGTGATCAAACATTATCATTGAAAAAAATAAATCAAACATAGGGCCGTCTTTGAGGGAGGGCGGGGTGGGAGACGGCCCACGACTTAGTCTCCCTGAGGGCTTGGATACACATTTTTTAAATAAAATATATTATATGTGTATTGAATAAACTAATAAGAATACCATAAACTATTACAACCTAGCCGGTAGATTCCTTACGTTTCAAATCTTAAGCCGGACGTTCGATTCCCGACCGTTTCTTTTTGTCTCAGTATTTTTTCAATGAGTGTCGTGATATAAATAAAACAAGCCTTCTTGTATGACTCCAGCTCAAATTCAACATAACATGTTGTGGGCCCCAACCACATTAACTATAATATCATTTGATCTATGACAAAAAGTAATTCTACCATCTGCATTAAATCTATCATAAATTACAATTTTTCTTCTTAACTTAATATGATTCAAATTATAATTTGTTTTTTAAAAATGTTACTTCTTAATAGATATTTTGTGAAAGAGCTGGTTAAACTTATATAAGAGACATTTTCATATCAAGATATAATATTTGTTTTGCTTTGAGTTTTGAACAATTATTGTCGCATTTTAGACTTTGTATATATGAGTTATTGGCATTTTATAAGAGACATTTTCATATGTATATATAATATTTGTTTTGTCTTTGAGTTTATAACAATTATTGTTGCATTCTCGAAGACGCTCCTGAAAAATGATACTTTCTTGTTAATCGATTTGGTTCGAACCTTTTTTTAAAGACAAATGTTACCACAACTCTATTTTACACCCAATAACCCTGAATTTTACTCTCCTTGAACGATAGCAAGCCACAATGATAATCCCATGAATAACTTCTTTCTCCATCCTACTAGGCGGAAGCACCTTGTAAATCTCCATAAGATCTCTAAATGAAAAGGCAAAAATATTGGGAATACGGCACCACAAGATAACAAACTTTCACAAGCCTGTTTAACCCTACTTACTATTTCATTTCAATTTAATATCAAACGACAAAAATATTGGGAATACGGCACCACGGGATAACAAACTTTCACAAGACTGTTAACACTACTTTCTATTTCAATTTAATATCAAACCTTTTATTCTCCCTTTCTTATGGTTCGTTTTTTATGTATTATTTTGAAATAAAATGTGTTGGGCTATTTGGAGCTTTGTAGGCTTTCTCAAGTGGGCTATATCCTAGCCCATCTCCAAGTTGCTAACTGCTTGGGGGAGCCTTTTTGTAGCTCTCTTCCTCAATTCATCGATGTCTTCTATATGGTTTCTACTTCTTGAAGAGCAAGCTATCCAGGCAAGGAGTTATGATTGACATTCATCAAAATCTACTAAAGTAAGTTTGTTTGGGTTATACTAAAAATTGATCTATTTTGTTATATTTTGATCTATAAAAATTGATTGTTTGGGTTATACTAAAGTAAGTTTGTTTCAATCCGGTTAGTTGTTTACGTTTAACATAACTATAGACTTCATTGATAGACACTACTCATGTCTTTTAAGGAAGATGAAGGGTTTATAAACTATTACACATGATTAAAAAACCATTTTGGTGTTATTCGAAATTATATGAATGAAATTAATAACTATGAATGCAAGTAATAACTAATACTTAAAGGAAAATTGGTTTTTAATAAACCAACATTTGCCCCATTGGTAATTAATAATCCTACCTACAGAATTGGTAATTAATAATCCTACGTTTCAATATGTTGTTACTCAATAGACATCCGTTAGTTTTTTTTAACTGAAGTTAGTTTTTAAGTTTTATTTGTTACACAAACAGTCCCTGTAGTTATAATTTACTAGTTTTAAGTTTTATTTATTACACAAACAGTCCCTGTAGTTATAAAAAAAATCATAAAAATAAAAAAAAATCTAAAAAATCATAAAAATTCTTAAAAAATCAAAAAAATTCTAAAAAAATAAAAAAAAATCATAAAAAATCAAAAAAAATCAAAAAAATCATAAAAATTCATAAAAATTCAAAAAAAGCAAACGTTTCGACGCGAACCGTTTCGAACCGTACCACCACCACCGCACCGCCGCCACCACCACCACCACCACCACAGCATCGCCACCACCGCCACCACCACCACAGCACCGCCACCACCGCCACCACCACAGCACCGCCACCACCACCACCGTTTTTGAAACGGTCCGGGTCGAAAACGGTCCGGGTCGAAACGGTACGCGTCGAAACGGTACGGGTCGAAACGGTACGCGTCGAAACGGTACAGGTCGAAACGGTCCGGGTCGAAACGGTCCGGGTCGAAAACGGTCCGGGTCGAAAACGGTTTGTGTCGAAACGGTACGCGTCGAAACGGTACGGGTCGAAACGGTCCGGGTCGAAACGTTTGCTTTTTTTGAATTTTTTGAATTTTTATGACCTTTTATGATTTTTTATGATTTTTTTGATTTTTTTTGAATTTTTATGATTTTTTTTTATTTTTTTAGAATTTTTTTGATTTTTTTAGAATTTTTATGATTTTTTAGAATTTTTTAGATTTTTTAGATTTTTTTTTTATTTTTATGATTTTTTTATAACTACAGGGACTGTTTGTGTAATAAATAAAACTTAAAACTAGTAAATTATAACTACAGGGACTGTTTGTGTAACAAATAAAACTTAAAAACTAACTTCAGTTAAAAAAAACTAACGGAGGTCTATTGAGTACCAACATATTGAAACGTAGGATTATTAATTACCAATTTTGTAAGTAGGATTATTAATTACCAATGGGGCAAAGGTTGGTTTATTAAAAACCAATTTTCCATACTTAAAAATATATAAGAAGGCATATGGTTGATTTACATTCAAAATGTAGAATGAATGCTAACAGCATTTTATATCATTTGATCAAATATTTTATAATGGAATTACACAGCTTTAGGAAAATATGATTAAATTGACATAGAAGGATCCACTAAAAAGTAGATTTTGCCTAAGTAGCCTAAGAAGGATTGTGATGATGACATGTGGCACTCCTAATAAGTAGGAATGAAGGGCATTTTGGTCCTTATAAATAGGAGTAAAAATGACATGTGACACCCCTTTTGTTTTTTAAAAATACAACAAAAAAATCTAGTACAAAAAAATTTAGCACAAAAAATCTAGTACAAAAAAATATAACACAAAAATGTAGTACAAAAAAATATAGCACAAAAATCTAGTCCAAAAAAATATAGTACAAAAAAATCTAGTACAAAAAGATATAGCACAAAAAAAATCAGCAAAAAATGTAGTACAAAAAAATCCAGCACAAAAAATTGAGAAAAAAAAAAATTTAAGACAAAAAAATTCAGCACAAAAAATTCAGCACAAAAATAAAGTACAAAAATCCAGCAAAAAAAATGTTATACAACACAGAAACACAACACATTTTAGTGGGTTTTTTTTAGTATTCATATTTTATATAGCAATATGGTACTCAAATTAAAGATAAAAAGACGCTCGATTTTACGGTGAAATTTTTATGAAAAAATAATGTCGTATAAAAAGTTATGAACGTTTAAAAAATGAGGGTGAAATATGCGTGTGCCTTGCATGTGGAGAGAGAAAATCCATAAATAGGATTTTCCCAAGATACCTTTACACTCCTCGTTTCTCTTACATTTTCATCTTAACCATTGATTTGAAAAATGAATAGTTAAGATTCATTCTCATTTTACTTAGGCAAAATAAACTTTTTATTTGATTTTACCCCTAAATTACCAACTTAGGAAAAAGGTCTACTAAATGAAAAAGGGGAAATTATATAATCAAAAGACATGTTTAAATATTGTTGATGGAAAAAGTGTGGAACTTTAATAGTAAAGGGACTAGTTACGTAATTTGTTTTTATTATAGTCTTCGCCAAAAACATTAAACAATGACTTAAGCTATTGATACTGATCATGACTCATGACTCTACTTAAAGCCACCTTATGAAATTTTCAAAACCAGCGAGGGCGTATAACCAACTCTCGTTTGTTTCGCAGGAATTTAATGGAATTTAACGGAATTGAAATCTGAATCTCATATCTTAAGATATTTGGTTGATAATAGAATTGAAATTGGACATTAATTCCTTCAAATTCTTTTAACTAAAAGAATTCAAAATCCTTCGTATATGTGAAGGAATCAAAGTAAATTCATTGGAATCTTCGATCATTTCGACCCGCGTCGTTTCAACTCGTACCGTTTCGACCGGTACCGGTTTCAATCCGAACCTTTTCGACGCGAACCGTTTCGACGCAAACCGTTTCGACCGGAGCCGTTCTGACCCGTGCCGTTTCGACGCGAACCGTTTCGACACGAACCGTTTCGACGCGAACCGTTTTGACCCGTATTGTTTCGACCCGAACCGTTTCGACCCGTACTGTTTCCACCAGTACCGTTTCGACCCGAACCGGGGGTTGTGGGTGCCGAAGTGATGCATCCGATTCATTTGAGAACCAAACACAATAAAAATGGAATTGAGATTCTAATTCTAACTGGAATGTTTAAATTTCAAATCTAATTCCTTAAATATTAATTCCTATTCAAATTACAATTCCAATTCCAAAACATTTCTGGAACCAAAGACCGGTAATGTTCTTAACCTTTTTTTTTTTTTTTTTCAATGGCTAAACTTGCATGCCATGGGTACTGAACCCATGACCTCCACCTATTCTACACCTTATCTAACTCACCAACATCATTGGGCTATTCCCAATGAATAAGTTCTTAACCTTTTCTTACAATCTTAGGGGCTATTTGGTAGCCTCTTAATGACCATTCAGATGCTACCTCTTAAAGGTTTAAAACCTCTGAATGAATAAGAGGTAACCTTAAGTCTGAATGGTTAAGAGGTAACTTCTGAATGGTAAATCATCACATGTCACATTCTTCTACCTTCTCATTGGTAAAATTCTTAATTGTTCCATTAAAAGGTAGCCTTTTAATGACCATTCAGAGGCTACCAAACAGCCCCTTAATTTTTCTCACTTTTCATATTGTTTACGCGTAAAGACTTTAAGAGCATTCTCATCCAATCCATCAAATTATACATACATTCTACTAAAAAACAACTCCTATATCAATATATTTTCACTAAAAACAAATACTTTTTCTCTCTCCTTTTCAATTAAATAATATTATCATTACATTTTTCTCTCTCCTTCACTCACAACCACTTTCAATATATATTAAAAAAATTATACTGGGTGAACAGTGTCCCCCCAAATATACAGATGAACAGTAACATTTTCTCTCTCCTCCACTCACAACCATTTTTTATACCCTTTATAATATAAAAACTACCCCTCACATATTTTGATGATTTGGATGAGAATGCTCTAAGCACATGTTTACTTTTTTCATTAAAAAAATAAAATCTCTACTTTACAACGTAAAAAGGAACGTGTGGGTCATCAATTATCATGCATGTTTGGTAGTATTATTACTCCTATAAATATTGTTTTATCTTTTTTTTTTTATTATTTTCTATACAAAATTACATTTATTTCACCCATGTAATACACAAGCTTTTTAAAGATATAATTTTTTTTATTATTTGGTATATAAAATTATATTTATTTGATCCGTATAATAAATAAGGTTTTTAAAGATATATTATTTTATTGTTTAGTATATAAAATTAGCTTTATTCAATCCGTGTAATACACGAGGTTCTAACCTAGTTCCTACTATAAATAAATAGACTAGGGGTGCAAACGAGCCGAGCCGAGCCCGAACTCGACTAGGATCGAGCTCGAGCTCGTTTAACATATAAAAGCTCGAACTCGTTTAACATATGAAAGCTCGAGCTTGACTCAATTCGAACTATATTTCCAAACCTCGAGCTCAGCTTGAAGGTATGGAGAACACTTCCACAAAGGTTGAAGGTACACAACAGACAATAGTTAACCCCTCCACAAAGGTTGAAGGTACATAGTAATATAGCATTGTTTTGTGGAAAGTATGTTTTAAATCCTTAAAAATAAATCTCCTTAAAAAAAGTTTTATTATTTCTTGAAAATTCAAACCATTCGGTTTATGATTCCTTAAGACCATTATGTTTTATGATTTCTACTGTTCTAAATACAAAAAAGAGAAATCATTTTTCTTTGAAATCGGTTATTCGGATAACCCGCTTTTAGTCAAAGCCGCGACTGAATTCATATTTGGTTATTAGGTTCGGTTACTCATATTAGTAACAGTAATTTATAGTTCGGTTTGGTTTTTTGTTACAACCAAAAAAACAAAAGCCGAATTAACTGTTAATCAAACCGATGAACACTTGAATCCTCCCAATGATTCACACGATTCTTTTACATTATCGGACTCCTATATATTATCATAAGTTAACCCCATGTATATAATTAATTGATGAGTAAAAAGGCTTTACATCGTTAATAAAAATAAAAAAAAAGGTGTATAGTGTTTGGCTAATGCCCATTTTTAGTTATTATGTAACACCGTGATTTGTAAATACGTGTTTTTTTCATATTTTATTTTCCATTATTTTGCAAATAATTTACTGAACAAGTGTTTTAAAAAAGAAATGAAATATTTATTTCAATTATTGAGCTTGTGCCTCACATTTAGGAAACAGGGTATACGCGTAAAGAAAGACTTCATGTTAACTTTTTTCTATTTCACTAAAAATAAAATTAAATTTCCATTTTACAATGTAAGAAGGAGACGTGTGGGTCATCAATCATCATGCATATTAGGTAGATGTGTATGTATTTATTCCTACTATAAATAAATAAACCCCTTTGGAAGGAATCACAACATCCAAAATCGATCTCTCAACTAACCATCTTTTTTAACAATGTCTGGACCTCCATCCCGCGAAGGCCTGCTGAGGCCTGGCTCTAATACCTCTACTACTGGTAACAAACCGCAATCGTTCCAACGCCCCATTAATCAAAAACCTCCATCAGAGGGACAAGTCGATAATCGTTTCAAAGATTCAAACACTGAGCCTGTTAAAGGATCCGAAACTACCACTGCTAAGGCAGCCTCGTTTCAAGCTGTTACTCATGTTGACAACAAATGATTGTATTGTTTTTCAGATTCCACTATCATGGTCTTTAATCAATTATCGTTGTGTCCACTTTGTTAAAGTCGTGTTTATTTCAAGTCTCATGTGTTGAGGATATTGCCATTTTCTTTTTCATTTGAATAATTTGTTTTAAAACGCAAATCTTGTGTTGACTTTTGAATACAATGAACTAGTATTTGTAAGACTCTTGCACAAGGGGGTATGACTAGTAAAAAGGGTGTGTTAGAATCACTTTATCACGAACACATGACCACATTGACAACATCCTTACAATATGAGAAAAGACTTTTGGTGTGATACTTGATAAGTCCCTTCCACGATTTGATCGAATTGCACATAACATGACAAATGGAAGGTAAAATGGGCGGTTTATAAACCATTACACATAATTCAATATAAATCGGCTCGTATATAACATGATTCAATATGACAAACACTTTTAGATGTTACCCGTCGACACTACTAATTAATGTCTACTAAGGTAAAGTGGACGGTTTATAAAACCATTACACATGATTAAAAAATCATTTTGGTTTGAGGTAAAAAAGGAATCTATTATTTGAAATAATATGAATGAAAGTAATATAACATATACTGAAACTTTAAGAAATCATATGTTTGATTTATATTCATAATGTGGATTGAATGTTAACAATATTTTCAATTATATACAAATAAGATGTTTTATGATGAAATCAACCATCTTTAGAAGACATGATTGAACTGATATATAACATACCAATATAAGTGAAGGGTAAATTATATATTATATATATATTATAAAACAAACCTTAGGAATAGTATTTTGTTGACTTTTTTTCCTAATACCTCTTTTTTGTTTGTGTTTATAAGTTATTTAATATGTACATGTTTAGAGTAAATTGTGTTGGTCTGATGGTTCACGCGTCACTTGATTGTCTTGAATGCCCAGGTTCGAATCTGCTTTAAGTTCTTTTTATCATTTTTTGGTTTTGTTATATAGTTGCATCATAACCCTAAAACACCCATCGTCACCTCATCCTGTCCACTCTAACCCTCACAGCAAGTCACCAGCACCGTTCCACCATCCATCTCCGTCACCACCAGATCCGGCCACCGGAGACGTCCCCACACTCCTTTATCCCTTTCCTCCACAACAATTTCGCCAAAACCCAGAGATTCAAGAGGGAACCGGAAGAGAAAGAGAGACAGAGAGAGGGGGTCTGCTAGAGAGTCAGGGGGAGACATCGGATAAATCCACGTTGACGGTGGCTCTGTAGGTGTTGGTACCACCGCTGCACCGGCGGCTTCTGTTCTCGATGGTGGTGTCGAGCTCTACAAACCGGCGGATGTGGATGGTCCTGACGGTGGTTCAATACGATGGCGGTGGTGGTGAACAACCGAACACACGGTAGAAGCGGTTGTTGCAGGTAACGGTTTTGACCTTATTTCGCCTACCTGTTTCATTGAGTATTTGATTGTGTCTGACGAGCAAATCATTTGACCTCAGCCTTTTCATCCATAAGTAAGTTCTTCCAGCCCTAATTATGATTTTTGTTTGTTCTGTTAAGTTTTCACGCAAAATACGTTGCAAGTTTACTCATTATTGCTCCAATTTTTAGGTAATTTGGTGATGTTGATATGAAATTTTGTGTATAGGTTGTGATTTGTGATGGAAATTGTAATACCAGCAAGATTCTTGACTAAAGGGATGACTTAATTACGCAATTGTTTTTCTTCTAACATACACAATACCTTACATGTAAAGTAGAGTCTAGGGATCCTGAGACAATGATTGGTCCAGACTCAAATGGAGCGGCATGAAAATGCGATTTCGAAGCAAGAAACGACAACTTATGGATCGAAAATGTAGTCATGAAAGAAGCCATCCGTTCTGGTATGCAACAATTGTGGGACACAGGCAACACAAGTTTCTAAAGAATGTTTTTTTTGTTTTATGCAGTTAACCCGTGAAACAGGAGGAGAAGTGAAAGCAGTGGCTGATATGCATCGGAGGAAAGCAGAAATGGGTAAGCATTCTGATGCTTTCATTGCTTTACCAGGTATATATAACATTTAGTGAATGTTTTTATCTACAGTATATGAATTAGACAATAAGTACATGTTAATTTCAATTCTGCCATCAAGACTTTCTTAACCAAACACCCTTACCAACTCCTAACATCTTTTAATCTTTTGCTTTGGTATTTTTTTACTTTTTCCTTTTTTAGTTACTCCAGTTAAGTTTCCAAGTTGTAAACTTTTGAGAGTCAAACTTATTACAATCGATTGTCGAATTTGGTTACGCGTATGCCATTATACATATAGTTTGTAGGTGTATCATCTATGTAAACATTCAAAATGTTATTGTGGTTGGAACATTTACATTTACGATATCGAATTTGTAGGCTAAAGAAAACCGGGTTTGAATCTCTAAAGTCAAATGTGCCATTGACTATTGTTGTGTGGTTTTCAGGTGGCTTTTTTCTATGAAAATGGGAATCCTGTTGAGGCCAAAGGTGTTGGTCGAAAAGTACTAGACATGCCGCGGTGACCCATTTACATTCCACTCGAGGTAATTCATTCAGATGTTAAAACCGATCTTACAAATAAATTCTAATTCTATTTTACTTTTTATTTTGTTTACAGTTGTGTTAGTTGTTACCCTTACAACGTTATACCAAGGCGTTTATCGAACTTACAAAGAGCATCACTTGTTGAGAAATCCCGACAAAAGCCACGAGAGCAGATGAATGCTTTGACCGGTGTAAGCTTTTTAACTTCTTTTATAACATAACGAAATGATACTGCAAATCAAGAACATTAAACGGTAATTAACGCCTTTTCATTTAACTATGCAGGCGTTAAAGCAAAGTAACTACGGTGCAGATCCTGTTATTAACTCAACTGGCATTACAATCAACACTACATTCACCCAAGTTGAGGGCCGGGTTTTGGATCCACCAAAGGTGTAATATTAATTCACAAATTTCTCATTTTTGGCATAAATAATTTCTCATAGTACTCATTGTGTTCATTTCAGTTAAAGTTTGGAAGTGAAGGAGACTTGGTTCCTCGTAGAGGTCGTTGGAATTTCAACAACAAGGCAATGAGTTCTTTATATTTAAATATTTTAAGATGATAATTTATAAGCTTTTGATTAACTTTTGGTTGAACTTCATGCTTTTAATCGAATTGATTTGGGGAACATCATACAACAGAGCAGAATGGCAAAATACAGAGCACGACTAGATCAGTCCAAATTTTCAGGTATGACATTATTGTTCTTCTTGGCTATGTGTTTTGAATTTTTTTTATAGTCCTTTTGCTTTCTGATTCACTTAAGCTATTTTAAAGATGAAAAAAATTGAATATATGATTAATCACAATTTCATTAGAAGAATTCTGTAGGTTTTGCACATCGCCTATTTCACAATTTTCTTCTTATTGCACGCGTCTCTTTTTGCAAGTTTATATAAATAAAGCCTTGCTTGATTCTACCACATCTAAAAAGATACATGCTGTCTTCAATCTCAATGTTTAACTAGACTTCTCGATTGTGATGCAGCCACTCTATAGGCACCGTACACCACATTTTGATACTGAATGGAACCAACTTAGAAACCCATCGTTGCAGTCGCGCAACGCGCGACGACGAAAAAAACTAGTTAAATGAAAAAGAAAATTATAGACGAATATAAAGTATTTTTAATTCTAGAGAGAAAAAGTGAGAAGCTTAAATAAGACAGGGACTATTTAAGTAATTTAGAGGTCCCACCATAAACATTAAACAACGACAAGTCTATTGATGGTCAAAGTCCTGCAAAGTAGGTAAGTAACTCATGAAGTCTAGACTATGGGGCATGGGGTAGGGTTGGGGCGTGGGTTGGCTGAAAACACCCAAGCAATCATCCCGGTTGGGCTTGGGTTTGGTCGTGTCCTAAGGGGCGGGAATTTAAAGTCGGGCGTGGGGCATGCTAGCGATCCTATGTGGCCGGCTCCTATTCGCTTGTTGGCTAGGTCGTAGCGGGGCACATTTAAAATTCAAATTATAACCGTTTGGCCAAGCCAAGCGGTTCACCCACCCAACATCGCTATATATAACCCCCAACCCCACCGGCTGTCCACCGCTACCCCAACCCAAACACACTTGATCGAACCCGCTACCCATACACACTTGATCGATGGCCTCTTGGATACACGAGGAAGAACTAGCTCTTGTCACGAGCGTCGTTGACGCAATGAAGGGCCGCCAACCCGGGGAGACCGGTTACTGGCCGGAAGCTTTTGCTAGCTACCGGCATAACGTGGGAAACGACCGGCACAATTTAAACGCATGCCAACACAAATGGCGCGAGCTACGACCGAAGCTCGATCGTTTCAAAGCCTACTACGACAGCATCCCGGGCGGTGAGATAAGCCACGAAGACCGGGTGGCGGTGGCGAACATCGAGTTCCGGGGCAAGGAACGGAAGCCGTTCTACAAGTTTGCCCTTTTCGAAATCTACCTAATGATCTAGGTTTTTTTTTTTTTTTTTTGTAATCCTTTTTAGGCTTTTTTTATTTTGTAATTTTTTTTTTTGTAGAATTTTGTAATAATGTTTAGGAAATTTAAATAAAATTGTAGGCTTTTTTTTTAAATGTTGTGTGTATTTTTTAATTTTAGATTTTTTATTTATTTTTATACACATGGCCATGCCACACCGGGCTAGCCACGCCCCGCCATACCCCACGGACACGTCACTCGGCAACGAGGGCTCGAACTCCACGTGTCAACTCATACCCCAAACCCTCGCCCCACCATACCTCACGTTCTTAATGCTCTTAACCTTTTATTTTCTACAATTTTTAACACTATTTCTTTAATACTTTTTGTTATCATGTGCTAACTTCTATTCTATCTACGTATAAGTATAAATGTTATCACAAACGGAGATAAATTGTTTGTGTTGTAAAGTTATATTTTGCTCCGGTTGGGGTCTCGCTACATTCTTAATACCAAGTTATTAATCATCTGTGGCCATCAACACTTGACTCATAAGTATGTGGCCATTATATCAATACTAACTTTGCTACTGAATACCGATGAGTACGTAGTAATTTGGATCTGTTTTACGTCCATAATGCTTTAAATGAGATTATTGAGCATATGAAATTTGTGTCTAACAATATTTTACTTTTGGTTTACATGTAAACTATGTAATTTCATTTTGAAAGATTAGATAGGACCAGGGCCGTTCCTACGTTTTTGAAAACCCTAAGCGAACTATGAAGTGGGGGCCCTAATTTCGCCAATAAACTATCCTCCAAACCCGACGCAATGGGTGATTACTCTTACTTTTTTTGTCTAGTGATAGCCGATAGCCTAGATATTGAAAGCAGGTTGCGATAGGAAGTGGGAGCGATGATTGCGGCTATATTTAGGGGCTTTAGGCCGCTAAATATTGATGATTAGGTCGATGGTTGTTGTGTTGTAATAGTTGGAAATCAATGCGAAATGGGTTTTGAAACTTGGCATTTTGTTTGCTAAACAATATTTATTTTGGGTTACTTCAATGAAAAACCAGTTTAGTTTTGAAATAAACGTATTTATTTGGGCCTAATACATATAATATATATAAAAACTTTCTAAAAACTTGGAGACCCTTATTTTTTTGTGGCCCTAGGCCCGTGCCTAGATTGCCAAGCCTATGGAGCCGGCCCTGGATAGGACACTTGCTTAGAATTTAGGGTAAATTACACTTTTCGTCCTTTATGTTTATATCAAATTGCAATGGATAGCCTTTAACTTCAATAATTACAGTCACAGTCATTTCTTTTAAAACTCATTACACCTTATGTCCTTTAACACTAACCTAGTTAAAATTTTCAGTTAAGTCAGATCACATAAGGGTAATTTAGTCTTTTTACTATTCTATTATAAAATAGTTTAATAAATATAAAAAAACAATATTTAAAACCTAATATATATATATTCTATCCTCTCATCCAACATCTAACCACCCACCACCACCATCAACCACCAGTGCCATCTCCGCTACCACCCATCTGACCTACCCCCCCCCCCCCCCCCAACCCACAACCACCACCACCAAAAAAAAAATGACCTAACCACCACCATGAGCCACCACCTCCATTACGCCTCATTGAACCACCATAATGGATATCAAGAGTGAAGAGCCTTGAATCAAAGATCACAAAACTCAACAGCAATTTTGCGTTGAAAAGGAATAAAGGAAGAAAAGAAATTTGTTTACTGCACTCTATTAATTGCTTAACCAATACATAAATTTAACCCATATTTATAGTAGAATTCAAATACTAAATAAAAACCTTCATATTTATCTAACCCAAATTGAAACTTCCATACCTGATACGTACGACCAAAATCCGAACTCAAGTCAAACTCTAATTTCTTAATTGATAAACCCAACAAAAATGCCATTTTGCCCTGGTGATGAATTTCGAATCATCCAACACACCACCGTTGCCAAAACCTACACACCACTACAAGACTAATTTGACAGATCTGCAGGCTTTAGTTCCACAATCAACAGCCAAGTAATTTCCCCAAATCAACAATCACCGTTCAAACTAAACAATTCGAGAAACCGTCGCCATTCAGTTTAATGAAAACCAGAGAAAATGTCGCCGTCAATGGATCGTTTCAACCGGAGAACTAGAATGAAATCGTCATTCTTCCCGCGGCTAAGCTGCAACTTTCTTCCGATATCAATTTCCGACTATGGTGGCTGGATTCGATGGTGGTGGTGGTTGCGGGATACGATGTTGGTGGCTAGGATATGGTGGTGATGATGGAGGTTGCGGTTGGAGAGAGATACAGATTAGGTTAGAGAAGACTGAAAGGATATGGCGTTTTTTACATAGACAAATAAACAAATGAGTGAAACTACCAATTTACCCTTGTGTGCAAGGCATATATTTAGACTTAACTGAAATTTTAACTAGGTTAGTGTTAAAGGACGTACGGTGTAATGGGTTTTCCGAATAAAGGACTAAGACTGTAATTATTGAAGATAAAGGCAATCCATTGCAATCTGATACAAACTTAAAGGACGAAAAGTGTAATTTACCCTAGAATTTAAGTGAGAAAAAAAAAACTTTTGAAAACACATTTTTACCAAAATTTATAGAAAAAATTCCTACGCAAATAAAAATTCCGGAAACTACTCAATAATTGAAAATTCAATCCACCGTAAAACTGTTTCGAAGTACTAGTTTTTAAAAGTATATTGTCCTTTATATTTTTTTTTTAATAACATATCCAGCATATCAAAGGTAAGGACACAAAGTCATCCTCACAATCAAACACATGGGGAGGGGCCATAATTCACATTTTGAGTTTCAATTTTTGTCATGTGACTAAAAAGTTTAGATGAATATAAACGAAGAAGATAAATGAATTTAAATGATACACACATTTGATGCATTAGTCCTTTAAAAAGTTTAAGATATGTGTCTTTTCACTTTTATTCCCATTGTGTTCGAAATTGTTGTTTTCAAACACTAGTATTAGAGCATTCTCATCCAAACCATCAAAATATGTGAGGGGTAGTTTTTATATTATAAAGGGTATAAAAAATGGTTGTGAGTGGAGGAGAGAGAAAATGTTACTGTTCATCTGTATATTTGAGGGACACTGTTCACCCAGTATAATTTTTTTAATATATATTGAAAGTGGTTGTGAGTGAAGGAGAGAGAAAAATGTAATGATAATATTATTTAATTGAAAATGAGAGAGAAAAAGTATTTGTTTTTAGTGAAAATATATTGATATAGAAGTTGTTTTTTAATAGAATGTATGTATAATTTGATGGATTGGATGAGAATGCTCTTAGGCACCCCGCGTTGCGACTAGGGTGGACATTAATGCCACATTACTGTCCGCGACCATCAACACTAAAGTTGCGGCGTGTTACTGCGGATAAATTAAACCGAAACGTAAAACATATAAAAGAATACCTAAGTCGATTTAGGACTCGCGCGTTACAATGAACCTGTCAAACGGGAAAAAATAGACGACATAAAAACATTTAACCCACACTCACGTTGTGCCGTGTTAACTCGCAAAATTTAGAACGGAACGTAAAACAAAAATTTTGTAAAAAATGAAAAGCATAGAGTACCAAAGTTGAAAGCAAAAAAGTTGTGAGTTTAAATTGCAAAAGATGAAAAGTTTTGGGGTTAAAGGTAAAAAAAAATCAAATAGTTTTAAGTTAAAAGTAAGAGTAAACTGCCATTTTGGTCCCTGAAGTTTGGTCACTTTTGCCATTTTAATGCAAAACTCAAACCTTTTGAATCTGGATCCCTGTGGTTTCAGTTTTATTGTCATTTTCATTCAAAAGTAAAATCAGCTCAGATTTCTCAAATAAAATCATGGTTTTTTGTCCTGTTCCTCATGTGCAGAATGGTCATTGTAAGTTTATTATAAACAATTATTAATTAAAACAAAGAAAAAGAAAGCCCAGACACTTTCTTTCGGTCAATTCGTTTCAAGCTCTTCAAATGAGAGTTACCCAAAGCCTTAACCACAGAGGAACAACGAATCTTCGAATCTTCGGCACTAGGTTATGCGGCGGTTTCAGATCGTACGGTGATCGGAACAACGAATCTTCGAACTCATGTTGGGGATCTGGTAGGAGATCTAGTAGGGAGCCGTTAGGGCCCTCACGTGCGGATGAGATTGATAGGAGAGAGAGGGGTTGAGGAGGTTTCGGTGAGGGTTCGGTGATAGGAGAGAGATAGGGATGGAGGGGGTTTGGGTGAGGGTTCGCATTCGCGGGCAGATGATTCGGGAGCGGGAGCGCATTTGATAGTTTGAGAGAAAGGCGAGTTGGGAATGATTCGTCAGATTCCGATACATTGGGGAAAAAGAGGGAGGAATCAAGCGGTGGTGGTGGTGGAGGCAGGCCTCGGTTGAATTTGCAGCTCAGATTCACCCTGAAGTGTCTGCTTTTATAAGGTCAAACAACAATATTTAATTGTATTAGAGTAAATTGCCAAAATCATCTCTGAGGTTTGGCTATGTTTGTCATTTTCATCTAAAACAACTTTTTTGTACCATATAGTTCTTCACTTTTGGGACTTTTTTTTTTGCCAAAATCATCCATAAGATTTGAGATTTTTTTTTCATTTTCATCTAAATGTTTGATAGAAAAAATAAAGCAAATTAGATGTTTGGATGAAAATGGCAAAAAATCTCAAAAGTGAAGGACAATATGGTAAAAAAATTGTTTTGGATGAAAATAGCAAACATGCCCAAACCTCAGGGACGATTTTGGAAATTTACTCATTTTATTATTTTAATTAATAATTTGTTATAATAAAACTTATAATGACCATTTTGCCCCTAGGAAAAGGAGAAAAAAACCAGGATTTTATTTGAGAAATCTGAGCAGATTTTACTTTTGGATAAAAATGACAATAAAACTGAAACCACAGGGACCTAGATTCAAAATGTTTAAGTTTTGGACTAAAGTAGCAAAAGTGACAAAAACTCAAAGACCAAATTGACAGTTTACGCTGAAGGTATAGAATCAAAAAGTTTTTGGTTAAAAGTAAAAAAATATTTAAAACAACTTCCAAAGCATAAGGTGGTACGTCTACGCCTAAAATGTTGCAAATTATACTATTCAGTAAGCATGAGCGTGTGAGTCATCCGTCATGTTAGGTAGACGTGTTTGTATTAATCCATCCTATAAATAAATAGACCATGATTTAGTTTTTTTTTTTTTTTTTTTTGGGGGGGGGGGGGGGTGGGGGTTAGGTTTTTTGGGTGGGGATGGGGGTGGGGTGTTTAGGTTTTTTTTGGGTGGGGGATTAGGTTTTTTGGTGGTGTAGTGGGTTTATTTTGTTGTGTTCATATTGGTTCTTGCGGTTCTCGCAATAAATGTGGTTTTCGCATGAACCCTACCATATATATATAGAGGGTGGGAGTTGGCTATAAAGTTCATTTTTCCTACAAAGTGTAAAAAGTCATAAAACACCACAATATCAACCATAAAACACATTCATAACCCACATATAACAAAGTGGAGATTACTAAAACGCCACATTTGTGGGTTTTTGTAACACCCTTAATATTATTTAACGATTTTCGTATAATTTACGATAGTAAACATGTGATTAAGAACACATATACATTACAAAGTACGGGTTTACTAAAACTTTTACAATTTAAAGTTTAGAACAGCATAATGTAGTTTAGTTTGTCGTTTAAAAATTTCAACGAAACAACGTGCGGAAGCTTCTTCTTCATGTGTTCGGTTCTTTCTCGTCGCTTGATTTTCGTCCGGGTACTTTCGATATTCACCTGTGATCAAAACCAACCTAAAAGTTAGTTTTGACAACTTAAATATAAGTTTAAACAAGTTCTACGCATCAAACTATAAACCAAAATAATTTTTTTCAGCCTTTATGTCTCTCGCGTGTAGCGGGAGACTCAACTAGATGTGTCGCGTGCCGCGACGCCTGTCGCGTGTCGCGCCCGGACCTTATTTCCCCTTCGCGTGTCGCGGGGGAGATCAGTTTCCAGCAGGTTTATATCTGAACCTGCATTTTCTGCCCAGCTCCAATTTTAACAAATTTCAAACTTTAAATTGGCATAACTTTCATTCTACAAGTCCGTCTTTAGCGATTCTTTTTTTTTTTCTACGCCTTCGTAATTAAATTCTCCATCTTACGAAGTGAAAACCCGACATCTAAATTCACAAAATTTTAACTTTCAAGCTCTCGGCTTGAAATTCAATTAGGACACTTTTTTTTACTCGTTCGTGATTTATCAAACAAACTTGTTTATTACCTTTTCAAAATATCATCCATATCACGTTATATCAATTTACTAATATGCAAGGTTCAAATTACGGGTTTCTTATGAATTCTTAACCCGTTTTACCTATCTACTCATTCATTTCTAACTTCATATTCCCATATTTTAATATCTACTTATATTCCGCCACCACTATTTTTGTGGTGGATTTAACATATTGAACCCATTATCCTAAGTTTTACCATTCGGTTATTCATTTTACGCTAATGGCCCATTTTTTTTAACTATGAACTTATTTATGCGTACCTGGCTCGGATCAACATATTGACCCGTTTTAATACCTTGTCTCAATAGTCGCTAATTCATAGCATCTTGAATTCATAAGCCGATTTATCCTGTGAGCGTAAAACTCCACAAACACTTATCAGTCGTTAATTGTCAAATGGTATCAACATTACCATTTGACCCGTTTGGTCTAAACGACCAAACATTTTGCGCTTATATTTGACTAGATCACCATTTTACCCTTTTTTTTATTCGTTTAGGCTTACTTAGAAAGTAGTCATTCAACAACTCATTTTTATTTATGTCATCCCATGACCAAATTACCATTTCACCCATTTTACCATTAACCATGGTTTTTCGTCTTTTGATACGTTCCGACCCGTATCTTTTCGTGTCAAAATCATATTTTGAATATAACCTTGTCGTATTTGTAATCTATAATTAAATACGTATCTTACGATAAAGGTGTAAGCTTTACTTACCTCGCGTCCGCACAAACATCCTTCGCATCCATCATTCGTTTGACCCGTTCCTTTCCAAGCTCCCACCTAGCTTGTTTAGAGTCAAACTATATCATAACATCCATAAGATGGTTAGATTGGTCATTCTATACAATGGCCATCACCCTATGGTCTTTTTTTTACACACTTATCAATCAAAACATGTCATATATTCAACAACTAGTTTTATACCATAATTCTTTTCATTCACTAACCGTTTGACCCGTTAGTGAAGTTACTTATACAAACTAGTTAGTAAGTGATTTTAAACACTTTAAGCACGTCACATAAAGTGTTATTTGTTCCCAACAATCAATACTTCATGCCTAAAGCAAGTATGTACAATCCTATGCCTTTTTTCTTGGTTAATAAGAACATTACTAAAGTGCAGCGATTTTGTATTCAGCTGCTGTAATTGACCATTTTGACCCATTTAAAAGCTGAATTAGATCAACATGTTCAAAGATGGATCGTAGAACTCTCAAATAGCTTTCTAGGCATATATGGTACGTCTTCTAACGATGTTCCTATGATTTTATATGATTTTTACAAAATCAGCTCCGAAGTAAAAAATGCTTCCAATCAGCTTGCTGTCAAAACAGTTCAGCCGACTTCGCACACTGTTTTGACCCGTTTAACATCAGAATTTAACAAACATGTTCAAACATAAAACGTAGTATGTTTCAATAGCTTTCTGAGCATATAAAGCTCAACCTCACAGGTTGTTACAGTGATTTTATATGATTTTTTAAAAACTGCAGCCCAATAATTTTTAATCCCAATCAGTTTTTGTTATATTTTCTTGTTCAATCATTTCATCAAGCACCTTGTGTGCAACACGAAACATCAAATTTCTCCAGCCTATTTAAGTGTTCTAAACCCTTAAATTCTAGCATAATTAACAAGTACTAACATCAAACTTCAAATCTAACTTCAGGGAGTTCTATTAACACAATTTAACCATTATGATTCTAGGGTTCATCATGTTTCTACAAAACCCATTTAGCACATAATAGGGTAATTACCAAATCCCTAGTTTTGACAATAATTCATCAAATTTTCTACTAGGGTTTGTTTCTAAACCAAGATATAATCACAATAACACTCATAGATTCAACATTCATTCCAGAATTTCGATTATGATTGTTCATCATAATCTCAAAGTATCACCAAATAGCAAAATTTAACATACCTTGTGATCCACATGACTAGGTGATCGTTTTTTATGTATTCATGCAGTGATTTGAGTCTTGATTCGAGCTTCGATTTAGTCATTTAGTGTGAACTAGGGTTTGGCTCCTTGGAGCACCCTCCTGGTCGATCAGAAGAACACGCACACAATGTGTGAGTGTATTATTTTGTTTTTTTTTGTTTTAATAAAACAAGTTTCCCACTTGTCCATATTAGTCCCTCATGTTTTATTTTGATCAAATGAAGCTATATCTCACCATTAGTTACTTAATCACTTGCTACTAACTAGGTTAATTACTCCTAGTTACTTTAACGGGTTCGGAAAGTTATAACCCGTTATGTTTTAAGTCCCGTTAATTTGGCCTTTTTATATATTTCGTTTTCTCAAAGTATTTATTCCCCTTTTTAATTAATATTAGGTTTATTTATTTGAGTCCTAATATTTACCGGGTTAATTTTTACCACTAACGGTATTTTACCCATCTTTACTATTAACGTGGTTTGATTACCAAACCCGTTTTTGGGATGTTACAGTTTTGTGTTGTGTTTTGGATGATGAGGGTTTGATTATCGAATGACTAACATTAGTGTGTTTTATGTTGATTATCATGTTGTGTTTTATATTCATAGTTCTACGATAGTGTGTTTGAAGTTTTTGTAGAGTGTTAGGGTTTGTATATTATGTTTTAGTGATCTTTACTTTGTTATTGTGGGTTTTGAGTGTGTTTTATAGCTAAAATTGTGGTGTTTTATTACTTTGTACACTTTGTAGGAAAAATGGACTTTATAGCCGAACCCCACCCTATATATATAGGGAGAAGATCATGCGAGAACCACCTCTTATTGCGAGAACCGCGAGAACCAATGTGAACACAACAAAAAATGCCTAAAAATAGCTAAAAATCACACAAATTTTTTTTTTAATATTTTTTATATAAAAATCGCTACTTTTCGAAGCAAAAAAAAAATTAAATTTTTTTTTTTAAACAAAAAAAAAAAATTTTTTTAAACAAATTTTTTTTTAAACAAATTTTTTTTTGCCACTAAAAGTAGCGATTTGAGCATAAAAAATATTAAAAATTTTTTTTTTAGATTTTTTTAGGTTTTTTGGGGGTTTAGTTTTTAGCATTTTAGCTTGGGGGGGGGGGGGGGGGGAGAGGGTTTAGGTTTTTGGGGGGTGGGGGAGGGGGGTTTAGGTTTTTTTTTTTGGGGGGGGGGGGGGGGTTAGGTTTTCTTAGCTATTTTAGGTTGTGTTCACATTGGTTCTCGCGGTTCTCGCAATAAATGGAGTTCTAGCATGAGCCCCTCCATATATATATATATGCATGTGTGTGTATAGGTAATATCTAAAAAATTATAATATATAATTAATCTTACGGTCCGGTTTTACTCGACCAGTTTTTGGTATAAACCGTAAACCAAACCGTTCGTTACGGTTTGAAAATTATGAAACCGACCGACCGAACGTTAAAGGAAAAAACCGACTACGAAACCAAACCGATGACCGGTTTGGACAGCTCCCTTATAAAAGCTCCAATAAAAGAATTAAGACGTTTTCACAGTAGCCTAATGAGTTTGATTATACTCAAATAAAAAATAATTAGATGGAACATTGATGATGATGCAAGATTATTGGTACAGCTATATCTTTCTCGTTATTTTAATGGGTTCAATATTTATTTGACTTTTCTTATGTAGTCTTTGTGCTTCTATGGAGTATAGGGAGTTACTAGAAGACCTTGTAGATTAGTGGGAACTCCAACTCCACAATTTTCTTTTTTTTGCGAGTGTAGCTGGGTCGATAAGTAAAATCGATCAAGTAGATGGATATGTATGTTTCATTTATTTGGTCTCTTTTAACGGTACTTTATACATGTAATTTTAGAAGTTGATACATATTTTAATACAGAAATATAAATATAAAACATCTATATGTATTTAGTATGTGAGACCCTTGAACAACATTAATTCTTTTTCGCATTTATTTTCTTAGGATTAATTGTAATTTAATATTTACCTTAGTAATAAAACGTTTACTTTTTCATTTAAAAGTTTATGTTAATATTGTTAATTAATAAAAATTATTGTGTGACCACCCGTGTAACACATAGGTACTTAAACTAGTAGATATACATATATAGAAAGAGAGATAGAGTAAAAAAAGAGTAAATTGCCATTTTAGTCCCTGAGTTTTGTCCAAATTTGCCAGTTTGATCCAAATAGTTTTTTTTTTTTGCATCTGGGTCCCTGACTTTTACATTTTGTTGCCATTTTGATCACTTTTCCTAACTCCATCCAAAAACCCAGTTACTCGCCTAACTCCATCCAATTTAAACCTTTTCAGCTTTTCAGTTGCCATTTTGATCCAATTCTTAAAAAAACATAAAAATTCAAAAAAATCCAAATAATTCTAAAAAATCCTAAAAAATTCAAAAAAAATCTAAAAAATCATAAAAATTCTAAAAAATTCAAAAAAATTCTAAAAAATCATAAAAATTCTAAAAAATTCTAAAAAATATAAAAATAAAAAAAATCTAAAAAATCAAAAAAATTCTAAAAAATCAAAAAAATTCTAAAAAATCCAAAAATCATTAAATGTTTCGAACCCGAACCCTTTAGACCCGAACCGTTTCGACCAGTACCATATCGTTTCGAACCGTTTCGAACCGAACCGTTTCCCGAACCGTTTCGAAACCGTACCGTTTCGAACCCGAACCGTTTCGAACCCGAACCGTTTCGAACCCGTACCGTTTCGAACCCGAACCGTTTCGACCCGAACCGTTTCCCGAACCGTACCGTTTCGAACCCGAACCGTTTCGAACCCGAACCGTTTCGAACCCGTACCGTTTCGAACCCGAACCGTTTCGAACCCGTACCGTTTCGAAACGGTACGGGTTCGAAACGGTTCGGGAAACGGTTCGGGTCGAAACGGTTCGGTTTCGAAACGGTACGGGTTCGAAACGGTTCGGGTTCGAAACGGTTCGGGTCGAAACGGTACGGGTCGAAACGGTACGGGTCGAAACGGTACGGGTCGAAACGGTTCGGGTTCGAAACGGTACGGTTCGAAACGGTTCGGGAAACGGTTCGGGTTCGAAACGGTACGGTTTCGAAACGGTTCGGGAAACGGTTCGGTTCGGTTCGAAACGGTTCGAAACGATATGGTACGGGTCGAAACGGTTCGGTTCGAAACGGTACGGGTCGAAACGGTTCGTGCCGAAACATTTAATGATTTTTGGATTTTTTAGAATTTTTTTGATTTTTTAGAATTTTTTTGATTTTTTTGAATTTTTTAGAATTTTTATGATTTTTTAGATATTTTTTGAATTTTTTAGGATTTTTTAGAATTTTTTTGAATTTTTTTGGATTTTTTAGAATTATTTGGATTTTTTAGAATTATTTGGATTTTTTAGAATTTTTATGTTTTTTTAAGAATTGGATCAAAATGGCAACTGAAAAAGGTTTAAATTGAAAAGAGTAACTGGGTTTTTGGATGGAGTTAGGCGAGTAACTGGGTTTTTGGACGGAGTTAGGAAAAGTGATCAAAATGGCAACAAAATGTAAAAGTCAGGGACCCAGATGCAAAAAAAAAACTATTTGGATCAAACTGGCAAATTTGGACAAAACTCAGGGACTAAAATGGCAATTTACTCGTAAAAAAAAGATGTGAAAAATAATATGTAGGGAAGGTGAGAATAGTGAAAACATTTTTATATTACCTAAATCTACAAAAACAAAACAATGAGGGCAATAGTTGTACGATGACACAGGTGGAAAAAGGCGGTTGGCCTTTTCCTCCTTTTTTTTTTCTTTTTGTCTTTTTAAATTATTGGCTTAGATGGGCGGCAAAGGGAATTGTGTCAGGCTGCCTGACACTTCCCTATTGGTCCAACAAATTCACGATTTGATCCCGTTTTAAAATTATGATTTTGCCATCAGTTCAAAATTATGTTTTTACCCCCACTTAAAAATAAATTTACGCTTTTGCTCTAAGCTAAAAATTTCAATTTCGCCATCGGTTGAAAATTACGATTTGGCCCCGTTTAAATTTACAGTTTTGCCATTAGTTTTTTTTCTCCCAGCCAAGTTACGATTTTGCCCTCAACTTAAATTTACATTTTCTCCATCGTTTTTTTGTTTTCCTGGTTAAATTACAATTTTGTCCCCAGTATAAAATTATAGTCATGTCATTGTTTTAGTTTTTTTTTAATCTGTGGTAATGTTTTGTTTTAATTTGTTGAATCGGTGTAATTTTTATTCGTGTTAGGCGGCTGCCTCCTGAAAAATTATAATTTTTCCCCCAGTTTAAAATTTTAGTTTTTCCATCTTTTTTTTAGCAAAAGTATGACAATGGTTTTGACTCGATGTAATTTTTTTGAGACCGTGTTATAAGTAGTATGTGCAAGTAACAAAAACACAGACATACATGTTATGAGAGAGAAAAAATCGGCTTAGTGCCCCGCAATGCGGGCGGGGCAAACACTAGTTGTAGACAAATAGAGTGAGAAACTTAAATAGTACAAGGACTAGTTAGGTGATTTGCTCTTAGTTATAGGTCCCACCATAAACACTAAACAACGACTTGAGCTATTGATAGTCAAAGTCTTGCAAGTTGGGAAGTAACCTTCTAGAGATGATGACATAATGAGTCTGAGTCCTACTAAATGCTCTTAAACCTTTTCTATTTTTACAATTTTAATATTTTTGTCATCACGTATTAACATCTATGTAGATATCATTATAAAAATCTTATCACAAACTAAACTAAATTGTTTTGTGTATTGTGTTGTAAAGTATATTTTGCGTCTGGTTAGGGTCTACCTATATGATGCATATAAGAAAAGTAGAATGGAAACGACCCTGAGTAAAAACTGATTATCAGTAGTAAGTTATTACTAACAGTTAGTGATAATTATAGTCGGAAACAACTTGACTCATAACTTGCAAATTATATCAATAGTAACTGATCATTCGCTAGTAGCAAGTTGCTACTGAATATCGATGAGTAGTAACACTATTTTGTGTCCATAATGTTTCGAATGAGATTATTGAGCATATAAAATTCGGGTGTTACAATATTCTACTACTATTTTTTAAGTTATATACAATCGATGAGTAGTAACACTTTTTTATCAAATTTATAGAAAAAAGTCCTATGGAAATAAAAAAAAAATCCAGAAACCACTCGACAAGAATGTTGATATTGATACACCATTTCACTCTATCTCTCTTTATATATACGTAGATATAGAGGAATAGAGTGAGAACAAAAGTATGGATAAGATTTGAGGTGTATGAATAAAATGATCCCTCAACAATTGAAAATCAACCCACTGTAAAATTGGTTTGAAGATTTGAGTCTTCTATATTTTTTTTTTTAAATCAAGAATCCTATCTAACATATCAAAGGCAAGGACACACTCATCCCCACAATCAAACAATGGGAGGGGTCATAATTCACAACTGATTTCAATATAAGTCAAAAAAAAAAAAAAAAAAAAAAAAAAAAAGCCTGCTCGGGTAAGATTGCTTCTCAACCGGCTTTAAGTAGACGAGGAGTATAAGGCGTTGAGATGACATGTTCCAGACTTCTAGATGTGGCATTGAGTAGGAGATGACGGAGCATTTGTTACTAGGTTGCTTATGGGCTCGCTCAATATGGTGGCACATCTTCATTTGACTGAAACTACCTATCCGGGAGGCAAATATGTCGTGCAAACAACTTCTTTTTGGGTAAACTCCCTAACTGGATCCGAGTTATGGAAAAAGACCGTAAGTGCAGTCGTTCTTTCTAAATATTGACATATGAAAGGCGAGGAACGAAAAGGAATTTAGCTCCAACTTGATACCGACAGTCAAAACGGTGGAGGAAATTAAATTGTTTTTGATTTGGTACGTTAAAAGTTGGTCAAAATTTAATAGCCTAGAATGAGAAAGATGTTGTGATGTCAATGTAAGAGATATAATTTTCTAAAGTTGTTGTTTGGGTTTTACAACTCACTGTTGACCCGACTTTAATGAAATCTTTCACAGTAAAAAAAACTAAAAAACCTAAAAGAATATATAAATAATGAACTTAAACTGATGAAGATAAACGTATTTAAATGTTACACACATTTGATGTATTGGTACTTTAAAAAAGTATGAAATATGTGTTTTTACACTTTTATTCCCATTGTGTTCAAATAATTTGCTGAACAATATAAAACATTAATCAAACACTGTTTTTACTTTTTAAACGTGACCGTGATTTTCTAAACAAAATTGTTTCTTATTCTTTTTGAATTTTTTTTTTATTAAATTTGATGCACGATTTCAGTTATGGAGTTTTACAAGCATAAAGACTTAAACATATTTTTATTAATTTTCTTTTATCAAAAAATTAATATTAACATTTCTATCTCATAACGTAAGCATAACGTGTGGGTCATCCGTCACGTTAGGTAGATGTGTATGTATTAATACCTCCTATAAATAAATACACCATCATGTTTGGAAACACATTCAACATCTCTCTCTTTGTTTTACAATGTCTGAAGCTCCAAACATCTCAGCAGCCGCGGCGAGGGCTCGCTCTTCTTCTACGTCCTCCGGTACTACTAGACCGGTATCGTTTCAACGCTCCATAGACCAACAACAAAAGGCTCCATCGGTTTCAACTGTGGATCCGCGTGCACGAACATCAAACACCCAGACCGTTGGAACCACCCCTGCTGCTAACCCAACCTCCTTTCAAGGTCTTACTCGTGGTGACAACAATTGATTCCGTTTTCATGGTCTATGATCAGTTGTCGTTGTGTCTGCTTCTTTCTAGTCGTGTTTGATTTCTAGTACTCTCATATTTTACTTAAATAATTTGTTTTCAAAGTCACCGAATTCTTGTGTTGACTTTTGAATACAATGAAGTAGTATTTGTAAAAGTGTTATTAAGTAACTATGTGAGTGTTTAATCTATTCAAATATATTTTTTTTAACGGCCAACAGAATCAATCACGAGCACTCTCGAGGCATCCACTAGACAAACGGAGTACTCCGAGAGTAAATCGAGTCCACCATCAATTCCGGGGAAAACCCGGTAAACCACCCGCTCATAGACACGACGGTGAAATTACTAGTAAAACACGTTTGGCTCAAGGATCCAACCCAGGTTTCCTTAGGTCTCCAATCATTGCCCACCAGTGCCTCACTCTGCACCAAGTGGGAGTTGAACCTGCATCTCTCAAGAGAAATGCAAGCCTTCCACCACTTGATCTAGAGATCATTCGCAATCTATTCAAATATTAATTACCACAAAAGAGTTATGTTGCCATCTTGTTTGATTTATACTGATATCCAAAATTCGAATATCCGACAATTTGGATAGTTGTTTCCGGATATTCGAAGTTCTAATTTCAAAATCTGAAACAATCTAATTTGAAGCCATACAAACATAGAACCCTAAGGAAATTAACATGAATCTTGTGTTACATGGTTGAGAAGATTCATTTCGATATATAAGGATACATGATTTTTGTGAAGTCCGCTAGCAAGATCATGTAAATAGGTTGTAAAATACCTGAATCTGTTGGAGTTTTGTTGGTTTTGTGATTCATGAATGCTTGGATATCTCTGAAAATCGTGAAATGACTTTCGGATTGAATTATTTCTCTAGTAGAGAGGGGGGGGGGGGGGGGGGGTGGTAAGGCCGGAGGGTGTGGAGGGCGTCACCCCTGCCACCGCACCTCCGATAGCGCCGAAGGGGCACCACCACCCATACCCATCCAATTAAAAGGGGGCGCCATGGTTCATCCGCCACCGTGGTAACGAGGAAGAAGGTGTGTGCAGGTGGGGCCCACATCATTTCATCCAATAATTTTTTTTTTAATTTTGTTTAATAGGGGACTTTATACCATACCATGCAAGTTAAAGGGGCTTTATTCCATGACGTGGCGTGATAAAGCCCCTAGGGGCTTTATCCCACACCCTCCAGCCTAACATGTGCGATTTTCACAATTTTCGAACAGACCTAGCTCGTAGTGTTAAATTCAGTGGAAAATGGGGAAATTACAAAAATGTCAAGTAACATTACCAAAATGTCACCTTCAAGCATGGAGTGGCGCCTGAACCATGGAAGACGTCCGTGTGTCACCTTCAAGCATCCATTAATGGGGTGCTGACACATGTCAAGAATCATGAATTGACTCGACGGCTGACTCCTCAAAGGCAAAAAGGTGGCTGATGCGTCGGGCTGACACCTCCTAGTGGCATGGTTGATTCCTTCTAGTGGCTTGGCTGACTCCTAGTTTTGGCTCCGCTGACCCCTTGTTTTGGCTAAGCTGACTCCTCAAATTTTATTTTATTTTCCACAATTCTTCTTAATTTTATTAAATTTAGATATTTTATTACTTTGTTGAGTCTATAAATACACAACCTTGTTGTTTGGTTCTTTAATAAACGGTTTCCAATTGTGGCTTGAGATATGCATCAACTTTTTTTATTAATTTTTTTTAAAGCTAATCACAAAATTAAAAAGTTAATATCAAAAGTGGTCGTTTTCTTCAAACATGAACAAAAAAATAGATGTTTTGTGTTAAGAAGTATAAGTGATTTTTCATTTACGTTGAAAACAAAACGTCTGTTTTTTCGTTCATGTTTGAAGAAAACGACTACTTTTGACATTAACTTTTTATTTTGCGATTAGCTTTAAAAAAATTAATAAAAATAAGCCGATGCATCTTAAGCGACCATTGGAAAACCGTATTTTTTTTAAGAACCAAACAAAAGGTTGCTATTTATAGAGTCGACAAAATAATAAGATATCTAAATTAAATAAAATTAAAAAGAAATTTGGAAAATAAAATAAAATTTGAGGAGTCAGCTTAGCCAAAATGAGGGGTCTGCGGAGCCAAAACGAAGAGTGTGTTTGAAAAGTTCAGTTTAATTATAAGATATTGCTCTTGTATTGATAGTAGTAAGCGATTCATGTCAAATCTTGATATTTCGTAGTACTTGGCATAGGTACAAGTTTCCATAGCATTATTTTGTTGTTTGGTGGCTGGGTTTGGTTCATCTTCAACATCCTGCTCCCTCATACTGTATAGTACAACCCAACAAAAGTAGCAACTAGACATTATTCATCAGAAATTAAACATGGTTAACCCATAAATTACACTTCAGCCTAAATGATTTGTGCTCGGTTATATCTATTTGTTACTTGATTAAAGTTCTTTTTATCCACTGAATTCTTAAATACACATCAGGTTAGAGAAAGTTATATCTATTTGGGTCGAAATTCGATGCCATATACAATAAGACCGGACATGTTTTCTTCGTAACATCTCAATTTCAAACTCATAGGAACATGATCCTTGTTACCTGAGTTGAATTCCCACACAATAACTTCCATCAATCCGTCTTCTCTTTGTTTGGGAACCCTTCCACTAGCATGTAAATTTACTGATCTTGGAGATCTAAAATAAAGAAACCTAAGCTCTCTGTTTTTCCTAAGGAGTACATCTTGCACCTTCACCGGACACTGCAACCCATGACATTCTTGTGATAGCTTGAATATGAGATAACATGCATATTTTGTGTCAGCAGACAACTTTTGGGTTTCAATCTTGTATTTTATTCGAAATACTTGTACTGATAAGAGCTCAGCCACTTCAAGAAATCTGCAATCATGATAAATTGTATGTGAGTTGGTACGAACCCAAAACCAAGTGAACATGTTAAGTATTGTGGAAAAGGTTTTTCTTTCCACCATGTTGGAATCAATGGGATCAAAAACGCAGCAACACAATGATTTTGTGAGAACTCCACACGACTCTTATATATTATTAAAGAACAAAGCAAAACATCCAAATAATTACATAGCCTAACTTATCTATTTATATTATTTGAATCAACCGTTCGAGAATAAGAAAGTACATCAGTTAGTTTAAAACTCATACCTGGATTCAGGCTCAGCAAGTGATTTCCAGTTGAAACAACTAACATCAGAAGTGTCGTATAAAACCTTCTTTGCTGGAAGCATGTGGCATTTCTTACCGCTTGCTTTGCTTAATGAGAATAACTGTCCAACAAAAAAGTTAATAAGTGCATCATTACCAAATAACAAGACATACTCCACTTTTTCTATACATAATACAATTGTTTTTCAAATAGAAAAACCTTTCCGCCATCTTCTAGTTGGGTTATTTCATCATAATCAACTGACGCTTGTTGCTCTGAATCTGAGTTAGATTTCAAGACTCTTTGTCCCCCCTGTGTAAACAAAAAAGTTGAAAACGTGTTAAACTAGCTGTCTTCATAAATATCATTCACACACATACAAAATATTGGTTTTGAGGTTTTACATACTCTACACCGTGCATCAACCTCCGAACCACTCCAAACCACTATGTAAAATGACCCTTTTGCCCCTGAGTTTTATAACTGGGTTTAGTTTTTTCGACTGAAATGACACGTTTCGAAAATGTGAGAGAGGAAAATGGTACAATTTTAAAATTTGGTCTGAAATGGCAAATTGGACAAACTACAGGGACGTAAATGGTACTTAACTCAAAAATTAATGATAATAATTTATTAATTTAATATTATCTTTATGATTATATCTTCCCAGCAGGGGTGGACCTAGAGTGATAGAAGGGGTAACCTCCGTTCCCCTTGGCGATCCGGAAACGCTCCGATGGTAGTGTAAATTTTGGAAAAATTTGACCTTTTTTTATTTCGTTACCCTTTTTATTAAAACGTTACCCCTATGCGGATTTTCTAGATCCGCTACTGCTTCCCAACATAATCGAATTGAATTTCCTGAAAGCTGATTTCATAAATATTACATGAAAGTTGATTTTATAAATCATGTCTTCCATTTAGACGATTATATATAACTATAACGATTACTAGCTTATTTATGATAAAACTCGAATCTGATATTAAATTCACAAGTTTTTGTTTTTCCTATGAGTTTAAGATCAAACTATTCGCTGAGTTCACTACTCTTTGTCGGGTTGTATCATAATATGCGCTAAATTAACTCAATAGTAGAGATGAGCTAGACCCGTTAAGCTTACGTTTAGTTCGCTCCTCTTTAGACTATGATTTCACCATATATACGAGTATATTCCTAGTATCCTATACACAGTTGAGTATAGTGAAACGTGTTTGTATGTGTGTGAATGAAATTGATAAAAAAAATAACCTTTTTGAACATTTATAACTTGAAAATGTGAAACAAATGCTATTCCTTTTGTATTTACTTTGTTAAGTGTAAAGTGAAGAAATAAAAGAAGAGAAAAGAAATAGTACTTTCAGAGTTTCATCATTGATGGCTCGAAAATGAATGCCTTCAACATAGATTCCACCACCTCCACAATAGTATCTTGACATGCTCTCGAGTAGCGCCTCAAAACCAATATTTTTCTTGTGAGGTATGAATCGACACAGTTCTATCATCATCCATTCGTCGTCTCCGCATGTTGCGAAATATGCATGCAGGGTTTCACTCCCCATTTGGTACTTGAGGTTGACATACATCAGTTTACTTGACAACTTTCTTGGCTCACAAAATTTGAAGACAAGGTGAGCCCCATAATTCACATTTGGAGTTAAAAATTGAGTTTTAATCTTGATATGGATCTTTAAATTTGAAGTATCCATCATCTTCACCACTCTTTGAAATCTGCACATTTAAGATTTAGTGGAAATTATTTACACCAACCATTCCAGTGTCACATAAACACTTCCTTTTTTTTTAAATTATTCATCTAATCCCAAAGGTAATAGAAATAATTTTATTTGTTTGCGTAGAAGTTAAGATTCAAATAAAATTATGCATCTTTTGGCTGATAATAATAACTAAACATTCTTAGATTTGTTTATAAACTCAAGTTAAGATACAAATAAAACTATGCATCTTTTGGCTGATAAATAATAAGTAAACATTTTTATATATGTTTATAAACTCTGGGGAAGGTTCAAATGAAAACCACTAGTTATTGTGAAAACTCGAAAACTAATTAAAACCACTAAAAAGAAGGGGGGGGGGGGGGGGGGGGGGGGGGGGGAGACTTTTAATGAAGGAGGGGTAAAATTGGAAAAAAAATATGTAACTTTTCAAACATTTCCCATTTCTCCATACGTTATCATTTTAAAACAAAAATGGCACCATAAGATCACAAATTTTTGTATCTTTCATTCAAGTATATTCGAGCATATTTTTTATGACATAAAAAAAGATTTATGGTGTCGTCTTGTTTTCAATACTATTATTATAGTAGTGCACATGTGCAATATAACATGTACTACAATTGCATTACATGCTTAAAATTAGCTTTTTGAGTCTAGTTTAGCTTTTAGGGTTAGTTTTTTTGGAGGTTTATGATTAGGATTAGGTTTTTGGGTGTGGGGGGAGGGGGGTTTAGGTTTTTGGGGGGTGGGGGTTTAGGTTTTCTACTTGTTATTGTTATATATGTTTATAAACTCTTCTACTTGTTATTGTTAAGATATTTATATATTGGAAGTGTTAAATACGTTCACTGAACCATATGAAAAATTAAATAATATTGTGTTGTATGCCTTCTTAATACTTTTAATCTCCTACCTTTCCCCGTAGTGTATTAAGTAGATTCATAACTATCACGTAAGTGTATTTTGGGTGTTTAGATGAATCGTGTTCATCCACTTAGGGGGGTAGGGGTGGTCATCACTTGTACAAATTCCATCACTCGCAACAACCAATCAAGTTCCGTCATGTCATCAACCATTATTCCATCACTCACAGCATTTTTTAGGGTGCACGGGGCACCTTCGGTGACCCCATGCGGTGAGTGGGAATGCCGTGCGGGTACACCGCCACCAACAACATTTTACCGCGCGGGGAGTGGGAAGCTCGGTGAATGCTCACCGATTGAGAGAGAGGAGAGAGAGAGGGGGTGATTGGTTGTTAATGTGGGTCCACCATTTTTCCACCAATCATATTTTTTTCTTCTTTTTTTATAAAAAAATAATTGGGTGAGTGGAGTGATGCCAACGTTTGAGTGTAAAATGGGGACTTAAGAGGGGAGTTGACGTGGCGCGTGCTGATTGGGTGTGTGTAAGAGAGGTCACTCCCCTAAGAGAGGAGTGCCCCTCTCACCCTTAGTGGAATTGCCCATCACTCACCACCACACTCAACAATTTCCCCCCAACTAACAATTTCCCACACAACAATCAAAACATCACGCATTGAAAATACCACGCGTTATAAATTTTTATACGTGATAAAGTGATGTGGCGGTGGTATTTGGCCAAGTTCCACCGTGTGGTATAATCTCATCACGGGGATTTTCCCCTCCACCCCGGGTCCCCTTAGGAATAGCTTAGTGGTGTTGGTGAATTAGGTCAGGTTTGGGGTAGCAGGAGGTCATGGGTTCAATCCCTATGGTGTGAAAGTTTAGTCATTAAAAAAAAAAGATTAATCGTGTTCATGAATTTGCGTTTTGAACCAGGATATTTTATATGAACCCTTACATGGCATGAACTTGAAAACCGTGTCAATCACACGAATCCAAACCCAACTTGCATCTTCATAGGTTAAGTTGTAATCCTTTCCTTTTCATATTAATACTCAAAAATTACATTTTAAATCTCGTATAACTCAAATGTCTTTCAAAATATCTGTAGACTACATAACCCATACTCATGTTTCTTTTAACTTCCAACATTTCAATTTGACATAAAGTAACAAACAAGTTATGTTCATATAAAATATTTAATCTTATAAAGTAAATTATAAGGGTTCAACCTGTGAATATGAAATCAGAAACGATTCACTAACAGTGGCGAAGATTGAGATTTCTGATCCGGGGGCGGAAGTCACCGGACCTAAAAAATTCTATAAAACCGAGGGGTCGAAAACGTATATACACAAAAATTTCTATATGAAAACTACATACTCTTCACTACTGAGCGAAAAGTTCGGGGGTCGGCCGCCCCCTCCCGCCCTACATAAGCTAAGCCAATGTTCACTAATCCATTTAGCTAGTTCATGAGTGATCCAAAACTAAAAATGATATCTGCAAATTTCTTGTTTCGTTTGTACACCACTAACACATGATCAGCGGCTCATGTGCGCACACGCTGGTGAACATGCACATAAACATGTGTTTATTTATTAATGAAAAAGTATTATCAAGACCGATATTATTAATAAAGTGATTAATCAGTTTCTCCTTGCCAAAACGCATTTGTAATATAACAGAGCGAGAAATATTATGCGTACCGTGAATTTTGAATAGTTTTTCGCTTATGTGATATGTTATTTTCATAAGAAAACATCGTCGCTGACACCATCTCATTTCTTTCTCCATTGCTGCTTAATGAGAAAAACTGACAGACAAAAGATTCATTCTGTTTAATAGAATTAGAAAAAAAAAAAAAAACTGACATAGAAGTGAGACATGAAAATTATGGAGTTAATGACCACTTTGCCCTGTTGAAGGAGGATTCCTTTGGAGAACATTTCGCATAGATCTTTGTTGCTTAGGTTAGAGTAGATCTCAGGGGTTTTGGACATGTGGATTATTTCTTTGTAGTCTTTAGGCAGTTTGGCCTCCCATATTTCAATATCCTCCTATACAATTAAAAGCTATGTCATCGAGAATTTTACATTATGAAAAATAAATAAAAATATCTAAACGATTATTGGCTTTATAAAAGGCAATACATAGATTAAAAAATTTTCTTTCTTAATTAATTTGTTTATCGATTTGTTGATTTGATTCATTATTTCTTTAATAAATGTTATAGTTCTTTTATGAGGAAAAAATAGTCATAATGAAAAGTACTTACTTGGAATTCCAATGCAGTCTTTAGTTGTAATATTATCTCACTTGCAGTTGGCCGCTCCTCTCTCTCATCACTTAAGCATTGATATGCAATCCTCTGGAAAGTAGTCAATGATCTTGGGACAATTTTATTCTTTATACCCTCAAACACCACCTGATCAACTGTTCCTTCCTCACAGTGGCATTTAACCAAACTGGTAAGAAACCTACGTCCATCATTATACTCATACATTAAAGCAAGTCTTCCGCACATCATCTCAAATAAAACCACACCAAATGAAAATATATCGGATTCTCTAGTTAAGAAACCCTGTTTATAGTACACAGGGTCAATGTAGCCAGGTGTGCCGCAAGCAGCATCGACCACAAAGTCAATCTCGTTATTTAACGGAGCTATCACGGACAACCCAAAATCTGAAAATTTTGTTTTCCAATCACCATTTAGTAGAATATTGGAGGATTTTATATCCCTATGTATCACAGGCGAAACACCTCCATGAAGAAAATCCAACGCAATTGCAGCATCAATGCTGATCTTAAGTCGTTGCGTCCATGTAAGAGTGGCATCATTCAAATGCCTATCTAAACTTCCGTTAGAGGCATACTCGTAGACTAAGATTTGCTCGTTAATTTCATTACAGTAGCCTATAAGACCGATGATGTTTTGATGCTTATACTCAAAGAGAATTTCAAGTTCTGACAAAAATTCTTTTTCTCCTTGACCATGCCTCTTATCATGCCGCTTTATGGCAATGGGGGTAGGTCCATTAACACTCAAAATTTCTCCTTTGTAAATGTTCCCAAATCCTCCTTCTGCAATTTTATTGTTGAAGTTTTGAGTGGCCAGTTTTATGTCTTCAAATGATATATGAAGGCTGTCCTTGTGAGTTTCCTGTTACATCATGATACACCCAATTTGAGGTTTATTAAAGTTCAATGTAAGTACATATAATCTAAATTTACGATAAATTAGTACTTCTAGTTTGACACTTGAAACTAGCCATTGTGAATTTTAATATTCACACACTTAGTAATTGTTACATACGTTAATATATTTTTTAGATGACATTGCCGTAAGAATCCCACATATCTTTTAAAATAATAATGAAAAAGCACACCAAGTATTACAAGAGAACATGTATACGAAAAGGAGAAACACTTTACACTGTTAGGACTGGGGGTGTAAACAAGCCCAGAGGCTCGAGAGCTACTCGTGATCAGCTCGGTTAAAAGCTCGAACAAGCGGAGCCTTAACGAGCAAGCCCGAGCTCGAGCCTGAAATTGAGCACGTTTAGTTATCGAGCCCAAGCTCGAGCCTGAAATACAAAGCTCGTTTAGGCTCGTGAGCCTAAACGAGTCCAAAAGATTCTTTTTTGTTTTTTATGTAATATAATAATAATGATGATAACATTGGCGAGCCGAGCTCGAGCCGAGCTTTGGTTCATTTAAGCGAGCTTGAGCCAAGCTTTTAGCTCGTTTGAGGTTCTCAAAATAGCTCGAGCCGAGCTGAGCCGATCCGAGCTCGAGCTTTGGGTTTTATACACGAGCCGAGCTAGCTCGAGATCAGATAAGTAGGCTCGAACCGAGCCGAGCTCGAGCTCGAGTTTCAGAAACACATGACGAGCCGAGCTCGAGCCTAGTCGGGCTAGGGCTCGGCCTCGGGCCGGCTTGTTAACAGCCACTTCGATTTACCTGAAAGTTCAATGCTTTCACAAGTTCCTCAATGACGGCTTTCATTGTTGGACGCTCGGCTTGCTTTTCTGCCAAACATCTATGCCCGATGATAATATATGTATTCAATGAATCTTGATTGGGACCTTTACCTAGTGTAAAAGCATTTTCTTCCTTTAAACTAGGGTCAACTATTTCCTTTATTGTTCCCTTCTCGAAGTGTTGTCTCACAATGGGTGCAAGACCCTTTTCATTTTCGTTGGTGTAAACCGAATCATAAGCCAATCTCCCCGAAAGGATTTCAAACAATACTACCCCAAAGGAGTAAACATCAGATTCTTTTTTTAGCTTTCCTGTCCTCTCATATTCTGGATCCAAGTACACTTGTGTGCCTGCAACTTTTGTTGCGTTGATAGTGCTCGCCTTATGATCAACTGGGTGGAATATGGAGAGTCCAAAGTCAGCAATCTTCGCCTCCCAGTTCTTGCCCAATAGAATATTGTCACTCTTTATGTCCCGGTGGATTATCTTTTGTTTGTTTTCCATGGTGGTATGAATGTAATCCAAGCCATGGGCAATATCAATGCATATTTTTATTCGTTGCTCCCAACTAAGATTAGTCATCTTTCCTTCGCTACCCAAATAATCATCAAGGCTTCCCTTAGAAACATGTTCATAGACAAGGATCATATGAGGGGGTTCATAACAGAAACCAAGAAGACATACTATGTTGGGATGCTTACAACTACTAAGGGTATCAATTTCTTTAAAGAACCCTTGTTCTCCGTGTTTGTCTTCTCTATGTAAGATGTATTTAATAGCTACAGTGCTTCGCCTCCTAGGCAGTTTTGGTTCCTTGTCGCCTTCCATTACGGAGGAATCAAAATGTTCAAGTTCTGCTTTGTACACCCAACCATACCCGCCTTTCCCAATGAAATATTTTTCAGCGAAGTTCTCAGTTGCGGACTTTATAACATCAAATCCAATCCTCAAGTGCTCTAAATGTTTTCCCTGCAAAATTATGTCCAAAATCTTCAAGTGTCAAATGAAAAGTAGAGTTTATATCCTATACAAGATAAAATATGAAGTGTAAATGGTAATAATAAAAATAGAGGAAAGTGAATATGATGTTGTTAGGCATCCAACTTAGATGCATAACCCATCAAAACTACGACCTTTTGATTAAATGCAATTAAAAATCACTTTTAATCTCTTTATAATTTCTCACGCACCCATCTTGTTGTTATCCAAACCTACACCAGGTTCATATTTTTCTGTTACTCAGAACCCACCAAATGTCTTATTTTTTATACTATGGTAACAACCTATTCAAGTACCATCCATTTCTGAGCATCTTCTTTTAGTAATCCCTGTAATTGGCATACTTTCTAATACACATGCATTCAATCCAACTCCCAATGTTGCCGAAGTAGATGACGCTTTCATGCTCGTTTTGGCTGATTTTTCAAGTTCATAAATAATGTACATTTAATATACTTTCTGCTAGTACTCCCTAACACGGATTCCTTTAGTAAGGAGTTATGCTTCTGAACTTATAATGCCAAAGAGAAATTTTTATTGTGTTATACAGGATGAACAAAAACGATTTAAAGAAAAAGAATGTATTGGAGATGAGTATTGTTTCATTATTTGGGTTTCTAAATGTTGATTCATGTTGCATTGGTTGTCATATCTTGATAAAAAAAACCCCAAATTCAAGGTTCATTGTAATCTAAGTAATAAAGATGAATAACAAGGGAAACAATTATAAGATATATAGAGATTAAAAATCATTTTTTTAGATTTATTAAAAACGACGTAGTTTTGATTGTAATAGCATACGTATATTTGTACCATATTTATTACTTTATATATCTCACAAACAGTTGGAAACTATCCTAACATAGGATATGTATTATTTGTATATATTGGATAAATGAATGAGAAGGGACCCGAGGAAATTATTCACAATTATCATAGCCTTCATGGTATCAGCCTAACCCTAATAACAGCCGTCTCCATCTCCTGCCCTCCCTCTCCCTGTCCGATCCCTTCTCCCCCACCTCCTTCCTCATCTCGTTCATCACCATGGAATCCAAAATCCATCCCGCATCCACTGTTTCTAATATCAAAAGCCTTATCCCCATTACTTTGGGGATGGAAACAGGCCAATACGCATCCTGGAGCGAGCTTTTTAAAATACAGTGTAGGGCTTTTCTCGTGATCGATCACCTCTCTCCCAAACCTGCCGAACCTACTGCCTCTTCCTCCTCTACCGGTGACAAAGAAAAGTCCACACCACCACCACCCGAGTCCTCATGGGATCGCCTCGACGCCATCGTCTTACAATGGATCTACAACACTATTTCAAACGATCTCCTGCACACTATCCTAAAGCCCAATACAACCGCATACGAGGCTTGGAAGACGCTTGAAAATATTTTTCAAGACAATAAAAGTACCCGTGCTATTCATCTGCTACAATCCAACACCCGCCTAGATGGTTACCCAAACATGTCTACCTATTGTCAACAACTAAAGGTCCTAGCAGATCAGCTGGCTAACGTTGGATCCCCAGTAGACAAAGAACGCTTAGTCCTACAACTACTCTCTGGGCTCAATGAACAATATGAAGGAATTTCCACCATCATCCAACAACAAGACCCGCTACCGACCTTCTATGACGCCCGTTCCAAGTTGATCATGGTCGAAAGTCGCAAAGCCGAACAGGCTCTTCACACGGCACAAGCCGCAGGTACCGCTCTCAATATGAACACCTCTCGCCCTCAATAGAACACTACTATTGCAGCTGATTATCGGTCCACTGTTGCACCTGAGTATCGGACCGAGGGTTCGGATCGGAACCGGGGGCGAGGACGGTCCCGTGGCAGAGGTCGTGGGCGTGGAAATTAAGGCCGCGGAAGGGGCAATCGTTCGTCGGGTAATGGCTTTGCACCACAACTCGAGTGGCCAGCTTGGTCCACCAACTCCCCACCATGGGCCGCCAACCAGTGGGCTGACCCATCACACAGCCAGTGGCCGGTGTGGGCCGTGCCACCCTGCCCGTATCCGACTACAACCTCGCGAAATAATAACACTGGTGGCAATGGTATTCTAGGCCCACGACCCAATCAGCCTCCTAACACGGCTAAGGCTCACAACACAGCCTACACCCCGACAGACATCGAACAGGCGCTCTACACTATGACACTTAACCAACCGGACCCGACTCTTTACATGGACACGGTCGCCACAGGTAACATGACAAACAATGGCACTAATTTTCACTCTTTTTTTAATGAAAGCATGTTAAAACACATAATTGTTGGAAATGGATCCACCATCCCGGTCGTTGGACATGGCACTCAAACCTTACCTCTACCCTTTCCCCCTTTTATACTTAAAGATGTTCTATACGCACCTAAACTGCTCAAAAACTTAATCTCTGTTCGTCGTTTTACTACTGACAATTCTGTGTCTATTGAGTTTGACCCGTTTGGTTTTCTTGTGAAGGACTACAAGATCCGGATCCCTATCCTCCGGTGCAACAGCAGCGGTGACTTATATCCACTCATTCTTGGATCCAGGAGCTCCATCACACCTTCCGCCTTTGCAGCTATTTCCTCATCCCTTTGGCACCAAAGACTCGGTCACCCGGGCCAAGCGTCATTACATTCGTTGAAACAATCTTCGTTTATTAATTATAAAAACTTGAATAATCATGTTTGTTCTTCTTGTTTTTTTTGGGAAAAAGTGTTAAACTTCCGTTTGCTAGTTCTAATACTCGCACATATTCACCGTTTGACATAATACATAGTGATTTATGGACATCGCCCGTTTTGAGCTCCGAAGGGCATCGGTATTATGTTTTGTTTTTAGATGACTTGACCAATTTCTTGTGGACCTTTCCCATTTCTAAGAAGTCACAAGTCTTTTCCATTTTCTGTCATCTATGTAAACTAATTGAAACCCAATTTTCACGTAAAATAAAATCGTTTCAATGTGACAATGGAAAGGAGTACGTAAACAACTCCTTCAATCAATTTTTTACCCAACATGGAATGGTCTTTCGTTTGTCATGCCCTCACACCTCTTCTCAAAACGGCAAAGCTGAACGACAAATACGTACCATCAATAATATGGTCCGAACCCTCCTCGCACACGCGTCACTTCCCAACATTGTTTGGCACCATGCCCTTGAAACCACTACTTACCTGCTCAACATCTTGCCAAATAAACAATCTAAACCCAAAACACCACCGAACTATTATACCACCGCACACCGGCCTATGACCACTTACGTGTATTTGGCTGCTTATGCTACCTGTTGATCCCCTCCACTTCTATTCACAAACTGGACTACAGGTCATACCCTTGTGTCTTCCTCGGATATCCGCCTACCCATCGGGGATACAAATGCTTAAACTTAAACACCAAGCAAATTATCGTTTGTCGTCACGTTGTGTTTGACGAAAGAACCTTCCCATTTGCAAATACCATACCAGCCACCCCATCCTCCACTTATGAATTTCTCACAACCCCCTTCACCCACATCTATGGTCTCAAATTAATCCTACACCTTCTGACCACTCTCAAACAACCACCTCTCAACCCTCAACCCAAACGCAACCGGCCCAACCCACCTCACAACCGGCCCACTCACTTTCTGGCCCAGCGACCCACCCGACACTGCCCACAGCCCAATCACCCACCCACTTGACACCGCCCACAGCCCAATCACCCACTTCCTCTCCCTCATCTCTGACCTCCGCCCACACCACCTCTCCGGCCCATTCTCCTTCGGCCCAAACCGACCACTCTCTCCCTACGGCTCACTCTCAACATTCTCCTTCAACGCCTCTTCATTCCTCTCCCCAGCCTTCTACTCCTTCTGGCCCTGCCACCCAAGCGCCTCCCGTCCGTACCATGTGTACTCGCGCAGTGGATGGCATTCGTAAACCAAAACGACATCTCAACCTTCACACTTCACACTTCCACCCTTATCCCTATACCCAAGAATCCTGTTGATGCCTTGTCCATACTGGAATGGCACAATGCCATGACCAACGAGTTTCATGCTCTTATTAAAAATGAGACGTGGGAATCAGTGCCTCGTCACCCTAATATTAACATTGTCCGATGCATGTGGTTATTTAAACACAAGTTCAAGTCTGACGATACTTTAGAACGATACAAAGCCCGGCTAGTGTGTGATGGGAGATCTCAACAAGTGGGTGTCGATTGCGGAGAAACTTTCAGCCTGGTTGTAAAACCCGCAACGATCCGAATAGTGTTATACATTGCGCTTTCACAGTCATGGCACATTCACCAGCTTGATGTCACAAATGCTTTTCTACATGGTAATCTTCACGAAACTGTCTACATGTATCAACCCATGGGATTTCGTCACAAGGGTTTTCCGGATCATGTGTGTCGCTTAAAGAAATCGATTTACGGTCTAAAACAAGCACCACGTGCGTGGCATCAACGGTTTACTGACTATGTCCTAACTTTGGATTTTCATCAAAGTAAGTGCGACGCCTCTCTCTTCACTTTTCATCAGGGCAAGGATGTGGCTTTCCTGCTATTATATGTTGATGACATTATTCTTGTTACTTCTTCGGATCGTCTTCGACAACGTCTCATGACTTTGCTTGCACATGAGTTTGCCATGAAAGATCTTGGCCCGCTTAGTTTCTTCCTCGGCATTGTGGTCTCACGGACCAAAGACACTATGTTCTTATCTCAGCAAGGTTATGCTCGTGACATCATTGAACGGGCCGGATGACATCTTGCAACCCTGTATCCACACCGGTTGACACTAGTTCGAAGCTCAGTTCTCATTCGGGCGAAGATTTTCATGACCCGACTCTGTACCAGAGTCTCGCAGGGGCTTTGCAATACTTAACGTTTACACGTCCAGACATTAGTTACGCGGTACAACAAATTTGCATACATATGCACGCGCCAAAGACTGATCCTTGGAATGCTCTTAAGCGTATCATTCGTTACATTCAAGGCACGGTATCTTTTGGTCTCACTCTTGGTCCTTCCACGCCTGCCGGCTTACTTGCCTACACCGACGCTGATTGGGCGGGGTGCCCAGACATACGTTGTTCCACGAGTGGCTACTGTATCTATCTTGGTGATAATTTAATTTCGTGGTTGTCCAAAAGACAGGCGACGATTTCTCGTTCTAGTGTCGAGGCCGAATATCGGGGTGTCGCCAACGTTGTTGCAGAGATTTGTTGGCTACGAAATTTGTTACTGGAATTACGTCACCCACTTACACGTGCTACTCTCGTCTATTGTGACAATGTCAGTGCCATTTATTTAACCGGGAATCCGGTACAACATCAACGCACCAAGCACATTGAACTTGACATCCACTTTGTGCGCGAGCAAGTTAAACGGGGAACCGTTCGTGTCCTTCATGTTCCATCCCGATACCAAATTGCGGACATTTTCACCAAGGATCTTCCATGTGTTTTATTTGATGATTTTCGGACGAGTCTAAGCATTCGGTCACCTCCCGCTTCGACTGCGGGGGTGTAATTGTTAGATATGTAGGCTTTGCAGGAATGCAGGAATAGAGCATCTGCATATGCTCCATTGTTTGATGCGCTACTGTATCATGGATGCCCTAATAGATGCTCTAGTACTAGATGCTCTAAATGCTCTAATTAGATGCTCTAATAGATGCTCTAGTACTAGATGCTCTAACAGACGCTCTAATATGTGGGATGCGCTAATATGGAACAGATACACATATACGTTATTTTTGTTAAGTCTGATATCTGGTTTCCTATTTTACCTTTTCTTGGTTAACAAGTTGTAAACCCTAATTTGGGTATTATAAATAGTTGATAGGTCCTTTGTAATTGGTATCACCTCAGAAATAAAATCCTAACCCTAGTTACAACCCGTGGACCTAGGTCACCTTGACCGAACCACGTAAATTCTTGTGTTCTTTATTTTCTGCTAGTGTGTGTGTGTGTTTGTTCCGCTTCCGCTTGAGCCTACTCTGATCCGATACCCTAACAAGTGGTATCAGAGCCAAAGGTTCAGTTAAATACACGGTTCACACGGTTATCGTAGGAGAGGGAGAGAGAGCTGGATGAGAGATCTTGATCTGTTGCTGCTGTCGTCGCCGCTGACTTGTTTACGGCCCGTACCTATTCTCTGGTTACGGCTCGTAAGGTCTAGGCTTTGCTCCGTAGGGTTTGCTGTTGTAGATCTGGTGGTTTTGGGGTGTTTGGCGATTAGGGTTTCGGTTCTTGAACCCTGGTTATTCGCTTATTTTACGCTCGGGTTTGCAGGAGAAGTCGCTGGTTCGGGTACTTCGGGTTTCTGGTTTATTGAAAGTTGCTCTAGTTTCGGTTGCTTGGTTCCTTGTGGTTTTTCTGGTTTTCTCGTTTGCTATGGCTGAAGACGGGAAGTTCCGAATCGAGAAGTTTAACGGTACTGATTTTGCATGGTGGAGAATGCAAATAGAGGCGTTGCTTGGTGAATGCGATTTGGATGTGGTACTGGAAGAAAAACCTGCTGGAATGGATAAAGCTGCTGAGGCAATTTGGAACTCAAAGGACAAAAAGGCAAGAGGTAAAATTACATTGGCTTTGACGAGGAGCGTTGCATTTAATATCATGAAAGAAACAACTGCTCGTGATATGTTAGAAGCTCTGTGAAATATGTATGAGAAGCCGTCTGCCGGTAATAGGGTATTCTTGATGAGGGAACTGTTTAATATGAGGATGAACGAGGGCAGTTCAGTTGCTGATCACATTAACGAGGTCAATTCAATTTTGTCCAGGTTAGCAACTGTGGGCATGAAGTTGGATGATGACACTCAGGTTGTGGTTTTGTTATCTTCCTTACCTGATAGCTGGTCAGGATTTGTTACAACGGTCACTGAAACTGCTAGAACTGGAAATTTGAAGTTTAATCGGGTCCGGGATAGTGTTTTTGGTGAAGACGTTCGCCGGAGGAACACTAGTGGAGGATCTACTTCTGGTATGCTCAGTGTTAGCAGGGGAAGAGGGAATAACAGAAGCAGTGGGAGTCATGGGAAAAGCTTGTCTAAAGCTGGGAAGAATGTGAGGTGCTGGAACTGTGGTGAAAAGGGGCATGTTAAAAACGAGTGTCCTGATCCTAAGAAAGAGGATGGTAAGCAGCATGTAAAAAGTGTTGTGTCAGATGAATCTGACGGTGACGTACTGGTTTGCTGTGAAGAGTCTATAGATTCTTGGGTTATGGATTCTGGTTCTTCGTTTCACGCCATGCAAAGCGGGGAGACGATGGTGAATCTGAAAAAAAGAGACTTTGGAAAGGTACGATTAGCTAACGGTCATGTTCTTAATGTTACGGGTATGGGAGATGTCAATCTGAAGACTCCACTGGGCACTACATGGAACTTAAAGAACGTCAGGGTAATTCCAGGTTTAACGAAGAAACTTATTTCTGTTAGTCAACTGGATAAACAGGGACTAGATGTTAAGTTTGGTGGTGGGAAATGGAAGGTGATTGATGGAAATCTTGTTGTTGCCTGTGGGAGGAGACGGGGATCGTTGTATCTAGTTGAGATACATGTTGAGGGAGTAGCCGTCCCTGTACAACATAAAGTCTGGTTCACTGAATCTAGTAAGCGAAAGAGGGTTCAATTTGCGAAGTTGAATCCTGGTGCTTTGGGGATGTCAGTTGAATATGGTTGGGGTCTATGTTTAAGCCAGTCAGGGGATTTGGTGATAGTGGGAGCACGGGTCGTGTTCCGGGTACAATCACGAAGAACCATTGGGTTTTGAAGACGAAGATTCCGACTGAAGAAAAAAGCTCTCCTGGAAATAGTTTGCAAAATGTGGAGAGTGGTATTAATTCTCGGTGTATCTCTGGAGCTGGTGGATCGTGCAAGCCGGTTGAGATAGAGAATGGGTCTGATAAAACTGTTGGGTTGGAGCTTCTGGGAGCTTCAACTGGTCTCTCAGGTACTTGATGAGAGGTGTGGTTGCAACTAGGTGGCTTGGGTGTGACTGAAGTCTTAGCTTGTTCTTGGGAATTGGAGGCTTGGAAGACTTGAACTGGTGATGGGTTTACTTGGATAGACTTTGTGGTTTATGCAAAGCCTCCAAGTGGGAGATTGTTAGATATGTAGACTTTGCAGGAATGCAGGAATAGAGCATCTGCATATGCTCTATTGTTTGATGCGCTACTTTTTCATGGATGCTCTAATAGATGCTCTAGTACTAGATGCTCTAGTTAGATGCTCTAACAGACGCTCTAATATGTGGGATGCGCTAATATGGAACATATACGCTATTTTTGTTAACTCTGATACCTGGTTTCCTATTTTACCTTTTCTTGGTCAACAAGTTGTAAACCCTAATTTGGGTATTATAAATAGTTGATAGGTCCTTTGTAATTGGTATCACCTCAGAAATAAAACCCTAACCATAGTTGCAACCCGTGGACGTAGGTCACCTTGACCGAACCACGTAAATTCTCGTGTTCTTTATTTTCTGCTAGTGTGTGTGTGTGTTTGTTCCGCTTCCGCTCGAGCCTACTCTGATCTGATACCCTAACAGTAATAGCAAACGTATATTTGTACCATATTTATTACCTTGTATATCTCACAAACATAGACAATAGAAACCAGGACGTTTACTTGAGATCATGTCCAAGGACGAGAGGTGCAGGTAAGGGAAATGTTAGAGGTTGTACTTTACGCGTGGCGTCTTGGAACGTAGGAACTCTTAGTGGTAAATTGTTGGAAGTGATAGACGCGCTTAAAAGACGTAGGGTACATATAGCGTGCCTTCAGGAGACTAGGTGGAAAGGACAGAGAGCGGAAGAGCGCAATGGGTACAAGTTGTTGTATTCCGGGTCGGATGGAGCCAAGAACGGAGTAGGATTTTTGGTATCTATAGAAGTGCATAAGAATGTAATTGAGGTGATACGACACAACGATAGAATTATGGTGTTAAGGTTAGTATTAGGTGAGCAAATAGTGACAGTGGTATGCGCATATGCACCGCATGTGGGGCTAGGAGACCAAGAGAAAAGAGAGTTTTGGGATTGTCTAGATATAGTAGTGAGGGCCATACCTAGGGAGGAGAAAATTTTTATAGGAGGAGATTTTAATGGGCACATTGGTAAGGATCGTGTTGGCTTTGAGTTGGTACATGGGGGTTTTGGTTTTGGCGATAGAAATGACCCTGGTAGAGATCTCTTAGACTTTGCGGCAGCCAACGGCCTAGGTATTATAAACTCATTCTTTAGGAAGAGAGAATCTCATTTGATCACTTTTAGTAGCGGAGGACGCGACACGCAAATCGACTATCTTTTGATGAGGCAGGAAGATCGACGGATGTGGTTGGACTGCAAGGTTATACCTAGGGAGACTGCAGCGGCTCAACACCGTTTGCTAGTAGCAGATATAGCCCTAAAAGTAAGGCTAACTGAGGGGGAAAGGAAAACCCGACCTAGGATCCGTTGGGGAAACTTGAAGGGAGAAAATTTTGAGTTTTTTAGAGATAAAGTTAACTCAATGACATCGATGCAACTAGGTGACGACGCAAACCGGATGTGGGAGGATATGGCGACTACGATCACTATAGTGGCGAATGAGACGCTAGGGGTCACAACTGGAAAAACTATTGGGCATAAGGAGTCTTGGTGGTGGAACGAAGACGTGCATACCAAAATAAAGGATAAGCAACAGATTTTTAGAGATCTTTTGATGTGCACTGATGAAGACGAGCGGCTGAGGGTAAGGGAGATATACAAGAAGGCAAAAAGGGAAGCGAAGAAGGCGGTGACCGAGGCAAAAAACACAGCATATAAACAAATGTATGAACGTTTGGAAAGGAAAGAGGGGGAGCATGATATGTTCAAGATTTCCAAAGCTAGGGAGCGAAGAAGACAAGATCTAGGAGCAGTAAAGTTTATCAAAGGAGATGATGGACGTGTTTTAGTCAAGGCACAAGACATTAAGTCGAGATGGCAAACCTACTTCCAAAATCTTTTCAACCACAGTAGGGCTTATCAACAAGCTAGCAGCAATCCCGGGATTCATAGGCGACAACAGAATAATTGCTACTGCGAGATGATCACACATGAAGAGGTGAGGATGGCACTTAGGAAGATGGGAAGAGGCAAGACAGTGGGTTTGGACAACATACCGATTGAGGTGTGGAAGTGTTTGGGAGAAGAAGGAGTCCGATGGTTAACACTTTTGTTCAATTGTATTTTCAAGACTGGAAAAATGCCAGATCAGTGGAGGAGTAGCGTCGTGGTGCCTTTATACAAGAATAAAGGAGATGCCCAATGTTGTGGGAACTACAGAGGAATCAAACTGTTAAGTCACACTATGAAGCTCTGGGAGAGGGTAATTGAAACTAGAATTAGAAGAGAAACTCAGGTTTCAGTAAACCAATTTGGATTCATGAAAGGGAGGTCAACTACAGAAGCGATACATATTCTAAGGAGGCTGATGGAAAAATATAGAATGAAGAAGCAAGATTTACATATGGTGTTTATTGACCTAGAAAAGGCATATGACACTGTCCCACGGCAACTTATTTGGGATAGTTTGGAGGGTAGAGGGCTACCGGGAAAGTATATAGACATAATTAAGGATACGTATGATAGAACGGAAACTGCTGTCCGCGCGCCTATAGGAGATACTAACTTCTTTTCGGTGGAGGTAGGACTCCACCAGGGGTCTGCGTTGAGCCCTTTTCTTTTTGCGGTTGTCTTGGATGAGTTATCCAAGTTGATTCAGGAGACAGTTCCATGGTGCATGCTTTTTGCAGACGATATCGTGTTGATAGCAGAGACTAAACAGTGCCTAAACGCGAGGATAGAGGAGTGGCGAGTAGCTTTAGAGGGCAATGGCCTAAAGATTAGTCGATCTAAGACTGAGTATCTACATTGTGATTTCAGCGGTGTAGCCATTGATGATGAAACCCAAATCGTCATTGAGGATCAATTGGTCCCCCAGGTAACTACATTTAAGTATCTGGGGGCGTTTGTGCAAAGAGATGGTGACATAGATAGGGATGTAACCCATCGCATACAGGCTGGTTGGTGTAGATGGAGGGCAGCCAGTGGGGTATTGTGCGATAGAAGGTTCCCAACTAAACTAAAGGGGAAATTTTACAGGGTAGCAGTTAGGCCTGCTATGCTATATGGAACAGACTGTTGGGCTATCAAGAAGACACAAGCGCGCAAGATGGAGGTAGCAGAGATGAGGATGTTGAGGTGGATGTGTGGACACACGAGGTTAGATCGGATAAGAAATGAGGTTTTTAGGGAAAGACTAGGAGTGGCTAGTATATCAGACAAGATTAAGGAGGGGAGATTGAGATGGTTTGGGCATGTGAAGCGGAGGGAAGCGACGGCACCAGTTAGAGTAGTGGAAACTCTTAGTGTGGAGGGGAGGAGAGGGAGAGGCAGACCCAAACTGACATGGGATGAACAGATTAGGCATGATTTACTAGAGTTGCACCTTTCTGAGGACATGGTCCATGATAGGACTTCGTGGAGGCGTAGGATTAGGGTTAAGGACTTCTAGAGGACATTGCAGTAAGGTCTTAAGTGCTTTTCAGGGATGTAGGTTTTCTTATTTTTTAATGGGCTTTTTCGGTTTTTGCCTTCTTGTGTTTATGACCAAATGACGTTGTATGCTAATATACTTGATGTACATTGTGTTTATGCCTAATCGATGATGCATGCTATTATACATGATTTACATTATATTATATTGAGCCACTCAGATCTTTTTCTTGGTATGGGTGACGTACTATTTCTGTAGCATTTCTATATTCTTTGACTTGATGTGTCCGTTTGCTGTTTGTTTTCGAGCCGGGGGTCTCTCTGGAAGCAGCCTCTCTATCCCTATGGATAGAGGCAAGGTCTGTCTACATCCCACCCTCCCCAGACCCTATAAATAGCTCTGCTATTCGTGGGACTTACTGGGTATGGTTGTTGTTGTTGTTATATCTCACAAACAGTTGGAAACTATCCTAACATAGGATATGTATTATTTGTATATATTGGATAAATGAATGAGAAGGGACCCGAAGAAATTATTCACAATTATCATAGCCTTCAGATTGGTTTTGCATATAAGTTGGATTTCTAAGTCTGTTCTTCCAGATCTGTAATGTTGCTTGTATTATAGGTTTGGCTCTACTGGATTGATTCAAGTTGTAAATGTATTATTAAATCTAAACAAGATATGCAAATTAAACACTTTAACCAAGTATTTGTTGACCATTTCAATCCTCTTGAAGAAACAGGGCAAAGTGTAAATAATTATAGGCACATCAATGTCTATTTCAGTATCCTGTTTCCTATCACATATTTTAAAAGTTGTTTACATGAACTTTTCTTTATCATAACTACCTAAAGAAAAAGAATTTAATTACCTTCAGGTAGTCGGATAATGTACTTAGTGCCATCTGCAACAAAAGGAAATGAAATAACATACGTTATTATTATGACAATATTGAAAGATCACAAATATATATATGTGATTGTGATTATAACAAAAAAGAAGAAATGGGAGAAAAATGGCCTTACAGAGTCTTCATGTGCCATTTGAAGTTTCAATGCTTGATCAAGGGCAAAGATGAGTTGATCTATATTTGGGCGTTGTGACCGTTGATCCTTCAAGCAGCAATATGCTGCTTCTGAGAACTTTTTTAACGATCCCTGGTCCATTTGCTTATGTAGATCCGGATGAATAATATCATCGAGATTTCCATTTTCATAATGAGATCTGGCCAATCCAGCTAAAAACACTCCTTTTCCTTCCTCCATGATACATGCTTTCCTCCCAGTGAGGACTTCAGATAAAACCACACCCAAGGAATACACATCCGACTTGTGGTTCACAGTTGCAGAAGCTGCATATGCTGGGTCAAAATACCCAGTCGTGCCACATGGTTGGTCGAGGACAAGACCGTGCCTCCTGGCTGCTGGTTGCATTGTGGATAGCTCAAAACCAGATAGTTTTGCTTCCCACTTGTCATCTAATACGATCTTAGAACTTTTGATATCACGATGTATGACGCTAAAAGTGCGTCCCTGGTCATAGTGTATGTAACTGAGGGCACGTGCAATACCAAGACAGATCTGCAATCTTTGAGTCCATGGGAGTTTAATTGGGTCACTTAGATATTGGTAAAGACTTCCCTTGGGCTCATACTTGTTTATGATGATCTTCTCATCATTCTCATCACAAAACCCAACAATTGAGACCAGATTTGGATGCTTCAGACTAGCCAGCATCATAATCTCCTTCTGAAACTGTGTGGTTCCTAGCCCATACTTATCATCCAACCTCCGTGCAAGAATATCAATCGATTGGCCGGAGCTTAAGAGTAGTTGCCCCTTGTACTCGTTTCCAAATCCATCTCGTCTGACTATATTTTCATCAGCAAAATGGTTGGTAGCGGTCTGAATGTCAATGAGGGGAAGTTTGAGGTAATCAAACTTACTGTCAAAAGAAGACATGATGATGATGATGATGATCGATTTGTGATAATCAACGAAAGAAGAGCCTTAGGGCAAGAAAGAATGAAAGTGAAGGAAGAAATGAAGGGGATTTGATAAAGCAGGCAACTAGCACACTTACGAATATTATTTAATGAATCTGAAGGAAGGAAGGAAGGTAATACCAAATTAAAAATACACTTGGGTGCTGTGTGTATCCCTCTCCTCTTTTTCGTAAATATTATTATTATTATTATTATTATTTAATGTCGAGTATAATATTTATTTAGGTAAATTACACTTTTCATCCTTTATGTTTGTATCAAATTGCAATGAATATCATTTAACTTCAATAATTACAACCACAATCATTTATTCATAAAACTTATTACACCCTAGGTCCTTTTGCACTAACTAGTTGAAATTTGAAGTTAAGTCTGGTTATATAAGGGTAGTTTAGTCATTTTACCTAATAATTTAAAGTATATAATAAAAAAAAGAAAATAGCATTTTAAAACTTAAAGAAACAAATATAAAAATACCCATCCCCCAACCCCCCCCCCCCCTCTCTCTCTCTCACCACCAACACCACTCCGATTTTGTCACCCTCTCTAACACCTGAACCACCAAAGACCACCACCATTAGCATTCCAGAGCCTGAAACAGCCTTTTCCATACGAATTGAAAGCAAACCCCCAAATCTCTTAACCTTATATCTATTGTGTGGCGTGGTGGTCGTGTTTTCAAACAAAAACACTAGATTTGTGGTTTGACCCCACGACGTTTCCAACCAAAAACCTCAAACGTAACCACCATTTTCATCAACAGATCTGGCAGCATCAAGGGCGTAGCTTTCAAGGGGCCGGGAGGGGCGCCCGACCCCCGAACACTTTTCGCACAGTAGTGTTATGTATGTGCGTTTCGTGTAGAATTTTTTAGGTATATACGTTTTCAACCCCCCGGTTTTATAAAAAAAAATTACTTATATAGAATTTTTAGGTTCAGTGACTTCCGACTCTCGGTGGAAATTTTCAAGCTTCGCCGCTGGGCGGCATCATCCACCGGTTCAATAACTGTCGGTTTCTTCTCACCGGCGTTAAGCTATCTTCGGTGGTGTTCTCATCCAACGCCAGAAGCGTCCTTCCTAACCAAAAACCTAAGCGGCGTTGGTGGTGATTAGGGTTGGTGATTTATAGGGGTGGTGGTGATTGGTAAAGAACGGCGGCGAGGGTGGTGGTGGTGGTGGTCGGGAAGCTGGATATCTTGGTGATTTCATTATGATTACCGGTGAGAAACAATATTTCTGCTAGTAATTTCTCAAGAAGTTAATCAGTTTTGATTGGTATGAGAGATTATTGTGAGTTTGTAAGGGTTGAGTTGTTAGTTGTTTATGTTTGATTTGTTTAGTTAGTAGGTTTTATAAATGTTTGATTGCAGCTTAAATTTCATTGTAGTGTGTTGGAAAATTGTTTATGTATATTCAAGATTGAAATTTCATTGAATTGATTTCTATGTTACTGATTGAATATTACGATGATGGTGGTAAAGTTTTGTTTTTGTTATATTTATTAAATAATTTTTAAATAGTTTGGTAAAAAGACTAAATTACCCTTATGTAACTTGATTTGACTTGAAATTTTAACCAGGTTAGTGTAAAAGGACCTGGGTGTAATGAGTTTTACGAGTAAAGGATTGTGATTGTAATTATTGAAGTTAAAAGATATCTATTGCAATTCGATACAAACATAAAGGACGGAAAATGTAGTTTACCTTAATTATTTATTGCCATTTGGTCGAGTCCTTGATTAATTGTTTTAATGTCGTTAAATAGAGGTAATTATCATAATGCTTTAAACTGGATTTAATTCAAATAGGTAATTTCTACTTTTTTATTGAAAATTAAACTAGTTGTATCACGTTTGATGCACCATAAACCGTAAGAGTGGCGGGGATAGAAATAATCAAAGAAATCCATATTTTTTTAGATCGTCGGGATCAGGCAGTCACTATTTTCTTACAAACAGACTGTTTGACACGGCCCCGTGTTAGGGTAACACGGCCCCGTGCTGCAGTCTGTATCTGGCAGAAAATAGTTTTAAAAAAACTGGAGAGTTAACATGGCCCCGTGTTAGAACAACACGGCCCCGTGTCAATTCTGCAGGAAGTGAAAAATTAAAAGAAAAAGAAGAAAAACCTAAAAAGAAAAGATAAAAAGGATTAGGCCGTTAATTTTAAGCTTTCTTAAAATTCTTGTGTCCCCGGCAACGGCGCAAAAAACATGACGTGCGTGCGGGTGTCTATATTTTTAGTTATATTTTTAGCTCTTTTTACTCGCCGATTTCAAGTTTTAAATTTATAAAACACGATATTCTACTATCACTCTACACACACGCTTAGGGCAAGTATACCCATCGCGGACGAAGTATAGTGATGGCAAGATACCGAGGTCGTCCAAGGACACAAGAGGTTTTAGTACCGGCTTATCGTCAACGTCTAATCGAACCAAACTTTGAGAAAAAGGTTTTTAAACTAATAAAAAGATAAAAACAGAAAATAAAATAAAAATAGATAGACAAGAAAGAATCACTTGGATCCGATTTATCTTTCATGAAACCTTTTGATGATTTCCGCACTTTCGGCATTTTAAGAGATTATCTTAGTTATAGTAGTAGGCCCCTCTTGTGAAGGCGACGTTACCCTCAACCTAGTGGTTTGAGTCAGCAAGGACACAATCCCACTAGATCGGATTATTGAAAGATAATTAAGTAAGTTATTAATGAAAAATGTGGTGGGCCCCCATCCAGGCAGCGGTCACCCTCAACCCGTTGGTCTGAGTCAGCAGGGATAGAGTCCTCGCGGGGTTGGTTTAAAGTTTTAATAGTAGTTTATGAATAAGGGATTCAAGCGGTTTCTTACTCTCAGTCGGGCCAGTCATTCCCGGCCAATCCATGGAGTAATACTAAACTTAAACCAGGTTCTCGCAGGATCTATACACTGAACGAGACATAGAATTACCCAACCACCCTTCTAACCCCCTTCCAAGTAGTTAACGTGCTTTATATAGACCGTAAAGACACGAATATGTGAATCAACGACATATGAAGAAATGGTTAAGTAAATTTGGTTTCAACATAAAAAATTAATTATTAAAGTCATTAATACATACCCAATTAAAAAGTTGCCAAAGATTGGAAATCCTAAAAGAAAATACATAAAAGATATGTCTTCACCAACTGATGCAAGAGTTTAGCTAAGCATGGCCTTTGTTTGACAAAGACTCTTACTATCAATCTTGGATCCCGAGACTACACACACTCTAAAAGATAGAAAATGGATGATCGTGGTGGATAATGGTGTTGTAGTGGTGGCAAGTGAGAGAGAAGTGGTTTGCCAAGTGATGGTTTGGAGTGGAACGAAGCACTTTTATTTATAGATGTCTTCAGAAGCTTCACCACGGCCTGTGCCCGGCTTGCACGGCCCCGTGGCCATCTCTCTCTCTCTCTCTTCCTCATTAACTGCTTGTCAGATCTTGTACTAACAAGACCCCGTGTGTCAACGGCACGGCCCGTGGCCAAAGTACTTGTTGTACTATCGCAGATTCTGAAAATCTTTGAGTTGACCACCTGATCGGTGGAATTTAGGCACACTTTAATTGATATTATTTATAGTCTAATTGCATCGATATTGTCATGAAAGATACTACTTAAATTGGTTTTATTACGTTGTGGGTTATGAAGATAAAGTGCACTAAAATGATGAATTAGTAAAATGAATTTAAAATAGAATCTCTACAAAAGTGAGGTATCAATTATATTATGTTAAATTTAAGGTTTGCCATTCAAAAAAAAAAAAATAAAGGTTGTATTATAATTTATCCACTTGGGAATAGCCCAGTGGTGTTGGTGAGTATAGATAGAGCTTAGGATAGGAGAGGTCAGGGGTTCGATCCCCATGGTGTACAACGTTAGCCATTAAAAAAAAAATATATTATGTTAAATAGAGTATTCTATTACAATTAAATGCCATTGATAAATAATTCTTGCAATTAATTGTTTGTAAATTGAAAAGTGACGTATGAATGCACTAAAAATAGAATTGAATGAAAGGTTGCAATTAATTCTTTTATATTGTATATAGGAGACGTGTGAAAAGTTTTTTTTTTGAAAGGTAAACTTCATTAAAACACTAGCTACCTCAAACCGAGGCAACCAAAAACAACTACAACCTTAAATATTTACAAATTTACACCAATCATTCCAGGAAGTTTCTATATCTTTGTTCCTAGTCTTGAACCAAAGGAAACCCAGCTTCTTAACCTCACCAAAAATAAACTCAAACTTAGCTTCTTTGTTCTTGAACCTGGCTTCGTTCCTCATTCTCCAAATCGACCAACACCCTATTCTTATAAGGCCTTTAAGGGCTTCAACCTGCTTGCCAAGAAGACCCGCATGGTTGTGAACCTCCAAGAGATCCCTAAAGGAGAACGCCACTAAGGGTTGACATTTAACCCACTTCTCGATCCATGACCAGAGCATAGAGGCAAAAAAACACGACGTGAACAGATGTTCCATGGTCTCAACCCCTTCACCGCATAAACCACACTCCGAACTGCCGATATCAATGTTACGATTTAACAAGGCGTCGGCGGTAGCAATCCTATTTAATTCCGCTCTCCAAATGAACACATTACATTTCTTCGGGATCCACTTGCAACTTTCCGGCACATAAACGTTAGCTGGTAACCTGTTTTTGATCAGAAGACACCTAGCCGATTTAACCGAGAAATCATCTTCTATCTCATCTTCCGGTCCCAACCAATACCTTTTGTCACGGGCATGATTTAAACTGACCTGCAGCAGCAACGAACAGAGATCGACCAGCTCATTAACTTCAGTTTCTGAAGTAATAGCACGTTTCCATCTCCAGTTAAAAAAATCTCCTGCAAACCCGTTTCCCACCACATTGCTGACCAGGCAATTTTTGACCTCCTCCAGCTTGAATAAATTGGGAAATCTCTCACAAAAGGGACTGTTTCCCAGCCAATTATCCAGCCAAAAGGCTGTGGACTCTCCACTACCCACTAAGACTTTGAATCTTTGTTTTAGCACTATACCATTATCCACCGGTTTATTAATAACCTGCATAATGTTGCACCACACACCACCAAGCGACCTTTTAGCCGGAAAAAATTGTCAATAACTCTATTACAATGCAGAGCCTTTATTACTTTGCACCACATTTTACTATCGTTAGTAAAATATCTCCATCCCCACTTGGATAAAAGAGCAGTGTTAACGCTTTTAAGACTACTAATTCCTAACCCACCGTTCTTCACCGGGAGCGTCACCCTATCCCAAGCTACCCAATACAATTTCTTAGTAGAACCATCACCATGCCAAAGAAAATTTCTCATCTTAGCTTCAAGATCCTTTATAACTCTCACCGGCACCTTATACAAGGAGAAATAGTAGTTCGGAAGGCACTCTAAAACTGCTTTAATAAGCGTAATTCTTCCCCCGATGGACAGTAACCCCGCCTTCCATTTAGCCAGTCTTGAATCGAATAAATCATAAACAAGTTTCCAATTCGAAATTCTGTTCATGTTTGCCCCAACCGTAAGACCAAGATATTTAAATGGAAAACTACCCGCCTGACAGCCCACGATATCCGCCATACTCGAAACAGCAGCCTGGTGAACTCCAATGGCATAGATACTTGACTTATTAATGTTTATCTTCAACCCAGAACAGATGTGGAAAACCCGGAGGATACGAACCATGTTTTTAATGTTAACTGACGACCACTCCCCAAGAATTATGGCATCGTCAGCATACAGCAAGTGAGAGACACACGGCCCATTTGGGATATTAATACCGGAAAACACATTTAAACTTCTAGCTTTATCAATCATACAAGACAACATCTCCATGACCATAAGGAACAGGAAGGGAGAGATCGGATCACCTTGGCGAAGGCCCTTATGACATTGAAACTCAAAGGTAGGCGATCCATTGACAAGCACCGACGACCTTGCCGATTCAAGAATACCTTTAATCCACACGCACCACCTGCCCGGGAACCCCATCTGGCTCATCGTGGAAAGAAGGAAGATCCAGTTAACGTTATCAAAAGCTTTCTCAAAGTCAATCTTCAAAAAGAAAGTTTTTTTCTTATTCTTTTTCCCCCAATTGGTAATTTCATTTATTAGAAGAGGCCCGTCAAGGATAAAGTTGCCTTTGATGAAAGCCGACTGTGTTTCAGAAATAACAGATCCGATAACCTTCGAAAGACGGTTGGCGAGAACTATAGAGATGACCTTGCTAATAATACCAATGAGATTTATAGGGCGATAGTCATTGAGCTCCGATGGGTCCTTAGATTTAGGAACTAGAGTAATAAAGGAGCTACCACAGCCGATGTTCATCTTCCCGTTAACGAAGAATTCGTCCATGATATCTTTGAAATCCTTCTCGAACAACTCCCAAAAGCGCTTAATAAACTTGATATTGAAACCATCCGGCCCGGGGGCCTTATCTTCGCCACACTCGTTAATCGCTTCCTTAATTTCCGATAAAGTGAACTGGGAAGTGAGTGAAACCTTCTCCTCCTGATTTAGCTTCTTAATATTATCACACATAATGATAGGTCTGATCTGATGCTCTTCAGTGAACCGGTTCCTGAAAAACTTCATAACTTCACATTTGATCGAGTTTGGCTTCGAAACCCAACTACCATTAATATTTAACCCAGGGATATGATTAGAGGCCCGCCTATAATTAACGTGGGAGTGGAAGAACTTAGTGTTCTCATCGCCATCTACGGCCCACTTCAATCTCGATTTTTGCTTCATATCTTCACACTTGGATAACTCAAATTCCATCATCACTTTTTTATTTTCCACTAGCTCCCATTCCTCAACTTCATTTAACTCCCGTTCGTCCATGATTTTTTCCAGGATTTCCAACTCTTCTTCCGCCTTGAGAGCACTTTCTTCTTCTTTTTTAAAACCGTCCCGTCTCCACTCCTTAAGGGCAATTCGAATAGCTGTAAATTTTTTCATAAGATTGATGTCAGCATGCCCACTACCGTCCTCATGTAACTCCACAGCTTTCGAAACCGACTCCCGGAACCCGCTTTTTCCCAGCCACGAATTATAGAATCTAAACGGTTTGGCCCCAAAATTCTTTTTGTTAGTCGTGAGTAATAACGGGCAATGGTCCGAATGAGAAAACGACAATCCACGCAGACACGCTTCTGGCCACGAGTTGAAGAAACTCGGACAAACCAGGAACCGATCGATCTTACTTAGTTTCCTACCGTTGTCTCTTACACACGTGAATTTTCTGCCTTTTAATTCATACTCCACCAGATTACAATCGAAAATAAAATCATTAAAGTTCCTGGCACAAGCATTCTTGAAACTGGAATTTTTACGCTCATCTTGGCACCTTACCGCATTAAAATCCCCGGCGATGACCCATTTCCCTTCAACCCCAGCCATTACATCTCTGAGTTTATTCCAAAGGACCAGCTTGTCCGGGGTTTTTTGCGGGGCATACACGTTAACTATGTTCAACTTCTCCTGGGACCCTTTAATAATACCACTGACCAAAAGGAAGTTTCTATCTTTCACAGTAGAAGAAGCCTCAAAAATCCCCTTATCCCAAATACAAAGAAGGCCCCCAGAAAGGCCAGACGCATCGACACTTTCAACACAGAAGTCTTTATTTCCCCAAATTTTAGAAAAAATGAACTTCGATAAATCCCCGTGTTTAGTTTCTTGAATCAACAGGAAATCAACCTTATTTTTAGACTTCAAATCCTTAAGCCACAATTCCTTCACTGAACCCCCAATACCTCTAGCATTAACGGAGAGAAAATTCATTTACTTACCGCATTATTGCCTTCTACCACCAAAGTCTCCTTCACCAACTTGTTGTGTACAAGAAGATCCACACCGACCATGTTCCCTATACGGATCGTCTTTTCAAGCTCATCTGGAATCATATTAACGGATTGCCTCCTCTCCAACGAATCGTTCACCAGTGTATCCCCAGAAGAATTAGAGCTTCCTTCATTCAAAGACTTAGCCTCCATATTCAGGTCAATATCAGCGTTGACGACCTGCTTCGGAACATCCCTAATACCTGTCTGAGCATCGATATTGGGTAAATCCATTTGGGCCGGAAACATAAAGGCTTCAAAGGATCTGTCCACATCTACTCTTGAACGCTTGTTGGGCCCGATATTACTGGATGGGCTTGAACTAGTGATAGGCTTTTTATGTTTGTCTTTGAAAATATTAAACGGTTTTTTTTTCACCACCTGTGACAAAATCTTGGGACCCACCGAATCCGAACTGCCACAAGGGGCTTGGGAATAGAACATTCTATTCAAAGCTGGGCCCCCTTCATCATTACCCTTGGCACAAGTTTCAACCTCCGCATTATGGGCCCTTCACGAAGAATAATTGGCAGCCACCAAAAAGGTCCAAAGTATAAATTGAAGTGTAAAAACAATAAATGCAAATCACTTTTTGGCACGAGAATTGGCAGATTGTTTTGAGAAGCAAGAGACAAGAATTCAATATCATTTTTTGGGAATTTCATCATTACTCACCATCGAATTTGTAGGGGAGCCACCATCTCGATTTTTGGAGGCGGGCCTTTAATGAATTAACATCATCGTCAATAAAGGACATGTCATTCTATCGATCAGGAGAATCCATCGACCTATTGGCAACCGGGAGTTTCATAACTCTAAAACTCTCAACTCAACATCATCATTATCGATCAACCACAACACACCAAGTCAATCATGTCTTCAACCTTCGCTCAAGCTTCGGAAGATTGTTTGCACATCATGAGCGGCTAGTCGTCCCGTGACCGTCTCCGGGAATAGGGTTTGTGTTAGAACTTTGGGTTTGCTTATGTTTACAACTTTTTGGATTGAGAGTTAACTAATCATTCGGTTAGTCTATCTTATTGTTATTTGTTTTGATTAAACAATATTTGATTATCGTATTCATTCGTGTTCATCAATTATTTGGTTTGTTCATCAACGACCGGGATTAAATTCTAGGTTGTCATTGTTTTAAACCTTTAATCATTGAATGTGTTAATGTTTATGAAATCTAAAACTGGTAATTAATTGGACTACTATTCATTTGCATCAATCTTTCGGTTTCGATCGTGGATCATTGCAATCAAATATATTATTCGTTAATTATTTATCAAAACAAGTTTTCAAATCATGTCTATGTGATTTCCAATTGGTCGTAACTAAGTAACCTGGTTTTTTACATAACCTGAAAACCCGGAGATTGGTCTCTTTTCTCATAATTATTTACAACTCTAATTTATATTTTTTTTTCACAATCATTCTCAAAACTGCAAAAAGCAATTAGTTTAGAAATAGATGATAACTAAAACAACGAGCTTTCATACTTTCCACTGATTCCCCATGGATTCGACACCCTACTTGTCCTTTACTAGTAAAAGGTGAATAGGACACTTTTTAATTATATTTTTGACCGACCTTACGACATCGATCAAAATGGCGCCGTTGCCGGGATTCGGTGCGCTTAGTTTAGTTAGTTGTTTTCTTAAAAATTAAAATTTAAAAAAAAATAAATAAATAAAAAATCCAAAAATATTTCCTTTTGTTTATCTTTTCTTTGTTTCGTTCCATATTACGCTTGGTTTCGTGTTTGTCTGTGTGCAGTTGATTCTCGTGTTGCATGCATACCAGGTTTTCAAAGAAGTCATCACCGCTTTTGTTTGATCCAGAAATTGAGAAGACTGCTCGACAGAATCTCGTTCTTCTCCGTTCAGCAGTGAAAGCTAAAACTCAGTCATCAACAGTTGCTCAAGATCTTGAACAAGCAGCTCACGAGATGGCTGATCAAGAGCCACAAAACCAAGCCCAAAATGAACCATTCCCACTCATTCCAGATCCACCAATTCCTCAAAACCAAAACCAAAATCCAAACCAAAATCTGCCCAATAACCAAAACCAGAATCAACCACCACCACAACCATTTCCACAATTTAACCCAGGTCCACAAAACCAACTTGGAAATCTTAATCTCCGACATGGGGAAATTATTCGCCTCAATCAACCACAGCATCAACACGGATATGATGAGGGTTTCCAACACAGAGAAGGCAGCGTGCATACTTGGGAATCCGGTTGGGAAGATGATGATTATCAAAATCAGTATGACGGGAGATGTGCAAATTACAGATACGATGAGGGGTACAATGTGAATCAAGGCTACCTAGTACAACAGGTCAATCAAAGAAATCACATCCCGCGCCCGATTCCACAAAATCAAGTTTATAATGGAGTCCCGCAGTTTAATGCGGGAATTCAAAGAGCTAATAATCGGCTTAGGGGCGAGCAGATACAATTTATGGACGGTGTCCCACAAGTCATTCAAGGGGCACCAATTCAAGGCATTGAAGGTCATTGTCGACCCGTTGTGGTACCAAATTCATCAGCTATAGTTACACCGGTTGGAATCAATAACAGACCCTTCGAGGTGAGGCCTCAATACTTAGGGCATTTGCCGGAATTCTATGGTAAAAGAACCGAAGAACCTTATCTGCATATTGCAAGTTTTGATTCAATTTTCCATACGATTGGAGGGTTAGGGTTTTCAAAGGATGATGTGAAGCTAATGTTGTTTCAATTTACCCTGAAAGACAAGGCTCGACAATGGTTCGCGACATTACCTCCAGGTAGTATATACACTTGGCAAGAGATGCAGTAGGTGTTTTTGGAGGAATACTACACCATGAATAGAACCAGTGAAGCTCGGGAAGCAATCAGAGCTTTCCAACAACAGTCAGGGGAGACTTTTCAGGAAGCGTTCACACGGTTTAAGGAGTTGTTAAGAAGATGTCCACATCATGGCATTCAGACGTGGGAATTGATAAAGGCATTTTATGATGGGTTACTTCCGGATGATGTAAGAGATCTCATTGCTATCAACAATGGTACGTTTCTCACGAATACAGAAGCTGCAGATTGGGCATATCTGGAGAGACAGAGTGCTACTTCTAAGAGACAGGCACAATCAAGCAGGAGAGCAAGATCAAGTTCAGCAAAATCAGTCGATTATGAAGCTGAGGAACGGGTCGAAAAGCTAAGAAACCAAAACTTATTGCTTGAGCGTCAGGTAGCTCAGATGAATCTCGGAAAGGGGGGTGAAGTTAAGACCGCCAATACGTTTTCGGTGTGTACCGAGTGTGGAGAGTTAGGGCATCAAGTTGGAGAGTGTCCTGTACTGGGTGGTCAGACTGATGAAGTGAATCAAATATACGGTGAACGAAAGCAATATGATATGAAATCAAATACATATCATCCAGGTTTGCGAAACCACCCCAATTTTAGTTATGGTAATTCTGCTAATCAGTTGAACCCCAATTTTCAGGTACCTCACCAAGGAGGTCAACAGTATCAGAATCGGCAAGGAAATTACCAACAAGGAGGTTACCAGAATCGGGGCCAATATAATAAAGGGCCTCAAGCCAACAACCAACAACAAAATCAAATCAATTATCAAGGGAGTTGGAGGAATCAAGGTAACCAGCAAGGTAATTCTTTAGGTGGTGGAGGTGACTCGAGTGATTCGAAGCTGGATGCAATCATGTCGTTCATGAAGGATATTCAGAAGGATAATGAGGTGAGAGATAAGACATCTGCATCAATGCAGAAGCAATTGGGCCAATTAGCAGAGGATATAGCCCAGTTGAGAACAGACCCCGGAAAGCTGCCAAGTACCACCACGGTCAACCCGCAACATCAAAGCAGTAGTTCAGCTACCAAGAATGCACGTGTAAACCAGGTAAGTGTACTTCGTTCTGGTAAAGTGTATGATAATAAGGTTGGCGCTCCACCACAATTTGTTGATGGTGTGGTGGAGGATTGGGATGAAAATGAGGAAGAGGAAGATGAGCCTGAACCTGTAAGCCCTACGAAAGCTAATAACACGACTTCTCAAGAAACTAATGATAGGGTATTAGAAAACGCATCAACCAAGGCTACGGAAAAGGGTGCGGGAGTTAAAACCAACCCGTTTCCTCAAGCTTTGGTAGAACCGGGAGCTAAAAGTACTAAAAGAGGCCCACAACAGGAAGAGATGTGGGAAGTTTTTAAGCAAGTAAAAATCAATATCCCGTTGTTAGATGCGATAAAACAGGTTCCGGCTTATGCTAGGTATTTGAAGGACATGTGCACCCAAAAGAGGCAAAACAAATTTCCAAAGAAAATCGATTTAACCGAAAATGTTAGTGCCGTTTTGTCGGGCGCCATTCCTCCTAAACTCCGAGATCCAGGTGCTCCGTTAATACCCATTCAAGTGGGTGACTTTAAAATGAGCCGGGCACTGCTGGATCTGGGAGCGAGTGTGAGTATGTTCCCGGGGAGTCTTTATGATCAATACGATTTCGGACCGTTACAGAACGCCGACACCACAGTAGTGTTGGCCGACTTGACTTTGAAACTACCCCGGGGAATCGTGTGTGATGTCATTGTCAAAGTAGAGGACTTTTACTACCCAGTTGACTTCTTGGTTTTAGACTATGTCTCAATTAATAAAACTAAACAACCTAATGTCATACTTGGTAGACCATTTTTAGCAATTGCTAACGCGTTAATTGACTGCAGAAATGGAACAGTTGACATGACATTTGGTAATAGGAAAGTCCGATTAAACGTGTTTTCCCGTGCATCTGATTCTCTGGTTAGTGATGAATGCTTTATGGCAGACATCATTGACAAGTGTCAACCTCATGAAAATGGGGTAAACACAACAGAGACGTGTGTTATTTGTGACAGGGAACAGGCTGAATTGTCGGAATGTTTGAATGAAGCTGAAAAGGAATTGGAGGTGATGGCAATTAAAGACGGGAGACCCACTTGGACTCATCAAGTGGAAAGTATACCCGAGCACATTGATACACATTTAAAGCCATCATTGGAATCACCTCCACAAGTAGAGCTGAAGGAGCTGCCGAAACACCTCAAGTACGCTTTTGTGGGAGACAATGACACCCTTCCGGTGATCATTGCAGCAATTTTGACAAAAGCTCAAGAAAAGGCTTTGATGGGGGTGTTAGTGGAGTATAGGGCGGCGATTGGATGGACGATTGCAGACTTAAAAGGGATTAGTCCATCTATAGTGATGCACCAGATCATTACCGAAGAAGGTGCAAAGCCGGCGAGGGATGCACAGAGACGTCTGAACCCGAATATGCGGGAAGTGGTGAAGAAAGAGGTACTAAAGTGGCTGGATGCAGGTATAATATATCCTATTTCTGATAGCACGTGGGTCAGCCCAACTCAAACGGTACCAAAGAAGGTCGGTATACAAGTTGTGAAATGTGAAGATGGCGAACAGATTGCCACTCGGCCGGTAACCGGGTGGCGGATTTGCATTGACTACCGGAAGTTGAATGCTGCAACTTCAAAGGACCATTTCCCCTTGCCTTTCATAGACCAAATCGTAGAGAAACTCGCAGGTCAGAAATTTTATTGTTTCTTGGACGGTTATTCCGGATATAACCAGGTTGCGATACATCCAGAGGATCAACAGAAAACCACGTTTACGTGTCCTTATGGCACCTTCGCATTTAGGCGAATGCCATTTGGATTATGTAACGCCCCGGCCACCTTTCAAAGCTGCATGATGAGTATCTTCTCAGATATGGTCGGGGATTCTCTCGAGATCTTTATGGATGATTTCTCCATTTTTGGTACGTCTTTCGATTTGTGTTTAGATCAATTAACAAAGGTGCTAAAAAGATGTGTCGAGTCTAACTTAGTTTTAAGCAGGGAAAAGAGCCATTTTATGGTTCAAGAGGGGATCGTGTTGGGACACGTGATTTCAAGTAGGGGAATTGAGGTAGATCATGCGAAAATTCATGTTTTTTCTACTTTACCACCTCCTACTAATGTTAAGGGCGTCCGTTCCTTTCTAGGACACGCCGGGTTTTATAGACGGTTCATCAAAGGATTTTCTGTTATCACAAAACCGCTATGCAACCTTTTGTTAAAAGATGTGCCATTTGTTTTTGATGAAAAGTGCTTAAAAGCTTTTAACAATTTAAAACAACAGTTGATTGAAGCCCCCATTTTACAATCACCGGATTGGTCGCTCCCTTTTGAAATCATGTGTGATGCGAGCGATTATGCAGTGGGGGCAGTGTTGGGACAACGGGTTGACAAGAAACCCGTGGCTATTTATTATGCAAGCAAAACTCTTTCGGATGCTCAGTTAAACTACACCACTACTGAGAAAGAGTTGCTTGCGGTTGTTTATGCATTGGATAAGTTTAGGTCCTATTTGTGGGGTAGCAAGGTTGTTATTTACTCGGATCACAGTGCTGTCAGGTACCTCATGGCGAAGAAGGACGCTAAACCAAGGTTAATTCGACGGATTTTGTTATTACAGGAATTTGACCTTGAAATTCACGATAAGAAGGGTAGTGAAAACGTCGTAGCAGACCATCTATTACGGGTGGTGCATGAGATAGATGCACCGGATGTTGAAATCAATGAAACATTTCCTGATGAACATATATTATCTGTTTCAACTAAACTATGGTTTGCTAATTTTGCTAACTTTGCTGTTACAGGTGATATTCCTGAAATTTTGGCCCGAAAAGAAGAAGCAACAGTTCATAGCTCAAGCGAAAACATACATTTGGGATGAGCCTGATCTTTTTAAGGTTGGAGCTGATCAGATAATCCGACGTTGCATTCCGGATGAAGAGATAAAGTGTGTGTTGGAGTTGTTGCACGCATCGGCGTGTGGTGGACATTTCAGCGGACAAAAAACCGGGCATAAAGTGCTTGCGTGTGGGCTATATTGGCCTACGATTTTCAAAGATGCGGCCGAATTTGCGAAGAATTGTGTTAGATGTCAACAATTGGGGAGTATCTCAAAACGGAATGAGATGCCCATGCAGCCGATCCTCGTGGTTGATATCTTTGACGTTTGGGGAATCGACTTCATGGGCCCATTCCCTAATTCGTTGGGAAATTATTATATCTTGGTGGCCGTGGATTATGTTTCAAAATGGATAGAAGCGATTGCCACCAAGACGAATGACCATAAAGTTGTTTGCAAATTTGTCCAAACCAACATATTTTCGCGATTTGGGATCCCTCGTGTGATCATAAGTGATGGGGGATCACATTTAAAAAACTTTCATTTTGGAAATTGCTTAAACGTTTTGGCATAGACCACCGAATCTATCACCCACAAACGAGTGGGCAGGTTGAGGTTTCCAACAGGCAAATAAAAGAGATTTTACAAAAAACCGTGCGACCCGACCGCAAGGATTGGTCCACTAAGTTGGATGATGCTTTGTGGGCGTACCGTACGGCGTATAAAACACCTATTGGAACTACACCGTAGCGGTTGGTCTATGGAAAAGGATGTCATTTACCTGCTGAGCTTGCTCATCGTGCGTTATGGGCTGTAAAAGAAGTTAACTTGGATTATGAAAGTGCAGGTAAAGCGAGGAAGTTGTCGTTGGGAGAGCTTGAAGAGTTAAGGGATGAAGCGTATGAGAGTGCATTGGCGTATAAGGACAAGACGAAGAAGGTGCACGATGCGAAGCTGAGGCTACAGAAGTTTGAGGTGGGACAGAAGGTATGGTTATTCAATTCTAGACTGAAATTGTTTCCAGGTAAGCTGAAAAGCAAATGGATGGGTCCGTATTTGATCACGCGGATCAGAAAATATGGAGACATAGAAATTGAAGACTTTGATGACCATTTGAGGCAAGTCGTGAACGGGCATAGGTTGAAACCGTATTTGGAAGCTAATGATATCAACGGACCGGATAAACAGTCGGAGTGCTTCATGTTGAGCACTTTGGTCCATGATGCGGAATAACCATGTTCAGGTATGAAGTCTGGCTGAAGACTCATAAACTTAGCACTCTTGGGAGGCAACCCGAGATTGTGTGTAAGTGTCTGTTTTGTTCTTCACCATGGCAGCAAGCAAGTGTGGGGAAGTTTCATTTTATCAGGTACGTGTACTCTTTCCTTTATCTTAGTCATCTTGCCTGGTGATCATGTTCTTTTAGGTGTGTTTTTGTACTTGGTGGTGTTAAACTTTATGTGCTAGGGTATGTGTTTTAATTATTTGTTTTAGTAATGGTCGCTCATGATGTTTGTTAGTAGGTATTCCCGGGTTTTGTTTTAAAAGCATGATACATTGGGGACAATGTCGCCCAAGTGTGGGGATATGGAAACCCGGGAAGGGATAAAGAGGTTGGAAGTGATTGAAAACGATGAAAACTGAAAAAAAAATTGAAAAAAATTGAAAATTTTGAAGAATTTCATCGTCTTAAACGAACTAAATGGATACGAAAGCCGAACGTTTCAATCACTAATGGATTCCTTGCCGGTTGTAAACTAATATAGTCCCTTGTCATGGTCGTTCCTTCAAGTTTCATGAGAGTAGGTCCGACAGGTGTTTTTAGGAAAAAAAAAAGAATTGAAAAGAGATGTCTATTTAGGGGTAACATGCTTTAGATTGCATATGCTACATGTCGGCAGCCTTTTTACCCCTTCTTTGGTGAGTATTTTGAGCCTGTAGAATGATATAATGATTTATATTATGACTCCATTTGTTGAGAGCAGGCCACAAGTTATTCTGTGTTAGAACTTGTATGATTTGATGCATGCTGAGACTGTGGTTTAATATGTGCACGTAAATGATAAAGGCATTAGGATATCCCATACACCAGTGTGACTATTTTATGTTTACCTCATTATCCTTAGTAGCCTTGTTGAGCCTGTTTACCTTTCGTTTGTCCACCCAATGTGAATGTTTTGATACCGACCGTGAACGACAAATTATGAATAATTGAAAAAAAAAACAGAGAAAAGAAAACAAATATAGAAAAACAAAAGGAAAAAATAGAAGTGTTGTGAATATCGTTTATGTTCTTGGGTAGAAATCAACCCGAAAGTGTTAGTCGTTATGTGTTTTGCAAATAAAGTTGTCGCGGTTTGGTCGTTTGTTTGTTCGCCATGAAAAAAAAAATATAAGCCAAAAATCTTCCTACCCTTAGCCTACGCCCAAAACCGAAAGTCCTTTTGATGCGTGCCGTGTTATATGATACAGTGGAGGTATGATTGTTATACAAGCCTATGATTACGGGATTTCATGTTTGGTTTTGAGTGATATAAATGCTAGCACATTACACGCTAGTTCAGTTTTTAAACCGAGAGGAGAGTTAATTGTGAGGGGCGTGTAGCATGTGTATAATCTTAAGCATGTTAGTTTTGAATAGACAAGTCTTAAGTTTTAGAAATTGCATCTATTGTTTGTCGGACTGTCAATCTTGATTGTGTCAGTCTATGGAAGGGTATGACTTGGGACTTAAATTGTTGCATCGGTTAAGGGGTTTTTGAGGTATTGTTACTGTGGTGAGTAGTTCCGTATCGGTTTGCTTGAGGACAATCAAAGATAAGTGTGGGGATTTGATCGGTGGAATTTAGGCACACTTTAATTGATATTATTTATAGTCTAATTGCATCGATATTGTCATGAAAGATACTACTTAAATTGGTTTTATTACGTTGTGGGTTATGAAGATAAAGTGCACTAAAATGATGAATTAGTAAAATGAATTTAAAATAGAATCTCTACAAAAGTGAGGTATCAATTATATTATGTTAAATAGAGTATTCTATTACAATTAAATGCCATTGATAAATAATTCTTGCAATTAATTGTTTGTAAATTGAAAAGTGACGTATGAATGCACTAAAAATAGAATTGAATGAAAGGTTGCAATTAATTCTTTTATATTGTATATAGGAGACGTGTGAAAAGTTGAAAGGGAATTATGGGCCCTTCACGAAGAATAATTGGCAGCCACCAAAAAGGTCCAAAGTATAAATTGAAGTGTAAAAACAATAAATACAAATCACTTTTTGGCACGAGAATTGGCAGATTGTTTTGAGAAGCAAGAGACAAGAATTCAATATCATTTTTTGGGAATTTCATCATTACTCACCATCGAATTTGTGGGGGAGCCACCATCTCGATTTTTGGAGGCGGGCCTTTAATGAATTAACATCATCATCAATAAAGGACATGTCATTCTATCGATCAGGAGAATCCATCGACCTATTGGCAACCGGGAGTTTCATAACTCTAAAACTCTCAACTCAACATCATCATTATCGATCAACCACAACACACCAAGTCAATCATGTCTTCAACCTTCGCTCAAGCTTCGGAAGATTGTTTGCACATCATGAGCGGCTAGTCGTCCCGTGACCGTCTCCGGGAATAGGGTTTGTGTTAGAACTTTGGGTTTGCTTATGTTTACAACTTTTTGGATTGAGAGTTAACTAATCATTCGGTTAGTCTATCTTATTGTTATTTGTTTTGATTAAACAATATTTGATTATCGTATTCATTCGTGTTCATCAATTATTTGGTTTGTTCATCAACGACCGGGATTAAATTCTAGGTTGTCATTGTTTTAAACCTTTAATCATTGAATGTGTTAATGTTTATGAAATCTAAAATTGGTAATTAATTGGACTACTATTCATTTGCATCAATCTTTCGGTTTCGATCGTGGATCATTGCAATCAAATATATTATTCGTTAATTATTTATCAAAACAAGTTTTCAAATCATGTCTATATGATTTCCAATTGGTCGTAACTAAGTAACCTGATTTTATACATAACCTGAAAACCCGGAGATTGGTCTCTTTTCTCATAATTATTTACAACTCTAATTTATATTTTTTTTTCACAATCATTCTCAAAACTGCAAAAAGCAATTAGTTTAGAAATAGATGATAACTAAAACAACGAGCTTTCATACTTTCCACTGATTCCTCGTGGATTCGACACCCTACTGTCCTTTACTAGTAAAAGGTGAATAGGACACTTTTTAATTATATTTTTGACCGACCTTACGACATCAATCACCACCCCCGTGTTGGATTGGCACGTCCCCGTGTCTGCTACTAGTTTTGTCCTTTGATGTTGTCTTTTCTTCTGCGCAGCATCCACCTTCGGACACGGCCCATGTCTGATGGACACGGCCCCGTTTCAAGTCTTTTGTTCTTGCTATTTTGTTGTTTGGATGTGAATTGGGGCCTGGCGAGTTGCGTAAATTCCTCCTTCCTTGTATTTATGTTGGTTTTTGCTTTCTTTTTGCTCCTTTTGCACATTTAAGCTCTTTTGATCCTGAAAATTAAAAAGAAACAGAAAACCAAGCTTTTCCAACATTAGTACTAAAAAGGGGTTGATTTTACGCCATATTTGATATAATTTATATGTTGTATTTTAAGCACATCAGGTTATTACACTAAACACAAGTGCATTATATATTTTATTAAGAGCTCGGGAGTTATACCCAAGATTATACCAGTAGGCCTGTAGTTAAACCCTAAAGTTACAAAGTGAGTCATTCTCCTTTTTCTCACATTATTGTGTGACATTATTTAAAATGCTTTGCAAAACTTTAAATGTTTTCAGTTATAATTACATTAATTAAAATCTTTATATTATGAAATTACTGCAAGTATGTGGGAATGCTTTCAGAACCCTATTTGCTATACATTTTTTATATACATTATAGGTAATTGTCACTAATACAATTGTATAGTTATATACGACTATTTTTCAGAATAAAATTAAATGACATTATAGTGTCTTTAATAAATGTATACTAAGATATACATCGTGAGTTATTTAATATTTAAAATAGTATATTATAAACCTTAATATGTATAATATATAAACCTTAGTATATATCATAATAAAATTAAACGATATATGTCAATTGATTTATTTAACTTTTAATATACTAAAATATACATCGGGAATACATTATTTCAAAACACGATATGTGGGGGTTGATATACATTATTTGATAAGCGTCATTAGTTGAAAGAATGATCAACCGTGATACAACCACAGTAACTAGTTGAAAGAATAATCAACAGTGATATAACCATAATCACTAATTGAAAGAACGATCAAGAGTGATACAACCACAGTAACTAGTTGAATGAAAGTCCACAGTGTTACGACTACAATCACCAACCGCCGTGCAACAATATCAATCGATTGACCGGAGCTTAAGAGTAGTCGCCCCTTGTACTCGTTTCCAAATCCATCTCGTCTGACTATATTTTCATCAGCAAAATGGTTGGTAGCGGTCTGAATGTCAATGAGGGGAAGTTTGAGGTAATCAAACTTACTGTCAAAAGAAGACATCATGTTCGATTTTTGATTATCAAGTCAACTAGAGAAGACCTTAGGGCAAGAAAGAACGTAAGTGAAGGAAGAAAAGAAGGGGATTTATTAAAAGTAGACAACTAGCACACTTACGAATATTATTTAATGAATCTGAAGGAAGGAAGGAAGGAAGGTGATATATTTATTGTTAGAACTAGTGCTTTCGCTCTCGCGCGTTGCGCGTTAGGCGTTTGTGTTTTGATTAAATAGTCAAATGTTAGCAACCTGTTATGAAAAGGGTTGTTGCACGTGGTTCAGTTGAGTTCAAGTGTTTTCATACCAAGTTCTTTACATATTGTTTACATACTAAGTTCTTTACATTAAACCAAAAAAATGTTGGATGCGGTTCCTTTTTTGATAGCGCAGTGGTGCTTTAGTTGGTTGTGTCACCCCCATCCTTTCTTCAGCGCGGTAGTTTCAGGGCCTGCATTTAACAATATGGTTTAGTAAAATGACAAACTTATTGTCATGAATAATATCAAACGTCAACAATAATAGCTTAAGTTGAAAGCTATCTGGCTCCAACTGCAAGCAATAACTCATCACCGAAACTATTTTCGTCAACAAAATCAAACTCAACAAACACATTTAAAAACCAAAAAACAAAAACAAAATATTTAAGCGAAAAAGATACCTTATTGATACGGCAATATGGAGGTGCCTGCAACTTCAATCGCCAGTGGCGGATTCAGAATTTTTTTTTTCTTATGGGTTCACTTTTTTGGTTGGTCAAATTTTCACAAACATAAGAATTTTCGGGCTGGGTCGGATCGGGTCACAAAACATAATAAACCCCTAACTTCCATATCAAATTTCCATTAGCATTAGCCGTAAAGAAATTCATATTCACAATTTCAAAATCATAAACATAATCATAGATAAATAAAAAAATTGAATGTTTACCATCGAAGAATTTATCTTAACAACACAAAAATATGAGATTTTGGTTGTGGGTATGTTGCTTTTTATCGCTCAGGTGTCTTCTGTGAACCTTCTTCCACCCTGAAATATCATAATACTAATTAAAGTTAACCATTGAAGAATGTTCACTACTGAATAAGTACAAAAGAGTAAGCATTTCAGTAGATACAACTTTTAAATCAATATCCAACTGAACTACAGATTAGAGAGGTAATATCAACTATTGATAAAAAAAAAACACCTTTAGAATACGTTCTCGTTATTGTCATATGTTGGGTTACTCTGTACTGATTAGAGAGGGCTTTCTAGACCTTTTAATTTGTTGTTGTATTAGATATTCAAAGATCTTTCTCCATAAATTTGTATCTGAAGAAAATCATTAGTTTTCTTTGAATAAGATGACTCTCAAAACTATGAAATCCATAAATGAATCCATCATTATCTCTAGAATCACTAATCTTAGTTTAAAGCATATTAAAAGTTAACAAATTGAAAATGAACATAAAAAAACTATAAGTTATAACACACCTGAGAGTTAAAGAGATTTGGAACTTGGAGTGGTGGACGGTCGCCGGAGATGGAGGTGGTGGACGGTCGCTGGAGCTGGAGACTGGAAGGGGGCAGGGGGCTGGACAGGGTGGAGGCGAGATGTGTTTTGTGTTCACATTTTTTGGATTTTACTTCAGCCTAAGAAAAAGTGAATGAAAAATGAGGACTTTACCAATGTTTTAAAAACCGGTTTAAACCGGCCGGTTGTAGCGGTTGAACCATCCGGTAAAACCGGTTCCGGATTTTAAAACATTGGACTTTACTAACCTGAAAAAAAGAATGAAATATGGAAAAAGTTGATGGATGCTGTGAACCAACTCAGGATCTCACAATTGGAAGGTTCCTAGGAACCCGTTCTTTTAATAAATATAGATCCGCCCCTGTCAATCGCACACCTATATCTTTCGCATATGCTTTCCCAACCAAGAACAAACGAAATATAAACGATGAAAATTGATAATGGAAGTCCCACAGATAGATTTCTAAACTAACCAATTGTTCGTTAACAACTTAAATAATAACAATTACACATGAGTAAACTAATAAATTATCAACATTAACAACTAATCAAATCATGGATGTTAAAGAAAACGACACTAACCTTGATTAGAGTTTCATCAAGGCAAAATTAAGAACTTAATTCAAACTCAAAAACTCAAGATTCCCCTTTCATAGACCCAGGTCAGAAACCATTGTTTAGAGTACCAGCAGCAACATAATTTGAAACCTAACTTATAGCTCAATAAAAGAAATAGAATTTGACAAGTTACCCTTCTGTGAAAGTTCTGTGCATACTATATCTATATCTAATTTAGAATCAAATAATACATGTTTTCTCTTTTAATAAACTATCCTTTTTACATTTTTTCAGGCATTCTACCGTCCATTTTCACTATTATCATAAGAGCTCAACATTAATATCTCATGTTGGACTAACACAGAACCTCACTTTCATATTTCGTATACTTGAGCCACATTTGACGTTAACAGTTATAACAAAAACAAACGGGGAGGTTACCTGTATGAATTGAACTTAAACGGCTGTCTACTCCATTCGACTTGTCACCGGCCATACTCCACTCACTGAACCCTAACCGCCGCCTTCAAAAACCCTCTTAATCTCGCCATAACCCTAATTCGTCGGAGCCCTAATCACACTGATTCCGTCACCACCGGAACCGCACCCTGAATCTGGCACCGAATCATCGGAACCACACCTTGAATCCGGCACCACCGCACACTGATGATCTCTCTAGTCACCACCATACCACCAGTGATAGGCGACGCAGCCGTTCCGGCACACACGGGGACATGGCCGGCTACCGTTCTCTCTCTCCTTTCTGATCTCTCTCATCGTTCTCTCTCGTGTGGTAATCGGTGGTGTGTGGGGGTGCAGTAGGTTTAGGGTTTTATACCGGGGGCTTTACATGAGACGCGTGTGAAGCAGAAAAGGTGAGGCAGACAGACAGGTGCCTCACCACTTTTTAAACCGACTAAAAAAAGGTGACTCACCTCTTAACCACTGTTCATTTCCTTCAAGTATTATTAGATATTAATAATAATTTGTAGGAAATGAAAAAATAAATGGAATGCAAATAGATTCAATTCCTTTATTAATAAAAACTAGTTAAAGGAAAAAGGAAAAAGGAAAACTGGAAAATATAGAGTTGTTACTCTCATGATTCAAGAAATACGTTTTCACAATTTAAAAAGAGTAAACTGCCATTTTGGTCCCTCTGGTTTGGCCAGTTTTGCCACTTTAGTCCAAATCTGAAACTTATTACATCTGGGTCCCTGTGGTTTGCATTTTGTTGCCATTTTAGTCCAAAACTCAAAAACCCTATTTTTTTTACTGTTGCAACCTCCTATTTTGTCTTTTAGTTCAGGGGCATTTTGGTCATTTTGTTTTTCATTTAACATTTTCTTAATTCAAAAATTAATATATATATATATATATATATAGGGAGGGGCTCATGCGAGAACCACCCTTATTGTGAGAACCATGAGAACCAATGTGAACACAACCTAAAATAGCTAAAAAAACCTAAAAAAAACCCTAAAAAAACCTAACCCCCACCCCCCCCCCCACCCAAAATCCTAAACCCCCCACCCCCCCCCCCCCCCCCCAAAAAAAAACCTAACCCCCCCCCCCCCCCCCAAAAAAAAGCCTAAACCCCCCTCCCCCACCCCCCAAAAACCTAAACCCCCCACCCCCCAAGCTAAAATGCTAAAAACTAAACCCCCAAAAAACCTAAAAAAATCTAAAAAAAATTTTTTTTTTAAAATTTTTTTTTTTTTTTAATTTTTTTTTTTTTTTTTTAAATTAAAAAAAAAAAATTTTTTTTTTTTTTTTTTGTTCGAAAAGTAGCGATTTTAACCTAAAAAATATTAAAAAAAGCAAAAAAAATTTTTTTGTGTGATTTTTAGCTATTTTTAGGCATTTTTTGTGTGTTCACATTGGTTCTCGCGGTTCTCGCAATAAGAGGTGGTTCTCGCATGATCTTCTCCCTATATATATATATATATATATATATATATATGTATATATATATATATATGTATATATATATAATCAGCTCTCTCTCTCTCTCTCTCTCTCTTATTAAAACCCAGATCAAATACCCCCTATCCCAATTACATCAAAACCCTAAAATTAACTTCAGCCAAAAGATGGAGGTGGTGGATGTTGCAGCAGTTGCAGAAACAAGCAGCAGTTGCAGAAACAAGCAGGTCGCCGGAGATGTTGCAGGTCGCCGGAGATGTTGCAGCAGTTGCAGAAACAAGCACCAGTCTTCTTCACATCCGTTAAACCCCCTTCAACATTCAACCCCCAAACAACAATCTTCACCATGATCTCTTCACTCCCTTCAACCTCTACATTTCAATTACCCACTTCCACCCCTCCACCAACAAAAATCCTGACCCTAATCATCCCTAATTCCAAGTTCAACATCTGTAAAAAAGCATGATAAACGCCAAAAGAAACCCATCATTCAATTCGGTGAACAACAACAACATTATTCCGATTAAAAAAACCCAAATTTCAAAACCCAGATAAAACTCTCATCTAATTACAGTGAACTTCATAAAAAGCAGGCCATAATTTGCCAGTGGGTTTGATTGACGGTGTTTGCACCGATGGAAAGTGGAAACCCTAACGGTGAGCAGAGGCAAAATCAAGAACACCAGACAAAAATGGTGAACAAAAGAATCAAGAAAACCCTTAAACCCTCCTTCTCACAAGCTTCCACGGAGGATGCTGATAATCAATCGATTGAATCTGGAGCTTTGATTGGATTGACGGTGTTTGCACCGAACGATGAGGCTAGTGGGTTTGATTGGTTTACGGTGGAAGATGGGGATTGTGGTGGTGCTAGTGGTGGTTGTGGTGGTGGTGAGTGTGTTTAGAGAGAGATCTAACCTGATTTCGTGGAGATGATGCAGAGAGATGGTGGTGGTGGGGATGATGCGGTGGTGGGGGTGGTGGTTTGTGGCGGCAGGAGGAGAGAGAGAGAAAAAGAGAGAGACGGTGGAGGAGGTGGTGGTGGTGATGATACGGTGGTGGGGGTGGTGGTGGTAGTTCAGAGAGAGAGCAGAGTTGGTGGTGGTGATGATACGGTGGTGGTGGGGGTGGTGGTGGTGGTGTGGTGGTGGTAGTTGAGACAGAGAGAGAGAGAGAGCAGAGTGAGAGATGAGAGCGAGAGAGAGAGAGTTCTGTATGTGTGGGTGTATATATTATATATAATTGTTTTAGGTATTAAATATATACAATTAAATATAATAATTTTTAAAATGCCCAAAATGCCTCTGAGAGTAAAGACAAAATAGAAGGGTTTAAGTAGAAGAATCTGGTCAAATTTGGAATTTGGACCAAAATGCAAACCACAGGGCCCTGGATGTAATAAGTTTTAGATTTGGACTAAAGTGACAAAACTGGCCAAACCACAGGGACCAAAATGGCAGTTTACTCATTTAAAAATAATAAAGTATAAGGTATAAAGATATTTAAAAGATTAAAAATTTGAACGCGTGGGTTAGGTCAGATTCATAATCATCATATTAGATTACTAGTGGGAAACCCGCGCGTTGCGGCGGAGTCAACAATACACATTGGAATTGGTTAACACATACTATATAACAATTATATAATCATATATCATTATATGTAAAATGTCAGATGTAACACCATACATTCAAACAAAAACCATAGAGAATCAGTTTGTGAAAATGCAACCCAACAACACGATATATGGAACCGAAAACTTTTTAAAGCGCTTTGGACTGCACATAAAATTTAATTTTTCCAACGTTATTATACCTTTTCTTTTTGCATGGTCGCCCAAGTTTTCTGAGTGATATGTGTGGTTCTTTCGTATTCAATGAATCCACAAGATAATTATTCATAAAAAAGAATGTTTTAAAGACAAGAACTAATTAATAAAATTCTTTAAAAAACCATAAGCTAACATAAAGATGCTAATATTGATGCTCCTCCAACTGCAGATGAGTCTCTAGATCTTGCCTACCTGTATGTTTCTAATATGCTCGCAGAAGGTGCAACATCAGTAGCAACGTTGCCATTCGATAGTATTGACGAATTAAAAATAAGAAATAACAAGTTCCTCGATAAACACTCCAATTATCTCAAGCTGCAAACAAAAATTCAACCAAGTTATATGAACCAGAAAGTCAAATGTGATTGAAGCTATATTATAAATTAAGCCCTATTGACCTCAATTTTATCTAATGTTAATCTCATCCCTCCCCTATCCCCCTTTTCTTAATAATTTGTAATCGATTAATTGATTTCAAGTGATTACTACTTGGGGGACCCACCATTACTCTCCTCCATAATGCACTAAGGGAGTTCGTAGCTACAAGATAAAAAAATACAAAATTTGTCTCAAGACTTAAAATTATAAGGGAATTCACCCACTCATGAAAACTACATGATATTATTTCTAGAGAAACATGTGATCACATACCTGTCGTCACAATGGATGCATCTAACCTTGAGCTTGATACTGTAGAAAAAAAGCCAAAAGCTTTCACTAATCTTAACTGCCTGCAAACGATAAACAATTGTTCAAAATTAAGGGCCCTTCGTGTTAAGATGAAAAACAAGTTAAAGACATTTGATATTATGGTACCTTAAAAACGTCAATTTTAATGGTTTTTCTTCTATAAACCAAGATGTAATGACATCCGAAACCTTAGAAAAATGGAATACTACCTCCCCATGGCCAGTTAAAAGGAGCTAGAACCCTCTACCAAAGGTAAAAAAATGGATTGAACATCTGCAGGAGCTTTATCAATGTCTTCAAAGACAACCCAAAGTCCATTAAGAATAGCTTACTGATAATATATGTCCCCTAAAACAAAATAAGAAGACCTTTAGCTAAGGGTGGTAATTTGAACCATATACTTACATAAGGTCGACCTGCGTTGTCATTTCATACAGGCATCCGTGAGTCAAACTAAAAAAAATTTGACATAAGAGGGGGGGGGGGGGACATATATCTTGCCCCCCAATGTCTATTATTAATTCATGAAGGGAAAAAAGCATCAGATCCGCAGATGTGGAACCTGTTGGTGATGTGTTGACGGTTTCCGCTGTGTGGCATTTGGTGTGGTGTGCGGGTATCGAACGATGAGGGGAAGAGAAAAAAACCGATTATGAGTCATGATATAAGGGGTGCTCCTACAATCAAGCATGGTCAATGATCGCTTAGGACCGTTGAACCTCTTCTAAGCTATTGTACCAATTAGTTGTGGAGATCAACATTAACGTGGGGATGTAAACGTGTTTTTTTCTTAAAAGCATCGATTTGACCCAGCTAAGTTGATGCTTTTTTAAAACGTCCCGTCTTTACCCAAGCAAAATTGTTGTTTTTATAAAGCCATCCGTTTTGACCTGAGCTCATTTTGACATAACCCCCTTTTGACCAAACCTAGTTTGGCCCAAACCCATTTTGACCCACCCATCTGTTAGAAAATGAAAGTAACCAGCCCCTCAAACATATTTTCAGCTGTTACAAATGCAAACCTTGTTTCATCAGCCACTGCTGCAAGCTGTCCCTACAACAGTGCCACCTTGTACAAGTTGAAAACATGAAAATCTATATCGGTCAGGATTCATACACACAAATCATGAAAGCATCTTACAAGTCAAGATTGAGCATGTGATGACCGGTTGGTCTATAGGAAGATCATGCAATTAGTTTGTTACGTTAGTTCATAATCAAATTGGTTTTGGTTCACCCTTACTTTAATTCAAGTTTCTGATTTCAAATCTAAAGGTGCACAAAAAACACTTGTGTTGCAGTAAAAATCATACAAATATTGATGAGTATGAATATCACAAAGTACAACAGCGTTTCATCTCTTCCAAACAACAAGCAAGCACTTAAATCAACTGAACACATTCAAATCATTTGAAAATTTAACTTGCAAGCTTAAAGGCATCAATAGAAAAACCGTAATTGAAACCTATTGAAGAAATTATCATGTAGCGCAATGGGGAATGTCACCTTGGGCCTGCTGTGAGTAACATACTCTGAAAGATGCTACATAAAAAACCAAATACAAATGCAGTAGCCATAGATATAGGTAAGGAGGTTGAACCTACGTCGCACAGGAATCTGTATTACTGAAGGGGATTTCAATCAAGAAAAAAAACCCATAGCCGATGATTTCATGTTCATTCATATTCAATGTAGCCTTCAATTTGGAATAGTGAACCAACGATGTCATTAAAGGAGATAGAAGGAATCATTGAGACGACATTGAAAGGGGGCAGATTTGGAAGAAGGGGTGAAAAAATAGCAAAATAAGCCATAGCTGGGGCTGGGCGTCTTAAAAAATTATTGGGAAATTACATTTAGGTACATGGGAAATGTTTTATATATATGTATAGATGTATAGATTATAGATTAAAGGTGTTTGTATGAAGAACACAATAAAAAATCCGAAAGTGAACCTGTTTGTATGGCGGGCTCTACAACGTAAGATTCCAACCAAATTCGAGCTAGACCACGTTCTGATCTCTTGTCTGTCAGTGAGAGCAGTGTGGTAGATGGTGGTCGTGTGGGTAAAACGTCCAGCTCTCGTGTTAGGTGGCAGACATATTCAAGACTCGCAGGCATCAAAGAAAGGAAAAAAAAAGCAGTGTTGGTCATTATGACAACACTCTAGAGCATATGAAAACAAAAAGGTCTTTCAACTTTGAAGGGGTGTTCACTACAGCAGCTAAACCGATGCAAGAAATAAAGGATGATACCTGTCTTTGTATAAAACATAGGGCCAGGTGGAAACATTTAAGATTACATGATTCAGATAACTTTGATGATAGGTTGTTTTGATATGTTCCATCTCTGTATCTTTTGGCTTTTCTAGTTTCTTTCTAGTGCCCTGTTTGAATGAAATTGTCCCCTGCTCTGTTCAAAAAAACAAAAACAAAAACTGAATCGTTTTAGCCCAACTTCTGGTTATCATATATGGTTGTGTTTAACTCAAGAAAATAATAAATCCACAGTGTTCACAATAATATGTTGCTAACTTATTTTGTGTCCACGTGCCCTTTATAGAGCATAAGTGATAGCGTGGGCTTACTGCAGAAGCATATTCCACCAAAATTGTGGTGAGCGTGTGATTGTACACCGGTGAGTCGACATTATGCTTGATTTTAAGCCCTGTCCCCATAAAAAGCTTGCAAATTAAATAAACCCTTTGTAATTTTTAACCAAAACGATATCCAACACAGCGGATAGCGAAATCCGCTATCCGTTGTTTGAATTAAATTGTCCCCTGCTCTATTCAAAAAAACAAAAAAAAAAAACTGAATTAAAGTTACTATAAGAACTCATATATTAAACTTGAGGCCTTAAAGCAGTCTTCATACTTCGAATTATATGGTTGACAAACTAACGTATCATTGGTTCATCACCAAGCACGGTCTTTCAAATATAAGAATAGCATCTAAAAATTATGACGTCGTAAGTATTAACTATTATGGGACCACCCGTAATCTATATCCACATTTTTTGAAGCATATAACACATTATCAGCTACCTTTACTCTCTTTGATAGCTAAACATGTGAATTCACAAAAAAAAAAAAAAAAAAACCCCATCAGTCAAAGACAAACATGGTTCAACAACAAACAAGCTACAAACACAAAACAGTTGGGGCATAAACAGATCATAACATAAAGTCCATGAATTGTTACCTCTACCAGATGAACCAACAAACAAACAAACTGTAATCATCAAAATCATCCACCATCTTTACTCCATATAAACTGCAAACAAGTTATAATCAAAAACCCTAATCAAAGATACAAACTTTTTAACAAAATAAGATAAGGGGTAACGTAATCTAACCAGATAACTTTGCTTGAAGGTGTGCACTGAACTATAAACCTAATGTCAAGATATGTGGATGAATTACAATTTAGACATGCAAATTTTAGGTTATTTTTAGAATTTTGTGTGTTTAATCGGTTGATAGCGTAGATGTGGAACACGAATTATGGAATTGTGGAGATGTTAATTAATAGCAAATTGAAAAACTGACGTTAAGCAATAGATATTAATATGAACGAACTCCGGTGGAAAAACCCCACAACCACCAACTGATAGTTACCGGAGAAGAACAATCGAACCCAAAAACTTACCACAACCCTACCGATTCTGATGAAGAATTCACCGCCATCGCAACTATTCAAATCCAATGATCGGAAAAATCATCGGTTGCCAGAGGTCCATACGCTCTCTCCCTTCTCCGGTTCTCACTATTTCATGGCCTCCAAACGTAGGATGATAACAAAGATATAGAGGGCGTCTTAGATGGTTCAATTGCAGGAAGATGGTTCAATTGCAGGAGGAAAAGAAACGATTCAATGACTGAGGAGTTAATTGCAGGGTTATTCCATGGATATGAAATCTCTAAAACACCCTTAAGGTGTCTTAAAATTTTGGAAAAGGTGCCCCTTTAAAATGGTTTCTCTCTATTGTACATAATGCTTCAAAATTTATACGCAAATAAAATTACTATCATGTCCATCACTTTTCCTTTTTAATATATATTATAGATTAGCTAGACATGTGTATGTAGAATCTTTTTAGGAACGTGTGGCCGTGTGGGTCCTTGTATTAGTGGAGTGGGTAGAGGATTAGCGTGAATCAAAAACTAGTGGGTAAAATGGATTAGTGGACTGGGTCAGGTCATGGGATATAATATTTAATCAAGACAAGTGAAGTAATGGGTAGGATTGGCTGCAAAATTTCCCCCTTTTGCTTTTTAATAATATTAGGTTATAACTCTTTGTATTACACGGGTTGAATAAATGTAATTTTATATATTAAAAAGTTATACATATATAAATCATATGTATTGTAGGAGTTGAATAAATATAATTTTATAAACTAAATAATAAAAATATTATATCTTTAAAACCACGTATTTTCCTATCTATCCCAATTTGATTTATCAAACTTCTCTTTATCCGAATTTTATTTTTAAATAAACATATAATCTGTTTGATTTAAGATATAAACGGAATAACTTAATTCACGTTTATCATCATTCTTTTAGGAAGTTTAATTGTATTAGTTATGAAATTCTTTGATAATCTGATATCAAGATTTTAAAATCTAAATGACTAAAAGTAAATATATAATAAAACACATATAGTAATTAATGTTTAGCTTTTAAAATTTCTAATAAGATTGAGCACATGTAAATGGCAGGTACATTGTCATCACTTATATGCTCCTAAAGTTTAATGGTTCAGGAGAAATATTTTGAGACTAAAGTATATTTATATTTGTAATCGATTATATATTATTAGTGTTTCTTTAATTTGTATTTATATTTAAATGTTGTTATAAGTAAATATTATATTTTTTTAATTATAACTATTAATATACGTATGACAAAAATATTGTTTTTTTATTAATATCATTATTAGCAATGTTACTTGTATTATTATGTTCTAGTTATAATTGCTACCATTAATATCTTTTTATTTTAATTATTATTTGTATAGATATAAATAATAATTATCTATAATTAGGTAGAAGAGATTAAACTAAATAATATTTCGTAGGAGATTATCTATAATTAATTAGAAGATATTAAAATAAATGATAATTATCCATTGAGTACATGGACTAATATGATGACAAGTGTCCCTGTTTCTTTTATTATATAGTTAGAGTTAGATTAGATTAGATACTTTATAAATAAGTTATTAATAAATATAAAAAATATTGTTTGTGTGTACTAATTACATATGTTGACAAATCGACACATAGGACTATTTTTAATTCCAGAGTATAATAGAATTTAAGCCATTTACAAAAATGATTTTTAAAAAAGCATCTCTCGACGACTCGACTCCAATTGAGTGTTGATGTACAAGAAATAAATCTTTTTTTTTTGTTTTGTTTTTAAGTTGAAGGTTTAATTCTCTTCATGTGTGATATTATACTATTTGTCACAAACTCAGAATCAAGAACTCCTAACCCAATGAATCTAATGTAAGATTAAATATTTATTTATTTATATTTAATCTAGTAGCCATCATTATCATTTATATAATATAGATCAAAATATATTAATAACCTATTAATAATTAGTTGGTAATTGTTGATGGACCATATTACCCTTAATAACTAATTAGGTTTCCTCTTGGGTGTATATATAAGGAGATTATTAGAGAGGTAAAAGGTTAGACACATAACCTAAACACATAACATCAATTTTCGTCCTCTCTCTCTCTCAACCGAAACTCAACCCTAATTTCGGTTTCATCACCATCATAACTTTACACCCTAAGGAGGAACCGGATCACCCTGACAATTATGTCGAACTCCGTGGCTGCGTCTCTGACTGGATTCTCTACTGATGCAATCAAAGGTATGTTATTACATGTTTTCCATTATGCTTAAATCAGAACTAATCAACATGTGGTATCAGAGCATATGTTGATAAATCAGTTCTGATTTTGTATCCATTATTCTGGGATCATTATAAGGAAAACAGAAATTTTAAAGTTTTTATAAAATCTCGGCTGTTAACAGTCCTTGGTACCGAAATCCCTGTTTTCGGGAAAACTATGTTTAATTTTTGACTCAAAAATCGTAATGGACAAGCCTAATTTCCGAAATCTGTTAATAAAAATATAAAATTTAAGGTTTCGGATCCCAGATTATGTTTTAAATTTATTAGGGTTCATTGCTTGTTCTTAATAAAACTCGAAAATTCCCTTATTTTGGAATATATTTTGGATTAGTGGATGTTTTTCCAATGTTTGATCTAAATTTTATCTATTATAATTTTCGAAAAACTGTTAATGGACTTTTAGTTATTATTTTCGAAATAATTGATAAGTTTAGATCATAAATAAATTAGGAAATACTATCCCAAATCCCTTAAATTTCGGGTTTTAGTTATTATCACAAAACAGCTATTAACAGTGGAATCGAGATCATCAATCTCGACTTCAGACTATAAGATCTCGACTCGAAATCATCAGGTTCTCAAAACTTAACAACTCGAGACCAGAAGTTTACAACTCGAGACCATCAGGTCTCGACTCGAGACTACAAGGTCTCGACTCGAGAACATAAGGGCTCAAAACTTCATAACTCGAGACAACAGTTGCGACTCGAGACCATAATCATCACAACTCGAGACTAAGGTTGCGACTCGAGACCATAATCATCACAACTCGAGACTAAGGTTGCGACTCGAGACCATAAGCATCATAACTCGAGACCTCATTATTTTTTATGCTGTTTAATGTGACCTAACAGGTGGTTTGCTATTAAATACTTGGTTTTGTTTATACTTAATTAATTAATAAGGATCAAATAATGTTTTACAAAACCAAACTAGCTTAACTTGAATGAGCTTCTGATGTATTAATTCTGGCCAAAGCTGATTTAATACATCTATTTATTGTTCAAGTATTATAAAAAGCTATGTTAAGTATGCATTACAAACGTGAAATGTCTTAATTCTGGCCAAAGCTGATTTAATTCATTTATGTTTAGCATGCTTGACAAGTGCATAACTAAAGTGATTGTCTCATTTCTGGCCAAAGCTGATTTGTCATGATTACTTTGCACACATACTTAATTGATTACACTTCTGGCCAAAGCTGATTTGTCTTTGTTTAAGTAGAATTTTACTAAGTCTATTATTTTGATGTTAGTAATAGACATATCACAATCTCTTCACATAATGATCCTTATATTAATGATCCTTAATTAATTTTATGATCATTTCGTCTGTCTTTTTTCTAGTACCCATAATTTTTACTCACTGTAATTTACTTCTACATATATATCTCATCCACTTTAATTCCTAAACCTAAAATGTTTGCTTTATTTAAAGTTTCTATTAGAATTAGCTCTTAAATTAAATCCTTGATTATTTCTTAAGACACGATAATCCTATTGCTCTCTTCTGATAAAGATTATAAAGAAGAAAATTAGAGCATGATGATTAGGACAAATCGAACATGATGTCTCTTATGATAATCAAGAACTCTCTAACATAATGCTATCACTAAAGTTATTTCAGATTAAGTCTTTCCTAAGGCTAATCTCTTATATATGGAATAATCACTAGAACTCCTAAGATGCATGCCTTAATTTTAAAACTCTAAACTATAAAGTTAAGTGGTATATGTGAATACATAATAATGTACAATACCATGACCCATAAACTTAGGGGCTTACGCATGGAAATAAGTACAATTTTTCAGTACATTACATACTAAGATTTTCACTTGTACAATTTGATGCCTTATAAATCAACTATAACACTCAAACATACCAAAGTATAATGAGTGTGTTGATAAGCAACATATGTACAAAGAAATAAATGTTTGAAGCTGGAAAAATATGTTGTTACTCACCTTACAACTACTTAAACCTTAAAAGAGGATTGTTCTAAGGTCCATAGACAAATTACAAGTGATAATTCCACCTCTAAGGTTCTTCAAGGGAAAATCTCACTGCATCATTATGTCATTAGACTAGACATAAGCAACGAGACTATCCATTATTCTAAAGAACAGTTGGGTAAATTAATTAGATAGTCACTTATTAATGATATTTAAGTCTGGTAATTTCAATATTCCAATTAACACATGATTAGTTGACTCTAGTTCCATACGTTTCCTTACCAGAACTTGAAAAATAATTAACATGAGAGTTAGTGACAAAATAAATTGTTAAGGCTATAAGAACCATAATAAGCAGTCTTCCAACAAAGCTTTTCGATACATTACATGTTCTGATTATTAATCAGAGTACAGTATCATTACTTAGGCTATGTCATGAAGGTTGTGAGGTTTGCATAGTCAACATACAGTCACACTTATCTTAAACTCTCATTTTATTTGTTCTAAATATCTGGATTGAAACATTATTAAGATGAAACTAGATGATACCTTACACTTTCACAACTTTTGTCATCATGCAAATGAGAATTTGACAAAAGGATAATGAGACTTACAAATTTCATCCATTATAACCAAAATTCATGAGAAATCATGACATGGTTAATGAGGATGATTTCTTATCTAATCTCATTCTAAGTGATTTTAAATCATGACGTTATAGCCCTAAATATTACTTGGCTTAAGGAATAAGTATGGGTCCATCATAAGTCATTCATTGACATTCATGGAAATTATTTCAAATGGAATATTCAGACACAATTCATTTATCATTTAAAGACTATCTACTTGTATCTAAATTTTGTCGTATATGGCCCATGGTCTTAAAAGAAATCTATTCATATATATACTTAATAAGATTTCTATTTAATATGTCCTTAAGTTTCTTATGATATTTGGACATTAAGGAAATCTAATAAAGTCTAACGTATATATGATAGGTTCCCACGTCACATAGCTCATTGAAACTTATCTTGTAGCATTTATAGAGATATCATAGATCAGTGGGAGCATTAAGTGTCTTAATCATAACTTGCAATAGTTGCAAGAGGTGGGGGAGTGAAAACTTTATATTACTTCAATTACACCTCTTGTACAAGACACTGCTCCATCTTGACACTGTTCTATCATAATTTGTCTCCTTAAAATCTAAAGCTACTTTTACAAAAGTCTCATTGTTGCTTAATTGTGGGCACACTTAGATTTCTTATCTAAACTAACATAATCCTCAACAAGAGAAACTACAATGACTAACGTCATTAATATGTTCATTAATATGTTTTCTCTATTAGAATTTGTTTGGTCGTTAAATATTGACCCTAAGCATGCTGAGTTCCTAAAATTTTCTAAGGTCAGTGGGAGCAGTCAAAGTCCTTATCATGACTTGCAAGGAATACAAGAGGCGGGGGGAAGAGTGTCATTAAATTTCACTCCAAATTTAACTCCGATTACACCTCTTGTACACCATACTGCACCAACTCTTACAAACTTAGAATCCTGAAAATGATAGCAACTTAAACAAGAGCTAATCCATAAAACTGAAACTTCTAATAAACCCAATAATCAACTCAGGAGGTCATCTAGGTTTAAAAGCTTACTAACTTTGATGATTACACAACCTCCCTAACTGAAGTTGAAATGGATTTTGGAAAAGTTTACTGATCATATCTCTTCTAATTAAGCCATTAGTGTCAATCAATCTTCTGAATGGAATAAAACAGTTTTCTAGTAAAATTGATTTTATGTGTTTGCATAACGTTTGGGATTTGATTGAATAACCTAAGAGTGTTCATAACTAAACCAAATCCTGATATAAACGTTAAGACACAAAGAAGCATGATTGATTGTCAAAGGTTGTACTCAGGAAGAGATAAATTATTAAAGAATCTTTATTACATATCTAACAAAAGATTTCTTTTAGGATCATCACTGTTCTAGTAGCTTATAATAGTTTTGAGCTACATTAGATGAACATTAAAACAGTTTTTCCCTAACAACTGGCTGACATATTTACATGTTCATAAAACAACCTGAAAGTTCTAAACTTAAGGTTAAAGAACAGTTTGTCTATAAGCAAATAAAATCCATGTATGGTTTAATGCAAACATCATAATGTGATGAAATCTTAACGCAATTATTTTCATCAACAACCAAGTGGAATAATGTACCTACCTCAAGATGAGTGGGAGTAACTAAGATAAACTTGTCTATATAGATGATATTCTTTTGACAAGTAGATGTTACATAAGTCAAAGCATTGTTAACACAAACTTTGATATAATAGATCTCAGAGATATCTCTTACATAATAGATATCATAAGATGTTGAGATAGACCAAATGGAACATTACTTCCGTTCCATAAGTTTAACATTAAATTGGTCCTTACATATGTAACAAACAATACTGCTCTCCTTTAGAGGATAATAGGATAAATGAGATTATTTCTTATGCTTCATTAATTAGAAGCCTTATGTAAGTTTAAGTCTATACTCGTTTAGATATTACTCACATTGCAACACACTAGATATGTCTAGATTAATGTGAAGCATTTAATAGAGTATTACAATATCTTTAAAAGAAATGAGAGGCTATAATTTAAAGAAGAAGTGAGAACTCAAACCGGTTTATTAATCTAACTTTGTAATATTCAAAGATGACAAAATGTAATTTCGGGTATATCTTTATGTCAACAGACAAAACCTATCTCATGGAGGAGTCATAATAGACTGATATTAACAACCTAAGTTATAACGACATAATATAGTCACTAAATGTTGTTGGAAATTTATCAGTGGACTCATGAGTTTATTAACTCCATATAATTAATATTTTGAAGACTTGTTGTGATAAAGTCAGCTACCATGTCTCCTTGAACAGTAACAGTTCGAGAGGTGCTGCATTAAATTTCGATACACAATTAATTATTCGTTTATGAACGAATTGAGGAAACTAAATCTTTGTATCGAATGCATTCGTGATATGCTTAAGGATCCTATAACTAAAGGTCTATTACCCATAAGTCTTAATGAGAGTGCACATAAAAGAGACGGGTTTTAATTGATGACCATGTATAACTGCATATCGTACTATGAATGACTAACTATTAATCAATTTTCCTCATCAGTTTGATTTTGTATGTCTCTTACATATGTTCTGCCGGTGTAATGACATATAGACAACTATAAATACAAATCAAACGTTAAAGGGCTTACATATTTTGATCATAACTGTTAGGTTTTAAATTAAGGCTATAGTATGATTAATGGGGGTCCTGAGTCGCATAATGATTCAACGGCTGTATTTCTCTGCTATAGTACTTGTTTAAGGCTAAAATGAGTATTAACTTCTGATCAGACTTATCTAATACTCATGATAAATGATTATTCGGCTAAGTGGGAGAATGTAAGATTAAATATTTATTTATTTATATTTAATCTAGTAGCCATCATTATCATTTATATAATATAGATCAAAATATATTAATAACCTATTAATAATTAGTTGGTAATTGTTGATGGACCATATTACCCTTAATAACTAATTAGGTTTCCTCTTGGGTGTATATATAAGGAGATTATTAGAGAGGTAAAAGGTTAGACACATAACCTAAACACATAACATCAATTTTCGTCCTCTCTCTCTCTCAACCGAAACTCAACCCTAATTTCGGTTTCATCACCATCATAACTTTACACCCTAAGGAGGAACCGGATCACCCTGACAATTATGTCGAACTCCGTGGCTGCGTCTCTGACTGGATTCTCTACTGATGCAATCAAAGGTATGTTATTACATGTTTTCCATTATGCTTAAATCAGAACTAATCAACATCTAAAATACATTGAGGTCGACTTCAATATTTCAGGTTTGATATGGATAACATTGGTAAAATAGTAAAAAGCATTGATGTCTATACTTCTATTATATAACTTGAAATACATATTTGTAATGTTGATTTGAACAAATCCATGTAATTCATAAAACATATAATATCAGAACTCTCATATTATTTAAGAAAAGTGTTTTCTTATTCATTGATGATGATCTTTTCTAGTACATCGCCAACACAATGCTAAGAATATATTGAAAATCAACTACAAGAAAAAACACACATGCAAATTGTGTAACTAAATTAAAGGTGTTTAGGTCTTTCACAAATAATATATACAGAAAATAGAGTTACTAAAATCATATATACAGAAAATAGAGTTACTATAGATGTCAGCAACAAGCCCGCAAAGCAGTGGCGAATCTAGAAAACCTTCATAGGGGTAACGTTTTAAAAGAAAGGGGTAACGAAATCGAAAAAACGTTAAAAAACGTCAATTTTTTCCAAAATTTACACTACCGCCCGAGCGCCAAGGGGTAGCCTCCGCCCCTGCCGCAAAGACATATGGGCACAAAAATCATGTGCTAGAACAGACATGAAGTTATTTGAACACGTACAAGTATTCCTATCGAGTCTCATCAACTAGTGACAAAATATGTGTTGAAGAATGAAATACCATTTGGGTATCTAAATGTCGGTATGAACTTCAACATATTGCCTTCTTGTCAACTTTTGGTCTATAATTCACGATCACTGCGATCAGAATGCTGCAAAACAGACACCGTTAGACTCATGACAGAAGAGGAATCTCCTTGTGACTTCCTTACGACGTGAGAATAAAAAGAATTTTAAGTATTAAGTATGAGTGATAGCACGAAAGAGTGAATGAATCATATTAACTCATTTTGGCGTGTTTATATAGAGAGAATTATGATTGATGTCACTATTGTATGGTGTGAGGCCTGTGACATCTTTACCTCAATTGGTAGAGAGGTAATCGTTATTTTTGTCATGTTTTTTTTGCCACGTAGGCGTAATAGAACTTTTTGGTGAGTTGAACTCGGATTTGTCGGGCTGGCTAAGATGTAGTGGGTACATAGATCGAGTCCGGGTCATAACTATTCTGTTCAAATGGTTATGGTCTTAAAACTTAGTAACTAGCTTTGACATTTTAAGACAAGTCAACATAGACGCTTGTTATATTAGTATTTTGGAAAAAAACTTGTCTATGGGTTGATCGGTTACAACAATGAGTAGTTTGAGAGTGCATCACTAGGGAGATAACTCTTTAAATCATCACTGCATAATGAATCACAAATTGAAATTCCTACACCGAAGAAAAAGTATTACAATGAGGTTACTCAATGTAAAAACATAGTTAAAGTTAAATTTAGGTTTTGCAAAAACGTTGCATGTTGCTAGCTTGCTATCTACATACTTATGGGCCTGTCGTAGGAAAAAAAGACTTTTGGTTGATTTTGTATCCTGAATAGGTTGTTTCTTAAATAAGCCCAATTTTACTTTACAACGGCCCGTTTCAATTAATGGATCCCTCATCAAAAGGCGACGAATGTGAGAACGTTGGTAACAGTCGGTGAGTTGAAACTGATTTCCTCAAAGCAAATTGCTGTAAACAAATGAGATCAAACATTATCATTGAAAAAAATCAAACATAGGGCCGTCTTTGAGGGAGGGCGGGGTGGGCGATGACCCAGGGCTTAGTCTCCCCGAGGGCTCGGATACATATTTTTTAAAAAAATTATATAATATATATTGAATAAACTAATAAGAATACCATAAACTATTACAACCTAGCCGGTAGATTCCTTATGTTTCAAATCTTAAGCCGGGCGTTCGATTCCCGACCCTTTCTTTTTGTCTCAATATTTTTTCAATGAGTGTTATGATATAAAAACATAAGCCTTCTTATATGACTCCAGCTCAAATCCAACATAACATGTTGTGGGCCCCAACCACATTAACTATAATATCATTTGATCCATGACAAAAAGTAATTCTACCGTCTGCATTAAATCTATCATAAATTACAATTTTTCTTCTTAACTTAATATGATTAAAATTATAACTTTTTTTTAAATGTTACTTCTTAATAGATGTTTTGTGAAAGAGCTGGTTGAACTTATATAAGAGACATTTTCATATCAAGCAGGGGCGGACATACCCTATGTCAAGGGGTAGCCCGCGTTGCCCCTTGGCTCGGCCGCGATAGTGTAAATTTTTTTTTTTTTTGCGTTTTTCGGATTTCGTTGCCCCTTAATAAATATTATGTTACCCCTTTTGAAAGCCTAAAAAATTTTATACTACCAAACTAATTACCCAATACTTATAAGCCCAATTATTGTAGCCCAAGTCCCAACCCCATACCCAATATTTGAACCAAAGAAAAATAAGACGCAGCCAAAAAGAAGCAGCAACAGCGAAGGAGCAGGACTGCAGGAGCACTGGAGCAGCGCCCTTTGCCGCCGCCGACCGTCGTTCCGCCCTTTGTCGCCGCCGTTCCAGTCCACCACTCCAGTCCATCATCGTCCGCCACTCCAGTCCATCCTCAGGTAAGTGTTTTTCCAAATTCCAATCGGGTATTTTAGTTAGTGATTTACTTCTTATGAAAAATTGAATAATTTATATTGTTTAATTGCAAATTACAATATTTCCATTTAGTATTTTAGTTATAGTTATGTGCAATTGTTATAGCCTTTTAGAGTTTATGTGAAATTGATTTAGGGCTTATTGTTTAATTTTATTTGTCTTATAAAATTAGGGAATTTGGAAGTTGAAAGATGAAAAAACAAACTCTCATTAGTAGTCTTTTTAAACGAAAAATCCAAGAAAATGATGATTTGGGTGCAACTCCTAGTTCAAATATTATTGACGATAAGCTAGAAAATGAAGATATTGGTCCAAGTTCAAAGAATGATATTGATATGCAAGAAAATGAAGATATCGGACCAACTCCAAGTCCAATTATTACTTTGGCTTCAAGTCCTTCAACACGAAACAAAATCGATTTGAATGATCTTCCTTCGGATCCCTCCGATAGACCGCCTATTACTAGTTATCATCCAAATCAAATAGACGACATAAGAAGAGCGTATCTTGTTAAAAAGGCTTTTCAACCACGAGGTCACATGACTTTAAATGGACAAACTATTCTAGTGGCCAGAGACGTTTTAATGTTAAATGGTTTGATAAATATCAGTGGTTGGAGTATAGCACTAAACAAGAAAAAACATATTGTTTATATTGTTACTTGTTTAATGAAAGTGTTGGTAATAAAGGTGGAAGAGAGACTTTTGTAAGTGGAGGCTTTTGTAATTGGAGTAAACCGGGTGTCTTAAAAGAACATATTGGGTTAGTTAATAGTATACATAATAAGGCGGCGCAAAAATGTGAAAATCTCTTGAACCAAAAGCGATCCTATGATGCGAATGAAAAAAGGCGTAACAAGGAAAGAAGGATTGGAAATCGGTATCGATTAATGGGGTCTGTTCGTAGTGCTGGATTTTGTTTAGAAAATAGTTTACCGTTTCGTGGTCATGACGAATCTGAAAAGTCTCTTTATAAAGGTATATTTCTTTCGGTTTTAAAGTTGATTAGTGTGAACAACCCGGATATTGGTAAGTACACTTTAGGGAAGGCCAAGAAGAATAATAAGTTGACAACTCCATCGATTCAAAAAGAGATTGTCGATTGCTATGCTAAAGAAGTAACCAAAATGATTTATGAAGAAATTAAAGACGATGTCTTTGGGTTGTTAGTAGATGAGTCTAGCGACGTGTCTTTAAAGGAACAAATGGCCGTAGTGGTGAGATATGTCGATAAGGTCGGAGTTGTTAAAGAGAGTTTAATTGGAGTTACTCATGTGAGGAATACATATTCTTTAACTCTTAAAGAAGCCATTGTGTCTTTATTAGCCGATAACCATTTAAGCATAGATCAAGTAAGTTATATGTTTCATAATTTCATTACATAAACTATAATAAAGATTAGGAAAAATTACACTTTTCGTCCTTTATGTTTGTAGCTAGTTGCAATGGATGACCTTTACCTTTAATAATTACAGCCACAGTCCTTTATTTTGAAAACTTGTTACATCTTTCGTCCTTTAGCCTTAACCAGGTTAAAAATTTTCAGTTAACTATGACATAAGCCTTGCACATGAGGGCATTTATGTCTTTTTACCCGATCTATTTATAGTATATATTATAATAATGAATTAAACTACTCTCTCTCTCTCTCCTATCTCTCTTCTGCCTCTGTATTTACACATATCACCATCAACAATTTCATCATCATCATCCTCACCATTAAAAACTCACCCATCCCAAAACCCATTAAAATTCACTTACCCTCACCATCATCCTCACCTTCAAGAAACCCACCTAACCAGTCACCTCATTATCTCCTGCCGCCACCATGACCACCACTCCGGCCACACCCACACCCACCGCCCCTAACCCAGATCTAACGGCGTCGTTAACGCGACGACAGTTAACATCATCATCCTCTATCTTCTTCGCTGCCGTTCGCGGCATCTCACCGGAATCTCCGGCTTGTTAAGGTCCGGCCACCGCGGTTTGAGCCACGTAGGCACGCCGGATCTAACGGCGTCGTTAACGGCGACGACAGTCAACATCATCATCCTCTATCTTCTTCGTTGTCGTTCGCGTCATCTCACCGGAATCTCCGGCTTGTTAAGCTCCGGCCACCACAGTTTGAGCCACGTAGGCACGTCGGAGCTGAGTTCCGGTTGTTAAGGTTTTGGTATATGTATCAAGGAATATATGTATGGTGGGTTCAGGATCTGTAAGTTTATTACGTTCTTTGAATGTTGCTTTTAAGTTTAATTATCCGAATTGTTTGGTCTTGATACTAGTTTGATTAATGGTACTTTGGAGAGTATGATGCCTGCTGGAAGTGGTGCTTATTTTAAACAGGTGTCGATTTTGGGGGGGGACGGTAATGGCGGTGGTGTGTAGTGGTTCAACGGGGTGGTGTGAGGATGGGTAGTGGTGTTGTGGCAGGTGGTGATGGTGTGGTGGTGGATAAGTGGAGAAGGAAGAAGGAAAAAGGAAGAAGGAGAAGTGGTTTTCAGGGGACAGAGAGGGGTTTATATATATAAACAGAGATGTTTTAGACGACGGTTGGGGGTTATTACAGTGAAACCATATGATTCGCCAATCTGCAGGTGAAAGTCCGATGAACCATTTCTTTGGTTTTTAGATCCGAGCTGAAACATGGCGGTGAATTGAGGGTGCGAGATTCAAGTAGAGATAGAGAAACGGTTGGGGTTTGGTGGCTAGTGGTGGCGGTCACAGGTTGTGATGGTTGGCTTTGGTGGCTACTGGTGGCAGTCAAGTTAGAGAGAGATGATAGTTGAGAGAGAAAGGGGAATTGGGGAAGATGAATTGGTTTTATTTATTAAACATTTAATAAAAATATGAATTGACCAAAATACCCTTAACTGAATAAACTTAACTGAAAATTTTAACTTGGTTAGTACTAAAGGACGAAAGATGTAACAAGTTTTCAAAATAAAGGACTGTGGCTGTAATTATTAAAGGTAAAGGTCTTCCATTGCAACTAGCTACAAACATAAAGGACGAAAAGTGTAATTTTTCCTAAAGATTATATGTCGTATCATTGTATTTTATTGTTTGTTTTTGTTTAAACAGATTAGGGGTCAAGGTTATGATGGTGCAAGCAACATGCGGGGAGAGTTTAATGGATTAAAAGCTTTAATTCTGAAAGACAATCCATCGGCACATTACATACATTGCTTTGCTCATCAACTTTAGTTTGTGATTGTGGCTGTAGCAAAAAAGCATGATGGTGTTAAAGAATTTTACGAAACTCTTGGCATGGTTGTTAATACGGTTGGTGCTTCTTGCAAAAGAAAAGATATAATGTTGGAGGCGAAAAAAAGAGAGAGTGGAAAACGAAATTCTAGCGGGTGAAATTAACACAGGAAAAGGATTAAACCAAGAGGTTTCCCTTGCCCGACCCGGAGACACACGATGGGGTTCTCATCATAGAACCATCATAAGTTTGTTGAAATTATTTCCGGAAGTTGTTGAGGTACTTACTTTTATTAAACAAGATGGAGAGACCTTTCAACAACGATCCAATGCGTCAGGTATTCTATCATATTTTGAGAGTCTTGAATTTGTGTTTTACATACACTTGTTGAACGATATCTTAGGCCTCACAAATGCTCTATCAAAACATCTTCAAAAAAAGAGTCAAGACTTGTTAGAAGCATCTCATTTGATAAGCGGACAAAACGAGCTTTGAATCATTTAAGACAAAATGGGTTTGAAAAGATTTTGGCAAACGTAACATCTTTTTGTGAAAAAAACAACATTAAGATGTTAGATATGGCGGAAAGTTATGGTAATCAAAGAAACCGAAAGTATGTCATTACTAACCGACATCATTTTGAAGTTGAGGTTTTTAATACGGTTTTGGATATGCAACTTCAAGAACTTGGAAGCCGATTTAGTGAGGTCTCAACTAGTTTGATAGAAAATATGTCGGGTTTAAATCCTTGTAATTCGTTTGCTAAATTTGACATATCAAAGATAGTGAAGTTTTCTGAAATGTATCCGAATGACTTTAATAAAGAAGAAAGAGGGGTTCTTGCGGGTGATCTTTTGACATTTTATCATACTTTAAAGGAAGATGATAAATTTGCAAATTTAACTGGATTGAGTGACCTTGCTCGTGTAATGGTGGAAACCGGAAAAAATGAAACTTTTCCAATGGTTTATCGAACATTGAAGCTAGCACTGGTTTTACCGGTTGCAACCACAACCGTTGAAAGATGTTTTTCTAAAATGAAGCTTATCAAGACGGATTTACGCAATAAGATGGGTGATGAGTATTTAAACAATGCTCTAATTTGTGCGGTCGAGAAAGAAAGTTTTTGTAAAGTAAAAGAAGAGGGTGTCATGGCTCGGTTTCAAGCTTTCAAAAATCGAAGAGGAGAAATCATTTAGGTATGTGTTTAAATTTATTTATTCCCGCGCTACTATCGTTGTTTACTTGTTTTGTTTACATTGTATGAAGTACGTTAATTTTTTTTTTGAAACGTTGTCCCTTTAGTAATTTTCTAGATCCTCCACTGATATCAAGATAATATTTGTTTTGTCTTTGAGTTTAGAACAATTATTGTCGCATTTTAGACTTTGTATATATAAGTTATTGGCATTATATAAGAGACATTTTCATATCTATATACAATATTTGTTTTGTCTTTGAGTTTATAGCAATTATTATTACATTCTCGAAGACGGTCCTAAAAAATGATACTTTCTTGTTAATCGATTTGGTTCGAACCTTTTTTTAACGAAAAATGTTACCGCTACTCTATTTTACACCAAATAACCCTGAATTTTACTCCCCTTGAACGACAATAAGCCGCAATGATAATCCCATGAATAACTTCTTTCTCCATCCTACTAGGCGAAAGCACCTTGTAAATCTCCATAAGATCTCTAAATGGAAAGGCAAAAATATTGGGAATACGACACCACGAGATAACAAACTTTCACAAGACTCTTAACACTACTTACTATTTCATTTCAATTTAATATCAAACGGCAAAAATATTGGGAATACGGCACCACGGGATAACAAACTTTCACAAGACTGTTAACACTACTTTCTATTTCAATTTAATATCAAACATTTTATTCTCCCTTTCTTATGGTTCGTTTTTTTTATGTTTTGTTGTAAAGTTATATTTTGCCCTGTTGGGGTCTCGCTACATGATGAAGAGTCGAATGGAAATGGAAATGACTATGACTCTGAATAGAAACTGATACCAAGTTATTATTAATCATCAATAATAAACTGTGGGGTTGGTTCCGGTACAAAAACCATATTTATCCTACAAATTATAAGAACAGATTGTAGCACTTAAAAAGGTTAAATTAGCACATACTAAAACAATACATACACAAAAGTAACACTTTTGAATTATATTAGCACATAAAAACTAATCAAGATAATTGATTTTAGCATATGTGTGAAATTGTGTCGGCACTTTTCTTTATTAGCACATTATATAACCCTACAAAAAGCAACTTGGGTTGCCTCTCTAGAATGAAAAGTTGCGACTTTTAAAAAACCACACATATACCCAATGGTTTGGATATAGACACAATTGACAATGGTTTGGATGAAAGGTTTTAAATATATCACACCCCTTCAAAAAAAGTCACAACCTTTCAGAGTACTTTTAAATACATCACACCCCTTACAAAAAGTCATAAGTTTTAAATATATCACAACTGTTACAAAAAAATACAACTTTTAAATACAATCACACTCTTTCAAAAAGTCACACCCCTTTAAACTACTTTTAAATATATCACGTCCCTTACAATTAAAAAAAACTATATACATACGAAAAGTCACAACACTTCAAATTAATTCTAAATATATCACACATCTTACAAAAAATCACAACTCTTAAATATATCACACCCCTTTAAAAAGTCGCAAACGTTTAAACTACTTGCAAATATATCACGCCCCTTACAAAAGTCGCAACCCTTCATATATATACACACACAAAAATGCAATAAAATTTCCTATGACATGAGCGACTATATATATATAAGTTACAGTTCACCTATCCAAACCATTATATCCTTTACCGAAAGGATGCTTAATAGTAAATTTCCATAATATAAATTAGCAACATATTATTGCATTGTGTTATTGTACATCAAGCATAGGGGGTTTTCCAAAAGAAATTGTGATTTTTCACTTTTAACCCAAAAGTTTTCATCTTTTATATTTCAACACTTTTAATTTGTTTACTTTTAACCCAAAACTTTTCATCTTTTATAATTAAACCTAAAAAAATTTTATTTACAACTTTGGCCCCCCATACTTTTTATCTTTCACAAGTTTTTCGTTTTACGTTTCGTTCAAAATTTTGCGAGTTAATACGTCGCAACGTGCGTGTGTAGTTCAACGTTTTTCGTCTATTTTTTCACATTTGACAGGTATGTCGCAACGTGTCTATTTTTTACCTTTTGCAACTTCGCCGCAACGGGCAAATCCTACATTGACTTAGTTATTCTTTTCTACGTTATTTTGCGAGTTAACACGGCGCAACATGCGTGTGTGGTTCAACGTTTTTACGTCTATTTTTTCCATTTAACAAGTTCGTCGCAACGCGTGTGTCCTAAATCTACATAGTTATTTTTTTATGTTATATGTTTCAGTCTTATTTCTTCGTATTAACACGGCACAACTTCAGTGTTGGTGGTCGCTACCAGCGGTGTGACATTGATGTTATTTGGCATAGTTTAAAGCCCCCCGCCGCAACGCGGGGGTGCTTAATTCTAGTTTTAATTAAATGTGATACGTTATAATATTATAACTACAATGCAATTTTTGAAGTGGGCGCACATTAAATCTTCACTCACGCCTCCAATTTCCAAACATTCCTTGTTAAAACGCGTGATGAAATCTTCCAACCCTTCATTCTCCCTTCGCCAGATGTCCATAACCTCGGATGTGTCGCGCTGATAACGCCTTTGTTGGCTGAAGTGTGTTACAAACTGCTCTTGGAAGTCGATCCAAGATTTGATTCTTCCAGAAGGGAGGCTGTCGAACCATGCGCGAGCAGCTCCCATTAGAGTTTGGACAAAGAGATGGCACCACATTGGCAAGCGGCTGAATACTGAAGAAGCTTCTTCTTCTTGCCAAGTGGGATCATCCTCGTCCGTGTTGTCCCATTCGTTGTTGATATTGCGCGGCCCAAGCCGGCTGTGCAACGGACGCCTGTGTTGCGTGTTGGATGGATGATCGTAATAACTGCATGTCTCCTCATGGGTATCGCGCATGTCATGCACGCTTGGTCTTCTTTGAGGGGGAGGTCTCTCAAACTGTCTTTGCACGTTCTGCTGAGGAGTTACCTAGCGCGCCCCCTGTGTTGGTGCAGGAGTTGCCACCAGAGATGGTTCCGCTTGCAATATTGCCTGTTGCGCACTTAACGATTGATAAACAGCGTTCAAAGTAGCTTGCTGCTTGGCGTACCAGGAGGGTAGGGTTTCACCCTCTGGTAAACCTAGCTATGAGGAAATGTTCGAAGGTGCTGGGTTTGATGGACCAACAGTGTTACTTGTTGGGGTAGCTGTTTGAGTGATGCGAGTGATACTCGCGCGTGGTCCCCCAACGTTTGTTGCTTCGCCCTCGGTTAACTCGTTAATGGGAAGGGGTTGAACGTGCGAGGTGTCCTCCCCCGTCCCCACTTGAGAGTGTGTACCGAAACCGAAATCTGGTATTCCCTGACCTGCCATGGATCGAGATCACAGAAAAGCTCAAAAAAAGAAGATGAAAGTGATTATAAAATCGGTGGGCCTCAATGAAGAAACACGGAACTAATTTTAGGTTATTAGTTTGGTTTAATTTCGACCATAAAGGTTAATCTTCTTAATCCTTCCTGAGCTGGCGTCTTGATCTCCCTGCAAAACACTAAACACCCCATTAAGCTCGTTAAGAGGGGAATATGGGGGTTTCCCTCTTAACCACTCTCCGGCGTGAGAATAAGTATATGATTTGAGGGAATAAGTGTGTGTTTAATAGTGAAAGAGCAAAAAAAAAAAAAAAAAACAGAATAGAATTAACCTGTACATGAAGATCCCTATTTATAGCCGGAGTAGTGTAGAAGGAGATGGGCTGATGGGCCTTGTACATGGAGTCGACAATAAGGAATATCCTTCTTGTCCCTTTTGTCACGACCGTTAGTGTTTCTAGAAGGTTTATGGAGCTGGCTGTCACACCCCAACCGATGGCAGAATCATCGGGGCGCGGCACTGAGCTAAACAGATTGTTCAAATAAATTCCATAACGACTAAATTACCGAATAGTTTAAATATCATGTCCCATACCATGACCCATAAGATAATATAGTTATTACCGACATAGATATTCTTCAAACAAAAGCATGTTCCGACAACTCAGATTTAAACAAATAAAAATAAATTGTCTTTGTTTCTAGACTCTTTCCTAGCCTCGATTTCACAGCAAGCCAAGCAATACAACATCTTAAACACCTGCCACATACGTTAAAGTAAAAGTCAATACACATAGTGTAAAGGTGAGTGTAACACCCCGTGTTTTCAAAAGTCAAAGTCAAGGTCAAAGTCGACGACCGATTTCGCGCAACTTGACTCGTAGAAACTTCTTGTTTTTAATTATATTATGTGGAGTAAGTGTTGTTAATTGCAATAATCGATGTGTGTTAATCGTTATTCAATCGACCTACGACTGTGAATTATAGGCAGTAACAATGCGATAAAGTTAACCAACTGATAATCAAGCTATGTTAATCGAATCGACATCGAATCGCAACTCGAACTATGTATTTTACTTATTGTTTATACGTGTGTGTGTGTGCCTTACGTGTTACCTGTGCATGTTTGTTCATTTATGTTGTGATAATCAAGCGAACTCAATCGAACTCGAAATCTAACTCGAATGCAATCGAACTCGAACTCGAATCACGATCGAACTAGGATAGATAGTGGAAAATAGATTACGCAAGGTACGAAGTAGTTGGGACTAAAAGTAATTTGACTAGGAAACCCTATCGAATCGCTCGCAATCGGAACCGAAACGTCGAAGATCGTCGCACCAAACACACCACCCAGGCGCCAACCGGCCGGATGGCCATCCGCACGGGTAGCCGCCTGGGGAAGTGTTAAGTGCCATCAGACCAGGATTGCCATCCGCCCGACCGACCATCCGGGCGATGTGCAATCCGGACGGATAACACTTTCCTCTTTTGGCATCCTATAAATACACGGGTCACTCTCCAAACTTTTCACTTTTGGCAAGTGACGTCCGACCAGCACGCTCTCTTCACCTTTCCTTCGATTTCTCTCAATCCAGGTAAGATCTCGCCCTAAATCTTGTACTTTCTTGATCTATACGCACTTCTACACCTTTCTATCTTTTAAATATTAACCTTTAACCGTGAAATCATCAAGATTTGAGGTATTCTAGGATGACGTCATCATGAAGTTCCCATGAACTTCAAGTCTGACCTCTTTCCACCAAGAATAACTCGGATCTGAACGGTTTCCACAAGATTTCACAAACGGCTTCGCATAAACCTAAGCTTTTTCAAATGGATAAAAGAGTTGAAAGAAATAAACACAAGATTTCTCCTTCTTTTACACTCAAAAACGATAAGAATCGGATCAGTTCTAGTCTTCTACTCAATGTTAGTGATGCACTAGTCCTAAATCCGGATTCTACCCGCGAGACACCTGATTTCGGGGTAGACCAGAATGACCGTTCTGAGCCGCCGATCGGCCAAGCTGGGGTGATTCCTGGCCGGCTTAGTCATGCGGGTAAGAATACAATTCCGATTGGTCGACACGAAATCAGAACATCTCGATAGAGCGACAGAAGCAACCAAGGGTAGACGAATGGAACAACCAGAACGAGATGCTGTCCGGACGGACTGATGTCCGCAAGGACAGGCTATCCGGACGGGTTGCCATCCGGACGGACTACACTTGGGACCCATATCCAAACAAGGTTTGAGTATCGACGAATGAATAATCCGCACGGACGACCCTCTGAGTGGATTACTCTTCGGATCATGAGATACTAAGACCTTAAACAATTTCCAACATGTTCATTAACAAGGTTGCCACCCGATCGGATAACCCATCCGACCGGATGACACTTTCACTGTCACACCCTGGCTTTGCGGAAGCGTGGTTAATTTTGGTGTGACTTCTTAATACCATAGCTTAATCATAACAAAGCTATATGAAATAAAATTATGCAAGATCATCCATTTGATTAAGTTTTAAAACCAGAGTAACATACCATTGTCTTAGAGACTTACAACATCATAACATAACGTATCGTCTTGAAAAACGTAAACATCAACATGAAATAAACGCAGTTTAAGATTTGTGACTTGTCCAGGAAAGAGTCACATTTCCTAAACTGGGATGACCTTGGAACCCATATGCAGCGGGAAAACATAACATACCGCGTCAGATCTTTAATTTCCTGAAATACATGTAAGTTGAAAAATCAACAATAATGTTGAGCGAGTTCATGTGTAAGTGAGTAAATAAGCCTTTGTAAGTATAAAAATCCTGGTATGTAGCAAATAAGGAAAAAGAGATCACCAACGGTTTGCAAGGCCATTGATATGTGTGAAGTGCAAGTAGGAAGACTCAAACCTTGCGATTTTGTGTCGGGGAACAAAGTCACCCCGAGGCCCGTACTGTTGGACCTGGGGTTGGGCTCGCTACACCCAGATAGATCTACCGCTTACGTCCCTCGGTCCTATAATGAGGATTAATGGCCTCCAGTTCACGCCTACCCACTCACATGATCTAAGTAGTAAACCTCCTTACGCTAACCATACCATGTATAAAGTACTTGTAATCAAAGTAACATGTATTTCACCCCCGTAGTTTAGAAAACTGAAAACAGTTAAGAGAAAAGGGGGACATGAACTCACAGTGGTGCGTCTCTACCAAGTATGCCTCCAAATCGATCAGCTGTATGACGACCTACACATGCTAACTCTATTAGACGGATGGCCGTGCCTTAGCTTTATGGTTTAAGTTTTTGGGAAATAGTTAGGAAACTATTTCGTGTTTATTTTCTGTATATACTTGGTAGTCATTCTCCTTCCCAAGGATGGGGGATTTAATACATGTGTGTTCGTAACATTCGGATTTCACTATTAAGTCTCACTTAATATATTTTATTTCCAACTTCAAAATATAAGTATTCTTCCCAAAAATATTATATTTTAATACATGTGATTTTCCCAAAATAATACTTAGTAATATTATTTTTACCCTAAAAATAATATTTATGTAGTTCACAAAATAATCATAAACACTTATATAAGTGATGTTGTGAAAAATATATACTAAATATATTTATGTATCACGTTTTATTTTGTGAAATCCCACATCCGATATTTTATAAATAAGGTCGTGGCGAAATTCATAGTTTGAAAACAAGTCGACAAGTATCTCTAACACTTATAGTGAAAATAATTCTAAGTGTTAGGTTTTTAGAAAAATTTCGCCAGAGTTTCCTCTGTAACTGGAGGTGGCCACGCTTTCAAGCGTATCATTTTCTTTTATAAATCAAACCAACCATTTTTATTATTCAATCAAAACAATGTTCAAATCACAAACTAGTCAAAATATATATAAATCGCATAAATTTCATAAACTTGTGATTTATTCAAACTATGAAGTAAATCCCATTACTTTTAGTGGATCTTTATATAAAACAATCCGGTTTCGTAAAAGTCTTGTTTTTAGAGAAGTTCCGTCTTTACAACTTCTCGTCATCTTTTTCAAAAATAGTTATTTTGTCGAAACTTTGTGTTACACAAGTGTTTACACACTTGTGTGTTCTAAAAACCATTCTTGTTAGTGTAAGATCCGTCTTTAAAAATATATTTTCTCTTGACACTTGGTCCTTTAAAAATACCACCTGTAGATCCGTAGATCTACTAGTTTTAAACACTATTGTACAAACTAAAACACTTTTACACAAGTTCATGATTCGTGTGTGGTAGAGTTTCATCTTCTAACCCTTGTTACACTTAAACAAGCTTTATGTCATAATCCAAGATCATGACTAAACCGGGTTAAATGATGATCCGAGCTACCACAACATAGATCGGGTCCAAATAACCACACAAATCAAATACTACATGATTTACACAACATATGAGCTATTAACCAACATTTTAGTGTTTTAGGTAGACTTTTGTGTGTCATCTTGTATGTTTACAAATTTTAACCGTCATATATCGTTTTAACCACTTTAGAATAGTTCAAGAAGGTGATTTAAGCAACTTACCACTAGCTCGAGGCTAGGGAAGAATCTAGACGTAAATCGGGTGGATAAAAGCAAGATAAAGAGGTCCTTCGCCTTCCGATTGCACCAAGACTCCTTATATGCGACCCTTAACACTTGTAGATGATTGGAATGACTTGAACTAAACTCGAAATCGGATGTATGCACAAGGGGGTGTTCGGCCGTAGCTTCTTTAGAGAGAGGGAGAGAGTTGTGTTGTTGATTTGTGAAGTGTAAGTGATCATGTGTGTTAAGCCATAAACTTATAGACAATTAACACCACCATTAACCAATGGATTTTGTGCCTCCTAGATATTAAGCACAAGAGATTAATCAAATCAACAAAGGACAAGTGTGTCCCCTCTAGTTGGGGACGGTTAGAGAGGGGGGGGGGGGTTCTAGTCTAAAACCAACTAAATGTTAAGGATAATAGTTAGGTTAAGTAAGTTAGTTAAGTGCTTAACCCGGTTAGTTGTGTGTCGTGTGCTATGACGGGTGTTAGGGTATTCAGGGACCCTAACTGGCTCAGAAAAAGATAAATAATGTTATTAACAATATTTTCACGTTCTGGGTATAGTCCGGTTGTTCGGTTGGATAGTAATCCGTTAAAGTGCTTAACAAAGCTTTAAAGTGTCGTTAATACCCTTTTTAGTGACACAACTCATTTCTGACACTTTGGAAAGTGTCTAGTAATATTTTTCTCATGTTTTGGCACTTTATTAGGTAGCTAAAAGCTGAATTATTATGTAAAGTGCTGAATTTTGTGCTTAGAGTACGTTTTAGGCACATCCGGTCACTATAACTTATTCCTAGAGACGCAGTTCTACAACCCTTATATCCCTACACTCACCACTAGTGTAGCAAAATATTTCTGGCTCATACAGGCCTTAGAGGCAGTGTCTGCCTGATGCTGGCTTATCAGCATGTTTAATAGGTTATCCGTTATAGTGCTACTGTGCTTTTTTTGTGCATCATGTTTGTCACTAAGGTTCAGCATGTAAATAATGTAGTGACAGCAAGTAAAGTATGATGCAAGTAAGTACATGTATCAGTATTCAAGTAGCAGTTTATTCACAAGTTCAAGCAAGCACAGTAATTAAGCAGTAATTAATTATTAATTAAGTCGTACGGATACCTGGTTTAGTGAGGGTTGTCACATTCTCCCCCCGTTAGAAAAATTTCGTCCCGAAATTTTAAGTTCTGCTTGTAGATGCAGGGTTCTTAGGAAATAGGTGGGGGTATTTCTCTTTCATCTGGTCCTCACGCTCCCAGGTGTATTCAGGACCGTGTCTGGCATTCCAACGAACTTTGACGAGCTTGACACTGCTCCGGCGGGTCTTGTTTTCCTTCCAATCCGTAACCTCAACCGGTTCTTCAACGAAATGGAGCGCGTCGTCCACGTGAATCTCGTCGATGGGAATGGCAATGTCATCTTGAGTTGGACTTTTCTTCAGGTTGGATACATGAAATGTATCGTGAACACCATTCAGTTCAGCAGGTAAATCCAACTTGTATGCTACTAGTCCTATTCTTTCCAAAATTCTGAAAGGACCAATGTAGCGCGGATTTAACTTCCCACGCTTTCCGGAGCGTGCCACACCCTTCCAGGGTGAAACTTTCAATAACACCATTTCTCCAACTTGGAATTCCACGTGTTTTCGGTTTGGATCCGCATAGGCCTTCTGTCTGTGGCGAGCTGCTTCGATGCGTTTAAGAATCTGCGCAATCTTGTCTGTCGTCTCTTGGACGATTTCGGGACCAGCAAGCTGCCTATCACCTGCGTCAGCCCAGCATAGGGGTGATCGGCACTTGCGTCCGTAAAGGGCTTCAAATGGCGCGACACCAATACTGGTGTGGTAGCTGTTGTTGTATGAAAATTCGACCAAAGGCAAATGCTTATCCCAGCTACCGCCCAAATCCATAACACACGCTCTCAGCATGTCTTCCAAAGTCTGTATCGTTCGCTCGCTCTGACCGTCAGTTTGCGGATGAAACGCAGTGCTCAGATTCAATTGCGATCCAAAAGCTTCTTGGAAGGATTGCCATATCCTTGACACAAACCTTCCGTCTCTATCAGAGATGATCAAGAGAGGCACTCCATGACGTGCAACGATCTCTCTCATGTAAATTTCAGCCAACTTGCTCGTATTATCCTTCTCTCTGATAGGTAAGAAGTGTGCTGACTTTGTTAGTCGATCCACTATTACCCAAATAGTGTCATGGCCTCTCGGCGTTCTCGGCAACTTTGTAATAAAATCCATTGAGATTTGTTCCCATTTCCACTTGGGAATCTCGGGTTGTTGCAGAAGTCCTGAAGGCTTCTGGTATTCGGCTTTAACCTTAGCGCACGTTAAACATTTGCTCACATAAACAACAACATCGCCTTTCATCCTAGGCCACCAATAATAATCTTTGAGATCCTGGTACATCTTATCCGCTCCTGGATGGATAGAGTACCGCGATTTGTGAGCTTCATCAAAAATAACTTTTCTCAAACCACCAAACAGAGGAACCCAAATCCTTTTCTCAAAACATAACGTTCCTTCCTCGTTTGGTACCAGTAGCTTCTCCATCCCACGGAGATATTCTTCTTCAAGGTTTCCTTCCTTGAGAGCTTCTTTCTGTGCGGCACGAATGCGCAAGGAAAGATCGGTTCGGATAATCATTTCCAAAGCCCTAACCCTTATGGGCTTGATCCTCTCCTTTCGACTTAGGGCATCGGCGACCACATTCGCCTTCCCTGGATGATACTTTATCTTGCAGTCGTAATCATTCAGCAACTCAACCCATCGTCTTTGCCTCATATTCAGCTCCTTCTGATTGAATATGTGTTGTAGGCTCTTGTGATCTGTAAAGATTGTACACTTTGTACCATAAAGGTAGTGTCTCCAGATCTTTAATGCAAATACCACTGCGCCAAGTTCCAAATCATGTGTGGTATAGTTCTTCTCGTGCACTTTCAGTTGACGCGATGCGTAAGCAATAACCTTTTGGCGTTGCATCAACACACAACCCAATCCTTAACGCGAAGCGTCACAGTATACCACGAAATCGTCAGTACCTTCCGGTAGTGCTAGGATTGGCGCATTGCAGAGCTTGTCCTTCAATATCTGGAACGCTTCTTCCTGTTTGATTCCCCAATCAAACTTCTTATCTTTCTGTGTGAGGAGTGTCAAAGGTTGAGCGATTTTTGAAAAATCCTCAATGAACCTTCGATAGTAGCCAGCCAAACCCAAGAATTGTCGAATCTCGGTTGGCGTCTTTGGCGTTTCCCAATTCTTGATCGCTTCGATCTTGGTTGGATCCACGTGGATTCCATCTCCATTTACCACGTTCCCAAGGAATTGTACTTCACGAAGCCAAAACTCGCACTTAGAGAACTTGGCATACAACTGTTCCTTCTTCAGCAACTCCAAAATAGCTCTTAAATGTTGTTCGTGCTCAGCCTTTGTTCTTGAATAAATCAAGATGTCGTCGATAAACACAATCACGAACTTGTCCAAGTACGGCTTGCAAACTCTATTCATCAAGTCCATAAAGACTGCAGGTGCGTTTGTCAAACCAAACGGCATAACAAGGAACTCGTAGTGTCCATAACGAGTTCTGAAGGCTGTCTTCGGGATACTCTCCTCTTGTATCCTTAACTGATGGTATCCAGATCGCAAGTCGATCTTTGAATAAAAGCTTGAGCCTTGCAGTTGGTCAAACAGATCATCAATCCTTGGCAGAGGGTATCTGTTCTTGATCGTCAGCTTGTTCAGTTCTCTGTAGTCGATGCACATACGAAAACTACCGTCCTTCTTCTTGACAAACAGGACCGGAGCTCCCCAAGGCGAGAAGCTTGGTCGGATAAATCCCTTGTCTAACAACTCTTGAAGTTGTGTCGACAATTCTTGCATCTCAGACGGGGCAAGTCTATAAGGTGCCTTAGCCACAGGCGCGGCGCCTGGAACTAAGTCAATGCGGAACTCTACTTGTCTCTGAGGTGGCAGTCCAGGTAAGTCCTCTGGGAAGACTTCCGGATATTCCCTCACGACAGGGATGTCTTCTATTCTCGGCTCAGCAGCCTTCTTATCCACAATGTGTGCCAGGAAGGCAACACATCCCTTCTGCAAACACTTTCGCGCTTTCAGGCAGCTGATAATTCTTAACGGCGTATCACGCTTCTCTCCGTGAACCACAATTGTTTCGCCATCTTCGGTTGGGATACGAACGACCTTTTCGTGACAAACTATCTCAGCCTTGTTGCCTGATAACCAATCCATTCCTACCACCACGTCGAAGCTTCCCAACTGGACTGGTAGTAGATCCAAAGCAAACTCACGCTCTCCCAATTCGATCACACAGCCTCTGATAACTTCATTGGCTTCTACTAACTTCCCATTAGCCAATTCGATTGAGTACGGAATATCTAACTTACTAGCGGCTAAACCAAGCATATTCTTAAATTCTAACGACACGAAGCTATAGTCGGCACCAGTATCAAATAAAACGGATGCATAGCGTTGGTTTACAGGGAACGTACCAGTAACAACATTGGGGTCCTGGCGCGCCTCCCTTGCTTCGATTTGGAACACTCTTCCACGGGCTTGGTTCAACTCTGGGCAATTCCTTTTAAAATGCCCAATATCACCACAGTTAAAGCATCCAAGTCTTTGCCCGTTTCCACCTCCATTTCCAGTTTGGTTGTTGTTTTGGTTTGCATTACCAGCTTGATTCGCATCGATGCCTCGATTCCCGTTTCCTCCATTGTTCCCCTGTGGGCGATTCCCAATACCACCACGATTATTATTACTATTCCCAAATCCTCCTTGGCCTCCCCGGCCAGCATTAGCCCAACAAGAATCCTTCAAGTGACCAGTCTTTCCACATGCTTCACATACTTTTGGCCCGCATCGGCCAGAATGATGGCGTTGGCAAGAGTTACACTTGGGATGTGCACCCATATATCCCTTACCCTTCCTCCTACCACCAGTTGTATCCTGAGCTGGCACGTTTTGCTCTCCTTTCTTAACAACCACACTGGCGCCCTGCTTGAAGTTCGAGAACTTCCGTTTGTTACCTCCTGATGACTCGACGTGAGTCTCTTTCTTCTTTTGCTCAACATCACCAAACTTGTTTAGGCGGATCGCCTCCTCAGTGAGAGCTACGCTCAAATCAATCGCCTCAGTAATGGTCGCAGGCTTGGATGAGGTCACCATGCTTATGATTTGAGGTTCTAATCCCCAAATGAACCGTTCAATCTGCTTGAACTCCGGAGTGACCATGTAGGGTACCACGTGCGATAAGTCATGGAACCTTTGAACGTACTCTGCGATCTTTGGACCGTCCATTTTCAGATGCCAGAACTCAGTTTCCAATCTTTGGATTTCCGCGCGAGAGCAGTACTTCTTGCGCATAAGTTCCTTCAGTTCGGTCCAGGTTAGCGCGTAGGCAGCAGCTTCACCAAGTGTCTGTACTTGCAGATTCCACCAAGAGAGGGCTCCATCCAAGAATAGCCCTGAGATATAAGTGACTTGCTGGTCTGGTGCACATTTGCTCATGCGAAGAACAGATTCGGCTTTCTCGGCCCAACGAACAAAGGCGACAGCACCTCCTGTGCCATCAAAGTTGACCGGTTTGCAGTCTAGAAACTGCTTGTAGGTGCACCCTGCACATACATTATAACATACGATCGGCATTAGCATCATTGCTAAAGATATCCAATTAGGTCATTGTATGTCTAAATGTCTTAGTATTACCATGAGGTGGATTATTGTTGTTGCCAGAGTTGCTTCCACTAGTCCCTCCTTGAGAGGCGGCGTATTGTGCGATGGCAGCAGCGATAATTTGCTGGAGTTCCGCCTCATTGGTAGGCATGCGTGTCTCACGTCTCGGCGGCATCTTCTAAAAGATGTGTTTACGTCGGTCAGGCCATAGTTATAATACATACGCTTTATCATAGTAATAGTACATAACATCTCATGTTATAATCATATCAATCACACAACATCCCATGTCACAAACATCAATCACACAACATCCCATGTCATAGAATACAAATAACCAAATCAAGCATCAAGTATGATGAGAATACTGCGATTGCGATATATTGAGACCACATAGTAAGCGTACAAGTACATCACAGTGTCATACAACATCAGTCGACTAAGGGCTACATCACCCTAGTCCAAAAACTATATCAAATCATTGTCAATACATCAAATACATGTCAACAAAAGTCGGAATCAAAATGTAGTCTCCAAAAATGCTGTGCAGTCAAAAGCATTCGCCGTCTTCTCACCAATGTCTACCTATACGGTACTGAAGAGCTCTACACGGATGGCGGTGGAGGAGGGGGAAAGTGAGTGTAAAACAAGCGGCGCAAATGGAGCCAGTCCTCCTCCATGGCTCTCTGGGTACGCAAGAATGAAGCAACCTGCTGCTCCAGGACAAAAAGGCGTGCAGCATAGTCTGGTGGTACAGGTCGAGAGGGCTGCAAAGGAGAGTGGGTCTGACCCTGGCACTGACACGGCGGCGGCTGGGCTCTCTCAAGCTTTTGAATGCGCTGCGTGTGTGCCTCGTGCTGGGCGACAAAAGACATCAAAACGTCCTCAATAGTATACCCCATGTGAAAATAATGGTAGGGGTCGGTCGGTGGTATAACAGAAGGTGACGCCCAGAGAAACGGCTCACTGGTGGGATCAAAAGGTGCCACATGAAATGGAGAAACAGGGGGAAAAGTAGCAGACGGTGGCATAGTAGGGATAGATACTGGTATGTGTCCAAAAGGGTGAGCCGAAGAGCCCTCTCCAGCTCGTGCTGGAAGTGTAAACCGAGGAAATGAAAAGGAAGTATCAATGTGACGGGTATCAGGGATCTGAGGGGGATAAGGTGGGACCTCGTCATCAGCAGGAATCCACCCACACTGGGTGTGCTCGTCTCGGGGGTCGATCCGTGCCTCAAAAAGCGCACGATCAAACTGGGCTGGCATAGGATCATGGTGAGGTGCAACAAGAGGGTCAACTGGTGCATCAGCAATAAGTGGGGGATCAACATGATCAGCAACAATAACATGATCGCCCTCCAACAATGGAGCATCTATAGGGTGATCATCAATAGGTGGGTCAGCAATGACAGGCTCAATAATAGGTGCGTCAGCATGAACTGGGTCATGCTCAAGTACTGGGTCAGGAGCAGGGTCGAGTGGCTGCTCGGGCTCATCAAAGGCCATCTCAAAATCAAACTCGGGATCGATGGGGTCAACTGGGTCGACTGGATCCTCCATAGGCTGATCCATGGGTATAAACTCTATATCCTCATCTGAGTCGAATCCTGGGGGAAAGACAGGATCGGAATCCTCCACATCATCGTGGTCGAAAGCAAAGCTAGGAATAGGGGCAACAGAGGATGCCTGGTCAGGATCTGATCCATGAGAAAAGTGCTGCGCACTCTGAGTGTGTGAAGGTGCGGAGGCCACAGACTCGAAAGAGTCTGGGACCAGAGAGTGAGCAGGTGACTCCTCAGCGGGAGCATCTGCGATCATCAAAAGATCACCAGCAGCAAGAAGGGCCTCGCCCTGAACCTCGTCCTCCACGGGCTCGTCATCAAAAAGATCGACGTCGTCGTCAGCGTCGGCGTCGAGGAGCAAATCGTAAGCAGGATATGAAGCAAGCGGTATGGGAGCAGGGATCTCCACTAACGGTAGGTCCCCGGCCAAAGGGCCATCAGCGAGCTCATCAGCACCATCAGGTAAAGCGAAGGGCTGAAAGTCATCCTCGTCTGTGCTAGTAACGTCGGATGTGTGAACCTCGCGCTCAGAAGACTCTAGGTCGTCCGATACTATAGGTCTAGGTCCTGTGGTGTCTGAATCACCAGTGCCAGAGGTGTCCATGGTGTCTGTAATATAAACACAAACATGCACAAACAGTCAATCATACAATCAGATAATCACATAAGTTACCAAGTAAGCATTCAAATAGTTCTCCTAGTCCCACTAGCCTCCCAGCCTCTCAGACTGCTCTTCCTAGTCCCACTAGCCAATTCTCCTAGTCCCACTAGCCAATTCTCCTAGTCCCACTAGCCAATTCTCCTAGTCCCACTAGCCAACTACCTCGATCTCCCAGACCGAGCCTCGGCCTCTCAGACCGAGCCTCAGCCTTTCTAGACTGAGCCTATAAATAATAAATAAAATGTGCTCAACATTTGTTTGTAAAAACGTTTTGGATCTGGACTTAAGTGGTATGCAGTAAAAATGTTTTCGTGAGAGCCCTAGTGATCATAGTCTAGACTCGAGAAAGAATCCTAGTTCGCTATGATCAGAGCTCTGATACCAAGCTGTCACACCCTGGCTTTGCGGAAGCGTGGTTAATTTTGGTGTGACTTCTTAATACCATAGCTTAATCATAACAAAGCTATATGAAATAAAATTATGCAAGATCATCCATTTGATTAAGTTTTAAAACCAGAGTAACATACCATTGTCTTAGAGACTTACAACATCATAACATAACGTATCGTCTTGAAAAACGTAAACATCAACATGAAATAAACGCAGTTTAAGATTTGTGACTTGTCCAGGAAAGAGTCACATTTCCTAAACTGGGATGACCTTGGAACCCATATGCAGCGGGAAAACATAACATACCGCGTCAGATCTTTAATTTCCTGAAATACATGTAAGTTGAAAAATCAACAATAATGTTGAGCGAGTTCATGTGTAAGTGAGTAAATAAGCCTTTGTAAGTATAAAAATCCTGGTATGTAGCAAATAAGGAAAAAGAGATCACCAACGGTTTGCAAGGCCATTGATATGTGTGAAGTGCAAGTAGGAAGACTCAAACCTTGCGATTTTGTGTCGGGGAACAAAGTCACCCCGAGGCCCGTACTGTTGGACCTGGGGTTGGGCTCGCTACACCCAGATAGATCTACCGCTTACGTCCCTCGGTCCTATAATGAGGATTAATGGCCTCCAGTTCACGCCTACCCACTCACATGATCTAAGTAGTAAACCTCCTTACGCTAACCATACCATGTATAAAGTACTTGTAATCAAAGTAACATGTATTTCACCCCCGTAGTTTAGAAAACTGAAAACAGTTAAGAGAAAAGGGGGACATGAACTCACAGTGGTGCGTCTCTACCAAGTATGCCTCCAAATCGATCAGCTGTATGACGACCTACACATGCTAACTCTATTAGACGGATGGCCGTGCCTTAGCTTTATGGTTTAAGTTTTTGGGAAATAGTTAGGAAACTATTTCGTGTTTATTTTCTGTATATACTTGGTAGTCATTCTCCTTCCCAAGGATGGGGGATTTAATACATGTGTGTTCGTAACATTCGGATTTCACTATTAAGTCTCACTTAATATATTTTATTTCCAACTTCAAAATATAAGTATTCTTCCCAAAAATATTATATTTTAATACATGTGATTTTCCCAAAATAATACTTAGTAATATTATTTTTACCCTAAAAATAATATTTATGTAGTTCACAAAATAATCATAAACACTTATATAAGTGATGTTGTGAAAAATATATACTAAATATATTTATGTATCACGTTTTATTTTGTGAAATCCCACATCCGATATTTTATAAATAAGGTCGTGGCGAAATTCATAGTTTGAAAACAAGTCGACAAGTATCTCTAACACTTATAGTGAAAATAATTCTAAGTGTTAGGTTTTTAGAAAAATTTCGCCAGAGTTTCCTCTGTAACTGGAGGTGGCCACGCTTTCAAGCGTATCATTTTCTTTTATAAATCAAACCAACCATTTTTATTATTCAATCAAAACAATGTTCAAATCACAAACTAGTCAAAATATATATAAATCGCATAAATTTCATAAACTTGTGATTTATTCAAACTATGAAGTAAATCCCATTACTTTTAGTGGATCTTTATATAAAACAATCCGGTTTCGTAAAAGTCTTGTTTTTAGAGAAGTTCCGTCTTTACAACTTCTCGTCATCTTTTTCAAAAATAGTTATTTTGTCGAAACTTTGTGTTACACAAGTGTTTACACACTTGTGTGTTCTAAAAACCATTCTTGTTAGTGTAAGATCCGTCTTTAAAAATATATTTTCTCTTGACACTTGGTCCTTTAAAAATACCACCTGTAGATCCGTAGATCTACTAGTTTTAAACACTATTGTACAAACTAAAACACTTTTACACAAGTTCATGATTCGTGTGTGGTAGAGTTTCATCTTCTAACCCTTGTTACACTTAAACAAGCTTTATGTCATAATCCAAGATCATGACTAAACCGGGTTAAATGATGATCCGAGCTACCACAACATAGATCGGGTCCAAATAACCACACAAATCAAATACTACATGATTTACACAACATATGAGCTATTAACCAACATTTTAGTGTTTTAGGTAGACTTTTGTGTGTCATCTTGTATGTTTACAAATTTTAACCGTCATATATCGTTTTAACCACTTTAGAATAGTTCAAGAAGGTGATTTAAGCAACTTACCACTAGCTCGAGGCTAGGGAAGAATCTAGACGTAAATCGGGTGGATAAAAGCAAGATAAAGAGGTCCTTCGCCTTCCGATTGCACCAAGACTCCTTATATGCGACCCTTAACACTTGTAGATGATTGGAATGACTTGAACTAAACTCGAAATCGGATGTATGCACAAGGGGGTGTTCGGCCGTAGCTTCTTTAGAGAGAGGGAGAGAGTTGTGTTGTTGATTTGTGAAGTGTAAGTGATCATGTGTGTTAAGCCATAAACTTATAGACAATTAACACCACCATTAACCAATGGATTTTGTGCCTGCTAGATATTAAGCATAAGAGATTAATCAAATCAACAAAGGACAAGTGTGTCCCCTCTAGTTGGGGATGGTTAGAGAGGGGGGGGGGGTTCTAGTCCAAAACCAACTAAATGTTAAGGATAATAGTTAGGTTAAGTAAGTTAGTTAAGTGCTTAACCCGGTTAGTTGTGTGTCGTGTGCTACAAAGTCGTTGTCCGCACGGATTGTCGTCCGCTCGACCGACTTGAAGGGTAAGAGAACTTCAAGGTTTTCAAATGCTACAACAAAAACTTCAAAAGTCAAGCCACCATACACAAACACATCTCACCCATAGGAAGAAACAATCCACTCGAATAGTCACCCGCCCGGACAAACTGTCCGCACGGACGACTAACCGGACGAATTACTATTCACACGGATTGCTGTTCGCACGGATGACCATCCGAACGATCAGCTATCCTACCCACCCTCACCCTGTACTGTTTTACGCGCCACTTATCGCTACATTACCAAATCTATTCAGGCTAACCGTACTCGCTAAAAGCGCTCCCTTCAATCCATTAATCGCTGTGAGTATACTCGATCCCTTTTTGCTTTACGCACTTTTGGGTGTTACATACGTTACGAATATTCAAACTGCAACAATCACACTACTCAATACTATTTGAACGCTAACCGTTAATGCATGTTATACGTGGCTTATGAATGCTTGTCTGTTATGTTTACACATGGAATGTTGTCCACCTGCCTTAGCAACGATAGTACTATAGTTTGGACTCAGCACCCGTTCACACGGGGGTTGTTAAGGATCTTTTACTTGCATGGATTACGGTGGTAATCGTGCATTGCGAACTGCATTTGGCAGTCAACCCGCAGTCATTGGTATCGATGGATCTATGTCGATAACTAACGTGCTTCATTTCACTATGTGTACGTGCTGGTTATGCGTAAACGAATTCGAACTCTATATGTTATTATCAAACTTGTATGCTCACCTTTACCTTTTATGTATTAACTTTATTTTAACGTATGTGACAGGTGCTTAGGAAGTTTACATGCTTAGCATGCTGTGAACTTGAGGCTAGGAAAGGTCTAGGATGCTCTTTGTGCTGTGATGAAATCGAAGCTATGAATGGAGGTCCTAGAAACCAATAAATAAACTATCTATGTTAAATCTGAGTTGTCGAAACAGAATATTTGTTTAGATTTATGTCTGTAATAATTACTTGCTGTTTGAGATACGGTATGGGACGTATTGTTTAATTGAATAGTATTGTTAATTGTTAAAGAAACTTCTGGACAATCTGTTTCGCTCAGTGCCATGCCCCGATGATTCCGCCATCGGTTGGGGTGTGACAGATTGGTATCAGAGCCATAACTATAGGGAATTAGGCAAGACTCGACCTAGTCCGGGTCGAAGTCTTAGATACCCAGACTATAGTTAAGAACCAACAGACCGACTCGAGTACGTCCAGTAGGAAATTATGTGCGTACTTATTCCTCACTATCCTTGCCTATACTAAACTCACACTGCACTCGAATTTCCAACTATGAGTGGGCAATGAGGTCGAGAATAGGTGTGAAAACCGCAAACTCTCGACTAAAGTTGCTTACTCAGCTCGCATATTAACTACAAACGAGGAGAATTATGCCAAATCAGGAGTGAAATCCGTATTTTGATGAATAATCTCCTCAATTTTATTATAAACAAGAATGAGATTGTTAAGCTAGGGGTGGAACCCTAACCTTGACAACTTGTTCCGCTTTTATACAAAACTCTCACCAAAGTCTCGATGGACTCCAACGACCCGAAGACACAATATGACCAACGGGATGTGTGCCAAACGCTCAAGACTCGAGGCAAAGGCATAGTCCTGAAGGTTAAGTGTGCACAACGGATCCTTGTGATTAGTCGAACCGCTTTGGGTAGTCGAAGTCTACTAGCCGCGGACGATCTACCTCTCGATTTTTATGCGTTTCAAAGATAGGTTGCCGATTTTATATGTGTTTTTATGTAACATTTCCCGTTCATGTGCTTACTTTGACTCCAAACGATTGCGTAACGACACGTTCGACGTACGAAATCCGTGAACGTGCGTGACTGAACACACTAGATGTACAAATTACCGTGATTCTTATTGATCAGTTTGACAAGTATACGCTCCAAGAATCACCTTTTGCAACTTTCTCTCTCTAGTTTCTCTCTCTAGACCTAGAGCTCTTCAAATCTCCAATGATACCACCTTGCCTTCTACTAACTAGATACAACATAAGGCCTAGAATTAGATAGCCTCTATTACAATTTGAGATAACTAACAGCTTATACTACGCTATTTTCGAACGATCGCAGACCTGGAATGATAGGTTTCTGTTTTCTGATTGCCTCTATTGATTAAATGCGTATGTGTTTCTTTGCTTCTGTGCTTACGTGCTTAGGTACGAAATGATTATGTGTTCTACGTGCTTATGTGATTTCGTGATAAGTATTTACGTAAACATACGTGTTCCTGAGCTTTAGTAAGTAGTAGACGTGTGAGGTGAGATTCGAATACAATATGATGAGTCCTGTGACGATGTCTGTTGCAGACCATGTCGTCTGGATCCCGTCATGCAATCTCTCGTCAAGAAAAGAGGGATAAACGCCTTGCTTCCATCATCGCCAAAAGTGTGGCAAAGGCCGTGAGTGATGTTTACGAAAATGCCAGCAAGTCGTCCGAGGAGTCAAGGACCGAAGCTCCTAAGACTGCCGCAAGACCCTTCAGTTTCAAGCAATTCAAGTCGTGTGGGCCAAAAGAATTCACTAGCGAGGGAGGTCCTACTACACTATTTCACTGGTTTGATTCCATTGAGGTTACTCTGCGACAGAGTGGTTGCCCTGATGACCTCCGTACTCTAAACGCTACCGGCGTTTTCCAGTCCCGAGCTCTAGACTGGTGGACGGCCGAGAGGAACAAGCGAGGGAACGAAGCGGCCTACGGTCTGTCGTGGGACGAGCTCAAGGAAGTTATGCTAGAGGAATTCTGCCCTCCTCACGAACGTCAAAAGCTAGAAGATGAATTTTGGCACATACAGCAAAAGGATGGTGACAATGCTGGTCTCACTGCTCGTTTCAAACAGCTCAGCATCATCTGTCCCGACCAAGTCAAGACTCCAGAAATCACTATCAAGAAGTATATCCGAGCTCTGCCCGACTGCGTTGCTGATTTCGTGCAAGCGGCTAAGACTACGACGATCGAGGAAACTTATCTGCTGGCCGTTGAAATCAACGACAAGCGGGTTAAGGCTGGGGTATGGGATAAGACTTCGAAGCATCTGCATCAAGCTACCGCTACCGTGCCCACTGCTGAACCCACCTCATCAAGCAACAAAAGGAAGAACAAGAGAAAGAACAGCTCCACCAACAAGAACTGTGCAATCACTGCTGCACCGATTCAAGCCGTACCTGCCCAACAACGTCAAGTAGCGGCGCCTGTGGCCAATGCACCGCCTGCAAAGCGTGCATACACTGGACCACACCTGCTCTGCCCTACTTGCACCTACCACCACCCAACTGGCATTGCTTGCCGTTTTTGTGCTCATTGCAACGTATATGGCCACTTTACTGCCAATTGCCGTATTCGTCAAGCTCCTGCCAATCAAGCTCTACTCACTGCCCCACAGGGTCAACAAGCTCCTCCGGCACCCGCAGTCAAAGCCAGAGCCTTCTTCGCATGTGGCGACCCGAACCATTTCGCCAACATGTGCCCGAACAGGGCTGTGAAACAAGAGCCCCAGCCACAGCAGCCACAGCAGCAACAACAACAGCAGCAGCAACAACAGGCCGCACGCGCCAGAACTTTCAACCTCAACGTGCGTCAAGCCTAGGCCGACAACAACGTGGTCAATGGTACGTTCCTTGTGAATGGTATTTATGCTTCATGTTTGTTTGATACCGGAGCCGATAATTGCTTTGTGTCGTTCGAATTTGAGAAACTCCTTAGTCGTAAATGCTCCCAACTTTCCTCGACATTCGATGTCGAAGTCGCTACCGGAAGAACCATCGCTGTCAATTCCGTTATCCGTGATTGTACTCTCGAGCTCAACAATCACATCTTCCCAATTGACCTTATACCGATGCAACTCGGAAGTTTTGATGTTATAGTAGGCATGGACTTTCTTCGAGAAAACCATGCTGAAGTTGTATGCTTCGACAAAATGATTCGATTCTCGCTCGCGAATGGTGACTCATTGTGTGTATATGGTGATACTACTTCGAAGGGTCTCAAACTTATGTCCTGTGTCCAAGCTAGTAAGTATCTCCGCAAGGAATACAGGGCTTTCTTGGCTAACGTTGTAGCAGCGGAGAAGGAAAAGAAAGAGAAGAAGGAAGTGAAGGACGTTCCTGTGGTTCGAGAATTTCCTAATGTTTTTCCAGAGGATCTTCCCGGATTACCGCCAAGTCGTGATATCGACTTTCGTATCGACCTCATTCCTGGAGCCAACCCTATTGCCAAAGCTCCTTATCGTCTTGCACCGTCCGGAATGCGCGAACTCTCAACCCAACTCCAGGAATTACTTGAGAAAGGCTTCATTCACCCGAGCACCTCTCCTTGGGGCGCGCCAGTCCTTTTCATCAAAAAGAAGGACGGGTCGTTCAGGATGTGCATCGACTATCGGGAATTGAATAAGTTAACTATCAAGAACCGCTATCCTCTACCACGTATTGACGATTTGTTTGATCAACTACAAGGCGCTACGTGTTTCTCAAAGATCGACCTGCGTTCAGGATACCACCAGCTACGTATTCAAGAGGAGGATATACCCAAAACCGCGTTTCGTACTCGTTACGGTCATTACGAATTCATTGTCATGCCTTTTGGTCTAACCAACGCACCAGCGGTTTTCATGGATATGATGAATCGCGTGTGTAAACCATATCTCGACCGTTTCGTCATCGTATTTATCGACGACGTCTTGATCTATTCCAAATCGAAGGCCGAACACGCACAACATCTACGTTTGGTTCTCGAGTTACTCCAGGGGAACCAACTCTATGCCAAATTCTCCAAGTGTGAATTTTGGTTGGAGGAAGTTCAGTTTATGGGGCACATTGTTAATAGCCAAGGCATCCATGTCGATCCTGCGAAGATTGAAGCTGTCAAGAGCTGGGTTACGCCTAAGAATCCGTCTGAAGTCCGCTCTTTTCTCGGACTAGCGGGCTATTATCGACGATTTATCGAAGGATTCTCGAAGATTGCTGTGCCGCTTACCTCTCTTACGCATAAGGACCAGCCTTTTGTCTGGGGAACCAAACAAGAGACTGCCTTCCAAAACCTCAAGCACATGCTTTGCAACGCTCCTGTTCTCACATTGCCAGACGGAAACGATGATTTCATTGTCTACTGTGATGCTTCCAACCTTGGTGTTGGTTGCGTTCTCATGCAACGGGACAAGGTCATAGCTTACGCATCTCGTCAGCTCAAAATCCACGAGAAGAACTATACAACCCATGATCTCGAGCTAGGCGCAGTTGTTTTTGCGTTAAAGATTTGGCGACACTACCTGTATGGTACCAAGTGTACGATCTTCACCAATCATAGGAGCCTACAACACATCTTTAATCAGAAGGAACTTAATATGCGTCAACGCCGATGGGTAGAACTGCTCAACGATTACGACTGTGAGATCCGTTATCACCCAGGCAAGGCAAATGTCGTCGCCGACGCACTCAGCAGACGGAGTTACCTGCTTAGCACTCGTAATGTCCAAGCCCAGCACAACCTCGAAACTCTCATCCGCGACGCTCAACACGCATGTTTCAACAAACGTACCTTGAAGAAAGAAAGAATCTACCACGATGGAGCCCAACTTGTGAGCAAATCGAATGGGATATTCCACTTTTTGGACCGAATTTGGATTCCCAAGCGAACCAATTTGCGGCAAATTCTGATGGACGAAGCCCACAAATCCCGGTATTCCATCCATCCCGGTGCTGACAAAATGTACCAGGATCTTCGCTACAAGTACTGGTGGCCGGGTATGAAATGGGATATCGCTCTCTACGTCGGAAAATGCCTAACTTGTGCTAGAATCAAGGCCGAACATCAAAGACCCTCTGGCTTACTCGAACAACCACCAATTCCTATGTGGAAGTGGGAAAGTATAGTTATGGATTTCGTAACCAAGCTACCACACACGTCATCAGGTCACGACAGCATAGGGGTTGTGGTCGACCGATTGACCAAATCAGCTCACTTTCTACCGATACGAGAAGACTACAAGGTAGAACGATTAGCCCGAATCTACACCGACGAGATCATTTGTAATCATGGGACGCCTCGTGACATCATCTCTGATCGTGATGCTCGGTTTACTTCGCGATTGTGGGAAACGTTTCAAACGGTGCTCGGTACAACGCTCAATCTAAGTACCGCATTCCACCCTCAAACCGACGGTCAGACTGAAAGAACGATTCGTACTCTTGAAGACATGCTGCGTTCGTGTGTTCTAGACTTCGGTGGTAATTGGGATAAATACCTGCCGTTAGCCGAATTCTCGTATAATAACAGCTACCATTCTAGCATCCAAATGGCACCATTCGAGGCATTGTACGGAAGAAGATGTCGATCGCCTATTGTGTGGCACGATATCGGTCATTCGCAATTAACTGGTCCTGAGCTATTACAAGAGACGACAGACAAAGTCTTTCAAATTCGAGACAACCTGGTGAAAGCTCGGGATCGACAGAAAAGTTACGCCGATAAGAAACGCAAGCCCTGTGAATTTGGCGTTGGTGACTACGTACTCCTAAAGGTATCACCTTGGAAGGGTGTAGTCCGATTCGGTAAGAAAGGGAAACTCGCGCCTCGATATGTTGGACCTTTTAAGATTCTGGAGAGGATCGAAAAAGTTGCCTACAGACTCGAACTACCGGAGGAACTTAGTAATGTCCACCCGACTTTCCACGTGTCAAACCTCCGAAAGTGCATAGCCGACCATGACTTACACGTTTCTCTAGATGATCTACAAGTGAACGAAACATTACACTTCGTGGAAAATCCTGTCGAAATCATGGATCGCCAAACCAAGCAGCTCAGGCGCTCACGCATTCCTATTGTGAAAGTCCGATGGGAAGGCAAACGGGGCGCAGAGTTCACTTGGGAACTCGAAAGCGACATGAAGGCAAAGTACCCGCAGCTATTCGAAGAGAAAGCCTATAATGAGAAAGTTCCCAAACGTGAATCACGGTGATGTACAACTTTCAGCTTAATTTCGGGACGAAATTCCCTAAACAAAGGGAGGCTGTAACACCCCGTGTTTTCAAAAGTCAATGTCAAAGTCAAGGTCAAAGTCGACGACCGATTTCGCGTAACTTGACTCGTAGAAACTTCTTGTTTTTAATTATATTATGTGGAGTAAGTGTTGTTAATTGCAATAATCGATGTGTGTTAATCGTTATTAAATCGACCTACGACTGTGAATTATAGGCAGTAACAATGCGATAAAGTTAACCAACTGATAATCAAGGTATGTTAATCGAATCGACATCAATCGCAACTCGAACTATGTATTTTACTTATTGTTTATACGTGTGTGTGTGTGCCTTACGTGTTACCTGTGCATGTTTGTTCATTTATGTTGTGATAATCAAGTGAACTCAATCGAACTCGAAATCTAACTCGAATGCAATCGAACTCGAACTCGAATCACGATCGAACTAGGATAGATAGTGGAAAATAGATTACGCAAGGTACGAAGTAGTTGGGACTAAAAGTAATTTGACTAGGAAACCCTATCGAATCGCTCGCAATCGGAACCGAAACGTCGAAGATCGTCGCACCAAACACACCACCCAGGCGCCAACCGGCCGGATGGCCATCCGCACGGGTAGCCGCCTGGGGAAGTGTTAAGTGCCATCCGACCAGGATTGCCATCCGCCCGACCGACCATCCGGGCGATGTGCAATCCGGACGGATAACACTTTCCTCTTTTGGCATCCTATAAATACACGGGTCACTCTCCAAACTTTCCACTTTTGGCAAGTGACGTCCGACCAGCACGCTCTCTTCACCTTTCCTTCGATTTCTCTCAATCCAGGTAAGATCTCGCCCTAAATCTTGTACTTTCTTGATCTATACGCACTTCTACACCTTTCTATCTTTTAAATATTAACCTTTAACCGTGAAATCATCAAGATTTGAGGTATTCTAGGATGACGTCATCATGAAGTTCCCATGAACTTCAAGTCTGACCTCATTCCACCAAGAATAACTCGGATCTGAACGGTTTCCACAAGATTTCACAAACGGCTTCGCATAAACCTAAGCTTTTTCAAATGGATAAAAGAGTTGAAAGAAATAAACACAAGATTTCTCCTTCTTTTACACTCAAAAACGATAAGAATCGGATCAGTTCTAGTCTTCTACTCAATGTTAGTGATGCACTAGTCCTAAATCCGGATTCTACCCGCGAGACACCTGATTTCGGGGTAGACCAGAATGACCGTTCTGAGCCGCCGACCGGCCAAGCTGGGGTGATTCCTGGCCGGCTTAGTCATGCGGGTAAGAATACAATTCCGATTGGTCGACACGAAATCAGAACATCTCGATAGAGCGACAGAAGCGACCAAGGGTAGACGAATGGAACAACCAGAACGAGATGCTGTCCGGACGGACTGATGTCCGCACGGACAGGCTATCCGGACGGGTTGCCATCCGGACGGACTACACTTGGGACCCATATCCAAACAAGGTTTGAGTATCGACGAATGAATAATCCGCACGGACGACCCTCTGAGTGGATTACTCTTCGGATCATGAGATACTAAGACCTTAAACAATTTCCAACATGTTCATTAACAAGGTTGCCACCCGATCGGATAACCCATCCGACCGGATGACACTTTCACCAAGTGACTCACCATCAAAGTCGTTGTCCGCACGGACTACCATCCGCACGGATTGTCGTCCGCTCGACCGACTTGAAGGGTAAGAGAACTTCAAGGTTTTCAAATGCTACAACAAAAACTTCAAAAGTCAAGCCACCATACACAAACACATCTCACCCATAGGAAGAAACAATCCACTCGAATAGTCACCCGCCCGGACAAACTGTCCGCACGGACGACTAACCGGACGGATTACTATTCACACGGATTGCTGTCCGCACGGATGACCATCCGAACGATCAGCTATCCTACCCACCCTCACCCTGTACTGTTTTACGCGCCACTTATCGCTACATTACCGAATCTATTCAGGCTAACCGTACTCGCTAAAAGCGCTCCTTTCAATCCATTAATCGCTGTGAGTATACTCGATCCCTTTTTCCTTTACGCACTTTTGGGTGTTACATACGTTACGAATATTCAAACTGCAACAATCACACTACTCAATACTATTTAAACACTAACCGTTAATGCATGTTATACGTGGCTTATGAATGCTTGTCTGTTATGTTTACACATGGAATGCTGTCTACCTGCCTTAGCAACGATAGTACTATAGTTTGGACTCAGCACCCGTTCACACGGGGTTTGTTAAGGATCTTTTACTTGCATGGATTACGGTGGTAATCGTGTATTGCGAACTGCATTTGGCAGTCAACCCGCAGTCATTGGTATCGATGGATCTATGTCGATAACTAACGTGCTTCATTTCAATATATGTACGTGCTGGTTATGCGTAAACGAATTCGAACTCTATATGCTATTATCAAACTTGTATGCTCACCTTTACATTTTATGTATTGACTTTATTTTAACGTATGTGACAGGTGCTTAGGAAGTTTACATGCTTAGCATGCTGTGAACTTGAGGCTAGGAAAGGTCTAGGATGCTCTTTGTGCTGTGATGAAATCGAAGCTAGGAGTGGAGGTCCTAGAAACCAATAAATAAACTATCTATGTTAAATCTGAGTTGTCGAAACAGAATATTTGTTTAGATTTATGTCTGTAATAATTACTTGTTGTTTGAGATACGGTATGGGACGTATTGTTTAATTGAATAGTATTGTTAATTGTTATGGAAACTTCTGTACAATCTGTTTCGCTTAGTGCCATGCCCCGATGATTCCGCCATCGGTTGGGGTGTGACAGTGAGCATACAAGTTTAATAGATATAATAGAGTTCAAAATCGTTTACGCATAACCAGCACGTACACAATGTAAAATGAAGCACGTAAGTTATCGACATGATCCTATCAATACCAATGACTGCGGGTTGACTGCGCAAGGCAGTTCGTAGTACACGATCACCACTGTGACCCATGTGATTAATTGTCCTTAGCAACCCCTGAGTAAACAGGTGCTGAGTCCAAACTATAGTACTATTGTTGCTAAGGCAGGTAGACAGCAATCCATGTGTAAACATAACAAACAAGCATTTATTGAGTCACGTATAACATGCAGTAACGGTTAGCGTTAAAGTGTGGTGTAGTGTATTCGATGTGATTTAGAATAAGTAACGTATGTAACACCCAAAAGTGTGTAAAGCAAAAAGGGTTCGAGTATACTCACAGCGATAATGGATTGAAGGGAGCGCTAGAGTGAGATTAGCCTGATCAGAACGATAGCACAGACGATAAGTGACACGTAAAATGGAGTAAAGTGTTAGTGGGTCGGACGGTAATCCGATCGGGTGGCCGGTCGATCGGGTGACAATCCGTTCGGATGGTCATCCGATCGGGTGACCATTCGATTGGATTGTTACCTCGTTTGGGATGGATGTGTTTATGTATGATGGCTTGTCCATTGAAGTTTTCGTTGTAGCATTTTGAAAACAGAGAAGTATCTCTACCTTTCAGGTCGATCGATCGGACGGCTGTCCGATCGGGCGGCAATCCGATTGGTATGACACTTTAGTGAGAACAAGTTCACAGCAGTTTGTCACTCGATCAGATTGCAATCCGATCGGGTGACAATCCGTACTGAACATGTTGAAAATTGTTTAAGTCCCCAAACGTCACACGCTCGGACGGTCACTCGATCGGATGGCAATCCGATCGGGTGGTAATCCGTTTCAACGTTCAGATCCTTTGAATAGTTTGAGAAATAGCTTAAGTATGGAACCAAGTGCAGCCCGACCGGACGGTCGGTCGATCGGGTGGCAATCCGATCGGGTGGAAACCCGATCGGACAGCAATCCGTTCCGACGGTCTGATCGTCCTAATCCTTGTTTCCGTTTGAAGTGTTGTAGTTTTGAACGAGACGTTTTGATATCTTGCTTGAACAACAGGTTCCGTATCTCGTCCCAAGTGACCCGGCCGAACAGGAATCACCCTAGTCCGAACTAGGGATGGGCAAATCCCGATCCCGATACCATACCGTCCCGATACCGACAAATCCCGATCCCGAATTTTGTGAAAACTAGGTACCGATACCGATACCAAAATACGTCGGTTCGGTAAGGTGTTGGTATTTTGAGGGTAAAATTCGGTATTATACCGATACCATATCGTACCGATACCGAAAAAACCTAAAAGTGGATACCGAAACCGGTACCGAAACCGCTTCGGTATGGTATTATCGGGATCGGGATGGGATCGGGATGGGATACCACTTGCTCATCCCTAGTCCGAACAGTTCACGGTTCGAGTCGATAGTTCATGTTCAAACCCGAAATCAACATCTCTCCAAGATAGAATTCAGATCTGGAACTAATGCTTCACTAAGAATGAGTAGAAGATCAGATCAAGCTCCAATTCTATCGATTTTGAGTGCATTGAGTGTAAAAGAGTTGAAAGAAGGTTAGAAATCATCTTTCAATCCTTTTCACCTTGAATATGTTCAGATCTATGAAAGATCTTTGTTTAGTCATGTGGAAATCGTTTAGATTTAAGTTGTTCTTGGTGGATTGAGGCCAAAACATGAAGTTCACATGAACACCATGATGACATCATCCTAGAACACCTTAAATCCGGTGATTTCACGGTTAAAAGTTAAGATTCAAAAGATAGAAAGGTGGATAAGTGCGTGTAGATCAAGAAAGTACAAGATTTAGGTTGAAAACTTACAAGAATTGCGAGAAATCGGAAGAAATAGAGGCTGGAGCAAGCTGGTCGAGTGAGAGCTGTCAACATCAAGTGATGTTGACATATGAGGGGTATTTATAGGGTTTCCATAAAAGGAAAGGGGAAAGTGGCTGGCCGATCGGGTGGCAGCCCGGTCGGGTGGCAACTCGGCCGGTTGGCCACTCGATTCGAGTGTTTGGCGCGACGAGTTTTGTTGTTTCGATTCGCGTGACGAGCGTTGCGATGCGATAGAGTTTCTCATTAAATTACTTTTCATCCCAACCACTATATCTAACATACAATCATCCTAATCCTCTTGCGTTTAGCGTTTGCGATTCGATTGCGATAGGGTTTTGATTGGGTTTTGATTAAACACCACAGTATAAACATAAAATAAACATGCACAAGTAACACATAAATAGCACACACATGTGAAACAATATCCAGAACGCATAATTCGAGTTGCAAATGCGATTGCGATAAACGAATAGCGATAAAACATGCGATAAATATCGACTAAACCTCGATTATAACAAGTACTCCACATAATACAACTAATGCAATAAATGAAATAGACTATCTACAAGTCAAAGAAGTCAAAACAACAATTGAGCAAGGAGTGATAGATCGCAACTAGCAATCTTTTCTTCCTTTGACTTCAATGTTGACTTTGACTTTGGCTTTCGAAACATGGGGTGTTACAGGCTCCCCCTGTTAAGGGAATTTCGTCCCGAAATTAGGCTTCAGCCGTAACAAACAACTGCGGGTACTTCGCCTTCATGTCGCTTTCGAGTTCCCAAGTGAACTCTGTGCCTCGTTTGCCTTCCCACCGAACCTTCACAATGGGAATGCGCGAGCGTCTAAGTTGCTTGGTTTGGCGGTCCATGATCTCGACAGGCTTCTCCACGAAGTGTATTGTTTCGTTTACTTGGAGATCCTCGAGAGGAACTTGGATATCATGCTCAGCAAGACACTTTCTGAGATTAGACACATGGAAGGTCGGGTGAACGTTGTTAAGTTCCTCCGGTAGTTCGAGTCTATAGGCCACTTTTCTGATCCTTTCCAGAATCTTAATGGGTCCAACAAATCGTGGCGCGAGCTTTCCTTTCTTGCCGAATCTGACCACACCCTTCCAAGGTGATATCTTTAGGAGTACATGGTCGCCAACGTCAAATTCAAGGGGCTTGCGTCGTCTATCGGCGTAACTTTTCTGACGACTCCGAGCTTTCAGCAAATTGTCTCTTATTTGGAGGATTTTGTCAGTTGTTTCTTGCAATAGCTCGGGACCGGTTAATTGCAAGTGACCGATCTCGTGCCACACAATAGGCGACCGATATCTTCTTCCGTATAATGCCTCAAACGGTGCCATTTGAATGCTGGAATGATAAATGTTATTATACGAGAATTCGACTAAAGGCAGGTAAGCGTCCCAATTACCATCGAAGTCTATGACACACGAACGGAGCATGTCTTCAAGGGCACGAATCATTCTTTCAGTCTGACCGTCGGTTTGGGGATGGAATGTGGTACTTAGATTAAGCGCAGTACCGAGAGCAGCTTGAAACATTTCCCATAGACGCGAGGTAAACTGAGCATCACGGTCAGAGATGATGTCGCGAGGCATCCCATGTCGACAAATGATCTCATTGGTGTAGATTCGGGCTAATCTTTCTACCTTGTAGTCTTCTCGTATCGGCAGAAATTGAGCATATTTGGTCAAACGGTCAACGACGACCCAGATGCTGTCGTGACCTGATGGAGTGCGCGGGAGTTTTGTTATAAAGTCCATAGCTATACTTTCCCACTTCCACATAGGGATTACGGGTTGCTCAAGCAAGCCAGAAGGTCTTTGATGCTCGGCCTTGACTTTCGAGCAAGTCAGGCACTTCCTAACATAGAGGGCAATATCTCTTTTCATGCCCGACCACCAGTACTTGTAGCGGAGGTCCTGGTACATTTTATCGGCACCGGGGTGAATAGAATATCAGGATTTGTGGGCTTCGTCCATCAAAATCTGTCATAAATCGGTTCGCTTATGAATCCAAATTCGGTCTAGATAATGGAATATCCCATTTGACTTATTCACAAGATGGGCTCCATCGTGATGAATCCTTTCCTTCTTCAAAGTACGCTCGGTGAAACAAGCATGTTGGGCATCGCGGATAAGAGCTTCGAGATGATGTTGGGCTTGAACATTGTGGGTGCTATGCAAATAGCTTCGTCTGTTGAGGGCGTCAGCAACGACATTTGCTTTGCCAGGATGATAACGAATCTCACAGTCGTAATCATTGAGAAGTTCTACCCATCGGCGTTGACGCATATTAAGTTCTTTCTAGCTGAAGATGTGTTGTAGGCTCCTATGGTCGGTGAAGACCGTACACTTTGTACCATAAAGGTAGTGTCGCCAAATCTTTAGTGCAAAAACAACTGCGCCTAGCTCGAGGTTACGGGTTGTATAGTTCTTCTCGTGGATCTTGAGCTGACGAGATGCATAGGCGATAACCTTGTCCCGTTGCATGAGGACACAACCAAGACCAAGGTTCGAGGCATCGCAATAGACAACAAAGTCATCGTTTCCGTCGGGTAAAGTAAGGACGGGAGCATTGCAAAGCATGTGCTTGAGGGTTTGGAAGGTAGTCTCATGTTCAGTTCCCCAAACAAAGGATCTGTCTTTATGCCTGAGAGAGGTAAGCGGCATGACGATTTTTTAGAATCCTTCGATAAATCGACGATAATAGCCCGCTAGTCCGAGAAAAGAACGGACTTCAGACGGGTTCTTAGGCGTAACCCAACTCTTAACAGCTTCAATCTTCGCGGGATCGACATGAATTCCTTGACTATTTACAATGTGACCGAGGAATTGAACCTCCTCCAGCCAAAATTCACACTTGGAGAACTTGGCGTAGAGTCAATTCCCTTGGAGTAGCTTGAGAACCAAACAAAGATGCTGCGCGTGTTCGGCTTTCGACTTGGAATAGATCAGGATATCATCGATGAACACGATGACGAAGCGATCAAGAAATGGTTTACACACGTGATTCATCAGATCCATGAAAACCGCGGGTGCGTTGGTTAAACCAAAATGCATAACAACGAACTCGTAGTGGCCGTAACGGGTGCGAAAAGCGGTTTTGGGTATATCCTCCTCTTGAATGCGCAATTGGTGATAGCCTGAGCGTAGATCGATCTTTGAGAAACACGTAGCACCTTGTAGCTGATCAAACAGATAATCGATTCGAGACAGGGGATAGCGATTCTTGATTGTTAGCTTATTCAATTCCCTGTAGTCGATGCACATCCGGAACGACCCATCCTTCTTTTTGACGAAAAGGACTGGCGCGCCCCACGGAGAGGTGCTCGGGCGAATAAATCCTTTATCAAGCAATTCCTGGAGCTGACTTGAGAGTTCACGCATTTCAGATGGGGCGAGACGATACGGCGCTTTAGCAACAGGGTTGGCTCCAGGAATGAGGTCGATACGGAAGTCGATATCACGACTTGGGGGAAGACCTGGAAGATCATCAGGGAACACATTCGGAAATTCACACACAGACATCGTTTACTCCCGGATTACCCTTCTTTTCCTTCTCCGTTACTACAATGTTAGCCAAGAAAGCTCTGTATTCCTTGCGGAGATACTTGCTAGCTTGGATACATGACATGAACTTGAGACCCTTCGAAGCAGTTTCGCCAAAAACACACAATAAATCACGATTCGCGAGTGAAAATCGAATCATCTTTTCAAAGCACACAACTTCAGCATGATTTTCACGAAGAAAGTCCATGCCTACTATGATGTCAAAACTTCCGAGTTGCATCGTAATGAGATCGATCAGGAAGATGTGATTGTTGAGCTCAAGGGTGCAATCATGAAGAACAGAATTGACGGCGACGGTTCTTCCGGTGGCAACTTCAACATCAAACGTCGAGGGTAGATGGGAGCGCTTACGATTAATGAGCTTTTCGAACTCAAACGATACAAAACAGTTATCGGCTCCAGTATCAAACAAACACGAAGCATAAATACCATTCACAAGGAACGTACCATTAACCACATTGTTGTCAGCTTGAGCTTGGCGCACATTGATGTTGAAAGTTCTGGCGCGGGCGGCTTGTTGTTGTTGCTGCTGAGGCTGTTGCTGCCGTTGTTGCTGAGGCTGCTGCTGCTGGGGCTCTTGTTTCACAACCCTGTTCGGGCACATGTTTGCGAAGTGTTTGGGATCACCACACGCAAAGCAGACTCTGGCGTTGACCGCGGGTGCCGGAGCCGCTTGTTGGCCTTGAGGGGCAGGAAGTAGAGCTTGATGAGCAGTGGCTTGAGCTGGTGCTTGTCGAGGACCTGTACGGCAGTTGGCGGTGAAGTGGCCGTACATATTGCAATGCACACAAAATCGGCAGGTGATACCCACTGGATGATGGTAGGTACATGTCGGGAAAACAGGGTGGGGACCAGTATAAGCACGTTTTGCAGGCGGTGCTTGAGTAACTGGTGCTGGAGCTGATCAGTGCTGAGATTGCTACGGAGCTGGTACAGCCGGGGCAGCAGTAGTGATAGCACAGTTCTTGTTGCTGGAGTTGCTGTTGTTGTTCTTCCTCTTTCGACGAGAGGACTTTGATGATTGCAGGGCAGCGGTGGCGGTTTCAACAGATGCGCGGTGGTAGCTTGATGCAGGTTCTTCGAAGCTTTATCCCAAAAACCAGCTTTGACCCGCTTGTCGTTGATTTCAGCAACAAGCAGGTAAGTTTCCTCGATTGTTGCTGGCTTTGAAGCATGCACAAAATCTGCAACACAATCCGGCAGAGCTCGGATATACTTCTTGATCGTCATATCAGCAGTCTTGACCTGATCCGGACAGATAATACTGAGCTGCTTGAAGCGAGCAGTTAAAGCGGCATTGTCACCATCCTTCTGCTTTATATGCCAGAATTCATCCTCCAACTTTTGGCGCTCATGGGGAGGGCAGAACTCTTCCAACATGACGTTCTTCAACTCGTCCCGTGACAGACCATAAGCTGCATTGTTTTCGCGTTTGTTCCTCTCGGCCGTCCACCAATCTAAGGCGCGGGACTGGAAGATGCCGGTAGCATTCAGAGTGCGGAGATTGTCAGGACAGCTACTCTGGCGCAGGGTGACCTCGATCGAATCAAACCTTTGAAACAAGGTCGTAGGGCCATCTTCGCCAGTGAATTCTTTCGGTCCGCAAGGTTTAAACTGCTTGAAGCTGAAAGCAGCTTTAGGGGTTTCAGTCATGGACTATTCGGACGATTTGCTCACATTTCGTATAGTTCACTCACGATCTGAGGAACCACCTTCGCCATTTGCTTGGCGACGAGAGCAGTAAGGCGTTTGTCTTTCTGGCTTTGGCGAGCAGCGCGCGAGTGACGGGATCCCGATGACGACATTGTCTGCAACAGACATCGCCATAGGACTCAGACACAATATAATCGAATCTCACCTCACACGCCTAATACTACTAAAGCTCAGGAACACAATCATGCACATAATGATACAGTCACATAGGCACATAACCACAGAATCACATAGGCACATAAACACGTAAGACACAGAGGGCACATAGAAGCACATAAAAGCAGTCAGAATACAGAAACCTATCACTCAAAGTTTACGGGCGTTCGAGAATAGCGGTTGCGATTAGCGAGTACATAGCGAGCAACATAGCGTAAAGTCATTCCTCATGTAGTAGCGATTTGTCAGTGTTTTGAGGTAAATGTGCAGTGCGAATCGTGTGTGTCGATCAAAGCGAACAACGAAAATCGAAAAAATCAACAAAAATCGAAACATATAAACAGGCAAATACACACATAAACACATAAAATCGACGAGTATCAGAGTTAGCAGTTGCGGGCTCAAAATTGAAACACATAAAAATTCATCAAAATGCGAGGTTGAAATCGAGTATAGATTGTCTCAGGCTTTCGTCAGAGTATGTCTACCAGCCTTAGAGACACGACTATTCTCAAGGACTTCGAGTGTACGTTTTGGTTTCAGAGACTGTGCTCTCTCACCGTTACACGGTGAATGGCACGCATCCCTTTGGTCATTAGCGTAACTCAGGTCGTTGGAATCCATCGAGACTTTGGTGGGAGTTTTGTAAAACCAAAAATGAGATCGGAACAAGTTGTCAAGGTTCGGGTTTCACCCCTGACTTAGCAACTTCATCCCTGTTTTGATAAAAATGAAAACCAGCGTTAAAGTATGGATTTCACTCCTGGTTCAACGCAAATTTTCATGTTTATGGATAAATATGCGGGTTGAACAAGCGATTTGGTCGAGAGTTTGCGGTTTTCACACCTAATCCCGACCTAATCACTCGTTCATTTTGAAAAGTAAAGTGTTGTGATAGTGTAGTGCAAGCGAGAATAGCGAGATATAGCAAATAAGCTCGTACAAAATCCCTAAGGATATGCACAGGTCGGTCTGTTGGTACTTAGACTATAGACTAGGTCGTTCTAAGACATCGACCCGTACTAGGTCGAGTCTAGCCTAATTCCCTATAGTTATGGCTCTGATACCAATCTGTCACACCCCAACCTATGGTGGAATCATCGGGGCGCGGCACTGAGCGAAACAGATTGTTCAAAGAAATTCCATAACGACTAAATTACCGAATAGTTTAAATATCATGTCCCATACCATGACCTATAAGATAATATAGTTATTACAGATATAGATATTCTTCAAACAAAAGCATGTTCCGACAACTCAGATTTAAACAAATAAAAATAAATTGTCTTTGTTTCTAGACTCTTTCCTAGCCTCGATTTCACAGCAAGCCAAGCAATATAACATCTTAAGCCCCTGCCACATACGTTAAAGTAAAAGTCAATACACATAGTGTAAAGGTGCGCATACAAGTTTAATAGATATAATAGAGTTCGAAATCATTTACGCATAACCAGCACGTACACAGTGTAAAATGAAGCACGTAAGTTATCGACATGATCCTATAAATACCAATGACTGCGGGTTGACTGTGCAAGGCAGTTCGTAGTACACGATCACCACTGTGACCCATGTGATTAATTGTCCTTAATAACCCCTGAGTAAACAGGTGCTGAGTCCAAACTATAGTATTATTGTTGCTAAGGCAGGTAGACATCAATCCATGTGTAAACATAACAAACAAGCATTCATTAAGTCACGTATAACATGCAGTAACGGTTAGCGTTAAAGTGTGGTGTAGTGTGTTCGATGTGATTTAGAATAAGTAACGTATGTAACACCCAAAAGTGCGTAAAGCAAAAAGGGTTCGAGTATACTCACAGTGATAATGGATTGAAGGGAGCGCTAGAGTGAGATTAGCCTGATCAGAACGATAGCACAGACGATAAGTGACGCGTAAAACGGAGTAAAGTGTCAGTGGGTCGGACGGTAATCCGATCGGGTGACCATTCAATTGGATTGTTACCTCGTTTGGGATGGATGTGTTTGTGTATGATGGCTTGTCCTTTGAAGTTTTCATTGTAGCATTTGAAAACAGAGAAGTATCTCTACCTTTCAGGTCGATCGATCGGACGGCTGTCCGATCAGGCGGCAATCCGATTGGTAGGACACTTTAGTGAGAACAAGTTCACAGCAGTTTGTCACTCGATCGGATTGCAATCCGATCGGGTGATAATCCGTACTGAACATGTTGAAAATTGTTTAAGTCCCCAAACGTCACATGCTCGGACGGTCACTCGATCGGATGGCAATCCGATCGGGTGGTAATCCGTTTCAACGTTCAGATCCTTTGAATAGTTTGAGAAATAACTTAAGTATGGAACCAAGTGCAGCCCGATCGGACAGTCGGTCGATCGGGTGGCAATCCCTGTTTCCGTTTGAAGTGTTGCAGCTTTGAACGAGACGTTTTGATATCTTGCTTGAACAACAGGGTCCGTATTTCGTCCCAAGTGACCCGGCCGAACAGGAATCACCCTAGTACGAACAGTTCATGGTTCGAGTCGATTGTTCATGTTCAATCCCGAAATCAACATCTCTTCCAGATAGAATTCAGATCTGGAACTAATGCTTCACTAAGAATGAGTAGAAGATCATATCAAGCTCCGATTCTATCGGTTTTGTGTGCATTGAGTGTAAAAGAGTTGAAAGAAGGTTAGAAACCATCTTTCAATCCTTTTCACCTTGAATATGTTCAGATCTATGAAAGATATTTGTGACAACCCGAGTTTTCAAGGTCTCTCCTCACAACTACGTTTTCTAAATTCGTTGTGTTCTTTTGTGTGCACCGGTTATCCATCTTTAAATTATTAAGCAGTGTTAATTGGTTGAATGTTAGTTATTGTAACCGGCCCAATTCCCTTGTTCTTGTTGCATGCTACATCTCGGCCCACTCCTCAAACTGTTCGGCCCAAAACCCCCTTATGTATACGTAAACATGTGTGGGTGATATAACTTGTTTCATAAACATTGCAAACCCTAGAAACTTATTTAGTGAACGGCAACAAGGAGAGCATCTCGCTGATCCCCTTTCTTGCATGATTAATCCTCTAGATCGCTTTAATTCATTGTCGGGTTAGTACTTATTCAACTATTATATATGCATGTACCAGCGTATTGTTGTTGTGAGAATGCGATTGAATAGATGGCCGATAGGATGATGTTCGTATTAACTCTATTCAATCGATTCTGTCTATGTGGATGATATTGATTTCATATTGATGCTAGGACTCGAAATTACATGATCTTGTTATGATTGTAACGTGCAATTAAATGGTGTTTTGATGTGTTATTTTTGGGATCATTAATCAGTATGTTAACAGGATGTATGGTGATTATTAATCTAGATTAGATAATGCTAGGGTCATAACGAAAAGTGTTTGATATGGTTAGTATTATTGCTGTAAATTTTAAGAGATGGCATGTTAATAATATGTGTTGTTACATAAAATAATGCAGGATTATGATGGGTATTAAACGGTCCAATGGATGTGTAGATAAATGGTTGATAGTTGGATAACCATGAATAAGAAATGGAGGCCATGTGTTTGTGTGTGTTGTGTTCTTGATCAAATCAAACATGTGCATACCAATAATGTTGACAGAAGCAAAATTATGAGAATTAAATGATGGGTATGATAAATCAACATGATCATGTGTTTGTCTGACATATCTCGAGAATTGAAGTGAAAGGCTCAATTTAAATCATTTGTTTTATTAGTCTCAATCTAGTAATATTTTGTTTGTATCTGATTTCGTGGTCCATGTGTTTTCGCCAAAAGGAGATTTCGGCCACTAGCTGTTTTCGCCACATTCATGCATGATTTCGTTGAATGATGTGACCCATTAAACTCAGTTAGTTTATCAGTCTGTTAAGTCGCTAACGCTGTTAAGCATGTCAGACATGTAAAGTATGTTAACTGAGTTATCTTAACCATGTTATGTATGTTAAGCTCAGTATGTGTGATAACCCTATTAGTTCTGATTGACTCTGTCATGTATGTTAAGTTTGTTAACTCAGTCAAGCATATTAACTTTGTTAAGCATGACAATTTGTAAGGGACTTGCATGTAACTTGGAACCTTGTATGGAACGACCAACTGTTTGTGTGTACACAATGTTAACTGTTAATCCCACTTTGTGACATAAATTGTGTATGAATCTTTACGAACCTGAACTGATTATGTATACGTGCGTACTTTAGGACGTGATTGATTAACTGTGAGCATACTTAGCATACCGAGCAAACCAAGGTGAGTTCACACTAGCCAAGGCATGGGATTCCCAGGGGTTGGGAATGGGATTGAATAACTACTCGTACAACTATTACTATTAAACAAACTATTACTGTCCTCGGTTGAAGGGCACGTACGTAAAACCTACGTACAGTTATACTTACTACTGTCCTCGGATTGAAGGGCACGTACGTAAAGCCTACGTACACGATCTTAAGACCATCACCTCTATCAAAGGAAGTCCCTCAATTATCGACTTAATCGCCGAGGCCTAGGGCGAGCGGGTCATTAGTTAATAGCGCTATTAGGTTTAACAAACCTCACACCGTGCCAGTCGGACGGGCGTGTACTAATGGACTATGGGCAAAGGGTCAATGCTGATAGACATTGACTTAGGGCACCTCTTATATTTTCGTAGCAGTCGATACGCGTGGTCTTGTAACACATGGGAAGCCCCCACTAATCATCGCACGCATGCCTGGACTGGCAGCAAGGATTAACGCGATACATGGTTTACAAAACGAATATATACGATTTATGAAATGAATACTTTAACCAAACAACTATCTGTGAACTCGCTCAACTTTGTTGTTGATTCGTTGCTACATGCCTTGCAGGTCATTAGGTACCCATGGAGCTTGCACAGGGAGGAACGGTCGTTGTGGAACATGGCGATGTGTGCCATGCTTTAGACTTTACCTTATTTCATATTTAATACTTACTATGGGTTTTACAAACTATGCTTCCGCTAAACACTTAACTATGTGATGTGTGTAAAATGCAACATATAAATTACATCAAATGAGGCATAAAACTAACCCTTTTTTAGTACTAATATTGGAAAAGAGTGTTTTTGTCTTCCTTTTGTATTTTCAGGATTAAATGAGCTCAAAAACGCAAAAGAAGCAAAAAGACAGCTAAATCCAACATAAATACAAGAAAAGGAACATTAGTGGACTGCCCGAACCCTCAACGGCACCTTCCAAAGCAAAATAGAGAAAACAGAAGGCTGAACACGCCCCGTGCTCAGCCAGCACGGGGCCGTGCCCAAGAAGCAGCAGAATAGACAAACCTATAGAAGCTTCTATTGCCCATCACGGGGCCGTGCTCAGCGGACACGGGGGCGTGTCGAAAGTACAGCAGGCGCATTTATTGTAATTGCGAATTACAATTAATGAGGAGAGAGAGTGTCAGACGGACACGGGGCCGTGTCCAGCGGACACGGGGCCGTGTCCAGCTCTCTGTTCAGCCTATAAATAGGAGTGCTTGGATTCATTTCATCTCATCCCTTGGCACACCACCTCTCTCACACTTCATCCACCACCCACCACCATCACAACACCATCATCCACCACCATCATCCATTGTCCATCATAGAGTGTGTGAGTCGTCTCGGGATCCAAGATTGATCGTAAGAGTTCTTGACAATCAAGGCCATGTTTGCCTAAGTCTCTTACATCACTTGGTGAAGACAAAGTGTCTAGTATAATACTTTTTATTTCTAATCTTTTGCACTTTTTATTTGGTTTTGTATTAATGACTTTAATAACTAGTTACTTATGTTGAAGGTGATCTTTCCTTATCGTTTGTCCGTGGTGTCTTGGCATTATTTTACTGTCTATATAAAATAAAGGATTTTCACCATTCATATCTCCACGGTCTATATGGAGGTATGTTGGCTACCTGGTAGGGGGTTAAGGGAACGGTTTGGTAAAGGTCTTGCCATTGTTCAGCGTTTAGAGGTCCTGCAATGGACCTGGGTCAAATTTAGTAGGACCCCCTTCAATACTTCACGGTATTGGATGGCGGGGGTCCAAACTCTTTGATCCCCTCATAAGTTAACTACTATTAATACTATAACCCGGCTACTTAGGACTGTATCCCTGCTGACTCAGACTACTTAGCCGAGGGTAACGTCACCGCCAAAAGCGGGGCCTACCACAATACTGCATTAATAACTTAATTCATTATCTTCCAATAATCCACCCCTTTAGGATTGTATCCCTGCTGACTCAAACTACTGGGGTGAGGGTAACGTCACCTTCAAAAGAGGGGCCTACTACAATAACTAAGATAATCTCTTAATTATGTGCAAAAGTGCGGAAATAATCAAAGGTTATACTAGATACGAGTCGGAACCAAGTGATTCATCTTGTCTATCTGTTTTTATTTTATTTTTATTTTCAGCATTTTAGTTAGTTTTATTTTTCTTAGTTTAAAACTTTTTTCTAAACTTTTGTTTTGGTTAGACGTTGAGGATAAACCGGTATTAAAAGCTCTTGTGTCCTTGGACGACCTCGGTATCTTACCAACGCTATACTACACTCAACGATGGGTGCACTTGCCCATATGTGTGTTTAGTGTTAGTGAAATATCGTGTTTTATAAATTTAAAACTTGGCTAAAATAAGTGTTAAAAAGGGCTTAAAATATACACCTAATATATATAACACTTCACACGCATCAAGTTTTTGGCGCCGTTGCCGGGGACACAAGGATTTTGAGAAAGTTTAAAATCGACGGCCTAATCAGTCACTATGCTTTGGTTTGGAACACCTTTCATATTGGTTTGTTGAATTATGTTTACTTATCTATGATTGGTGGCTTGATCCTGGTCAGTCACGCCTCCAAGCGGTGATACTCCGCGTGTGGATTTTGGGGGTGTGACAATATTTGTTTAATCATGTGAAAATCGTTTAGATTTAAGTTGTTCTTGGTGGATTGAGGCCAAAACATGAAGTTCACATGAACACCATGATGACATCATCCTAGAACACCTCAAATACGGTGATTTCATGGTTAAAAGTTAAGATTCAAAAGATAGAAAGGTGGAGGAGTGCGTGTAGATCAAGAAAGTACAAGATTTAGGTTGAAAACTTACAAGAATCGCGAGAAATCGGAAGAAATAGAGGCTGGAGTGAGCTGGTCGAGTGAGAGCTATCAACATCAAGTGATGTTGACATATGAGGGGTATTTATAGGGTTTCCATAAAAGGAAAGGGGAAAGTGGCTGGCCGATCGGGTGGCAGCTCGGTCGGGTGGCAACTCGGCCGGTTGGCCACTCGATTCGAGTGTTTGGCGCGATGAGTTTTGCTGTTTCGATTCACGTGACGAGCGTTGCGATGCGATAGAGTTTCTCATTAAATTACTTTTAATCCCAACCACTATATCTAACATATAATCATCCTAATCCTCTTGCGTTTAGCATTTGCGATTCGATTGCGATAGCGTTTCGATTGCGTTTCGATTAAACACCACAGTATAAACATAAAATAAACATGCACAAGTAACACATAAATAGCACACATACGTAAAACAATATCCAGAACGCATAATTCGAGTTGCGAATGCGAATGCGATTGCGATAAACGAATAGCGATAAAACATGCGATAAATATCGACTAAACCTCGATTATAACAAGTACTCCTCATAATACAACTAATGCAATAAATGAAGTAGACTATCTACAAGTCAAAGAAGTCAAAACAGCAATTGAGCAAGGAGTGACAGATCGCAATTAGCAATCTTTTCTTCCTTTGACTTCAATGTTGACTTTGACTTTGACTTTCGAAATACGTGGTGTTACACTGGCGCACCTTGAGAGGAGCCACGTGTCCTGGTTGTCGTCCTTGTTGTCTCCCTGACATCAGCAGGTGAGTGGAGATCACGGGGCAGGTGTCGCCGCTCTCTGATTGGTGCCACGTAGGCGTCCTTGTGTACGTTCTTGTCTCCTGCACGATTGTTGATCGTGGAGCACGATAGGATGCAGCCTTTTGGACGCTGATTGGCCCATTTCTCTGCCACTCGTACCTTTCGTGTTATCCAGGATAAACCTGCGCTCCTGCCCTCGCGCGGCCTCTGGAGCACATCCATATAGCCGACGCAAGGTCCAGGAATTAAGGGTTTTCACCCAGGATGCTAAGTGTAGGATCTGAGCTTTAACCTTGCTTGAGCCTCGCGCGCGACATAGGTTTTACCTATTTAGTCGGCGCGGGGTCTGTTGGTTTGTCAGATTGATGTAGTAGGAGTATGGTTTCGCGCGTGACCTGATTGGTCTGCACGACTTTTTGGGACCATACCCCTTCAAAATCCAAACATTCTTCCAAATTCAATACAAAGACGGAAGGTTCAAGCAAGAGAGGTTCGGGTTCGAAGAAAAATCCCGTACGACCCAAGGTTCGAGCGAATCTTGGCGAGCCAGCGCGCTTTAGGTTGCAAGACGAACCGACCAAGTCCCATATTTTCAAACCCAACAATTTCCACCCTTTCAAACCCAACAATATCCAACCTTTCAATCACAACCGTATCAAAACCAACCGTTCGTTCCACCGTTTCAACCCCAATCGTTTCCACCAATTTCAACCCCAATCATTTTGCACGTGCGTATCGCGAACCACAACAAAATCTGGATGACGATGAAGATGAGGATGACGTTCAAGAAGAAGAAGAAGAAGAAGAAGACGAAGACGTTCAAGAAGTTGTCCCGTTATCCGTTCGGAGACATTGGAGGAGCGAGGAGGAGATCGCATTGGTCAAGGCGTACTTGCACACCTCTGAAAACAAGAAATATTCCAACGAGCAAAGAAAGAAATGTTTTGGAGACGAGTCATGCTTCATTTTAGCAAACTTCCCGGTTCATAAACGGATGAATATACTAAATATATAATTTAATAAACATATAAAAAACTTATAAATACTTTTTGGCCCTTTGAAAATTTGGGCCTCGGTGGCCGGCACGGGTTGGCCGGCCCTGTCAACAATTTAGGATTTGATAATTTAATATGATTGGGTCAATCTTCGATTTAAAAAGGTCTTTGCTTGACAACCCACATGGCCTAAAAAGGGCAATTGATTTTGGGCCAGATATTGGGTTTAACCAAAAAATTAAATCGGTTTTGGACTCAGATTTGTTTATCTTGATTTGAATTTTGGACTGCGCACACAAAACAGAGTAGTTACCGAAAGCCCACTGGTAATCAACGACCCATTCATATATGGGGGATTGGCCTCTTCTTTGATCTTCATCTGTTGGTGAAGTGTTGTTGATTCAAACAACTAGTCAAATTTCAACTAGTCGAAGTTTAAGATATACTTTACTGTCTTAACTGGGTTGCATTGCACTGCAAATATTCTGTTGTTTATTTGCTATTGGGTTTTTGTTTTGAATAAAATAAAAAAAAAATCGAGTTTAGGTTTTGGGTTAATTTGCTTTTCATCTTTATAAGTTGTATTTATGTTTAGTTTTTCGTTGGATTTGAATGTGTATCATGGTGGTTGAAGGTGTAGACGGCAGTTGGAATGTTATTGACAATGTTTTTAAGAAGCACCCATGTGTTATCAATCTATAGATGTCGCAACATTCAAACTTGTAAGCTACAACAGATGTGGGATAGGATAAACTCTAACGTGAAGAACAAAGCAGATGTCTTATGGATGTTGCAAGCTTCAGGCTTTTAAGCTAAAACTAACTTTAGACCTCTGGTACAAATGAATGTTAGGACATAGCATGATCAAAGTTTTTTTTTTTTTTTTTTGTGTGTGTGTGTGTGTGTGTGTGTGTAAAATCTGCGTATGTGTATAAGACTAGACGTAGTTCCTTCATAGCATCTCAATCTCAAACTCATACAAAGATGATCATCATGTTGTGTGGTTAGGCGGGCAAGTATTTGGGGTTGTATTTATTTTAGGATTTTGGTTTTGATTTCAATTATTTTGTATTGAGTTTAGTTTTGTAAGTTGAAAGTGTTAAAAAGTTACTAGAGACCTCTCGTACATTAGTTTAATCTAAAACAAGGTAAGCTCCAACAAATACACACATATGCAAAAACATACACAATTATTTTTATGAATACTGGTTGCTCGGTCTTCAAAACATTAGTTACTGAGTATGAATTTAACCATAAAAATAAAGAACACTTATACGTCAAGGAAGATTAGAGAATAGAGAATTTGAGTCAAGAAAGTGCATTTTCACGCGAGATTGATTCGAGAAGTTACCTGTAATGAAAGTGTTATGTATACATGAATTAGTAACAAAAAAAGTGTTTGACGACATCTCCGATAGTGACCTTGTAGGTGTGAGTGGGAGGTTTACTTTTAGAATCAATCCATAAGTCAAAATAGGAACTGCAATATAGTTCTACTTGGTATGAGGGTCATGTGAAATAGAATAGAAGGTAGTTTAAAGTTATCTTAAGAGAAACACAAGAGGATTAATGTGTTTGAAAAGATCAGTTTATAACATGATTTATGATGCCCAGTGGCACTCATATGCTTGTCAATGTTAGTCAAGTCATTTTAAACTTTATTATTATTATGGTTATGTAATAAGTATGTTACAATAGAATTATGTATTATGTTCGGGTCAAGTATTATGTGCGGATCAAGAACATGAGCGGGTAACATTCAAACTGTCGTTTGGCAGTTTTTGCCGCCAAGATTAACCGCCATAATCTTATGTATATATATGACATGTCCGGTAACCATGTCCGGTACCAAGACAGATTATCCCACAAGTTTTTCTGTCCATTCACTTGTTTCTTATCGTTCTTATTCATTTCGTTCACACTTGTGTTCCTAAATTATTCACAATCATGAATTCTGATGTGCCAAACTCATACTTATCCGCTGCAAATTCGAACGAAGTCCAACAGTCAAATGCTCTATGAAGCCCTATTTCAATAATTGTTGATTGGAAGAAACCTGGATCCTCATACTACATATCACATCCAACAAAAATATCTACGAGACATCTCTCAGAAATTAAACTTGGGTATCCCATAAATTACACTTGAACCTAACTTATCTGTTCTCTGTTATCCCTGTTTGTTACTTCTCCACTAGATAAATAAATCCAATATATAGCAAACAGTAGCAAACATTAAAACGATAAAAGTTACGAAGAAACAAGGTGGAGAATGTAACTTACAAATTAAGCTAACAGATGAATATTAGGTACATAATAGCATGATTAAAGTTCTTTTTATTTTGTAAAACTTCATATGGGTCGAAATTCAACGCCATATACAATAAGACCAGACATGGTTCCTTCATAGCATCTCAGCTTCAAACACATAGGAACATGATCCTTGTTGCCTGAGTTGAATTCCCAAACAATAACTTCCATTAATCCGTCTTCTCTATTCTCGGGAACCCTTTCAATACCGTGTAGATTAACTAATCTTGGAGATCTAAAATAAAGAAACTTAAACTCTTTGTTTTTCCAAAGGAGTAAATCCCGCACCCTCACTGGACAATGCAAACCATGACACTGCTCTGATAGTTTGAATACAAGATAACATGCATAATTTGTTTCTGGCGACAACTTTTGGGCTTCGATTCTGCATTTGATCTGAAATACTTGGTGTGATAAAAGCTCAACCGCTTCTTGAAATCTACATGTAGGATAAAATGTATATGAGTACAAACCTAAAGACGAAGTAGTTTTGTGTGCGAGAGTGTTAGCTCAAAATTCAAACCTTGATCCAACAAGAGATGTCCAATTAAAACGCTTCACATCAGAAGTATCATACAAAACCATCTTTGCTGGAAGCATGAGGCATTGCTGGCCGTTCGTTTTGCTTAATGAGAATATCTGTCCAGCAAAAGAGTTAACAACTACGTCATTACCGAACAATAAAATATCTTTTTCTATACACATACAAAGGTTTTTTAAAACAAGAAACCTTTTCGTTATCTTCTATTTGGGTTATTTCGTCATAATCAACGGACACTTGTTGTACTGAATCTGAGTTTGATTTCAAGTCTCTTTCTACTCCATTTACTTTCTCGTCTACTTCAGGTTTCACCTGTGTAAAAATAATGTTAAACCCGTGTTATATACATACTGGGTATCTTCATAAGTTATACAAAATTTGCTGAGTTCATCTCCACAATCAACGCGTTGATATCCAATGCCCCTTCCTTGGTTGTCTTTCATTCGTTCCAAGCTTCACACTGTTCACTGTTCTTTACTTGCAGGTTGTATCAAACTTATTTAGATTCGCTAAGCCCAAATGTAGAAATGAGCTAACCAATAAGCTTAGGTCTAGTTCATTCCTATTTAAACTACTACATTCCTTAATCCTATACACAATTGAATATAGAGAAGCTTGTGTATATGTCTGAATGAAATGGATAATTTTAATCTATTGTTTTGAACTTATATATAATTTGAAAAATGGCATATCCTTTTTATCTTTTTCGTTAAGTTTAAAGTTAAAAATGAAGAATAGGAAAGAAATAGTACTTTTGAAATTGCATCATTTATGGCTTGAAAATGGATGCCTTCAATACATATTGCACCACTTCCACAATAGTAGGGTGACAAGCTCTCAAGTAGAACCTCAAAATCAATATCTTTTTTGTTCGGTATAAATCGGCACAATTCTATCATCATCCACTTGTCCTTTTCGTTTGTTGCAAAATATGCATGCAAGCTTTTTCTCTGCATTTTGTACTTGAGGTTCACGTACATGAGTTTGCTTGAAATTTTTCTTGGATCACAAAATTGGAAGACAAGGTAAGCACCATAAATCACATTTGGAGTTAAAAACTGAGTTTTTATCTTGATTTGAATCTTTAGATTTGAAATATCCATCATCTTCACCACTCTTTGAAATCTGCACACATAAGATTTTGTCAAAATTATTGATACGAACTATTGACGTGTCAGATAAACACTTCCACACTTTAATTTATTATAACTTTTATCCTAATAAAAACAAAGTATTTTTGTACAAACATTTGAATACAATTAAAACTACGTAGATTTAGATGATACATAATAGTCAAACCGCAATTCAATTGAGAAAGAAAGGTAAGTGTACCTTGAGTTCTCAATAGATATCCGTTTATTATGTAATATGTTGTTTTCATATGAAAACATCGTCGCTGACAACATTTCATTTCTTTCTCCACTATTGTTCACCGAGAAGCACTGTTACACACAACAAAACAAACGATATGCAATCTTTTTCCAGTAACTTTGGGAATACAGATTAAAAGAAGTGAAAAATGGACATTAAAATGAGACATGATTATGAGCTGATTACCATTTTTCCCTTTTGAAGGAGGATTCCTTTGGAGAACATTACGAGTAGATCTTTGTTGCTTAGGTTAGAGTAGATCCTAGGGGTTTTTGACATCTGAATTATTTCTTTGTAGTCTCCAGGCAATTTGGCCTTCCATATTTCAATATCTTCCTGTATATGTGTGTCCATTACAAAATTGAATAAATGTATCCAACAACTAAAAGATGCAAAAGTAAAGAGCTACTTATCTCGCTACTAATAAATGACTATCATCCACATCTTATCACCATCCGATGATATTTATAGCTAATTACAAACATCTCATTGATGAAATCCAATAATAATTCAAAAAAATAGTAGTAGAAGAAAAACTAAAAAAACGTTGGTAATCAGCGACACGCAGATACTATAACACATGAAAAAAGACAAACTATTGGTTTGTAGTGTGTGTAAATGTGATTTGACTGCTTGCATTATTAAGAAACAATTTTGTTTATCGGTTTCTTGATATCTTTTGATTCACTATTTTCATGAATATTTTAGAGAGTACGATATATAAAACTATGAAAACTTACTTGTAATTCCAGTGCTTTCTGTAGTTGCAATACCACCTCACTTGCCTTTGGTCGCTTCTCTCTCTCATTATGTAAGCACTTATATGCAATACTTGTGTAAGCGGCCAACGATTCTGGCATGATTTTACCCCTTATATGCTCAAACACCAACTCATCATGTTTTCCTTCTTCGTAGTGACGTTTAACCAAACGGACAAGATCCTCATGGTTATTTAATAAGACCATTCTTCCACACATCATCTCAAATAAGACTACACCAAGTGAATATATATCAGATTCTATCATTAAGAAACGTTGTTTGTCACACTGTGGTTCAACATAGCCAGGAGTTCCACCGGCATCATCTAACACAAAGTCAGTTTCGTTACCTATTGCATGAACGGACAACCCAAAATCTGTAATTTTTGCCTTCCACTCATCATTTAATTGAATGTGGGCCGATTTTATATCCCTATGTATCACAGATGGTTTTGTTGAACCACATCCATGAAGGAAATCTAACCCCTTTGCAACATCAATGCCGATCTTAATTCGGTTCGTCCATGTTAGACTAGCATCTTTCAAATGCTTGTCCAAGGTTTCATTGGATCCATACTCAAAAACAGAGATTTGCTCATCCTCTTCTTTACAGTAGCCTAAAAGAGAAATTATATTCGGGTGCTTATACTCAAAAAGAATGTCAAGCTCTGTTTGAAATCTTTGTTCTCCTAGCCCGAAACGCATATTGTTCCGCTTTGCAACAATGGGGGTATGTTTATTATCACGCAAAAGTTCTCCTCTATATAATGTCGTAAGTAAACTCCTCCTAATTATATTTTTAGGATTGAATTTTTGTGTGGCTGTTTTTATGTCTTCAAGTAACATTCGGACTGTTAATCATGAGATAATCAATTTGAGGATTGTTCAAAAGTAAATCGAACTTTGTCTAAATTAATTTTCTATCTCAACCCCAAAATTTTTGAGAAATTGTATGCATAGGTATACGGTAAACAATACAAATATGAATATATGGTGTTAAAATGTTGGTGAATATTAGGAGATAAGTTAGTAAGAAAATTAGTTTTAAAGAGTATACTTTCAATAATTCTCAAATCACTACTACACAAAAGGGCAATTGCCACCATAATTTGTTACGGGAAAACACGGTAGCAAAATAAGCAACATAGTGGTAACAATTGCCCTAAATCGAGTTTTAAATCATCCCTCGCGTCGGACACGTCGCCTATCTCCACCTCTTTCACCCAAATCGCTTCCAACAAATATGAACAATTCATATTCGCAATCAAATCCTTCATTCACAATCGTTAATCAAACGCACTCATCGCAATTAAATCCTGCAACCTAATCGTTCAGTTTAAACCCTAAGTTCATCGATTCATCATCTCCTGTCTAGATTAAACCCTAGATTCATCGTTTCATCCGTTAAACAAAACCTGATAACAATTCCGCTAGCGGCGACGTCAAATTAGGGCTTGTATTAGGAACAAATCTAAATGATTCCGGTATGTATTCATAATTACTGTTTTGTGATGGTATTGTTCTGAGATTGTCGAACGAATTATTTGTGTTTTACTGATTTGCTCAATCTCTCAATCGGAAGAATCGCACATTCTTTCAATCGGATCTTCGCTCAATCGGAACAATCTCTCAATCGGAGCAATCGCTCAATTGGAACAATCTCTCAATCGAATCTCCATCGCTCCATCGCTCAATCGTTGATCTGTATGTAACATTCAATCGCTCTATCGCTGATTTGTATTCTTTCAATCACTCATTCAATTGCTGATCTTTTTTGTATTCAGGTGGATTCAATGCTGATTTGTTTTGTGCGTTTCTTGCTTTTTAAAACCATGAGTATTTGTATACCTCGAATGAAGTCGCTGCAATGCAAGAAGTTGGATTGTAATGGCGGTTGATTGGGTTGGGAGTCACTAGGCTGCAGTCGAACTCGGCTTTGGAACTTTGAGCATGAAAAATAACTTATAAGATCAAACATAGCAAAACTGGTATTTCAAGTGCTACAAGTTCACTTTTGAAGTTGAAATTTGGGAGTATTATATTTGATGGATCTATGATGTTTTGGACCTTTGGTAGATTCATTATTATTTTTGGAGCATAGGCTATTGAGTGTTGAGGTTATCTGCAACATCTAGTTTTTAAAGTGATTATTGTGTAAATGTTTTAGGTTCATTCTGCTAATTCAAAGTGCATTGAGGATGCTATTAGATGTGGAGGATTAGCCCCGACAAAAGCTTCTTGTATAAAGAATATGTTGAATTGTCTTCTTGAGAAGAGAGGGAAGCTATGCTTGGAATACCTTCGGGACTTATCGATTGATGAAATAAAGACAGAGCTTTCTCAGTTCAAGGGGATTGGACCTAAAACGGTAAATTTTGATTCTTATTTATTAATTTTTAGAACCATATATAGATCATAAAATGATTAGCTTTAGAATCACATGACTTCCTAAACTATAAAAATGTGAAGTTGCGAACTTATCAATGACCGGTGATCATAAGAATCAGCAATTAAGTCCGTGATGTGGATCTTCAAATGATTGGCAGGTGGCATGTGTATTGATGTTTAATCTTCAGCAAGACGATTTTCCTGTAGATGCACACGTAAGTTGACATTCAAACATTACAAACACATGGCGCTTATTAGGGTTTTATTTGATATTGAAACATTTGTTACAGATTTTTCAGATAGCAAAGGCAATTGGTTGGGTGCCCATAGACCGTCATTCAATTCCGCCGCTCGACCGTCGTTCGAATCGATTCATCAATCAAAACCTAAAATCACCGCCAACACTCTCAAATCAGGTGTGTTTGATCAAGACTTGTGGAAAGAAGCTGCGGGGGGCATGAAAAAAGGAAAAGTGTACGGGTTAGGCATTGTTACTGATCCGTATGTACATGGCAAACAAGATCCGGAGGTATGTTTAATTATTTGATCCTCTAGCTGCATTCTAGTTTTGCAAATAGTGTTTTGCAACGTTTTATGTTGTTTTTGTTCCATAAAGGATACAATTATCACAATTCATGTGTAACGTCGCTTGGTCGTGAACCATGTAAAATACTTTATGATCAGAGAATATGCTCAGGGATACATCTTAGTATGTAAGACTAGTGAAGGGATTAAGGCAAGAAACCAGAACTAGATTCAATTTAAAATTATCTTCACTAGTTAACAGAGTACTGTACAGTAGAGAAAATCAACTTCCAGAGTTAAAATTATGATCAGAGAATATGCTCAGGGATCATACTTCAATTACAGAAGTAGTCCCTTGAAATATAAGCAACATAAAGTATATTCCTTTAAAACAATAAGTTCAACCTATTGGTCTCTTTTTTGAGTTATTCATGGTAGTATTCCAGGAGGAGCTGATGTAGAGGTTGTTCAGGTCACAAGAATATTCTCATTCTTGCTTCACTCACATAGAAGTTACCCTTTTGACCTGTTACAGAACCCCTCCGCTTGTCCTTTGTTTTGGTAGACGTGAGATGCTTAAAGTCCTAGAAGCCGAGGCACCAGACGACACCAATTAAGTTTGTTTGTATGCGAAATTCAGACAACAACAGCCTCTTCAAGTAATGATAAATGTGTTAAATCTTATAGTTTCTTCGTTAAAGATTTCTTATTGATTGATTGTAAATGTATTGTTCTATATCAGATCAATGGTTTGCTTTTGTGGATCTCTCGTATTTCTATTTGGATGTTGCCAAAGACCGCCTTCATGTTGGGTAAAACATTCTATGATTTATATCTTTAATTTTGTTTATAGTCAACATGATTTGACTTTAATTTTGTTTATAGTCAACCTAATCCTGAAAGCCACGTGACCGTCGGATCATGCTGAAAGGATATTCGTCATTTGCACAGAACTCAGAAAGGTAAACGACCCTTTGTTAGATCATATCAGGTATGAACGGGTTGATTTGGGTTAGTGTTCTACCCAAACGGGTCAAATACAAAAAGTACAAGTTGGAAGTCTCAACAAGACACAACAAATGTTGGAGATGAAGGTGGCTTTGCTCCTTATATTCAGGTAAATACTGTATAAAAAGCGCATGGTTATGGTCCCATCACTAGCGTCGAACCTTCTCTTGATTTGGTGGTTATGTTACTGGTTGGGTTCTTTCTAATTCAGTTTTTTTTCCCGCTATTACTGCTGTAAAAAGGTACTATAGGTTATGATATGGTATGCAACTGAGTAACCATAGCTTCAAATTCTTTTGACATTGATACACTTTACAGTTCGTTTTAGGATTTGATATATTACGAGAACATTTTGAAGTCACCTGTTTCAATTTAAACATAAATGTTTGAATTTTATGAAACATTCTGTACATATTTAGTAATACTAGCTTTTTATCGTCTTATGTTTTTATTGTTACGTTCGCTTATTTTTTTTGTTGTCTTAATGAGTTGTGCTTTTAATTGACACCTTATCTGACTTTGTTTTTAACTCAAAGAAAGTCAGTTTTCCATATTATTATGTGAAAGTACCCGTCCACCGGACTGGTATAGAACTAGTTTAGAATGGTTGTAGTTAATGAGTAGAAAGCATGTTCTTAAATATGCTTGTAACACTTGTTAGGATACCATTCTGGTCATATGAAAAGCTGATTGTAAACTGCTGGTTTGTGATACCGCACTTCAGTGGTGCTGCATATGTTTATGAGCATTATATTATGTTAGACCGTTTTACACAGGGAAACAGATGATTAACATTTGCTATGTTCTTAGAAAGAAAGATGTGTTCAGTAAGCCAGATGACATATTATTTGCTGCTGAGAAATACATTCAGGAACACGAACCAGATGCGTTTCAAGAAATTATACATGGCGTATGCATCCCTCCTTCCCCACTTTCGTGCTTTTATATTAATTTGTTATGAGATGGAACTGTAATTATCTATTTGTTTTGTGCAGTCTGATAGGGAAGTGAGATACAGAGGCAACAACATATTTTCCGAAAACTGAGGCTGAATAGGTAGATGAATTTTTTTACTCCTATCAACATTGGTTTGGATGTTTATTATGAGGAACATTGGATGTATAATTTTTTACATTTTAATGGAATGGCAACAAGTTATAAATTGTTATGTTTTTATGAAATGGAATAGCCAATTTATAGAATGGAATACCATAAATGGTAGCAAAACGGTGGTAAAATGTGACAAAGCGGTAGCAAAAAGGTGGCAAAATAGCGGTAGCAAAACAAAACGTGGTAGCAAAATGGTGACAAAAAGCGGTAGCAAAAAGGTGGCAAAATAGCGGTAGCAAAACGGTGACAAAAAGCGGTAGCAAAACGGTGGCGAATCAACGGTAGCAAAATCGGTAGCAAAAAATAAAACGGTAGCAAATAGGTGGCAATAGGGCATTTGCTACGTGTGCTTTTGCCACCGAGTTTTTGGTGGCAAAACGGTGGCAAAAGAGCAATTGCTACCGTTTTGCGACCGAAAATGTGGTAGCAAATACCTTATTCTTTAGTAGTGAATTAAAATATCCCTATCAGTACCTTCTTAATACATGAGACTTCACTGGTGATGTTTGTTTATTTGTTAGTAATCCTTTAAAAACATATTAGAAAATCCGACCTAGAGCAACCCACAATAGCAACACAATTGAAGTGCAGGAAAAATCATCCACATATGTATTTGCTTGGTATACCTAGGAAAACTTCTTAACTTTTCATCAATTGCGAATTTGGTACAAGGTTTACGTATAATAGTGTTGTGCTTATAAAGGCCACATTAAGCATGTGCACCGCTCTTGTTTGGACCCAAGAACGAGTGTTGTGGTAACGAGCTTTCCTTCTGCCGGCCTTTATAGGAGTAGGGGAGCGTGGTGAGGTAGATAGACGTCAGATAATTCCGAACTTCCAGTCTAGACTTAGGCATGCATTGGAAGTGATAATGTGGTGTGGTGCGTTCCGCTGAAGTGGACTGGTCCGGACACAAGGGGTGGGAACCTCACACACATGCATTGGTTTTTTTTTTTTAATATTTTCCTATATAAAAGTGGAGGGTGAGGTGTATGTTTGGATTCTTTAGTGTTTGAGGAAAAAAAGCAACTTTTTAAACGTTGAGGTTTAGAATCACAGGGCATGCTAAAGTGGCGAGTTTTATTTTAGACTTTTGTATGATGTGGATGTTCTTAGGGTACAAGGAGCTAGGGATGGCAATCAAACCCGAACCCGCTAGGTAAATCCGAAACCCGACACATTTGGAACGGGTTTGGGGTCAGTTAATCGGGTTTGGGGTGGGTTTGAGAATAGTTTTTATTTTTTTCGCGGGTTTGGGACGGGTTTGGGATTTAGTGATATACCCGTTTACCCGGCCCAATTACCCGATAAAGTGTACCCGTTTACCCGATATAATTTCTTTTGTATTATTAAATATGTATATATATGATACATCCATTTTTTACACATATAGGTATTCTATTACATATACATTGTAGTTATTTGATATATATTTTTATAATGACAATACAAAATGTAGTAGTTACCCGATAGATACCCAATGGGTTTTGAGATGAGTATACCCAACGAGTAATCTTTTTAAATTAACGGGTTTACCCGAACCCGCGGGTATACCCGATACCTGATGGGTATTTACCCGCTAGAAACCGGACGGGTTTTGGGACGAATTTGGGACAAGCTTATCTAACCGGGTTTGGGTTTGGGATTACCTAAACCCGTCCCAAACTCAACCCATTGCCATCCCTACAAACAGCACAACCCTCTTAATGCCCCAAGTACACCCATTGCTACAACCAATCACAACATCCACCTTACTTTTTTTAATCAAAACTACCCTAATTACCTGTGGCACCATACCCTAACTACTTTTTTTTCCATTTTTTAAATTAACACTAAATTATATATTAAAAACTAATTTCGTTAATTAAAAACACTTAATTAAAACAAAAAGCTACGCATTTAAAATTATAAATTCTATTCGTGTAACACCACAAAAACCGAATTTGAAACTAATAGAATGTTTTTCTTGCTTTATGTTACCAGATAAAATAACTTAGTTATTAACATAAAGGTTGGATGGTTGGAAATGGGAGTATTAGGTTCAAATAACCAAAAACCCAATTAAAGGGACTAAAAGTGGCATGTGGGCAAACTTTATAAAAATTCAGTTTTTTAATGTGGGGGATATGTATATGTCGACATAAACATATGCACAGAAGAAGAAAAAGAAGTTCTTCCCACAACCTTCTAAATCAAGGCAATTGAAGAAGGATTTGAAGCTAAATCAATGCATGAATGAAGAATCCTTACCATCTCATCATAATGAACACGTGGTAAGTTATAAATTTTGATTTGGTGATTTTTCAAGAAATAGGTTATTATCAAACCATGAAGTAGTATGAAATTAAGTATGAGGAGGTGTTAAATCACCATATAGGTCTTGTATGGATGTTAGTGGATCATCATCACGTTTAAACCATGAACCAAACAGTCCAGCCGCACAATAACTTCTCTGGCCCAAGCAATGCAGGCCCAATACTCTTTGTTGCCCTAGTTTAGTCGCACAGTGGAAAGGGGGGATAGTGCACGGTCCTCCCAACCGCCGGAGTGATCCCACTCCGGGAGCCGCTACCCGACCAAGCTAGCTCCGTGGTGAATTCCCCTTGCCGAGTTCTTACCCTGGGCGACATATGCCACTCCCAAGACTCGAACCCGGTACCTCTGGGAAGAGGTGGGTGTCGGTGGCCAACTGGGCTACCCCAGTTGGTTCACAGTGGAAAGGGAGAACACACATGAGTGTGCGACAATGCCTGATGTTTGTATAAAAGCAAATCAGCCGACAATCAATGTTTTTGATGGTAGTAATCATTCAAATATCAAATCCCTAGAAACATTCTCTTATCCATTCTCTCTCTCTAACCCCCCTCTCTCTCTAGGAGAAATCCCTGTATCACACCCAGATCCATGGTTGTAAAAATCCCGACTAGTCTTCGATTAGTCGCCGATTAATCACTAATCACCGATTAATGGCTGATTTATCGCTAGGCAGTCAATGACGGTCCTATTCTGGCCAAATTTTGGCCAAACGCCGGCCAAATTTCGATCAAACCTTATAAATTCCTTCCAAATACTTTAAAAAAGGGTCAATGAAGGGTTAAAACATTTCTACTTTAAAAAAACTACATATAAAAGTTTGTGTGTGTGTATAAGTAACTAAAAATTAATATAAAAATCTCAATCCGATTATTTCCGATTAGTCCCTGTTAATCCCGATTAATCGCTAGTCGGTACCCCACCGCCCGACTAGCGCCTAGCGATTCTTACAACACTGCCCAGATCCTTATTTCTCGACAAGTCACGGCATCTGATCACCATTACCTTGAAGAACGGCTGCTACCATTCTTTCGAGCATCATCACTTCTCATCTTCGTTGCACACTTCATCTCAGCTCAACAAGTTTCAGGTTAGGTTACATGCTTCATCTTTGCGCCATGAAATAGGTGATGGTGTGCTTGAATGTTGTTAAAAATCAGATTTAAAATGGTAATCAACTGTTAAATGTTTCTTTTCAAAGCTGCTAGCATGTTAACAGGATCATTTAATGATTAAAAGATTTGAGATTTGTTGGATTAAATCCATAAATGATAGTGATACTCCTTGTATGAATCTCTTGGATCCTTGATACTTGATGACTGATTTAATGTATGCTCCGGAAACAGTTATGGATGGTGATTATTAGAATGATGATGATGATGTTTATTAATTGTTGTATCAAAATGATTGAATCTGATTAAGCGATAAGGGTGTAGGGAGTGGGGGGCGACAAACCCACTTCACCGATTCGGTGAGTAGTGGCAAACAAATGCCAAAGAAGTTTACCGATCAAACCTTCATCAATTCGGTGAGTGCTTGCCGACGCGGGAAGGGAGGAAGGAGAGAGAGAGGGTAGTGTGGGGTGGGGTCCATTCCTATCTCAACCAATCACAACTTTTTCCTTTTTTAAAAAAAAAATAGTTTACCACTTCACCAAGTGTCTAAACCATTGCCAACACTTTTCACCAAAGTTTAAACACTTTTGACTGATTGACATGGCGCGCTCTGATTGGTCGGTTTTTTGGTTTGCCACTCCAAAGTGTTTAACCACTCCTTTAAACTCTAAGCACGTCGTCGAATTAGCTAACGGTGGAAACATCAAGGCCTCACACGTTATCAACAATTGCAAATTAACACTATCTGGTCAAACTTTCCTCATAAATCTCTTTCCCATCATTCTTGGGAGTTTCGACATCGTCATCGGAATGGATTGGTTGTCAAAACATCGAGCCGAAATACTCTGTCAAGATAAAGCCGTTCGTATTCCTCGTCCTTGTGGCGAACCTCTTATTGTTCTAGGCGACAAAAGTGGTGCAGTCATAGGCATCATTTCTTTCTTAAAAGCCCAAAAGTGTCTGCGAAAAGGGCATACCGCTATTTTAGCACTCGTCACTGACACCCAAGAGAAAGAAAGAAAGATTGAAGACTTTCCCATTGTACGTGACTTCCCTGAGGTATTCCCCGAGGAGTTACCTGGACTCCCACCTCATCGTCAAGTTGAATTTCAAATCGAGGTAACTCCTGGAGAGGCACCCATAGCTCGTGCGCCTTATCGATTAGCACCAGCCGATCTACAGGAACTATCTACGCAATTGCAGGAACTGTTGGATGAAGGTTTTATTCGTCCTAGCTCGTCACCTTGGGGAGCCCCGGTACTTTTTGTCAAGAAGAATGACGACACTTTTCGTATGTGCATTGATTATCGCGAGCTGAATAAAGTAACTATCAAGAACCGCTACCCACTCCCACGCATCGACGATCTATTCGACCAGCTGCAAGGGTCAAGTTACTACTCCAAAATCGTTCTACGATCGGGTTATCATCAGTAGAGAGTCCGCGATGAGGACATCTCTAAAACTGCTTTCAGAACTCGTTATGGTCATTACGAACTTCTTGTCATGCCTTTTGAAATGACAAACGCGCCTACGGTTTTCATGGATCTCATGAACCGAGTGTGTAAACCATATCTTGACAAATTCGTAATTGTATTCATCGATGACATCCTAATCTACTCGAGGAATCGAGAAGAACACGGGCATCACCTATGTCTTATTCTAGAACTGTTACGCAACGAACAACTCTACGCCAAGTACTCGAAATATGAGTTTTGGCTTCGCGAAGTCCATTTCCTTGGGCACGTGATCAATAAAGATGGGATTCAGGTTGATCCAGCCAAAATTGACTCTATCAAGAACTGGCCTACACCCAAGACTCCAACCAAAATCTATCAATTCTTGGGATTGGCAGGATACTATCGTAGATTCATCGAGGGATTCTCGAAGATTGCTCAACCCCTCACAACTCTGACCCAAAAGGGTATCACATACAAATGGAACGATGCTCAGGAGTCTGCGTTTCAGAAACTAAAGGAGAAACTTTGTAGTGCTCATATTCTATTATTACCTGAAGGCACCGATGACTTTGTTGTCTACTGTGACGCATCTATTCAAGGACTCGGTTGCGTGTTGATGCAACGCGAGAAAATTATTGCCTACGCTTCTCGACAACTCAAGATCCACGAACGGAATTACACGACACACGATTTGGAACTGGGAGCAGTAGTCTTCACACTCAAGATCTGCAGACAATACTTGTACGGTACCAAGTGCATGATCTACACCGATCACAAGAGTCTCCAGCATATATTAGACTAGAAGGAGTTGAACATGCGACAACGCCGATGGGTCGAACTCCTAAACGACTACGAGTGCGCAATCAAGTATCATCTGGGTAAGGCAAACATTGTGGCTAATGCCCTCAGCAGAAAAGAAATCAAACCTAAGCGTGTTCGTGCCTTACAACTTACTATTCACTTGAATCTCCCTAACCAAATCCGAAACTCACAGATCGAAGCGCTGAAAGCGGAGAACCTCCTAGCCAAATCTATGCGGGGCATGGAAAAGCAGCTCGAACTTAAAGATGACGGCATACACTATTTCATGGAATGTATCTAGGTTCCCTTCTACGGAAATCTCCGAGAGCTTGTGATGAACGAAGCACACAAGTCTCGCTACTCGATACATCCTGGTTCTGATAAGATGTATCACGATCTCAAGGCCCTGTATTGGTGGCCTAACATGAAAGCTATCATTGCAAAGTATGTTAGCAAATGCTTGACCTGTGCTAGAGTCAAGATTGAATATAAAAAACCGTCGGGTTTGCTACAACAACCAGAGTTGCCAACATGGAAATGGGAACAGATTTCCATGAATTTCATCACCGGTTTACCAAGGTCCCAAAGCGGAAACGATACCATCTGGGTGATCGTGGACCGCTTGGGCCACACACTCATAAACTTGGGCCAAATTATTCACTAGACCGCATACTTACAATAAACTTGCTAGTGGGCTTGATTCATGAACTGATTTATGTAAATGATTTCTTTTGGGCTAGCAACTTAACTGGACTGTATATTCCTTTAATTAAACACAAATTGCTAAGATATTCATGTTATTAATTTCAAGATGTGATTAATACTTATGAGTGGTCCGTATGATTAATACATGATTCTTATGTGCTACTTGCTAAGAAATTGAATATGTGACGATATTTGAATATGAGCCTAATTATTATACGAATACGATACTAGGACGTGATTGACCAACTACTAAAAAAACAAGTAAACCATCTGCCGAGCAAACCAAGGTGTGTTCACACACATTTTTCTAAAGCATGCATTCCCGGTAGTTGGGAACAAAATAAACGAACTACATTATCTCCTTGTGTGGGATATGGGTAACATCTTCCCCTTGTGTGGCACACTCGGTTAAAATATCATTTATATTTGCATGAACTAGTCTACTAAACGGAACTCTATCACGAAGTCCCCACCTCATAGTACCGATTAGTCGTCTGGCCTGGCGAACGGGATATTAGTTAAATAGCGCTATTTAGGTCTCAGTAACCTCACACCATGCCTTGAGTGGACGGGCGTGAACTAATACGTCCTCGGTAACCATCGATGATGATAGACATTGACAAACGGGGCACCAACAAAACAATTGCGATAGTTTTGATATATCATGGCGTTTAGTAGCTTGTATTATGGGGTAGCTCCCCATGGCATAGCATAAATGAGTTATTTAACGAACATAAGTTTTTGAAACTAAAACTGGACAACTCGTGAACTCGCCAACTTTATGTTGACACCTTACTGCATGCTTTGTAGGTAATCAGTGACGGCAGGAGCTTGCGGCTTGAGGAGTGTAGTGGTTGCGTTTACCCGTGTTGGGTCTTAAATAAATTCAAATTTTGGACTTTTGATTAAACTGTTGAACTATGCTTCCGGTATTTCCTTTAAACGTTATTTTAAACTTAATAATTTGTTGTGTACTTTAGTGGTCACTAAAAGTATTTTGATAAATTGCTTTATTTGTTATGATTATTAAATATGATTGGTAGCTGAATCCTGGTCAGTCACACGCCCCGCGGTAGTACCCCGCATGTGGAATTTAAGGGTGTGACATGATATTTGTAAGTGAATCCCTTTTGGGATGATGAAGATGGCGACATGGGTGTGTCACCCATGTCCAAATCCTTATACGAAATTTAAGAATTAGCTAGTGTGTGTTGTATAATTGTTAGTTAGATTGAAGAATAGTATGAAATTTATGTGATACTTAGTGGTGATGATGAATGAATGTAAGAAATAGGAATGAAATCATTAATTAGTTGTACATTGTGCATTAAATGGTGTACGCACACCAAGTATTTGATGAAATGCCTAATATTGGTTAGCATGTGAAATTACATGCTAAACAATGGTTGCATATGCGTAGAGTATGATAATGACATGATTGATGATAATTAAACATGAGAATGCATTGTAAAAGGATTTCATGAGAAGGTGTAGTTGATGGTATGATCTGGATAGAAAAATGCATTAGGAACTTGTACTATATGCTTGAATGGTGAGGTGCACACCATGTGTAGAACCAATTACTTATTGGTAATTTAGAAATGAATATGCACTAAATATATAACATATGAACTTGCTAGTGAATGAAGATGTTGTGATTTTATTTAAATTGGCTAACCTTGTATGTGGTTGTTAAATGTAAGGAAGCATTAACATATGTAAAATCAATTATGTGTATATGTGTATGTAACTAGGCTATTACATGGTTGTATGTATTTTACTACATGGGTACGAAATGTTTATGGTGCCATTAGCATGATCGACTACATCGATATGGACATATGTCCTAAGTCGGAAGTTTGGATTCTTGATCGTTGACTTTTCAGAAAAGTCAACTAGTATGAGAATAGCATGATTAGAAATTCTAATATGATTGTAAGACTGGAAGGATTAAATGATGCATGATGGATCCTTATATGTTATACTTGATGATATGTTAAATTGCGTGAATTTGGAATGATGTATTGTTAAATCTATGCCTTGTGCTTGTTACAAATGATTATTGAAAGTCAAATGCGAGATATGAACTAGATACAATTGGTGATATGTAAAATTTTGTATGCTAACAAGAATGTGAATGTGGTGACATATAAGGATAAGTATCATGTCAAGAGAACGCAAGCACGGAAGGTTAACTGGTCAAGAGGAGACGAGGAAACGATCATGAATAAGGACGCTTAAGGTAAGTGATCTCCGGAATCACTTCTTATTTTATAAATGTAGTTTGGGGTTGAACATAGGGAACCATGTAAGAATTTATGGGTAAGGGTGAGTACCAAGGTAAGTACTGTTGTGGTAAGTCGTAGGTAGTCATCTATGTTCGGAATTACACGATAGAAGTGAATGGGTCAAAATATAGAAAGTAACATGGCGTGATGTGGTAGTTGGTTGATCTTGGGGTTAAATATTAGAAGGATATGAGGACTTGAATATGATCATTTTACATCTTGGAAGCATGAAAATTGTGGAAGGATAAAGTTCGGGCGTCTCTTGGGTATTTTGAGAAAGGAAAAAGGGAAAAGAGAGGAGTAGAGATTAACCGCCGTAAGCTACGGCAGGTCGGCCGTAGCTTACGACCAAGCAGGAAAGAAGAACCAGTAGCTGCCTGCCGTAACTTACGGCTGAGGGCCGTAGGTTACGACGGGATCCCAGCCAGCAACTTCGTTTCTTCGTTTTTCTTCGCTTCCGGACCCCGTAGACCCATTCCCAATCCCCGTTAAACTTCTATAATGCACCCCAACCTTACTAAATAGCTTTGTGAGCTACGGGTGAGTTTTGCACTCGATGTTGAGCCTCTGAAATGTACCCCAAATTCATTGAAGTGTCTTTGTGTGGTATGGTGAGCGTGTACGTAAGTATGTGTGGGAACGAAATAAGTCTGGATGCATGTTTGTATATGGATTTACCTACATGCTAGTGATGGAATCCATAGGTAAGCATAATTATTAATGAGCATGCACGTAGGATTGTATGTATGAGACTTATACATATGGATGTTTGTGACTAGGATCTGTTAGTATAATCATATGGGAATGTAAGTAGTATGTATGAGTTTGTATAGGGAGGTGTGCATATACGAATGTATGTATGTGTGTGTGTGTGTATGTGTGTGTGTGTGTATGTATGTATGTATGTATTGTATGTGTGTATTGTATGTGTATGTGTGTGTGTGTGAGGTGGTTGAGTCGAAGCGGAGAAGGAGACTAAGTCATCGGTCGTGCCAGGATTGGTTTCCTACTTCCAGCTGAATGAGGGCCACACAGCCGTCAACCCTGCTGGAAGTGCTTTCTAGATCCAATCTTCTGGTCTTTCATTCGCTATTCGAATGTCTGGACCAGTAGAAGCATGCATATGCATGCATGCCACCGCGCCACTTAATAGAGTTGGTGTTTTACAATAACGTCACCGCGCCAATCTAGTCCATAGATTGTTTTGATCCGACGATCCATAATCGTTCTCACTGTTCTCACACTTTCCCCCGTTTTCTCTAAATCCTGACCCTATACACACACACACACACACACACACACACACACACATATATATATATATATAATTTTGACAAGTAAATTGGTAGGGGCCGGAAATTTTTAGACAAAATAATTGGTGTGCTGGCCTCAATACTTATGAAAAAAATGGAAAATTAACACTACTAACTAAAACATCAGCGGGCCCGGGCACCCCTGACCCCTTATAAGCTACGCCCCTGGCTGGCGACATCACCCTTTCCGTATTTTCGGCAGGCTAAGAACACCACCATCACTGACTTTGTTCCCAATTTTCTCAACACCAAGAACACCACCATCATCAACGCTCTATCCCATTTTTCGATGAGCCAAAAACACCACCATCATCGCCTTTGTTCCTATTTTTCTCGTGCGGAACAGTCGGACATTTGGTTATCGAAAGATAGAAATATCTGGTTTGTTCTCATGTTTGGCTTTGCTCATATCCGTTCATATGTTTCATCTCTAGTGGTCGGAATACGGCAAACTGTTAGAAGCATTTTAGTGAAAGAGGGTGGAGATGGTTGGCACTTTGGTGGTGGGATTTGATTAGAAAGAAAAAGAGGGGGAGGATAAGGATGTGGTTGTGGTGGTGGTATGGCAGTCCAGGTGGTTGTTGTTTGTTGGATGTTGTTGCAGGTGGGGTGGTGGTGGTATGGCAGTCGAGGTGGTTGTCGGCGAGGTTGTTGGATGTTGTTGCGGGAGGGATGGTGGTGGTTCATGGTAGTGGTGGCGATTGTAGGGTGGTGTTATGGTTTTAGGTAGTCGAGAGAGATCAAGGGGTGTGTGTGAGAGAGAGAGTGTGTGTGTCTTAGAGATCACCAATTAATTTCTTTCTACATCACAGTCCACGTCATAAAATATAAATTAGGTTAGAACCCAGTTAGAAAAGGCTTTATGGAAGAAAATAGGTTAAAAGTTAGGACTGTCCTCAAACATTTCTTTAGTTGTGCTTAATGTCGGTTAATTGGTCAAAGTTTGGATTATTAAAATCTGATTTTCCTAAAAGATAAAATAATACGAAGAGGAAAAAAAAGTTAAATGTTAGGACTTTACTTACCTGAGACGTCAATGCTTTCTCGAGTTCCTTGATGACCACTTTCATTGTTGGACGTTGCACTTGCTTTTCAGACAAACATTGATACCCGATTTGTGAAAATATACGTAAAGAATCTTTATTAGGTCCATTTCTTGATGTAAAAGTTTTTTTATCTGTTTCTTCCTTCAACTTAGGATCTACCATTTCCTGTAATGGTCCCTTACTTTCTATGTGTTGTCGCACAATGGGCGCAAGACCCCTTACATTGTCCTTGGTAACCCATTCAAAAGCAAATCTCCCAGTCAGGATTTCAAATAGAACTACCCCAAAGGAGTAAACATCTGATTCCTTTTTCAACTTGCCCGTGTCCTCATATTCTGGATCCAAGTATGTATTTGTGCCAGCAATTTTGGTGGCATTGATAGTGCTCTCTGGATGATTGAGTGGGTGGAATATGGAGAGTCCAAAGTCAGCAATCTTCGCCTCCCAGTTCCTGTCCAATAAAATGTTGGCACTTTTAATGTCACGATGGATTATTTTATGTTTGTTATCCATGGTGGAATGAATGTACTCCAATCCACGAGCAATATCAATGCATATTTTTAGACGTTGGACCCAAGTAAGATTAATCATCTTTGCTTCCCTTCCTAGCAGTGGCGGATCTAGGATTCCGACCAAGGGGTAACGTGTTATAAATAAGCCGTAACGAAATCGAAAAAACGTCAAAATTTTCCAAAATTTACACTAATTTTTCCAATTTTTTTCCGAACAAGGGGTAGCGGGGGTTACCCCTACCAAAGAGGTAGGTCCGCCCCTGCTTCCTAGATAATCTTCAAGGCTTCCATTAGAAACATGTTCAAATATAAGGATCATTCGAGGAGGTTCATAACAGAAGCCTAGAAGAGAGACTATGTTGGGATGCTTACAACTACTAAGTATTTCAATTTCTGAAAAAAACCCTTGTTCTCCTTGTTTGTCTTCTCTATAGATGATGTCTTTGATAGCTACCGTGATACTTCTCTTAGGAAAATCAGCCTTATACATTGGAATCACAGTGGAATCAAGTTCTGCTTTGTACACTGAACCATACCCACCTTTCGCAATGAAACATTTTTTTGCTGACTCTATAACATCAAGCCCAATCTTGAAGTGTTCTAAATGTTTCAGCTGCAACATTATGTGGCAACAAAAAAGTAAGCCCATAAACGCAGTAATTAAGGATGCCAGTGAACTAAAAAAAAATAATGCTAGTACCTTTTTCATTTCGGTCTAGACATAAATGATCTTTACATAAGACGCCCTAATAAAAGCTAAGTTGTATAACTAATAAATATAAGGGAAATTGGATTTTAGTAATCTCACCTAAAGATAAAGATGGTTGACTAATAATAATTTCACCTTCAAACATTGTTACTAACAATCCCACAATTTTGAATATTTTTTCTCAATGGACCTTCATTAAAAAAACTTGACGGAAACTAATGTTTTAATTAGGGGTGAGCAGAAAACCGAAATAACCGAACCGTAACCGAAATAACCGAAAAATCCAGACCGAAAAAACCGAACCGAAACAAAAACCGACGGTCCGGTTTTCGGATTTTTAATAACGAAAATTTCGGTTCGGTTTTCGGATAATTATTTTCAATAACCGAACCGAACCGATAAGTTTTAATAGTATACCAAATCTATATATTTTTATATTTAAGTTGTTTAAGTGTTTTACCCATGCTACTAAGAATTATTAATTTTATTCTTGTTTGTTAAATATTTATAATAAGAACATTTCCATGTTTATTTATCATTAAAATTATCCATTGTTTACAAGAACTAACAAAGTTAATATAAAAATTAAATGGTTTTCAAAGTATTATAAAAGAAAACGTCTTAACAAAAACTTTGGAGAAACATTAAAAATTAGGTTTATGTGAATAATATTAATTTAAAAGACTAATATATTAACAAGATTCTTAAACTTTGAATTATACTTTAAAGTTTTGAATCTAACATAATTTGTTTCAAAAACCGAAAAAAAACCGAAAAACCGAACCGAACCGAACCGTTGCTAAAACCGAAATAACCAAAACCGAACGGTTTTTAAAAACTAAAAACCGAACCGAACCATGCACACCTCTAGTTTTAATGCTTTTGTTTAAGTGAGATTATTAAAATCGAATTTCCCTAAATAATATATAATAACCAGTGAACATTAATTATCACCATTCTAGCTGACCTTCTCAACTTGTATTTTCTTGTCACTCTACCCTATTAAATAATGATACTAAAAGAATAATTTATTATAACATAATACATATAATTTAATTATTGATAATTATTTAAGCATCAACATAACTATTTCTTAAGTCTCCAGATAACTAAATAAACTTTTTTTAATTAAATGTTCTATCACCAAGTTCAAATTTGAATTCATTAAAATATTATAAAAAGGTGAATAATGATAATAATTATTTTTTATTTGTGATTAATAGAACAAATATAAATATTTAGTCTGATTGGATTGTTTGAATAGTAAAATTACAAGTTTTAGTTCTCAGTTTTTTGATGTATCAATATAACTAGTGCTATTAAATCCGCGCGTTGCACCGGAAATCCTCGCGTTGCGCTTTGGGTGGGTATTAGTTCGTTTAACTTCGGTACTGACACTTGTTATAACAACCAATAGAGAAAAAAATAAAAAAAATCATGATATGACCAAAAATATACCAACACAGCGGGAATATGATCGGTATTGGTTTGTTTTGTTACGCCACCTACACTCGTTACAAGAACCCATAGAGGAAAAAAATCTTGGTATGACCAAAAAATACCGACACGTGATTTACATCGATAAAAAACAAACGCAAGTTATATAAAATATATATATAAATAACCACTAAATAACACATAAGAAACCTTTAAAAAAAAGAATTACTATTCATTCAAGTTTCTCTGTTAATAGTATACAACAAATTGGAATTTATGTAACGCCCCAAAACCCGAATGTTTATATTTGTTAAATGTTATGATATGGTGCACCAAGGAATAAATGACTAGGTTATTTAACCTAGTTAAGTGTGTGGTTAGAAGTATGAAAATATAGGAGTTTTGCCAAGATTATGAGTAAGTAATAAACATGAGGGGCCAAAGTTGAAAAGTGGGGAAGTATGTTTTATAAACAAAACAAACACACACACAACACACACTTTGTGTGTGTTCTAGATCGATCAGGGGAAACTCCCCAAGAACAAAACCCTAGTTCTAACATAATCATCAAATTGAGGAGTCAAACGAAGCTCAAATTCATAACCAAGCATAGATTAATGATCACCTTCATAAGAGGATCGTAAGGTATGTCTTAGATTCTAGATTAGCGATGATGCACGAAATGGGTTATGTTGTAAATCACGAATTTGTATGAAATTGAGCATGAGTATGTGTTAGATTCATCATTTGGAACATGGATTATGCATGAAATAGGTTAATTTGATGATTAAGGGTGAAACCCATTTGTTATGGTGAAGAGGATGACATGGGTAAATCATCTATGTCTAAGTTCTTGCTTAATATTGATGTATTTTGAGTTGTATGATGTATTCTTGTTAGAAGAATTGAAAGAAATGTGATACTAGTAAGTTTGATGTTATGCATGTATGAATCATGTTGATTAGGAGGAAGAAATTGATGAATTGTGTATGAGATTAGAATGATATGCATGAACTAGTTGTACACTATGCTTACAAGGTAGTACATATATCAAAAGTATGATGAATTATGAAGAACTTAAGATTAGATCACTTGTAAGTGATTAACAAGTAGTTATGAAGTGGGTTTTAGATGATGTAATGTAATTTGATGATTCACTTATGTTAATAATGTTTGGAATCATACATGTGTGTGAATGTTTAAAGAAATGGGATAAGAGATGATAAATTGTTGTTAGATGAAGTGAATAAAATGTGATGATAACATGTTTGATGTTTAATTTAAATACCCCATGTTGGATTGTAGAAGCATTTGATGAACTATGTATGAATTTAGAAGATTGTGTATGAATTGGTTGTACGTTATGCTTAAAAGGTGGTACGCACACCAAGTGAATGATAAGATGTATATAATGTCGTCCGTATGGTCGATTATGATGTTACGGGTATATGTTGATAAGTCGATAGTTATGTATGGTTAATAGTTGACTTTTGAAAGTCAACTAAGTATAAGAAACATGAGTTGACTCGTTGTCGTAAATGTAGGTTGATGAGAAGTCGTATGGTACATGTAATAGCAATCCGTGTTAAATGTAATGACATGGTGAGTTACATGAGTTAAACGTATACGGACATGATTATATGAGTTATGTTTGTTAGAAATGATTAATGAAAGTTAAGTGTGAAATATGGGATTGATACGATTGTTATCATGTACAAATAAGTATGCTAATGATAGCGTGATTTCGATGACGTGGAAGTATAGGAATCATGTCGAGACGGAATCAAGCACGGAAGGCTAACGGGTCAAGAAGTGGCGAGGAACGAATGGGAACACGGATGCATGAGGTAAGTGATTCCGTAATCACTTCCAAGTTGTTTATGTAGATTTATATGCATTTGAATGAAATATGATAATTTGAGATTAAATAGGAATGAATGGTGCGATGTCATTGAAGCATTAAACGGATCTTAGATTGGATCCGAGTAAGGAACGTGAGTTTAAGAAGTTAAGCTAAGTAGAAGGATAGGTTATTTATGCAAGTATTTCCTTTGTTGTCAAGGATAGAGAGATGTTGACCAAAATGCCCTTGACGGGTATTTTGGGCAAACGATATTACAAAGTAGTTTAGGAACAAGTTAGTTGTTGAGTATAATGTTTTGAACAAGTATGGAAGCGGAGAGTATGGTCTTGGAATGTCATAAACCAATTAATGCGCAAATACCCTTAACGGGTCGAATAATTAAAAAGTGACAATAAGCCGATAGGGCGTAAGATAAGAATTTTATTAATCCGGATGCGGGATTTTAAGTTCGTATGATAGAATGTGAATTTACAAGCATGTAGGAAGAAACGGGAGGTTAAACGGGTAAACGGTTCGAAAGTTATGCGCGTTTTAGTGCGTTCGGACGATGAAACGGATCTGCAGGAAAATGCGAGTTAGAGAAGCCGTCGCCGACGGGCAAGGAAGCCGTCGCCGACGGGCTCTGGTTTGGCCTTTTTCTTCCGACGCGTTAACTTACTGGCGACGGGCTTAATGGCGCGACGGGCTTATTCATAACCCGTCGCCGACGGCTTGGGGGCCCGTCGGCGACGGGCTCCTGTTTGTGAACTTTTTATTTTCACGTCTTATGTTTCCGGTTGACCCGTAGCGCGTCTTGATGCTTCGGTTTACGACCCGGTGGTATGTAAAGCTTCCGAAAAACTCCCTAACCTTGTCATATGTATATATGAAGATACACGTGACAGTATGCATGTATGTGAAGGCGTAGTAATGTATGTATGTACGTAGATGTGTATGTATGTATGCATAAGGGTATGTATGAGTGTATGCATGTATGTAAAGTTGTAGGAAAGGTATGTTTGTACGTAGATGTGTATGTATGTATGTATAAGGGTATGTATGAGTGTATGCATGTATGTAAAGTTGTAGGAAAGGTATGTTTGTACGTAGATGTGTATGTATGTATGTATAAGGGTATGTACGAGTGTATGCATGTATGTGATGATGTAGGAAAGATATGTACGCATGTGAAAGTTTATGTAAGTGTGTATAAAGATATGTGTGAGTGTATGCATGAATGTAAAGTTGTAGGAAAGATATGTACATATGTAGATATGTACGTATGTATGTATGTATGTATGTAAGTATGTATGTAAATATGACATAAACCCGATGAGGGATAACGTCATTAATGGTGTACCTTGAGGATGATAAGTAATGCAGGTACGTTATTGAAGCCTCACCAGGAAAGGGATATGCAGATGAAATGCTTAAAGCTTGAAAGTTGACGAAGTGTGAAGTGTACGCGAATGAATCTTGTTTATACGATGTGTGCTAATGTTATGAATATATTTGGTGAATGCAGGTTTTACAGATAATGGGCGATTATCACAAAGGTTAGAGATTGAAGACCGAGTCACGAGATAGATTGTACGGGGACGTTGAACGTAAATTGTAACAATCATAAGCTATGTTTCTAATTGGTAAATAAGAGGATGACGGATTTATGAATAAGAGTTATGTTAAGTTAAAGTTTAAATAAGTTGAAGTATTTATAAAGAAAGAAATTTTATGGTTCGTGTTTTTCCGCTGCGACTTTTGTCATGTACGATTTAGGGTGTAACAAGTTGGTATCAGAGCCCTGGTTTGAGAGAATCAAGTGTAAGAAGGTAAGTGCTTGAACTCAAACCTGTGTGCTCTTGTGATAAGAAACCCGTACAATCCAAGACTCGGTCAAGATCCAAAGGTAAAAGAGAATGTAAGTATGTACTTATGTATACGCATAAAGAAACTGAAGGTTTTGTTTATGCAAGGTAAGCATAAGCGTTTGAAGAGGATGATCCGCGAGTACGGTCAAGTACCGACACCAAGGCATGAAATAAGATAAAGTTGAAACCAGGTACGTAAATTCAATATATCGGTATATGAAATGGTAAAATGCATTAAGGGAAGAAAAATGCTAAATGAAGGACCATGATGGTATAGTAAACATGTTTTGAAAAAAAAAATGATACACGTGCCGAAACCTAATTCTTCGGACATAAGGTGACAATTACACGAAGACACGAAACTAGTATGTAGATTGTGTACCTGGCCAGTACACGTGAAGCATATGACGTTCGTGGGACCGTAATAATTGATACAGGTATGTCCGTTAGAATTAAGTAGTAGGTGGACGTGAGGGTGAAAAGAAATGTAAGACTCTCAAGAATGAGAGTATGATATGCTATGCTAGAATCCGCGAGACGGATTCGAAATATGATATGCTATGCTAGAATCCGCGAGACGGATTCGAAACATGATATGCTATGCTAGAATCCGCGAGACGGATTCGAAAGATGATATGCTATGCTAGAATCCGCGAGACGGATTCGAAACATGATATGCTATGCTAGAATCCGCGAGACGGATTCGAAACATGATATGCTATGCTAGAATCCGCGAGACGGATTCGAAATATGATATGCTATGCTAGAATCCGCGAGACGGATTCGAAACATGATATGCTATGCTAGAATCCGCGAGACGGATTCGAAACATGATATGTTATGCTAGAATCCGCGAGACGGATTCGAAACATGATATGCTATGCTAGAATCCGCGAGACGGATTCGAAACATGATATGCTATGCTAGAATCCGCGAGACGGATTCGAAATATGATATGCTATGCTAGAATCCGCGAGACGGATTCGAAACATGATATGCTATGCTAGAATCCGCGAGACGGATTCGAAACATGATATGCTATGCTAGAATCCGCGAGACGGATTCGAAATATGAAATGCTATGCTAGAATCCACGAGAAGGATTCGAAACATGAAAGAAGTTAAGGTATAAATGAAATGTCTGAAACCGTTAGATGGATTCAAAACACAGGAGGTACGAAAGGTATAGATGATGCGTTCGAATCCGCGAAACAGATTTAAGATATAAAAGACGAAACTAGTCTATATGAGAAGAAGTCGATAGCTTGACCATGTGTGCGTCAAATGAGTCACATAAGTAAATGTAAAGCAAATGAACAAAAGAATGATGGGAATGAAAATATCCGAATGCGTAAGTAACGAAGGGATATGTATGGTACAAATAACTAAAGAAATGTAGGACGATGTTAACTATGAAAGTAAGCACGTAGGTGTGACTATAAAAATGCAGTTTTGTTGTGATAACAAAACAAGGGTTAAATGTTATGCAATGCGCCTATAGAATGAAATCTTAAAGGACAAGATGAAGGTATTTAATCTGTTATAAAATGATCATATGAAGGTAAGCATTATTATAAGTTTGAATAAGTATGTATATTAACCTGTTATTAGCGGGTCAAAGGAAATGAGAATGTTATATGAAAGTATTCCATGGAAAGTATAGACTTGTTGAGAAGAAGAAGCCAATTGTATGAATAATTATGAAATGAGAATAGGATGATTGCTTATGATTATGATATGAGTGTTAAGTCAAACATAAATGTGTGTGTGTGTAAGAGGAAATGAGAAAGGTTTCGGGGACGAAACCTTAATCAAGGGGGGTAGACTTGTAACGCCCCAAAACCCGAATGTTTATATTTGTTAAATGTTATGATATGGTGCACCAAGGAATAAATGACTAGGTTATTTAACCTAGTTAAGTGTGTGGTTAGAAGTATGAAAATATAGGAGTTTTGCCAAGATTATGAGTAAGTAATAAACATGAGGGGCCAAAGTTGAAAAGTGGGGAAGTATGTTTTATAAACAAAACAAACACACACACAACACACACTTTGTGTGTGTTCTAGATCGATCAGGGGAAACTCCCCAAGAACAAAACCCTAGTTCTAACATAATCATCAAATTGAGGAGTCAAACGAAGCTCAAATTCATAACCAAGCATAGATTAATGATCACCTTCATAAGAGGATCGTAAGGTATGTCTTAGATTCTAGATTGGCGATGATGCACGAAATGGGTTATGTTGTAAATCACGAATTTGTATGAAATTGAGCATGAGTATGTGTTAGATTCATCATTTGGAACATGGATTATGCATGAAATAGGTTAATTTGATGATTAAGGGTGAAACCCATTTGTTATGGTGAAGAGGATGACATGGGTAAATCATCTATGTCTAAGTTCTTGCTTAATATTGATGTATTTTGAGTTGTATGATGTATTCTTGTTAGAAGAATTGAAAGAAATGTGATACTAGTAAGTTTGATGTTATGCATGTATGAATCATGTTGATTAGGAGGAAGAAATTGATGAATTGTGTATGAGATTAGAATGATATGCATGAACTAGTTGTACACTATGCTTACAAGGTAGTACATATATCAAAAGTATGATGAATTATGAAGAACTTAAGATTAGATCACTTGTAAGTGATTAACAAGTAGTTATGAAGTGGGTTTTAGATGATGTAATGTAATTTGATGATTCACTTATGTTAATAATGTTTGGAATCATACATGTGTGTGAATGTTTAAAGAAATGGGATAAGAGATGATAAATTGTTGTTAGATGAAGTGAATAAAATGTGATGATAACATGTTTGATGTTTAATTTAAATACCCCATGTTGGATTGTAGAAGCATTTGATGAACTATGTATGAATTTAGAAGATTGTGTATGAATTGGTTGTACGTTATGCTTAAAAGGTGGTACGCACACCAAGTGAATGATAAGATGTATATAATGTCGTCCGTATGGTCGATTATGATGTTACGGGTATATGTTGATAAGTCGATAGTTATGTATGGTTAATAGTTGACTTTTGAAAGTCAACTAAGTATAAGAAACATGAGTTGACTCGTTGTCGTAAATGTAGGTTGATGAGAAGTCGTATGGTACATGTAATAGCAATCCGTGTTAAATGTAATGACATGGTGAGTTACATGAGTTAAACGTATACGGACATGATTATATGAGTTATGTTTGTTAGAAATGATTAATGAAAGTTAAGTGTGAAATATGGGATTGATACGATTGTTATCATGTACAAATAAGTATGCTAATGATAGCGTGATTTCGATGACGTGGAAGTATAGGAATCATGTCGAGACGGAATCAAGCACGGAAGGCTAACGGGTCAAGAAGTGGCGAGGAACGAATGGGAACACGGATGCATGAGGTAAGTGATTCCGTAATCACTTCCAAGTTGTTTATGTAGATTTATATGCATTTGAATGAAATATGATAATTTGAGATTAAATAGGAATGAATGGTGCGATGTCATTGAAGCATTAAACGGATCTTAGATTGGATCCGAGTAAGGAACGTGAGTTTAAGAAGTTAAGCTAAGTAGAAGGATAGGTTATTTATGCAAGTATTTCCTTTGTTGTCAAGGATAGAGAGATGTTGACCAAAATGCCCTTGACGGGTATTTTGGGCAAACGATATTACAAAGTAGTTTAGGAACAAGTTAGTTGTTGAGTATAATGTTTTGAACAAGTATGGAAGCGGAGAGTATGGTCTTGGAATGTCATAAACCAATTAATGCGCAAATACCCTTAACGGGTCGAATAATTAAAAAGTGACAATAAGCCGATAGGGCGTAAGATAAGAATTTTATTAATCCGGATGCGGGATTTTAAGTTCGTATGATAGAATGTGAATTTACAAGCATGTAGGAAGAAACGGGAGGTTAAACGGGTAAACGGTTCGAAAGTTATGCGCGTTTTAGTGCGTTCGGACGATGAAACGGATCTGCAGGAAAATGCGAGTTAGAGAAGCCGTCGCCGACGGGCAAGGAAGCCGTCGCCGACGGGCTCTGGTTTGGCCTTTTTCTTCCGACGCGTTAACTTACTGGCGACGGGCTTAATGGCGCGACGGGCTTATTCATAACCCGTCGCCGACGGCTTGGGGGCCCGTCGGCGACGGGCTCCTGTTTGTGAACTTTTTATTTTCACGTCTTATGTTTCCGGTTGACCCGTAGCGCGTCTTGATGCTTCGGTTTACGACCCGGTGGTATGTAAAGCTTCCGAAAAACTCCCTAACCTTGTCATATGTATATATGAAGATACACGTGACAGTATGCATGTATGTGAAGGCGTAGTAATGTATGTATGTACGTAGATGTGTATGTATGTATGCATAAGGGTATGTATGAGTGTATGCATGTATGTAAAGTTGTAGGAAAGGTATGTTTGTACGTAGATGTGTATGTATGTATGTATAAGGGTATGTATGAGTGTATGCATGTATGTAAAGTTGTAGGAAAGGTATGTTTGTACGTAGATGTGTATGTATGTATGTATAAGGGTATGTACGAGTGTATGCATGTATGTGATGATGTAGGAAAGGTATGTACGCATGTGAAAGTTTATGTAAGTGTGTATAAAGATATGTGTGAGTGTATGCATGAATGTAAAGTTGTAGGAAAGATATGTACATATGTAGATATGTACGTATGTATGTATGTATGTATGTAAGTATGTATGTAAATATGACATAAACCCGATGAGGGATAACGTCATTAATGGTGTACCTTGAGGATGATAAGTAATGCAGGTACGTTATTGAAGCCTCACCAGGAAAGGGATATGCAGATGAAATGCTTAAAGCTTGAAAGTTGACGAAGTGTGAAGTGTACGCGAATGAATCTTGTTTATACGATGTGTGCTAATGTTATGAATATATTTGGTGAATGCAGGTTTTACAGATAATGGGCGATTATCACAAAGGTTAGAGATTGAAGACCGAGTCACGAGATAGATTGTACGGGGACGTTGAACGTAAATTGTAACAATCATAAGCTATGTTTCTAATTGGTAAATAAGAGGATGACGGATTTATGAATAAGAGTTATGTTAAGTTAAAGTTTAAATAAGTTGAAGTATTTATAAAGAAAGAAATTTTATGGTTCGTGTTTTTCCGCTGCGACTTTTGTCATGTACGATTTAGGGTGTAACAATTTAATAATCTAAATTATGGTTCATTGACCAATACTAATTCAAACTTACAGTTTGATCAACACCATTCTCAACTTTCATTTTCTTTGCCAAGAGCAATCTTAATAGCATCATGATCATAGATTTACACTTGATTTGACTTGATTTCTCTCACAATAATGATTATCATGGTCAGCCCTGAGGGTGGGCGTGGAGAACCAACGGACAGGGCCCAATATTTCGAAAAGCACGTTATTCTCAAAAAATCCGATATGCATATGTAAAAAAATAAATTAATAGGGTATACCGATACAAACACCAAGCTAGGCCCACTTACAAAACTATTTTTATGGTTCATATTAGTTATTAGCTCATTGACATTAGGTTTAATCTTTAGTGAGTCCAATACTCAATTTCGTTAAGGCCTAAGGGCACGTTTTTTCAAGCTAGAACAGGGTACACGAATTCTCATGGTCAGCCCTGATGATTATGAACGTAACTGAGAAACGCACAATCAAAATCGAGTATAAAACAAGCATAAATCGAGTGTGAATCAATGATGATTATGCTATTAGGATTGCTCTTGTCAACATAAGTGAAAGTTAGGAATGTTACTGATTAAACTTGACTAAACTGTAAGTATTGATTATTATCGGCCAATGTACTATTGTTTGGATTGTTAAAATCTTTGTTTCTTAATTGTAATTGCAATTTAAATTAAGTTAACTGTGCTAAAAGGAACTTTAGTTGAATTAACATTCATCAACTATCTAAAAAAACTTAATAAAATTTATAACTGTCACGTCAAAGTTCATTATTTTAAAGACATGTCTTAACGACTATTGTGTTAACATATTCCATTATATATTATTTGACTCGTAATACACAGGTTTATTTATTCAACCTTTGCAATACACAAGTTAAAGATATAACTTTTTATTACCAAGTATAAATATTATATTTATTTAAGCATGTTAATATCCACGCACGCCTCCCCTTTATCTCTATATATACACATAGATACATATAGAGAGAGATAAAGTGAAAAGGGTGTTAAAATAAGATACAGGGGTGTGGGAATAAGATGACCGACTCTAAGCTAGTTTTTAATATAACATAACTAGCTTACTTCTACCTAAAATTGTTTTAGATTAACATACTTTCACATTTTTGTCATTGAAGAAATTAGTAGGGCAGATGGGTATGAGATTTCAGTTACAAGGGTGATGTAGAAAACTTGGAGTAACAAAACACTATACTCAAACTTGAAAAGAGCCCAGTAGATTTAGGGATTTGAAAATGCATCGTGTCATATATTTGTTCATCAATATGTGTTGCACATAATATTTCACTATTCTTTTCTGTTTCCTATCTCATTGTTCGAAAAGTTTTATTTACCTAAACGAAAAGAAAATAATTACCTTCATGTAGTTGGTTGATGTACCTTCAACTGATTTTTCATTTCCGACTTGAAGTTCCAATGCTTGCTTAAGAGCTAAGATGACCCGATCTATATTTGGGCGTTGTGTTGGTTGCTCCTTCAAGCAGTAGTATGCTGCTTCTGAAAACAATTGTAACGATTGGGAGTTCATTTGCTTTCGGAGACTAGGTTCGATGATATTATTGAGTGTTTCTTTTTCATAATTGAATTTGGCCAATTTAGCTAACAGTAATAACCCCTCCTCTGGAGTTTGCAACTGCCGAAGGCTTTTCATGGTAATCATGTATCCAACTGAGCATCCTTCTGATGGCCGCATAACTGCTTCTAATTGTCTATTGACCGTATTCCTATAATAATCATCTTCACTTATTGATCTTACGGCTTCGCTAAACGATGGAGGGCCTTGACTTCGTGCTTGGTTCATGGAACCATCCTTCAACAGAGCACCATGACCTCGTGCTTCATCCACTAAACCGTCATTTGACGGGGCGCCCTGACTTCCTGCTTGGTCCACGAAACCATCCTTAGACGGTGAGCCTTGACCTCCTGCCGGGTCCACGAAACCCTCGTTCGATAGAGCCTCATGACCTCCTGCTTCATCCACTAAAACGTCATTTGACGGGGCGCCCTGACTTCCTGCTTGGTCCACGAAACCATCCTTAGACGGTGAGCCTTGACCTCCTGCCGGGTCCACGAAACCCTCGTTCGATAGAGCCTCATGACCTCGTGCTTCATCCACTAAACCGTCATTTGAAGGGGCGCCCTGACTTCCTGCTTGGTCCACGAAACCATCCTTAGACGGTGAGCCTTGACCTCCTGCCGGGTCCACGAAACCCTCGTTCGATAGAGCCTCATGACCTCCTGCTTCATCCACTAAACCATCGTTTGATGGAGCGCCCTGACTTCCTGCTTGGTCCATGAAACCGTCTAAGGACAGTGAGCCTTGACCTCCTGCTGGTTCCAAGAATCCGTGGTTGGACAGAGCGCCCCTTTCAACAATTGCTTTTCTTCCACAAAGGACTTCAAATAAAACGACACCTAAAGAGTATACGTCTGATTTGTGGGTAACATCTCCAGACTCTACATATGCTGGGTCTACATATGCATATGTGCCGCTTATAAGTCGGTCATGGACAAGACCTTGCCTTAGAGCTACCGCTTGGGTCTTGGCAAGCTCAAACCCAAATAGTTTTGGTTCCCAATTGTCATCTAATAAAATCTTTGAGCTTTTAACATTACAATGTATGACGCTAAAACTGCGTTGCTTGTCATAGTGAATGTAACTCAGTGCACGAGCAATTCCTAGACAGATCTGCAGCCTTTGAGTCCATGTGAGTGTAACTGGGTCACTCAGGTATTGGTGAAGACTTCCCTTGGCCTCAAACTTGTTTATGATGATCTTCTCACCATTATCATCACAAAACCCAACTAGAGAGGCCAGATTTCGGTGCTGGAGTCTAGAAAGAATTGTAATCTCCTTCATAAACTCTTTGTTTCTTCGCCAGGACTCAGAACTGAAACGCAGGGCAACGATATCAATCGATTCTCCGGACCTTGAGAGCTTGCCCTTGTAGATACTTTTCTCTTCACTGTGTCTGATGAGATTTGCCTCGGCAAAATTGTTAGTAGCGATTTGTATGTCTGTGAAGGCAATTTTTAGGTGATTAAACTTTTTGTCAACAGAAGACATGATGATGTGTGTTTAGAGAGGGAGAGATTAGTGCTAGAAATGAGTGAATAAATTTGAACGATGTAAGGGGAGATATCCGACTTCAAGTGTCGCTTGTATGTATATACTGGTTTCAGAATTACTTTCACTCCATGTGGTTGGTCCGTGGAGCAGGCGGTCATGTGAGGGGGTCTAATAATACTTTCAGGATAACTTTAACCCAAGTTCTCTATTATCTAGAAAGAAATAGGTTAGAACCCCGTTTATTACACGTGTTAAATAAATGTAATTTTATATACTTACCAAATAATATAAAAATATATATATCTTTAAAAATCTCGTTTATTACACAGGTTGAATAAATTTAATTTTATATATCAAATAATAAAACAATATATATTTAAAAATCCCGTTTATTACATGGGTGGAATAAATATAATTTTATATATTAAATAATAAAAAATGTTGTATTTTTAAGAATCCCGTGTATTGTACGGGTTGAGTAAATTTAATTTTATATATTAAATAATGAAAAACATTACATTTTTAAGAACCTCATATGTTATACGGGTTGAGCACATGTAATTTTATATAACAAACAATAAAAAGTTATATCTTTATACACCCTATGTATTATATGGATTGAATAAATCTAATTTTATATACTACAAAATAAAAAAGTTATATTTTTATAAACTCCGTGTATTACACGAGTTGCATAAATGTAATTTCGTATAGTAAAAAATAAAAATGTTATATCTTTAAAAAACCTCGTTTATTACACGGATTGAATGAATCTAATAAAAATTTATATCTTTAAAAAACTAACGGATATACTCGATATACGATGGATGGGGTGATTGCGGTGATGCTTCTTATAAATGTCACGTAAACATAGTGATTACCGTATTTGAGTTGAGAGTTGAACACGAAAATAAAAGAAATAGAACCAGTAAACATTGATTAATATTTCTGTTTACCCCCTTATAAACATTTTTTAAATAGGTTCTACCCTTAACTACTTTATTTTAATAAAATAAATAAATCGTTTATATTATATTAATCTATATTTAGCGTACATCTTTTGTTAATTTCAGGATAAATAATTTTGAAATCTGATAAATATTTAAAAATATTAGATTATCTTCTATACGAATTGTTTAAATTTATATTAAATTTAATTTTATAATTATCTTTTAATTGGTATTAATTATTTATAAAAAATAGATGGCTTTAATGAATGACATGTGTCCTCCTATTGGTTTCTTTTATTATATAGTATAGAAGATATAGATATAGATTCTTGGTTGGTCTTGTGGTTTGTAAAAGTTGCAGACGGTCCTAGTGATTTACTAATTACACGTGTGGTATCAAAACTGGTCAAAAGTGAACTCGGTTAGTCCCCAGCCCTAACATTAGTTAAATAACTCTGTTAAATCACCCCATGTGCTTGGCACATGAGGGTAATTTGGTCATTTCAGTCCAGCCCCATTATAAAAAGAGTTAAATACCTGGTTGGTCTCAACCCCCCCCCCCCACCCACCCCCACCCCTTCTTCCCCAAACCACCACCACCGTCTCAGCTCCTCCCCCTAATACCCACCACCATCAAATCCCCAAATTCTTCATCATCTTCTCAAATCAATCGAACCGATAACATGAAGAAATAAAAGGTTCAGCATTAGATACTGATCTTCTCAAAGTTCAACTTGTACCGCTTGAGCTCGATGAGAATCAAAAGGTTAAGCATTAGATACTGATCTTGTGACAACCCTCGAATTTACATGTAACCGTACAGTTTATTAATAATAATTAATGTGCTTGACGACTGTGTGGAATTACTTAACTGCTTTCTGATATCTGTGTTATGCTTACACGTATTTGTTAATATACTAATAGTGTACAGATAGGTCACTAAATAGTCCGTTATATTTTCCTAAGTGTTAGAAAGCAAAAACGTTACAAAATATATAAATAGGACACTTTACGGAATAATTAAACGCTTTAACGGAACAGTATCGAACCAAACAACCGGACATTATCCGAAACACAAAAATATTGTTAAACACATTGTTTCACTTTTACTGAGCTAGTTATGATCTCCGAATATCATAACACACACTACATAAATATCTAGTAACCAAATCCCTAACCAACACTTGAAATCCAACTATAAGCTAACTAAACTAGTTAAACCCTAGCCTAAGACCCCCCCCCCCCTCACCTACGGTTCCAACATGGTGGCCCCACATATGATTTGTTTGGATATTTTAGTAGATCATGCTTCTACTTTCCCAAACACATTACACACTAGGTAAATGGAATTGGTGGATTATAAGTAAACTCAAGAAACATAAACCCTTCATACCACCAACACCCATCTCTTCTCTTCTCCTTCAAGAGCTCACGGCCGAACACCCATCACCACCCTACCATCACCTTCCATCTTGTTTCATTCATTCTACAAGTATACAAAGGTGCTACAAGGCGTACAACGAAGCTTGGTGTTCTCGGAAGTTGAAGGACCTCTCTCGTTTTCTTTTAACCACCACTTTTACGCCTTGTTTCTTCCCTAGCCTCGAGCTAGTAGTAAGTGACTCTAAACGCCTTCTTGATCTTGTCTAGAGTGGTTAATAAGAGTTTCGTCGGTTAAAAATTACTAACATATAAGATCACCAACTAAAAGTCTACTAAAGTGATGAACAAGGTGGTTAATGAATGAATATTAGTGTAAATCATGTAGATCTTGTGTGATTATGATTATTGGTTGATTATCTGATGTTTTACTGATTAATATTAATGTTTCATGTTGATGTGGTCACTAAACTTGTTAACGGAATCAATCGAACACGATTTAGAAGGTTAAACACTAAAAATCAGAATCTGTCCAACTTTTACAGCCAACTTCAGTTGGCTGTAAACAGGTCTTAAACTCAACGAAAAATCGATATTTTGAATCTAAAATATGTTATTATGAAATACGGTTCTAATGGCACCGGAATCGTAATTTTTGGACTCTGTTTACTATTTTTAAAGTGTTAATTTGTAACAGCAACTTAAGCTGAATTTTGACAGCAATAAATGGGTGTCGTACTTTCAGTCATAACCGGAGTTTTGTGATGAATCGGACCATGAAATTTGTACAGTAGATGACAACCGATGTATTTGTAATTACCCACTGGAATTTTGTAAATCGGACACTCGGTGAATTTTTAATAAATTGTTCCGTGGGCTGTGGTCAGAAATACATAAATCTGAGTTCAGTCCCGAATATGAATTTTTATAAAATATGGGTAAAGAACCGGACCCCGATATTTTCACACAATAAAATATGGAACGTTTAAGACATCCTGTAAAAATTTGGGAATTTTTGGAATAATTTAACTATTTTATTAAAATGTCCGAAAACAGCCGGTTTTGAATATAAATGCTGAAATGACATAAGTTGTGACTTGCGTGTCTAAATGTCGAGTATGCTATACGTGAATGATCTAACATGTTATATATGTTATGTGCATTATCGTATGTTTGATTTTTGAGTGGGAAATGGATGGGAAACTTGGATGGGCATAAACCGTTAAAGTGATGCATGTTGTGTGATAGATACGTGTAGGAACTTTGTGTTCTATTTGAAAGCCACTAAATGACTAACTGGTAAATCATACTAGGACGTGATTGACCGACCTTGACTGTTAGCTATATTGAGAATCTAACCGAGCAAACCGAGGTGAGTTCACACACTTTCTAAGGCATGGGATTCCCGGTGGTTTGGGAATGGGTTAAAGAATTAAAACTAAATCTACATATCCTACTTGGGTAGGATATGTACGGCCATCCTCCAAAGATTGGATGCCATTATTAATCCTACGAATTCTCCTGGTGCAGAATACGTACGTTGTGGTCCTCCTGGTGCAGGACAACAAACTTAAAACTAGCTAGACAAAACTCTATCATGAAGTCCCTCAATTTATATCGACTTAATCGCCGAGGCCAATGGCGAGCGGGTCATTAGTTAATAGCGCTATTAGGTTTAACAAACCTCACACCGTACCAGTCGGACGGGCGTGTACTAATGGACTATGGCAGACTGTCAGTGATGATAGACACTGATATAGGGCACAACTTATTTGCGTAGTAGTCGATATCATACCGTCTAGTGGTTCAAACGGGGAAAACCCCCACTGGTCATGGTTATGGATTGGGTAAAGAAAAAGGAAATGGTTAAACATACTTTCAACTTCGGGGTAACCCCCACGGCAAATAAGCCAACGAAAGTCAAACCACGTTTTTCAGAAACAACTTAAAACCAAACAACCAAACGTGAACTCACTCAACTTTGTTGTTGACTAGTTGTTACATGCCTTACAGGTCGCTAAACACTTGGAGCTTGCACGAGGAAGGAGTAGTTGTGGTGTACGGACGGTTGTGTCCAGTGTTTAATATTTAAAACATTCTGAACTTATTAAACCTAAGTGTTGGACTTTAAACTTATGAACTGCGAACTTATGTTTTGAACTTTATGTTTATGCTTCCGCTGTCTAAATTAAAACTTGGTTAACTAGCTTTTGGTCACCAATCGTATTGTGGTTGGCTTTAATTACTTAAATACGTTGTTCAGTATGATTGGTGGCTCGATCCTGGTCATGTCACGCCTCCAAGCGGTGATACTCCGTATGGTGGATTTTGGGGGTGTGACAGATCTTCTCAAAGTTCAATTGCAAGAGGACGATGAAGATGATGAAGGTGATGATGATATTGATGGTGGCATTTTACGTGAAGATGAAACAATACCCAGTGCTCTTGTGAACTCAGTTTTGATTCTGCAGATAAATTTTATGGCAAAAAAGTTTGATTTTTTTGGTGGCCGGAAAGTTAATATTTTTATGGCCGGTCCCGGCGAGCGTGGTGGTGATGTCATGAAACTCACTCTCCTTCTTGTCATGGTTTTAGAGAGAGAACAAGAAAGGTTGTATGGAAAATGGAGAGGTGGTAGAAAGGAGAGCTGGTATTTATTGATGATGAAGAATTTGGGGATTTGATGGTGGTGGTGGTGGGTATTAGGGGGAGGAGCTGAGATGGTGATGGTTGTTTGGGGTAGAAGAAGAGGGTGGGGTGAGACCAACTAGGTATTTAACTTTTTATATAATGGGCTGGAATGAAATGACCAAACTATCCTTATGTGCCAAGTACATGTGGTGTTTTAATAGAGATATGAGTTAATTTCACAAATGGGTCCTGTGGTTTATACCTAATTTCGTTTTTGGGTACTAACTTTTTTTCTTAACAGGTTTAGGTTTTATGGTTTCAATTTTGTAAAACCTTTGGGTACTAACACTAAAATTTGCTAATTAATGACTAAAATACCCTTACATTTTTTTTTTAACTTTATCAGTGTAACACATTTGGGTACTAACACCTAATTTTATTTAGGTTTAAATCAATTTTACAAAATCTATTTTTTTTTCATCTTTTTATTATATCTCTTAATTAACATAAAATCTATTTATTTTTTTATTTTCATATTTTTATTAACTTTCTTATTTAACATAAAATCTACTTGTTACACCAGTATTTTTTTAAATAAATTTTTTAAATAAAATCTACTAGCTATATAGTTTTATGTAAATTAAATTTCTAACTCGTTTTAAATAATGTAAACCTTATTCGTTTTCAATTTTGGATAGATATGATTGATAATAATAAATATCTTTCATGTATTTTAGATAAAACTATATAGCTAGGTATTTTAGATAAAACTAGAATAATTTAAGCCTTTTTTAAACTCGTTTTTTTTTTTGTAAAAAAAGATATTTAATTTACATAAAACTATATAGCTAGTAGATTTTACTAGTGTAACTAGCAGATTTTATGTAAATTAAATATTTTTCTAAAATAGTAAAATGTAAATGAACAAAAAAACGAGTTAAAAAAAGGCTTAATTTTTTTACATGAAAGATATTTATTATTATCAATCATATCTATCCAAAATTGAAAACGAGTAAGGTTTACATTATTTAAAACGAGTAAGAAATTTAATTTACATAAAACTATATAGCTAGTAGATTTTATTTAAAAAATCTATTTAAAAAAATACTAGTGTAACAAGTAGATTTTATGTTAAATAAGAAATTTAATAAAAATATGAAAATAAAAAAAATAAATAGATTTTATGTTAATTAAGAGATATAATAAAAAGATGAAAATAAAAAAATAAATAGATTTTGTAAAATTGATTTAAACTTAAATAAAATTAGGTGTTACTACCCAAATGTGTTACATTGATAAACTTAAAAAATGCAAGGGTATTTTAGTCATTAATTAACAAATTTTGGTGTTAGTACACAAATGTGTTACAAAATTGAAACCATAAAACCTAAACCTGTTAAAAAAAAAGTTAGTACCCAAAGACAAAATTAGGTATAAACCACAGGACTCATTTGTGTAATTAACTCTAGAGATATTTAACTGATGTTAGGGCTGGGGACCAACCGAGTTCACTTTTGACAAGTTCTGGTACCACGCGTGTAATTAGTAAACCACTAGAACAAAGTCTGTAATTTTTTAAAACCACATAGACCAACCAAACATTTAACTCTTATCTAAATGATTTTTGTAAAAGGCAAACTTCTCAAGTTAAAATGAAGAGTTAACTGCCATTTTCGTCCCTGTGGTTTGGTCACTTTGGCCATTTCAGTCCATTTTTCAAAAATGCGTCATTTTCGTCCCCCACGTTCTGGAAAGGTGCCATTTCAGTCCAAAAATCATAACCCAGTTAAGTCAGTTAGTAAATAAGGACTGATTGTGTAAATTTGTAACATAAAGGACCATTTAAGTAAATATTAAACACCACCACCACAGCCCTGCCACCACCACCACAGCCCTGCCACCACCACCACTCCGCTGCCACCACCGCCACCACAGCCCTACCACCACCACCGCCACCACCACCGCCACCGCCACCACAGCCCTGCCACCACCACCACAGCCCTGCCACCACCGCCACCACTCCGCTGCCACCACCACCGCCACCACAGCCCTGCCACCACCACCACCGCTGCCCTGCACCTACATGACAGAAACATACATACAGCCAAACTTCGTGTATAATTAGTCCTTCTGTCCAGCCACACTTCTGAAGTGCGGCTTTTTAGCCAAAGCACCTACATGACAGAAACATACATACAAGAAACAGTTATGAATCTATATGTATATTCCTGTGTTAACTAGCAGAAGGTTTTCTGGCAGCAAAAACAAAGATTGCGTACGATATATTCCAAGTGCAGAAACACACATACCCTTGCCAAATCGTTTCCTTCCGTATTATCGAGGGCATACTCAAATACTTCCACTTTGGCTACAAGTGGCAAGTGATCGTAATCTGGAGCAAAACTAAGCATGTATTTATGCTCTTGATTCAGGGTGATCTACACAATAATCAGGAATCAATAGGACGACAAAACTTTTGTATACAAGTTATAAGAGAAGGGAGAAAAAAAACCTTGCGGGCATCCCTGTACTCTCGAATGAGTTGGTGCAAGGTATCACAATTTGGGACCCACCCTATCAACCCACTATTTGGAGATAACGGAATAACCTCGTATCGCTGAATGGTAAGATCTTTTTCTGAAGTTTTTCTAGAATTCTCCAGTAGAGTATTTACTAAACCAAAGAGCTGGCAAATGGAAAAAGGTGGTAAGCAACTCTAATTGATATTAATATTATGGAAAGGGCTGTGGTGGTGGCAGGGCTGTGGTGGCGGTGGTGGTAGTGGTGGCAGCGGAGTGGTGGTGGTGGCAGGGCGGTGGTGGCAGGGCTGTGGTGGTGGTGGCAGGGCTGTGGTGGCGGTGGCGGTGGTGGTGGTGGCAGCGGAGTGGTGGTGGTGGTAGGGCTGTGGTGGCGGTGGTGGCAGCGGAGTGGTGGTGGTGGCAGGGCTGTGGTGGTGGTGGCAGGGCTGTGGTGGTGGTGTTTAATATTTACTTAAATGGTCCTTTATGTTACAAATTTACACAATCAGTCCTTATTTACTAACTGACTTAACTGGGTTATGATTTTTGGATTGAAATGGCACCTTTCCAGAACGTGGGGGACGAAAATGGCGCATTTTTGAAAAATGGACTGAAATGGCCAAAGTGACCAAACCACAGGGACGAAAATGGCAGTTAACTCTAAAATGAATTTTGAAAAGGCTATATGTGGCAAACGTAGAAAGCGAATACGAGACTAGAATAGCAAACTCACACGCCCACTAATCAAATCATTCTTATTTGTTTCCTTATTCTCTAAAGTTAGCAGATATAGTTAACGGTTTATATATAACAAATAAAATATTTTCATAATTAATGATTAAGAATATTAAAATAGAATTGTTACTCTTTTCTATTGATTTATTGGGTGATAATAATAAAAAGTAGCAGGGGTAGATTTTTAAAGGAAGTAATTATCAACCTCGGAAAAGAAAAATATAATTATAAAAAAATATAGATTAAAATACTTAGGGTGGAGGGTATGATTCAAACACTTAAGGGTGTTTGAGTCATTCTCTACCCGATGATATCATGTCATGTCAAGTCCCAATTCCACTCACCATTTTACACTTAATCATTGGCAATAATTCAAACACCTAAAAATTGGTAAAAAAAATTTAAAAAAAGAATTGTGATTGGTTGAAAGGGGTTGAGACCCACCATTAAACCCCATCTCTCTTCCTTCCCTCCTCTTCCCCGCTACGGTGACTATACACCGAAAACCCAACTCCCTACTCAACGATTTGAAGCCGGCATTCATTCACCCCTCGGCAAACAAACCCCCCGAACCAACTCCTCACTATCACTCCGACCAGCCTTATGAATAAACTTGTATTGAACTCATCCTACTACCCTAAAATTTATCTAATTTATCAACACCACTGGGTTATTCCCAAGTGGATAAATACTCTATTATTTAGTCACGTTTACAAAAATAATGAAATTAATAGTGTCTTAATCCTACCACCTTAGCGATTTAAATAGTTCAAACGGTTAATGAAAAAAATAACTCGGTAAAACAAAGTATATCTCTCGGTTGGAGGTAAAAATATGTATAAATATAAAAACGGACCCAAAGACTAAGAGGGGATTAAAAATTTTATATAACCCAAATCAAATTATTATATAGTACACTCTATCCAAAAAAAACCCAAATTCGTTTACTTTGGGACATCGACCAGAAGAACAGAAGCCACAAGGCAGAACTGCAGAAGGGTGGGAAAACGCATGTTCCAGAACTGTTCGACTTCAGCTTCTTGTTCGAGAACAGAGGCCAAAACGCAGCTCGTTGTTGTGGTCTTGTACTCTTGTTCGACTTCTTCAATCTTCATAAGATTAAAGGTATGTATTTTTTATCTTTAGGTTTAATTTAGGGTTGCAATTTATGTGATTTAGGTTGAAATTAGGGGTGAAATTGGTCCGAATTTTTGCCCTAAACTTGTTGAATCTTTCTGTAACTATGTCTAATTTTATTTGTTTAATCTTATTGTGATATGATTTAGATAGAAATTAGAGTTTGAAATTTAGGGTGATTTGTTAACTTGTTTTGTTATTAGATTATGCTGTGAGGAATAATAAAATGATAACTTCTTTTTTAATGTTTGAGAAAGTTTTTTATTTGATATTAATGTTTGACCTGACCCGACCCGACCCGAATCGAATCACCGATGTCCGACCCGAACATACACCTCGAAACTACGCGATAGAAATTTTTTTTAGGTCCGTTACCTTTCGATCCTCCGAACTTTTTTTCAAGCTTCGCCACTAATTAAAATACATTACTAGTAGTATTATATAATATTTTTTTCCGTTTGAATTTATTTGTGCATGTGATTATGCCTCGATCTGGTGTTTAAATTTTCATTTTGTTAACTGTGGTATATGTTTATAAAGAATAACTAGGATTTTGCCCGCCGCACTTTGCGGCGGCGCGCAACAGGTGGAAACATATAGTAAGACAAAACACGATTCGTAAAACGCAGTGCGTAAAAGACAATTGCAAAAAAAAAGTATAAATCACAAAGGTAGACACAAAGTGTACAACACAATGCCAAAGACATTTCGAAAAACACAATGCATTGGCATTTGCAAAACTAAGAGTTCTAGTCTAGGGGTTACAATTGCAATTTTTTTAAAGTTTGGCGGGTGTAAAAACGGAGTAATAGTGCAAGGGGTAAAAAAGCAAAGTCTAAAAAATACAAAGTGTAAAAGTATAGGGGTGGTGGCGGAACGTGTAAAAGATGAGGGTGTGTTGGTGGAAATGTAAAAGAAGAGGGTTGGTGGCGTAACTGTGTAAGAGCTAAAGGGGTGATGGTGGAAAACCAAAGTAGAGGGTTGGTGCTGGCAAAGTTTGAAAGATGAGGTTGTGGTTTTGGAAATACAAAGTAGAAAGTTTAGGGACTAAATTGTCATTTTATAAAACTTTGAAGATACCAAAGTCAAGGGGCTAAAATTGCAACATCGTTAAAGTACGGTGGCAGGGAGGCAAAGCCGGTGGGAAACCCGCGCGCGTTGCGGCGCAAGTACATTGCAAACATCGAATAGATTAGTCGAAGCGTTATGTAATGCGTTAAACATATGAAAACGCACATTTTGACGTATCCAATTTAACTCAATAGCATTGTAGCTGGATAAAAATGTAAAGTGTATCGTATTTATATGTGACCCGACTCATACATAGGAAACGTACAAAAAAGCATAAAATGTGTATCAAGGGAAAACTAACACGTGTAATCAAAAGTGATATTCATATCAACGGAAAAAATTATACCCTTAGCGTGTTGCGGTAGGGTCGAAACGTAGAATTGGAAACGTACATAAAACAATCAAAAAACAAAATATATTTGACCTGACTTGTTGCCCAAAAAAGTTTAGATCGAAACGTATACCAACTCGAATTTATACCGACATATAAATTTAATATTCATAATACAACCCGCGGGCGATACGTCGTAGGCACGTCGCAAACAGATTAGTCCAAGCGCTATGTCATGCGCAAACCATATGAAAGCGCATGTCTTGGTGTATTCAGTTCAACTTAATGTATGGTTGAATCCAAACGTTTAGTTTTTTAAAAAAGAAATTAGCGAACGAAAATAATTAAAGAAAGCAATAAGCTAAAAATGTATATTATATATGGTAAAACGATAAAGTTGAAACATTATAAACTTTTGAGATTAAACCTCAATGGTCTAATATTGCAATGTAATTGAAGTTTAACTTGGAAAGGAAATGGACTCAAAACACAATTTAACAAAACTAAAAGTAAAGGGACAAAATGTATTTTACTTAAAGTATGGGTGAAAAATTGAAGTTTAACTTGGAAAGGAAAGAGATTCAAAACACAATTTAACAAACTAAAAGCAAGTGGCCAAAATGTATTTTACTCAAAGTATGAGTGAAATGAGGAAATGTCGAAATGGATTCAAAACGCAATTTGAAAAAACTAAAAGCAAGGGGCCAAAATGTATTTTATTCAAATTAGGGGTGGAAAAAAGAAATATCACATGCATGTCGGTGGCAATCTCAAACCTCAATGGTCTAATATTGCAATGTAATTGAAGTTTAACTTGGAAAGGAAATGGACTCAAAACACAATTTAACAAAACTAAAAGCAAATGGACAATATGTATTTTATTCAAAGTATGGGTGAAAAATTGAAGTTTAACTTGGAAAGGAAAGAGACTCAAAACGCAATTTAACAAAACTAAAAGCAAAGGGCCAAAATGTATTTTACTCAAAGTATGAGTAAAAAGAGGAAATGTCGAAATGGATTCAAAACGCAATTTAAAAAAACTAAAAGTAAGGGGCCAAAATGTATTTTACTCAAATTAGGGGTGAAAAAAGGAAATATCACATGCATGTCGGTGGCCTATGCCACCGACTTTCTGTTTTAAGTAAGTTTGTAATGTTATACTCATCTACTTCTTTGTATTCTAGCAATATATTTATGAAATATGATTTAAGGCCATATTTGGATTTTGGATATTGACTTCTTGGAAAAGAAGTTTTTGTAAAATAGTGTTTGGATAATTACATGAAAAAGAGTTTTTTAGGCATTGAAAATAAGAAATGAAAAAGTCATTTGAAAATAAGAAATGAAAAAGTCATTTGGTTGTGACTTTTAAAAAAAAAAAGATAAAGAGATTAAAAGGTCAATAAGGAGAAATGGAAAACTCATCTAAACATGCCCTAAATAAAGAGATGACTGTACATGAGAGAACATGAGAGAGTGCATTCAGATCGTCATCTTGTAATAAATATCATAAATAAATTTTTTCATGAATAGAAGGATGTGAGATTATTCCTTCATGACTAGATCATCACTCATTGTTCACTACAAGTGTTATATACATTAAATGCTAATCTTTTCTCTGTCACCATGTGATATTCCTAATTCTATTATCGTTGACTAAGGCTCCACGGTGTGGGGAACGTCCCCCTATGTCCAAGTCCGTCGCCGAAGCAAACACCATTTCCCCCCGGTTCGGCGTCCTCGTCGTCCTCAACTGGACGTTGGCGACGTTCACAAAAAGACAAAAAAAAGGGGGGCAATGGCTAGTAAATGGCAACGGCTATGATGTGGGGTAGGGTCATCCTCTCATTTCCAGTGTTTTAGTGTGTTGGATTATCCTCTAAACGACTATGATGTGGCGCCTACGTGACGGATCATCCTCCAAGAAAGAATGGTCACCATACCGCATAGCCTAAACTAATGAATGAGACAACTAATTTCTTGCCTGAACGTAATAAATAAAGTGTTAGGTGAGTTTATATAAATATAAAACAAAATATGTAACTTTTAGTATAAACCGAAAAATTCGGATCTAGTTAAGTTCACTCTTCAATACTTAGGGGAGTGGGGGTGGTCATCACTCATCACTCACAACATCCAATCAAGTTCTGTCATGTCATCAACCACTATTCTATCACTCACAAGCTTTTTTTAGTGGCGGAGGTCATAACTAGTGATAGAATTCCATCACTCACAAATTTTTTTTAATTAGAAATTAACAATAAAACACTAAAATTATAAATTTTATTAAAATAAAACATAAATTGCATAGCAAAATAAAAAAAAACTAAACATTGGACTGAGTTGGAGAATTTTTGAAATGAAATGGAGAATTTTTTGATTTTTTGGAGTGAGTGGGGGGAATGGTTTTTGGATTTTATATAAAAAACCTTCAAAAATAAATACCCCAAACGGTAATATTCTTCCCCAAACGGTCAAGTCCAACGTCCATTTTTTGATTTTCAACGCGTGATCCTTTCCACGCGTTAATTGTTCCACACGTTATAATAGGGAGTGGCTGCGGTGTGCTAATGGTGAGCACGCGTGATGGAAGCCCATCACGTGCCCATCCCAGTCCCCTTATTTCGGTTATCACATAAAAAACTGTCAAAATAACTAATTAATTTCAAGGGGAGGGGGCACCCAAGGTTACTAGCATTTTGGAGGTGTGATAAAGCTTTGGAACCATTAGTTCCTAAGTTCGATTACCACGAGTGAGGTTTTTCCCAGATAAATTGGGTTTTCTCCTGATTTTGTGTACATGCATTATTGCCTAGTGGAGCCTAGTGGAGATAGATATGATCGGATGGTTCCGCTGATGACACGATAATACTTCAGTGATTCGTCATGATCCAAATTTATCGTTAAAAAGAAAAGTACCCTTGCCCCAACCAATAAAATCACACCATTTGAAAATCTTACAAACTAACCTTAAGCCACAAACACTGACGACGCCTTACCCTTACCATAAACAATTTTTTTAGTTTTAATAAAGTCAAGTAAACATTATAAATCAACATAAAAATTAAACATTACATAATTAAACACAAACATTAAAATTACATATAAATTAAAATTACATAATTCAACATAAAAATTAAAATTACATAATTCAACATAAAAGTTGAAACACCGAAATATGTTTAAAGTCACGGTTGTACGCATGTTTGTAGTCAACGAGGGCCACTTGAATCACGTCATCTTCCGTGATATCACCCCGTCGGCGTTTTCCATATTGTTGAAGAGGACATCAAATCTTGCACATTGCCCACGAATATCCAAAAAATGTGAATAAAGTTCATCCTTGTTTCGGTTGTCATGAAAGATTGAGAGCTAAGATGTAGCCAAAGCAATCTATTCTTCTTCGGTCCATGGTATCCTTTCCATTTGAGATGAATTTTTGTTGAGAAAAATAAGGTGAAAATTGAGAGTGTTTCGTATGGTAAAATAGTGGAATGAGTTGAATTAAAATAGAATAAGTTAAATAGAGAGAGTTATTTGATTTTTTGAAGTTGATTTAAAAAAAAAACAATGGTCAACATACCAAACGGTCATATTTGACCTTAGAAACATCACCAAGCCACGGGGTCGATCCTACCCAGAGAAACAACCCGCGAAGCCTACTATTGTGGGTGGTGGCGGTGTCGTGGCACAAGATGAAACCCAGAGAGGGTACCTGCGGTGAGGGTGCCTCGTCCCCCTAATGACTTGGTAAGATATCGGCTTTTAGAGCATTCACAATGGATCCTCTAAATTAATGTTGGATTATAGATAGAACGTACTGGTTACTTGCAATGAATCGAAATCGCGGATGTGATTGTAGAGATGAAGAACACCAAAATTAAACATGGATTCCTCTTGGAATCGTGATACACTTTCAGATCAAACTATTTGTGAGTACACACAAAAGTTTAACCGGATAAGACCAAGAGGTTTTTCAAGAACGAACTTGATTTTTGTTTGAGAAAACCATACCATTCCGACGTCTGTTCTGTTCGTATATCACGACTATAATTATCGCATCTAATTCATCTTGTCAGAAAAGCTACGCTGATAAGCATAGGAAACCTCTCGAGTTCCAGGTTGGGGATCGAGTGCTACTCAAAGTCTCACCTTGGAAAGGTGTCGTTCGCTTTGGCAAACGGGGCAAGCTTAATCAGCGTTATGTCGGACTCTTCGAAATCACTGAGAAAATCGGCAAGGTGGCGTACAGACTGAAATTGCCCGAAGAACTCAGTGGTGTTCACAACGTTTTTCATGTGTCAAATCTGAAGAAGTGTCTGTCAGATGAGACCCTCATTGTTCTTTTCAAGGAACTCACAGTCGACGACCAGTTGCGCTTCGTCGAGGAACCGGTGGAAATTATGGACCAGGAGGTCAAGACTCTCAAACGAAGCAAGATACCCATTGTTAGAGTTCGTTGGAACTCCCATCGTGGCCCAGAGTTTACCTAGGAATGAGAAGACCAAATGAAACACAAGTATCCTGAGTTGTTTAAGAAAGATGAGTCCAATACTGAAGCTACTGTGGAATTTCGGGACGAAATTCCAAACCAACGGGGGGATGATGTGATGCCCCAAGAAAACACACAACACGACTAGCTTCCTTAGTGACTATGTGCTAAATTTCGGGACGAAATTTCTTTCAACTTGGGGATGATGAGACAACTCGTACTTTCAGGAGTCTTGTACTAGTTCTTTCCCTGCTTTGTGTTACGTTGTATTTTAGTATACGTGTTGATATAAATGAATTGGATTGAATGTTTTAAATGTCTGAATTGTTGTTAAATGTTAAGTGTTATTTGTTTATAAGAACTTGATCACACGATACCTTTCGGGTCGCACACCTTGCTCTCGACCGCACACTCCCCACCTTGTGTGCGTTTGTTCTCGGCCCAAAGCTCATTCGTGCCTTGGCCTACGGCCCAAACAAGTTAAGCCCGGCTCATCTCTTGTGCGCATACACACACCCAACATGGGGATTTGTTTCTCATAACTTTCAAAACACAAAAATTACCAAAACCCTAAACTTCTCCCCTCTCCTTCTTCGAACCCGACGGCAACACCCCCTCCCCCTTTCTCCTTCGAAGTCGACGGCGGTATCTCACATCCAACCCTCGAAGCACAACTGATTCTATTCCATACTTCGGTTAGTACGATTATTATTATTATTATTGTTGTTTCGGGTTTCTTTGCTACGTATGACTAAAACTATGCATGATGATCATATGTGTTCTTGCATGATTGTCACACCCCGATATTTCCACATATTACCGGTGGGGAGTATCGTGACGTAGTTGATATCATCATAGTCAATTAACACAATATTATAGCACAACGGAAGGCTTGGTAAATAATTACTATTACAAACCATAGTGTCAGAGTGTCCAAATAAAAGAATATACAGACTGGTTGTAATAGAGATCCACAGGCGGATCATAAAACAAAATACAAGAAAACTAAAATAACAGACTTCAGGCATCTAAGGATTTGCAAGATCCTCTTATTTGACACCAAGTAGCTCCAGCCTAATTTCGAGAGGTACCTGTCACTTAGTCTTTGGAAAATACGTCAGTTTTCACTGGTAAATACAATTAACCGACTCATTTGAAAAGAGTTTATATAAAAAAAATTGATTTAGGTGCACAAGTCACAAACCATTTATAACTTGGGACAATCTTTAATAAAATCTTGTATACAGTTTTACATGTTTGTCATACATATGGGGCCGGTTTGGAAGCCGGTCATGATTAACCGACTCACCACTTTAAAACCCACAAAGGAGTTATCCCCAACATATGGGTTATTTAGCATTTGCATCTGTCAGGTGTATGCCTACACCTCGTGCATAGGTCGTGGTCATTTACAATTGAAATGAGCCAAGGATATCCAGGACACAGTCGTATTAACCCCCAATGTTTATGTTATCAAACAAAACAGATTAAAACGGGTTATGCAAATTTATTAATCACAATCCGATTAAATGATTTCATACCCGACCAAGCGGTATTATTATAATACCGTATCCCAAGCCCGTATAAGGGAAAATAGGTTAAAAGTATTTACCCGAGCTAGATGTGTAAGGATGTAACTCAGCCGTATGTTTCTTAAAGCCTTATGTAAATACCTTCTACCGAAGCTACTCAATATGTATGGAAGGTTTATTAACCTATTAGGATACTAACGGGTCTTTATTTAAGTCAAAGACTTAGACCGGTTAGTTTGAAAGATACTTTACGGTTCGAAACGCTAGATTAAGCGGAGACCGGAATAGAATGTGATTTAGACCCGACAAGTTTGGATACTTGTATAATATGGGTAAACTAAACACATTCTGGATTTTGAAGATTTAATGATAAGGTTAAACCCATTTCGGCTAATTCATGTAAACTAGTTACATAAACCAAACCGAAGGCGTAAATGTAACACCCCAAAACCCGAATGTTTATAATTATCGTATGTCCTATATGACTTAGCATGAAATAAATGACTAGGCTATTTAAACTAGTTAAGTGTGTGGTTAGAAGTATTAAAAGACAAGAGTTTTGCCAATATTATTTAGTGGCAAACTTGAGGGACTAAAGTGGGGTAAATGAAAGTTGTATTTATAAAAAAAATATACACATACACACACGATGGTGTGTTCGAGAAGGAGCCAGGAGCTCCATGAAGCTCACAAACCCTAACCATGAAGATCACCAAATTGAAGGGTTAATGGTAGCTCAAATTCAAGAAGAAACATGGATTAATGATCACCTTCACAAGGGGATCGCAAGGTATGTCTTAAAAGTTAGATTGGTGATTATGCACGAAGTGGGTTTTGATGTAAACCGTGAATTTGTATGAAATTGAGAATGGGTGTGTGTTAGAATCATCATAAAGAACATGGATTATGCATGGTTTAGGTTAATTTGATGTTTAAGGGTGAAACCCGTTTGTTATGGTGAAGATGATGACATGGGTAAATCATCTATGTCTAAATTCTTGCTTAATATTGATGTATTTTGATTTGTATGATGGATTCTTGTTAGAGGAATTGAAAGAAATATGATACTAGTATGTTTGATGTTTATGCATGTATGATTCATGTTGATTAGAAGGAAGAAATTGATGAATTATGTATGAGATTAGAAGGATATGCATGAACTAGTTGTACGTTATGCTTAAAAGGTGGTACGCACACCAATCGTATGATAAAATGTATATATTGTCGACCGTATAGTCGATTATGATGTTACGGGTATATAATGATAAGTCGAAAGTTAAATTAAATGAACCGTTGACTTCTAAAAGTCAACTGGGTATAAGAAGAATGGTTAGACGTGTTGTCATAATTGTAAGATTAGAGTAAGTTATACGGTGCGTGTTAGACTTATGTGTGTTTAATGCGATGACATGATGAATTACATGAGTGCAAACTGATATGGGTATGGCTATATGAGTTACGTTTGTTAGAAATGACTAATGATATGACCGTTAACATGTACAAATGAGTATGCTAATAAGAGCGTGATTTCGATGAAATGGAAGCATAGGAATCACGTCGAGACGAGCTCAAGCATGAGGTGTTAACGGGCCAAGAGGAGGCAAGAGATCGGATACGAGCACGGACGCATAAGGTAAGTGATTTCGTAATCACTTCTTAGTTGCTTATGTAAAGTTATATGCAACTTAATTAAATATGATAATTGAGGTCAAATAGGAATGAATTGTATGATGTCGATGAAGTATTAAACGGATCTTAGTTTTGATCCGAGCAAGGTATGTGTGATTAAGAATTGTAGCTAAGTAGTAGGATTGGTTACTTATGCAAGGAATTCCTTTGTTGTTAAGGATAGAGCGAAATTGACAAAAACGCCCTTAATAGGTATATCGGGCAAACGACCTTAAATGTCAATTGGAAACAAGCGAATCGATTAGAGTAATGTTTTGGTCATGTGTGAAAGCGAAGAGTATGGTTTTTGTATGTCATAGACCATTTAATGCGCAAATACCCATAACGGATCAAATAATTAGAAAATGATAATAAGCCGAATGCGCGTAAGGTAGGAATTTCCTTAAGTCGGATATGGGATTCCAAGTCCATTTGATAGAGGGTCAAATTATGATCATGTAGGAAGAAACGGGAGGTTAAACGGGTAAACGGTTCAAAAGTTATGCGCGTTTTAGTGCGTTCGGACGACGAAACGAACCTGCAGAAAAATGCAATTTCTAGAGGGGGTCGCCGACGGGCTAACGGGGGTCGCCGACGGGCTCCAGAAAGTGAGTTTTTTTGCTGACGGGTTATTTGTCTGTCTACGGGGTTTTTGGCTACGGGTAATTGCAAGGGCCATCGCCGACGACCCTAGGGCCGTCGCCGACGCCCTCCCCAAGTTCAAAAACCTAAAAATTTGTTATTTAAGTTGATTTATGTATCATAGGCTTCGGTTTGTTATCCGTGGACTAAGGCGGACTTTCCAAACATGATTTTGATGGTTCCTTAGATGTTTATGGGCTATAAATCTAAGTCTAAGTCCCATGTAATTAATGTATGATTATGTAAGAAGTATGTGAGAGCTTGTATGTGTATATATGGGTATGTACATCTGTAGATGTGTATATATATGTATGTGTGAAGGTACATCTGAGTGTATGTATGCACGTGAAGATATGGGAAGGTATGTATGCATGTGGATGTCTACGTATGTAAGCATAAAGGTATGTATGAGTATATAAGGGTTCGGTAAGATCTTGAATGTGTGAATGTGAGTATGCATGTATGTAGAAACATAGGGACGTATGTACGTATGTAGATGTGTGTTTACGTATATATGAAGATCCGTATGTATGTATGCGTGTATGTAGAGATGAATGAATGTAAGTATGTATGTATGCGTGTATGTAGAGATGTATGAATGCATGTAAGTATGTAGATGTGTATGTATGAATGTAAGTGTGTATGTATGCAGGATTTCGATACGTTGAGGATTAACGTTATTAATAGTGTGCCTTGAGAATGAAAAGTAATGCAGGTACATTATTGAAGCCTCACCAGGATATGGATACGCAGATGGAATGCTTAAAGTTAGAAAGATAACGAAATGGGAAGTGTACGAGATTGAATCTTGTTTACGTATTATGTACTAATGTGATGAATGTATGTGGTGAGTGCAGGTTGTACGAATCACGGGCGGTTAACACGAGGAATAGAGATCAAAGATCGAGTCACAAGATAGATTGTACGGGAATAATTGAGTATGTGTTTTAGCAAACAGGACTTATACTTTATTTTTGTAAAAGATACATATTAAAACGAACTTTCAAGTAAGTCAAGACGTTGTAATGAAAGAAATTTTATGGCATGAATTTCCGCTGCGACTTTTTGTCAAATACGTATTAGGGCCTTATAAGTTGGTATCAGAGCCCTGGTTTGAGAGAATTAAGTACGAGAGGATAGGTACTTGAACTCAAACCTATGTGCTCTTGTGATAAGAAACCCGTACAATCCATGACTCGATCAAGATCTAAAGGCAGAAATGGAATGAAAACGTGCATGTATGCATTCATATGAAGAAACTAACGGTTATATTATGTGTAAGGTAAGCATAACTGCTTGGAAAGGATGATCCGTGAATGCGGTCTAGACCGGCATCAAGGCAAGTGATAAGACAAATGAACCCCAGGTACGTAAATTCAACGTGTGGGCGTATGAAGTGGTATAATTAAGCAAGCGAAAGAAAATTATAAATGAAATATAATAATGACATGGCAATGAAGTTTTGAAAATGTTACACGTGCCGAAACTTAATTCTTCGAACATAAGGTGGCGATTACACGAAGGCACGAAACTAGTATGTGGATTGTGTACCTGGCCAGTACACAAGAAACGTATGACGTTCGTGAGACCGTGATAATTGTTACAGGTATGTCCGTTAGAATTAAGTAGTAGGTGGACGTGAGGGTGAAGAGAAATGTAAGACTCTCAGGAATGAAAGTATGAATGCTATGTTAGAATCCGCGAGACGGATTCGAAACATGAAAGAAGTTAAAGTATGAATGCTATGTTAGAATCCGCGAGACGGATTCGAAACATGAAAGAAGTTAAAGTATGAATGCTATGTTAGAATCCGCGAGACGGATTCGAAACATGAAAGAAGTTAAAGTATGAATGCTATGTTAGAATCCGCGAGACGGATTCGAAACATGAAAGAAGTTAAAATATGAATGCTATGTTAGAATCCGCGAGACGGATTCGAAACATGAAAGAAGTTAAAGTATGAATGATATGTTATAATCTGCGAGATGTATTCGAAACATGGAAAGAATGAAAGTATGAATGATGTGTTAGAATCCGCGAGATGGATTCGAAGCATGAAAGGAATAAAGTATGAATTACCTGTTTGAATTCGCGAGGCGGATTCAACACATGTAAGGAAGAAAAGGTACGAATGATATGTTTGAAACCGCTAGATGGATTCAAACATAGAAGGAATGAAGGGTATGGATGTTACGTTTAAATCCGTGGGACGGATTTAAAACATAAAAAGGATGTAATGAATGCCTTTATAAGTAAGCATGAATGAGAAGAGGTACGAGCGTGTACCTCAATACATATACGATAATTAAGAAACGAAAGTTTGGCCTTGAAAGGTCAACTTGCGAAGGTAGGCGAAATAAATGACTAGAATGAAAGAATTGCATGTGAGAAATGAAATATGTGACACGTTATAGCGTGTACGTAAGGAATTGTAGAATGAATGTTTGAATGAAAAATGCTAATTGCTAAACTTGCTGATAAGAATTATAGAAGCCTTGATGTGATGAAACCAATCGAATTGGTGGAAGGATGCGTACGAGTGAAGGCACGTTACACGGGTAAATGAAATCTAGCCTGGTACGGCTAACACTCGTGAAGAATGTGGACAGATCTGATTTACGGATCACTAAAGTATGGAAGGAAATCTAGGTTAGTAAAATGTGTAATTTATGTTGGATAGGTATGAATTGGTAGGTTGAGAAAGACCTACGAAATGACTGATAGGATATGTACGGTATAGTATGGAATGTTTGATTTCTAATAGTCAACATAAGAAGAAAATTATGTCATTAAAAAAAATAATAAATCTCAAAAGTTTTGAGTGGAAGTTTTGCATATTGATTAAACTCTCGTGCGATGAACTAGTACGACACATTTATTTATGTAAATTAAGAAATGCATGGAGTGAAAGCGATAGAAATGTGAAATGAATGAAATGATTCAAAGGTAACGTAAAGGTACGCATAGTACAAATAACTATAGAGAACGTATAACGATGTTAACTTTGGAATTAAGCACGAATGCACGACTATGAAATAGTAACTTCGTTGCGATAACGAAACAAAATTAAATATTATGTAATATATGTATAGAAGGTGATCTTAAAGGATGAAATGAAGGTATTAGACCGGTTATAAACGGATCATATGAAAGTAAGCATTATTATAGGTTTGAATATATATGTACGATGAACTGTTACTAACCGGTCAAGGAAATGAGAAGGTTACGTGGAAGTATGGCATGGAAAGTATAGATTTGTTAAGAAGAAGTCAATTGTATAAATACTTATGAATTGAGATAGGATGATTGCTTATAATTATGATGTGACCGTGAAGTCAAACATAGATACGTGTATGTGTAAACGGAAGTGAGAAAGGTTTCGGGGACGAAACCTTGTTTAAGGGGGGTAGACTTGTAACACCCCAAAACCCGAATGTTTATAATTATCGTATGTCCTATATGACTTAGCATGAAATAAATGACTAGGCTATTTAACCTAGTTAAGTGTGTGGTTAGAAGTATTAAAAGACAAGAGTTTTACCAATATTATTTAGTGTAGGTCCCTCTCGAGGATGAGATAAAACCTTATCCTTGTTATATCAAACACACTAGCGAGTGCGGAATCCAAGCTAGCATGCAACCGAGAATTTATACGAGAACAAGCACAAACACAACACGCAAGATTCACCGATTAACACCAAATGTATTAATACGTATGAAAGGTCCGGTTACAAGCTCAATGTTCACAGATGTGTTCTGCAAATTCTCAAAGTTCTCTCGTGTGTGTGCTCTATCCTCTCTATGTGTTCTCCTTTTACACAACACACTACATGGGTATTTATACCCGACTCAGCTAACATGCTCGAAGGATAAGGTAATCTGGTCGAAGGATCATCTATCGACCAGAAATCTACCGAAAGATCCATACATACCTCGAAGGATGATATCCTTCGAGGTCCATCTGTATCTATCGAATGTTTATCTTTCGAGGTCATCGAAGGATACAAACCATCCTTCGATGACATCCTTCGACACAAGCATGTTACCCACAATGTGCTAACTGTTTGGCCAAGTCTAACCAGGAGGATGGTTGACTTGGTCAAACTTACATCAACCTTACATTAAAGACATCGTTTTGTATCATGACGAAATACAGACAAAGTACAGACACAAGTGCACCAACAAACTCCCCCTTGGCTGTAGCTTTGTCTCGATCTTCGTGTCTTCAAGTCTTCAAGGCCGAGTCGAACCGAGCCGAGTCGCGTCCACACAAAGTGCATCAACAAATTCCCCCTTGGACGCTACTCGCGATGGTTCGTCTTCTGTCACATTCATGTCGGAGGATCTTCAAAGTCTTCACGCGTCGTAAGTAGAAAGTGTATCAACAAACTCCCCATTTAACTTAGGTAGTGTGTCAATAAACTCCCCCTTAGATTGAACTCTCCATTGAGTCATGCTCGTGAATCTTTTGTCTTGACAATTCTTCAGATCCTTGTGGTGTTGATGAAGGGACAGCGGCAACTCGATCATTTTATCCTTTGAGTGCCTCCACTTCGTGTCTTCATTCCAAAGCTTTTCATCGATCATGTTCTCCTCGCCTTTAGCATCTGCACATGCAAGAAAGCTAAACGCATAATGAGAACAACCGCTTGGAATATAGTTAACATTTAAACTAACGACACATATGAGATCAAATCTCAATCAAACACCAACCGACAGCAGTTTGAAAGTTTAGAAAAATATTCATTTTAATCCTTTAACTTTCAAAACTCGTTGACTTCGACTGTTTATGAAGATGCAATTGTTTTCCAGCTTACGATCAGGATTTTGGGTAGGATAGACTCGAGTTCCAACATCGGTCAATCAAAAATAAACTTGAAGAAAAATCTTTTTGGATTTTATAAAGTTTAAATTAAAACACACCTAAAATCTTTTTGAAATTTTCATTTTTCAAATGTAAAGACGAAAATGTAAAGACGAAAATGTAAAGACGAAAAGCAATAAATAAATATATATAGAGATACATAAACAGGAAACATTAAATAAATATTTACAGACATTCTTTTTGCGAGTTTCGAGGGTAAGAGAATCATATCAGTGTACGGTCATGTCCAAAACACTCTTGTGGTTCAATTAGTAAACATTAAGATAAGCATCCTATAACAATTATCGGTATTGTTGTCCACATAAGCTCAACTTATCATTTGTAATCATGGCGAGGGGATACGTTAAGGTATAATTTATACTTACCGACCGGTGTTCATCCACATCACGACACATTCCCGTATCAAGGTATGCACGAGGATTCATCTTACCGGTGAGTATACCGATTATCATCTGTTTGACCGTATATGATGTGAGATTCTCACTTATTTGATTTGAAAAACAAGCCCTATGTGATATAATCACTTATTGATGAGGAACTTGATTTTCGATGCATGAGGGCACAGGAGTAAGTCCGTGAACAGGTCAGTACTTTCGTACAGCAGAGAGACGAACTTGACTCCCGGAAGAATGTGATATTTTATCACTTATTTGTATGGACATGTGATTGTTGATCACTTATTGAGGTCGTATGCAATATGTACACGTATGTATAGTATCATGGAAGATCTAGACTTGCGTCCCCGTTATTTTTCGGTAAAAGATACAACCATGATACCCAGATGATAAGCAGCATAAAGACCGAATATCTCAGAACCTCGGCAATCTCTCAAACGAAATTTCGGTACTAAGACCATATGCCAATGAATGGTTCCCACCCAGTCTTCAGTCGATTTAAGTTTATATCACCCTGCACACTTTAAAATGATTGTGAGCCTACCGATACATCTTATATAGAGCTGCTTATCGTTTTTCATTTAAGGTTTTAAAGAGGTTTAGACAGACCACTGATGTACTATCATTTTCTCTTTTTCTCGCCAGGAAACTCATTTTTGCTTTTCTATTGTTTTTGCGTTTTTGAAATTTTTCGATGTTTTTGGATTTTTCAAAGTTGGATATACTCCCCCTAAAATCAATAAAACTAAGACAAATTTAAAACACAAAGATATTTACAAAAATGATTTTCCGATGTTGGTTAACTCATGTTTTACCTCAATGCCGTTTTCCAAAATTATGTTTTAATCAGAAATGATTTAGCGAATTTTGGAAAAATCAGTTGGCATGTCGGTAAGCGGTGCGGACCATGACAACATTGTCTGGCCAAAGAGTGCTGAACGAGATAAAAATTCACAAAGCAGCTTAATAATCAACAAGTAAAAGAGAGATTAGAATTTTAAAACCGTATCCTTCAACTGCATCGTGCATTGTAAGGAATTTGAGCGCTCTCCCAAACTGAATATCCACCCGTTGTGGATTTCAAAGTCGATTCTTTGTAGCTACTTAGAAATCTCTTGACAGCAACAAGATCAGAAACCTTTGGGTCCGGCTGGTCTTCAACATTTCACCAGCGAAGGTTTTAGTCTTTCTCTTTCAGAAGTAGTGTGCGGTTGTTCAATCCATGCCAAGGCATCCGCACACCCGGTTGGTTTGTTCAACAAACACATTCTCTTCAATCACACCGCAAAGAAATGTACACTGCACGTTCATCTTGTTGATTTTGAACTTCAGACGTGCTGCAGACGCGTACATTTTGATTTGAATCTATCCCGGGGACCTGATCAAAGCCTTGAACATTCACATTTTGAAATGATTTTCATTTTGTCGAAGCTTTTCAATCTCTTTCAACAGACATTTCTGTTTCCCTTAACTTTTTCTCTCCATCAAAGGCAGCAATTTCTTCTGTTGCCTATTTTGTGCAAGAATGCTCCACTATCAACAATCTTACGACTATCGAAAGTTCCTCCTGGAATATCCTACACACTCACTCAAAAGTTAGTTGGAGAGAGGGACCCAAGCCTTTGTGGACTTGGGTCGTCCTTGATCATCAAGAAAAGTGATTTCAATCACTTGATGATTAGGAAAAAGAACCTGTGGTGCTCCCCCTGATTGAATTACCTGTTTTTGTTTCCAAGCTGTTTGTCCGTTACCAGTATTTGCATTAATTGTTTTAGCATTTACTGGTTTTACAGTTTTAGGTTTTGCTTGAACAGGTTTTTCTTCTTTGACCTCTGAATTTAAGGCCTTCTCAATTACCTTTTGACTCTTTTGTTTTAACTTCTTTTCCTTTTCTTTCAAGACACGTGGGTCTTGTTTCGGGGAAAATGATCGTTTTTGGTAATTGGTTTCTTGGGGAGCACTTGTTTTTGTCTTCAACTTTTGCAGGTATGGGCAGTATCTTACAATATGCCCAATTGTGCCACACTCAAAGCACATTCTCCGCTCTACAAACCTCGGAGAAACATGTTGATGACCAGACGAAGAACCAGACCATGAACTTTGTGATCTAGACGTGCTTGGACCTAAATCACATCCGTTGGTGTGTTGGGTGTAATTATTCTGTTCATTTCGTTTTAAAATTCTAACTTGTTTTATAAAATCAAGATTAGATTTATCCTGAAATGTTTCAAGTTTGTCTGAACCCGTGGATCCAACAAAGTTCATTTTCGGTTCTCTTTTCTTAACAGGAGCTCTTTTGTTTTGCACCCATTGTTGTTGAACCTTAGGTGCTTGAACATTCTTGTTCTGAGCCTTCTTTCCCTGTCCCTTACCCTTTCCGGAGTTGACTTGTTGTTTTCGCTCAACTGGTGGTTTTTGTTTTCCGTATTGTTTTCTAATTAGGTCACACGGAATTGGATCACATTGAGTGACGGTAACTTGGCCACTTTTGTTTCCCAAAAACTTGTCAGTACATCCTTCAAAAATTTGCTCAATTAAATCTTGATTTACATTTTTAATTGGAAAATTTTTGTTAGAGTAAATTTTGTCATCTCCTTTGAGCGTGTACAACAAGTTATTCTCTTCACTTGTAGAAACAAGGGACTCCATTGCTTTTGACATTTCAGTCTTACTCGGTTTCACTGGTGGATCACACAGGATGTGATTCTCAATTGGAATATCTGTTGTAACCGAGTTAGACTGTTGTTTCACAATTTCTTCAGATTCATCATCCGAAGAATCAGCATCCTCAACAATGGGAGGACTCTGTTCCTTAACACACGATGAATCTGTCTGGTTCTCAGATTCAGATTCTGATTGACCCGAGGATGATGTACCAGTTGTGAACCCGAGGCCTGCTGCAAAGTCATCTAGACCGAGTGGCACAGTAGGTTCAAAACGGGGCATATCCTCGTCATCAGGCGATTTGGAGTAATTGTGATTCATTGGGGGAGGACATGATCTGAATCCAATACATGGTTTATCCCCCTTTTTCTTTCTCTCTTGAACATCAATGATGTGATCCAATACAAAGCGGGAATTGGAATAGCTTTCCAGTTTCTGCTTAATTGTCTCACATTCACATCGAGCTGTTGCTAACTCTACCATTTGCTTTTCAATTGTGTCAATAAGATTATTGTTAGCATGTTGTTTTCGCAAAACAGCCTTTTGTAATTCTGAAACATCATGTTTTAATGACGCAATTGTTGCTTTAAACTCCTTTTCATTTCTGGTTAAAAACAAGTTAGCTTCAGTTGCTTTAGAAAGATCTACAATCAATTCTTGATTGTGTTTGCATGTGATATCATATTTCTCTTGCAAAGCCTCGTGTTTGCTTTGCAATTCACAACACTCATCATTCATCGAAACATGTTTGTCTTGCAAGTCAAACAAACTAGCTTGTAAAGCGTCATGTTTGCCTTGCAACTCAGACATGTTTGCCTCTAAATCAGCATTGTTGACACGCAAACTATCACAGTTATCACAACTAGCTACAGTGGGTTCATCGACACATACCTGATCTGATGAACTGTCGACATTAGCCATAAAGGCTGAATGGAGAGAAGACGAAGAGTAAGCAGCTTGATCCATTAGATTAGATCTTCTCTCAGTGCCTGCTGCAACTTCTTTCAAAAGCTCATCAATATCTGCATCGAATGACGCACTAGATGTCTCATCCACATGATCATTTCCTGAAGTGGAGGATTCTTCATCTGAGCTTCCACTATAACCAGAACTGTCTTCATCTTCAGAAGATGCAACACCATTGGTGGAAGATTCTCCACCACTGGTGTGCTTTAAATCCTTTACAACTTCAGCAAAACATGCTGTTCCACCATTTCCTCCTTCTCCAAGCTGAAGCGACCAATCACAACCCTCATCAATTTGAACCACCAGCCCCCGGTTGGCATTTGATGACCCTGCTTGGCCTTGGTTGTTGACAGGTATCATCGTACGAACATTGTTCCTGTTCTGGTTCTGCTGGTTGCCTTGATTTCTGAAGGGGTTTTGGTTTCCATGCTGAGCTGGTCTTGTGCATTCCCTTTTGAAATGACCCCGTTCACCACAGTTAAAGCACGTTACAGCTTGCTTGTCGAATCCATACTTGGTGTCTTTCTTGCTTTCCAAGTTGGTTCTTCCCGTCCTTTCCATAAACTCCTTTGCTCTTCGAATTGCACTAGCAAGAGCCCATTTGATATCCATCATTTCAAACTCTTCCTTATCCACTTGCTGATAATCTTCATTGGTTAGATTGATATTCCCAATCTGACCTGCAACTAATCCACAATAAGCACTAACCAAGGTATTCAACATCTCCATATGCTCCTTGGCTACTTCGACACTGACTTTGGAAAAGTTGGAAGTGTCTAATCTGACTGTGTTAGGATTGGAAGTGGCTTGAAAGTTTGAAGAGCTTCCATAAAACCCTTGCTGTTGCGGTTGTTGCTGCTGAGCTGACGGTTGCACATTCGGTCTTGAAAACATCGTGTAGGCTGAAGGATCAAACTGATCTGTTGTTGAAGGTCCGGTGTTAGAAACGAAAGCTGTTTGAAGCTTTGCGTGTTGAGAAGCTGGTCTTTCTCCACTGATACCTCCTGCAATCCCAAAGTACATTTCTGGATTTTGAGGAGTTTGTGTTCTTTTTGCCTTCAGCTTTTCTTCTACATCCTTATTCTCCAATCTTTGAATTAATTCATAAACGGTGATTGTTTCTAAAACACCGTTTTCTTTGAGAATTTCAAGATAACTGCTCCACTTTGCTGGTAAGCTATCAGCGAATCTCTTCACCAATTCTTGTGGAGTAGCAGTGACTTTAAAAGCAAACATCTCACTCAACAAATGATGGAACCTTGTAGATAACTCTCCCAAAGTCTCATTCTCCAAACACGTAAATCCTTCAAACTCTTTCTTCAGTAATTCTTGCTTGATCTTTCTAGATTGAGCATTTCCTTCACACCGTAACGTGAGCATATCCCACAAGCTTTTAGTAGTCGTGCAGTAAACAAACTGGTGGTAAATGTCTTTGTGAAGAGCTTGTGTGAGAATCATGAATGCTTTCTTTTCTAACTCAAACTTCTTCTTATCTTCTTCAGACAAAGTGCTGTAAGTTTGTGGATTAGATCCTGCAACTTCCAACTCATTTTCAAAAGCTGTGAAGAAGAACATCCATAGATCTTGACCTTGTCCCTGAACATAAGTTCTCAGCCTTTCTTTCCACCATCCCCAATCATTGATGTGATTTAACTTTGGCGGTTTTGTGCTTGTACCAGTTTCACTGTCATTCTGCATCATAGATTGAATGCTGTTGCTTTGATTTGTGACCAAAGCCCATTGATTTGCAGTTATCATTGCAGCTTGAGGTGGGACAATAGCTCGCATCCATGCATTTTTGTCGAAATCTGACGTAGATTGCGTAGATTGCATAGCTGATGATTGTGGAGTCGAAGTTATTTGAGTCCATGCGGTTGGATCCCACTGACCGTTTGTTCCCATTTTATGAAAATTAATATATTAAGTGAAAATTGATTTAAAAATGAAAACAAGTTTTCTCTTTAAAAATTTAATTTTCACAAACTATGTTAATTTATCGAGAGATAACAAACAGCCGAAAGATTCTTGATCGAAAGACCTGAAACACAAACTGTTAAACACAAACAGATTAATGATCGAAAGATCAATACCTGTTCGAAGGATCAACAGGGTTCGAAGGATCTCTGTTGAATTTCGAACAATGTTTTTCGAAAGATTCTCCAACCGAAGGATCCTTATCTTTCGAAAAAGTACTGTACACCGAAAGATGATTTCGAAAGATGACTTCGAAAGACTCCCCAGTCGAAGGATCCTTGTCTTTCGAAAATGAACAGTAGACCGAAAGATGAATGTTTCGAAATGATTCCTTGGTTCGAAGGATGATGATCTATCGAACCTCCACTGATCGAAAGATGGTCTTTCGAGTTCGAAGGATATCTTTCGAACGGTTCTGACACAGTTGACAATCGGTGACAAGTTGGTGAAAAAGTTGACGGGTTGGTGAGAACTTTCGGCAGAAGGTATGTTCAGACCATATCTTTCAGGTCTGAACATGCAGGTTTTTCACCAACCGGGTAATGATCAATATTTTAATCAGTAAACAACTTCCAACACAAACAAACACTTTGTAATTTAAAATTATTAAGATCAAAAGTGTAGTTTATCAAGAACACTATAAATATCGGTTGAAGATAAGAAGAACAAACCCAGAAATATGAATATTTCTGCAAACCGACAACAATCCGAAACCCGATTTTAACAAGTTTTTCCAGAAAATATAAACTACAAACACCCGGAAAACACCCGAAAACACTCGGTTTTAACAAGGAAAAGAGCCAAGGCTCTGATACCACTTGTAGGTCCCTCTCGAGGATGAGATAAAACCTTATCCTTGTTATATCAAACACACTAGCGAGTGCGGAATCCAAGCTAGCATGCAACCGAGAATTTATACGAGAACAAGCACAAACACAACACGCAAGATTCACCGATTAACACCAAATGTATTAATACGTATGAAAGGTCCGGTTACAAGCTCAATGTTCACAGATGTGTTCTGCAAATTCTCAAAGTTCTCTCGTGTGTGTGCTCTATCCTCTCTATGTGTTCTCCTTTTACACAACACACTACATGGGTATTTATACCCGACTCAGCTAACATGCTCGAAGGATAAGGTAATCTGGTCGAAGGATCATCTATCGACCAGAAATCTACCGAAAGATCCATACATACCTCGAAGGATGATATCCTTCGAGGTCCATCTGTATCTATCGAATGTTTATCTTTCGAGGTCATCGAAGGATACAAACCATCCTTCGATGACATCCTTCGACACAAGCATGTTACCCACAATGTGCTAACTGTTTGGCCAAGTCTAACCAGGAGGATGGTTGACTTGGTCAAACTTACATCAACCTTACATTAAAGACATCGTTTTGTATCATGACGAAATACAGACAAAGTACAGACACAAGTGCACCAACATTTAGTGGCAAACTTGAAGGACTAAAGTGGGGTAAATGAAAGTTGTATTTATAAAAAAAAATATACACATACACACACGATGGTGTGTTCGAGAAGGAGCCAGGAGCTCCATGAAGCTCACAAACCCTAACCATGAAGATCACCAAATTGAAGGGTTAATGGTAGCTCAAATTCAAGAAGAAACATGGATTAATGATCACCTTCACAAGGGGATCGCAAGGTATGTCTTAAAAGTTAGATTGGTGATTATGCACGAAGTGGGTTTTGATGTAAACCGTGAATTTGTATGAAATTGAGAATGGGTGTGTGTTAGAATCATCATATAGAACATGGATTATGCATGGTTTAGGTTAATTTGATGTTTAAGGGTGAAACCCGTTTGTTATGGTGAAGATGATGACATGGGTAAATCATCTATGTCTAAATTCTTGCTTAATATTGATGTATTTTGATTTGTATGATGGATTCTTGTTAGAGGAATTGAAAGAAATATGATACTAGTATGTTTGATGTTTATGCATGTATGATTCATGTTGATTAGAAGGAAGAAATTGATGAATTATGTATGAGATTAGAAGGATATGCATGAACTAGTTGTACGTTATGCTTAAAAGGTGGTACGCACACCAATCGTATGATAAAATGTATATATTGTCGTCCGTATAGTCGATTATGATGTTACGGGTATATAATGATAAGTCGAAAGTTAAATTAAATGAACCGTTGACTTCTAAAAGTCAACTGGGTATAAGAAGAATGGTTAGACGTGTTGTCATAATTGTAAGATTAGAGTAAGTTATACGGTGCGTGTTAGACTTATGTGTGTTTAATGCGATGACATGATGAATTACATGAGTGCAAACTGATATGGGTATGGCTATATGAGTTACGTATGTTAGAAATGACTAATGATATGATCGTTAACATGTACAAATGAGTATGCTAATAAGAGCGTGATTTCGATGAAATGGAAGCATAGGAATCTCGTCGAGACGAGCTCAAGCACGAGGTGTTAACGGGCCAAGAGGAGGCAAGAGATCGGATACGAGCACGGACGCATAAGGTAAGTGATTTCGTAATCACTTCTTAGTTGCTTATGTAAAGTTATATGCAACTTAATTAAATATGATAATTGAGGTCAAATAGGAATGAATTGTATGATGTCGATGAAGTATTAAACGGATCTTAGTTTTGATCCGAGCAAGGTATGTGTGATTAAGAATTGTAGCTAAGTAGTAGGATTGGTTACTTATGCAAGGAATTCCTTTGTTGTTAAGGATAGAGCGAAATTGACAAAAACGCCCTTGATATGTATATCGGGTAAACGACCTTAAATGTCTTTTGAAAACAAGCGAATCGATTAGATTAATGTTTTGGTCATGTGTGAAAGCGAAGAGTATGGTTTTTGTATGTCATAGACCATTTAATGCGCAAATACCCATAACGGATCAAATAATTAGAAAATGATAATAAGCCGAATGCGCGTAAGGTAAGAATTTCCTTAAGTCGGATATGGGATTCCAAGTCCATTTGATAGAGGGTCAAATTATGATCATGTAGGAAGAAACGGGAGGTTAAACGGGTAAACGGTTCAAAAGTTATGCGCGTTTTAGTGCGTTCGGACGACGAAACGAACCTGCAGAAAAATGCAATTTCTAGAGGGGGTCGCCGACGGGCTCCAGAAAGTGAGTTTTTTTGCTGACGGGTTATTTGTCTGTCTACGGGGTTTTTGGCTACGGGTAATTGCAAGGGCCGTCGCTGACACCCTCCCCAAGTTCAAAAACCTAAAAATTTGTTATTTAAGTTGATTTATGTATCGTAGGCTTCGGTTTGTTATCCGTGGACTACGGCGGACTTTCCAAACATGATGTTGATGGTTCCTTAGATGTTTATGGGCTATAAATCTAAGTCTAAGTCTAAGTCCCATGTAATTAATGTATGATTATGTAAGAAGTATGTGAGAGCTTGTATGTGTATATATGGGTATGTACATCTGTAGATGTGTATATATATGTATGTGTGAAGGTACGTCTGAGTGTATGTATGCACGTGAAGATATGGGAAGGTATGTATGCATGTGGATGTCTACGTATGTAAGCATAAAGGTATGTATGAGTATATAAGTGTTCGGTAAGATCTTGAATGTGTGAATGTGAGTATGCATGTATGTAGAAACGTAGGGACATATGTACGTATGTAGATGTGTGTTTACGTATTTATGAAGATCCGTATGTATGTATGCGTGTATGTAGAGATGAATGAATGTAAGTATGTATGTATGCGTGTATGTAGAGATGTATGAATGCATGTAAGTATGTAGATGTGTATGTATGAATGTAAGTGTGTATGTATGCAGGATTTCGATACGTTGAGGATTAACGTTATTAATAGTGTGCCTTGAGAATGAAAAGTAATGCAGGTACATTATTGAAGCCTCACCAGGATATAGATACGCAGATGGAATGCTTAAAGTTAGAAAGATAACGAAATGGGAAGTGTACGAGATTGAATCTTGTTTATGTATTATGTACTAATGTGATGAATGTATGTGGTGAGTGCAGGTTGTACGAATCACGGGCGGTTAACACGAGGAATAGAGATCAAAGATCGAGTCACAAGATAGATTGTACGGGAATAATTGAGTATGTGTTTTAGCAAACAGGACTTATACTTTATTTTTGTAAAAGATACATATTAAAACGAACTTTCAAGTAAGTCAAGACGTTGTAATGAAAGAAATTTTATGGCATGAATTTCCGCTGCGACTTTTTGTCAAATACGTATTAGGGCCTTATAGTAAAATGCATAACGGGTAACCAAATGAACCATATACAAGTCCCACATGTTATTATTCTTAGAATATGTTAATACATCAAAAAGTATTTAAAACCAATTTAAGTCCCGAAAGGGCATTTTGGTCATTTTAATATTTATAAAAGAGGTTTTAAAGTAATCTGATATTCTGGTCTAAAATATTCAGTAAAAATATTTATTTTATGATGTTAAAACAGTAGGATATCATTCATATGTGTAATTTATCATTTATGGCCAAACTACGCCCCGAAATGGTATTTTGGTCATTTCACATATGCTATTAAGGTCATAATTGGAAGTCTGAGTTCATGACTTATACCTACTGTAAAAATATTAAAATTTATTTAAAAATTCAGTAGGTAACAAGTCTTAGGTGTTAAATATGGTTTTAAACCATACTATGCACCTAATTAGCGTAAAAGTCGATAACTGATGATATTTAAAATGTTTAGGTGATTCTGAGATTTTAATCAGCCTTGTATGCTTAAAATATTTTATTTTTCATATCAAATCAGTATAAAAAGATTTGGCATGCTAATCACATGTAAATCACATTTTATTAGTCAAAAGGGCATTATCGTCAATTAAGGAGTTTATACAAGAACTCTATGTTATGGTCAGTAACAAATCTGACCCAATATTCCAAAAATCTCTAAAAATAATATCTTAACAGTAGGTAATGAGTTTTGGATCAAAATGTATGTTTAAACATGCATTATGCATAATAGCGTAATTTAATTAATAAAAAGCTCAATTTTACGATATCATGTATAGCATTGTTTTGAGACCATAGAATCATGTCAAATTAATTTAGACATGCTTATATATCAGTACTTAACCTATTAGTATGCTCACATATTCAAAAATCTCATTTTTTGGCTAAAAAGGGCATAACGGTCAATTATAAGCATAATAACGGAAACTAGCATATAATTCAAAATATTAATGACCAGGTAATATAACCTCAGAGGGTTATACTACAACATAATATGGTCCTAATGGAAGCTTAAAACATAGAAGAATTAAGCTCAATCGGGTCAGAACTGAAAGTCAAAGCAAAAGTCAAGCTTTTGCGTCTTTCGGTTGCGAACCGACCCTAAACTTAGAATTGTCGGGTTGAACATGCTTAGACATATTCTAATATTATTTACCAAGTTATTTAAGTGATAAAACATGGTTCATAACTTCTACATTATCAGTTTAATTATTTTATAAAAATCTGACTAGTTTGACAAGTTACTTTGACCCGACAATTGTAACACCCGTCTCATTTATTTAAAAGTTTTAATATAAAATACGCATTTAATAAGGAAATACTTTGCTTCCTTAAATGGTTAAACAAAACGGAAGTTTACATAACAACAGTATTCGAGTTACTAACAAATAGTTTAAAACATTCTAAACGACAAGTTAAATATTTACTACATAAACATTGTTTTCAACAAGATTAGATAAGCACGGAAGCTTCAAAAGGTTGTGTTCGGTTCTTGAAAACATGCTTGATCGCCATCCGAATTAAGTCCAACATCACCTAGTGTCAAAACCACTTAAAATGTTAGTTTTGACATTGTTAAAATACTTATAAACAAGTTCTAAAAATCAAACATTCGAAAACAAAATAAAATTTCAGAATTTAGTCTGTCGCGCCACGCGACAGACTCCCTTCATTCCTTCGCGTGCCGCGATGGCTCTTGGGTGTCGCGCCAGGTCGAGCGGTTTCTGTCGCGTGCCATGGGGGACTCGGTTTTCCAGCAGGTGCAGGTTTAAGACCTGCATTTCCTGCCCAGCTCCGAATTTCACAATCTAAACTTCAAATGCTCATAACTTTTGATCCGAAGGTCCGTTTTAGGTGATTCTTTTTCCTACACGTCTGAAATTTAATTACCGACGTGTCTATTACATTTATTTTACCAAAAATTTAGTTTACGGACCGAATGACGAAAATCACTAATGTGTTTATTCAACCTACCAAGTTTACACCAATTTTACTACCAATGCTATAGTAACCTTAAGGCGCATTTACCCAACATCCGGGGCTTACGATCACCGGCATTTCATTACCAATTCTATGGCTTCATGCTCTTGTGATTTATCATCGCCAAATGCTAACCAACACACACTATTACTACTTACTAACAATTATTCGACCCGTTTGGCTCATTTATGGAATCCTCCATTTCTAATGACTACAAAACGCTTCCTAATCTAATTTTAACTCATTCAATCAAGTAGTGAACATTGTCACTTCAACTAATACCAATCTTTATACTAAAACACAACTATGAACGATTGAAATAACTAATTTGCATAATGTAACGGAACAAGTTACATACCTTCAAAGCACACCCTTCAAGCGCGCATCACCATCGGCTTGTCCACTTGACGCTCCGATTTCCTTTCCTATAGAGTTCAACCACAACCCGTTTAGAACTCTTTTGCTTAACATATAACGCATAGTTTGCCATAACTCTACAAACATGCGTTTTAGCTCAAATTTCCAGTTTTAAGTCTTCTTTTAGGCTTTTTCACAAACACCTTAAGGGCATAATTTCTCACAATCTATCATCAAGTTCATAACTTTTTATTTAGCCAAGATTAACATCAATTAGGCAAATTTACATCAATTTTAACATCAACATTTCAGAAATTACTTCATAAAACTCAGATTGCACTAGAACAAGAATCATAATCCTAGTGTTTATCATGCTTCTACAAAACACATTAATCACCTACAATGGTGATTATGAATCTCACAAGTATTAAGCAAAATTTCAACAAGAAATCGACTAGGGTTTATCCCTAGACACCATATCATTCCAATTTCATCCTTACAACACTCTTGCAACATCAAATTCGGATTTCCTATGTTCATCCAGAAATTTAAATGGAAATTTTCTACAAAATTTACATACCTTATGATCCCTTCACTGAGGTGATCACTAATCTATGTTCGGATTTTGATTTGGGACTGAATTTGGTCTTCAATTTTGATCAAATAGCATGAACTAGGGTTTGGGAGAAGTTCTGGTAACCCCACTCTGTGTTTGATCGAACCCATCACACACACAAGTGTGTGTTTTGTGTTTAAAATATGTTTTTATTATAACTAGTGGGTTGGCCCGCACGATGCAGTGGGTATTATAAACTATAAGGTCTGTTTGTCGTATGGTTAAAGAAAAACAGTGATCATAAATATTCAGCAATATGATCATAAAGCGCGCGATGCAGTGGGATCTACTTCTTCTAATCGCGAAACAAGTGACCTAAAACAAAACATTATTAGTTAAATAAATAAAAACATCGCAACAAGAGTTTCTTTTAATGTTATTGATTACCTGAAATCTTGCAACATATGTTCTGTATCGCCCAATTGTTGGCCATCTTTATAAATACATTGGACTTCAACCATTGTACTATAAGGTCCACTAAACTCCTTAAGCCCTTGAACATGAAAAGGGTTATCTAATATCACATCAAAAGACGACGAATCCCTTCTAAACCCCGGGCTCCACATCATATCCGAATGGTCTTTCGGTGAATAAGCGCTTATTGACGACAAAGATGACGTAGGAGATGAAATCCCATTATTTGTAAGAGGCGGGTTCGCAAGTTTAAAATATATAGCCGACATGCACTTGATTATATCCTCCGATAGCTTGTTAGGCGTTTCAGGAACATGATCACAAATTCTGGTTCCGAGATGCTCAGCCAGACTAATCACATTCGCAGTATTATTCTGCGCGTACTACACAAAAACCATAAGTATCCATAATCATATATACTCTACAAAATTTTATGAATATTAGGGGTAAAATTTTATAAATGTGGTTACCTCCGTCATGGATAATGGTTGTGAATGGCAAGCGCGTAACGTTTTACCAAGAGTCTCTGTGGGAGTTTCGGCTGATAAAAGCGAATGCTGAGATAACGAAGAGTGACAACAATGAACGTTAGAATCTAAAACAATATCATCTTCATCTTCTTCTACAATGCTTCCTTTATCTGGTTTTGATGAAATAACGGACCGTGAAGTTTCAAGATACTTCCGTGGTGGGGTCGTCAGTGGTGATTTTAGCGGTCCGCAGCTTCTTAATGGAGATGGACACGGAATTTGTTAATCGAATGCTTTACGATATAACGAGAGAAGATATTGCTCCAAATGTGAAACTTCATACTCTAAAACCGCAATGTCCTTGATCAACTCTGTCGTCGTCTGCAATTATAAAAATGCATATAAAATTATAAAAATTAAGTTGCATTAACATTAACAATAACATTATAATTATCATTATTATTTTTGTTAAAGAAAGTTAAAAAGAATCTGTCTAGATTACCTTTGGTATAGAGGCTTGATTCGTAATCTCGCAGGAGGACGATTTATAACCCAATGCTTGTTCCAGCGCGCCATGAACAGCAACTTGGTCTTGTAATCTTTTCTCAAGCTGCAGAATTTGATGACAAAATATAAGTTCATTAAAACAAATGTCACATTGAAGTTTTTTAATACTATGATGTTAAATTATACCTCAGTTCTCAATGAATTCTGGATTTCGGCATTAGGCAAGTGATCCTTCTCCATATTTACACAACTCTTCATATTCTGATATTAAACATGAAAGAACTAAACTTTATGTTCAAACTACTAACCAAATTTAGTTGAATTTAAGAACAGAAAAAAGTGTACCCACCAAGTCAATGGAGTTAGAATGTTGAAAGTTATCTTCTTCAAATCCACTCTTTCCTGGAAAGCTGCCATTGGTAAAAAGGTGTTATAAAGATAACCAGAATATGCTCCTTTTAAGCATAATCAATACTCAATAGAGTAAATAGCAACAATAACTGAACAATATATAAAATTTCACTCAATATTTTTTTTCTGAAAAAAGGGAGAAAAGAAGAGATTCAATGGCCAAGATCCTAACTTTCACACAATTTATAACTATCTATCCACAATTGTTAGATATTTTACAAACCTTGTAATCGATGGGTCCGTTGAATTTATCAAGGAACAGGTAGTTAAAGAAGTCATCAACACTAAAACAACATGGCGCATCATCTCCGACATTCGTTCTCCTTCTCCGACATCCACTCCGACCGTCAACTACCTCTCCCCCGATCTCACAATTTCCCTCTACTCCCTCTCTCTCAACCATCGGCGGAATCTTGGGGTGAATTGGAAGGAGATGTGTGAAATTGAAACAGTGGGTGGGTGTTGTGGCTTGCGGGAGACAATTGAACGATTGTATATGAACCGTTTAATAGCTTGAACATCTAATTTTCATCATAAATCCTCAATAACTATCGAAGTCGGTTTAGAATTTGGACAGTTTGTGTTCTGGAAGATTACATTGATAATATTCATGAAAAAAAAAATCAATTAATGACATTGAGGTGCCAAAATCACTAAAATAACCCTAAAGTGTCTTAAATTTTTGAACAATTGGCAAGTTTACTCCCTCTAAAATAGCTTGGCTCTTTTGTACATGTTGCTTGAATATGTGTACGTATGGAAAAATTACTAAAAGGGTAGAAAACCCAATTCTCTTAATAAAGGTATATAGATTAGTTTCAATTTAAACACCTTTGGCCCCTCTAAATTCCTTTAGTTCATATTTTGAGTGTTTTAACACACTTATAAGTCACTACAAGACTTTTATTTAACTAGGTTATTTTAAATCCTGGTTAGTTCATCTGTTTATTTACCAATATCACATTTATAATAAAAGATTTATATTTTCGGGGTGTTTGAAGTCCACCCGCCTTAAAAAGGGTTTCGTCCTCGAAACCGGAAATACATACCAAATAATGTCGGGTAGAGACGCCGCATCTCCTCTTCGGACACCCATGTAGTGTCCGAACCATTTCTATGCTCCCATTTGATCTTAACTTGATCAATTTTCTTATTCCGCAAATCTTTAACCTTCCGATCCAGAATCTCAATTGGCCTTACTGCATAATTAAGGCTATTGTCCACCTCGATATCATCGTAGTGGATATAAGCCGTTTCCTCTGCTAAGCACTTTCGGAGTTGTGACACATGAAACGTGCCATGAATCCCGCTCAATTCGTCCGGTAATTCAAGGCGATATGCCACCATGCCAACCCGTTCGATGATTTTAAATGGCCCAATAAACCTCGGGCTTAGTTTCCCTCTTTTTTGAATCGAATAACGCCCTTCCATGGGGAAACCTTTAACATAACCTTGTCACCCACCTGAAATTCAATCGGTTTCCGTCTTTTGTCGGCATAAGACTTTTGTCTGTCTTGCGCCGCTTTCAAATGAGGCTCGTACCACATCAATTTTCTCATTAGTGGCTTGGACTACATCTTTAGGGGCCAGTTCACGCGGACCCACTTCACCCCAACATACCGGGGTTCTACATTTTCTACCATATAGCATCTCATACGGAGCCATGCCGATACAGGCATGATAATTGTTGTTATAAGAAAATTCTGCTAATGGCAAATACACATCCCAGCTGCCCCCAAAATCGATAATACACGCCCTCAGCATGTCTTCTAGTGTCTGTATCGTTCTTTCACTCTGTCCATCCGTCTGAGGATGGTATGCAGTGCTGATAAAAAGTTTCGTTCCCATCTGTTCTTGGAAATCTCGCCAGAAGTGTGAAGTAAACCTGGTATCCCTGTCAGACACGATGGATACCGGTACTCCGTGGCGTGCCACTATTTCATTGGTATACACTTCTGACATCTTTTCTGACGTATAAGTCTCACGTATAGGAATAAAGTGAGCACTTTTCGTCAGTCTATCAACAACCACCCATATAGCATCGAACCCTCGGTTTGTCCTAGGCAGTTTGGTCAACAGGTCCATGGTGATATGTTCCCATTTCCAAACTGGAATTTCCAATGGTTGCAGTTTACCATATGGCTTTTGGTGTTCCGCCTTGACTTGTAAACAAGTCAAGCACTTTTCTACATACTTTACAACATCTCTTTTCATCCCAGGCCACCAATAGTTTTACCTTAGATCATTATACATCTTGCTTGCCCCCGGATGGATAGAATAACGGGATTTATGAGCTCCATCGAGTAGAAGCGTCTTGACTCCACATGAATTTGGGACCCATAATCTTTCGAACCGAGTCTTTAACCCGTTGTTACCATATGCCAAATCTCTCAATTGACCAACTATCCTTTCCTTTTTCAAGTATTAATCTTTTACCGCCTCGGCTTGTGCTTCTTGGATTCGTTCAAGTAAGCCCGAGGTTACAACAAGCTGCATCGACCGTACTCGTATTGGAACATAGTCTGTTTTCCTGCTCAAAGCATCTGCCACAACATTGGCTCTTCCAGGGTGGTAATGTATCTCGCAGTCATAGTCCTTCACTGTTTCCAACCATCGCCTGTAACGCCCTGCGTTTTCCTACTTTCCATATTTAGAAACCATTGCTTGAAATTCTATTTTTGGAAATCTCGAGTTCTTGTAATGATTCTTTCATCTCAATCGTTGTAAAATACGGAACTTAATTCATAAATAAAACTCGTATTTTGTTAAATTCATGTTATACATACTTCATACATGCTGATACTTTCGATTTCGCGAAACAATTGATACATATTCAAAGTTCTTGGAAACTAGGTGCTAAACTTGTAAATCCATGAAACTTACGCATAAAACGTGTTTTGATGGTAAACGATACATAAATACGACATTCATACGCTTAATTATACTTTGATTATGTTCATCATACTTTATTTGGCCTTAAACTATGCTTCTATGGCAAAAATAGTCCCTAAAAGGCCCTAAAACCCTAAAACAACAAACTTTGGGGGCTAAAATGTAATAAATGAAACTTGAGTCCGGATCAGACTAGTCCAGGCGGCCCGCGTAGCGGCCCCCTGCCCACTTACGCGCCCCGCGTAAACACTGAATCCGCAGAATGCAGATTTCAGCTACGGGATTGGGCACTTGGGTGTGTTTTCTCATGTGTTTCTTGCATTTATGGCCAACTACAAACCACCCAACTATTCCCTATATAACCTAGCACTCTTCCTCACATTTTTCACTTTGCAAACCCTCTAAACACTCCCTCAAACACCTCCAATCAGCTAATTTTCGCAAGAGTGGACAGATTCGTGCTAAGTTAAAAAAACAAGCATAACTTCTTCATTTCTTATCCGTTTTCATCGATTCTTCTTCCTACTTGTTTGGATTGACCTAAGGAACATTTCCACAGGTTTTCCATGGAAAACCAAGGTCTGGAACGTCCCCAAATAGGCTCCAAAGTGGGCTGTTCGTTTCTGTTTTTATCTAAACTTTGTTAAACTTAGTAAACTTGAGTTAATCTAATCTCAAACCTATGTCCTGATGCTCATAATCAAACGAATGATTAGTTGGGCTTAAAAACAAGGCTGAGAAATGTTAAATTAGAGGTTAAAACCTCATAAACATTAAGTTTTAGTTAGGGTTCTACCCACAAGTAGTGTTCAAGTGTGAAGCTTGATGAATGTGTGATAGTTGGACTCGCTTGGGCTATCCTTCATAGAAATCCACTCACTACTTGATGTTTTTCCATAGATTAGTTGTTGTTATTTCATTATTCCTTGTAAGTTCATAACCTTCCTTGTTGTTTTTACAACAAGTGTAGTGGTGAACACATAAGAGGTGCCTAAATGGAAGCTTGTTCTTCCTACCTCCTACATGATTTCTATGACACATTTGAGGTACCTAAAGAAAGATTAAATCTTCTACCTCATGCTTGAACTACTTGTACTATTAAACTTGGACCTATTAATATATAAATTACATAACCTATATAATACATATATGCATTATCCAAATAATCGAAACTTAGATGTTGAACTAGTGTTCATATGTCAAGGTACTAGATTATATCATTTTAGACCTTGATAACTTGTCACGATTCTAATGGAACCTTGTTCCATGAAAACATTTAAACTCCTTAGAGTTTCCTAGTGTCAAGACAAGTATCATATGTACTAAATGATTATTTTCATATGTTATTTTCATGTTGTTTCAAATTCCAAATCTTGACTCTAAACATACCTTGAACTTTGACCCTTATACATTCGTCCACACGATCTCATACACTCGTCAACACTTGGATAATCGGAAGAATTTGCAATATTATGAGTATACTTGAACCCCTCTTTACGTTTACCACTTTTTGGGGTGTAACATGTTTTCCTATGAAACTTACACTTTAATCATTATACACAAACATTCCTATTTCACGCATGCTTATTTGATTACTTGATACTTTAAACTTGGGTTGAGGACATCTTGTGTTAGACTTATCATTAACTTCGTACGAGCCTATCCGTGACATATATAGCGCTATAGGATTAACGCACCGCCCGTAGACTTGTGGTTATGTCATGAGCATATTGCGTTTCATCATTGGTTTGATATGTTAGACACATACCGAATTTATTGTTTATCTTGTATCAAGGGCTTGCCACATGGAATTGTTTGAAACTTATCTTTTTATGCTACGTATGAAAAACTTGTATACTCGCCCTTGCTTTTGCATTGAACTTTATTTTAAAACATGTTACAGGTTGAGGATGACGACGCTTTGAACTTGAAGTAGTGATGATGCCTAGATACACATTTAGACGTCCTAAGTTAATGTACTTGTTTGTTGTACTCTTGTATTGAACATATTGTATATCAAGTTGTTGTATTTGATTTTAATTCTTTGTAATTGACTTTTAGAAATGCAATGAAATCCATTATTTAATTATTGTCACAAATAGTGTTATGAAGTCTCTTGCAATCTCGTTTTCGTCTCACTCCGATGTTTCCGCCATCGGTTGGGGTGTGACAGATTGGTATCAGAGCCATAACTATAGGGAATTAGGAAAAAGTAGGAATGCTTACCTAGTCTATAGTTCTAGAGCTTTATTCGTATGCTTTGCTTGAACCACTTGCATGATACTTTATTTGCTCCTTATTTATTTTCTTATGGCCTTTAAATGTGTATGTCACTTTTGTGTTAATACTTGCTTTATTATTTGTTAATACTTGTTGTATTATTCCCTTCTTTATGTGTTATTTTGAAATGTCTTGTACGTGTTATTCTCTTGAAATGCGTTATGTGCTTATACTTATTATTAATTTGAGAATACGTCTTTTACTCGTTTATACTAAAAAATCAAAACCACTCGTAATACACAAACGAGACGACTTCACCAAAATAGGCGTGAAACCCACAATTGGTGAACAACTCTCAACCCATCTACTTTTCCTTTTTACATGAAATTCACTATCAAGTTAGGAGTGAGATCCTCAACTCGATGGAGAAATTCAAATTTCAAATTCTAGTGGACCCTCGTCAAAAGTGTTGAAATTAAATTTCGACCCGACGAGTACCAACCACGCGTAGGATACTAAATCGCCAAGTTAGGGGTGAAACCCGCACCTTGTCGACTAGTTCCACTCCTTGATTTTCATAAATCCCGCCAAGTCTCGAAATTTCAATTGATTTGGGGACATGTAGTAACCGGAAGGGTAAATACCGTTAACCGACTTGTCGGCGAGAGTATTCCACCTATTATTAGGCCAAGGCATGCTCCTCAAATTTGAAAGACTTTTCGACCACTTTGGTTAGTCAAATTTCCGTTTTGGAACCATCTAAACTTTAATCAAACATGTGTTTCTATTACTATCTTATACGATGCAATATCTTTTCAAATTCGGAATTACTTTCGATATTTCTTCGTACACACACAACATATTAAATCATTTCATACATATATACACATGCACGATTCCATAAGACTCTATTTATATTTCTTATAACAACAAATGGAGATATATCATCAAGATAGGGGTGAATTCCTTACCTTGACGATTAACTCCACTCCCACTTTATTAAAACGACCTCACCAATGAGTTAGGGGTGATTCCCTTACCTAGGTGATCGTTACCAAAACGTCTCTTCAAAATATCTTATTATGCAAACCCGATCATGTGTTATACCTAAATCGTTTATCATTATTCAAAATACCTACTTATACCAATTTCAAAATACATTGTTTTATCAAACGTACTTCTTATTCTACAATCTGTTTTCACTCAACTCATATACACGAGATTCTTAATCATGTCTTAAAACGTTTTATTACTTGAACTTCAAAACCGTACGAAATGCTACCCATCAATTTAATCGGTCCAACGAAACTCTTGCCCATGAACTTCATATTCGACTTAATCACTAAAACACGCTCACAATATATCATCATACTAGAGACTTCCCTTCTTAATCGAAATCAAACCAACCTCTCTCAATTACTTATAAGATCTTATAAATATTCTAAAATCGTTTTACCAAAGGCTCTCTTTTCATCATCAACGAATCGTTTGTCAAAACCCTTTTGCAATGAACACTAAGTCCTTTTGCTAAACCCCTTTTTCTAGGGATCAACGTTTTCATAAGAGCCTCCTAAATTCAAAATTTCTTATTTGGTGAAACGAACTTACTTTTTTGGAAACCTTTTCCTACACCAATTTTCAAAACACGTGGGCAAGAAGACTCCTTGGGGACCGACAATCTTCAACTTACGTAAACTATTTTAAAGCAAAAGTAGCATTTCCGTTCACTACAAAATACATTATGCTTAACCAATAAATACTTTATATTGTCTTACATTTACAAACTATATTCCACCTTCCAAATCAAAGTATCGAATTTAGTTGGGAAACTCGACGCTTCATTTAAACCACTATACATGCACATCATCATACACGTTTTAGTCGTTCTACCGCGACAATTCAACTTATACTCGTACGTTTCATGTTTATGCTTATATTCATACGTTTCATGTTTATGCTTATATTAGTACGTCTCATGCTTATACTTATACTCGTACATTTCATGTTTATGCTTATATTCATACGTTTCATGTTTATGCTTATATTCATACGTTTCATGTTTATGCTTATATTCGTATGTCTCATGCTTATCTTATACTCGTACGTTTCATGTTTATGCTTATATTCATACGTTTCATGTTTATGCTTATATTCGTACGTCTCATGCTTATACTTATACTCGTACGTTTCATGTTTATGCTTATATTCATACGTTTCATGTTTATGCTTATATTCATACGTTTCATGTTTATTCTTATATTCATACGTTTCATGTTTATGCTTATATTCGTACGTCTCATGCTTATACTTATACTCGTACGTTTCATATTTATGCTTATATTCATACGTTTCATGTTTATGCTTATATTCATACGTTTCATGTTTATGCTTATATTCATACGTTTTATGTTTATACTTATACTCATACGTTTCATGTTTATACTTATACTCATACGTTTCATGCTTATATTTATACTCGTACGTCTCATGCTTATACTTATACTCGTACGTTTCATGCTTATACTTGTATTCATACGTTTCATGCTTATACTTATATTCATACGTTTTATGCTTATACGTATACTCATACTACTTATACGTTTTATGTCTATGCTCATGCTTACGTGAATAATCATACCTAAACTTATATTTATGCTCATACTTTCATTCATACTCGTACATTCGTACCCGTACGCGAGTGGAATCTGAGGGGTTCGCTTGCGTGGGTCCTATACATACTTAAGCATGGACTTGCCTACATACTATATTCTTATACGTACACATTCTTAAATTTTTTAAATTATGTATACCCTGTTTCATACACAACTAGTACAAGCTATGCGGATCATGCGACGATCAATATAATCGCGGGTGCACACGGGATTATAGTGATAGGCGTATGAGAACCATAGAGTGTACTACTGTGTATGGTAAGACACGGAACGTAACATGACACCGAATACAATACGGACGTAACATGGTCAAGATATGGTGGATACGCCGCTGGTACTTCCTATATATAAGTGTTTTCACCACGTTACCAAACTTTCGTAAAACGTGCCATGAGAAATTCAGTGTTTTGCAGACCTTTGGACCTAATTCAAACTTAAAACAGCTCGCAAACGCATTTATCTGATTATCCCCCGACGAGACTTCATTATTAACACGCTACTTCCATCTATCCAACACTTATGCCATTTTTATACTTGCAATCATTAAGAATCACTTTCTTTCTTACGAACCCTGTTCACGATCAGGTTTGTTTAAACATTCAAATCCTAACTTATCTCATTACCTTTAAAACCGTCTCCCTATTCTTTATTCTTGAGTAACTATACTTAGCATACCTTTAACGCTTTATTTAAGGTAACAAACCTTCTCGTTTCCCTCAATTAACAATCTGCTACAAATATGTGATTTAGTCACCACTTTCCATCAAAATACAAACCGTTTGTCATAATCTTCCTTCTTAATATGTCATCTTTTAATACGTCTCCAATTTAAGGTATCCAAACTTGTTTAGACTCACTTTACCTATATACGCACCTACATGTTTTCAACTATGTTTGGTACCTCAAATTATTTTAGACAATGAACTCCCTTGCAAATTTACCTTGTCGTTCTCCAAAGTTTTGTGCCTTTCAAAACGTTTCAAAATTTTCAAGTCTCAAATTTTTACCAAAACTCTTCAAGTTTACCTCTTGAATAAATTTTGGGACGAAATTTCCTAAAGGAGGGGAGACTGTAATGCCCTGCTTTTTCCTACTTTCCATATTTAGAAACCATTGCTTGAAATTCTATTTTTGGAAATCTTGAGTTCTTGTAATGATTCTTTCATCTCAATCGTTGTAAAATACGGAACTTAATTCATAAATAAAACTCGTATTTTGTTAAATTCATGTTATACATACTTCATACATGCTCATACTTTCGATTTCGCAAAACAATTGATACATATTCAAAATTCTTGGAAACTAGGTGCTAAACTTGTAAATACATGAAACTTACGCATAAAACGTGTTTTGATCGTAAACGATACTTAATTACGACCTTCATACGCTTAATTATACTTTGATTATGTTCATCATACTTTATTTGGCCTTAAACTATACTTCTATGGCAAAAATAGTCCCTAAAAGGCCCTAAAACCCTAAAACAACAAACTTTGGGGGCTAAGGGCTTGTTTGGCTAAGCTTATTAGAGTTAAAAAGGACTTTTGGGAAATGGACTTTTGGGAAAAGGACTTTTTGAAAAGGAGTTTTAAAAAAAAAGTGTTTGGATTAACTTATAGGGTGGGAAAAGCCAATAAGTCAATAAGTTGTTTTTTAAAAAGTGTTTGGCTTAGCTTATTGATGTAAAATGACTAAAATGGACATTCTTTTAGATATAAAGGGGTAAATAAGGGGTATATTGGTAATTTGAAGTTTGAAAAGTTATAAGCCGGCCAAGAAGTCACAATATACTAACTTCTCAAAAACTCCTTTTCCTTCATCTCAAAAAGTCATTTTAAAAAGCACTTTTGCATTTGCCAAACACTAAAATGACTTATTGGCTTTTTGATTAAGCCAATAAGTCAATAAGTTGGTTTGAAAAGCTTAGCCAAACATGCCCTAAAATGTAATAAATGAAACTTGAGTCCGGATCAGACTAGTCCAGGCGGCCCGCGTAGCGGCCCCCTGCCCACTTACGCGCCCCGCGTAAACACTGAATCCGGAGAATGCAGATTTCAGCTACGGGATTGGGCACTTGGGTGTGTTTTCTCATGTGTTTCTTGCATTTATGGCCAACTACAAACCACCCAACTATTCCCTATATAACCTAGCACTCTTCCTCACATTTTTCACTTTGCAAACCCTCTAAACACTCCCTCAAACACCTCCAATCAGCTAATTTTCGCAAGAGTGGACAGATTCGTGCTAAGTTACAAAAACAAGCATAACTTCTTCATTTCTTATCCGTTTTCATCGATTCTTCTTCCTACTTGTTTGGATTGACCTAAGGAACATTTCCACAGGTTTTCCATGGAAAACCAAGGTCTGGAACGTCCCCAAATAGGCTCCAAAGTGGGCTGTTCGTTTCTGTTTTTATCTAAACTTTGTTAAACTTAGTAAACTTGAGTTAATCTAATCTCAAACCTATGTCCTAATGCTCATAATCAAACGAATGATTAGTTGGGCTTAAAAATAAGGCTGAGAAATGTTAAATTAGAGGTTAAAACCTCATAAACATTATGTTTTAGTTAGGGTTCTACCCACAAGTAGTGTTCAAGTGTGAAGCTTGATGAATGTGTGATAGTTGGACTCGCTTGGGCTATCCTTCATAGAAATCCACTCACTACTTGATGTTTTTCCATAGATTAGTTGTTGTTATTTCATTATTCCTTGTAAGTTCATGACCCTCCTTGTTGTTTTTACAACAAGTGTAGTGGTGAACACATAAGAGGTGCCTAAATGGAAGCTTGTTCTTCCTACCTCCTACATGATTTCTATGACACATTTGAGGTACCTAAAGAAACATTAAATCTTCTACCTCATGCTTGAACTACTTGTACTATTAAACTTGGACCTATTAATATATAAATTACATAACCTATATAATATATATATATGCATTATCCAAATAATCGAAACTTAGATGTTGAACTAGTGTTCATATGTCAAGGTACTAGATTATATCATTTTAGACCTTGATAACTTGTCACGATTCTAATGGAACCTTGTTCCATGAAAACATTTAAACTCCTTAGAGTTTCCTAGTGTCAAGACAAGTATCATATGTACTAAATGATTATTTTCATATGTTATTTTCATGTTGTTTCAAATTCCAAATCTTGACTCTAAACATACCTTGAACTTTGACCCTTATACATTCGTCCACACGATCTCATACACTCGTCAACACTTGGATAATCGGAAGAATTTGCAATATTGTGAGTATACTTGAACCCCTCTTTACGTTTACCACTTTTTGGGGTGTAACATGTTTTCCTATGAAACTTACACTTTAATCATTATACACAAACATTCCTATTTCACGCATGCTTATTTGATTACTTGATACTTTAAACTTGGGTTGAGGACATCTTGTGTTAGACTTATCATTAACTTCGTACGAACCTATCCGTGACATATATAGCGCTATAGGATTAACTCACCGCCCGTAGACTTGTGGTTATGTCATGAGCATATTGCGTTTCATCATTGGTTTGATATGTTAGACACATGCCGAATTTATTGTTTATCTTGTATCAAGGGCTTGCCACATGGAATTGTTTGAAACTTATCATTTTATGCTACGTATGAAAAACTTGTATACTCGCCCTTGCTTTTGCATTGAACTTTATTTTAAAACATGTTACACGTTGAGGATGACGACGCTTTGAACTTGATGTAGTGATGATGCTTCGATACACATCTAAACGTCTTAAGTTAATGTACTTGTTTGTTGTATTATTGTATTGAACATATTGTATATCAAGTTGTTGTATTTGATTTTAATTCTTTGTAATCGACTTTTAGAAATGCAATGAAATCCATTATTTAATTATTGTCACAAATAGTGTTATGAAGTCTCTTGCAATCTCGTTTTCGTCTCACTCCGATGTTTCCGCCATCGGTTGGGGTGTGACATCACCTTTGCCGCATATTTAACTCCTTCTGATCGAATAAGTATTTTAAGCTCTTGTGATCGGTAAATATGGTGCACTTTACTCCGTATAAATAGTGCCTCCATATTTTTAGTGCAAACACCACCGCCGCCAATTCGAGATCTTGTGTGGAATATTTCTTTTCATGCGCCTTTAATTGCCTTGAGGCATAAGCTATCACTTTGCCTCGTTGCATCAAAACGCATCCGACCCCCGAATGTGACCCCTCTGAGTAGACTACCAAATCTTTGACTTCGTCCGGCAACGTTAATACCGGAGCGTGAGTTAACTTCTCTTTTAGCGTTTGGAACGCCTTTTCTTGTTCAACGCCCCATAAGAATCTTTCCTCTTTTCTTGTTAATTTAGTTAACGGCGAAGCAATCTTGGAGAAATCTTGAATGAATCTCCTGTAGTATCCTGCGAGCCCTAAGAAACTTCTAATTTCCGAAGGATTCTTCGGGGGACTCCATTTCGTCACGGCTTCTATCTTTGACGGATCTACCAATATTCCATCGGCACTTATGACGTGGCCGAGGAATTGTACCTCTCGTAACCAAAAGGCACACTTCGAAAATTTCGCATACAATCTGAGCGTCTCTAACACTTCTTGTAAATGATGTACGTGATCCGCCTCACTTTTTGAATATACTAAAATGTCGTCGATAAACACGATTACCGACTTATCCAACATAGGTTTGCAAACCCGGTTCATGAGGTCCATGAAAGCCGCGGGTGCATTCGTCAGTCCGAAATACATCACGAGGAACTCGTAATGTCCGTACCGTGTACGGAAAGCCGTCTTCGGCACATCCTCTTCTTTGACCCTTAACTGATGGTATCCCGACCTAAGGTCAATTTTCGAGAACCAATTCGCGCCTTGGAGTTGGTCGAATAAATCATCTATTCTCAGAAGCGGGTACCGATTCTTCACCGTGAGTTTATTTAACTCCCGGTAATCGATACACATTCGCATGCTCCCATCCTTCTTTTTCACGAACAATACCGGTGCGCCCCAATGAGACACACTCGGCCTTATAAACCCTTTATCGAGCAAGTCTTGAATCTTCGACATTAGTTCTTATAATTCCGATGGTGCGAGTCGGTACGGCGCCTTAGCTACGGGTTTCGCGCCCGGAACCAATTCGATTCCGAACTCTACCTCCCATTCGGGCGGTATTCCTGGTAAGTCTTCCGGAAACACATCTTCGAAATCGCGTACCACCGGTACGTCTCCAATCTTCGGCGGTTCTTTTCCCGATTCGTTTGCGTATATCATAAACACTCTACATCCGTGCCTCATGAGCTTGTGGGCTTTTAACATTGAACATATTACAGGATTGCCCCCTTTATCACCATAAATGGTAACGTGTTTTCCGCTCGGAGATGTTAACTTTATCTCCTTACGGTAACACACGACTTTCGCGTGGTGTCGGGATAGCCAATCCATCCCAACCACCACTTTTGGAATTCTCCCATTGACATCGGGATTAGATCTATCGAGTATTCTTCGTCATTGATACTCAATTTACAACCTTGACAGACATCACACACTATGAAACTCTTGTTATCCCCTATTTCAACTTCTAAGGGCACATATAATTTCGTCAATACAAATGAAGGATGTCGAATAGATCCGTGTGAAATAAAGGATTTATTCGCACCCGTATCAAATAATACACGTGCAGTAATCGAGTTTATTGTGAATATACATGAGACCACATCCGGTTCTGTTTTCGCTTCAGCCGCTGTTAGTTGGAAGGACCTGGCCTTCGCCTTCGGAGTTTCTGTTGGAGATTCTTTGGTGTCTTTCTTTCCAACCAAGTCCGGACATTCGGACTTCTTATGGCCCGGTTGATAACACTTGTAGCATACAGAGACCTTTCCCGGACATAATGACGCGGTGTGCCCCGTCTTCCCGCATATGGGACACGGTTTGTCTTTAAAGCGGCACTCACCCTTGTGCCCTTTTCCACATACTTTGCAACTCGGCGATCCACCCTTCGCATCCGTCTTCTTTACTGACTCAGTCGTTCAATCCTTCTTTGTAGGGCTCGGGTTAACATCCACTGCCCTTCGTTCACCTCGTTCTATTTGTTTCTTCAATTCAATCTCCCGCTCTCGAGCGGTGTTAATGATTTCCGTGAGGGTTTCGTACTTCGAGGGAGTCATAAAATCCCGATATTCAGCACTCAGCATATTGTAATAATAGTATATCTTCTGCTCTTCAGTAGTCACTAACTCGTCACAGAATCTCAGCTTATCCATGAATATACCCGTGATTTTATCAATTGTTTCACCCCTTTGCCTTAACTGGATGAACTCCTCCTTGATTCTGTTGATGACCGCCTTGGGACTGTGATGTTTAAGGAATGGTACCTTAAACTCGTCCCATGTCATGGCCCTTGCCGCTTCGGCTCCAATCTCTTTCTTTTTGTTATCCTACCAATCTTTGGCTTGACTCCTCAACTGACCCGTTCCGTAAGCCACAAAATCGCTTACGTCACAGTGGGTCCTTTCAAACACCCCTTCGACATCGCTTAGCCATCTTTGGCATATAATCGGGTCCACTTCCCCGTTGTAAATTGGCGGTTTACACGCCATAAACTCCTTGCAGGAACAACCCTTACGTTCTCCGGATTTTTCTTCCTCAAGGTTGACATTATCTTCCAACCTTTTAACCCGTTCCTCAACTAACGACAGCACTGTATTTTGAATTTTGTCTATAAAACCGGATAGACTACTCTCAATTGCCTTCCCTACTTCTTCGGCAATTACCTTTTTCATTTGTTCGGTGACTATCGGCACCGGATCATTGTTACCCCTTTCCGTCATCTTGGAACTGAAATGTTTACATCAATTATTAAACATTTCATTTATAATATAACTTTATTTGCTTTGATTTAGTCAAGTTCATAACTTGCTTTGACCGTTCTTATTTAGTGCACTTTCCGGGTTTGAGTGTGTTAACACACTCTTCCCGTGCACATTAATTCACATCCCTTTTTCTCACGTATGATAAGATCTACTAAAATAATTAATTCTTACCGGACGATTGATCAAGCTTGAACCGAACACACTTTGTTGACAACCTTGAGCTCTGATTACCAACTTGTAACACCCGTCTCATTTATTTAAAAGTTTTAATATAAAATACGCATTTAATAAGGAAATACTTTGCTTCCTTAAATGGTTAAACAAAACGGAAGTTTACATGACAACAGTATTCGAGTTACTAACAAATAGTTTAAAACATTCTAAACGACAAGTTAAATATTTACTACAAAAACATTGTTTTCAACAAGATTAGATAAGCACGGAAGCTTCAAAAGGTTGTGTTCGGTTCTTGAAAACATGCTTGATCGCCATCCGAATTAAGTCCAACATCACCTAGTGTCAAAACCACTTAAAATGTTAGTTTTGACATTGTTAAAATACTTATAAACAAGTTCTAAAAATCAAACATTCGAAAACAAAATAAAATTTCAGAATTTAGTCTGTCGCGCCACGCGACAGACTCCCTTCATTCCTTCGCGTGCCGCGAGGGCTCTTGGGTGTCGCGCCAGGTCGAGCGATTTCTGTCGCGTGCCGCGGGGGACTCGGTTTTCCAGCAGGTGCAGGTTTAAGACCTGCATTTCCTGCCCAGCTCCGAATTTCACAATCTAAACTTCAAATGCTCATAACTTTTGATCCGAAGGTCCGTTTTAGGTGATTATTTTTCCTACACGTCTGAAATTTAATTACCGACGTGTCTATTACATTTATTTTACCAAAAATTTAGTTTACGGACCGAATGACGAAAATCACTAATGTGTTTATTCAACCTACCAAGTTTACACCAATTTTACTACCAATGCTATAGTAACCTTAAGGCGCATTTACCCAACATCCGGGGCTTACGATCACCGGCATTTCATTACCAATTCTATGGCTTCATGCTCTTGTGATTTATCATCGCCAAATGCTAACCAACACACACTATTACTACTTACTAACAATTATTCGACCCGTTTGGCTCATTTATGGAATCCTCCATTTCTAATGACTACAAAACGCTTCCTAATCTAATTTTAACTCATTCAATCAAGTAGTGAACATTGTCACTTCAACTAATACCAATCTTTATACTAAAACACAACTATGAACGATTGAAATAACTAATTTGCATAATGTAACGGAACAAGTTACATACCTTCAAAGCACACCCTTCAAGCGCGCATCACCACCGGCTTGTCCACTTGACCCTCTGATTTCCTTTCCTATAGAGTTCAACCACAACCCGTTTAGAACTCTTTTGCTTAACATATAACGCATAGTTTGCCATAACTCTACAAACATGCGTTTTAGCTCAAATTTCCAGTTTTAAGTCTTCTTTTAGGCTTTTTCACAAACACCTTAAGGGCATAATTTCTCACAATCTATCATCAAGTTCATAACTTTTTATTTAGCCAAGATTAACATCAATTAGGCAAATTTACATCAATTTTAACATCAACATTTCAGAAATTACTTCATAAAACTCAGATTGCACTAGAACAAGAATCATAATCCTAGTGTTTATCATGCTTCTACAAAACCCATTAATCACCTACAATGGTGATTATGAATCTCACAAGTATTAAGCAAAATTTCAACAAGAAATCGACTAGGGTTTATCCCTAGACACCATATCATTCCAATTTCATCCTTACAACACTCATGCAACATCAAATTCGGATTTCCTATGTTCATCCATAAATTTAAATGGAAATTTTCTACAAAATTTACATACCTTATGATCCCTTCACTGAGGTGATCACTAATCTATGTTCGGATTTTGATTTGGGACTGAATTTGGTCTTCAATTTTGATCAAATAGCATGAACTAGGGTTTTGGAGAAGTTCTGGTCGCCCCCCTCTTTGTTTGATCTAACCCAGCACACACACAAGTGTGTGTTTTATGTTTAAAATATGTTTTTATTATAATTATTTTCAATTTACACACCTTTGGCCCCTCTAAATTCCTTTAGTTCATTTTGTGAGTGTTTTAACCCACTTATAAGTCACTACAAGACTTTTATTTAACTACATTATTTTAAATCCTGGTTAGTTCATCTGTTTATTTACCGACATCACATTTATAATAAAAGATTTATATTTTTGGGGTGTTACAACAATTAACTAAGTAAACGTGATAATTAGGAGGTGCCATTTTGAGGGATTAACACCTACCTAATTACCATCACATAGCCATATTCGCCTCGAACAATGGCTGGACCGTTTAGGTCTAAACCGAAAGTCAAAGCCATTTTGCATAACTTTGACTTTTCGATTTTTAAATAACAAAACTGAACTAAAGAGGGGGCTAAGACACTTACTAAAGAGGGGGTAAGAATTAACATGTTGACACGTTTAACCCCTGTATCTTGTAAACTTTCGTTTACTTTCACAAACAGCTTCTCATATTCGAATAATTACTCATTTAATAATATAATCATCGTGTGTGGTCATTCAGAGGCACGTGTTTTAGTCCTTCAAACTAAAACTTTCACATGTTTAGAGTTTAGGACACGTGTCTTTACATAATTGGGCACGTTTTTACGAGGTGTTACAATGATGCGTAATGCTTAGAGTTGTAATGTTGATAAATTCTTTGATGAACAATCCTATGACAATTAATTTTTGAGATCGACTAGGAGATGTAGCCGATGAATTAGGGTCTGTATGACGATTGATGATTACGTAAATTGATTCAATGTGAATGATGATTATGACTGATTGTTGTTATCCGATTATGTGATGGTTAGATTTGTATTGAACCTTAGGGATTTGATGATGAGTCTTCGATAAAAACCGTTATGTGATTTGAATGATTGAATGTTGTTAATTGCCATATATGATTAGATGATAATTAGGGTTGTATGAATGGGTTATTTTTGTTAAATGATTGCCATTTGATCTGATTGAAACATTTTAAACTTGATAACTGTTGTTACGAAAATAAAGGACATTTAAAAGGGAAATCAGTTACATCTTCCAAGGTTTCGACAGAGGTTGCGAGTCGAGACCTCTTGGTTCTGACTCGAAACCAACCTTCACAAAACGTCTTTCTCGAGACCAGCCTGGTTGCGGGTCCGGTTCCGACTCGAGACTTGACTCGAAACCTCATGGTTTTGACTAGTGCTTCATGACTCGAAACCAACCTTCACATGGCTGGAGTTTGCACGAGGAGTGGACGTTGTGGAAGGGAACCAACTGTTGGGTTCCTACTATTAAACATTATGACTTTTAAACTACTTTATGGGTTTTAAACTTTATGCTTCCGCTAACACTTAAACTTGGTTTTGGGATATTGTTTTTGTGAACACTAAAACGCTTTGATTGTGATGGTTTTACTTTATTTTTTACTTACGTTCAGTACGATTAGTGGTATGATCCTGGTCAGTCACACACCTCGCGGTAATACTCCACATGGGGATTTTGAGGTTGTGACAAGCAATGGATGATCAGACCTTTGTTTCAACAGAATTTGTCTTCATCAGCAGAGGTTCACTTTGGCAGACCTTTGGTTCAACAGATTTTGTCTTCAACCAGAGTTTCTCTTTGGCGGATCTTTAGCTTTAGCAGACTTTAGAGAAAGTAGATGTTGAGTCTTTGGCACTGGGAGGAGCAGATCTTCAAAGCACTGTTATTAATGATCATATGTTGTAGACTATATTGGGTTTTCAATCATCTGTTCTTTTGTGGGATCCACTAGATCCAACAATCTCACCCTAGAACAGATGATGCCAAAACACTTATTTATTTCTGATCTTTATTCCTCATCAACATCTCCCTGATTTGGCCTTTGAATTGTAACTCAAAGTTCATGGAGACCATATCTTCAAAATCCCTTTCAAGTTCAAGGTTCAACAGATCTTGGAGATCATCTGCATCTAGACCATATACATCCTTCATTTTTAGCCTTTGAACACAATCATCTAATCTGAGCAGAGTCAATTCGTGGGTGTTAGAGGATGACTTCCACTTTAGAATTTTTGAATCAGATGGTTTTCTTGGGTGAAGAGTTATTCTTGATGAGTTGGGTGATTGTGGCCTACTGACAAGATTTGCAAGTGTTTCTCTTAGTTTGTCACTGGCAGGATCTGTGTGGTATAACAACTGGTTTTTGAGTCCCTTTTTTTCTTTTGTAGTCATACATCTGTTCATCAGCTTCAGCCATCTGCTTCTGCCTTTTTGCTTGATTCAAGGCAGCTCTGGATAAGCCAGATGTTTAGGGCAGCTTTTTAGATGTAAGGGTCTGTCGAGGGACAACCACAGTTGGATATACTGGCTTCTTAGGAACTGTAGGATCCTTTGCTCTTAGCTGTTCCAGTCTTTTGTATGTTTCAACAATTTTTTACTCTGACCATCTGGCAACAGACCTTGCATTACCATACTTTGCAGCAACAATCTCTGCTTTCATTTTTCACATGTGGATCCAAAAAAGTTTTACCGTTGCCATTTTAGTGTAACAACTCGACTTTTCGGATCGTTATCTATCGCTGTCATTTCTTTCGTAAACGCTTGTACTCTTGGGATTCGATTAACGCCATGGGTTAAACTTCATTTTTGACACATTTTAAACACATATTACTATGCTATTTTATAACGCTTACTACTTAAACGCATTTTATAGCTTGATTACATCGCTTATTTAGACTAAACGCTATCACAACGCAAACTCAACGCAGACTCGAAACGCGGATTTAATTATATTATGTGTGTTATTTGTGTGATTAGTTGTTGAATGTTATGTAGTGACCAACGCAACGCTTATACGCTTATATGTTCACTCGCAACTTGATTAAACGCAACGCTTAACTAACGAACCAAAGTTGGAAAACTAACTCGCGCAAGCACGGCCGTCCGAATGGACATCCGCCCGGATGACCATCCGTCCGGATGACCATCCGAACAACTGCCATTCGCCACCGACTTAAACCTCGCCTCTCCACTATAAATACTAGCCGTACACCCTCATTCTTAGACTTTGACACTCTCATCCGCTCCCCAAGTCTCTGCTGCGATTCATGTAACATTCGGTATTTTTTTGCATCGTACTTGTGCCCGATCTTTCATGAATAAACGCATCGAAATATTTTTCTTTTTTTTAGTATTTCTATTTTATAAACTAAATGGTATTTAAATAACTAATTAATGTGTACAAAAACCTTCAAAAAATGAAATTAAAGTAGGGTAAAGCCTATAAAATTTTACAAGAGAGACAAAGAAAAAAAACGTATAACAAGAAAAGGAATTGATCTTGATTTTTGCAATTTATTTATTTATTATGTTTAGACAAATAGTTAATTCATTATAGGCTGATATATAATTTACTAGGTTAGAACCCCGTGTATTACACGGGTTTAATAAATGTAATTTTATATAGTAAATAAAAAAATAATATATTTTTAAAAACCTCTTTTATTACACGTGTTAAGTAAATATAATTTTATATATTAGATAATAAAAAAGTTATATTTTTAAAAACTTCGTGTATTGTGCGGTTTGAATAAATGTAATTTTATATACCAAATAATAAAAGAGAATTATATTTAAAAAAACCCTGTGTATTCACTGGTGAAAGAAATGTAATTTTATATACTAAATAATAATAAAAAAATATATTTAAAAAAAACCCGTGTATTATACGGGTTGAATAAATCTAATTTTATATAGAAAATAATAAAAAAAGTTATATCTTTAAAAACCCTCGTGTATTACACGGCTTGAATAAATATAATTTTATATACCAAATAATAATAAAATTATATTTAAAAAAAAACTAATGGATAAAAATAATAAAAAAGTCTATTTTGATTTAGAAAGATTTTTTTAACAATAGATAAACCCGTGTATTACACAGGGTTTTTAAAGATATAACAACCCATGTAATACACGTGGTTTTAAAGATATAACTTTTTTATTAGAGTTAATTACATAGTTAGTCCATGTGGTTTGCACAAAGTAACATACTTAGTTACTAATAGTTTAAAATCACATTCTAGGGTATTAACTTTTCATTTTGTAACGTTTGGAGGTATTAACGTTATTTGTAGGTTTAAAATCATATTTTATTAGTACCTAAGTATGTTATTTTGTGCAAACCACAGGGACTAACTATGTTAATACCCTAGAAGTTAATACCTTAAAACGTTACAAAATGAAAAGCTAATACCTTAGAAGGTGATTTTAAACTATTAGTACCTAAGTATGTTATTTTGTGCAAACCACAGGGACTAACTATGTAATTAACTCTTTTTATTATTTGGTATATAAAATTTAATTCAACCCGTACAATATGGTTCTTATATATATAACTTTTTTATTATTTAATATATAAAATTACATCTATTCAACCCGTACAATAAAGGATGTTTTTAAAGATATATTGTTTTATTATTTAGTATATAAAATTTATTTATTCAACTCGTGTAACACGGGGTTATAACCTAGTTATTATTTATATTTATATATATATACAAACTAGTAGGGTGCCCGCGCGATGCGGCGGGGGCGACACTTTGGATTGCGGCACTCGTTTCTGGTAGTTTTCTTATTCATATTATATTTATGGTAACATTATTGGGGTGGATATATGTCATTAGTGTTACACATATGTAAAGTTTTGTTTTTTTATAAAAAGTAATAATTAAAAGACAAAAAAATATTGTTTTTTTATAAAAATTAATAATTAAAAGATAAGTTGTTATAATGGTAAAGTATGTTTATTTTATTGGTTAAATTATAAAGTATAAATTTATTCTTTGAAGTTCATAACTTTTTTTAAATATCCACATAGTACTCATCCAGTAAACTTTAAGTTTAAAATTTTTGTTTTTATAAAAATAAAAAATAGTATTTGACTCGTAAGTAAGTTTTAGAGCTTTAACTTCAATTGTTAAATTTGGGTTTTTAATAGATATAAAAAATTATATTTTTATAAAATTTCAAGAACTGTTTTTACAAAAAAAAAATAGGATATTAAGAGTTTATATCTTTATTTACTTTATATCATACTAAGTTTAGATTTTTAGTTCCTAACTAATCTTATCTATATTCTATATGAGTCTACTTTTAACTTATAATCCCTAAAAATATGCACCACAATCTACTATGTATATAGTCAAGTTAGTAAAGAATTCTTTTGAAACTAACTAATATTATCTAGAGCAATATAGTTGAACTTATAATTCCTAAAAATTTGCAACACAGTTTAGTATTTATCTAGTAAAGATTGTAAATTTCTGGAGTATTTTATTTACATTACTTGTGAAAAAAATGTTTATAAAAGAATTATTTTTTTATAAAACAAAATGTTTTGTTTATAAATAAAGTAAAAAGTTGTTTTACACATGTAAAGTTTCATTTTTTTCTAAAAGATGATAATCAGATGACAAAAAATAAAAGATAAGTTGTTATAATTGTAAAGTAAGTTTATTTTGTTGGTTAAATGTTAAAGTTTATAATTTTATTCTTTAAACTTCATAACTTTTTTTTAAATATCCACATGGTACTCATTTAATAAACTTTAAGTTTAAAATTTTTGGTTTAAAAAAAATAAAAAATAGTAGTTGACTCGTAAGTACGTTTTACACCTTTACCTTTAATTGTTAAATTTCGTTTATATATATATAGGTAGAGGATCTATAAAATTATATTTTTATAAAATTTTAAAAACAGTTTTTTGTAAAAATAGGATGTTAAGAGTTTATATCTTTATTAACTTTATATCATAGTAAGTTCATTTTTTTAGCTTTAAAGTTTATTACTTTATAATTTTTAATTAAGAAATAGAAATTATTAGATTAATATCCAAGAATAACTACAATATTTTATAATTTCAGCTTGACGATATCTAACTGCAATATCTATTTATTGCAACTTTAGGGTATTAACTTATATAAGTTTAGTTGACTTGTAAATTTAGGATACTAATTTTATTTTGAATTTTATTAATATGGTCAATAACCGCATTATACTAACACCAAAAATAAAATTCAAATATAAAATAAACTTTATTCATACGTCTAGATCAAAATAACAGCTGAAAATGAAAAAAAAACATAAAAACACTTGATAGATTTCATATTAGACTGCATGAAATTGTTACGCTTCTGATTTGACACTTGAGGTATTTTTAATCGGGTTTTCTGGTTTGTGCTTGAATCGGCAGTAACTTCTAATTCCTCTTCTTTGTCATTATCCCCAGAATCATCTAAATTAATAACCTCACTCCATTTCCATTCAGAAAGTCTCTTGGATATCTTCCTTTGAGTCTCAAACTTTCAATCCTTAAAAAGGACAAAAATTGAATACAAAAGTTAAAAAAAAGATTAAATAAACCTTAAAATTACCTCTTCACTAAATTCACGTTAAAGATTAGCCTTGTATGGACTAAACATTGTACCATAAGAAATAATATCAACACTTTTATCACTATCATACTGCAATAAAACACACATATAATAACATAACGAACATGTTAATATGAAAGATATACGCAAAAATAATACTTAAAAACCAGCAAAATCAATACCTTAGAAGCTTGTTCGACAAATGGGTTGTTTAAATTGGCATTTTCATCATGGAACTGAATCTGAAAAATCAAATAAGTTAACATTCACATAAAAGTAAATAAAAAAACAATTATTCACTGCTGCGATATAACAGAACTGACCTTAGAAATTTGAATCTCGCATGCTTGGTTTTTCGCAACAATTGGATCCATTTTTTAACTTTGTTTAGCAATAGATATAGGGGTATTGTAACACCCCGAAAATATAAGACATTATATCGGAATTATAAAGCATAAATAAATGGGAGTTTACTAACTAAGAATTTTAACCTAGTTAGTTAACTAGTCTAGAAATAGCTTATAACTTGATTAAAAGCTACCAAACTATATGTTGAACAAAGTTGAGGGACCATAGTTGTTTAATTTGAAACTTAATTAAATGGAACAAATAAAAAATAAACCAAACACCCCAAATTGAGGTGTTGGTCGATCAGGAAGAAGCAGGGGGCGACACCCCCATTCCAAAAACCCTAATCTCACAAAACTCTCAAATTGAAGGTGCAATTCTGATCCAAAACGAAATCCGATTTTAGATTATCGATCCTCATCACAAGAGGATCATAAGGTATGTAAAATTTGATGAAATCTCTAAACTTGAAAATCTCATGATTTTGGAAAATCTGAAATTAGATGTTGCATGAGTGTTATTTGGTTAGATTAAGGATGATATAGTGTTTAGAAGTAAAACCTAGACAACTACATGTGAAATCATGTTCAAATTCAGGAAATTTCATGAACACCTTGAAGGTGGGTTGTGGGTTTTACAATATGATGATGAACACTAGGATTTAGAATGCATATTGTAGTGTAATTTGATCTTAGAAAATGATTTCAGAAATGCATGATGTTTAAATGATATATGAAGGCTATATTGATGATTAAGTTAGCTAACTAGCAAGCTATAAACTTGAATACGAAAGATATAAAATTCTGCCCTTAAAGTGTTTGTTGAAATGCCTCTATGAAGGCTTAAAACTGAAATTCTGAGCTTAAACGCATAATCATGATGTTTTGATGTATTATGCGAATTATGATTTAAAGAGAGTTCTAAAACGCATCATAAATGGACTCTATAGGAACGGACGCAGGAGCGTTAAGCGGACAAGTGGGTGGCGAACCACGTTTAAAGGGCAAACTTTGAAGGTATGTAACTTGTTCCGTTACATTTATTATATCGGATGATTCAAATATGTAATTGAATTATGAATAAGAGTTGTTTTGAATTAAGCACCGAAGTCGTTATATTGATTGATTTATTAAATTCGGTTGGTACCCGTTGGTAGTCGTCATATAGAAGGATTCTTTAGACGAGCCAAACGGGTCAAATAATCAAGTAAAACATGATTTATATTCCGGAAATATGATAGATTGTTATACGCTATTGGTTAATATTTATCACATGTTAGAAATACTAGATTTGGATGTAAAGGGTTGTTAGAAAGGCAAATTACGAGATTGGTTTGAAGGAAATGAACTCACAAAACAAGACATGGATTTCCAGGACTTACCGTAAATTACGGTAATACCGTAATTTACGGTATAGGTCAGACATGTTACGGTGATTACCTACTGGTTTACGGTGACCAGGAACTCTCAGGGATCACCGTAAATTACGGTGATGCCGTAATTTACGGTGGATCCAGGAAGGTTATTTTGCTTTTTATTATTTCAAATGTGACGTTCAACCTTGCGATTATATTATACGATAACGTCAAAGCTAATGTTTTAATGGTTTTGGTCATAGGTAAATCGACAAGTCTTACTGGTGGCGATCAAGTGATAAGATGAAGAACCGAACACTCTATTTTGAAGCTTCCGCAACGTCTTAGATCTTTTGTAGTCTTTGTGTATGGGTCGTTAACACATTTTAAACAGTTTTGAAATTATGTAACTTAGTCATTAGTTGACTAAGGTCATGGTTATTATTAAATTTTGTTAATGAAAGTCATGTACTTAATTATATTTTGTCTAAAATCAAGGGTATAAATATTAGGGTGTTACAAGTTGGTAATCAGAGCTCAAGGTTGTCAATAAGTGTTCGGTTCAAGCTTGATCGATCGTCCGGTAAGAACTAGCTTATTTGTTAATAAATTAGGTACTACGTAAAGAATAAGAAATGAACAATATGCATGAAACGAGTGTGTAAGCTCACTCATAAAGCAAGAAATGCATGAAACAAGAATTACTAAATCAAGTTACGAACTTGATTAAATTGAAACAAGAATGACTAAATCAAGTTACGAACTTGATTAAATTGAAACAAGAATTACTAAATCAAGTTACGAACTTGATTAAATTGAAACAAGAATGACTAAATCAAGTTACGAACTTGATTAAATTGAAACAAGAAAAAATTGCGATTTCAGTCCATTAGTTTAAAAATTGCGATTTCAGTCCATTAGTTTCATTTTTGTAACCATTTCAGTCCACTAACTTAACTCCATCCATTTATTTTGTTAACTTTGAGTTAACTAACTAATTCAGGGACGATTTGCGTCAGTTTTAGAAACACAGGGACTTAAGTGTAAACTCTAAAACATTAAAACAAAAAAAATAGTAAATTCCAAAAAATCAAAAAAATTCCAAAAAACCAAACAAATTCCAAAAAATAATAAAAATTCTAAAAAATCCAAAAAATCCGTTTCGGCGCGAACTGTTTCGACCCGAACCGTTTCGAGCTGAACCGTCCGTACCGTTTCGACCCGAACCGTTTCGAGCTAAACCGTTTCGACCCGTACCGTTTCGAGCCGAGCCGAACCGTTTCGACCCGTACCGTTTCGAAGCCGAACCGTGCCGTTTCGAACCGAACCCTTTCGAGCTGAACCGTTTCGAACCGAACCGTGCCGTATCGAACCGAACAGTTTCGAGCTGAACCGTTTCGAACCGAACTTTTTCGAGCTGTACCGTTTTGACGCGAACCGTGCCGTATCGAACCGTACCGGTTCGGCTTCGAAACGGTTCGTGTCGAAACGGTTCGTGTCGAAACGGTTCGGGTCGAAACGGTTCGGGTCCAAAGGGTTCGGTTTGAAACGGTTCGCATCGAAACGGTACGGTTCGAAACGGTACAGCTCGAAACGGTTCGGTTCGAAACGGTTCAGCTCGAAACGGCTCGGTTCGATACGGCACGGTTCGGTTCGAAACGGTTCAGCTCGAAAGGGTTCGGTTCGAAACGGCACGGTTCGGTTCGAAACGGTACGGCTTGAAACGGTTCGGCTTCGAAACGGTACGGGTCGAAACGGTACGGGTCGAAACGGTTCGGTTCGAAACGGTTCAGCTCGAAACGGTTCGGCTTCGAAACGGTACGGGTCGAAACGGTTCGGCTCGAAACGGTACGGGTCGAAACGGTTCGCGTCGAAACGGTTCAGCTCGAAACGGTACGGACGGTTCAGCTCGAAACGGTTTGGGTCGAAACGGTACGGGTCGAAACGGTTCGCGTCGAAACGGTTCAGCTCGAAACGGTTCGGGTTCGAAACAGTTCGCGCCGAAACGGATTTTTTGGATTTTTTAGAATTTTTATGATTTTTTAGAATTTTTATTATTTTTTAGAATTTTTATTATTTTTTAGAATTTTTTGGAATTTGTTTGGTTTTTTGGAATTTTTTTGATTTTTTGGAATTTACTATTTTTTTTGTTTTAATGTTTTAGAGTTTACACTTAAGTCTCTGTGTTTCTAAAACTGACGCAAACCATCCCTGAATTAGTTAGTTAAATCAAAGTTAACAAAATAAATGGATGGAGTTAAGTTAGTGGACTGAAATGGTTACGAAAATGAAACTAATGGACTGAAATCGTAATTTTTAAACTAATTGACTGAAACCGTTATTTTTGACAAACCTCAGGGACGAAAACAGTAATTAACTCTTTAAAGTAAGCAAATGAAGGATTTATTTTCCTTCCATCGGTATTTACTCCATTTTCCTTTTCTAAACATGTTTTGTAAAGAGACTAAATTTGCAGGGACTGTAAGTGACAAAAACAAAATAAACTATTAGGCAAAATCTTCTTCTCGCTTTAACAGTTATCACTTCCGGCGAATTCGCCGGAATCCGGATCTCTACATTCAGTCGTTTCAGCCCATTTTATTTACGTTAATCATTATCTCCACCTCTATCTTAACCAAACCCGCAAGATTTATCTTGTATTTGGCTCAATTACATGCTTATCTGTTAACCCACTTAAGCATCCAAATCCTATTACGCCTCTACTACCTGAACCGCCTTCGATTAGTATAAATAGAGGTCCCCTAGACCCTTTTTAGCTTTGCTCACGTCCAAATTCTTTGCGGCCATCTCACTCTACTTCGCCGGAAAATAATAACTCCGGCAAACTTCGTTTAGTCGCATGTCCGGGTTTCACTAGGTACGTTTTAAGATGCTCCTGATATTTTTTCTAGTTAGTTTTGAAAGCGAGGATTAGTTCCGGCGACAAAAACTATCAAACTGAAATCTAGTTATTAAGAAAGATAAGCATGTCAATAACTTGAGTTAAATGCTTGGTTGGTCCCTGTGGATTGCAAAAATTTCAGACTTTGTCTCAGTGGTTTACTAATTACACGCGTGCTCCCAAAAAGTTGTCAAAAATGAACTCGGTTGGTCCCCTGACCTAACCTCTGTTAAATTTCTCAGTTAAATATGTATGAAATGACTATATTACCCTTAAACAATTAAAAAAAAGACATATCCATCATCTTCTTCACACAAAACTACCACCATTACTACCACCCACCACCACCCAAAACTACCTACCAGGCATTTAACTCTTGATAATATCATAATATCTTAATCAGTTCATCATCTACACAAAAAACCTAGAAATCATCATCTTCTCAAATCACTTCAATCATCAATGGATTTCTTCAGATCCATACTATCAGATCACTCACCAAATCATCCAGAAACCGAAGCCGATGAAGAAAACAAAGATTCCACTTCAAATCTCAATTCATCCGACGATGGCAGCGACGGTGGCGCTAGTGGCCGTCCTTCCCGAGTTGCGACACAGGTTATTCTACAATTCCTGGCAACGATTCACGATTCACCACCACGGGAAAACGGGTATGCACACCACTGTCGTTTATCGCCGGAATTCGTTCGAGACTCGTACCTGCAGCTCATTCACTGCCGTTCTACTTTGTACCTGCAATTCGCCGGATTCCTTCGAGACTCGTTAATTCGACGCAATCGGTAAGTGTTTCACACACCATTCAGTTCCCTTTTATCAGGGAATCAAAAGCCCTATGTCGATTTTGAGTCATCTTGACAATTGACTTACTGTATGAATTTGTAGAACAAAGGAGTCTAGGTTAACTGAGAAATTTTTTTATTTCTTTTAATTGTTCAGGGGTTATATAGTAATTTCACACATAGTTAACTGATAAATTTAACAGAGGTTAGGTCAGGGGACCAACCGAGCTCATTTTTGACAACTTTTGGGACCACGCGTGTAATTAGTAAACCACTAGGACAAAGTATGAAATTTTTGCAAACCACAGAGACCAACCAAGCATTTAACTCCAATAACTTTGATACGATAAGAGTTCAGGTTTTTTTTTTATCCTTTGGTTTGTTGGCCTTAGCTTTCTGGTCTATTCTATACACCATTGAACTAACGGTTCCAACTTGAGAAATTGTTTACTTTCATAACCACTGTATTACTAAGGAGATACAATTATTATAACATTAAGATTACATTTTTATGGTTTGCTGGGTTGTCAGGGAGCAACATGGTGACCAAACCTTATTCAAATTTTGTCACTGTTATCAAATTAACTATTAATTAATAGATTATCTTTATTACATAATTAACACATATCGTTTTAGTCAAACTTCAAGTTAAGTTTTCTTTTAAAATAACATTAAATTACTTTTAACTAAATTAACCTGTTGTAAAATCAGTTTATGTATATAATCATTTATTATGTATATATATATTTTTTTAAACCAATAAATAAATCTTACACAAAGACATGGTTTTGTTATTAAAGCTTACGTTTAAACTCATCATTTACTTTACTAACACATAAGCTAATTTTGTACTTATTTTGTTGATTGTTATCCGCACACTTATATAGTAGTTGTGTATATCTTGAACAAATTTTATTATATAGTAAATTAGATAAAAGCTTAAATACACGACATATATAACATAATTAAGTAATATTTTCATAATATAGTCGTATGTTTAAATGACTACAACTTGTACGACATTTTACATAACCTACAAGGGTTTAATACTTAGATGGTGAGTCCAAAAAGTCTTCGTCGCCGGAAACCTATCGGTCAACGAATCATACACCGTAATTTTAGTTCCATAGATCTTATTCGAACTATGATCATAACGTAGGTTCTCGAACTTGCTGTGGACGACTAGACTTTTGTTTAGCTTTGCTTTGCTTGCTAAGATATGGATAATTCTTTGGATTTCTTTTCAACTTTATCTGCATCATCATCTGTTTATGTATCCAAGTGAGTACATAGTTTTCCCCTTTACTACTCTTTTTACATTTTTTGGGGTGTTTCATGTGTCCATTACCAAAAACACACTATCTTACATAACTACTTGCACAATTCAATTCCATGGTTGCTTGCTATCTTATTTGCTATTGTTGTACTTGTTTGCCAAATATTTTATAAACCAATGTACATTCATTAACTCCGTACAAGCCGAATGAGAGTATATGATAGATATATTGGCCTGACAACCCATTCCCACTCATTAGCCTTTTTAGGGTGGGGGGGGGGGGGGGACCTTTTGGGAATGATAGAAACCGACCTTACTATAGGTTAACCCTTTGGGTTCCTACAACTAGTCAACTAAGGTTTGGATGTACCACTTATTTGTCATCTAAGTTATGCAATTGCTATCTGATACATGCTATACCATGGATTGTGAACTTTTATATATCTATTATATGTACTAACCCTATGTGCTCACATGCTTTTTAGTTGACCTTTATTTTACACATGTTACAGGAAATAATCCATGAAGATGCTTACAAGATAACTTATCACATAGGATGTTGTTTGACTCTAGTTTAAAATTTGAATTTGGTTATAGGTGAACAATTTGTCTATTTCTTTTGTATTGGATAATTTAAATTTCAATTTAAAATTTGAACTTTAGTTCCATGTGCTTTTGAATTATCTATCAAAGTAATGCCCCGTTGCTTCCGCCTTCGGTTGAGGTGTTACAATTCAAAGCCATTTTGTAAGCTTTTTCTCTCAAATCTTCATCAATCCTCATCCCTAATCACTTCTACTCCATCTTCTACATCAAAATCACACACACACTTAAACTTTTTCTTGAAATCATCTGATTTGGACCTCTTGAAGGTGGTTTCCACTCGTTTTGCTTAGGCAAACTGTGGTGGAGCACCATTTAATCGAGATTGGTTTCGGATCTAAAGGATTTTCACACTTTTCAACTAAGTTATGAAAGATTTCCACACTTTTACAACTTGCTTTGAACTTTTCTTCGGTTTTTACGCGATATCGATGGAATCTGGACTCAGTCAGACTCTCGACTCGTTCCGTAGTCGAAAGCCGGCTTGAAAACTGATTTCCACCAAAGAGATGGACCGATTAACGGGTCAAACATCAAATTTCACCAAGGACAACCGCTTGTCAGAATGGGCAGCGCCCATCCGGACAAATGAACTGGATCTGGTACTTTTCCATTGCTTGACACGTCGTCACACCATCTCCGTTAACAAAAACCGTTGTTTAAGGAAAAGTTTTACAAAACTTCAACTACAGATCATTCGCCCGAACGGCCATCCGTCATCATAACCATCGTCCGGATGACCTGACCCTTATAATATCCAATGTTTAAACGTTCTCAATTAAACTTCAAATTTTAACGATTCGCAAACAGCCACAGACTATCCGAATGGCCATCCGTTCGGATGGGACCCATCCGTTCGGATAGACTGGTGAACACTTATCCCACTCGACATTCTGTTACAACCATTCAGTCCTGAAGAAGACTTATGCTTCTGTTTCCATGCACAGGCTGGCCCGACGTGCTCCCTTCAATCCAATCCAGATAGTGTTTACTAGCTAAACACACACTTTGAGTATACCCGAACCCATTTTCGTTTAACGCAATTTTGGGTGCTACATACGTTCTATATCAAAACACAACACACAGCGCAAACACTTTACAAACACTAACCGCTCCCGCATGCTATACGTGATTTGTTGAATGCTTGTTACTATGCTTATACAGTGTTACACTAGACCGCCTCTAGCAACGATAGTACTATAGTTTGGACTCAGCACCTGTGTGACAGGGGTTGCTAGGGATCACATTACTTTACTTCACGTGTTCGCTCCGGTGAAGATGTGTCGCGCATAATCTACAACGCAGTCTCGTGGTTAGGTTGTATCATTGTTGATAGTTACATGCTTCGCCCGTTACGTGTTACATGCTGGTTATGCGTAAACGCTTTTCATACTATTACTATGCAAACTTGTGTACTCATCTTTACTTTATGTAGTGTCTTTTATTTTAACGTATGTGAAAGGTTGATTTGGATGTTATGCTGGAATCAAGTTAGGAAGTCTAGAAACCCACTAAAAAAAATCTGAGTTGTCAGAATGGAAATTCTTTTTGAGACTGAATATTTGTAATGACTGTTATGCTTTATTTGTTTAATAGTATGGGATATTGAACCTTAAAAATATTGTCATTAATAGTTGTTATGGATTCTCATGAAGAATCTGTTTCGCTCAGTGCCACGCCTCGTTGATTCTGCCATCGGTTGGGGTGTGACAGATTGGTATCGGAGCTATAACTATAGGGAATTAGGTCGAGTCGTGTAGAGTTGACCTGGTCTACAGTCTAAGTACCAACAGACCAGCTTCGTGCGAACCCAGTAGGGGTTTGTATGAGCCCATTTCTGATAACTCTCGTTCAAACCTACAACGCTAACCAATGCACATACAACTTCATACGAAGGAGCCTTTCCTAAGGCTAACACAATACGCACGTTTTGAAAACGCTCGCATAATACAACCGAGTGATTGGGTCGAGATTAGGTGTGAAAACCAAGAACTCTCGATAAGATCACTCACTCCACGCATATTTTACTCTCAGCACGAGAATCTTTGTTGAGCTAGGAGTGACATCCATATCTCGACGAAATTCTCCATCTCTATCTCGTGGTTTTGCCACACTTATAGGAACAAGTTGTTTAGTTAGGGGTGAAACCCGCATCTTAATGACCAGTTCCACTCCCTACTTCGATTTTTACAAATCTCACCAAAGTCTTGACTATTCCAGTGACTCGAGTCACGTAGTAACTGGAAGGATGAGTACCGTTCGTCGTATTTCAGTGAGAGCACAGTCTATTAGGCCAAAGCGTGTACTCAAACTCGTTGGGAATGATCGAATCACTTTGGGTAGTCGATGTCTAACACCCAGGACACTCCATCTTATTTCTAGCCTACAGTTGCTAATTTTACGCGTCATCGATTTTATGTGTTTATATGTTTCGATTTTGGAAATTTTACGCTTTAACGTTTTTTTTCGCTTCCCGCTGCATTATGAAGCTCAGTAACACACCACTCCCGCGATCCAAAACGCTAACTAATCACGAACAAACTAAGAACTCTCGTACGCTACACTCCTCGCTTATGCTACTCGATATCGCTCGTAACTCTCGAACGCGCTACGCGGCCTTGAAAGATAGGTGAATACGTGCAAAATATGTAGGTGAATACATGCAAAATATGTGTTTACGTGAATTATTTGCTCATACGTGCTTATGTGTATACGTGCCTATGTGGTTTATGTGCCTACGTGACTATATGCTTATGTGCCGACGTGTTCCTGTGCTTTACATACTAATAATAATAAAGGATGTTTTACGAACGCTAAACTTTTCAAAACCCGATATAATCGAATCTCTTCTAATTCATACGACGACGACTGCTGCAGAATTTGCACTCGACAATGTCGTCATTTGGATCCCATACTCACCGCAATGTTCAGAGGAACAAAGCTGACAAGCGCATCGCTTCATTGGTGGCCAAGGAAATGGCCAAGGTCATACCTCAAATTTTCAGTGAAATCAACGAGGTCAGCAGCAAATCATCTGTCGAATCGAAAAATGAAGCACCTCGAACTCCTTTCAGCTTCAAACAATTCAAGGCCTGCGGTCCTGCAAACTTCACTGGTGAAGATGGGCCCAGTGCTATCTTCCAGTGGTTTGACTCTATCGAGGTCACCTTTCGTCAAAGCGGATGCCCAGAAGATCTCCGCACTGTGAATGCTACCGGAGTTTTCCATTCCAGGGCACTGGATTGGTGGACTGCTGAGCGCAACAGGCGCGATAACGATGCAGCTTATGGCCTCTCATGGGAGGAACTCAGGGAGCTTATGAAGAATGAGTTATGTCCTCCTCATGAAGTCCAGAAACTGGAGAATGAATTCTGGCACATCAAGCAGGAAGGTGGTGACAACGCTGGTCTCACCGCTCATTTCAAGCAGCTGAGTATTATCTGTCCTAGTCAGGTGGACACGCCTGATAAGACAATCAAGAAATACATTCGAGTTCTCCCCGATTGTGTAGCCAACTTTGTTCAGGCAGCAAAACCTGCTACTATTGAAGAAACCTTTCAACTCGCAGCTGAGATCAACGACAAGGGATTCTTGGCTGGATATTTCAAAATCTCGACCAAGAGTCTCAATCAGGCTACCGCAACACCCAGCACCGACAATGCAGCATCTCAAGGTTCAAAGTCTTCACGTTAGAACCGCAAACGAAAGAACAACAACAAGAAGAACTATGCTACTACATCCGCTCCACTCAACGCTGTCCCCGTACAACCCAGCAACCAGAACCGTCAAGCTACTGTTACCAACGCACCGCTTGCTAAGCGTGCGTATACTGATATCCACCCACTGTGCCCTACTTGCACTTATCATCATCCGACAGGGGTCAACTGTCGTTTCTGTGCAAATTGCAACATCTATGGGCATTTCACTGCTCACTGCTGCTCAGGCCCCCACCAGCAAGCTGCTCAAGCTCCTCCAGCACCACCAGCTCAACCCCTTGCTCTTCAGGGTAACCCAGTGGTTCCAGCACCCGTTGCTAATGCTCGAACCTGCTACACTTGTGGTGACCCTAACCATTTTGCTAATGTCTGCCTATTCCGTGTTGTGAAACAAGAACCGCAGCAACAACCACCGCAGCAGTAGCAACTGCAACCGCAACCTCAGCCTCAACAACAGCAGCCCGTGGAAAAACCTTCAATATCAACGTCCGCCAGGCTCAGACTGACAACAATGTTGTCAATGGTACGTTCCTTGTTAACGGTATTTATGCTTCGTGTTTATTTGATACTGGAGCCGATAACTGTTTTGTGTCATTTGAATTCGAAAAGCTCCTAAAACGTAAGTGTGCTAACCTCCCAACGACCTTCGATGTAGAAATTGCCACCGGAAGAACCGTCACTGTCAGTTCCGTTCTCCGTGATTGTACTCTCGAACTTAACAATCACATTTTCCCGATCGATCTCTTTCCTATGCAACTTGGTAGTTTTGATGTCATAGTAGGCATGACTTTCTTTGTGAGAATTGTGCCGAAGTCGTTTGTTTCGAAAATATGATTCGTTTCTCCCTTTCAAACGGTGATCAATCTGTGTCTATGGCGAAGTATCCTCGAAAGAGTTGAAACTTATGTCGTGTATTCAAGCAAGCAAGTATCTCCGCAAGGAATACTTGGCTTTCTTAGCCCACATTGTAGTAGCGGAGGAGGAAAAGAAGCCGATGGAAAAGGTACTTGTGGTTCGTGATTTTCCTAATGTCTTTCCTGACGAATTACCCGGTCTACCCTCGACTCGTGATATCGATTTCCGTATCGACCTTATCCCTGGAGCTAACCCTGTTGCTAAAGCCCCTTATCGCCTCGCACCGTCCGAAATGCGTGAACTCTCTAGTCAACTCCAGGAGTTACTTGATAAAGGCTTCATACGCCCTAGCACATCACCATGGGGCGCACCTGTCCTTTTCATGAAAAAGAAGGATGGATCGTTCCGAATGTGCATCGATTATAGGGAACTCAATAAGCTTACTATCAAGAAACGCTACCCTTTACCTCGAATCGACGATTTGTTGATCAACTGCAAGGCGCTACGTGTTTTTCTAAGATCGATCTACGTTCTGGCTATCATCAACTACGTATTCAGGAGCAAGACATCCCGAAAACCGCTTTCCGTACCCGTTATGGCCATTACGAATTCGTGGTCATGCCTTTTGGTCTCACCAACGCACCCGCGGTTTTCATGGATTTGATGAACCCTGTGTGTAAACCTTTCCTTGATCGCTTCGTTATCGTGTTGATCGATGATATCCTTATCTATTCGAAGTCGAGAGCAGAACATGCGCAGCAACTTCGTTTAGTTCTCGAGCTTCTCCAAGGAAATCGCCTCTACGCCAAGTTCTCCAACTGTGAATTCTGGCTCGAGGAGGTTCAATTTCTCGGTCATATTGTTAATAGTCAAGGAATTCATGTCGATCCCGCGAAGATTGAAGCAGTCAAGAGTTGGATTACACCGAAAACCCCGTCCGAAGTTCGTTCTTTTCTCGGATTGGCGGGTTATTACCGTCGATTTATCGCTGATTTCTCTAAAATCGCCGTTCCTCTCACCTCCCTAATGCATAAAGACAAGCTTTTTGTTTGGGGAACCGAACAAGAGGATGCCTCTCAAACTCTTAAGCGTATGCTTTGCAACGCTCCCGTACTCGTGCTACCCGATGGAAACGACGACTTTGTTGTTTATTACGATGCCTCTAACCTAGGTCTTGGTTGTGTTCTCATGCAACGGGACAAGGTTATCGCGTACGCATCTCGCCAACTCAAGGTCCACGAGAAGAACTACACAACCCACGATCTCGAACTCGGTGTAGTTGTTTTTGTGTTGAAGATTTGGCGACACTACCTTTATGGTACTAATTGTACGGGCTTCACCGACCATAAGAGCCTGCAATACATCTTGAACCAGAAAGAACTAAACATGCACCAACGCAGATGGGTTGAACTTCTCAACGACTACGACTGTGAGATACGCTACCACCAGGCAAGGATAACGTCATTGCTGACGCTCTTAGCCGACGAAGCTATTTACTTAGTGTTCGAAATTTTCAAGCCCAACACGACCTTGAAGCCCTCATTCGCGACGCCCAACACGCCTGTTTTCTCGACAACACCTTGAAGGAAGGAAGAATTTGTGGAACCGAAAACCAATTAGTGAATAAACCGAACGGTGTTTTTCATTATCTCGACTGTATTTGAATCCCTAGTCGCAATAATCTCCGAGAGATTTTGCTGACTGGAGCCCACAAATCCCGATATTCCATTCACCTCGGTGCTGACAAGATGTACCAGGACCTCCATGTCAGGTATCGGTGGCCGGGAATGAAGAAAGATATCGCTCTCTATGTTTCGAAATGCATAACTTGCTCGAAAGTTAAGGCCGAACATCAACGACCCTTTGGCTTACTCGAACAACCCGAGATCCCGATGTGGAAATGGGAGAGTATAGCTATGGACTTCATTACCAAACTCCCTCGTACGCCATCAGGTCACGATAGCATTTGGGGTATTGTTGATCGTTTAACGAAATCCGCGCACTTTTTACCGATACGAGAAGACTTCAAGGTAGAACGATTAGTACGAATCTATACAGACGAAGTCATTTGTCGACATGGGACACCTCGTGACATTATCTCTAACCGCGATGGTTGATTTACCTCTCGTCTCTGGGAGACATTCCAATCCGCCCACGGTACTACCCTTAATCTCAGTACCGCATTCCATCCCCAGATCGACGGTAAGACTGAACGCACGATCCGCACCCTTGAAGACATGCTTCGTTCGTGCGTTATAGATTTTGGTGGTAATTGGGATTCGCATTTACCTTTAGTAGAATTCTCGTACAATAACAGTTATCACACTAGTATTCAAATGGCACCCTTTGAGGCATTATATGGTAGAAAATGTCGATTGCCTATTGTATGGCACGAGATCGGAGACGCCCAAATCACCGGTCCTGAGTTATTACAAGAAATGACTGACAAGATCTTCTAAATACGAGACAATCTCTTGAAAGCTCGGAGTCGTCAGAAGAGTTACGCCGATAAACATCGCAAGCCCCTTGAGTTTGAAGTTGGTGATCACGTACTCCTAAAGGTTTCACCTTGGAAGGGGGTGATTCGATTCGGCAAGAAAGGAAAGCTAGCGCCACGATACGTGGGTCCTTTTAAGATTCTGGAAAGAATTAGCAAAGTGGCCTACCGACTCAAATTACCGGAGGAACTCAGCAACGTACATTCGACTTTCCACGTCTCAAACCTCAAAAAGTGCCTAGCTGAGGAAAATCTTCACGTACCTCTTGAAGATTTGCAAGTAAACGAGACCCTACACTTTGTGGAAAATCCAGTAGAAATCATGGATCGGGGGACCAAGAAACTTCGACGCTCTCGCATTCCCATAGTGAAGGTTCGCTGGGAAGGCAAACGCGGCGCCGAGTTCACTTGGGAACTCGAAAGTGATATGAAAGCTAAATATCCACAACTCTTTGTTACGCCTGCTCCTTAATTTCGGGACGAAATTTCCTAAAGTAGAGGAGGCTGTAACAACCCGACTTTTCGGATCGTTATCTATCGCTATCATTTCTTTCGTAAACGCTTGTACTCTTGGGATTCGATTAACGCCATGGGTTAAACTATATTTTTGGCGCATATTACAACGCTATTTTATAACGCTTACTACTTAAACGCATTTTATCGCTTGATTACATCGCTTATTTAGACTAAACGCTATCACAACTTAAACTCAACGCAGACTCGAAACGCGGATTTAATTATATTATGTGTGTTATTTGTGTGATTAGTTGTTGAATGTTATGTAGTTACCAACACAACGCTTATACGCTTATACGTTCACTCGCAACTTGATTAAACGCAACACAACGCTTAACTAACGAACCAAAGTTGGAAAACTAACTCGCGCAAACACGGCCGTCCGAATGGCCTTCCTTCCGAATGGACATCTGCCCGGATGACCATCCGACCGGATGGAGCCATCCGAACAACTGCCATTCGCCACCAACTTAAACCTCGCCTCTCCACTATAAATACTAGCCGTACACCCTCATTCTCAAACTTTGACACTCTCATCCGCTGCCCAAGTCTCTGCTGCGATTCAAGGTCATTTTGTAAGCTTTTTCTCTCAAATCTTCATTAATCCTCATCCCTAATCACTTCTACTCCATCTTCTACATCAAAATCATACACACACTTAAACTTTTTCTCGAAATCATCTGATTTGGACCTCTTGAAGGTGGTTTCCACTCGTTTTGCTTAGGCAAACTGTGGTGGAGCACCATTTAATCGGGATTGGTTCCAGATCTAAAGGATTTTCACACTTTTCAACTAAGTTATGAAAGATTTCCACACTTTTGCAACTTGCTTTGAACTTTTCTTCGGTTTTTACGCGATATCGATGGAATCTGGACTCAGTCAGACTCTCGACTCGTTCCTTAGTCGAAAGTCGGCTTGAAAACTGATTTCCACCAAAGAGATGGACCGATTAACGGGTCAAACATGAAATTTCACTAAGGACAGCCGCTTGTCAGAATGGGCAGCGCCCATCCGGACTAATGAACTGGATCTGGTACTTTTCCGTTGCTTGACACGTCGTCACACCATCTCCGTTAACCAAAACCGTTGTTTAAGGAAAAGTTTTACAAAACTTCAACTACAGATCATTCGCCCGAATGGCTATCCGTCCGGATGACCTGACCCTTATAATATCCAATGTTTAAACGTTTTAAACTAAACTTCAAATTTTAACGATTCGCAAACAGCCACAGACTATCCGAATGGTTATCCGCCCGGATGACCATCCTTTTGGATGGGACCCATCTGTTCGGATAGACTGTTGAACACTTATCTCACTCGACATTCTGTTACAACCATTCAGTCCTGAAGAAGACTTATGCTTCTGTTCCCATGCACAGGCTGACCCGACACGCTCCCTTCAATCCAATCCAGATAGTGTTTACTAGCTAAACACACACTGTGAGTATACCCGAACCCATTTTCGTTTAACACACTTTTAGGTGTTACATACGTTCTATATCAAAACACAACACACAACGCAAACACTTTACAAACGCTAACCACTCCCGCATGCTATACGTTATTTGTTGAATGCTTGTTACTATGCTTATACAGTGTTACACTAGACCGCCTCTATCAACAATAGTACTATAGTTCAGACTCAACACTTGTGTGACAGGGGTTGCTAGGGATCACATTACTTTACTTCACGTGTTCGCTCCGGTGAACATGTGTCGTTCATACTCTACAACGCAGTCTCGTGGTTAGGTTATATCATTGTTGATAGTTACATGCTTCGCCTGTTACGTGTTATATGTTTGTTATGCGTAAACGCTTTTCATACTATTACTACGCAAACTTGTGGACTCACCTTTACTTTATGTATTGACTTTTATTTTAACGTATGTGACAGGTTGATTTGGAAGTTATGCTGGAATCAAGTTAGGAAGTCTAGAAACCCACTAAATAAAATCTGAGTTGTCGGAATGGAGCTTGTTTTTTAGACTGGATATTTGTAATGACTGTTATGCTTTATTTGTTTAATAGTATGATATATTGAAGCTTAAAAATATTGTCATTAATAGTTGTTATGGATTCTCATGAACAATCTGTTTCGCTCAGTGCCACTCCCCGATGATTCCGCCATCGGTTGGGGTGTGACATTTAGTCCACTGGGTTAACTTCATTCATTTTTTCTGTTAACGGGAAGGGCAATTTGGTCATTTTATATGGCCGAATTGCCCTTTTAGTTAACAGAATTACATATAAAATGACTGAATTGCCATTCTCGTTAACAGAAAAAATGGATGAAGTTAACCTAGTGGACTAATATGGCAACGATGAAACCTTTTTGGACCCACAGACGAAAAATGAAACATTTATACTAAACTGGCAAAATGACCCATATTACAGAGACTAAAATGGCATTTAACTCATGTGAAAAAATATTATAAATAGTTCTTAGTGGACATCATTTTTATTTGATTGGCCATTATGGTCACTAGTTTATAAAAATACGCAACTTGCATATTGAATATAACCATTCATCGTCATTACTTATGTTATTTATTAAAGAGTTAAATGCCATTTTAGTCCCTGTGGTTTGGGCCATTTTGCCAGTTTAGTCCAAATGTTTCATTTTTAACCTGTGGGTCCAAAAAGGTTTCACAGTTGCCATTTTAGTCCACTGGGTTAACTTCATTCATTTTTTCTGTTAACGAGAAGGCCAATTTGGTCATTTTGTATGTAATTCTGTTAACTAAAAGGGCAATTCAGCCATATAAAATGACCGAATTGGCCTTCTCGTTAACAGAAAAAACGAATGAAGTTAACCCAGTGGACTAAAATGGCAACTGTGAAACATTTTTGGACCCACAGGTTAAAAATGAAACCTTTGGACTAAACTGGCAAAATGGCCCAAACCACAGGGACTAAAATGGCATTTAACTCTTTATTAAATTATAATCTTTTCTCTCTATTTATGATCGGTGACATAAAAAAACTAATATTATCCGTAGGCTAAAACATGGCATATAGGCAAGGAAGGAATTAAATTTGAATTCAAATAAAAAATAGGTGACGTATTTAATGTTAATTGACTATATGATATGATTATATAATGTATAGTTTAATAAGAATTATTAAAATATGATACATTATTACATTTCCCTAACGTAATGACATAACCTATTTAATTATTATAATCTCTGGTTGTTTAAGGGTGTAGGGAGTGGTTAAACACTTTGGAGTGGCAAACCAAAAAACCGACCAATCAGAGCGCGCCATGTCAATCAGTCAAAAGTGTTTAAACTTTGGTGAAAAGTGTTGGCAATGGGTGTTCAAGATCGGATTATCCGATTTTCGGATATCCGAAAACCGGATATCCCAAAATTTCGGATAGTGAATTTTAATATCCGAACCCGTATCCGAAATTTCGGATATCCGTCGGATATCCGAAATTTCGGATACGGGTTCGGATATTTAAACGGAAATCCGAATTAAAACACACAAAAAAAAAAAACATTTCAGTACATTCAAAAGCAAGCTTTATGCTTTTAAAGATCCTTTCTTTAATCTATTAATATTCTAATTTTCAAATTGACAACAAAATCAAATTATTTGAAATAAAATAATCTTGAAGACAAAATGAGTAGTATTTGTGATAATCTGGATCCAATAATTTCAAATTTGGAATAATATACAAAATATTTCAGACCTGAATCTATGAATTTCAAACCCATTAGTGACTTGAAGTCGAACTGTGGTAACTGGTAAGGAACATAATCACATTAATTTTAGATTCAAATGTATTTGTGATAAAACTTCAGATTTGGTTCGATTACGATGACGACGGAAACCCTGCGACCGGATGAGGAGTGGCAACGCCGTGACAGGAAGGGGAGCGAAAACTGTGTGAGGTGATTCTGTGGACGTCTTCGGTGGTGTGTGCAACTGTACGAGGGTGTTCCGACTTCCGAATCTAGAAGACGATGGTTGATAAAGGCTTGTAGAGTTTAGATGATAGTGATTATGGTTGCCACAATTTTAAGAATGAAGTTGCAGAAGATGAAAGTTTAGACCGTGGGGTATGGGGCGGTGCTTTGGGCGTGGGTTGGGGGAAAACGCCCAAGCCACCACCCCGGGTGGGCTTGGGTTTGGGCGTGGCCCCATTGGCGTGGGTTTGAAGCCGGGCGTGGGGCGGACTAGTAAGTGACATGGCAGGCTCTCAATGGCCAAACCAAATTCATGCCCCCCCAACCCAAGCCCCCAACCCAAGCCCCACCATACCCCATGGGCGTGGGTTTTGGTGGTGGGAGAGCTTCCATTCCACGTGTCAACAAATGCCCCAACCCAAAGCCCCAACCCAAGCCCCCATACCCCACGGCCTTAGGAGATGAATTGGGGGCGTGGCTGGAAAAAGGAAATGAATGGATAATAAGATTAGGGTTTTCTAGCTTATAACATTATATATATTTAATATTTTAAAAATAACATAATTTAATATTTCGGATATTGGATAATCCGATTATCCGAAATTTTCAAAAACTAACATCCGAATCCGAATCCGAAACTTCGGATTATCCGAATTTCGGATACGGATTTTCGGATATTTCGGATTCGGATTTTTTTGAACACCCCTAGCAATGGTTTAGACACTTGGTGAAGTGGTAAACTATTTTTTTTAAAAAGGAAAAAGGTGTGATTGGTTGAGATAGAAATGGACCCCACCCCACCACACACACACTCCCTTCACCGACGCGGTAACCGAACACCGATTTGGCAAACTTGGAAGCGGCAAAGTATGTTGGTGGTGGTGTTTACCGCACGGTAAACGTGTTTGCCACTCCTTGCCGATCACCACTCCGTATACCCTAAAAGTGTTCACATCTATTTGGATTTACAAAATTGTTTAAAAGTGTTCATACCTATTTGGATTTACAATACTAGATCTAACAAGCTAGTTGACAACGATCTATTTAATTATTTTATATACAGAAACGTAATGACATAACCTATTTAATTATTATAATCTCTGGTTGTTTAAAAGTGTTCACATCTATTTGGATTTACAAAATTGGGGGAAGGTTCATTGTGGAACACTAAAAAAGTGAGGAATAGCGGGGAACCGACTCAAACGAACTCCGATTGGACTCATTCTAGTGGCGTTGGAACCGGCTCGTCGAACCCTAACTAAGATCTCTTAACCCTAAACCCTAAATCCTAACTCCTAAACTCTAAATCCTAAAGCTAAAAAATAAGGTTAAAACCTAAGCTAAACCGTAAAATCTAAACTATAAACCCTCAAAGCTAAGCCCTAAAGGCTAAACCTAAAGCTAAACCCTAAAGCTAAACCCTATGGCTAAACCCTAAAGCTAAACCCTAAAAACAAACCCTAATATATTTAGGGTTTAGGGTTAAGAGATCATAGTTAGGGTTCAACGAGCTGGTTCCAACGCCGCTGAAATGAGTCCAATCGGAGTTCGTTTGAGTCGGTTCCCCACTTTTTTAGTGTTCCCCAATGAACCTCACACTACAAAATTATTTAAAAGTGTTCATACCTATTTGGATTTACAATACTAGATCCAACAAGCTAGTTGACAACGATCTATTTAATTATTTTATATACAATATTTCTTTTACAAATAAATACCAATTAACTTTGCGTTTACAAAAAATTAAACTTGTACCATATATAAAAGACAAACACCACACTACTAGATCGTATATACAAATGTTGTTCGTTGGATGCTATTGTTTTCTATGTCATCTAGTGATGCCCCTAATCACATTATATTTATCCACGAAAGGGGAATTTGATTCTAATAATCTCACCTAGAGGTGGTTAGCCAATATTGGTCCCACCTTTTAATATTCTAAGTGGCAGTCTCACTTTTTAAGTTTTGTGTTCTCACTGGACATTCCTTAAAAAAAGTTAACAGAGTTAAGCTTTTTTCTGAATTTCAGATTGATTAAAAGCTCTAAAAGATCAGTTTGAAATTCTATAAAAAACCTTAACTCCATTATTATTTTTTTAAACAGAGGTCTAGTGAGAAAACCAAACATCAAATGTGGAACCGCCAGTGAGAATATTCAAATGTGGAACCAATATTGGACAACCATTTCTAGGTGGGATTATTAAAATCCAATTACCCGTTTTATCATGCAAACCGAGCAACGTCTAAAAAAGGATATGGTAGACTAGTTTAATAATAAGTAAAATGGACTTAAATCAAATTGTTAGGATCTGAGTTTCCTTTGATTGTGTTTTTGTTTGATTAATAATGAAAATGAAACAAAGTAGATGCAGCGGAATTAGATGATTAAACTTTCTTCACAATCAATGAGAGAATAAGTTTCAGCAAACATGTTTGACATAGAATCGAATGATTGTATTTATTACAATGATCAACCCTATTGCATGCATGCACAGGTCTCCCCCTCAGCCTGAGCTCACAGTGATTGTTCGTACAGAATGACAAGTGATGAAGAGAGCTAATAGAACAGTACAGACCACTGTTCTATTTATAGTACAGAACAAACCACTGTGGCATCTTTGCTGACGTCACCATGATAGTGACATCTAACATCCTAACAAACTCTAACAACTCTTCTAATACAAACATTGCTATCAAACTACTGATTACAATTACAATAAGAAAGTAAACTACTGATTCTTCATTCCACTGCTTCAGCCCCAGCAGTGCTTTGGTCTTCAGCATCACTTAAGTTAAAGCAGTACATTGAGTATCAACAGCACTTTGTCTTCAACAGTCTTTATAATACATCAGTTGTTGTACACAGCAGTTGTTGTAAGAAGACAGTACTTAGAGGTCAGCAGATGTTAGAGCCACATACAAGGGGAAAGACTGATGCAAACGACTGCTTATTCTGGATCCACTGATCTGATCCAGTTTTGGCTTTATATCATCTGTTTCTCTGTAGGGTTCAATCCCAACAATCTCCCCCTGGAACAGATGATGTCAAAACTCTTCATTATTTAGGATCTTTATTGCCTCATCAACAGTTCCCTAACTTGACCTTTAAATTGGAGTTCAAAGTCCATGGAATTTGTATCATCCTCATCCCTACACAGTGAAAGCTTAAGGAGATCCTACAAATCTTCAACACCCAAGCCAAGTGCTTCTTCCCTTGATATGTGCTTCACTTCACCATCAAGATCTGATCAGTGTCAATACATGGGTCTTTTGGTCAGACTTCCACTTTAGTATTTTTGAATCTAATGGGTTTCACCAGTTGGCCGATAATAATCCCAACGTTAAAATTTCCCTCCAATAATCCAAACTTATAAAAGTTTGGCCGTCATTAATTGTGTATTTAACTGATTATTGTTTTCTTCATTTGGGTGATCGAACTCTCTAAATATCTTAATTAATGTTGTAAAAAAATTAACATACCTGCTACATGTGAAAAAATATTATAAATAGTTCTTAGTGGACATCATTTTTATTTGATTGGCCATTATGGTCACTAGTTTATAAAAATACGCAACTTGCATATTGAATATAACCATTCATCGTCATTACTTATGTTATTTATTAAATTATAATCTTTTCTCTCCATTTATGATCGTTGACAACTTGACAAAAAACTAATATTATCCGTAGGCTAAAACATGGCGTATAGGCATTGAAGGAATTAAATTTGAATTCAAATACGTATTTAATGTTAATTGACCTGTCTGATGTCATATGATTATATAATAAGAATTATTAAAATAAGATACATTTTCCCTAACGTAATGACATAACCTATTTAATTATTATAATCTCTGGTTGTTTAAAAGTGTTCACATCTATCTGGATTTACAAAATTGTTTAAAAGTGTTCACACCTATTTGGATTTACAATAATAGAACCAACAAGCTAGTTGACAACGACCTATTTAATTATTTTATATAAAGAATATTTTTTTACAAATAAATACCAACTAACTTTGCGTTTACAAAAAATTAAGGCTCAAAGCTGTGGCCAAACCCAAAAATGTGTTTTTTGTCTTATGTGCATACCCTGCAGTGTCGAGCTGTGGCCAAAGCGTGGCGTTTTGGTCCGATCAACCAGAGAAAGACTGACGGGTGTCTGACGGGTCTGTTGACCGGACCAAAACGCCGAGCTTTGGCCGCGTTTTGGTCCTGTCAACCAGACCGGGTGTCAGTCTTTTGTCTGGTTGACAGGACCAAAACGTGGCCAAAGCTCGGCGTTGTGGTCCGGTCAGCAGACCCGTCAGACACCCGTCAGTCTTTTTCTGGTTGACCGGACCAAAACGCCACGCTTTGGCCACAGCTCGACACTACAAACATCTGGTTGACAGGACCAAAACGCGGCCAAAGCTCGGCGTTTTGGTCCGGTCAGCAGACCCGTCAGACACCCGTCAGTCTTTTTCTGGTTGACCGGACCAAAACGTCACGCTTTGGCCACAGCTCGACACTACAGGGTGTGCATATAAGACAAAAAACACCTTTTTGTATGCCAATAGGCAAATTGGTGTTCAAATAGGTACACCCAAAATTAAACTTATACCACTTATAAAAGACAAACACCACACTACTTGATCGTTTATAATGCTACTGTTTTCTATGTCATCTAGTCATGCCCCTAATCACATTATTTTTATTCATGGAAGGAAAATTGGATTCTAATAATTCCACCTAGATGGTTAGCCAATATTGGTCCCACCTTTTAATACAGTCTCACTTTTTAAGTTTGGTGTTCTCACTGGACAAGCTTTAAAAAAATTAACAGAGTTAATTTTTTTTTCTGAATTTCAGATTGATTAAAAGTTCTAAAACATCAGTTTGAAATTCTATAAAAAACCTTAACTCCATTATCTTTATTTGGCAAATTGGATTTAAATAATTCTTACTTTCTCAATTTGGCCGATAATAATCCCAACTCAATTATTTGCGGATAATAATCCGAACGGATCCACTTTTGGCCGTTAATAGTCTGCCGTTAAAAATAGCTTAACGGAGTCAAGTTTTTTCCGAATTAAAAACCGATGTTTTAGGGATTTTGATCAGAATGAGGATACGAGTCGATTTATGTAAAACTTACCTCGAAACGGTGCTCCAAACAGCTTGATTTTTGTTAATTGAAAGTTTAAACACACGAATTGAAGCACCGTTTTTGTCGTTTGGGGCAGTATTTCGAGGTAAATTTTATATCAATCAACTCGTAAATTTTAAAACAACGCGGACCCAGTTTTTTTTCGAAAAAAACGCCCGAAAACGCCCCTATGTAATGGGATTTGGGCGTTTTTCGGCGTTATTTTTTATTTTTTTTTAAACGCCCCACTACGGGGGGTCTAAGAATAGTTTATTGTGTTATATAAAACACAATTAAAAAACGCAATGATTTTTTTTTGTGTTAATAAAAGTATAAAACACTGGTTGTGATGGAAAAAAAACAATAATACAAAAATCAAAAGTGTAAAACGCAATGGATTTCTCATTAATTCTATAAAACAATGATTGCCATGAAAAAAAAAGAATATAAAGAGCAAATTGTGTAGAACGCAATAGAGTTTATTCCATTAAAAACAATAATATAAAGAGCAAAAAAGTGTAAAACACAATGGATCTAGTCCATTATAGCATTTATTGCTGCTGAACCAACAAGTACTTAGACTGAGTGTAGTGGGGCGACTCCCCCTCCCACGTCGCCCCTAAGTCGCCCCAAACACCGCCCCCATCGGCGTCCCCCCTTGCCCGTCCTCTGCTCGTCGCCACCTTCCTCACAAATCAACTTTTGGCACAAAAATTCAAAGATTCCCCCCCAAGTTGCCCCAAGTCGCCCCCAAACACCGCCCCCCCCCCCCCCCCCCCTTTTTTTCTTTGTGCAAGACGCCCAGAATGGGTCGCTCCACTCCCTTCAGCCTTATAATCTTCCAATACATTCTCATACTCCAAACTATTTCCCTAGTCATAAAATTAACATACCTTAATAGGGAACATGATAGTCAACTCATATTGACCACATTCCATGTGTTTTTTTTTTTTTATCATTGTGATGTGTCATTTGTTATTGCTTCCTAGCTTTCTTATCCGAAATAAACTTACTGTTTAATCCCTTCCCTTTTAAATTAAGTTGTGACCAACTAGTAGAAAATTGAGTTTTATAAGCAATCCATAGCACACTTTTCTTTTTTGAAATCCACTGGTCATTGTTTTTCATAATAAGCCAACTTCGGCTTATCACTAGTGTTATTTAACTAATGATTTTTTATTTCATTTGGGTGAACACTCTAAATATCTTAATTAATGTTGTAAGAAAATTAATATACCTGCTACATGTGAACAAATATTGTAAATAGTTTTTAGTGGACTTCAATTTTATTTGATTGGCCAATATGGTCACTAGTTTATAAAAATATCCAACTTGTATTGAATATAACCATTCATCGTCATGACTTATGTTATTTATTAAATTATAATCTTTTCTCTCTATTTTAAGATCGTTGACCAACAACAAAAAAATTATACGTAAGCTAAAACATGGCATATATGCAACGAATTCTCCTGTATGTTAATTTACGAATGAAATGAACAGTAAACAAATTGTAATATAATAAAGACAAAATTGCAGAAAACAACCTTTATGTATGCCCCAAACTGCACTTTATACCTTTCACTATGAAATCCGCTAAAACCAACCTTTACGTTCATGTTTTGTTACACATCACAACCTTTACACCTAACCTAGTCAAAAAAGTCAGTTAACTTACCTCACATGCTTTGCATGTGAGGGTATTTTAGTCTTTTTCCACTTTGTCTTCCCCAATTCATCCCCTCAATCACATACACTTGATCAAACCCAGATTTTAATATTTATGTTTGAAATAATGCAAAACAGTTTATGTATATGATAGAAAAACGGCATCATCATCACCATCGTCAAAAAAAACACCAGTTTGCTCTGATCGTTTCACAGACAGATGACGCCTTCGTCAAACTCACCGGAATCTTCATCATCATCCTCATCAATGACGTCAGTCGCCTCCGGCAATCTTCAACTGAATACCATTTTTACACATCTATCAATCATTAATCTTGAATGACCACCCCCAAACTGGGTATCCAAGAAATCATCTAAAAATCACATAAAAACAAGAAAAATCCAAACTAATCCAAGAAACAAAGTGGCACTGATATGAATTGGTTTGAGATTGATATTGGTTATTTTAATCACCCCTTTTACACTTATATTCATTAATCAAATTTGGGGAGTTTATGGTTGGAAAGAAGGTTGAAACAGAGTACCCTTTCAGTCTTTCACCACCATATCTCCGCCTCGCAACCCTATACGGCTATACCCTCCGCCTTTCACCATCGTATCTCCGACCCTTAATCTAGCCCAATCTTCTTTGATTCCTCCTATACCCCACCCTCAAATTTGGGGAGTTTACTGATGATTAACGAAAACAAAAAAGAAGAAACAATTTAACAACCATTGATCTGTGATGGTTTTGTGTTGGAACTGAAATTTATTTAATTTAAACAAAAATGATTTTGTCTCTTTGAATATCCAGCCAAAAACAAACGAGACCCAGCCACTGTTATGATTTCTTTTCATTTGATCTTGATAAAAACCTTTCCATAGTCCACTAAATCTAAAATAAATAACTAGAACATAAAATGTATTGGTGGGAAGAGTATACCAAGAACGAGGGAGATGACACTTCTGAAACTCTAGTGACACTTCTGAAACTCCGGCGAAATGCTTGGAGCTCTAGTGACACTTCTGAAACTCCGGCGACGTCTAGATTATTCCGGCGTTGCTTTGCAGTGGATTTGTGTGTGTAATTTGAAAGATAGCTGGGTGTTTTATGTGTGTGTGAGTTACGAACAGGAAGAGGGATTCTAAGAGTGATGTGATATGTTGGAGGAGATGAAGTTGTAAAGGACATTTGAGAAGGAGAAATGGTTGTAACGGCTGACCAAAAGAAAGGAGGAAAAAAATAGGGTTTTACTGGTTAAAATAATACATTGAATAAAAGACCTGTGAAAAGACATATATGCCCTCACGTGCAAGGCATGTGACTGCATTTAACTGACTTTTTTGACTAGGTTAGGTGTAAAGGTTGTGATGTGTAACAAAACATGAACGTAAAGGTTGGTTTTGGCGGATTTCATAGTGAAAGGTATAAAGTGCAGTTTGGGGCATACATAAAGGTTGTTTTCTGCAATTTTGTCTATAATAAAATATTATATACAGCTTTTTTTGATAGTTTTATTATCTTAGTATTATAATAATTGTTATCCCCTTTACTTTTTAAGTCTGATAAGCTTGGTGTTAACCGGTACTTCAGCTTTTTTTAATAGTTTTATTATCTTAGTATTATAATAATTGTTATCCCCTTTACTTTTTAAGTCTGATAAGCTTGGTGTTAACCGGTACTTGTAGAAAAAATAACGGTTCGTTATCGGTAAAATACCGGTTCGTTATCGGTACATGAAGGTACAAACCAGCACCAGCCTAGTACATAAAACGCCAAAAGTTGGTACCGGATGGAGTTTGATAATCTTTTAGTTCGAGAAATTTGGTACTGTTACCCAGTATCATTTGCTCATCCCTGATCACGGGTACCCTACGAACACCAACGGTATCGTACAACTTTTTTTTAGTTTCAGGGGTAGGGATGAGCTCGGTGCCAACTGTTACCGAATCGGTATTGGTACCGAAAATACCGGTTACGGTATCGGTATATGAAGATAAAAACCGGTAGCGAACCGGTACTAGGAACGCCAAAAGTCAGTACTGAACTGGTACTTAAGATCTTTCGGTTCAGGAAATTCGGTACCGGTACCCATTACTATTTGCTCATCTCTGACTACAGGCTTCTACCGAACAACATCATTACCATACAACTTTTTTAGTTGATTTTCTTTCGGTTATTTTTTAGTATTTTTTTTATACATTTTCTTTTTAGTTTTGTCAGCGATTCCGTGTGCAACGCGCTCGTAGTGATTTCAAACACATATAAACACAGACTAAATAACAAAAAAAGTTCGCCGCAACGCGGCGACGGTTGTTATAACTAGTTAAAAATGAATTCAAATAGAAATAGGTGACTTATTTAATGTTAATTGACCCGTCTAATATGATTATATAATGTAGAAGGAACTTGTGGGTGATCATGTTATGTAGATGTGTATGCATCCATCCTATAAATAGGCAACATTGGAAGCACAAAATGACTCAACACCTCTTTAACAATGTCTGGAGCTCCATCCCACTCAGACATGGTGAGGCCTGGCTCTTCTATGACGTCCTCCAATAATAATAAACCCGTATCGTTCCAACGCTCCATAGAACAACAAAACGCTCCGTCACTTTCAAATGCAGATAATCGTGTAAATAAGTCAAGCCTCCAGTACGTGAAAGAAGCTGGGAACGCCCCTGCTAAGCCAACTTCGATTGGAGGTGTTACTCATGTCGACAACAAATGATTGTATTGTTTTTCATATTTCATTGTCATGATCTTTAATCAATTGTCGTGGTGTCTGCTTCCTTAAAGTCGTGTTTGATTTCAAGTCCAAGTGTTAAAATCTTGTGTTTTTCTTTTTAGTACGTAATTTGTTTTAAGAATCACAGTGATTTATGTGTTGATTTTTGAAGACAATGTACTTGTATTTGAAAATCTGATATTATGTAACTATTAAAAACTTTGATCTTTTATAATCATATCTACAACATAAAATTATATTGATATTTTGTTTGGATCATACTCGTTTTGAGATTATATGGGAAAAACAAACTATTGCTAGAAGCTTCTCCGAAATAGAAAACGTGGATGTTCAAATGTTACTTATTTGAGCACCATGTTTTCCTATATGTTGTATGATAAAGACATTGAAAACTAATACACAACGTTGTATGTTATACGAACCGATTGTAACGAACACACCGACTGACATCGTTGTAACTAGTTTAAATGCATTGTTAAAACTAGTTTAAACATATTGTTAAAACTAGTTTAAACATATCGTTAAATTGAACAATCAATACAAACCAATGTAACTATTTTAGACGTACCATTATAATTAACAAAATATAAATATTTAAACGAAAACATGTATTTAAAAAATATAGCATAGTATACTCAAAGGTAAATAGTAGTTAGGTATATAAAATTGTGGTGGCGGCTGGCAGTGGCGAAGCCATAATTTTTTTTATGGTTTCCTTTTTATTTGCTACTTAATTTATAACAACACTTTGTTAAAACTTTCGTGTCGGTTCAAGTCAGGTCGGGTCGGGTTGAATAATATAATAAAAACCAATATCATTTTAAAAGTTCAATGTCCTTTAAAAAAATATGTTTAATCGTCCCTGGCTCTTCTGTTTGATTAGAAATTTAGAATCAATCACTCTTGTCTCTTCAGTTCGAACGGAATTGTCCATAAGTTACACGGATTGTGACTTTTCTCAACTTATGTTTGTCTTTGGCGGTCCTTTTTTTTAAGTTTAAATAATCTGAATTAGTTAATTGGGGGTTATTGGGTAAAAACGTAAAAGTAAGACATGAGATGTTAATGGTTTAAAGTGCGTTAGATATTAGATGGAATTAAGTACTTAGGCTTAACTAATAAACTATATTTTTGTATTGTAGGAAACGTTTATATGATTTATTTTCTTTGGCAACAATATATGTATAGCTTTTTCATGCCAATGGGTCAATTATTTTTTAGTCAAATCAAATGGTGTAAATCGCTTAAAATCATCGGTGATGCTCTAATATTTTCTATTAGATGTTCTATATAACACGTAAAATATATTGGTGTCGGGTGACACCTATCCTCTTTTTGTAGCTCGTCACTGGGGGTTGGGTCCAATTAATAAAGCAATTGAAGTGGAGGTGTTACTTCCCTTAAAATCAAGGGTTTAATTTGATGTAATTTAAGCGGTTAAAAAAACTAGATTTATCAAAAAAAAAAATAGCATGGAAGTTTTCTCGTTCTTACCCTTTTAGCTAGGGGCTATCAGAGTTCGAGGCATCATCAAGTTAACTGAAGCGGGAAATTAAATGATTATTTAGTTAAGCTGTGTTAAGTTTTATAAACAATGTTTTTCTAGTTCTGTTAATGGTGAGGCATTTAGGTGAGTGTTTGTCTGGTTCTGTTCTAGTATCTTTCTAGCCATAACCTGCTGTATATATTTGGGAGGAATGAAATCTTGCTGTTTGCTGATCAAAAAAAAAGTTTTATAAACAATTCATAGTAGACTTTTTTTTTTGTTTAAATCCACTGGTCATTATTTTACAAAATTAGCCGACTTGGGCTTATTACTTGTGTTATTTAACTAAGAGTTAAATGCTTGGTTGGTCCCTGTGGTTTTCAAAAATTGCAGACTTTGTCCCAATGGTTTACTAATTACACGCGTGGTCCCTGTGGTTTTCAAAAATGCACTCGGTTGGTCCCTAGCCCTAACATCAGTTAGATTTCTCAGTTAAGTCCATGTTAAATGACCAAATTACCCTGAGATTAAAATAAAACAATTAAAAAGGAAAAAATAAAACAAAGGGCCCACCCCATCATCTTCTTCATCATCTGCCCCTCCACCCGCTTCCCATCCCAACCCCTTCGTTTCCACCGGCGACCATCCCTCCACCGGAGACCACCCCAATCGTAAGTCCGAGCGCTGCAATCTGTTACAGACTCACCTTCCGATCGTAACTCCGGGCGAAACAGCTCCACTCTTCCGGTTACATTTACACCACCGGTTAAGATCATCGAGCTGCAACTGGATCAAACTACTACAATTCGAAAGAACGGGCGGGATTGACCCTGACAGATTGTTGTTACTCAACATCAACTCTTGAAGATCAACCAGATTCCCAAACGAAGACGGGATTTCACCGGATAAAAAGTTTAAAGAAAGATCAATAGTTTTCAAACTTTTACAGTTACCAATCTCTGATGGAATTGATCCCACAAGATTGTTCTGCCACAACAACATCTTCTCCAACTTCTGAAGATTACCCAACTCAGACGGAATCGAACCCGACAGATCATTCTCATACAAATACAAATCAGTAAGCTCAGAGCAGTTCCCAATCTCCTTAGGGATTTCACCAATAAGCAAAGTTGTATAAACAGATAAAGTTTGAAGCTTTGTTAACCCACCCAAAGATACAGGAATTGACCCAGAAACCTTAGTAACTGCAAGACCCAAAATTTGTAAACTTTTACAGTTACCCAACTCCAAAGGGATCTTCCCAGACAAATCTTTATTCCCACCAACCCTAATAACCTCCAACATCTGCAAATTTCCCAGCTCAACAGGAACACTTCCAGTTAAAACATTATCAAACAAAACAAGATTTTTCAACCTTGAACAGTTACCAATCTCATCCGGTATGTTTCCAGTCAAATTCGCACCGGAAATGATAAGGGTACCAAGGAATTTAAGCGACGAAAGGTTTGACGGAAACGGTTCCGAGTGCGATTCAGCAATTAGGGCTCGAGATCCGGTTAATATTTGGGTCCTGAAGTCAAATTCTGGTGGTGGAGGTTTGATTGAAACTTTTGTGCGAATATTGTGTCTGGTGGTGGGTTTTTAGAGAGAGAAGGGAGGAAACCACCAGGGGATGGGATTAGGGTTGAAGGTACGATTCAGCAATTAGGGTTGAAGGTGACGGTGGATGTGGTGGTGGTGGTGGTGGTGGTGATGGATTGAAGGTGGAGATGGTGGCTGGTGAGTTTTTGAGAGAGAGGGGGAAGAACAGGAGATGGGATCATTGGTCTGATGAAGAAGAGGAGTCTACTTTATATGTTTTTTTTTTAATTGTTCAAGGGTAATATAGTCATTTCACACAGAGTTAACTGAGAAATCTAACTGATGTTAGGGCTAGAGACCAACCGAGTGCATTTTTGAAAACCACAGGGACCACGCGTGTAATTAGTAAACCATTGGGACCAAGTCTGCAATTTTTGAAAACCGCAGGGACCAACCAAGCATTTAACTCTTTAACTAATGATATTTTTTTTTTTCATTTGGGTGAAGGGATGTATTAGGTTCAAGAGTGAACACTAGTGTAACTTGCGAACTGAGTGAACTAATCCTGGTCATACACGTGTGTAGATCAATGGTCAGGATTTAATGTTGAAATACACTAGTGTATTTTATGATTTGATGATGAGATCCTGGCCATACACGTGTGTAGATCAATGGCCAGGATTTGTTCACTCAGTTCGCAAATACATTAGTGTTCACTATAGAACCCCACCCTTGGGTGAAGTCTCTAAATATCTTAAATAATGTTGTAAAAAAGATTAGTATACCTGCTACATGTGAACAAATATTATAAATAGACTTCTTTTTTGTTTGATTGGCCATTATGGTCGCTACTTATAATATAAAAATACCCAACTTGCATTGAATATAACCATTCTTTCTTATTAATTATGTTATTTATTAAATTATGATTATAATATTTTTCTATTTTTAAGATTTGATAAAAAAAAAATATATTATCTGTAAGCTAAAACATGGCATATAAGCAACGAATTAAAAATGAATTCAAATAAAATATAGGTGGCTTATTTAATGTTAACTAGAGTTGATTCCTCGTGCTGCGGGCCGGCATTTTTTTACAAATCAATAATGCATTCTGGATCATATCAATTAGTCGTAGGTAATATGAAGATAGTTTCAGGGACGATGGGTATTTGTGTCATCCATGAATCCAATGTATGCCCTGTTCGTGATCATTTTGTTTGAAGGAATCACTTTTGCGGGAGTTCATTTTGTTTGGTAATATCGGTGTACAAATTATAACTCGGAAACCGGGAAAGTGGAACAAAGCGAGCTTTAACTTGACTGATAAATGAATTAAAATTAAAACATGTAAGAAATACTAATATAACTATTAAACATATTAATTAATGGGTCAAGTTATTCTACAAAGGCCTCTAATTGTAAGAAGGATTTATAGAGTGACAAGTGTCCAATAACCTAAAACTAAACCCACTACATCACCACCAAAAACCTAAACACCCACCCACCCCACCCCACCACCATCCAAAAACCTAAACCCCCCACCCCCACCCAAAAACCTAAACCCCCCCCCCCCCCCCCCCCCCCGGCAAAAAAACAAAAAAAAAACTATACCTCACAAAAAAAACCCCCAAAAAACCTAACGGAGTTATAAAAAAACTATACATCACCACCTTTTTTTATTCCCTCTGCCAGTCCCACCTTTCAACTATTTTTCCTCCACCGGTCCCCAGTTATAAAAACTTAACGGAGTTAAGTTTTTTTCCGAATTACAAACTAACGTTTTAGGACTTTTGATCAGAACGAGGATACGAGTCTGTTGATGTAAAACTTACCTCGAAAGGGTGCTGATCTTTCTCCTTATGTGGCGGGCGAGGAAGATGACTCGCGGACGAGTCCATTTTTAGAGGGGGAGGATGATACGGATCCTAGTACGTTAGAAGAACCACCCGGGCTCGTTCATAGTAGCACCGGCCCATCAAGAACCCGTGGCTAGTATTGGGCCGCCGGCTAGCTGTCAAGAACCCATCCAACCATCTTTTTATTTTAAGTATTGTTTTTTTATTTCTGAACGTTTATCTTTTCCTTGATTGTCGGGACTATACCCTATGTTTATCTCTTTACTTTTCCTATTTAAGTATTGTAATCAAAAGTTGGAGGGCAGAGAATTTTGAATAAAAAATATACGTATTGTTTTCTTCGAACAGGTTTTGTTCGACTTCTCCATTCGGTCGACCGAAGGAGGATTATCTAAGCTAGGGTTCTAGCTTCCACTAATACGAATCCATATCACACACACACACACACAAAAAAAAAAAAAAAAAGCCTAGACGCATTGTAAACTGCAAAGTTTGCATAAAGATTTACTTAATTTACTGGATTCTAGTCTGGATGTCATCTTTGTTATTCAATTCACTAGTTTCCATCAAGTTATGGACCGGCCCAGCCCATTTTAAGTACAAATACCCAATTCACCGATCGACTCTAATCAAATGGATTACCATACTTGGGTCCAATATGTATATAACTAGTAATTCAAGATTCACACATCATCTTGAACACAAGATTACAACAAACATAGTCTTAATTTACTCTCACAATATTATAAGTGGTTTACAATCATAGAATTACATAACACAATCAACACCATACTTATTGCCATCACTGTATCAGAAATTACGCCTTCATGGGACGAACAATGAGTACAGGACATTTCGCGTGATGCGCACAGTAATCGCTAATGCTTCCGAGCACGGCCCTGTAAAGACATTGATAACAATGGTATTGATTGTTTTGTAAAATTTAAAAAAAAAATAGAATTTAAATATATTTAAATAATAATTAAATCTTGCATATCACCTTTTAATCTGGCCTAGACCTCTGCTTCCAACAACCAGTAGATCAATATCCATTTGGTCTACAGCTTCAACCAGCATTTCCTTTGGATTTCCCCTTAAAACCAAGTATTCTACTTTTATCTGTTGGAATTGTTCAAGTGAGCATCAAGAATATGAGATGTTACAAAAGAAAAAATGAGCCGATTTATATGAAATTTAGGACTGTCGAGAAACATGATTAACCTTATGTTGGTCACATAATTCTGAAGCGCGAGCAAGGATTTTAGCAGCGCTTTCTTCCTCGGCTTTCACCACGGAGTCCCTCATCCCAGATGTTGCAAATAAAACTGCATGCCCCACAAATAAGCAGATAAGCGGTTTTAATAGTCAATCTCAAACGTTGATGATCAAGTTAGCAAATCTAGCACCCCTAGAGGTGTTCACGGTATGGTTTTGACGGTTTTTTGTCAAACAGTGAGCCAAAGTTGTTAGTAACTTTTTTTTTTACTATTGTAAAGCAAACAAAAACAAAACTGTTGAAATTAAAACAAACCAAACTAAATAGCTACTAACACTCTGGCTTTGGTTTGGTTTCACGGTTTAGGCCTATTGGCCTTTAAAATAAAATAGTAAAAACATAAAATACTATCAAAAGCAGTAATATTCCAGCAATTAATACTTAAAAGAGTGACTCTTTGTCTTTGCATTCTAAAGCAAAGTCTAATCATATGTGTAGTCTTAACTTAGAATGATTAAGGCTCATGTAAAATATAAAAAGTTACATATCCCATATAATCATATGTTTAGGTCCCTTTATTAGTTTTTTTTTACGTACGGTTAAGCCAAACCATTTAGTACGGTTTGAAAATTTCTAAGTTGGCCAACCAAAAAATATTTAAAAACCGACTATGAAACCAAACAGTTGACTGGTTTGGACAATTTCAAGGTTTCAAACTGTATCATGAACATCTCTAAGCACGACCACTTACCAGGACCAACAGGGAGTGCAGTGTAAGTTGGTTGAAAGGGCGGTTGGACGTGAACCACAGTGATGGCGAAAGGGGACTCCTTGTCGGCGTCATGGTGGGCAAAGAGGTGTTTGAGAGCCCATTCGAGAGCATAGAAACTCCCATCGCTCTCATCCATGGCTATCCACACCTTCATCGTGCTATTCTCCTCTGTCGTACCCTCCCCATCACCTGTTGTTTTCATGTCTCTTGCCGTCGCTTGCACCGCAGTCTCGTTACTTCCATTTGTTGCCTCCATATCATTTGTTGCCTTTGTTTTAGTGGTGGAAGAAATGAAATGAGTTTATGTGTATTTATAGAGAGTTTTGGGGCTCCTTATTAACTTTATAATATTTTGCTTTTCAAAAATAGTTAATTACTTATAATTGTTAAAGATAATGTTGTAACAAATGGAAAAGCATTGTGACTTAATAGCATACTCCTTCACGTATGCATTAAAGAAATAAAGCAAACATTTTCCTTATCAACATTAAAAGAGTGGTGTGGACCAATAACCCCTTTATATCATCTAAGCTTTTAATAGATTTATAAAAGTTGATACACTAATTCAAGTTTCATCCAACTTCGATTTTCCGGTTTACTTAACTTTGAATTAATCAGGGATGTGCACTTGTCGATAACCGAAACCATACCAAAAGTGTGATTTCCGTGCTAGATCAAGTTCCTTGTAACCAAAATTGATGGCTGATGAAACAATGGTTAACCGGGTAGGGTTAACTCACTGATCTCATCAAGAGGGTTAATCCCTTCTTTCCGAGGATCGTTGGCTGGATCGTTTGGTGGTGGGTTTCCTGCAAAAGGAAACAAACCGTGACTCGTAACAAGGAGGATGGGGTGGGGGGTGCTCCTTGTTACCACTCTCCGGCGTGAGAATCAGTAAGTTGCTTGGGAAGCAAAGTATGATAGTAGTAGTATTGAGAGAGTTCGAAAGTGATACCTCAAACCTGGTTTGGGGTGAGTATTTATAGCCGAGGAGTGAAGGAGGGTAGTTGAGTAGCTAGTCTGACATCGCACAGCTATTTGCAGGTGTGTCAGACCTGTCGGATGCTGTGGTGATGCCACGTCCGGCTGTGGTGTCAGACTGTTGTTCATACGTGGGCTAGTAGGCGACTGTTCCCAGTGCCACTTGCACTGTGGTGTCAGACCCACTTGCTTTGTAGGCAGGATGCGGTGTCAAGCCGCATCGCTGCTTGCGGTCATTGATGTTGTTCCCGCATTGGTTGTTCCATCCATGATTTGCGAGGGATGCGGTGTTGTGCCGCATCGCCTGTTGAGTGACTGTTACTGTTATCCAGATCCCTTGTCGTGACGAAAATGTTCATAGGATGCGGTGCGAGGCCGCATCGCTATGCGTAACATTAGTTTCCGTCCTTAAGGTAAGTCTTCTCATCAATGGACAGATTGGACCGCAGTGTTCGCGTGTATCTACGCGGACACTGGATAGTTAATTGCTGTTGGGGGTTTTTAATGAGGGTAATGGTCATTCGCGGTCGTGCTGACGCGATATTTGGGACCATACCCCTTCAAGTCCCCCCAGTCTAGTGTTCCTTCCGTATGCGAGTCGCATGTGGGAGGGATACTGGACTATGTTGTCTAGAAGGTTAAGATTATGCCATGCAGATGGCATCTTCTTTAAGTAGTAGGCCCTTTCTAGTGGATTGTTTCTTCCTTTGAGAAGGGTGTATGGTGAGCAAGTTCCGTCTGATGCGGAATTCTCAGCCAAAGACTTAACTGTTTCTACCTTTTGCTGATGTCATCAGCCACCTGTTGGTGTTTCGGACCAACCTTTGAGACGGTGACTGAAGGTATTAGCAGAATTCGAACCAACCTTTGAGGTCGTGACTGAAGATGTCTTCTTCAGTGTAGTTGGAATCTCTGTGTCAGTTTGTGCAAAGTTGTAAGTACTTTGCTCAAGCTCTATGTTCAGCAACTGGACATGTAACGATGATCCCTGTTTTGTGGGGTGTTCGTGTTCTCCAGTTAAGCTTTCTAGTTACCGCACGTCTTCTGCGGTTTATCTCTCAAGTAACCGCACGTCCTCAGAGGTGTAGCTCTCTGGTAACCGTTCGTTCTTTGCGGTTACCTCGTTGCCGAACCTCGTGTGCCATGTTTCTTTGAGGATCGTGGGGTAGTTGCGTCATTGTTGGTCGTGTTTGGTCGAACAATGTGAATCTGGACTATGGGCAAATAAACATGATCATAGGCAGGGTTGTGCCCACCATTGTTTATTCTATGCGGTCCATAGGTGGGTAACTAGTCATAGGCAGACTTGTTACCGCTGTTCTGGAGCCACTTTCCTTCACGCTTTGGTGGAAAGTAGTTTCCCTGTAAGTAGTGTTGCCGGAAGAGATCATTTTAGATACTTGGGAAGTTGGTTGAAACTCTTCCGCATTCGTTTTGTAGCCACTTTCCTTCACGTTTAGTTGGAAAGTAGTTTTTCTTGAAATAGCTTTGCTCTTCCGCGTGGTGGCTTAGTTGTGGCTCTTCCGTAGCTACCGTTCGCATAGTTGCGGTTTGCAGTAACTACGTAAGAATGGTTGCGGTTTGCAGCAAAGAACTCGCTTCTAGAAGTCTTGTAGCCTAGATGTGGCTCTTGAAGGTTCAGGGGACAGGGTTGCTGATGTGCGGTTGCTCAGCATACTTGTCCTGTTCCTTAAGGAGAAGCTGTTTGCGTTCCCTCTGTGGTTGTGAACCGGAAACGAGGGTTTTGAAGCTTGAAGAAGCTTTCATGGGGTGCGGTTTACCGCATCCTGAGAAGCGGTTTTCGCAGTCCAAAGAACCGTGTTGGTTCTGAGTATCTGACACACCTGTGCGGGTTGGTGTGCGTCATCTCCGCATATTCCGCGTGTGCTCGTGGATATGTGCGGTTTATGACTTATACCCCTTTATATAATTTAAAGATATATATTTTTGCCTTTTTTGAGGGGTATGTAAAAAACGACATGCGGTATGGGTTATGGTGCGGTAAACCAGAGAAACCGCATGCCGCTTGTGTTTGGATAAGGTTGTCGCTTTCTGTTGCTTACGTCACGATTGCACGTGTGGGTTGTTGAAGTTGGTAGGATTCTGACATGTGCTGATTTGAAAAGACGTTTACACTGACCGAGGTCATAACTGCACTGTAGCAGGGAGTGAAAAAGTCTTCTTTGTCAGACGCGTGGGCGGCCACGCGCGCGTGATAACCGTCAGCGGAAAGGTCGCTGACCACGTGTCGCCTTGTAACTCGCCTATTTTGAACGTGTTGAGGCGGTTTACTGTATCGCATTTATTGCGATGAGTATATAAAGGGGGAACCGTTTGGTTTCTCCTTACTGTTCAAAATTTTCGAAAAATTTCTGTTGAGAGAGAGAGCATTCCCTTCGTCTTCTCCGACCATTCCGTCTTTTATTCCTGCAATCTTTTGAGTTTTCTGAGTTTTTCTTTAACTCGAAACTTCTGTTCTATATATTTCTGATGGCTGATCCATCTAACCCACATAATGTGGAGGGTGAAAACCCTGAAGCATCTTCTCCGGTGGCCGGAGAAGAAGAAGAAGATGATGGTGGCAGTGTTCCTGGTGGTGGTCTACCACCATTGAAGTGGTCGAAAGTTTTTTTCGACCAACTGATGACCAAGATTGAGATGCCTCACGAGTATGGGGCTGAATATCCCCAAACTGGTGATACTGGTGCCAGTGCTCCGGCCGGTTACATCACCATGTGGGCCGAGTGTTTTACTGATGGTAACCTTCGTTTACCATTAACAGTTTTTGTTGCTCAGGTCTTGGAACATTACAAGATCCATATCTCCCAGATGAGTCCTTTTGGGATGATCCGTATTAGACATTTTGAATCAACTTTTCGAGCTCTTGGTCTGCCGGTTACCGTTGAAAACTTTCGGGGGTTTTACCAGTTGACGGTGAACACCGGTTTCTTTTCCTTTAGAGAACGGTATGGAAGCATCAAGTTGATGACCCCTCCGAAGGGTATTACGAAGTGGAAGTGTAAGTTTTTCTACGTTAAAGCTGTCGCAGTTGTTGTGGACATGAATATGCGGAACGTCAATGAGCCTATCCCTGCGGAGGATATTGCTATGCCTACCGCAGAGACTGCGGAGTGGTTCTCAAAGCTGAAACCTATTGAGCATAGGCAGCTGACCAACAATGAGTTGTGGGTGCTGCGGATGATGTTGACCCGGCCTAAGAGGAATTTCACGCCTGTGGTGCGGGAGAAAACTGGTGGTAAGTGTTACCACTCATTTGCGGTTGCTTTATTCCCGTGTTTGTTATTAATTTGGATATGTATTATCAGAAATTGTGGAAGTGTGGAAGATATTTGATCCAACTTTTACTGGCAAAGTTGATCTTATTCCGACTGCGGATGGTAAAGGTTTTAACTTGACGATTGTCCCTCTCTTCCGCGTTGCTTCACGCGAGGTGATGACTGCACCCCTGCCGCAGGGCAAAGGTATTACTCATAACCTTTATTGCTTTACAAAGTTTGTTGCCTGATATTCTATACGCAGGTACACTTGGGAACCTTGGTAAATTTGAGTCAAAGGGTGCCCCCAAAAAACACGCGGAGAAAAAGCATGTGGATAAACCTGGGCGGGGTCGCAGTGTGAAGAAACCTGATGCATCTGTTGTTCCGCCCTTGGTGAAGCAAGCAGCAGGTATCTCTCGTTCTCATTTCCGCAGATATACCGATTACGTGGTAGTATCTGACACCCTAGAGGGCTTTGGTGTTCCAGGTGTTGGTGCGGCCACCGGTGGAACCACTGCGGGTTCGAAACCGGGTGATGAAAAGAAGAGAAAAGCGGAGGATGTTGGTGATGCTGGTAGGGGAAAGAAACCGAAGATTCAGACTAGGCGCAAGCCTTTTGTCATACCAAGGAAGCCTGCGGTTGTGTCTGGTATGTAACGCATGACTAACAAATATTTCGTGCTTATACTTGTTCTTTAAAGTATTTCTGTGTTGATTTCAGAGCCGCAAGATGAAGGTTTCTTTGACTTTGATGCTCCTCCGCCCCCTCCCCCGCACGACACTGCTGCGGGTACAGGGGTTCATAAGGCTGTTACTCCTGAAGCCTCTGTGCGGGGGGTGGACACTGGAAAGGGTCCCGCGGCTCAAATCCATGACACGGTTGATTCGAGTGATAATGTTATCACCCCAGAGGATACTGTTGATATGGATTTGAAGTTTGGTTACACCGGAAAGCCAAAGTCTCCTGTTGCCGAGAAGGCTTCCGGTTTCGCTGGTGGTGCGGGTTTTGTAGAGACTCCAATTCAGCCTAACGAGTCTGAATTGGAGTATTATTATCGCTCTTACACAGAAGACCGGGCCATGTCTTACCACCGCCCTCCGTGGTCTGTGATGCAAGGGGATGACATTTCCGCTGATCCCTCTGCGTGTAGGGAGGTTTTGAGCGGTTTGGGCACTCCTTTTGAGGTAAACCGGGCCCGTTCTTTACCGACTGAGGTCCAGGTGAACCAGCTCTCCTCCCTGCTTGTGGGGAGCTCCATAATGGCAAATGCCGTTATAGAAAAGTGCAAGGTGCTGGGGCGCAAGGAGGAGGAGAATGCACGTTTACGGGCCGAGGCCGAGGAGTTGGTGAAGTCTGCACGTGAGGGTGCAGAGCAGCTTGAAAGGGATAGAGAGCAGCTTGAGAGGGACAGAGCTGCGTTTGAGAAGCATAAGCAGACTGAAGAATGGGCTGCAACTGCTGAGCTTAAACATGTTCGTACTCTTGCAAAATTGCTGTCTGATGAGCGTAAGCGTTGGAAAGAAACCCTTTCTGATGAGTTCAAGACGCTATCTGATGAACGCAAGACTTGGAAAGAATATTGGGGTAAACAGAATGAAACTCTCTTTCATGTTCGTCAGGAGCTTATCAATGCCAAGGCAGCAATTTCTGCGTTGGCTAAAGAGAAAACTGAGGCTGTTGCGGCTGCCCAAGGGGCCAAGGAAGCAGAGGTTCGTCTTGCCAAGGCTCTGGAAGAGGCCAAGGAGGCGGAGGCTCGTGCTGCAAAAGCTCTTGAAGGGGCAAATGTTGACCGCACCAGGTTAAGCAAAACTATCTTGGACCTTCAGGTATAAGTTTTTCCTAACTTTGAAATTGTGTCTCACAAGTTTGTTGATTCTTTTTGTATACTTATGATTCCTTGTTTAAAAGGCTGAAGTGCGGACCTGAGGGGTCACTATTGAGGAAATCTCTGCCCGTGCTGCTGAAGCTGAAGTGCGGGCAAGAGAGGCTGAAGAGGCTAGGGATAGCCACGCTTCTTCACTTGGGTTGCTCAAGGCTGATCATGAATGGATGCGTATGCGCGGGATCGGGCATGTAAGTATCCGTTGCCTTGTTATTTTTGTTGTAGGTTTGTCTTTGATAACCATTGTATTCATGTTTCGCAGATTGTTACTGCCATTCTTGACGCACCCGAGACCGTAGCAGGTATTAACGAGATCAGGGATCGTGCCCGGGATGCTGGTTTCAAAGCTGGCTACAACCGCTGTATTAGTCATTTGAACGTTGCAGAGCGTGGCGGGCTTACTGATGAGCGGTCCGGGTTTCATGGCGTGGACACTGAAGCGCTTCTTGCTTCTGCGATTAAGGAGTTTAATGATACAACCCTCACAGATCTTGAAGAACTTGAAAAGTGTCTGGAAGCGGAGGATTATGTGGACCGCTTGCGAGTCTTATACGCTGATGAAGATGAAGATGAGGAAAAACCAGATGTTGAGGGCACGGATGATGCGGGCCCCAGTGGCACAAAGGAAGATTAGATTTGGCCTGCGTGCCTCTTTTGGTTTCTTATGTAACCGTTACAAAACTTTATGTAAAGTCCTTGTGCACCGCGCAGGTGCAGGAATTTTTTGAATATAAAGAATTGTTGTTTCAATTTTTACAAGTGTTTTTAGTACTTGCATGTTTGAATTTCTACACGTTTACTGTTACTGTGAGTAATACTAAATCTGTAATTGCCTTTTGCATATCTAGGTGATATGCAAGTATGAAGATTTGTTTCTGGCTAGACAAATAGTATTGCCATTGCTGGCCTATTACAATAGTTGCGTGTGGTTACCATTCTGTGTGGGTATCACGAATGAAGATTTTGCTAATCTGTTTTTGTGTATACCTCAGAGTGGAACACACATTTGTAACAGAAATAAATAAACAATATTGTATTGAATCGTCTATTTATTTATTTGCAAATGGCCTGCGGCCCAATAGATTACATGTAGAAAACATGGCTTACATATAACAGCGTCGAAGTTGCTGTGCGTTCCATGTGCGTGCGATAGTTTCGCCTTCTAATGTTTGTAGTTTATACGCGCCTTTGCCCAGGACCTCTTGGATGAGGTACGGTCCTTCCCACTTGGGGGCAAGTTTTCCGGGGCGTTCTGCGTTGGATGCTTCGTTGTCACGAAGGACGTAGTCTCCAGGGTTGAAAGTACAAATGCGAACGCGTGTATTGTAATACTTTTCCAACTTGGTTTTGTACTTGGCCTCGTTGATTGCAGCGTTTTCGCGCCTTTCTTCCAAGAGGTCTAAGTCAACCCTGCGTTCCTCATTGTTGTCCATCTTATTGATGGCCAACATTCTAGGTGAGGGGAGGCCTACTTCCGCGGGGATCACCGCTTCAGTACCGTAGACTAAGCTGAAGGGGGTCTCGCCGTTGCTTGTTTTTGGGCTTGTCCTGTGAGCCCATAGAATACTTGGGAGTTCATCAACCCAGCCGCGTCTGGCTGTTCCCAACCGTGCTTTGATGCCTTCGACTAAGCTTTTATTGATACTCTCGACTTGGCCGTTCCCTTGCGGATGCGCCACTGAGGAGAATATGTGTTCAATGTTGAGCTCTTTTAGCCATTTTTGAAAGTCGTCGGCAGCGAAGTTGGTACCGTTGTCGGTGACTATGCACATTGGTAGACCGAAACGGCAGATGATATGTTCCCACACGAATTTCCTTGTTATCATAGCGGTGGTTGATGCAAGTGGCTTTGCTTCTACCCATTTTGTAAAGTAATCAACAGCTACTATGATAAATTTTACTGCTCCTGGTGCGTCTGGAAATGGTCCCACCACATCGATTGCCCATTTTTGGAATGGCCATGCGGTGGTGACGGGGATCAAGTTGTTCTTGGGACGCAAGGTCGTGGGAGCATGTCGCTGACAATTGAAACACTTGCGTAAGACTGTGACTGCATCCAGGTGCATGCCCGGCCAATAGTAGCCGGCGTTCATGATTTTGGCCACCACCATGCGTGGTCCTGCGTGTATGCCACAGATCCCCTCGTGAATTTCTTTGATAAGGTATGTGGCATCTTGGGGGTTGACGCATCGTAGGAGTGGCCCCAGGTATGATTTACGGTATAAGATACCGTCTACCATTTGGTAATGACACGCTTTGTGTTGCAACTTGCGTGCCTCTGCTTTGTTTTCGGGAGTAACCCCGGATTGTAAGTATGCAATGAGCGGTGTCATCCAGGATGTTGTACCGTATTGGATGACATTGACTTGGCGCAGGGGTACCGAAGGATTTTGCAGGATTTCGATGCGTACCTCTTTTGCCAGGTGTTGGAAGCTGGTGGACGCAAGTTTTGATAGTGCGTCCGCGGGTTTATTTTCACTCCTGTTGATGTGGCGAATATTGAAGGAGGTAAACTTTGACTTCAGTTGCAGGGCTTGTTCGAGATAGAGGATCATGGTATCCCCCTTTGCAGTATAGTCCCCGCGTATTTGCCCTGCAACTAGTAGTGAATCGACGTGTGCTTCCAGATGTTTGACGTCGAGTTTAATTGCTAAAAGCAACCCTGCCAGTAGAGCCTCATACTCTGCTTCGTTATTCGTACTTTCAAAATCGAGGCGTATTGCGTAGGTTAGCTCTTGGCCATCGGGGCTGACAAGTCGCAAACCTGCGCCTGAACCATCTTCGTTGGATGCACCATCTGTGAATAGTGCCCAGGTTTCTGTGGAGGATGGTTGTGATACAGGGTTTTGTTCTTCTTCGCATTCTTGGATGCGGTTTGCTGGTATTTCAGCGACGAAGTCAGCCAAGACCTGGCCTTTGATTGCGGGGCACGGCTTATAGTTCAGTGAAAGCGCGCCCAGCTCAATTGCCCATTTTGCTAACCTCCCAGAGATGTCGGGTTTTGATAGGATCGGGCCGATCCTATAGTTGGTTAACACTGTGATGACGTGGTTTGCAAAGTAACGTCGTAAACGTCTCGATGCGTGCACTAGTGCCAGTACCAATTTTTCCATGATGGAGTACCTTGTCTCTGGGTCGTTGAGCATTTTGCTGATGTAGTAGATGGGTGTTTGGACTCCTTCCCGCTCCACTATAAGTACCGCGCCTACCGCGTTGTCCGCGGCAGACAGGTATAAGATAAGTGGCTCATCTTTTCGTGGTGCGGTTAAAGTTGGGAGTTGGATCAAACACTCTTTCATTTCCCGGAAAGCTTTTTCGGCCTCTGCGGTCCATTGGAACTGTTCCTTTTTTAGACAGCTCCACAGGGTCTTGATGAAAGGGTAAGACTTAGCTGCATGGTTGGCTAAGAATCTATTGAGTGCGGCTAGCCTACCGGCTAGTCGTTGCATTTCCTTCATCGTAGAAGGCGATGGCATGCGCTCGATCGCCTGAACTTTTTCCGGGTTCACCTTGAATCCATCTTTGGTTACGATGAATCCAAGGAATTTGCCTTCTTCCATTCCAAACGAGCATTTCCCTGGGTTGAGCTTCATGTTAACGCTTCGCAGAGTTTGGAATGTTCTGTCGATGTCGTCGAGCATGGTGTTTTCCTCCATGCTCATGACGACCAGGTCGTCCATATAGATTTCGACACTTTTGCTGATTTGACCGCGAAAGGTGTCGTTCATCAACTTTTGATAGGTTGCGCCCGCGTTGCGCAGCCCGAACGGCATTTTGGTGTAGCAGTAATTCCCGGTAGGAGTGCGGAATGCCGTTTTATCTTCATCGTCGATTGCCATTTGTACTTGGTGATAGCCTTTATAACAATCGAGGAAGCACTTCCATCGGAATGGTGCGAGGTTATCGACCTTCTCGTCGATCTCTGGAAGTGCGTAACAATCCTTGGGGCAGGCCTTATTGAGGTCTTTGTAATCGACACACATGCGCCAGCCCCCGCTCGGTTTTTCTACCATGACTGGGTTGGACAGCCAAGTCTGGTATTTTACTTCCCGCAGGATGCCTGCGGAGAGCAGTTCCTGTACCTGCTCTTCCATCGCTGCGTTTTTTGCTGATCCAAGGTGGCGTTGGCCTTGGATCACAGGCTTGATACCTGGCATGGTATTCAAGAAGTGTTGCGCAATTTCGCGTGGTACCCCTGTCATATCTGCGGGTGTCCACGCGAAAATATCTTGGTTTCTGAAGAGGAGTTGCTTCAGGCGCGCTTTGATGGTAGGTGTCAAGGCATGGCCCAACGTGACTGTTTGTTCTGGGTGTCTTGCGTTAAGAACCCATTTTTCTGGTTGAGTGTTGGGGGTAGGCCTTGCTACCTTTGTCGGACGCAGTTCGTCCGTAGACATGACTTCTCTTTGGGCGTATATTATCGCAATCCCCGTTTCGGTTGGAAAACCGATGGCAGAGTGGGGGACGGATGTTATCATGTTGAAGTCGCCTTGGGACTCCCTCCCGAGAATTATGTCATACTTTGAGGTGTGAGGTAAAACCATGAAGTTCACCTCCTCCGTCCTTGTGTGCCTTCCGTTGGTGAGGCACACAGGGAAGGTAATTTGTCCCAGGGGGAACACGGTTTCCCCTGAAAATCCAGCCAACGGGTAGTCCGCTGGCTGCAGTCGATCTTTATCTTCTTGATCGAACTGGTCGAAGCACTGCTCGTATATGATATCGGACGTACTGCCTGGGTCGATGAACAATCGCTCGGTGCAGTAGTGAGCTAGGTGCCCAGTGATAACGACGGCGCGCCTATCGCGCGGTCCGCCTCGGACTTTTGGAAAGAGGACTTGCTCGTCCTTCTCGCCGCCTTACGCGGCCTTCCTTTTCCTCCATTGATCATGTGGGTAGAGGCCACGTACATGGCCCTTTTACCCGAGGAGGTGCCCTCGTTGTAGGGAGTGATGCGCTTGGTGGCTTTTTGTGCGCCTGTCAACAGGTGTTGCAGTTTCCCCTCTTTTAGGGCTCGCTCAATCTCCAGTCGGAGACTGATGCAGTTGTTCGTGGTGTGGCCCGAGTCCTTGTGATACTCGCAATAGAGTGCGAGATTTTGATTCTTTTTGGACTTCATTGGTTGGGCCGGTCTCAGGAATTGCGCATCCGTGAGGAGAACGTCGCTTGGCAACTGGTTGATCTCAGTCCAGCTGCGGTCCCGAGACTCTTTCTTTGACGCCCGGTTTTCTCGTTGGGCGTTGATTGTAGCCCTTGCGTCGGGCTGGTTGTTCCGGGGGACATATGGCTTGGGATCGCTGCCGCGATTCCATGTGTCCCTGTTGCGCTTATTGCTGCGCTTGGACTCTTGTCGGGAAGACTGGCCTTCCACTAGGGGTTGTGCCTTTGACATGTGCGGTCTGAGAGACCGCTGTGTTTGGGCATATGTTTTGACCTTAGCCATGACATCTTCCCACTTCTTAGGCAAGCCGTTGCCGCCGGAAATATTCATAACCATTTGTTCGTCTTTGACTGCAACAATGAAATGGTTACGTGCCATCTGGTTGTCAACGTCGCCTATCTCTAGGATCTCTTTATTGTAACGGACAACGAATGCGTCAAGCGATTCGTTGTCTCTGCGCCAGATGTTCATGACGTCCATTGAATCACGTTCATGGCGTCGTTGCTGGCTAAAGTGCGCGAGGAACTTTTGTTGTAAGTCCTCGAATGAGGTCAGTGACCCTGGTGGGAGAGAATCGAACCATGCCCTGGCCAGACCTGTTAGGGTCTGTGGGAAAAAATGGCACCAGGTAGGTTCGTCCCATTTACCGTTGCACCCAGCGCCGACGAAGATGTTGTTGTGATCATCTGGGTCGGTCGAGCCGTTGTATTTCCCAATGTTTAATGGGAATTTTGTGGTGTTGACATCGGCGTTGGCGATCTCTGGGACAAATTTAGAGTTTTCGGCCGCAGATTTCGGCCTGTAAGGTTTGCCCTGGTTGCGCTTTGCAGCGCGGAGGTATGTGTTGCGGGGTTGACTAGGAGGAACATAGTTGCGTCCGCCCGGTCTACTGTTGGTGGAATGGGACTCTCCGCGGTATGTACTGTCATCTGGATCAGTATGCTCATACCCATCATGGTGGGACTGTGGTCCCAAACGACTATGAATGTTTGTGTTGCGGCGCATTGTAGACTGCCGCCTTCTTTCTTCTTGAGAGCCTAAACGGCTATGTACGGAGTCCCTGCGGCGGGACCCGTACGAGGAATCGTCCTCATTTATTGTGCGGACATCACAATAAGAGGAGCCGCGGTCCTCCTGTCTGCTTCTGGAGGCTGGATGTGTGGGGGCCCTGTCGTCGTATCGTAAAACACGACCGGCAGGTGTACGCGGTATCGGGGTAGGTCCGATACCTCCTTGTTCGTCTGCACAAGCTCTGTTGTACGTTGCGGCCAGAAGGGCCGCTTGTTGGTCATACCAGGTATGAGGGTTCATGCCTGGAGGTATGGCAGCAGCGTATTGTGATAGATCATGTCCAAACGTAAGGGATACGCCCCCTTGCGCTGATGTGCCAATGTGTTCGGCATTTGGGCCTAGGGGAATGGTTCCCGCAGGCCCTTGGTTTGCGGGGTTTAGGTTATCCCCGGTAGTGTTGTTTTGACGATCAGACATCTTTGGAAAGAAAATGATGATTGGAAAAATGTGCTAAGAGTAGCGGTGGGCGCCAATGATGAAACAACGGTTAACCGGGTAGGGTTAACTCACTGATCTCATCAAGAGGGTTAATCCCTTCTTTCCGAGGATCGTTGGCTGGATCGTCTGGTGGTGGGTTTCCTGCAAAAGGAAACAAACCGTGACTCGTAACAAGGAGGATGGGGTGGGGGGTGCTCCTTGTTACCACTCTCCGGCGTGAGAATCAGTAAGTTGCTTGGGAAGCAAAGTATGATAGTAGTAGTATTGAGAGAGTTCGAAAGTGATACCTCAAACCTGGTTTGGGGTGAGTATTTATAGCCGAGGAGTGAAGGAGGGTAGTTGAGTAGCTAGTCTGACATCGCACAGCTATTTGCAGGTGTGTCAGACCTGTCGGATGCTGTGGTGATGCCACGTCCGGCTGTGGTGTCAGACTGTTGTTCATACGTGGGCTAGTAGGCGACTGTTCCCAGTGCCACTTGCACTGTGGTGTCAGACCCACTTGTTTTGTAGGCAGGATGCGGTGCCAAGCCGCATCGCTGCTTGCGGTCATTGATGTTGTTCCCGCATTGGTTGTTCCATCCATGATTTGCGAGGGATGCGGTGTTGTGCCGCATCGCCTGTTGAGTGATTGTTACTGTTATCCAGATCCCTTGTCGTGACGAAAATGTTCATAGGATGCGGTGCGAGGCCGCATCGCTATGCGTAACATTAGTTTCCGTCCTTAAGGTAAGTCTTCTCATCAATGGACAGATTGGACCGCAGTGTTCGCGTGTATCTACGCGGACACTGGATAGTTAATTGCTGTTGGGGGTTTTTAATGAGGGTAATGGTCATTCGCGGTCGTGCTGACGCGATATTTGGGACCATACCCCTTCAATGACAAATTTGGTTAACGCTTGTTTCAGTTTGGTTTAGGTTTCACTAACGGTTCGAGTTTTATACAAAAACTGACCCATTGAAGCATTAGACATATTTCACATAGGTGTATTATTGTTAAATGGTGGAATACTTAATGATCATTATTGAAGGATTCACTTACAATATATAGACATCATAACAAAACCCTAATAACATAATGGGCCCGTACTATCTAACAAAAAAATTAAATTGGTGTTTTTTTTTAATTATAATTGTAATCATTTTTATAAAAGAATAATAATTTACATCGAGATAGTTGGTAAACGGGCTACAAGCTGCGCTTTGGGATATCGAAGTTTCAAGATTTGGTTTCAAGATTTGGTTTCCTGGGCTTTGGGATATCGAAGTGTATATGGTCGTTTTGACGTTATGTTTGTCGGCTCATGTGAGCGTCTGTAGCTCGAGATTGCCTTCTATTTGATGTACTATATTATTAGTAAGTTTTATTAGTAGATATCAGTTATAGTTTTTCTCCAAATCAAGTGAAATCCTATTGTTAAACTTGTGTAGGAAGCTCTTTTCTATATGGGGTTACTCATATCTTGCTTTGTACATGTACCAATGTGTTATGAATAAAAAAAAGTAGTTTAAGTTTTTATTTACAAGTGAAGTTTTCTTTTAAATGTTAAGATATTTTCATTCCAATCAACACGGCAAATTACAATAAATGTTAAGAAATTTCTTTTAAATGAATAAAAAATTTATTTTAGTTCATATGTATTTACAAGTGAATTTTTATTTTCATTTTAAATGAATAAAAAGTTTATTTTAGTTCATATATGATAAATAAAGTTTTCAATTTAAACTTATGTGGTGAGATTCTTTATATAACGAGTTTCCTTATCACTGAACTATTTTTTTTAATGACAGAACAACTGGATTTCCAGCATATGTTGTTTAAGCTCTTCATCCTAAGTTTGAATCCCTCCCATAGGTGCTCTCCCATATTTACATAATTTGCACTTAGTAGAATCGAACTTAAGACCTACTCAGGAGGAAACCACCTAATAGAAAAAACCCCTGACTAACTGGACTATACCGTATTTGCTCCTTGTCACTAAACTTAACCAATGTGGAATGAGAATTACGGTACCTTTCACTCAACTTTTAGTATCATTCCAAGAGTTTAGTGTCACTATAGGAGTTGCGCCACGTATCACTAAAGTTCTTTTTCCGCTCTTCTTACTCGTACTCTATTTCTTAATTTAAAAAGATTAATTAGAAAATTATTTTATAGCTTTATTATTTAATGTACTTATACGTAATTTCATACCATATCTTATCTCAAAATATTGTTAAATAATTCATATATCTTCATTACTAAATATTTAATATTTCATTTATTCAACCCGTGAAATACACGGGTTTTTAACCTAGTTATTTATAAAATAATAATAATAATAATAGAAATAATAAATTAAAAAATTTACGGGTCGCTAACCTCAGATCCTATAAGGCAGGTTTGTTCACGTTGCGGTTTCAAACCGTAAAAATTATCCAAACCGGTCATATTTTGTTTCACAGTCGGTTTTCTTCTTCAACTTTTGGTTTATTGGTTGAAAAAAAATCCCAATCGTAGGGAACGGTTTAAACCCAAAACCGGTTGTATAAATCCAGACAATTTGACAATATATTTTAGTTTTTCTTTATATATTTCATATTACATATATTTAGTTATGTTTTCAGGAACAAGGAGCTCATTAACTTGTATGTTCAGAAACAAGATGTTTCATTAACTTCATCAACATGTGGATTTGACTTTATTTCTTGTAGTTGATAGTTTGGGATATGCACTAGGGTTATGATAAGTAGGGTTGCGAGATTGTGAAGAAATATATTACTGTGTTTTTGAGTTTTTAAGGAGGAACTTTTATGAGAAAAAATAGAAAGTATATTGGGTTTTTATGGCACTTGTACAAAAATTAATAATACTTTAAAGATCATTTTTCGAAACATAAGTAAATAGTACAGGGTCCAACGGGTCATCCACAACAATTGCTCAACCTCAGGGGGACGGGGTTTTATCTTTGGTAGATTAGGGTTTGCAATTCAGAAAGGGGTGGCGGCGCAGCTTGTTGTCCGTCTACCTTCTGTTTTGATGTAACTTGACAAGTATTGAAAATTGAAATAAACAAATTTAAAAATAGTACATTAAAGATCATTTTTTCAAAAACATATTTAACGATTGTATGAGTTAACCGATTACATTATATATATATTCAACCAGTTTAATGAACATGTTTATTCAACCCATGCAATAAATGGGGTTTTTTTTATGTAACATTTTTATTACTTAGTATATAATATTATATTTATTCAAACCGTGTAATACACTGGATTTTAAGCTAGTTAAATACAGTAATAAATTGATCATGTAGGATATTTTAGAGAATACCCCGGTCCCCTCCAATCTTGTATGTCATCTTATTTGATGACAACAATATCCTAAATCATGGACCTCACCGTTTTATATTACTTTGTCTCTTTACACTAGGTATTTTTTTTTTTGAACGGCCGACTGAAAGTTTTATTGAAAACATAGCAAGAAGCTACACACCACAATTACACATAGAACACCAAGAAAGTAAAACAGATACATTACTCGAACATACTAAAACTGCTCCACTGCTCCCAGGTTAACGATACCTCCTTCGATCGATTTTTCACCCACAGAAAACCCATCGATTTGACTTCGTCCAAGACTCTTACCGGGTCTGGCGTAGCCTGTTTAAACATGATCTCGTTCCGCATTCTCCAGATGCTCCATATTGTAACAAGAATGACCGCGTGAATAACTTTTTTCTTTTTCCTCGAGCCCGGGCTGAAGCCATGTAACCCCAGAAGATCATGTATATCGAAGGCATAGATCGGAGGTAGCCTGCACCATAGCGCAACATTCTGCCATACACTCTGTGCAAAATGGCACGAGACAAACACATGGTCGCTCGACTCATATGTCTCTCATCATTAACACATTACCAAATTCGGTGGCAACCACCCGAGAAGCATACCTGAAACCTCCTATTAGAACCGTCAATGACAATGTACTCGATCAGGTAAGGAGTACCCGATCCAACTACCAGCCCCTAGTGGGCTTATTGTATGGCCTTGAATAATCATATAATTGCTAAACTTTAATAGAAAAAGAAATATATGTTTAAAAAACAAAAACTAGTATATAATATTTTATGAAAATATAATGATTAACAGGTTTGAAATCGGGTTATTTATTAATTATTTTTATTTATAATTTTAACTATAGATATAGGTACATTTATCTTACAAAAAAAATTATATAGTTTTTTTTTATCTATGCAAATAAAATACTCGATTAAACCGGCTGGTCAACCAAAGCTCGGTATATGAAGCATAGGTTCGAGCTAATTTATTAACGATCTCCATCTTATACTTAAGCTCGTTTATTAAAGATTTATCTTAGGCTCAAACTCGGTTGAAGGCCAAACTCAGCTCGATTCCGATTTTTATGAAGCCGATCTCAAGTAAATCATGGACGATTAGACCCATTAACATCCTATTTTTTATAATCTCCTGAAACTAGTATACTAATAACACGTTTTAATTTCTAGTTCCTGCTCATACTATTAAGTATTAACCCTTTTTAGTAGACTTTAATCATCATTATTATTATTGATGTTAACTTAACGATAAATTACTGTAGAGAGTTGCCGGGGTTTAAATATCGACATGACTTTGTTCGAGACGCGTTAATGGATATTCTCAGACGAGCAGGGATCTCGGCAAAGAAAGAGGCACCGGTGAATTTTCTTACAGACCCGTCGGAGGGGAGATCCACTCTACGCCCGGCTGACTTGCTAGTTTTTTGTTGGGAGGGCGGGAAACATGTTTGTGTCGATCTCACAGGTGTATCCCCCCTAGCCGGGTTTCCGGAAAATGAGTTTGTGGCGGGGCAAGCGGTACTGAAAGCAGAGTCGAAGAAGGTGGAAAAGCACGCGAAAGCTTGTGAGGATAATCAATATGCCTTTGTCCCCTAGCGTTTGACACGTTTGGCTCTTTGGCGCCAGAGGCAGTTCGTTTCTTGTCCAGAGTTCAGCGTGTAGTCCACAGCAACTTTTCGACCCCTCAGGGGCGAGGCTTTGTTTTTAGTATATTAGGGTTTTCTATTCAGAAAGGGATGGCGGCACAGTTTGTTGCTCGTCTACCTGCTATTCTTATGTAATTTGCCCTGGTGATTGAAATTCAAATACAACTTCGTTGATAAGTTAAAAAAAAAAATCTTAAAACAAAAACCTAAAAAGTAAAATAAAACACATAATATTAGGACCAATAATGCAATTCAGAGATTGGAAAAGGAAGCATTTGGTCCAATTCAACATGATCAAAAGGCGTCCTCTTTATATCCAACCTTTTTGATCCTTGTCTATCTTTCATTGGCATAAATCTTATGAAAATTGACACCTTGTTCTAGTACATTCGTTACAAAAATGCAAATTTTATTATGATGTTAGATATGCAAATAGTACTTGGACACGAATCGGTAAAACAGCAACGGGTGATCAACTTGTTTGGGAGCCTAAAACGGTTTCTTAAATCAGGGTCCTCCTCACAAAAAAAGTGCTTATTGAAAATTTTATTAAGATATTACATATGGGAATATGATAGCGCACAATTTTTATACAGTTTCTCTTGAAGGAGTAATATTTCAAATGTTATAAAACACCAAATCACACGTATTAGAGTTAAAGTGAGAGTTATCGTGAAAAGAAAATAATTTTTCAAGCACACGTAGGTAACAATTAGGTCAGGGGGTGTGACTTCCTCCCCCCCCCCCCCCCCCCCCCCCCCTCATGAAGTTTAGCGCCGTAAACCACCCCGCCTCCGTTAAAGGGGGCACCATCCTTGGCTTCCGCCAAAGGAATAGCGTGTTCGAGAGGAAGATATCAAGGGGCCCTACCTTCATCAACCAATCAGATTTTTTTTATTTATCTTTTTTTAATATAGTTAAAAGGGGCGTTATTCCATACCGTGTAAGTTAGCGATAAAGCCCCCTGCGTATGTGTCGCCTAAATAATGCTTACGTGGCGTAATAAACCCCTAGGACTTTAAACCTCGCCCTCTATCCTTAGTACTTTAGGTTATGAAGTAGAAAGCTACTGTTTGCTATGTTAGCTCAATGAGTGGTTCAAATATCAACCAAATGGGGACATTCATCCTGCCCTAGCTAGATCCGCTAGCAGGTCTTGTTTATGATGAAAGAATTATCCTCTTTTCGGTTTGAAAAAAAAAAAACTAGAAAAAAAAGTCAAAGATAGTAAACAGTTGCATTAACTCGTGACAAAATTTGTATTTTTTGAGGGACATTTGCCTCTATACTATTTCTCTTTATACAAAGCGCCAAAAGGAGTTTTGGATAATTTAGAGGCGCTTAGAAGACGGTTTTTTTGGGGAGGGGATGAAGAGAAGTCTGAAATGGCATGGATATGTTGGGATCAGATTATTGGTCCAAATGCAAAAGGAGGGCTCGGCTTGGGCGCTTTAAAAGACATGAACGCTAGTCTTCTTCTAAAGTGGTGGTGGAGATACAAAAAAGATGAAAAGAGTCTATGGCATCGCACTGTGACGGCTATTCACTACAACCCAAACTCTTGGTCGTACCTTCTGATTAAGGCGGGCATTGCTGGGGTTTGGAACGGGATTGTCAGTATTCAAAGCGACCTTTCTATTTTAAATGAGCATGTTCCGAGTCTTATCAGAGCAGAGATTGGGAATGGCAACAATATACGCTTTTGGCTGGATAACTGGCACGATGAAGGGCTGATGAAAGATTTGTTTCCAGACTTGTTCATTCTGGAAAAGAATAAGAAAGCTACTGTTGCAGCAAGGAAGCAAGGATGGGAGGGGAAACGACAGTTTTTCTCAATTGCGGAACGAGATCAGTGGACCAAGATACAAGAGATCAGCAACAACACGGTGTTATCTGTCGTCGACGATCATTGGCGGTGGGAACCAAACAAAGACGGGACTTTCTCGGTTTCGTCTTGCAAAGAGGTTCTTACACGATTCGCAGTTCCGTATTGCCCGATTGACTGGGTTAAATGGGCTCCAAAAAAAACCAATATATTCGGCTGGAGAGGAACTCAAAATAAGCTGGCTACATTAAAAAATCTACAAAAACGTAATGTTTTTAATGGGCCAACCACCTGCAGATTATGCGGATCGAAGGAGTAGGACGCTGACCATCTTTTTGCAACTTGTGGTATCTCGACCATAATTTGGAACAAGGTATGCTCCTGGTGTAAGATTCCAAGGGTGGTTGTGGGGACAATGCAAGAAATACTCGGGTACTACAAACGGGTGATGGTACAAAAACAAAAAAGAAGAATGATTCAACTGATAGTTCTAACCTCATGTTGGGAGATATGGAAGGCGCGCAACGATCTTATATTCTCCGGCAAACGTATTGATATTGAAAAAATCTTCGGAGAAATACAAACATCGTCTTTCCTTTGGTCAAAGCATAGGGCGAAGCGAAGCAATTTGGAGTGGAGAAGTTGGTTAAATTTTAATATAGCATAATAATGTATTTGGGTTAGGTGATATACGGATGTTTGTGTAGAATGTTATGGTCTAGTGTCTTGCTTTCCAATCATTGTACACATTTTAGTGATGAATATATGAAGTTTGCTGTTCAAAAAAAAAAAAAACCATTCATATTGGTTAATGATCTTAACAAACATTTTCTGCCACATCAGCCTCCTAACGCTCTTTTAAAAATATGTAATGATTAATCCTCCTTATTACTTTGCAGTTTTTTTTTTTCTCATTTGGCGTCATACTAGAAACGTCTCTCCCTCTTGACGCCCCTATAATGTCCATTACGCATAGTTTAAGAATCAAAGATAGCAAACATTTACATTAAATCGTAATAAAGTTTGTATTTTTTGAGGGCCTACTGATAAAACGTAACAATCGGGTCGAATATAGTAATCGTAACAAAATTGTATTTTTGAGGGTCTACTAACAAAACCGTAATGTATCTATGAAGTTATTGATATAAAAACTTCTCTTTGAAAAGTTTATAAGAAAGTTGTTCCGCAACAAAAACACCATAATATGTGTTAGTTCTTTTACAGGAGGCGAAATAGTATATATATTTTTGTGACAAATATATATTCATAGAGTTGCGCTTTTGATTATGTTGCATGTAATGTTCATCGTCATACAAGGTACTCCATTACCGATGTCGATCTTTGCAATCTTTTAATAACTCGGATTTGTACTGTCAAAAGTTTAACCCGACTCATTTCTGAACAAAATTTACGTCAAAACTTAGAACAACTCAAAACGAGCATAAACATATTATATTTTCCGTGACTCAATATGGAGGAAAAACCACGAGTTAACTTGGATTTATACCTAAACGTACTTAAAAATTACCACGTAAGAAAATAGAGTTATTTTAAGTTAAAGTATGGTACCGCGCATTGCGGCTGCATTGAAACGTAAAGTAAGTCGAATTTATATACCGCCTAATGAAAACGTATTATGTTTAACCTGACTCGTAGACAATACATAAAAATAAACACGAATACATATTATATTCGTTTGACGTTCATAAAAATAAAATTTATGATAAAACGTAGAATAATTGAAAACGTATATAAAAATAAGCATGTAAAACACAAGAGGCCAAAATGACATTTTACAAAGTATTTAGATAACTGAGGAGGTATAACTGACTATGCTAAATCTAAGGGGTTAAGGTACAAAAAAGAAAAAAAAATTCCAAAAATAAAAGAAAAAACATAAAAGACAAAAACTAAAAAAAAATGCAAATCACTGCAGGTGGAGATGACATTCCCTACAGTGGAAAATTGTTTGAAAAATGTTATAATTATATGTGATTATGGGTGGGGAAGATTTAAAGGGTTGACTTGTTTAACCCGAACGTGACTCCTATTTATATTTGAGTAGAAAACGTCAACTCTAAGAGCATTCTCATTCAAACCACCAAAATTTGTGTGTGGGGTTTTTAAAATATAAGAAGTATAAAAAGTGGTTGTGAGTGGAGGAGAGAGAAAATGTTACTGTTCATCTGTATATTTGGGGGGACACTGTTCACCCCCTATACTTTTTTAATATATATTGAAAGTGGTAGTGAGTGGAGGAGAGAGAAAATGTAATATATATTGAAAAGGAGAGAGAAAAAATATTTGTTTTTAGTGGAAATATATTGATATAGGAGTTGTTTTTTAGTGGAATGTATGTATATTTTTAGTGGATTTGATGTGAATGCTCTAACACGCTTAGAATCGTATAATCTGAATACGGCCTGCTTAACCCATATATTTATATTTAAACATGTCACACAGGTTGGTGGGCGGTAACAGAGTTATAAATGTATTCTAACTAGTTGGATGCCCCGCCCGCGTTGCGGGGCGCTAAGCCGAATATTTCTTAGTTTAATAACATGTACGCATGTATTTTAGTTACTTGTGCATACTACTCATAACACGATCTAAACAAAATTATATCGACTTAACCAATTAAACCAAAACACTATCATAGTTTTGCTAAAAAAAGATGGCAAGCCTGAGCTGGGGGCAAAATAGTAAATTGTCATAAACAATGAGCGAGTGTCAGACACCTGCTAGACAAAAAAGTTAGATTGAGTAAACAAAGTAAAATAAAAACTACTATAGTTTTGAGAAAAAAACATTTAAAACGATAGCAAGACTTCAGATTTTAACTGAGGGCAAAATCATAAGTTTTTAAAAGAGGATAAACTCATGATTTTAAACTGAGGGCAAATTCGTAATTTTTAGCTAGGGGCAAAACCAAAAATTTGTTTTGAACGGGGAAAAATCATAGTTTTGAACTAAGGGCGAAATCGTAATTTTTAGCTGTGCACAAAAGCACAAATTAATTTTGAACTAAAGGCAAAAACGTAATTTTAAACTAAGAACGAAATCGTAATTTTGAAAGGGCAATTATAATTATATTATACTAACATTAATTAAATTAAACTAACAAAAGGAATTGGGCAGCCGCCCATTTAACCCAATGGACGGCAACAACTGTTACCCCTCATGGGGTAGCTAGGGGGCAAAACCAAAAATTTGTTTTGAACGGGGAAAAAATCATAGTTTTGAACTAAGGGCGAAATCGTAATTTTTAGCTGTGCACAAAAGCACAAATTAATTTTGAACTAAAGGCAAAAACGTAATTTTAAACTGAGAACGAAATCGTAATTTTTGAAAGGGCAATTATAATTATATTATACTAACATTAATTAAATTAAACTAAAAAAAGGAATTGGGCAGCCGCCCATTTAACCCAATGGACGGCAACAACTGTTACCCCTCATGGGGTTTGTAGATGTAGAATGGGCCAAGGTAGGGAGGCTAAAAGTCCCAGTGGTCTAATATTAATATTGATGTGGCAAGAGAGTTTCTTATGAAAAAGAGAATGGGCTAAACACATAGCATTCTTGTTGTGTTTGAGAAACACCACTAACATATGGATTAAACTATAAGATAGAAGAATTGCAAGGGTCATTCTGGTCAAAACAAAGCTAAATCAGGTGGATGACGAAATTATTTATCCTTATTCGTATAAGGTGATGATGGTTGTCTTCTTCTCAAATTTATTTTTTGACATATAAGCTGTTACCGAGATAATTAACCACAAGGTGCACAAAAACCTGAACCCGGACCCAAACCTGAAAAAAACCCGGACCAGATATTAAAAAAAAAAACCGGGTTTTTAAAACCCGACCCTACCCGTAGGGTAGGGTAGGGTAGGGTAGGGTAGGGTCCGGGTATGCATATTTTCATCAGTACCCGAACCCGGGTTTTTCTCGTACCCGATTTATACCTGAGTTTTTTGTATATCTGAGTTTAATAATACTCGTACCCAGGTTTTAGGAATGCCCGTGCCCGGGTTTTAGAAATACCTGCACCGGATTTTAGGAATACCCGATACTAGGTTTTAGGAATGCATGTACTTTGATTATTCTAGTTCCTAGTAACATGTAATCTTTTTAGGAATGTATGCACTTTGATTATTCTAGTTCATAGTAACATGTAATCTTGTTAAATTAAAGTTCATGTTTATAAACCTAAAAATGAAGTTGGAAACCAAAAAAACTACAAAGTTCATGTTTAAACCCATCCGGGTTTTTTTAAATTCTTGCCTGGGTTTTTTTCATACCCGAACCCGGAAATAGTGTATTCTAATACCCGGGTATAGAAAACCCGAACCCAAACCCGAACCCGGGTACACAAGGTATGGATTTCCTGGCCAATACCCGGATCCCCCGAACCCCAACCCGGGTATTGGCAATACCCGTAAATTCAAACCCCGGTCATACCCGTACCCGAATATGTACCCGAACCCAGATATTAAAAAAAACCCGGTTTATGCACCTCTAATTATCACAACCCATAAAGTGCATCTTAAATGGGCCTTACCGCTATAAGGTGAATCGTATTTGGGCTTTGAGCTTCTCAAAAAAATTAACCACAACCCTAACCCTAAGTACGTATTTGGGCTTCTGAGTTATGTTCACTTTTTCTAACATATTATTAACACTCCCAACTCAATCTTTTTAGGATCCGTCTTTGTTCCCCGTACAATTATCATTTGTCTTTGGCAACAAAACCCGAGCACTTTCCCACAATTCCAACAGATTGAACCCGATGTCGTTCCCCCAACCCAAGAAGATGAAGATGGTGTCATTCCCGAAAACCAACAGGCTAGGATCAGGATAGTACATAAAAAAAGACAAGAAAGTGGGTACAAAAAGACAAGAAAATGAATAATGGTCTGGTAAGTCGACTAGTATATCGTGGAACTAGACCGAGGAAGAGGCTTTTGCACGCGCCTGGTGTATAACGAAAATGCCCCGCACTAAATGTTGAAATTAACCTTGTTGACTTTTTTATCCATGGATGAAAGCAAACTAGGTAGGTATGGACTAAATCCTAACCTTTTAAGTTCAAGAACAAATCCATAACTTGACCCAAACCATAGGGACCGTCCGTATAATTTCCTGAGACGCATACCCAAATGTGCATCCTCATTGTTTCGGGCTTTGGATATACCCATCGAGTTCAAGTTCGTCTTGTCATCCCTGATAGTATTGTGATCATATGTAGCTTGCTAGTTTGTATGCATAACTTATGTACAATTTTTGTTATGATAAATTACTAGTTTTAATCTAATTATATGTACGCTGTAGGTGAGTAGTACATTGATTGAATTTAAGACATTTACACATTTTATGGATATTTAATAGACTTCAATTGTTATACAAGAAATTAGATACCTTGAACTTATAGCTGAATAACATCTACATAAGTCTAGTCATGTACATTTGAATGTAATGGGCCTATGAAATTTTTATTATTGGGGATAGTGTACTCGAGTGTAGGATAAATATTGTAATTTAGGATAAGTGTTCAACAAAGGGACCCATTGCTTGAAATTTTGGATGAGTGTTCCCCAATATTGGATACATGCTGTAATTGGGACTAGTGTTCCCCACAGTATATAAAGATTCCACTTGGGATGAGTGTTCCTTCACATTGAAAGGGAAGTGCTTATGTTGCCTATCTCACTATCTAGTTATATTATAAGAATTTAATTAGAAATTTAAACGAATTGTGGTTGGGTTGGGTCCAAATGGCAAAGTTATTGAAGTTAAGGTATTGCTTTCTTTGAGGTCAATAGTTTGAGCCCCGTCAAAGATGGATTGATGTAAAAAATTGTTGAAAAAACGACTTGTATTACCCCTTTGATAAGTCAAAGACAGATTGGTGTAAAAAATTGTTGTTAAAATAACGACTTGTAAACTTGTTTGTGTTAAGCACATCTTAACAAGTCATGCAAGAACACTTTTATGCCACCATAGTCTACATTGACCCATTGTAACTCGTAAGCATATGGTAGTCTATCAAACCACTTGTTTTTGTGTTGTTCTATGCTCGTTTTACGGGGGCTTTACGATCAAAAGAGTTTATGTAAGGTTCGGTGGACCTATCGTGTGTGAGTATAAGTTAACCATTTTTTTAAGTTTTAAAAATTGTTTATTTAAAGGTATGTTTAAAACCCGTGTACTTGGTGTGTATTTAAAGGTATATTTGAAACCGTGTACTTGGTGACAAAGTTCTTTATAAAAATAAAGAGTTAATTGCCTGGATAGTCTCTGTGGTTTGCCGGTTTTTCACCTTTAGTCCCTAACTTTTCAAAATAGCATGTTTGCTCCCTGTGGTTTGCTCACTTGTTACTCGGGTAGTCCCCGGATTGGATGACAATTAGTTTTTCTAGTTAAGTTGACGTGAAATGACAATAATACCCTTATTATTATAAATCAATACTTAAAACATTAAAAAAATAAGAGAAAAGTGCCTCGAATTGGATGTAGTGGGACCCACGTTTCATTTGAAACAAAAACAAACCCCCACCCCACCCTATGTAACGCCCCAAAATTATAATTATGCGCATCATGATGTTAACATAAAATGCTACAAGCAAGTTATAACACACATAATCTTTATATATGTGTGTTCATGTTAATAATAAGAATATGTGTAGAAATAACTAATATTAGGATGATAAATAAAAATTATCATCTTGGTTAATATATAAGTAAGGTTTAATTAAAAGAAAGGAAATTAGCCATAAATAATAAAGATTGAATCTAAAGGGGGCAAATATGACATACATGGAAAGATGAATGATAAAATTATAAACAAAACACAAACACACACACTTGTGTGTGTGTGTGTTGCCAGAGCCAAGAAGAAGAAGGGGGAAACCCCTTATCATCACAAAATTCACTAAATTGAAGCCCTTATTGTGATTCTAAGTTCATGCATGTCTTGATTCTTTGATCATCTAAGCATACTTGAGTACAAGGTGAGTAGAATTTTATGTTTTGATGATCTTGAATGTAATGGGTTTCTATAAGTCCATGAACTTTTGTGAAATTAGTATGATTATGGGTTAGGAGAATCACTTAGAACATGTTTGATGCTCGAATTTTACTAAATTGATAGTAAATGTGAAAACCCACTTGAAATTGTAATGTTAAGAGGAATGATGTAGAATTCTATGTAAATTTAGCATAATGATTATGTATGATAATGTTCATGACAATGAATTATTAGTTGGAAACGATTTAGAATGAAGGTTACATGGAAAATTGATTGAGTTTGATGTTCTTGATGATATTGATATGAATTGGCTAAGTTATGTATATGATACTTGTACATTATGCTTAATTAATAGTACGCACGCCAAGTGTTTGTTAAAATGTTTGAATGAAAGGAATCTCATGTTAGACAATGAAACATTGTTAGAATTTAGAAACATTAGTTGTTAACGCATTTATGTCAAGAAAGGAATGTAAACAATGACATGAGATTTAAAGTAAGTTGATTTGGGATTTGTAGGAATAAAAGAAGAAGGCTCAAGTCGTCCCGGATCGCAAGCGAATAACGACAAAGGTAAGTTCTTTACGCTTACGAATTTTAGTAATGTGTAATGTCTACGATGTGTTATTATTTTAGATTTGTAAATTGATATGTCAAATGAGTTTATGTAAAGTTCATATCATGGATATAGGTCGAACGAGTAGAATGTGTTGTATGTCAAGTTTTTAATCTTGATGTTAAACCTGTTAGGACCGTGTTCGTCTTCGTTGAATGCTCCGATCGGATCTAGAATCTACGTGAAATGTGCGGAATCCATGGCATAGATTGACATAATGATCACACGGACACCGTTAAATGTTCTTCTCATTAATATTCAAAGATATACAAAACCTGGAGAAGATTGGACAGAGTTTCGCTTTAATTGCCCAAAAGTTACACAAACTAAGAACCCAACACCCATATATATAGACTGCCTAGCTTCGTACGAAGGCGCATTCCCCTTCGTACGAACCGGGTGTGGATGGGTAGCTTCGTACGAAACCTTTCACTTCAATACGAATAACATACAAACAACATTAAACCTAGACTCAATACAAGACAGAAGCTATAGACATAATGCATTCACAAAACCAAGTATAAAGTAATGTAGAATTTTGATGATAAATCACATTAGAAAGGATATTGAAACGAACGCATCAAAGTAATCACCGCCAAGTTCGAGTAAAGGTTTGAACCTTAAAGATTGGTTGAATTTAAATGACTAATTGTTTGTTATGAATGTAGGTAAATCATCTTGATAGGTCGCGCCACGTTGGAATGGACACACCATCTCGCATGCTTCCGCTATGATACGTGACTAAACGGGTCAAAACTTTTGTTGGAAAATATGAGAAAACTGCCCCGGATTAAAGGACAGTTAGTTTTTCTAGTTAAGTTGACGTGAAATGACAATAATACCCTTATTATTAAAAATCAATACTTAAAACATTAGAAAATATGAGAAAACTGCCCCGGATTGGATGTAGTGGGACCCACGTTTCATTTGAAACAAAAACAAACCCCCACCCCACCCCACCCTACCCACCCTCCGTCTTCTCCGTCCATTTTCATCGTCATTTAAACTTCCTGATCACAGCCATCGTAAGCGGAGCTCCACCACTAAACACCGTATCCAAAGACCTCCAATCAACTCCATTCACCAACCGCTCATTATTCCCATCCACCAACATTACCGCCATATAACAAACCCTAAACTCCTCAATCGACTTCACAATCAACCTCAAATCAAACCTAGCTACAGAAACCAAACTCTCACCACATGCCACCATCATCACACAAAACATGACATGAGAATACAGCACCATACATAGATACACTACCGAAGAATCATAACACCTAATTTTCCGACTCGTTACTGCTCCGGCAACCGATGATATCAGATTCTGATGCGTCAATCTCATCGTCTTCGTCACCAATTAGGTCTTGCTTCAACGAAGACCTTGCTCTTAATCCTACTAAGGTCGCCAGATATATTGATTTCACAATCGAACTAGTTGTAATTTGTACATAACTTCGATCGGATTCAAAACCTTCGGTAACTGTAAACGAAGAATCATTCAGTTCATTCAGAAATCAAATTGAATCGTGTTCGCCAGATCTATTGATTTCACAATTGAACTAATTGTGATTTGTACATAGATTTGATCGGATTCAAAACCTTCAGTATGTAACAATCCGACTTCCCGGAAAGTCAAGTCAAAGTCAAGTCGTGTCAGTATTCAGATCTGTCATTTATTGCTTAATTGACTTGTACTCTCGAGATTCCGATTATCGCAATGGGTTAACTATTTTTTTAAACGATATTTTAAACTACGTTTTACAACGCATTCACAACGCTTATTCAAAATGCAATTATCACATTTAACGCAGTTTACAACGCTACTATTTAAACGCACCGCATATGTCGCAACCACCGATCCCTTATCTGTCCCGGGTACGGGCGGACGCGAACACAGAGTTTCGGTGGTATCAGCTTGATGTGTATAAAATGCAACATATAAATTACATCAATTAAGGCATAAAACTAACCCTTTTTAAGTACTAATATTGGAAAAAGAGTGTTTTTGTCTTCCTTTTGTATTTTCAGGATTAAATGAGCTCAAAAACGCAAAAGAAGCAAAAAGACAGCTAATTCCAACATAAATACAAGAAAAGGAACATTAGTGGACTGCCCGACCCCTCAATGGCACCTTCCAAAGCAAAATGGAGAAGGCAGAAGTCTGAACACGCCCCGTGCTCAGCCAGCACGGGGGCGTGCCCAAGAAGCAGCAGAAAAGACAAATCTATAGAAGCTTCTATTGCCCATCACGGGCCGTGCTCAGCGGACACGGGGGCGTGTCGAAAGTACAACAGGCGCATTTATTATAATTGCGAATTACAATTAATGAGGAGAGAGAATGTCAGACAGGCACGGGGTCGTGTCCAGTGGACACGGGGCCGTGTCCAGCTCTCTGTTCAGCCTATAAATAGGAGTGCTTGGATTCATTTCATCTCATCCCTTGGCACACCACCTCTCTCACACTTCATCCACCACCCACCACCATCACAACACCATCATCCACCACCATCATCCATTGTCCATCGTAGAGTGTGTGAGTCGTCTCGGGATCCAAGATTGATCGTAAGAGTTCTTGACAATCAAGGCCATGTTTGCCTAAGTCTCTTACATCACTTGGTGAAGACAAAGTGTCTAGTATAATACTTTTTATTTCTAATCTTTTGCACTTTTTATTTGGTTTTGTATTAATGACTTTAATAACTAGTTACTTATGTTGAAGGTGATCTTTCCTTATCGTTTGTCCGTGGTGTCTTGGCATTATTTTACTGTCTATATAAAATAAAGGATTTTCACCATTCATATCTCCACGGTCTATATGGAGGTATGTTGGCTACCTGGTCGGGGGTTAAGGGAACGGTTTGGTAAAGGTCTTGCCATTGTTCAGCGTTTAGAGATCCTGCAATGGACCTGGGTCAAATTTAGTAGGACCTCCTTCAATACTTCACGGTATTGGATGGCGGGGGTCCAAACTCTTTGATCCCCTCATAAGTTAACTACTATTAATACTATAACCCGGCTATTTAGGACTGTATCCCTGCTGACTCAGACTACTTAGCCGAGGGTAACGTCACCGCCAAAAGCGGGGCCTACCACAATACTGCATTAATAACTTAATTCATTATCTTCCAATAATCCACCCTTTTAGGATTGTATCCTTGCTGACTCAAACTACTGGGGTGAGGGTAACGTCACCTTCAAAAGAGGGGCCTACTACAATAACTAAGATAATCTCTTAATTATGTGCAAAAGTGCGGAAATAATCAAAGGTTATACTAGATACGAGTCGGAACCAAGTGATTCATCTTGTCTATCTGTTTTTATTTTATTTTATTTTCAGCATTTTAGTTAGTTTTTATTTTTCTTAGTTTAAAACATTTTTCTAAACTTTTATTTTGATTAGACGTTGAGGATAAACCGGTACTAAAAGCTCTTGTGTCCTTGGACGACCTCGGTATCTTACCAACGCTATGCTACACTCAACGATGGGTGCACTTGCCCATATGTGTGTTTAGTGTTAGTGAAATATCGTGTTTTATAAATTTAAAACTTGGCTAAAATAAGTGTTAAAAAGGGCTTAAAATATACACCTAATATATACGACACTTCGCACGCATCAAGTTTTTGGCGCCGTTGCCGGGGACACAAGGATTTTAAGAAAGTTAGGAATCAACGGCCTAATCATTTTTTATTTTTCTTTTTAATTTTTTAGGATTTTTCTTAGTTTTTTCAGCTTCTGCAGAGCTCAGCACGGGCCGTGCCCGCTGAACACGCCCCCGTGCTCAATCATTGGAACTGGCAATCCTGTTTTACGTCAGACAGTAAGCTGAACACGGGGCCGTGCCCACTCAACACGCCCCCGTGCCCAAGTTTCAGTTACTGAAAACAGAACCGTTAGATCCCGGCGGTTGGTAATTTCTGACATAAACATGAGTGATAGTAATTGTTTTTACTTTCGGCACTCTTATGGTACGTGGTGTCAATTATGTGGTGGCAAACATGAAGAAGTAGAATGCTACTTTCTAAATTATAGGCCCCACTACATGGACCCACCGACTTCTTACAACCTTAAGAGGGGCGAAAGTAAAAATAAGCACTATTTCTCCCTCGAATGCGCCCAGCCAGATATTCTAGGGGAAATGCTCCTTGATGAGTTATTTCAACTAGAAAAGCTAATTCAGAATTGGTTAGAAGAGCTTAGGAAGGATTTTATTGATCCACCCCAAGACGATAACCATGAAGAATTGTTGGAACCGCATTCCAACAACCTCGTTGCTCCCGAAAATACCTTCGTTCCTAGCAAAGACTTGGACGATAGTCGTCCCTGTGTCGATTGTGCCGTGAAGGACTCTCCATCGACTTCGTTCGGTGCATACATAGACCTGAGCGATTCAGCATACACCTTCTTTAACGAGAGCCCGGGAAAGGGTTGGACTTGTCCACCTAGAATGAAAATAGGAATTACCCTCACCGACAACCTCTTGCGTTCTCGCCTTAGTCTAGGACAATTTAGGTATCTTAGGCACTTTGGGGTTGTTCCAACCAGTCAGGAACCACCCGATACTAACAAGTTCCTTAAAAACTAGACAACTTCATAAAACAGTCCCTCGACACGGGGCCGTGTCCAGCCAACACGCCCCCGTGTCCATCAAAAGATTCCATTCTGATCAGTACGTCAGAATGCGGACAAACTGTGTCAGAACTCCACCTGCACACGGGGCCGTGTCCACTGGGCACGGGGCCGTGTCCAGGATGCTGTCGTTTTCTATAAATGCAGCCAAGAATTCTGCACATTTGGACCAACTTGGGGCAGAGATTTGCAGGAATCTTCTCTCAAACTATCCTAGGTAAGTCTAAAAGAAGGTTCCAACAACCCATCTTGTCCCTTCCTCTTTTAGCCATTTCCTTCTTCTCCATCTTTCTCCAAGAACTACCATTGAAAGTTTGAATTCTTCAAACTTTGTGATATGGATTAATGAGTTTTGTTCAAGGAATCTTGGTAAAAACATGTTATGTAACATTGTTTTAAGTTATTAGCAACTAAAAAGACCTCACAGGTTCAGAAAATAACTTAAAAATCCAAGTTTCCTTGCTCCAAAATTCTGCAGAAAGATGAACACGGGGCCGTGCTCATTGAGCACGGGGCCGTGTCCGGTAACTGTTTCATTTAAATAAACTTTTTCAGTTTATTTTTCGTAGAATGTCGAGTGAAAACAGCGAAACATCTTCTGTGCATTCGTCAAACAGCCGAAGAGGAAGAAGACCCTCCATTGAAGCTACACTTGTGCACTATGTGGTAGCATTAAGGGAGGCTCTCGACGAAATGACTTCAGTAGAGGAGGTCCTAATCGACCGTATTAACGATCTTACGATGGGACTTGAAAGCAGCTTCCAAGAAATTAACCTCTTGCACCAGAGGTTAAATATTCTTGTAGCACCCCCCATGGAACCAGTCCTTCCTCAGCAGGATTGGAACCTAGCACTCGGAATCAACAATCCTACCGGGTGGGAAGACTTTCCGGTGGAACCTCCCGTGGAACATCAACAAGAGATCCCGGTGGAAGTTGAAACTCCTCAAACTAATGCCAATGAGCCTTCTTTTCTCCTTCCAAGGGAGGTGGAAGAATGGCTCGCCGACATTTGAGGAGAACCGCACGCGGAAGATGGAGTTCAAAAAGGCCTTGTTTAACCAAGATTAGTTACTTCTTGGAAATTTTGCTAATTAAAATAAAGAAAAGGCTAGGACTCCATGGTTTATTATTTCCTTATTTTATCTAGTTTAATTTAGGATTATGTAAGTTCTCTCTATGATGAAATGAAGTGATGGTTTTAAGGTTTGGATGGTTTGTAATGAATAAAACACACTCATGGTGGTAAGGGATGAAAAGGGGAACGAGAAAAATGAACTCATGCACAAGAACAAGGCAACCCGACAATTCTCTCCAGTCCAGAAGGTTCAACACGGGCCGTGCCCAACCAACACGGCCCCATGCCGAACCACCTGCAGAAAAACGCCCAGTTCAGGTACCTGGACACGGGCCGTGTTCACCCAACACGCCCCCGTGTCCAGACTTCTGTTTCTTTTATTTTAATTTTGTTACTGGCACTTGAACACGGGGCCGTGCCCGGATAACACGGGGCCGTGTTCAGTGCCCAGTAACACAAATTTTTGCTTTTTAAACACTATTTTACACATCTAATCAACCTAAAAATTTATTTTTGGGACACATTGAGGACAATGTGTAATTTAAGTGTGGGGGGGATGCTAAAACCTTGAATTTTGCAAATCCTAAATACAAGCCTTACACAAAACTCTATTGGAACCGCTAATCACCCCAAATTTTTTCAAAAATTTCATTTTTTTACTTGTCTAGGTTTAATCCGGGAAATTCAAGTTCTTAAAAAGGTTATATTTTTACAAATTTACAACCGATAGCGTAGTGATAAAAAGAACCAACATAAGAAAATTATGAAAAGGCATGGCAAACTTAGTTAAAATTTGATTATATATACTTGATCACATAAAAACCCATTCCCACAAAAAAGTGAGTTTTGAGCCTTTATTGAGCACAATTACATATCATTAGACTAAATGCTCATTTTTCGTTTCTTGTGTGAATAGCCGCTTGGTTCTTACGACTCTAGAACTTGCCATGACGATACATTCCCGATCCTTATCAACTTAAACCCGAGTAAGTAAATGATGGAGGCATTAGGACTAACCCTTTTTATTTCTACACCATTATTTTTCTTTTTCTTTTACCACCTACCCAAAAATCCCCCTAGTTAACCCCTTTGAGCCTAAACCTTTTCATTTCATCACCCAAACCAAAAAAAAAAAAAAAAACCCTTTTACCCACCAAAACCTTTTTCATTTTTAACCCTTTGTTTTAGTAACAAGTTCGGTTTTTCGTATGATCGGAAAAAAAATTGTTGATGAAGCAAAAAGAAAATAAACAAACAAGTTTATCAAAAATAACTTTGTTTGAATAAAAGCTTCATCAAAATAAAAATAGAAAATCTTACGAAAACCGACACTTGTTACGCTTTTTCGCCCTTTTTCTACTAACCACTAACCACTATCCCAACCACCTACCTTTAACCCAAGCCTAACCCTTAACCCATAAAGTCCTCTTGATATTTACAACGGTATAAAAGTTAAAAAGGAGGAGGATTGATTGCTTGGCAAGCCTATGGTAGGAATAAGTTCCATGCCGCTCTCGAGTGATTCACTAAAAATACACATTCGGCCGAGTGTGAGTGATTTCTCCCGTGAGGTATGTGAACTTGTATATAAATGGAATTTTAAAAAGGCATGTTATGCCCAAATAAGTAATTTCTCCTATGAAACGTTCTAAATAAATCATTACGAATAGGAGTGTAAATAAATAAAAATAAAACCCAAAAAGATCTTGGACATCCCGACACTCTACGACAAGCCCAAAACCTTCTCTTCTACCTATTCCATTTGTGAGTGTAAGCCACATATTAAAGAGTTTTGCTTGAGGACAAGCAAAAGTTCAAGTGTGGGGGTATTTGATGTGTATAAAATGCAACATATAAATTACATCAATTAAGGCATAAAACTAACCCTTTTTAAGTACTAATATTGGAAAAAGAGTGTTTTTGTCTTCCTTTTGTATTTTCAGGATTAAATGAGCTCAAAAACGCAAAAGAAGCAAAAAGACAGCTAATTCCAACATAAATACAAGAAAAGGAACATTAGTGGACTGCCCGACCCCTCAATGGCACCTTCCAAAGCAAAATGGAGAAGGCAGAAGTCTGAACACGCCCCGTGCTCAGCCAGCACGGGGGCGTGCCCAAGAAGCAGCAGAAAAGACAAATCTATAGAAGCTTCTATTGCCCATCACGGGCCGTGCTCAGCGGACACGGGGGCGTGTTGAAAGTACAGCAGGCGCAATTATTCTAATTGCGAATTACAATTAATGAGGAGAGAGAATGTCAGACAGGCACGGGGCCATGTCCAGCGGACACGGGGCCGTGTCCAGCTCTCTGTTCAGCCTATAAATAGGAGTGCTTGGATTCATTTCATCTCATCCCTTGGCACACCACCTCTCTCACACTTCATCCACCACCCACCACCATCACAACACCATCATCCACCACTATCATCCATTGTCCATCGTAGAGTGTGTGAGTCGTCTCGGGATCCAAGATTGATCGTAAGAGTTCTTGACAATCAAGGCCATGTTTGCCTAAGTCTCTTACATCACTTGGTGAAGACAAAGTGTCTAGTATAATACTTTTTATTTCTAATCTTTTGCACTTTTTATTTGGTTTTGTATTAATGACTTTAATAACTAGTTACTTATGTTGAAGGTGATCTTTCCTTATCGTTTGTCCGTGGTGTCTTGGCATTATTTTACTGTCTATATAAAATAAAGGATTTTCGCCATTCATATCTCCACGGTCTATATGGAGGTATGTTGGCTACCTGGTCGGGGGTTAAGGGAACGGTTTGGTAAAGGTCTTGCCATTGTTCAGCGTTTAGAGGTCCTGCAATGGACCTGGGTCAAATTTAGTAGGACCTCCTTCAATACTTCACGGTATTGGATGGCGGGGGTCCAAACTCTTTGATCCCCTCATAAGTTAACTACTATTAATACTATAACCCGGCTATTTAGGACTGTATCCCTGCTGACTCAGACTACTTAGCCGAGGTTAACGTCACCGCCAAAAGCGGGGCCTACCACAATACTGCATTAATAACTTAATTCATTATCTTCCAATAATCCACCCTTTTAGGATTGTATCCTTGCTGACTCAAACTACTGGGGTGAGGGTAACGTCACCTTCAAAAGAGGGGCCTACTACAATAACTAAGATAATCTCTTAATTATGTGCAAAAGTGCGGAAATAATCAAAGGTTATACTAGATACGAGTCGGAACCAAGTGATTCATCTTGTCTATCTGTTTTTATTTTATTTTATTTTCAGCATTTTAGTTAGTTTTTATTTTTCTTAGTTTAAAACATTTTTCTAAACTTTTATTTTGATTAGACGTTGAGGATAAACCGGTACTAAAAGCTCTTGTGTCCTTGGACGACCTCGGTATCTTACCAACGCTATGCTACACTCAACGATGGGTGCACTTGCCCATATGTGTGTTTAGTGTTAGTGAAATATCGTGTTTTATAAATTTAAAACTTGGCTAAAATAAGTGTTAAAAAGGGCTTAAAATATACTCCTAATATATACGACACTTCGCACGCATCACAGCTGGTTAATTTGGCAGCGGAAATTACATCAGGACCGTAGTTAGGAAATGTTTATCAGAGTAAAACCACCATATTTAATATTAATAATCACATGGGCAAAACCCAAGTTTCTTATTACAATACGTTTATAGGGATAAACCCTATTTTATTGAATTTAAAACATCGTCTTTTAGGTAACTTTTATAGCCACATTTTTCCCAAGCCTTCAGTGCTCTCCAGCTGGTTTTTTACTAATTGGCTGTCACATTGTGTTACCTGAAACGTGTTTTAAAAACATTTTTCAGTGGGAAATACTGGTGAGTGAATCCCAGTTTAATCAAGAATTATTTTATTAATTAAAACAGTATTGAGAGCGATCACATTGTTTATTTCTACACAATTACTCATTCAGTACTGTAAATCCTGACTTGTGGGGTCATATTACACATTGGCTAACTCATTGTCCAATGGTAACGTACTGTCATCCTGACTTACTACTCGCAGTAGTAAATTTTGTATACAAAACCCCAGCATACCGGCAGTAATTGAAGAACTACAAAGACTCAATCACCGCTTAATCACATTGTAAAACATTTAAGGTTTTGTAAAATATTAAAAAAAAGGTTAACAAAAAGAGGATAAACTCACATTGCTATCTTAGACTTCGCGTAAGGGTTTCCTGGGAATAATCTATAATTTACACAAATGTACATAGGTTAGTATCATAACCCTTTGAAAACATTAATGATACACTCCCCGAGACGGTATTCCAACAACTACGTCGGGCAGAACCACGACAGTTGTTACAGAATCCTAAATCAATCGGGCAGCGTATCTAGTACGAAACTGGGGTTATAATACTTACAACGGAGCAGAACCTCGCTAATTAGGGGGATATAATACCAGCTTTCTATGCCTAATATTCAGAAATTGTGATTGAGAAATGAAAAATGAACGAACTGAATTGAAGCCCGATGCGTTCTTTATATAGTTGCTGAACTTGACTCTCACGCGGCCCGCGTAGAAGATAAGCGGGGCTTACACGGCCCGCGTTGACTCCGGGTCAACGTGTAGCTCGTCCAGATCAGCGTATAGACTCGACACGATGATGACACGTGTCGGCCTGGGGTGTTGTCGTGTTGTTGATCTCACACGGCCCGCGTAAGATTGAGATGGGGTTCACGCGGCCCGCCTGAACTTAAGAAATCAAACGGAATCTGTTTCTAACCTTTATACCGCCCGCGTGAGTGTTGGGGTGGGTCTACGCGGCCCGCCTCAGCTTAAAAATCAGATTTTATATTTTATTTTTAATGCTATATTGTATTTCAGGCTTGGTTTTCACATACGGGGTGTATTTAAAGACATATTGGAACAATTTAAAATATAATAGGGTGTTAGAAATATTTGAGAGTGTCGGTTTTACTGGGGGTTGTTACATCCTCCCCACCTTGTTTTAGAGCTCGTCCTCGAGATCTACTGGAACAAGTGTGGATATTTTCTTTGCATTTCAGATTCAAGTTCCCATGTGTACTTAGGTCCTCTTTTGGAGTCCCAATTTACTTTGACCAGAACTAGTCTCTTATGCTTGAGGTTCTTGACTTTTCTGTCTTCAATTTGTAGAGGCATTTCTACAAACTTGAGTTGTTCATTTACCTCTATATCCTTAAGAGGTACTATTAGTGATTCATCAGCTAAACACTTTTTAAGATTAGATACATGAAACACATCATGTATTCCTGCCATTTCCTCTGGCAGTTGTAGCTGATAGGCTACAGGTCCTATTTTTCTAATAATCTTAAAAGGTCCAACATACCTGGGACTTAGCTTTCCCCTTTTGATGAATCTTACTACTCCTTTCCAAGGAGAGACCTTTAATAATACTTTATCTCCTACTTGAAATTCTAATGGTTTGCGTCAGTTATCAGCATAGCTCTTCTGTCGATCACGTGCTGCTTTCAGTCATTCCTTGACTTGAATAATCTTATCAGTTGTTTCTTGCACTATCCCAGGTTCAGATAGTTGCTTTTCCCCAATTTCTGCCCAACAGACTGGGGTTCAGCACTTTCGTCCATAAAGTGCTTCGAATGGTGCAGCATTGATACTTGTGTGATAACTATTATTATATGAAAATTCTATTAAAGGTAAGTGATCGTCCCAATTACCTCCGAAATCAATTACACAAGCTCTAAGCATGTCCTCTATTGTCTGAATTGTTCTTTCACTTTGTCTGTCCATTTGAGGATGATAAGCTGTGCTTAGTTTTAACTTGGTTCCCATTGCCTTTTGGAAACTTGACCAAAAATGAGAGGTAAATCGACTATCCCTATCAAAAATAATTGATAAAGGAATTCCATGTAAAGAAACAATTTCATTTACATATAATTTAGCTAACTGTTCCATACTGAAAGTTTCCTTCATTGGTAAGAAATGAGCTGAATTGGTTAGTCTATCTACAATCACCCAGATTGTATCATTACCTTTCTTTGTTTTGGGTAATTTAGTAACAAAATCCATTGTTATCAATTCCCATTTCCACACTGGCATTTCTAACTGTTGTAGAAATCCTGAGGGTTTCTGGCGTTCAGCTTTAACTTGTGAACAGGTTAAACATTTAGAAACATAGGCTGCTATGTCCTTTTTCATTCCTATCCACCAGAAATTTTTCCTTAAATCCTGGTACATTTTATCATTTCCTGGATGCATCGTATATTTAGATTTATGGGCTTCTTCTAAAATACGATAACGTTGGTTTCCTAATTTTGGTATCCACATTCTCTTCTCATGGTCCAAATTCCATCGGTTCCTTGTTCTAATTCTTTTAGCATACCTTTTATTTTTTCAGTATCATCCTTGATTACTGATTCTTGTGCTTCTCTTATCTGATCATTTAAATCTACTTGTAGATTTAATTTAAGAGAACGTACCCTTTTTGGCTTTTCATGATACTTTCGACTTAAAGCATCTGCTACTACATTTGTTTTTCCTTCATGATACTGGATATCACAATCATAATCACTGAGCATCTCCATCCATCGTCTTTGTCTCATATTCAACTCCTTTTGCTTGAAAATATACCTTAAACTCTTATGATCAGTGAATATGGTAAACTTACTACCATAAAGGTAATGTCTCCAAATCTTAAGAGCAAAAATTATAGCTTCTAGTTCTAGATCATGGGTTGAATAATTCTCTTCATGATTCTTAAGTTGTCTAGATGCGTAAGCTATAACCTTTTGTCGTTGCATCAATAAACATCCATAACCTAATTTGGAAGCGTCACAATAAACTACAAAATCTTCAGTTCCTTCTGGTAACGCTAATATGGGTGTATGGGTTAATCTTTGCTTAAGAATTCTAAATGCTTCTCCTTGTTTTATTCCCCATTCAAACTTAACAGATTTACAGGTTAGCTTAGTTAAGGGAATGGCTATTCTAGAAAAATCTCGAATAAATCTTCTATAATAACCTGCCAATCCTAAGAAACTTCTAACCTCGGTTGGTGATTCAGGGGTTTTCCATTTAGTAATTGCCTCAATCTTTGTGGGATCCACATGAATTCCTTCATGATTGACTAGGTGTCCAAGAAACTGTACCTGTTCTAACCAAAATTCGCACTCAGAAAATTTAGCGTAAAGTTTTTCCTTTCTTAATAAACTTAAAAGTGCGTGCAAATGCTTAGCATGTTCCTCTTTACTCTTAGAGTAAATTAGAATATCATCTATGAAAACAATTATGAATTTATCAAAATATGGCTTACATATTCGGTTCATCATGTCCATAAATGCAGCTGGGGCATTGGTTAAACCAAATGGCATGACAGTAAATTCATAATGGCCATACCTTGTCCTGAATGCGGTTTTAGGAATATCCTCTTCCTGTACCTTTAATTGATGATATCCTGACCTTAAATCGATTTTAGAGAAAAATCGAGCTCCTTGTAGTTGATCAAACAGATCATCGATTCTTGGTAATGGGTACCGATTCTTAATCGTGACCTTGTTTAATTCACGGTAGTCAATGCATATACGCATTGATCCGTCCTTCTTTTTAACAAATAAGATGGGTGCTCCCCACGACAATGAACTTGGTTGTATGAATCCTTTTTCCAACAATTTGTCTAATTGTTTCTTCAGTTCTTGCATTTCGGCGGGTGCCAAACAGTAAGGTGCTTTGGCAATTGGTGCTCTTCCTGGTATTAAATGGATTCTGAATTCAACTTCTCTATCTGGAGGTTACCCTGGCAATTCTTCTGGAAATACATCTGAAAACTGAGATATGACTGGAATATCCTTTAAATTCTTTCCTTCAGTGTTAGTGATTATAGAAATCAAATACACTATAGAACCTTTTCTGATATAACTTGCAGTTTTCATCATAGAGATAAATTTTGTGGATCTAGATGGTTTATCTCCTTTAATTGTGATCGTTTTACCTTTTGGTGATTTTACTTGAATTGACTTTTGATCACATAAAATACTGGCTTTATTGGTTATTAACCAATCCATTCCTAAAAAACCATCAAATCCTGCCAGATTCATGGGATAAAGGTTTGCAATAAATTTCCGATTTAAAATTTCTATTCTTGCTCCTTGCAAGATTTCAGAAATCCTAACACTTTCTCCATTAGCTGTCTCTACTAGACATTCTTGTGGTAGTTTAGTTAATGACTGATTTAAAAATTTGCAAAATGATGTATTAATAAAACTTTGGTTTGCACCAGAGTCAAATAATACTTTAGCAAAGACATCATTAACTAAAAACGTACCAGTTATGACATCTGGAATCATCTTAGCTTCATCTGCAGTCAGAACAAATGCTCTAGCATTTTGAGTATTCTTGTTGTTTGTAGCTGGAGCTAATTTCGGGCAATTAGGCTTGATATGACCTTGTTCTCTGCAGTTGTAACATATCCTGTTATTAGCTTTCTTCCTGCAGTTTTCTTCCTTGTGTCCCGATATTTTGCAAAAGTTACAGTATATGGAGCATCTTCCTGAATGCTTTCTTTTGCAATTCTTACAGTAAGGTGCAGAGGTAGAACCTACATTTCTCCCACGGTTAGAATTTCCAGAACGAAATTCTTGTGTGAGCTTCTGGGTTAGGTTCCTCCTTTGATCCTCTTCTCGGGTACGGACTAACTCATCTGTCAAGGTATTTGCTAGTTCTACAGCTTCTTCTATAGTTTGAGGTCTAGCTGCCTTGACTACGTGTTTAATCTCTCCAATTAATCCCCAAATATAACGGGAGATTAACACTGGTTCTGGTGAAGCAAGAGTTGGCACTATTCTAGCATATTCGAAAAATAATTTAGTGTATCCCTTACTATCTACACCAGTCATCCTAAGATTTAGGAATTTGTTTGCTATCTGTTCCTTTTCATTGGGTGGGAAAAATTTCCTTTCTACCTTGTTCTTAATTTCTTCCCATTCCATATTGTAGGTTCTATCACTTCCTCTTGATTGGAGGATAGTGTTCCACCATTCTAGTGCTGAATTCTTAAACAGATTAGAAACAAACAATATCTTATCTTCTTCAGCACACTTGCTTATTCTTAAGACTGCCTCAGTTTTCTCTATCCAGCGTAGGGTTGCAATGGCCCCTTCGTTGCCCGAGAATTCCATTGGTTTACAAGACCAGAATTCTTTATAAGAACAACTGTAAGATACGGTTCTTCTCCTTTTGGGAATAGGCAATTGAAGTAAAGGTCCATTGTTTACACTGTTTTCGGGTTCGATGGGTCGCTTACTGCTATGCTTACTTTTATTATTCGCTTCATGAATAGTTTGAATAATAAATGGCATGGCATCTATGATTCCTTGTGCCACTATATGTTGAACAGCACTATTATCCATTTGGTTTCAATTGTTATTGATGCTTGGATTCTCATTAACCACGTTAATGTTACTCTGGTTATCATTATTCAGATTTCCTTGATTTCCTTCATCAGCCATCTGAATTTTAAATATTTACCCCATATTAATATCACAAGATAATATTTAATATAGTTAATCACATGACACGCAATCTAGCCAAAAACGTCGATCATTGCGACTTTTACTCTATTTCCATATACTATTATGCATCTATTACATACTAGTACAGAAATGAAAATTACAATACCAACAGAAATAGAATCACACTAATAGTAATAGGCATCCGTACACACATATTTTATTTCATTTTTATTTTATTATATTATATTATATTATTATTACTATTACCATCTCCTCTATCACATCACGGATATGGATTTATCCAAAAATCCATATTGCGCTCATCGTATTTCCATACGAGACGCTCTCCCACCTGTCTCATTCTCTCACTGCTTTCTAAAATTTCCTCCCCAAAAGTCCTAAGTTCTTGCACGTTTTCTGCACTCATTGGGGGTGCAGGTTCTAGGACTGGGTTCGGAATCTGGGGTGTGGGTTCCTGATATGGGGGTGAAAGTGCCTAAAATCGGTAAGGATCTTTTAAGATCTCCCCGATGTAGTTATCATGGTAATAGGGATCTAAAGGGTCCATACCTGGATAGGCTCCTATATTCTGTATGGGTGTGTCTTCATGTATCGGGTAACGTTGCACAAAGTCCCTATTATCGTCCCACCAGGGGTCATAATTTGGGTCTAGAGGGTTTGGTGCTTGTACCCTAGGAATTTCCTCTAGGTTGAAGTCATGCATCTCCACTTGGTTTTCAGGGTTTTCTATCTCCATGGATTGGTCTAGGATTAGTGGCTGTGGGGCTACTAGTTGTTCCAGACTTGGGTCAGCAGCAGTTGTAGCTAGGATATGGAAATTGGCTAGGCTTCTATTAAGCATATCCTGTGTATGGGCATCTGTCTTTCGCTTAACGGCTGCTAAGGTTCTTTGCTGTTGCAACTTTCGCATTCTTTTCCTACGTGCAAAGGCTTCCTTACTGAACCATCCTCTTTTCTTATGAGGGAATGGCTCTTCTGACTGAGCTTTAAAAACAAACATCCCTTCTTCCTGATCAGCAGAATACCCCGAAAGGGCAGGCTGTGATGAGGTACCTTCACTCCTAGGTGAATCAGACAACTGACGACACATGTCTGAGGGTCCTTGATCACTCATACTGTAAACTAACAAATAGTCAAATAACACATAACAAATAAATACAGTTATGCACGTATTTTCGTAATTTATTTCCTAACAAAAAATTTTAGAATTTAAGTGTCAGCAGAACACTTCTTTGGCTTAGACCAGTGGCTAGGCTCTGATACCACCTTCTGTCGCAACCCCCGATCCCTTATCTGTCCCGGGAACGGGCGGACGCGAACACAGAGTTTTGGTGGTATCAGCTGGTTAATTTGGCAGCGGAAATTACATCAGGACCGTAGTTAGGAAATGTTTATCAGAGTAAAACCACCATATTTAATATTAATAATCACATGGGAAAAACCCAAGTTTCTTATTACAATATGTTTATAGGGATAAACCCTATTTTATTGAATTTAAAACATCGTCTTTTAGGTAACTTTTACAGCCACATTTTTCCCAAGCCTTCAGTGCTCTCCAGCTGGCTTTTTACTAATTGGTTGTCACATTGTGTTACCTGAAACGCGTTTTAAAAACATTTGTCAGTGAGAAATACTGGTGAGTGAATCCCAGTTTAATCAAGAATTATTTTATTAATTAAAACAGTATTGAGAGCGATCACATTGTTTATTTCTACACAATTACTTATTCAGTACTGTCAATCCTGACTTGTGGGTCGTATTACACATTGGCTAACTCATTGTCCAATGGTAAGGTACTGTCATCCTGACTTACTACTCGCAGTAGTAAATTTTGTATACAAAACCCCAACATACCGGCAGTAATTGAAGAACTACAAAGACTCAATCACCGCTTAATCACATTGTAAAACATTTATGGTTTTGTAAAATATTACAAAAAGGTTAACAGAAAGAGGATAAACTCACATTGCTATCTTAGACTTCGCGTAATTCCTGGGAATAATCTATAATTTACACAAATGTACATAGGTTAGTATCATAACCCTATGAAAATATTAATGATACCCTCCCTGAGACGGTATTCCAACAACTACGTCGGGTAGAACCACGACAGTTGTTATGGAACCCTAAATCAATCGGGCAGCGTATCTAGTACGAAATTGGGGTTATAATACTTACAACGGAGCAGAACCTCGCTAATTAGGGGGATATAATACCAGCTTTCTATGCCTAATATTCAAAAATTGTGATTGAGAAATGAAAAATGAACGAACTGAATTGAAGCCCGATGCGTTCTTTATATAGTTGCTGAACTGGACTCTCACGCGGCCCGCGTAGAAGATAAGCGGGGCTTACGCGGCCCGCGTTGACTCCGGGTCAACGTGTAGCTCGTCCGGATCAGCGTATAGACTCGACACGATGATGACACGTGTCGGCCTGGGGTGTTGTCGTGTTGTTGATCTCACGCGGCCCGCGTAAGATTGAGATGGGGTTCACGCGGCCCGCCTGAACTTAAGAAATCAAACGGAATCAGGTTCTAACCTTTATACCGCCCGCGTGAGTGTTGGGGTGGGTCTACGCGGCCCGCTTCAGCTTAAAAATCATATTTTATATTTTATTTTTAATGCTATACTGTATTTCGGGCTTGGTTTTCACATACGGGGTGTATTTAATGATATATTGGAACAATTTAAAATATAATAGGGTGTTGGAAATATTTGAGAGTGTCGGTTTTACTGAGTGTTGTTACAGCATATTACATCGCTTGTTTATACTAAACGCTATCACATCGCTATCGCATCGCAATCTCAACGCAACTCGAAACACAGATTTACTTTTATGCAGTTATGTGTTATGTGTGTTATTTGTGTGATTACTTGTTATGTGGTTATCTCAACGCAACGCTTACTCACAACTCGCTTAAACGCAACGCTCAACGCACGAAACGAAATGGAAAACCAACCTAGGTTGTCCGGATAACCAACCGATCGAATGGACTACCGTCCGGATGACCATCTGCTCGGATGGTTATTCGACCGGCTGACCATCCGACACCCTCGAACTTCCCACCGCCATACTCTCTCTCACCCTATAAATACCCGCCTGTCACATCACTATTCACTGATGTGACAGCTCCATTCGACCAGCACGCTCTCAAGTCCTTTTCAAGCACTTTTCTCTCGATTCAAGACCATTTCGTAAGTATTTCTCCCTAAATCATGTACTTCCATCAGCACTACACACTTCTTCATCATCTTCTCCATCAAAATCACTGATTTTCACCATGAAATCACCTGATTTAGACCCCTTGAAGGTGACATCATCACGGTTGCTTATGCAATCGGCTGTGTGACGTCATCTCATCAAGAATGTTTCGGATCTAAAGGGCTTCCACACTTTTTAACACAAATCTCAACAAGATTAAAACAGTTGGAAGATGATTTCAACTTTTTATCTCTTTTTCAAACTTTTCTTCAGCATTCTACACAAAACCGATGGAATCCTTGCTCATTCAGACTCCCCACTCATCCTCTAGTTGAAAGCCGGCTTGAAAACGAATTTCCACCGGAGAGATGACCGATTAACAGGTTGAACATGAGACTTCATCAAAAGAACAGTGAGTACGATCGAATGGGGTGATTCCCATCCGATCGGATGCGATGGACCTTGGGGGGTTTCCGTTGTTTAACACGTCATCACGCCGTCTTCGTCAAATCGTAAACTTTGAACTTAGAAAATTTTACAAGTTTTCAAACAAACAGAACACCACTCAACTGGCCATCCGATCGAATGGTTATCCGTTGAGTGGCCTGTCCCTTATTATTTTCAAACACTTAACCATTTTCCAAAAACACACACATTCAGTCGAATAGCCATTCGATCGAGCGGCCATCCGTCCGGATGACCATCCGACCGTATGACTTGTTTAAACACTACAACGAAAACTTCAAAAGTTTTCAAAATGATTTACAAACACCACAACTCATTCGAATGGCTATCCATTCGAATGGTCATCCGTCCGTATGACCATCCGTCCGACTCACCATTTGACACTTATCTCGTTCGACGCACTATTTACACGTTGTTCAATGCTTACGCTACTGTTCTATGCTCAGGCTAATCTCCAACGCGCTCCCTTCAATCAAAGACTGTGTTTATTTATTAAACACGTACTGTGAGTATACTCAAACCCTTTTTCGCTTAACGCACTTTTGGGTGTTACATACGTTCATGGGAGGCTTTGATGGTGTGTGATGTGTGCAAAATGCAACATATAAATTACATCAAATGAGGCATAAAACTAACCCTTTTTTAGTACTAATGTTTGAAAAAGTGTACTTTTGTCTTCCTTTTGTATTTTTAGGACCAAATGAGCTTAAATGAACACAAGGAATAAATATGCAGCAAAAACTAACATAAATACAAAGAAAAGGAAGAAATGTGGCATGCCCGACCCCTCGACAGCATCTTCCCAAGCAAAAACAAGAAACAGAAGGCTGACCACGGCCCCGTGCCCACTGAGCATGGGGGCATGGCCAGATGTCTGCAGAAAAGACAAAGCTGTAGAAGCTTCTATTGCTCACCACGGGGGCGTGCCCACTGAGCACGGGGCATGGTCAACGCTAAGATTCGCAAAATCTAGCAAATCTTGGTAGTACAGATACGCTTCTGCACACGGGGTCGTGCCCAGTGAACACGTGGCCGTGTAGAGCCTAATGCAAACAAGAGCAATTAATGAAGGAAGAGAAAAAGGATGGCCATGGGGACGTGTCCAGCCGACATGGGGCCATGGGCGGGCTTCTGTTCAGGCTATAAATAGAGGTGCTTGGTTCACTTCAAAGGCATCCCTTGGCAAACCACCTCTCTCCCACTTCATCACCACTCCACCACCGCTACAACACCCACATCCACCACCACCATTCATCATCCACCTTAGAGTGTGTGTAGTAGTCTCGGGATCCAAGATTGATCGTAAGAGTTCTTGTCAATCAAAGGCCATGTTTGGCTAAGTCTCTTACATCACTTGGTGAAGACAAGTCTTTAGTGTAATACTTTTGATTTTTAATCCTTTCGCATTTTTTATTTGGTTTTCTATTAATGACTTTAATAACTAGTTTCTTATGTTGAAGGTGAAACTTCTTTATCATTTGTCTGTGGTGTCTTGGCATTACTTTACTATCTATATAATGTAAAACATTTTCACCATTCATATCTCTACGGTCTATATAGAGATATGTTGGCTACCTGGTCGGGGGTTAAGGGAATGGTTTAGTAAGGTTCTTGCCTTGTTCAGTGTATAGATCCTGCAAGGAACTGGGTCAAGCTTACTAGGACCTCCTTCAATACCCACTGGTATTGGATGGCGGGGGTGTGAATGGCTTGATCCCCTCATATGTAAAGTACTATTAATACATTAAACCGGCTACTTGGGATTGTATCCCTGCTGACTCAAACCACTTAGCCGAGGGTAACGTAGCCTTCAAAAGAGGGGCCTACCACTTTACGCATTAATAATTTAATTAATTATCTTTCAATATTCCGACCCTTTAGGATTGTATCCTTGCTGACTCAAACCACTGGGTTGAGGGTAACGTCACCTTCAAAAGAGGGGCCTACTACTATAACTAAGATAATCTCTTAAAAAGTGCAAAAGTGCGGAAATCATCAAAGGTTACATTAAAGCCAAGTCGGATCCAAGTGATTCATCTTGTCTATCTGTTTTTCTTTTATATTTATTTTCAGCATTTTTAGTTTTTATTTTCATGTTTAGAACCTTTTCTAAAATTTTGATTTGATTAGACGTTGAGGATAAACCGATACTAAAAGCTCTTGTGTCCTTGGACGACCTCGGTATCTTACCAACGCTATACTACGCTCACGATGGGTGCACTTGCCCATGTGTGTGTTTAAGTGTTACTAGGATATCGTGTTTTATAAATTTAAAACTTGACTAATGTGTTAAAAATGGCTTAAAATATGAATAAAAATATATCACACCTAACACACACCAAGTTTTTGGCACCGTTTCCGGTGACATAAGGATTTTAAGAAAGTTAGGAATCAACGGCCTAATCGTTTTTCTTGTTTTTCTATTTTTTTAGGATTTTTTTTTAGTTTTTCCAGCTTCTGCAGAGCTTAGCACTGGGCCGTACCCGCTGAACACGCCCCCATGCCCAATCTTTGGTACTGGCAATCCTGTTTTAAGTTAGACAGTAGCTAAACACGGGGCCGTGCCCACTGAACACGCCCCCGTGCCCAGGTTTCAGATACTGAAAACAGAACCGTAAGATCCCGACGGTTGGTAATTTATGACACAAACATGAGTGATATTGATCATTTTTACTTTCGCTCCTCTTATGGTGCGTGGTGTCACATATGTGGCGGAACTCATGAAGATTTAAAATGTTATTTTTTAAATTACACTCCCCACTATATAGACCCATCGTTTTCCTGTAGCCTTAAGATGGGCGAAAGTAAAAACAATCCCTATCTCTCCCTCGAATGCTCTCAATCATCTCTTCTAGATGAAATGATTCTCGAAGAAGTATTTCAAATGGAAGAAGTAATTCTCCAATTGATAAAAGAACTTGAGACGGAAATAAATAATTCGTCTCAAGACGACGAACAAGGAGAATTGTTGGGGTCGCATTCGGAATATAACAACATCGTTGCTCCCGAAAGCACCTCTAACTCTTGTGAGGAGATGAGCGATAGTCGTCCTTGTGTCGATTGTGCTGTGAAGTACTCCCCATCGGTCTCCACCGCCGATGCATACATAGACCTGAGCGATTCGACATATACCTTCTTTAACGAGAGCCCGGATAAGGGAAATAAAGGTTGGTCTCGCCCATTGGTATTTAGCTTAGGATTCACCCTTTCCGATAACCTCTTGCGTTTTTGTCTAAATCAAGGGCAATTAAGGTACCTCAGGCACTTCGGTGTTGTTCCATCCAGTAAGGAACCACCTGATCTGGATAAATTCCTTAAAATAAGACAAAACTTCATAAACTCCTCTAGCCACGGGGCCGTGTCCAGGTCAACACGCCCTCGTGCCCGCCTGAAGATCTGTGTCTGATTTTAAATCAGAATACGGACAAAATGTGTCAGGCTCTTGTCTGACCACGGGGCCGTGGTCAGCGTGTTGTCGCTTTCTATAAATGCAGCAAGATTCCTACACACTTGGACTCATTCCAAAGACAAAGATCTGGTGGGATCTTCACATATACCATACAAGGTGTATTCTAAAGAAGTTTCTCAACAACCATCTTGTCTTTACTACTTTTGTCTATTGCCTTCTTCACTAACTCCTCAAATCCTCCATTAAAGCTTGAAATCTACAAGTTTTCAAGCTTTATTGTGATATTTGTTAGGTGTTTAATCTAGGAATCTTGTCAAAAATAAGTTTTAAAACACTATTTTAAGTTATTTCTGCTCAGAAATGTTTCAAAAGTTAGAAAAATAATTTAAAACTGCAAGATTCCTTCTTTTAAAAACCTGTAGATTGGTGGCCACGGGGCCGTGATCAGCGAGCACGGGGCCGTGGCCGGAGTTACTATTTCATTAAATTTAATTTTCCGACTTGTTTTCTTAGAATGTCAAGCCAGAATAGCGGAACCTCTTCAGCTCACTCAAGAAACAGTCGCAGGGAACAAAGGCCTTCGATCGAAGCAACCCTTGTGCATTACGTAATGGCGCTAAGAGAGGCACTCGAAGAGATGACATCCGTAGAAGAAGTTCTAATCGACCATATCAACTATCTAACGGCGGGGCTAGAAAATAGCTTCCAAGAAATCAAGCTTTTGCACCAAAGGTTGAATATTCTTGCAATGCCTCCTATGGAACCGATCCTTCCCCAAGAGGATTGGAACTTGGCACAAGAAGTTATTAATCCCACTGGATGGGATGACATTCCCCCGGAACCTCCTATTGACGCCTTACAAGAAGTTCTGGTGGAAGTCGCACCTCCTCATCACGAGGAAAACAATGAGCCCTCCTTCCTTCTCCCCAGGGAGATAAAAGAATGGCTTAACGATGTGTGAGGGGCCCTTTCCGAAGAAGAAGTTTTTCAAGCCTTTCTCAACCGAAATAATCATCTTTTTGGAAATTTTGTTCTTATAATAAAAATATCCAGGCTAGGGCTTCTTTGTGCTTTAAGATTTCTTGCATTTTATGACCTACTTATCTAGTTTTTAGTATGTACTTTTCATTTTCTAGGAGTTATGTAATTCACTCTTGAATGAAAGGTGGTTTTTAATTGATTAAACGGTGTTTGAATGATGTTGTAATGGTCAAATACACTCGAAATGGTGGAGGTTATTAAGGGAACCTTGAACCCACACCCCATGCACAAAAACAGAGCCTCCCGACAATTTTCCTTCACTACAGCGAGTTCAGCACGGGGCCGTGCTCAGCCCAACATGCCCCCGTGCCCAAGGATCTGCAGAAAACACCCAGTACAGGTAACTTGAAACGGGGCCGTGCTCACTAAACACACCCCCGTGCCCAGCCTTCTGTTAAATATGTTACTGGCAATCTGAGCACGGGGCCGTGCCCGGACCAACACAGGCCCGTGTCCAGACGCCCAGTAACATAAAAATTTGTTTTTAAACACCTTTTTACACATTCAATCAACCTAAAAACTTATTTTTGGGACACATTGAGGACAATGTGTAATTTAAGTGGGGGGGGGGGGGATGCTAAAACCTTGAATTTTGCAAGTCCTAATAAAAAGCCTTACACAAAACTCTATTGGAACCGCTAATCACCCCAAATTTTTTCGAAAACTTTTCATTTTTTTAACTTGTCTTGGTTTAATTTGGGAATAACAAGTTCTAAAAGGTTATATTTTTACAAATTTACAACCGATAGCGTCGTGATAAAAAGAACCAACATAAGAAAATTATGAAACGGCATAACAAATCTAGTTAAAATTTGATTATATATACTTGATCACATTATAAACCCATTTCCACAACAAGTGAGTTTTGAGTCTTTATTGAGCATACACGCATACACCTTTAAATGAAATGCTCATTTTTCGTTTCTTGTTTGAATAGCCGCTTAGTTCTTACGACGCTAGAACTTGCCACGACGATACATTCCCGGTCCTTACCAACTCAAACCCAAGTAAGTAAATGATGGAGGCATTAGGACTAACCCATTTTCTTTTCAACACCATTATTTTTCATTTTTTTTATCACCTACCCAAATCCCCCTAGTTAATCCCTTTGAGCCTAAACCTTTTCATTTCTAAACCCACAAAACAAACACCCTTTACCCACCAAAACCTTTTTCTTTTCAACCTTTTATTTTAGTAAAAAGCTCGGTTTTCTTGTGACGTTTCCTCATGAAAAAAAAATTGAAGTCTAGCAATAAACAAACAAAGTCCTCAAAGAAACTTTGTTTGAAAATGCTTAGTTTGAATAAAAGTCACAAAAACAAAAAGTTTTATGACGACCGACGTTTTTTACGCTTTTAGCCCTTTTTTACTAACCACTAACCCAAAACCACCTACCTTTAGCCCAAGCCTAACCCTTCCCCAAAGTCCTTTTGATATTTACAAAGGTTTATAGTTAAAAAGGAGGAGTATTGATTGCTTGGCAAGCATATGGTAGAAGTAAGTCCCATGCCGGTCGCGAGTGTTTCACAAAAATACATCTTCGGGCGAGTGTTGAGTGATCTCCCAGGAGGTATGTGAACTTGTATATAAATGGAATTTTAAAAAGGCATGTTATGCCCAAATAAGTAATTTCGCTTATGAAACGTTCTAAATAAATCATAACGAATAGGATTGTAAATAATATAAACATAAAACCCAATAAAGATCTTGAATTCCCGACACTCAAGACAAGCCCAAAACTTCTCTTCTACCCATTCCATTTGGGTGTGTAAGCCACAAAATAAAGAGTTTCGCTTGAGGACAAGAAAAGATTCAAGTGTGGGGGTATTTGATGTGTGCAAAATGTAACATATAAATTACATCAAATGAGGCATAAAACTAACCCGTTTTTAGTACTAATGTTGGAAAAAGTGTGCTTTTGTCTTCCTTTTGTATTTTCAGGACCAAATGAGCTTAAATGAACAAAAGGAACAAATATGCAGCAAAAACTAACATAAATACAAAGAAAAGGAAGAAACGTGGCATGCCCGACCCCTCGACAGCATCTTCCCAAGCAAAAACAAGAAACAGAAGGCTGACCACGACCCCGTGCCCACTGAGCACGGGGGCGTGGCCAGATGTCTGCAGAAAAGACAAAGCTGTAGAAGCTTCTATTGCTCACCACGGGGGCGTGCCCACTGAGCACGGGGCGTGGTCAATGCTAAGATTCTCAAAATCTAGCAAATCTTGGTAGTACAGATACGCTTCTTCACACGGGGCCGTGCCCAGCGAACACGAGGCCGTGTGGAGCCTAATGCAGACAAGAACAATTAATGAAGGAAGAGAAAAAGGATGGCCATGGGGACGTGTCCAGCGGACACGGGGCCGTGGCCGGGCTTCTGTTTAGGCTATAAATAGAGGTGCTTGGTTCACTTCAAAGGCATCCCTTGGCAAACCACCTCTCTCCCACTTCACCACCACTCCACCACCACTACAACACCCACATCCACCACCATCATCCACCTTAGAGTGTGTGTAGTAGTCTCGGGATCCAAGATTGATCATTAGAGTTCTTGTTAATCAAAGGCCATGTTTGGCTAAGTCTCTTACATCACTTGGTGAAGACAAGTCTTTAGTGTAATACTTTTGATTTTTAATCCTTTCTCACTTTTTATTTGGTTTTGTATTAATGACTTTAATAACTAGTTTCTTATGTTGAAGGTGAAATTTCTTTATCATTTGTCTGTGGTGTCTTGGCATTACTTTACTGTCTATATAAAGTAAAAGATTTTCACCATTCATGTCTCTACGGTCTATATAGCGATATGTTGGCTACCTGGTCGGGGGTTAAGGGAATGGTTTAGTAAGGTTCTTGCCTTGTTCAGTGTATAGATCCCACAAGGACCTGGGTCAAGCTTACTAGGACCTCCTTCAATACCCACTGGTATTGGATGGCGGGGGTGCGAATGACTTGATCCCCTCATATGTAAACTACTATTAATACATTAAACCGGCTACTTGGGATTGTATCCCTGCTGACTCAAACCACTTAGCCGAGGGTAATGTCGCCTTCAAAAGAGGGGCCTACAACTTTACGCATTAATAACTTAATTAATTATCTTTCAATATTCCGACCCTTTGGGATTGTATCCTTGCTGACTCAAACCACTGGGTTGAGGGTAACGTCACCTTCAAAAGAGGGGCCTACTACTATAACTAAGATAATATCTTAAAAAGTGCAAAAGTACGGAAATCAACAAAGGTTACACTACACACGAGTCGGATCCAAGTGATTCATCTTGGGTTTTGTTATAAAAGTCAGTGTATTTTGGTATACAAGTCAGTGGGTTTTGTAGAAAAGGCAAAGTTGTAGAAGCTTCTATCACCCACCACGGGGGCGTGCCCAGCGGACATGAGGCCATGGTCAACTCTAAGATTCGTAGAATCTGGGGAAATCTTGATAGTACAGATACGCTTCTGCACACGGGATCGTGCCCAGCGGACATGGGGGCGTGGTCAACTAATGCAGACAAACTGCAATTAATGAAGAAAGAGAAGGAGGGTGGACACGGGGCCGTGCCCAATGGACACGGGGTCGTGCCCGAGCTGCTGTTCAGGCTATAAATAGGGGTGCTTGGCTCATTTGCAAACCATCCCTTGGCACACCATCTCTCTCACACTTCACCCACACTCCACCACCACCACAACACCATCATCCACCACCATCATCCATCATGGAGTGTGTGAGTCGTCTCGGGATCCAAGACTGATCGTAAGAGTTCTTAACAATCAAAGGCCATGTTTGCCTAAGTCTCTTACATCACTTAGTGAATACAAGTGTCTAGTGTAATACTTTTTATTTTTAATCTTTTCGCACTTTTTATTTGGTTATGTATTAATGACTTTAATAACTAGTTTCTTATGTTGAATGTGATTCTTCCTTATCGTTTGTCTGTGGTGTCTTGGCATTATTTTACTGTCTATATAAAATAAAAGACTTTCACCATTCATATCTCCACGGTCTATATGGAGGTATGTTGGCTACCTGGTCGGGGGTTAAGGGAACGGTTTGGTAAGAGTCTTGCCTTGTTCAGTGTATAGATCCTGCAAGGACCTGGGTCAAATTTAGTAGGACCTCCTTTGATACCCACCAATATTGGATGGCGGGGGTCCAAACTCTTTGATCCCCTCATATGTAAGCTACTATTAAAACTTTAACCCGGCTACTTAGGACTGTATCCCTGCTGACTCATACTACTTAGCCGAGGGTAACGTCACCTTCAAAAGAGGGGCCTACCACATTATGCATTAATAACTTAATTAATTATCTTTCAATAATCCGACTCTTTAGGATTGTATCCTTGCTGACTCAAACTACTGGGTTGAGGGTAACGTCACCTTCAAAAGAGGGGCCTACTACAATAACTAAGATAATCTCTTAAAAAGTGCAAAAGTGCGGAAATAATCAAAGGTTACACTACACACGAGTCGGATCCAAGTGATTCATCTTGTCTATCTGTTTTTATTTTATTTTTCAGCATTTTAGTTAGTTTTATTTTTCTTGTTTAAAAACCTTTTTTCTAACTTTTGATTTGATTAGACGTTGAGGATAAACCGGTACTAAAATCTCCTGTGTCCTTGGACGACCTCGGTATCTTACCAACACTATACTACGCTCACGATGGGTGCACTTGCCCATATGTGTGTTTAGTGTTAGTAAATATCGTGTTTTATAAATTTAAAACTTGGCTAAAAAGTGTAAAAGTGCTTAAATTATACATTAAAAACCTTTCACACCTAACGCACATCACTTATACTTATTTTCAAACTTGTATGCTCGCCAATACTTTTTGTATTGATCTATGCTTTTAATACATGTTGCAGGGTTTGATGGTGCAAGGAATCTAGTAGGATTGCCTAGAAACACATTTAAACTTTAATACTTGTTGTATTGTAATTTATTTCCAAACATGTTGTAATTTGTTTCCAATCTTTGTATTAGACCATTGATCAATGAAATGGAACTTAATTACTTGAAAACGTGTTGTATTTTATTTGTTACAAACTTGTGGTATTTCTAGTTCAAACAATGTAAAAGTAACTATTAAATACTCGTCACAACTAGTGTTATGAAGTCTCTTGCAATCTAGTTTTCGTCTCACTCCGATGTTTCCGCCATCGGTTGGGGTGAGACAGATTGGTATCTGAGCCATAACTATAGAGAATTAGTTAGATTTGCCATGTTCGACCTAGTCTATAGTCTAAGTACCAAAACTTGACCATTCCTTATTCTTGCTTAATATGTGATTCTTCCTATTTGCTCCTACCTTTTCTTTTGTCTAAATATACAATGTGTCTTTTCTAAAACATTTCACACAATACATACTTGAAGATACTCATATCCCACAGTCGAAATGACTCACTAGAATAGGGGTGATTCCCGCCTTTGGTGACGAATTTCAATCCACCACACATGTTATTTTGCACGAAATTTCACCATCAAGTCAGGAGTGATATCCGTATCTTGATGGGAATTTCCAATTCATGCTCTAGTGGTTCCTTATTGACGAGTCGAGATTTTATCTTGTTTCGTTCAATAAACCACATTTTGGGGACGAAATTGTCAAGCTAGGATTGATATCCACACCTTGGTGACTGGTCCCGCTCTACGATTTTCAATCTCGCCAAAGTTTCGTATTTTCAATCAAATTAGGGACATGTACTAACTGGAAGGGTAAAATACTGTTAATCGCCTGGCGACGAGAGTATTATACGGATACCCATTAGGCCAAAACATGTCTCCCTAATTCGGAAGGACTTGCAATTCACTTTGGAATAGTTGAAGTTTCTAAACCCGAAGCACTCCAATACTTATCAAGCCTCTCTTTTATATTAACTTAACTTTTATGCGATTTAATACTTGTTACCTAATCATCGTTTTTACATAATAAATTAATACACGCATACTGATACGTTATACTTGATTCAGGATTATTGGACATTCTTATGTGATAAACTGGTCATTAGCTTCGTAAGAAGCCACACCTTGACATATGTAGTGCTTGTGAAGCACTGTAGGAGTGACGCACCACCACATGGATTTGTGGTAATGTCAAGACCTTCATTCATACATTAAGGATCTTTTCATAGCAACGAAATGATGACATGTGCTATGATTAGATGACGCTTACGTTAAACGCTGGGTTGACATTTTGACATTAACTTCGGATGAAGCCTCACCTTAACATATATAGCGCTTGTGTAGCGCTATAGGAGTAACGCCCGCCACATGGACTTGCGGTCATGTTAAGACATTCATACATACTTGCGGACACGATGGTTTGACCAGTGAGATCACATGCCAGTAATGCGTTAATCTAGTTAATTAAATATCTCGTGTGGACTATTCATATACTTTAATCATACTCATACTTATAACCTCTCTCATACTTAAATACCAATCATGCATGCATACTTAAAATTTCTATACACTGTAATTCTCACTTGTAATACGTTAATGTACCCCAACCCATACACTACTAGTACAAACTATGCGGATCATGCACATACCAAAATAATCGCGGATGCATACGGGATTATATTGGTAGATGCATGAAAACCATAGTAGGTTCTACTGTGTATCATAACGTGGAACGTAACATGACACCGAGTCGCGAAACGGACGTAACATGATACGAACATGGTGGATACGCCGCTGGTACTTCCTATATATAAGTGTTCCTATCATACTACCAAACTTTCGTAAAAACGTGCCATGAGAAATTCGGTGTTTCCCCTATCATATTGAGTACAAACTTTGATCACTCACAATCTATTTCCCGTTTAATACCCAAACGCACCTCGAGAATGACATCCTTTCCAAGGTTTTTCTCTTGAATAAATTTCGGGACGAAATTTCCTAAAGTAGGGGAGACTGTAGCATACGTAAAAATGTGTTCCCAAAGATCCGACTCGTTTTGAAATCCGAATCCTAACCTTTGAACTTTGGGAATTTTTCTTTTGTGAAATAAATAAATAACGAAGGATGTATTTCTTAATTCAATCCTCTCTCTCTCTCTCTCTCTATATATATATATATATTTGTTAAATTAATTAATTCAATAAAAATTATTAGTTTCATTATATAATCTAGTTAGTTTTGCTAGGTTTTCAAGTAATATAAGTTAAACCAAGTTAGCTTGATTAGTGAAGTTGAGGGGTGCTCATTGTATCTTTCTAAACCTTTATAAAAAAAACAAGGAAAAACTAAACCCTAATACAACATCAACAGCCGACACCCCCTTCCTCCCCTGCTCTCTCTCGCTCCTCCGGCGACCGGCGCTGATTCCGGCCGGGTCTCCGAAGACAGGTCACACGACAAACACCACAGCCCTCCTCCTTCACTTACACCCACCTCCACCCTGCAACTCAATGAACGGCCACCACCATCACCGTCTGGTGGCAGCGGCACACGACGATGACGTAGACGACAATGAGAGACACGGAAAGAAAAGGAGCCGTCGAGCTCCGACGAGCTGAGGCGGCGACGACGTTAGTGCCGTCGTGAGCGGCGGTGGTTCTGTTTTCCCTCGCTCGCTTTGCCTTCAAAGATTTTGCCAGAACAGACGAGGTTCGTCGGAGATCGAAATTCTTTTCGGGTTCACGGCATTTCGTTTCGGTATACTCTCCTTTACCGATTCATTATATATACCCTTGTCCTTTTCATTTTTACATATAAACAGCCATGGATGAATTTTTCTAAAAAAATAGAAAACATAAACGGTGTGTTCCCGAGTTAAAAATCCCTCCCTATCCCTCCCCTCCCCTCCATGTCTTTCCAAATTGGAAAGACTATTTTCAGGCAAAAAAAAACCCATTTTCCCTCCCCTCCCCTCCCCCTGTAAAGTGGATCTCTGGAACACATTCAGTATATTTTTTTGATTAAATCGATTTGTTTTATTTTATTTTATTTTGTTATACAATCGGAACAACAACACATGATTAATAAAAAAACAAACTATTACAAGTCAGTGGGTTTTGGTTTTGATATATGAATCAAAGAAGACGACATGAAAAATCTTGGTGGAGAGAATGAACTATTAAAATAGTTTTAAATATAAATTGGTTACTACTGGAGCCATCACTTAGCCAATCTTTCTGGCCACTTTCTACTATTATCATAAATTTTAATTCTTTTCCACCATCTAAATGAGTTCGCTAACGTATGTTCAAGTATAATTAAAGTCCAATTTCATGACATCTGTTTAATACAAATTAGTGGTTGAGATGTTTGTTATTAAATCGGAGGTCGCGGGTTCGATCCAGGCCTCCGACCTACGCGCTGCATATATATATATATATATATATATATATATATATAGGGCATGGATGTATAGAAAACTTATTTCTACTTAGAAAACCTAGGAAACCCAATCTATGACCATTGATCAAGATCATCCAATGGCTCACATAATTTAAAGCCTTTTTGAATTAAATTAAATAAAGGGACAAAGTCAATAAAGTTACTTCAAGGGCATATGGGTAAAATTACCTATGATATTATATATTATATTCATATTGATTAGACATGCATGATATGAAAAGGAGAGAGAAGCACAATTACCTATAACAATACTCCCCAACTCATTTCAAAAATCTCATCCAACCCTTTCTCTCTTTCTCTCTCAGACCTTCCTTCTACCCCAAAACCCACCGGAGAAGATGATCTGGCCGGAGAAGATCTGACCGGAGAAGAAAAGGGGCACCGGAGAAGATGATCTGGCCGGTAAAAAAGCTGGAGAAGAAAGAAGCCGGAGAAGAAAGAACTATAAGTTTGATTCGCCGGAGAAGAACTATAAGCCGGAGAAGAAAGAAGCCGGAGAAAGAACTATAAGGGGCACCGGAGAAGATGATCTGACCGGTAAAAGTTGCCGGAAAAAAAGGTGTTTTGACCGGAGAAGATGATCTGGCCGGAGAAGAAAAGGGGCACCGGAGAAGATGATCTGACCGGTAAAAGTTGCCGGAAATGGAAGAAAGCAAGAACTAAGTGCAGAAGCAAGTAAGTTTGGTTCGATTTTTTTTTCAGTAGGTGTTTTGATCGGTGATGATTTTTTTCTTTTTTCCGATCGGTAGGTGGTTTGATCGGATAAATGTTGGGTTTTCTGTTTTTTTCCGATCGGTAGGTGTTTTGGTCCTATCGGTGTGTGATTTGATCGGTGGTGATTTTTGTTTTGAATGAGACTAGAAAGTGTTAATGTTGGTTTTTATGTTTTTTTTCCAATCGGTAGGTGTTTTTTGGTCCGATCGATGGTGATTTTTGTTTTGAATGCGACTAGGAAGTGTTAGTTATTTTGAGTAGAAACAGTCTCGGGTTATTTTATTTTTTTTGAATTGCCAACTTGCCAACTGCACGTTAAAACTATTGATTTGTAACATGTGTTAAACCTGTCTTGTTTACTGTTAAAAAACATGTGTTAAACATGTCTTATATTTTTTATCAAAAACATATTAGGTAACATGTGTTAGACCTGCCTTGTTTTCTGTCAAAAACAAATTAGGTAAACCTCTGATATTAGGGTAGAAGTCTAAGGGCTCAAAAGCATATAAATATATTAGCGTAACATGTGTTAAACCTTCTTATTAGGGTACCATGTGTTAAACCTCCTTGATTAGGTAAACATATTAGTGTAACATGTGTTAAACCTGTCTCATTTTTATCAAATGATGTAAACGTGTGTTAAACCTGTCTTATTACCATGTGTTAAACCTCTCATATTAGGTAAACATGTTAGTGTAACATGTGTTACACCTGTCTTATTTTTATCAAATTATGTAACATGTGTTAAACCTGTATTATTTTTATCAGATTAGTTAACATGTGTTAAGCTCTCATATTTTTCCAAGTTATGTAACAAGTGTTAAACTTGTCTTATTTTTATAAAAATAGGTAACATATGTTAAACCTGACTTTATTTTATCAAAAACATATTATGTAACCTGTTTTATTTTAATGAAATTAAGTAACATGTGTTAAACCTGTTTTATTTGCAGCAACAAAGAGAGTAACAAGATCGCAAACTGGTAAGATACCGAAAAAGCGAAAGAAAGTAGACGAAGAAACGGACGATGAATGGGATAAAGAAAGAGAAGAAACGGACGATGAATGGGATAAATTATGGCCATAACCCAAAATACAATATGACCATTCTGGTCTTCTCTGTAATATGTTGGTGTCTGGATGTTAAATAATTATGGTGGGAAATGTATTTGGTTACCAGTTATCAGTTACATGTGTTATTAGTTAACATGTTTTATTCATTACCAATTGTAAGAAAAGTAGTAGACGAGCATTGGGTGGTCAACATATTGTTTTAGCAAAAACATGTATTTACTATGGCGGTTGTATCTGCAGGAGTGAGGAGAATGACCAGGTCCGTGACGGTAGGCTGGCTAATAAGCGAAGGCAGAACGATAAAGAAACAGAACGATAACGAAAGAAGGTAGATGGAGAAACCGATGAAGAATGGGAACAAGAAGTCGATGAAGGGCAAGTGGTGGGTACCTTTGATGTTGTACAGAAGTTACCCTCCAGTGTAACACATGTTACAAACATGTGTTACATATGTTCAACCTCTTTGTTACCAAAAATCAGGGCTGCACATATGTAACACATGTTACAACAGGTTTTTACCTACTTGCACGTCTCTATTAAAAATGGATGAAAACAGTTTTTTTAAAACATCCACGGTGTAACACTTGTTTATTTGAAAGTTCTTAAAACAACCGTTGTAACACGTGTTACATCTTTTTACTCAGCTGTGCATTTTCCTTTTTATAATCCCATCCTCAACGTAAAGAGGGGGGTTGCACATATGTAACACATGTTACAGTTGTTTATTTGAAAGTTCTTAAAACAACTGTTGTAACACGTGTTACATCTTTTTACACAAGTTACTTGTAGTTACCCCAACCCTTTTTTGGACACAAAGGGGGGTTGCACATATGTAACACATGTTTGTAACATGTGTTACACTAGAGAGGTAACACATGTATAGCCACGTTACACGTGTTACATAGGAGATTAATAAGTTTTAACTATAGAAGATTAATATTGATGTACTTGTTTTGTTCATAGGTGAAAAGATGTTTTGTGTTCAAGATGAAGATGGTTATCAAGAAGCGAAGCCCGCCAAAGGATTACAACACATCATCAGGTTTTCGTGGTGACGATGGTGTGTTTTTTGGTTGGCTGCTATATGTTACAAACATGTGTTACGCATGTTCAACCCCTTTGTTACCAAAAATCGGGGCTGCACATATGTAAGACATGTTTGTAACTTATGTTACACTAGAGGGTAACACATGATTGATCACTTTTGGATCATTTGTATATATTTAAGTCTGTATAAACCTACAACGTTGTAGATAAGATGTTACATGTGCACACACAATTAACATGTGTAACATGGCGACAAGTGTCATGTGTGATCTTTTTTTGTTACCCTAGGGTGCTAAACGTATTACAACGTTCATAACGCATGTAAACTTATACTAACATCCATCCCTATGTCCACAGATGATCTAGAACATACTCCACATTACCATCTTTACGAGTCTTCTAATAGCACTAAATTGTGGACACCGAATGTCAACGAGCAATATCATCCTATTAATGTTAAATCATATGTCACACTGAAAGAACTTCTTGCCATGTATAATCCTATTAATATACGTTAATGCAGTTTTTTTATCTACTAATAACATTGTTAATAACAACTCTAGGTACATATGTAACATGAAGTGTATCGTTTGTCCCTTTAATTCGTTACGCTAGTCTCATATACTTATAGTTACATATATTACTTGTTTGTTCATTGATATGACATTTTGGATGACGTAATGTTGTTACATATGTAATTTTACTAAGTTTAAATTGACACCAAAGGGACTGACATATGTAACATATGTTACACTATGGGGCAACAAATGTAACACATGTATAGCCATCTTACACATGTTACATATAGGTGTTACATGTGTTACAACGTCAAGGTTACACATGTTACATATAGTTGTTGCATCCCAAAAAAAATTGCCGTCACATCAACATCCGTATTCATCCAAAAATGGGCATACTAACAATGAAAATAAAAATGAATTTTATATCAATAGTTGTAATGCTTCTAAAAAATGGTCTTCACAACAACATCCATCTTCACAACACATAGCAGCCAACCAAAAAACACACCATCGTCACCACGAAAACCTGATGATGCGTTGTAATCCTTCGACGGGCTTCGCTTCTTGATAACCATCTTCATCTTGAACACAAAACATCTTTTCACCTGTGAACAAAATAAGTACATCAATATTAATCTTCTATAGTTAAAACTTATTAATCTCCTATGTAACATGTGTAACGTGGCTATACATGTGTTACCTCTCTGGTGTAACACATGTTACAAACATGTGTTACATATGTGCAACCCCCCTTTGTGATCAATCATTAAGTAAAAACCTTTTGTAACACGTAAAAAACCTAACACGTGTTGCATTGGATGTATCTTCAAGCTGAAGATGGGATTATAAAAGGAAAATGCACAACCCTAAAAAAGTTGTAACACGTGTTACAACGGTTGTTTTAAGAACTTTCAAATAAACAAGTGTTGCAAAGTGGATGTTTTTAAATAACTGTTTAAATCAATGTAATAGAGATGTGTAAGTAGGTAATTTCCTTTTGTAACACGTGTTACATTGGATGTATCTTTACGTTGAGGATGGGATTATAAAAAGGAAAATGCACAGCTGAGTAAAAAGATGTAACACGTGTTACAACGGTTGTTTTAAGAACTTTCAAATAAACAAGTGTTACACCGTGGATGTTTTAAAAAAACTGTTTTCATCCATTTGTACTAGAGACGTGCAAGTAGGTAAAAACCTGTTGTAACACGTGTTACATATGTGCAGCCCCGATTTTTTGTAACAAAGAGGTTGAACATATGTAACACATGTTTGTAACATGTGTTACACTGGAGGGTAACTTCTGTACAACATCAAAGGTACCCACCACTTGCCCTTCATCGACTTCTTGTTCCCATTCTTCATCGGTTTCTCCATCTACCTTCTTTCGTTATCGTTCTGTTTCTTTATCGTTCTGCTTTCGCTTATTAGCCAGCCTACCCGTCACGGACCTGGTCATTCTCCTGACTCCTGCAAATACAACAGCCATAGTAAATACATAATAGCACAAGTAATATTTCCGGAGTTATTTAACACAACAAACAGGTACGAGATAGGTAACACATGTTACCTGAAACTGTATTCTGCACCGAAACTACACAATCGTCAACAACTATCTTCTTTTCGTCAAGCTACGCCCTCACTACAAAGTGTTACCTGAAACTGTATTCTGCACCGAAACTACACAATCACACTCTCTGATGCACTCGGGACGCTGCATTTTTTCTGCACACACCTTTCCACCCTACGCCTTCACATTTTAACAAAAAATGCCCACATTCAGCTAATCCGACACTAAAAACACAATCTCAATACTAAATCTAACAACATTACCAAACCAAACCACTTAAATAGAGAAAAAATAACATTTGAACAGTCCTAAACAAACAATAATCACAAATTAAAAAAGACTGAAAAAAAAAACCAGAGAATCCAAACCAAATGACACCTAACCGAGTATAAAACCAGAGAATCCAAACCAAAATAAAACAAGAGAATCCAAAAAGACTGAACCATACTTGGACTGGATCATTAACCGGAAACCTGAACCGAGTCCCGATCTGCGGCTGACTCGAATCTGAACTGAGCTAAAAGCATCATTTCACTCCGGTTGCCTGTAACACCGTCGTCGGCACCGACGGTTCGTCGGAGAACCTCCATCGCTGTAGACGACGGCTTGTAATCAGAATCCCCACTCCGGTTGCCTGTAACACCGTCGTGGGCACCGACGGTTCGTCGGAGAACCTCCACCGCTGTAGACGACGGCTTGTCCGTCGTCCGTCGTCCACCGTCGTCTTCTTCTCTCTCTTAAATCTCTCTCTCTACCTCCTGAATTCTCTCACACACACTTGTGTGTGTTCTTGGTGTTTATTTTGAAACATGGAGAGAGGGAGATAATGAATGATGATGATGATGGTGAATTTACAGAAGAAGAAGAAAGAGATAGAATGATATATTTTGAATTCTAAAAGAAAAAGAAAGAAGAAAGAGAGAGAATCAATGAAATGATGGGTAATAAATGACTTGATGGGATGGGGGAGAGAGTGAAATGATGGCTTGAACAAATGACTAATTTGCCCTTTTAACATGTGTTTAAAGATATGATGTGGATCAATCTTGACCACACAATTCAGGTTTCCTAAGTTTTCTAGATTAAATGGGTTTTCCATAGATACTTACACTATATATATATATATATATATATATATTTAGTTAAGGTCAATAGAGGAATCAGTTCAGCCAGTACATAAGTAAATTAAAACCAAGATCATATCGGGTTAGACACTCAGTTTTAACTTTTATTTCCTTTTTCCTTATATTTATACCTTTACATTTAACAAATAATTTACAAATTCTTTACAAACCTGTTTTATATAATTTGTTGGTAATGTCTAGGTAAATTTGTAATATCTAAATTAACTTCTGAACCTTAAATATTAGGAATTTTATTTAACGAGAACGTTATGTGGTATTTGAATATTTAGGATATCTGTTTCGTTCGTTCGGTTTCTCAATTTTTATAAGTGCATTAATTTACAAGGAATCGCAAACGCAACCACTCGTGATCTCGAGACTCCACCAACTTTTCTCGCGGTTTAAGTGTACTTCCTACGCAAAACTATGAGCATACTCGACCCTTTTTACGCTTTACGCATTTTGGGTGAAACATGTATCAACTAACAAAATCCACTTTATACAACCAAACATATTCGACCACTCAATCCATCGACCACGCTATTTGTTATGCTTAGGTTGTTTATGCATGTTAATTCCGATTTGTATATCCATGTTATTTGTTATGCTTAGGTTGTTTATGCATGTTAGTTTCAAATTGTATATCCATGCTATTCGTTATGCTTAGGTTGTTCATGTATGCTAGATTCAACTTGAATACAAATTGACACGTTGGATTGAGATAAACTTTTATACTTATACTTATTTTCAAAGTTGTATGCTCGCCAGTACTTTTTGTATTGATCTATGCTTTTAATACATGTTGCAGGGTTGATGGTGCAAGGAATCTAGTAGGATTGCCTAGAAACACATTTAAACTTTAATACTTGTTGTATTGTAATTTATTTCCAAACATGTTGTAATTTGTTTCCAATCTTTGTATTAGACCATTGATCAATGAAATGGAACTTAATTACTTGAAAACGTGTTGTATTTTATTTGTTACAAACTTGTGGTATTTCTAGTTCAAACAATGTAAAAGTAACTATTAAATACTCGTCACAACTAGTGTTATGAAGTCTCTTGCAATCTAGTTTTCGTCTCACTCCGATGTTTCTGCCATCGGTTGGGGTGTGACAAAACCACAGGGAGCAAACATGCTATTTTGAAAAGTTGGGAACTAAAGGTGAAAAAATTGCAAACCACAGGGACCATCCGAGCAATTAACTCTAAAAAAATAGGACTGTAAATCCATTTTGTATCAGTTAACATCGCTTGATTACATTAAAAGGTTGACCTTTGCATATAAATGTTTTAAAGAATGGTTTTGTTTTATAAAAGAATTGTCTTACATTTTGGGAGTTGTTTTAGGACCTTTTAAAAGCCCATTTGAATTAAGCTTTTAGTTAAACCCAACTAACCCATTAGATACCAAACAACCCAGATCAACCTATTCATATAAACAAGAACCAGATTAGTTCAAATCACCCAAAATGAAGAACTCGGAAAGTCAAACAATTGAACACTGAAACCACACTTTAATGTTCATTTGATATAATCAAATGATCAAATCACCTGCAAATCTGATTTCCCCAACATAGTGAATCAATTATACGTGATCACACACTAAGGTTTGATTTCTGTTTAGTTTATTATTATTTATGAAGATTGATATTTGCCTGCTGTAAAGCTTCTGATTCTAGGCGCATGCTTAGGGGGATTTTGACAACATAGACCACAAGGGTTCTCAATTATGTTTGCATACCTTGTTTAAGAACTTGCAAATCCCAAAATGGTTGGAGCAGTCCCAGTCATCGTTACTTCCTTTTTCGAGGCAATATTGCGTAAAGTCTGCTTCTAAATCAACTTTACAAGTGCAATGTTCAAAAATTGAACTCGATTGTGCCATTACTTACCGATACTGAATTAGCTAAAACCAAAACCGACGTACCATGTTTACTCTGTCAGTACCGGTATGGTATAGTACCGATACCAAAATTCAGTTAAACTCAAAACTAAATACTGTACCATGTATGTTCGGTTGGTATGGTATGGTACGGTACGGTACTGGTATTTGGTACAAAATGTCTCTTCCTACATACCGATAAATCACCTTTTAGTAAACCCAAAAGCAAAACAACGGTGAATGATCATCAAGATCAGAAAAGGCTATGATCATATTATCTACATATACACATCAGATTACAAATGATAATATTTACACCTACATTCATACAAATCACAACATTACATGATGCACAAAAGAACATGAAACCTTGAGATAATCTTAAAAACTTTCCAATTGAGACCGATCGCTAAAATGCACCATCTGCTAGACTTGAGGACTTCCTTAACAGGAACACTAAACATACATGAGCGAAAAGGACGATAGAGCACCTTTTCTGCCAAGCACCCATAGTGTCAAAGATCGAATCCTCCATTCCTTCCTTCCAAACGCCCCATCTCCACTTCAGTTTAGTCCAACGAGCGTTACACCTAGAGATGAAACTTTTTGATACATTACCAACAATATCACAGTGGATAAGCAACAACACCTCTGACTACCCATGCAATGGTCTAACACACGAGCAATAGATGAAAAAGTCAACGACAATTCACCTAACAACAAACACACACAACTTTTAAATGTTTTCCACACATCCCAATCCCAACCTAACGGTATAACAACCCTCCTAAAACATCCTAAAAACACCCCTAACTCCCTAAATATACCACGTATACTCGTTAAACTCCCCCAAATAACCTTAATAGTAATAAAAAACAAAGAAAACAAGAAACAGGAGTCGCTCGCGGACCGGGACCCATTCCCCTGGGTCTGTCGCGGGGAGCAACGGAATAACACCAGGCGGAACCCGCTTGAGCCATGTGTCCTAACGCGTGTGAAGGCTACCTGGTTGACTCGACCAGGCTAGGACCTACCCTAGGTCCCTCGCGTGCCTCAAAGGAGAAGCAAGGGGGCGTCGCGGGGCGCGAGCCGCCCTTCGATCAGCTTTATAAAAGGGGCCTCAGGCCTTATTTGATCATCGTTCATTTCTAAATCCTCTCTCAAATCTCTAGTAGGCTAAAACTATTGGGAATAATACCCCCCCTAAAAAGCGAAGCTCTCTCTCATTGTAAGTATTATAACCCCCGATCATGTATTTGTTACCCTACCCGATTGATCTAGGGCTCCGTAACGCATGTCAAGGCTCTGCCTGACTCAGTCGTTGGAGTTCTGTCTCGTGTTGTATGGCTAATGTGATTTGGGTTATCTTACTAACACGTGTGCATTGTTTAATTTTAATAGATAATAACCAGGAGAATCACCAGGAAGCTATAGTAGTATCACCTAAGTCAACATTGTGAGTCATTCCCCTTTTTGTAAACCTTTTTGTGAAAACCTCAAATGTTTTAAATTATACTTACCAGTGATTGAGTCTATGTATTCTACAATTGCTGCCAGTATGTTAGGGTTTTGTATACATTATTTGAAATCCGTTACTATTGGACAAAGAGTTAGCCAATGAGTAACATGACCCACAAGTCAGGATTGACAGTACTGAATGAGTATATTGGTAGATATAAACATTGTAATCGCTCTCAATACTGGAAAGTTATAAAAGCTGTTTTGATTAAACTAGGATGCACTCGCCAGTATTTCTTGCTGATATTTAAAACGTGTTTCAGGTAACTTAATGTTAAGCTAATAGAAGCCAGCTGGAGAGCACTGAAGGGTTAAAGATGTTGCTATAAAAGTTACCTAAATAAAAAGGAGATTCTGTTTTCAATAAACTAGGGTTTATCCCTACAAATGTATTGTAATGAAAACTTGGGTTTATCCCATATATTTATTATAAAAGTTTGGTGTTTTAAACTCTGATAAATATTTCCTAACTACGGTCCTGATGTATAAATTCCGCTGCCAAATTAATAAACACCGATACTACTTGACTGGCTCGGGCTCCCGATCCCGGCGTAGGGGTCGGGGGCTGCGACAGAAGGTGGTATCAGAGCTACAGCCACTAGTTTAAGCTATTTAGGTGTTCTGCCAATACCTAAATTTTAATCAATTGTGTTAGCAAATAATTTATGTGATTATGTGTAAATATGTATATTATTGTTTTGTGTTATTTGACAATTTGTTAGTTTATAGTATGAGTGAGCAAGGTACATCCGACACTTATCGTCAATTAGCTAGTTCCCCAAAAGATGAAGGAACCTCATCTCAGCTAAACCCCTCAGGATACTCAGCTGATACTGAGGAAGGAATATTTATCTTTAAGGCACAATCTGAGGAGCCATTCCCTCCTAAAAAGAGATGATGGTTTAGTAGAGGAGCACATGAGAGGAGGAAGATGATGAAGAAACTTCAGCAACAGAGAGAGTTAGCAAGAGCGAATTGGGAAGTGAATGCACAAACTCAGGAAGCAGTTAATAGACCATTGTGGGAAGAGGAACTTGATAGGCAGTTAGCAGATTTCCATATGTTAGCCCCTACAACAGCAGACCCTAATCTGAACCAGATAGCTGAACCACCACTGTTACCCTTGTTTCCAGACCAACAAATGTTAGAACCCGACCAGGAAAACCAATTCCCAATCCCAAAAGTCGACCCCTATGAGATCCCCAGAATTCCCCCACCAAACCCCATAGCTCAGTATACCGATCTGAACCCTTTAGACCAATTCTGGAACAGCGACTTGCATAAGCAGAGCGTGATAAGAAACCCATACCCTTACGGACACCCCATACCTCGATACCCTGAGCCAGTACCAGCACCCATGCCACCTATGAGCCAATAAAATTTGGAAGAACTTCGCTCATATGTTGACGAGTTAGTGGAAGAAGTAGATAGAATCCGTCAGATATGAGAGAAGCTAGTGTGGAAGTACGTCGAGCGTGAGATATAGTATTGGACACACGATACCTAGTATAATACATGGGTATGTGTGTAATTTTGTATTTTTATTATTATATATATATATATATATATATAACCTACTAAAATAGATAGACTAAAATAGATATTGACTCATAACTACTAGTGTGTTTAGTTTTCAGTTGTAATCGATGCATATATACAGATATATAAAAAGAAACATCGCAATGTTCGACGTTTTTGATCAATCTGCTTGTATAAATGTTTGTATTAAATTTTATTCGGTGATATTGATACCTGATAAATGTTTACAATTCAGATGTTGAACGAAGTTAATCAGGAAAACCAGAATAATAATAACGAAAACCAAGCGAATAACAGTGCCATCGAATATATAGTTGCACAAGGAATTATAGATGCTATGCCCTATATTATCAAGACTGTTAAAGAAACATAAAATAATAAATCTATAACTGGAAGTAAATGTCAACCCACTGAACCAAGTCATAGTGTGAACGAAAATCACAGACCACTAATCCAAGCCCCAATCCAAAAAGAAGAAGAACCATCTCATATAGTTGTTCTTATAAGAAATTCTTAGCCTGCAAACCAATAGAATTCTCAGGCAATGAAGGAGCCATTGCAGCCTTACGTTGGATAGAAAAGACAGAAGCATTCATAAAAATAAGTAAATGTGCAGACGAAGATAAGATTATGTTTGCTTCTAATCTTTTTAAAAATGCAGCCCTCAAGTGGTGGAATACCATTCTCCAGTCTAGAAAAAGTGACAGAGTTTATAATATGGACTGGACTAACTTTAAGGAGATAGTCGAAAGAAAATTCTGTCCTCCTAATGAAAAAGAACAAATTGCCAATAAGTTTTAAATCTTAAAATGACTAGAATAGACTGCAAAGGTTACACTGCCATATTCTTTGAATATGCTAGGATAGTACCAACCTTAGCCTCACCTGAGTCAGTGTTAATCTCCCGCTATATTTGGGGATTAATTAGTGAGATCAGACACGTAGTCAAGGCAGCTAGACCCCAAACCATGGAAAAAGCAAAAGAACTAGCCAACACCCTGACTGATGAATTGGTACGCACACAAGAAGAAGACCAGAGAAAGAACCTAGATCAAAGGCTTACCCAAGAATTTCTCTACGGTAATTCCAACCGTGGGAAAGGTACATGTTCTTCCTCTACACCCTATTGCAAGTATTGCAAAAGGAAGCACTCTGTAAGGTGCTTAATATACTGCAACTTTTGCAAAAATGTCTGGACATAAAGAAGACTGTAGGAGGAAACCTAGCAATAGGCTATGCTTCAATTGTGGAGAAACTGGTCGCATCAAACCGAACTGTCCGAAACTAGCTCTAGCGACAACCAGCAAAGCTAAGGCAACTGAAGGACCCAAGAAGAATGCCAGGGCATTCGTTCTGATAGCCGAAGAAGCTAAGATGATTCCGGATGTGATTGCCGATACGTTTTTAGTTAATGATATTTTTGCCAAAGTATTATTTGACTATGGTGCAAACCAAATTTTTATCACTACTGCTTTCTACCAACATCTCAACAACCATTAACTAAACTTCGGCAGGACTGTCTGGTGGAGACAGCAAATGGAGATTCTATTAAGATAAGTGAAATCTTGCAGGGAGCAAGAATAGAAATTCTAAACCATAATTTTTCTGCTAACCTTTACCCAATGAATCTAGCTGGATTCGATGTTGTATTATGAATTGATTGGTTGGTAGCCAATCATGCCAGTATTTTATGTGATCAAAAGTCTGTACAAGTAAGTATACCAAGTGGTGAAAAGATCAAAATTAAAGGAGACAAACCAACCAGTTCAACAAAATTCATCTATGTAATGAAAGCTGCAAGTTGTGCAAGGAAAGGAGCACTAGTGTATATGATTTCTGTAACAACCCGCGTTTGGAAAGTCAAAGTACAAGTCAAAGGAAGAAAAGATTGCTAATTATGATATGTCACTCCTTGCTTAACTATTGATTGTACGTTAATGACTTGTAATCGAATCTTTTTATTTAATCGCTTTAGTTGTATTATTTGGAGTATCTATTAATAATCGAGGTTTAATCGCATGTTTAATCATTAATCGACTTATCGTTAATCTCTATCACACTCGCATTCGCAACCCGAATTATGTGTTCTGGATATTGTTTTACGTGTGTGTGCTATTATGTGTTACCTGTGCATGTTATGTTTATGTTGAGGTGATTAATCGCAATCGCAATTCTATCGCATCGCAATCTAATCGCAAACGCTAAACGTAAGTTGATTATAGTGATTGTATGTTAGATATAGTAGTTAGATTATGTGTGTGACTAATGGGTAATACTATCGCATCGCATCGCTCACTCGAATCGCATCGCAACGCTCAACACGCGAATCGAAACGACAAAACTTAACACGCCGGACACCCGGATCGAATGGCCAACCGATGGAGTGGCCATCCGATCGAACCGCCATCCGATCGGTGGCCAATCCGACACTTTTGCACTTTCCTCTTTTGGAAACCCTATAAATACCCTCCTGTCACATCATTTGTGACAGCTCTCCCATTCGACCAGCCGTACTCAAGTCCTCTTTTCTCTCAATTTCTCACGATTCTTGTAAGTTTTCAACTCAAATCTTGTACTTCTATGATCTACACGCACTCCTACATCTTTTTCACTTTTAAATCTTAACTTTTAATTGTGAAATCACCGGATTTGAGGTGTTTTAGGATGATGTCATCAAGGAGTTCTTATGAACTTCAAGTTTGAGCATTATTCCACCAAAAACAACTCAGATCTAAAGGATTTCCACATGAATAAACAATGATTTTGCATAGATCTAAACATTTTCAAAGTGGAAAGGATTGAAAGATGGTTTTCCAACTTTCTTTCAACTCTTTTACACTCAAAGCACTCAAAACCGGTAGAACCAGAGCTCGTTCTGATCTTCTACTCTTTCTTAGTGATGAGTTGGTTCAAGATCTGGTTACCATCAAGGAGACAACCGATTTCGGTTTAAACAAGAACAACCGTCACGAACCAGTAAACGGATTGGATTTGGGTGATTCCTGTTCGATCGGACGACTTGGGACTTGACGAGGTTCTGTTGTTTAGCATGTAGTCAAACCGTCTCGAACAAACCGCAAACTTTCTAAAAATAATCAGGTTCAAAACGATCAGATTCGTAGGGACGGATTGTCGTCCGATCGGATTGCCGTCTGATCGGATTGCCATCCGATCGAACCGTAATCCGATCGGATTGCACTTGAGATTCAACACTTAAACAATTTCCAACATGTTCAATGCTTAAGTTAGTTCTAACGGATTGCCATCCGATCGGATTGCTATCCGATCGAGTTACCACCCTGCTATGAACTTGTTCTCACTAAGTGTCCTGCCAATCGGATCGCTATCCGATCGAATGACCGTTCGATCGACGATATGAAAGGTAGAGATACTTCTCTATTTTCAAAATGCTACAACGAAAACTTCAAAGCCATCATACACAAACACATCCTTACCAAATGAATGTCAATCCGACCGAATGGCCATCCGATCGGATGACCATCCGAATGGATTGACATTCGATCAAATGACCATCCGATCGGATTACCGTTCAACACTTGGTCACTTTTCACTGATTTAAGCACCGCTCTTCGCTTATGCTATCGTTAATTGTTCAGGCTAATAACTCTAGCGCTCCCTTCAATCTATTTCCATCGCTGTGAGTATACTCGATCCCTTTTTTCTTACGCACATTTGGGTGTTACATACTGTAACACCCCGTGTTTCGAAAGTCAAAGTCAAAGTCAAGATTGAAGTCAAAGGGAGACAAGATTGCTAGTTGCGATATGTCACTCCTTGCTCAATTCCTGTTTTGACTTCTTTGACTTGAGTTTAGTCTAATTTTGTTATCGCATTAGTTGTATTATGTGGAGTATCTATTAATAATCGCATATTTAATCGATTTATCGCTTATCTCTATCGCACTCGCAACTCGACTTACGCGTCTGGTTATTGTTATTACGTGTGTGTGTGCCTTATGTGTTACTTGTGCATGTTTATTTATGATGTTGTTATGGTGATTAATCGAAATGCAATCGCAACTCAATCGCAAACGCTAAACGAACGTTAAATAAGGATGCTTGTATGTTGATATAGTAGGTTGGATTAAAAGTAATTTGAATAGGAAACTCTATCGCATCGCAACGCTCAACACCCAAATCAAAACTACAAAACTCATCGCGCCAAGCACTCGAACCGAGTGGCCAGCCGACCGAGTTGCCACCCGAGCGGAGTGCCACTCGACCGAGCTGTCACCCGACCAAGGTGCCACCCAACCGAGTTGCCACCCGGATGGGCTGCCACTCGATCGACCGGCCTCTCTTCTCCTTTCCATTTATGGAAACCCTATAAATACCCCATATGTCAACCTCACTTGATGTTGACAGCTCTATCTCCCTCTCCACTCGCTCAAGCCGCTATTACTTCATATTTCTCACGATTCTTGTAAGTTTTCAACCTAAATCTTGTACTTTCTTAATCTACACGCACTCCTACACCTTTCTATCTTTTGAATCTTAACTTTTAATCGTGAAATCACTAGATTTGAGGTGTTCTAGGATGATGTCATCATGGTGTTCATAAGAACTTCATGTTTTGGCTTCAATCCTTCAAAAAACAACTTATATCTGAACGATTTCCACATAAACAAACAAAGATCTTGAATAGATCTGAACATATTCATGGTGAAAAGGATTGAAAGATGGTTTTCAAGCTTTCTTTCAACTCTTTTACACTCAATGCACTCAAAACCGATAGAATTGGAGCTTGTTCTAACCTTCTACTCCTTCTTGTTGATGTATTGGTTCAAGATATGGATTCTATCCACGAGAACACTGATTTCGGGTTAAACATGAAACACCGTCTCGAACAGTTAGCTGGTCGGACTAGGGTTGTTCCTGTCCGATCGGGTCACTAAGTCTTGACAAGGTTTTCTGTTGTTTGACACGTTATCATACGACCTCGAGAAAACGACAAACTACCAAAACAACCAAGGAAGAAGACGACCATGTCATCTGGGATGGACTGCCGTCCGATCGGATTGCCGTCCGATCGGATTGCCGCCCGACCGGGCTGCCACCCGATCGGATTGCACCTTGGGTCCCACACTTAACTTTTATTTCCACACTTGATGTTTTGAACATTAAATCGGATTGCACCTTGGGTCCCACACTTAACTTTTATTTCCACACTTAACTTTTATTTCCACACTTGAGGTTTAGTGTCAATCATGTGTTACGATTGTGGTATACCTCACATTTCTATATTTTGTCCATATTTCCTGAGGTATTCCACACATTGTTATGATAACCCATATGTGCAGCCGCAGCCATGTTTTTCACAGGAATATTCCCCATACCAATATGAGGAACCATACCAGTATGAGGAACCATACCAATATGAGGAACCATACCAGTATGAGGAACCATATTACCAACCTCAACAGCAAAATTCTGAAGTCTTTGAGCAAGAACAGACGGATAGGCCAAAAGAATGGGAACTATTCTTTGAGGAGATGGATCGACAGCAAAAAGAGATTGAAGCTAAATCAGCAAGAATATCGAAAATATTGAACTCACTGGTAGAGCCGGAGACGATAATGGACGCTGAAGTCCCACCTTCGGTTCAACAGGAACAACAGGTTCAACAGGGTGAACAAGAAGAGAATACTGGTAAGTTCATAATTGATTTTTCTTGTAGTGATGAGGAGATAGATGCACAGCTGGCTGCATATAGGAGATTCTTGGGAGAAAAAGAAGAAGAAGAGATCACTCCAGTCACGGAGACGAAAATGGACGCTGAAGTCCCACCTCCAGTGCCACAAGTTAGTATATATGATTTCGGAAGTGATTCTGATAATGAAGAAGCTGAAGAAGAGCCACTTGACAAGATGGAGGATGAGAATGAGGAACATGAACCATCTTGGGAAAAAGAGTTTGGTGATGAGTTGGTAGGTTTACCAACTTATGAAAATGAAGAATTTGACCCAATCGGTGATCTTGCCTATTTAGAGAAATTACTTGAAGGTGAACCGGTCATGGAGATCAAACAAATACCAAACGTAGAAAAAGAGAATGTGGCTGAGGAGTTTGATAGCCGACCCGTAGAAAATTTAACAGTTGGATTTCCACACATACCAAAAAGAACACGGGAGAAGGCAAAACAAAAGAACTTGGATCGACAAAACTTGAGGATACAAAGATGGTACAATAGGAAGCTTCAGGCAACACTAAAGTGCAGAGACAACCATCCTCCTCATTACATGAATTTTATCAAGTTTGGTCCAGGTAAATTTAAAGTTTGGTGGTCTGACCCGTTTGAATATCTTAAGATACTTTCCAGTTAGACCAATGTTGGATAAGAAACCGGCGGGAGGTCTTAGTTCCGTTTTCCATCTCGTATTTTTATCATCATTTCGTGTTTGAGGGATGTGCCATTTTCCATCGTACGTACACCCCTCCGTTGTAGGTGTTTGTTTTTATTGCTTTTAGTAGTGGTTAAATTAATAAACAAAGGCAAGGGAAAAATGGGTTGGGTAATATTCTTGTGAATTTGATCTTGTTTGCTATATGTGCAGTGTTGGTTCAATGAGATGTTGGCTTGGTGGATGGCTTGGTAGTCCTTGTGGATGCTCCTTTTTACTTCATATTATTCCGATTCTAGCCTTTTGTTTCAGGGGAGTTTTCGTATTCCTACCTTCCTTTATTTGTATTGAATTCGCAATTCCATTACTTATTCAATTTTTTTTGTTGTACATCGAGGGCGATGTACAATTCAAGTGTGGGGAGGTGGTCTATCGCTTGAGCTTTGTTGTCATATATATATATATATATATATATATATATATATATATATATATATATATATATATATATATAAAACTAAATAAAAAAAATAATAATAATAAAAATAAAATAAAATAATAATAATAATAATAATGATGCAAAGCTCTCTTTTAACAATTTTTGTGGCATATTAATCAAATCAACATAAGTATCGAAATAAGCACCAAAATTTTTGATAAATAAACAAGGGTAAACGCAAAAAGGGGGTTCGCTCGTGTAAGGAAAACCGTCAAGTAACATGTTTTTGTATAAAATTGAGCATGAAAAATCAAGCGATTGATCTACTTGTTTATCTTGCATATTTACCTAATACACCCGTTTCCGTGAGTTATTTTTGAGCCTTATAGCTTTAGAATCATTTTTGCTCATATTTTTGCGGGCAAAGATTGAGTGAGCCGGATAATTTTTGCGATTTAGAACTTGTGTTAGGTATGCATTTCGAGGCCACAAAGCAAGAATTAAAGCATAGAAGTGATTGAGGCATTAGGAAACCTTTTTATTTTAGCCATTTTTATTCACCTACCTACCCAAATCATTCCCCTAGTAAACCAATTTGAGTCTTTCCCATTCGTTTCTTTTAAACCACCAAAATATTAACCACTTAGCCAAATTAGCCTTTTTATATTTTGAACCCATTTTTGGTTGGAAGCCCGGTTCGGTTTATGATTAACTTGTAGCTTTTGTATAGTTTCCTCTTAGTTGTTATATCCCTCATGATCAAGAGTTTTAAGCTAAGTAGACGTACTTAGTTCTCTCCAAAGCATGGGTTATAAAAAAAATAACCAAGAAATATAGTTGAAAAAGCCTTATCAAATGGCTTTGTTAGAGCAATTTTGGGAGTGAAAAGCAATACTTGTCGGTTAGCTCTCGGTTAGTTATTATTTAGTTGTATAGTTCTATTTTATTGTAGTTCAAGTTAGTCAAACCGTCGGGTTACAACCGTTTTAGCCACTTTTAAAAATCCACTTCCACACCATTAACCCAAGCCAAGTTACAACCCAATCAAGACCTCATGATTTATGTTATATTTTTGCCGAGTGATTAGATTTGATCCTTCCACAAGCTTATGATATCGCATAGTTATCGTCTTGGCATCGAGTGTTCTAAACATACTCCACAAATTGTATGTGCACCTATATTTAGCCGAGTGTGTGTGAACATTGTGAGGATGCATGGTGAACTTGTAGGGATTTCTAAGATGGACCATTGCTCATAAACAATATTTTACATACCATTCTTTTCGGTTCTTTCTTTATATTGAGCACTCCTTGATTGTTTTGACCCGAGTTATTTGTTTGTGCTTACGAAATGCTAGTTGAAATGATTGCCATTTAGAGAGTTTCGTTGATTTTAGTTTGCTTGAGGACAAGCAAAGTTCAAGTGTGGGGATGTTTGATGTATAAGAATTTATACATCTTTTAAACGTCAAATACGCCCCGTCTATGCGAAAACTCATTGTATTTTCATTGATGTTGGTACTCATTTGAGTTGTTTGTGAAAATACAGGTCCGGGCCTTGACCCGGTGATGAAACAAAGGCTTTCGGAGCAAAATGGAGCAAAAATGGAACATTCCAGCAAACTGCCAGATATGGCACTACCATGCCAACCATTAGCACGACCATGCCAGGCCTTTCGACACCGGCACTCTCGACCAGCACTAGCATCCGGCACCAGCACTATCAAAATCAAGAAATGGCACGACCGTGCCAACCACTGGCATGACCGTGCCAGGTCATATTGAGCCCGGATCAGCATGTTTTATGAGAAATCATGATCGGCACTACCGTGCCAAAAGCTGGCACTACCGTGCAAGGTCAAATTGAGCCCGGATCAGCATGTTTTATGAGAAATCATGATCGGCACTACCGTGCCAAAAGCTGGCACGACCATGCCAAGTGGGGTCAGATGAGCTGTCAAGCAATGATTGGTTGGACGGTGGATCGATCGCACTAGGCACGACCGTGCCAAAAGGTGGCATGGTAGTGCCAAACGCGCAGAGTATAAATACGAGTTTCTAGCTCATTTGCAGGGGAGTTGGAGCATTTTTGTGAAGTTTTCTCTCAAAATTCCGATCTTGGAAGCATGTTGGAGCCAAGGAGGAGCTAGGAAGAAGGCTATATCACATCAAGATCCACTCCATCATACCTTAATCTTGTCTTAAATTTGGGTTTGATCACTTTTATTATTATGAACAATTTCAATTCTCTTGTATTTATTTCAGTAATTATGAGCTTTGTAGACTAAACATTTGTGTTGCTTAAACCTTGTTGAAGCTAATGAATATGTGATAACATGGAAATAGATGTGATGATTGTTCTTGTTAATCTTCATAGTAATATTTAGTCTTGTTCTTGGAGTTTATATACATGTTTAAAGTCCTTGTTCTTGAATGTTTGGTCATAAGTATTTACATGATGTGTTGGAAAGCCCATGTAGGAATTATGATTATTGAATCTTGTTAACTAGTTAGTATGATTCATAACATGAAACTAGGAATGGTAATTGTTAGCATGATTAGAATGAAGATTTGAACATGTGTATGGATTCTAGCTTTTAGATTTGGAAAAGATCAAAAAGAATGTTAATATGGATTCTATAGTTGAAATCATGTTAGTATAATGATTTAGGCCAAGATTATTGTTTAGCATGATCATACTTGTGGTTCATATCAAGAACATGATAAAGATATTACTTACATAAAACCAAGTTAGGGTGATTAATATGTAGCTAGCATGACTATGCTTGTGGTTCACATCAAGAACATGATGATAGTGCCAACTACTTAAAACCAAGTTAGGGTGATTAAGTATGTTTTTCATATTAGTTTTCCCTAACTTGTAGAGTTAAGAGTTTTGAAGAACAAATAACTCCTCATTAAAGATTAACATCAACTTAGCAAGTGAACTTGAAAGAATAAAGATTAGGTGATTAGAATGATTAGTTCATTTTAGTTTTCCTAAGATTTACAAAACTAGGAGACCTTGATTGGAAACTTAGTTGGAATTAGAACTTGCATCATCACTAAATCTTGATCCATTGTTGTTACATAGTCATTAGTGGATACTTTGTTTAAGCAACCTCTTTTAGATATTGTTTTCATAAATTTTAGTTGTTGTAAACTTTCATTTCAAAATCTTAAACCATACCAATATATCATTTGAAAAAGGCTTTAAAAGTAACAAAAGTTTATTGTCGATAAAACGTGTCCATGGATTGATATCCGGTTCTTACCATTAAAATTATATTACCACCCGACGGGTACACTTGCCCTTTTGTGTGTGTAGTTTAGTTCTTAGGTGAAAACCACTTTTAAAACTAAATTTGTGTGAAGGAAAATTAACCAATAAAAATATATATAATTCACGCACATCAGCTCACAGTGGTGAGTATGTATTACGAACTGCCTTGGGCAGTCAACCCGCAGTCATTGGTATTGATAGGTTCATGTCGATAACTTACGTGCTTCATTTCACACTGTGTACGTGCTAGTTATGCATAAACGATTTCAAACTCTATATGCTATTATCAAACTTGTATGCTCACTTTTGCACTATGTGTATTGACTTTTACTTTAACGTATGTAGCAGGTGCTTAAGATGTTTAGATGCTTGGCTTGCTGTGAAATCGAGGCTAGGAAAGGTCTAGAAACAAATAAACGAATTGTCTGTACTTGAAATCTGAGTCGTCGAAACAGAACAATTTGACTAGATTTTGTCTATAATAATTATGTTACTCATTATGTCATGGTATGGGACGTAATGCTTTAAATAATTGGTAATTATAGTTGTTATGGAAACTTCTGGACAATCTGTTTCGCTCAGTGCCACGCCCCGATGATTCCGCCATCGGTTGGGGTGTGACAGATTGGTATCAGAGCCATAACTATAGGGAATTAGGCAAGACTCGACCTAGTCCGGGTCGACGTCTTAGAAACGACCTAGTCTATAGTTAGGTACCAACAGACCGACTTGTGCATATCCAGTAGGGATTATGTACGAGCTTGCTTGCTATTTCTCGCTATCCTCGCCTACGCTACACCATCACTGCACTCTAGTTTTCAAAAATGAATGAGCAATTAGGTCGAGATTAGGTGTGAAAACAGCAAACTCTCGACTGAATTGCTTGTTCAACCCGCATTTTGTCTACAAACAGGAGAATTTGCGCTGAATCAGGAGTGAAATCCATACTTTGACGCATAATTTCTCCTTTATTTTATCAAAAACAGGAACGAAGTCGTTAAGTCAGGGGTGAAACCCGAACCTCGACGACTTGTTCCGATCTATATTTTTGTTTTACAAAACTCTCACCAAAGACTCGACGGACTCCAACGACTTAAAGTCACACTGAAACTGGAAGGATGCGTGTCATTTGCCCAGATTCGAGGTGAGAGCACAGTCCTGAAGGACAAAGTGTGCACGGACAGTCCTTGTGAATAATCGAATCACTTTGGTTAGTCGACGTCTAATTAGCCGAAGACAATCTATTCTCGATTTTTATGTGTTTCGATTCTAAGCCCGCGACTGCTGACTCTGATATTTGTCGATTTTATGTGTTTTATGTGCTTTTTATCTGTTTATGTGTTATGATTTTTGCTGATTTATTCGCTTTCGCTTTTCGCTGTAATCGACACACACGACTCGCACTGCACATCTACCTCAAAATGCTGACAAATCGCTACTACATGAGGAGTGACCTTACGCCATGTTGCTTGCTATATTATTAGCTTATGATATACTACTCGCTATGCTATTTGCGATCGCTATTCTCGAACGCTCGCGAACTTCGAATGATAGGTGTCTGTATTCTGACTGCCTCTTGTGATTATGTGCTTCTGTGCTTTTGTGTTTCTGTGCCTTACGTGCTTATGTGCTTCTGTGCTTATGTGAATCTGTGGTTATGTGCCTACGTGTTTAAATGATCGTATTCCTGAGCTTTAGTAGTATTAGACGTGTGAGGTGATATTTGATTATACTATGTCTGAGACCCATGACGATGTCTGTTGCAGACAATGTCATCATCTGGACCCTCATTTGGACCCCGTCACCCACGAGTTACTCGTCAAGAACAGAGAGACAAACGCCTTGCTGCTCTCGTCGCTAAGCAAGTAGCAAAGGTTGTTCCTCAGATCGTGAGTGAACTATACGAGAATGTGAGTAAATCGTCTGAAGAGACCATGACCGAAGCTCCTAAAGCTACTCCTAAAGCTGCTTTTTGCTTCAAACAGTTCAAAGCTTGCGGACCGAAAGAGTTCACTGGTGAAGATGGCCCTACGGCTTTATTTCAATGGTTCGACTCAATCGAGGTCACCCTGCGATAGAGTGGATGTCCTGACAATCTCCGCACTCTGAATGCTACCGGTGTTTTCCAGTCCCGCGCTTTAGACTGGTGGACGGCCGAGAGGAACAAACGCAGAAATGACGCAGCTTATGGTTTGTCATGGGATGAGTTGAAGAACGTTATGCTAGACGAGTTCTGCCCTCCCCATGAGCGCCAAAAGTTGGAGGACGAATTCTGGCATCTGAAGCAGAAGGAGGGTGACAACGCTTGTAACACCTCGAAAATTCACGTCCTATAATGTGTTGACACGTGTCATATGTTTAAAACGTGTGAAAGAATATTATAGAAGGACTAAAGTTGACAAACATGGAAAGTATGTGAATATACGTATTCTAAGTGTCAACTATGAATAAATATAATGTACATTAACCCTACATGATGCTAATACCTTCAAACGAATAGATCATGGATCATACGAAGCTAAAAGTGAGAGATTTCAAACTACAGGGACTAAATGTGTCAACATGTTTAAATTATACCTCTGAGTGACCTTTTGACAAACCCGAAGCTTTGTAACTGTTAATTACGCTCACTAGAATGCACAGTATAAATTTCGTAAAGTTTCGTTGTCGTATGAGAAAGTTGTGATCAAATTCGTGTGCGAAGAGTTAAAGCGTAAACGTTGGAAGTTAGGACTTTTCGGGTAACAATAATGTTAACCGGGGACTTTGCAAAGTGGGCATATGTTTTAAAACCTTTATAGATCAATTATGAGGGTTTACAAGGCAAGAAACAAGTGCCTAATCGATTTTTGAAGAGCCAAGGATCAAATCGCAAAAATCAAAAATTTAGATTTGTGCAGACATTCCGTCGCGACACGCGAAGCCCGGAGGTGGAACCTTCGCGACACGCGACAGTCTTCGCGACACGCGAAGCCCGGGGTGGAACCCGTCGTGACACGCGGGGGAACTGCCAGTTCCGAATTTCTTGGCTGTTGTCTGCTGAGTGTAATCTGCTCGACCTTTAACCGATTTTTCACATAAAGGGCTACCCCTAGACACCCCCTAAGCACTAGAAACATGTCTTGATCAGTTGTGGTGGGTGCTAGACCTTGGTGTCAACTTCTTATGGTGGATTAAACACTATAAAAGGAGCATGAACTTGCAACATTCTTCACACCTTCACCTGCATTTGTGGATCACTTCTGGAGCTCAAACTTCCTCTCAAGTGTTCTTTAATCAAGCCTAGGACTTCAGTAAGTGTTCTAATCCTTTCTAAATTGAGTTTAGCTTAGTTATTTAGCTAAAAGTCAAACCGTCGTAATTACGGTTTGACTTCGAGATTAATGATTAATAGCTCAGTCATATCTCGAATTAAAAGTAGGTATAAGTTGGTATTTATGTGGGTAATAAACCCTCAAAAGGGTTCCCCCTGATTACCACTCTAACCAGGTCAAAAGTCGTGTCAAACGTATATTTAAAAAGTCAACAGGAAGCTTAAAATGCCATTTATGCATAATTAGCAATGTAGATCATATACAACCTGTTTGATCATAGTTATAAATTGGTAATAAGTATAAGAACATGTCTAAACATGTTCAACCCGACAAATTCTTGTAAATACCCGGTTCGGAACCGAAAGTCACATAGTTTGACTTTCAGTTCTGACCTGTTTAGGCATGTTTTAGAAATGCCTCAGAGCTTTAATTGGACTAGGTTACATGTTAGAATAACCCTTTGTGATGTTACACCTTGGTTCACTAGTTATCCAATTAATATGCATGTTTCCGTTAATTGCTCATATGTTGACCGTTATGCCCTTATTACTTTAAAACGTGATTTTTGGAAATGTAAAAGAGTAGAAACTTTAATTACGGATATATAAACTTGTATGCAAAGTTTGACATCAGTTTGAATTGTAGATTAAGAGTTATGCTCATTATCGCAAAATGAATGCTTTATGTTAATAAAACGGCGTAATTAGCGTATAGCCTAGTTAAGCCTACTTTTTGGTATCAAACTTAATACCCACTGATGTAATATATTATTTTGGGATTTTTAAAGATTTTTAATTAATTTTAGGCTGAGCATAACTAGTGGTCGTAGGCTTAATCCGGTAATTGTCGGTTTTGCCCTTATGGGCCATAAAATGAGTTTTACATATCTAAACGACTCCAAACCTTTTGCTACTGATCACATATGATAAATAAATTATTTTTAGCCTTCTGGAAATATAAAAATATCAGATTTAAGTATCGAACCCGGAAATGGCCTTTAATCGCCTTATTAAGCGTTTTTAGCGCAAAGTATGTATTAGAATTATATTGGACATACCCGGGTTGATACCTACTGATATATGAGGCAAATTATAATATTTTAACAGTAAGCAAAGGTTGATAAACTCAGACTTCAGTTTTGAGCTTTTCGGCTTATGTGAAATTACCAAAATACCCCTACGGGGCATAGTTTGGTTAAAAATGATAAATTTCACATATATGCTTTATCTTACTGTTATAACTCATTAACTTGAGTATGTTTACTGATTACATCAGACCTGCAACTCAGTTAAACACTTAAACCCTTTTACAACCTTTAAAATGACCAAACTACCCCTACGGGGCCTAGTTTGTGTTTAAACACGTTTCGGGCATAATGAAAGACATCTTACTGATGTCGCAACATATTTGAGGCATAATTAACTTAGGAAACCTGTATATAGCTCTCATGAATACCCGTCACGCTTATTATGCGTACGGTTCGGTTTATGTAACAAGTTTACATAAATTAGCCGAAACGGGTCAAACCTTAACGGTTTTATCTCAAATCCAGAGTGTGAATAATAAACCCATATTAAACAAGTCTTCAAACTTGTCGGGTCTAAATCACATTCTATCCGGTCTTCGCTTAATCGTGCGTACGAACCGTATCTTTGAAACTAGTCGGTCTAAGCTTAAGCTTAATTAAAGACCCGTTAGGATTCTAATAGGTTATTATAAAACCTTCGTTCCAGTTGAGTGGGTAATTGAATAAATTTGATCGGCTCGTTTAAACAGTCTTGTTACTTAAAGCCTTTGGGGGGTTAATGACCATGTCCCGGATATCCTCGGCATCATTTTAGGAAATGGCCACGACTTAACAGCGGGGTGTAGGCGTACACCCGTCAGTGCACAAAAGAACATTGTGGTGTGTCTATTGATCTTTAACCCGGACAAGATCCGGGCTACTGAACGCACAAGAAACATGTAATTCGTTCACAAGATTATAATATTAAATAATTCTCCCAAGTTAAATAAAATGTTTATGCCATGTGCATCCAAACCAATTTTCAAACATTTTCCAAAATGAGTCAGTTGAATGTATTTACCAGTGTAAACTGACATATTTTCCCAAAAAGATTAAATGCAGGTACTAAGCGAAATTGGCTGGGATTTCTCCTTAGCATCATTAGAAGTCTCGCAAGCTTAAGATGCCGGAAGTCTGTTGAACTATAAATTTCATTTTTATTTTTCGATCCGACTATGGATAAACTTCCGGATATTGTGACTTTGATATTACAATATTAAATTCGGTTGTATCATATTTTTAAATTTGCTTCCGCTGTGCATATTAAATATTGTGTTGTTTGACTATTATGTTGCCAACCACGTCACGATACTCCCCCACCGGGCCCACCGATGACACGTGGAAATCGGGGTGTGACAACGCTGCTTTAACTGCTCGCTTCAAGCAGCTCAGTATTATCTTTCCTGATCAAGTGAAGACCGCTGACATGACAATCAAGAAGTACATCCGTGCTCTGCCGGATTGTGTTGCAGATTTTGTGCATGCTTCAAAGCCAGCAACAATCGAAGAGACCTACCTGCTTGCCGCTGAAATCAACGACAAGCGAGTCAAAGCTGGATTTTGGGATAAAGCTACCAAGAACCTGCACCAAGCTACCGCCGCACCAACCACTGAAACCGCCACCGCTCAGTCGTCAAAGTCCTCTCGTCGCAAGAGGAAGAACAACAACAGCAGCTCCAGCAACAAGAATTGTGCTGTCACTACAACTGCTTCCCCACTTCAAGCCGTACCGGCTCAGCAACAATCTCAACACCGATCAGCTCCAACACCAGTTACCTATGTACCGCCTGTAAAGCGTGCTTACACTGGCCTCCACCCTGCTTGCCCGGCATGTACTTATCATCATCCGGTGGGTATCGCCTGCAGATTTTGCGTGCATTGCAACATGTACGACCACTTTACAGCTACCTGCCGTACTGGTCCCCGACAAGCACCAGCCCAAGCTACTGCTCATCAAGCTCCACTTCCAGCTCCTCAAGGCCCACAGGCAGCTCAGGCACCCGCGATCAATGCCAGAGTCTGCTTCGCGTGTGGTGATCCCAACCACTTCGCGAACATGTGCCCAAACAGGGTTATGAAACAAGAGCCCCAGCAGCAGCAGCCTTAACAACAGCAGCAGCAACAGCCTCAACAGCAACAGCAACAAGCCGCCCGCGCCCGAACTTTCAACATCAATGCGCGCCAAGCCCAAGTCGACAACAATGTGGTCAATGGTACATTTCTCGTAAACGGTATATATGCTTCGTATTTGTTTGATACTGGAGCCGATAACTGTTTTGTGTCGTTTGAATTCGAGAAGCTCCTTAATCGTAAGCGCTCCCATCTCCCCTCGACGTTCGATGTCGAAGTTGCCACCGGAAGAACCATCTCCGTCAATTCCGTTCTTCATGATTGTACTCTCGAACTCAACAATCACATCTTTCCAATCGAGCTTATTCCGATGCAACTCGGAAGTTTTGACGTCATAGTAGGCATGGACTTTCTTCGTGAAAACCATGCTGAAGTTGTGTGCTTCGATAAAATGATTCGATTCTCGCTCGAAAATGGTGATTTGTTATGTGTTTATGGCGAAACTGCTTCGAAGGGTCTAAAGCTCATGTCATGTGTCCAAGCTAGCAAGTATCTCCACAAGGAATATAGAGCTTTCTTGGCTAATATTGTAGTAGCGGAGAAGGAAAAGAAAGGTAGACCAGGTGTAAACGATGTTCCTATGGTTCGAGAATTTCCTAACGTTTTTCCTGAGGATCTTCCCGGACTTCCGCCAAGTCATGATATCGACTTTCGTATTGATCTCATTCCTGGAGCCAACCCTATTGCTAGAGTTCCTTATCGACTCGCTCCGTCCGAAATGCGCAAACTCTCGAGTCAGCTCCAGGAACTACTTGATAAAGGCTTCATTCGCCCAAGCACCTCTCCTTGGGGCGCACCAGTCCTTTTAGTCAAAAGAAGGATGGGTCGTTCCGGAGGTGCATCGACTATTGGGAATTGAATAAGTTGATTATCAAGAATCGCTATCCCCTGCCTCGCATTGATGATTTGTTTGAGCAGCTACAAGGTGCTACGTGTTTCTCGAATATCGATCTACGCTCAGGCTATCACCAACTATGCATCCAGGAGGAGGATATTCCCAAAACCGCTTTCCGAACTCGATACGGCCATTATGGGTTCGTTGTTATGCCTTTTGGTTTAATCAACGCAACCTCGGTTTTCATGGATCTGATGAATCGCGTGTGTAAACCTTATCTCGACCGCTTCGTCATCGTGTTCATCGATGATGTCTTGATCTATTCCAAGTCGAAAGACGAACAAGCGCAGCAACTACGTTTGGTTCTCGAGCTACTCCAGGGGAATCGAGACTATGCCAAGTTCTCCAAGTGTGAATTCTGGCTGGAGGAGGTTCAATTCCTCGGTCACATTGTCAATAGTCAAGGTATTCACGTCGATCCCGCAAAGATTGAAGCAGTTAAGAGTTGGATCACACCTAAGAACCCGTCTGAAGTCCGTTCTTTTCACGGACTGGCGGGCTTCGTCGATTCATCGAAGGGTTCTCAAAAATCGTTGTGCCCCTTACCGCTCTCACGCACAAAGACAAGCCTTTTGTTTGGGGAACTGAATAGGAGTCTGCTTTCCAAACCCTCAAGCATATGCTCTGCAATGCTCCCGTTCTCACTTTACCCGACGGAAACGATGACTTTATTGTCTATTGTGATGCCTCGAACCTTGGTCTTTGTTGTGTCCTCATGCAACGGGACAAGATTATTGCTTACGCATCTCGTCAGCTCAAAATCCACGAGAAGAACTATACAACCCATGATCTCGAGCTAGGCGCAGTTGTTTTTGCGTTAAAGATTTGGCGACACTACCTGTATGGTACCAAGTGTACGATCTTCACCGATCATAGGAGCCTACAACATATCTTTGACCAGAAGGAACTTAATACGCATAAACGCCGATGGGTAGAACTTCTCAACGATTATGACTATGAGATTCGTTATCATCCTGGCAAAGCAAATGTCGTTGCCGACGCTCTCAGCAGACGGAGTTATTTGCTCAGTGCCCGTAATGTCCAAGCCCAGTACGATCTCGAAACCCTCATCTGCGAAGCTCAACATGCCTGTTTTAATGAACGCACTCTGAAGAATGAAAGAATCTACCACGATGGACCCCATCTTGTGAATAAGTCGAATGGGATATTCCACTATCTGGACCGGATTTGGATCCCTAAGCGGACCGATTTGCGACAGATTTTGATGGACGAAGCCCACAAATCCCGATATTCTATTCATCCCAGTACCGACAAGATGTACCAGGACCTTCGCTACAAGTACTGGTGGTCGGGCATGAAGAGAGACATCGCCCTATATGTTGGGAAGTGCCTGACTTGCTTGAAATTCAAGGCCGAGCACCAAAGACCCTCTGGCTTACTTGAACAACCCCCGATCCCTATGTGGAAGTGGGAAAGTATAGCTATAGATTTCATAACGAAACTTCCGTGTACGCCATCAAGTTACGACAGTATCTGGGTTGTCGTTGACCGTTTGACCAAATCTGCTCATTTTCTGCCAATACGAGAAGACTACAAGGTAGAAAGATTAGCCCGAATCTACACCGATGAGATCATTTGTCGACATGGGATGCCTCGCGACATCATCTCTGACTGTGATGCTCGGTTTACCTCGCGTCTATGGGAAACGTTTCAAACGGCTCTCGGTACTACGCTTAATCTAAGTACCGCATTCCACCCACAAACCGACGGTCAGACTGAAAGAACGATTCGTACCCTTGAAGACATGCTTCGTTCGTGTGTCATAGATTTCGGTGGTAATTGGGACGCATACTTACCTTTAGTCGAATTCTCGTACAATAACAGGTATCATTCCAGCATTCAAATGGCACCGTTTGAGGCTTTACACGGAAGAAAATGCCGATCGCCTATTGTATGGCACGAGATTGGGCACTCACAATTAACCGGTCCCGAGCTATTACAAGAAACGACTAACAAAGTCCTCCAAATTTGAGACAATCTGCTGAAAGCTCGGAGTCGTCAGAAAAGTTACGCCGATAGATGACGCAAGCCCCTTGAATTTGACGTTGGCGACTACGTACTCCTAAAGGTATCACCTTGGAAGGGTGTGGTCAGATTCGGTAAGAAAAGGAAACTAGAGCCTCGATATATTGGACCTTTTAAGATTCTGGAAATGATCGGAAAAGTCGCCTACAGACTCGAACTACCGGAGGAACTTAGCAACGTCCACCCGACTTTCCATGTGTCGAACCTTAGAAAATGCCTGGTTGAGCATGATTTAGTTGTACCTCTAGAAGATCTTCAAGTAAACGAAACACTACACTTCGTGGAGAAGCCTTTCGAAATCATGGACCGCCAAACCAAACAGCTCAGACGCTCACGCATTCCCATTGTGAAGGTTTGATGGGAAGGCAAACGAGGCGCAGAGTTCACTTGAAAACTCGAAAGCGACATGAAGGCGAAGTACCCGCAGTTGTTTGTTATGGCTTCGGCCTAATTTCGGGACAAAATTCCCTCAACTAGGGGAGCTGTAACACCCCGTGTTTCGAAAGTCAAAGTCAATATTGAAGTCAAAGGGAGACAAGATTTCTAGTTGCGATCTGTCACTCCTTGCTCAATTCTTGTTTTGACTTCTTTGACTTGAGTTTAGTCTAATTTTGTTATCGCATTAGTTGTATTATGTGGAGTATCTATTAATAATCGCATATTTAATCGATTTATCGTTTATCGCTATCGCACTCGCAACTCGACTTACGCGTCTGGTTATTGTTATTACGTGTGTGTGTGCCTTATGTGTTACTTGTGCATGTTTATTTATGAAGTTGTTGTGGTAATTAATCGAAACGCAATCGCAACTCAATCGCAAACACTAAACGAACGTTAAATAAGGATGCTTGTATGTTGATATAGTAGTTGGGATTAAAAGTAAATTGAATAGGAAACTCTATCGCATCGCAACACTCAACACCCAAATCAAAACTGCAAAACTCATCGCGCCAAGCACACGAACCGAGTGCCAGCCGACCGAGTTACCACCCGAGCGGAGTGCCACTCGACCGAGCGGTCACCCGACCAAGGTGCCACCCGACCGAGTTGCCACTCGCTCGACCAGCCTCTCTTCTCCTTTCCATTTATGGAAACCCTATAAATACCCCATATGTCAACCTCACTTGATGTTGAAAGCTCTATCTCCCTCTCCACTCGCTCCAACCGCTATTTCTTCAGATTTCTCGTGATTCTTGTAAGATTTCAACCTAAATCTTGTACTTTCTTAATCTACACGCACTCCTACACCTTTCTATCTTTTGAATCTTAACTTTTAACCGTGAAATCACTAGATTTGAGGTGTTCTAGGATGATGTCATCACCGTGTTCATAAGAACTTCATGTTTTGGCTTCAATCCTTCAAAAAACAACTTAGATCTGAACGATTTCCACATAAACAAACAAAGATCTTGCATAGATCTGAACATATTCATGGTGAAAAGGATTGAAAGATGGTTTTCAAGCTTTCTTTCAACTCTTTTACACTCAATGCACTCAAAACCGATAGAATCGTAGCTTGTTCTAACCTTCTACTCCTTCTTGTTGATGTATTGGTTTAAGATCTGGAATCTATCCACGAGAACACTGATTTCGGGTTAAACATGAAACACCGTCTCGAACAGTTAGCTGGTCGGACTAGGGTGGTTCCTGTCCGATAGGGTCACTAAGTCTTGATGAGGTTTTCTGTTGTTTGACACGTTATCATACGACCTCGAGAAAACGACAAACTACCAAAACAACCAAGGAAGAAGACGACCAGGTCATCTGGGACGGACTGCCGTCTGATCGGATTGCCGTCCAATTAGATTGCCGCCAGACCGGACTGCCACCCGATCGGACTGCACCTTGGGTCCCACACTTAACTTTTATTTCCATACTTGAGGTTTTGAACATTGAATGGATTGCTGTCCGATCGGATTGCCACCCGATCGGATTACCACCCGACCATGTGATGTTTGACTTCAACACTTAACCAATTTTTCAACATGTTCAATCCAAACGGATTGCCACCCAATCGGATAGCCATCCGATCGAGTGACCGTCCTACTGTGAACTTATTCTCAACTTGAGAAGTCTCGCCAATCGGATTGTTTTCCGACCGAACGGCCGTTCGATCGACCGACCTGAAAGGTAGAGATACTTCTCTATTTTCAAAAATGCTACAACGAAAACTTCAAAGCACAAGCCATCATACACAAACACATTCATCCCAAACGAGGTAACAATCCACTCGCATGGTCACCCGATCGGATGACCGTCCGAAAGGATTGTCACCCGAACGACCGGCCACCCGATCAGATTGCCACCCGATCGGATTGTTGTCCGATCCACTAACACTTTGTTTCATTTTACGCGTCGCTTATCGTTTATGCTATCGTTCTGATCAGGCTAATATCCACTCTAGCGCTCCCTTCAATCCATTAACTCAATCGCTGTGAGTATACTCGAACCCTTTTTGCTTTACGCACTTTTGGGTGTTACATACGTTACTTATTCTAAATCACATTGAACACACTACGGAATACTTTAACGCTACCATTACCGCATGTTATACGTGACTTAATGAATGCTTGTTTGTTATGTTTACACATGGAATGTTGTCTACCTGCCTTAGCAACGATAGTACTATAGTTTGGACTCAGCACTTGTTCACTCAGGGGTGGTTAAGGACAATTTGTTACATGGCTCACAGTGGTGAGTGTGTATTACGAACTACCTTGGCCGTCAACCCGCAGTCATTGGTATTGATAGGTTCATGTCGATAACTTACGTGCTTCATTTCACACTGTGTACGTGTTGGTTATGCGTAAACGATTTCGAACTCTATATGCTATTATCAAACTTGTATGCTCACCTTTACACTATGTGTATTGACTTTTACTTTAACGTATATGGCAGGTGCTTAAGATGGTTAGATGCTTGGCTTGCTGTGAAATCGAGGCTAGGAAAGGTCTAGAAACAAATAAACGAATTGTCTGTACTTGAAATCCGAGTCGTCGGAACAAAACAATTTGACTAGATTTTGTCTGTAATAATTATGTTACTCTTTATGTCATGGTATGGGACGTGATGCTTTAAATAATTGGTAATTATAGTTGTTATGGAAACTTCTGGACAATCTGTTTCGCTCAGTTGGGGTGTGACACATACGTTACTTATTCTAAATCACAATCAATCACACAACACAAACACTATTTATACGCTGACCGTTATTTCATGTTACTTGTTACTCGATGAATGCTTGTATGTTATGTTAACACAGTGATTGTTGCCTGACGCCTTAGCAACGATAGTGCTATTTGTGTGGACTCAACACCTGTCGTGGACAGGGGTTGTTAAGGTTACCTCTTCACGTGTCACAGTGGTGATATGTGTTGCGCATTCTACAACTCGCAGTCTAGTCTGTGCATATTTCATTGTCAATAACCTACTAGCTTCGCATTATACATGTTACATGTTGGTTATGCGTAAACGATTTCGAACTCTACTATTACTATTAAACTTGTATGCACACCTTTACACTATGTGTATTGACCGCTATTTTAACGTATGTGACAGGTGTCGGAACATGTTTTTTTTAGGATATCTATGTCTGTAATAATTTGATTGCTTGGTAGGTTATGGTATGGGACATAATATTAACTATCTGGTAATTTAGTTATTATGGAATTTCTCTTGACAATCTGTTTCGCTCAGTGTCGCGCCCCGATGATTCCGCCATCGGTTGGGGTGTGACAGATTGGTATCAGAGCCATAACTATAGTCTATAGGGAATTAGGCAAGACTCAACCTAGTCCGGGTCAATGTAATAGAAACGACCTAGTCTATAGTTTAAGTACCAATAGGCCGACTTGTGCATACCCAGTATGGGTTTTGTACGAGCTTACTCGCTATTTCTCGCTCGAACTCGCTGTACACTACACACTTGCGCGAACATCGCATACTACAGTTTTGCGCAAGATCAGGCTTTCCTAAGGCTAATTACACACACAAATGGCTGATCTGGTTAAGATTAGGTGTGAAAACCGCAAACTCTCGACCAGATCACTCGTTCGACTCGTTATTTTTACTATAAACAAGAGAATCTGCGTTGAATTAGGAGTGAAATCCATACTTTGACGCAAATCTCCTTATCTATCTCATGATTTTACCATACAAGCAGGGATGTAGTCGCTAAGTTAGATTTGAAACCCGAACCTTGATGACTCGTTCTGCTCTATTCTTTTGGTTTTACAAAACTCTCACTAAAGTCTCGACGGACTCCAACGACTTGAAATTGCGTTGTAACTAGAAGGATGCGTGCCGATCGCTCGAATTGAAGCGAGAGCACAGTCCCGAAGGCCAAAGTGTGCACTTAAAGCCCTTGTGAATAGTCGAACCACTTTGGGTAGTCAATGTCTACACACACCCAAGACAATCTATCCTTGATTTTTGTATTTGATTATGGAATTGTCGCCGCCAACTCTGTGAATTATCGTTTTTATGATCGATTTTATGTGAAATTTATGTGATTTATATGGTGATTTGTTAGCGTTTTGAGATAAACAGTACGGTGGTACTGATGGTTTCGATTCCACATTTCTTGCTCCACCAAAACACACACAATTCACACCACACAAACAAATCGTTGGTCTATGCTCGCAATCACTACTCGCTAATCGCAATCGCTATACTTAAATGTTATACGTGCTGTGGAGTATAAGTGAATATGTGCAAAATATGTGTTTAGGTTAGCTTATGTGTGCTTATATGCTTATGTGCTTATGTGATTCTGTGTTTATGTGCCTATGTGAATTTTGTACATGGCTGTGTTCCTAAGCTTTATATAGAGCTGCGCGAGAGGACACTATAGACTATGTTAGATTTTATCGAAGTTGTGTTTGAGTCCTATGGCGATGTCTGTTGCAGACAATGTCGTCGTTTAGATCATTCCACTCCCGAGCTGCTCGCCGAAATCATGATGACAAACGCATCGCCGCTCTCGTCTCTAAGCAAATGGCGAAAGTCATCCCTCAAATCGTCAGTAAGCTGAATGAGAATGCAAGCAAGTCCTCAGAGGACTCCAGAACTGATACTCCTAAGGCCGCTTTTAGCTTCAAGCAGTTCAAAGCCTGCAGACCAAAGGAATTTACCGGAGAAGATGGTCCTACGGCCATGTTTCAATGGCTTGATTCTATCGAAGTCACCCTGCACCAGAGTGGCTCTCCAGAAAACCTGCGCACCGTCAATGCCACCGGCGTCTTCCCATCCCGCGCTCTTGATTGGTGGACGGCCGAGAGGAACAGACGAGGAAATGATGCAGCTTTCGGATTGTCTTGGGATGAGTTGAATAACATAATGATGCAAGAGTTTTGTCCTCCCCATGAACTCTAAAAGCTTGAGGATGAATTCTGGCACATAAAGCAGGATGGTGGAGATAACGCTGGTCTAACTGCCCGCTTCAAGCAGTTGAGTATTATCTGCCCTGGTCAGGTTACTACCCCAGATATTACAATCAAGAAGTATATCCGTGCTCTTCCGGATTGTGTCGCAGATTTTGTTCAGGCTGCAAAGACGACAACAATCGAGGAAACCTACCTGCTCGCCACTGAGATCAACGATAAGCGAGTCAGGGCTGGTTAATTTGACAAAGCTGCCAAGAATCTGCATCAAGCTACCGCTGCTTAAACCGCTGAAACCACCGCCACTCCGCAATCTTCAAAGCTCTCACATCGCAAGAGGAAGAACAACAACATTTCTAGCAACAAGAACTGAGCAATTACTATTGCCCCGCTCCAAACAGTATCTGCCCAACTGCAACCTCAACACCGCCAAGTAGCGGCACCTGTGGTTAATGCACCGCCTGCTAAGCGTGCATACACTGGACCACACCCGCTTTGCCCTACTTGTACTTATCAACACCCGATGGGTCTCGCATACTGGTTCTGTGTTCATTGCAATATGTACGGCCACTTCACCGCAAACTGCCGTACAGGTCCACGTCAAACACCAGCTCCAGCTCAAGGTCAATGTCGCAACCCCCGTCCCCTATCTGTCCCGAGAATGGGCGGCCTCGAGATCAGTTTCGGTGGTATCGGTGTTTATAATTTTGGCAGCGGAAATTACATCAGGACCGTAGTTAGGAAATATTTTATCAGAGTAAATACCACACTTTTATAATATTAAACACGTGGGAAATCCCCAAGTTTTCAGTACACACATTTCTATAGGGATAACCCCTATTTTATTTAATAAAAACATCTCTTTATTCAGGTAACTTTTATAGCCACTTTTTCCAAGCCTTCAGTGCTGTCCCGCTGGCTTCTATTTGGCTTTCACATTTTGTTACCTGAAACGCGTTTAAAAACATTTTGTCAGTGGGAAATACTGGTGAGTGAATCCCAGTTTTATCAGGAAGAGTTTTATCTTTTAACAGTATTGAGAGCAATTACAATGTTTATTTCTACACAATTACTCATTCAGTACTGTCAATCCTGACCGGTGGGTCATATTACCCATTGGCTAACACTTTGTCCAATGGTAACGTGTTCCACATTTTGTATACAAAACCCCAACATATCGGCAGTAATTGAAGAACTACAAAGACTCAATCACTGCTAATCACATTGTAAAATATTTAAGGTTTTGTAAAAACAGTTTACAAAAAGGAGATTACTCACATTGTTGTCTTAGGGTTTTCCTTAAGGGTTTCATGGTAATTATCTATTAAATACACAAATGTACACGCGTTAGTATAATAACCCAATATTTACATTAGTAATACCCTCCTCGAGACGGCATTCCAACGACTACATCGGGAAGAACCACGACAGCCGTTACGGAACCGTGGATCAATCGGGCAGCGTAACTAATACGTAACCGGGGTTATAATACTTACAACGGGGCAAAACTTCATTATTTAGGGGGGTATAATACCCGAAAATTATGTTTACTGCTCAGAAATTCAAGAGAGAGAAAGAGTTTGTGAGCGGTTTGGGACTGAAGCCGATGCCCTTAATTTATAGTGCCTGTTCGCCTTCCATCGCGCCCCGCGTAAGCTTCGGCCAGGGCCTTCGTGGCCCGCGAGGCTCCCTAGGGTAGGCCCTAGGGTTGCTGAGTTGACCACTCGGCTCGCCACGACTGGGACACGTGGCGGCCTTGGGGCTTGCCTGCTGTCTAGGCTGTTGCGGCCCGCGACCGAGGTAGCCAAGGGCAACGCGCCCCGCGACGACCCATTTAATTTCGTTTTTATTTTAATTTTTGTAAAAATGAAGGTATTCGGGGCCCGTTTTTTCATACGGGGTGTATTTTAAGACATATAGGGACATTTTAAAATGTATTAGGGGTGTCGGAATATTTTGGAGGGTTGTTATAGTCAAGCTCCTGCTCAACAAGCTCTACTTCCTGCTCCTCAAGGCCATCAAGCAGTTCCTACACCCGCGGCTCATGCTGGAGCTTGCTTTGCGTGTGGTGATCCAAACCACTTTGCAAACATGCGCCCTAATCGATTGGTGAAGCAAGAGCCACAACAGCAGCAGCCTCAGCAACAGCAGCAATAGCCAGCAGCCCGCGGATGTGCTTTTAACATCAACGCCCATTAGGCTCAAGCAGACAACCATGTGGTTAATGATACGTTCCTTGTGAATGGTATATATGCTTCGTGTTTATTTGATACTGGAGCCGATAACTGTTTTGTATCGTTTGAATTCGAAAAGCTCCTTAATCGAAAGCACGCCCATCTACCCTCGACGTTCGATGTTGAAGTTGCCACCGGAAGAACCTTCGCCGTCAATTTTGTATGTGTGATTGTACGCTTGAACTCAACAATCACGTCTTCTCTATCGACCTTATTCCGATGCAACTTGGAAGTTTTGACATCATAGTAGGCATGGATTTTCTTCGAGAAAATCATGCTGAAGTTGTTTGCTTCGAAAAGATGATTCGTTTCTCGCTCGCTAATGGTGATCAACTTTGTGTGTATGGAGAAACTCCTTCGAAAGGCCTCAAGCTCATGTCGTGTGTCCGGGCTAGCAAGTATCTCCGCAAGGAATACCAAGCTTTCTTGGCACACATTGTAGTAGCAGAGAAAAAGGAAGTTAAGGAGGTAGACCAGGTGCCTGTATTTCTTGATTTTCCCCTAGTATTCCCTGACGATCTTCCGGGATTACCTCCCACTCGTGATATCGATTTCTGAATCGACCTCATTCCTAGAGCAAATCCTGTTGCTAAAGCGCCTTATCGCCTTGCTCCTTCGGAAATGCGCGAACTCTCGAGTCAGCTCCAGGAACTTCTTAATAAAGGCTTTATTCGCCCTAGCACCTCTCCTTGGGGCGCGCCTGTCCTTTTCGTCAAAAAGAAGGATGGTTCATTCCGGATGTGCATCGACTACAGGGAATTGAATAAGCTGACGATCAAGAATCGCTATCCCTTGCCTCGAATCGATGATTTATTTGATCAGTTACAAGGTGCTACGTGTTTTTCCAAGATCGATCTACGCTCAGGCTATCATCAGTTATGCACTCAAGAGGAAGATATACCCAAAACCGCATTTCGAACCCGCTATGGTCATTACGAATTTGTTGTTATGCCTTTTGGTTTTACCAACGCTCCCGCAGTCTTCATGGATCTAATGAATCGCCTGTGCAAACCCTTCATTGACCGCTTCGTAATCGTGTTCATCGATGATATCCTGATCTATTCCAAGTCAAAAACCGAATACTCGCAGCATCTACGTTTGGTTCTTGAGTTACTCCAGGGAAATCGTCTAGTGTGAATTTTGGCTGGAGGAGGTCCAATTCTTGGGTCACATTGTCAATAGTCAAAGAATTCATGTCGATCCCGCGAAGATCGAGGCCGTTAAGAGTTGGGTTACACCCAAGAACCCGTCGGAAGTCCGTTCTTTGCTCGGATTGGCAGGCTATTATCGCCGATTTATCGAAGGTTTCTCTAAAATCGTTATTCCGCTTACCTCTCTGACGCATAAGGACAAACCTTTTGTTTGGGGAACTAAACAAGAGGAAGCCTTCCAAACTCTCAAAGCTATGCTTTGCAATGCTCCCGTGCTTTCACTGCCCGATGGAAACGACGACTTCATAGTCTACTGCGATGCCTCAAACCTTGGTCTTGGTTGTGTTCTCATGCAACGAGATAAGGTTATCGCGTACGCTTCTTGACAGCTCAAGATCCACGAGAAGAACTACACCACACACGACCTAGAGCTTGGTGCAGTTGTTTTTGCGTTAAAGATTTGGCGACACTACCTTTACGGTACCAAGTATACGATCTTCACCGATCATAGGAGCCTACAACACATCTTTGACCAAAAGGAACTGAATATGCATCAACGCCGGTGGGTAGAACTCCTCAACGATTACGACTGTGAGATTCGTTACCATCCAGGCAAAGCAAACGTCGTTTCCGATGCTCTCAGTCGACGAAGCTATTTGCATAGCGTTCGTAATATCCAAGCCCAACATAATCTCGAAGCCCTTATACGTGACGCTCAGCATGCTTGTTTTACCGAACGAACTTTGAAGAAGGAAAGGATTCTAAACGATGGCGCCCAACTCGAGAATAAATCGAATGGTATCTTTCATTATTTGGACCGAATTTGGATTCCCATGCGTACGAATTTGCCACAACTTCTGATGGACGAAGCCCACAAATCTTGGTATTCTATTCATCTCGATGCTGACAAGATGTACCAGGACATGCACTACAAGTACTGGTGGCCGGGCATGAAGAAGGATATCGCTATCTATGTTTTGGAGTGCCTGACTTGTTCCAAGGTCAAGGCCGAACAACAAAGACCCTCTGGCTTACTCGTATAACCCGAGATACCGATGTGGAAATGGGAGAGTATAGCTATGGACTTTATAACGAAACTTCCGCGCACGACATCAGGCCACGACAGTATTTGGGTTGTCGTTGACCGTTTGACTAAATCAACCCACTTCCTGCAGATACAACAACAACAACAACAACCATACCCAGTAAGTCCCACAAATAGCAGAGCTACTTATAGGGTCTGGGGAGGGTGGGATGTAGACAGACCTTGCCTCTATCCCTAGGGATAGAGAGGCTGCTTCCAGAGAGACCCTCGGCTCGAATAGAGGTACTTCCTGCAGATACGAGAAGACTTTAAGGTAGAAAAATTAGCCGGAATCTACACCGATGAGATCATTTGTCGACACGGGACGCCTCGTGACATCATCTCTGACCGTGATGGTCGGTTTACTTGGCGTCATTGGGAAACATTTCAACCTGCTCTCGGTACTACGCTTAATTTAAGTACCGCTTTCCATCCCCAATCCGGCGGTTAGACTGAGAGAACGATTCGCACCCTTGAAGACATGCTCCGATCGTGTGTCATAGATTTCGGTGGTAATTGGGACGCGCACTTACCTTTGGTCGAATTCTCGTACAATAACAATTATCATTCTAGCATCCAAATGGCACCATTTGAGGCATTATACGGAAGGAAATGTCGATCGCCTATTGTATGGCACGAGATCGGAGACGCGCAAATTACCGGTCCTGAGCTGTTGCAAGAAACGACTGACAAAATCCTCCAAATTCGAGACAACCTGTTGAAATCTCGAAGCCGACAGAAAAGCTACGGCGATAGATGCCGCAAGCCCCTTGAATTTGACGTTGGCGATCACGTACTCCTAAAGGTTGCACCTTGGAAGGGGGTGATCAGATTCGGCAAGAAAGGAAAGGTCGCGCCTTGATATGTTGGACCCTTTAAAATTCTGGAAAGGATTGGAAAAGTGGCCTACAAACTTGAACTACCGGAGGAACTTAGTAATGTCCACCCGACTTTCCACGTTTTGAACCTCAGAAAGTGCTTAGCCGACCAGGAATTTCATGTCCCTCTCGAAGATTTACAAGTGGACGAAACATTACACTTCATGGAAAAGCCTGTCGAGATCATTAAACCAAGGTACTCAGACGCTCACGGATTCCCATTATGAAGGTTCGCTGGGAAGGCAAACACGGCGCCTTCACCTGGGAACTCGAAAGTGACATGAAGGCGAAGTACCCGCAACTGTTTGTTACGCCTACTTCTTAAATTTCGGGACGAAATTTCCTAAAGTAGGGGAGGCTGAAACAACCCGCGTTTGGAAAGTCAAAGTACAAGTCAAAGTCAAAGTCAAAGGAAGAAAAAATTGCTAATTGCGATCTGTCACTCCTTGCTTAACTATTGATTGTACGTTAATGACTTGTAATCGAATCTTTTTATTTAATCGTTTTAGTTGTATTATGTGGAGAATCTATTAATAATCGAGGTTTAATCGCATGTTTAATCATTAATCAACTTATCGTTAATCGTTATCGCACTCGCATTCACAACCCGAATTATGTGATCTGGATATTGTTTTACGTGTGTGTGCTATTATGTGTTACCTGTGCATGTTATGTTTATGTTGAGCTGATTAATCGCAATCACAATCGCAATTCTATCGCATCGTAATCTAATCGCAAACGCTAAACGCAAGTTGATTATAGTGATTGTATGTTAGATATAGTAGTTAGATTATTTGTGTGACTAATGGGAAATACTATCGCATCGCTCACTTGAATCGCATCGCAACGCTAAACACGCAAAGCGAAACGACAAAACTTAACACACTGGACACCCGGATCGAATGGCCAACCGATCGAGTGGCCATCCGATCGGATTGCCATCCGATCGGATTGCTATCCGATCGAACCACCATCCGATCGGTGGCCAATCCAAAACTTGTGCACTTTCCTCTTTTGGAAACCCTATAAATACCCTCCTGTCACATCATTTGTGATGTGACAGCTCTCCCATTCGACCAGCCGCACTCAGGTCCTCTTTTCTCTCGATTTCTCGCGATTCTAGTAAGTTTTCAACTCAAATCTTGTACTTCTATGATCTACACGCACTCCTACATCTTTTTCACCTTTAAATCTTAACTTTTAACCGTGAAATCACCGGATTTGAGGTGTTTTTGGATGATGTCATCAAGGAGTTCTTGTGAACTTCAAGTTTGAGCATTATTCCACAAAAAACAACTCAGATCTGAAGGATTTCCACATGAATAAAGAATGATTTTGCATAGATCTAAACATTTTCAAAGTGGAAAGGATTGAAAGACGGTTTTCCAACTTTCTTTCAACTCTTTTACACTCAAAGCACTCAAAATTGGTAGAACCAGAGCTCGTTCTGATCTTCTACTCTTTCTTAGTGATGAGTTGGTTCAAGATCTGGTTACCATAAAGGAGACAACCGATTTCGGGTTAAACAAGAACAACTGCCACGAACCAGTAAACGAATCGGATTTGGGTGATTCCTGTTCGATCGGACGACTTGGGACTTGACGAGGTTCTGTTGTTTAGCACGTAGTCAAACCGTCTCGAACAAACCGCAAACTTTCTAAAAATAATCAGGTTCAAAAATATCAGATTCGTTGGGACGGATTGTCGTCCGATCGGATTGCCATCCGATCGAACCGCAATCCGATCGGATTGCACTTGAGATTAAACACTTAAACAATTTCCAACATGTTCAATGCTTAAGTTAGTTCTAATGGATTGCCATCCGATCGGATTGCCATCCGATCGGATTGCCATCCGATCGGATTGCCATCCGATCGAGTGACCACCCTGCTGTGAACTTGTTCTCACTAAGTGTCCTGCCAATCGGTGTGACACCCGGCTTTTCAGGCCGTACCGTACAATTGTAACATGTGTTGTGAATAGATAAAAGGTTGTATTTGACAGGTTATGATGTTTATTTAAGGTATTTAATGAGTTGGTAAATTTAAACTTTTGGTAAAATTTATGTTGGCAACGGTAAGATAAACGCTTATCGCGTAACGGTTAAAATGCGAAAGGAACGTCAGTGACCACCCGATCAGTGTTAAAATCCTAAAAATAGTCTGTTATGATTAGAATAATAATTTTAATCCTATTCATGAGGAAAAATAAATTAAAACGCTAAGAAACTCTATTTTTCGAGTTTAAGCAACAATCAAGCCCCAAATCATCAAATTTTACTAAAAATCATTCAAGAATTTGAAAGGTATAAAATTTATTTTAGAAATACAATCTTGATTTTTAGTAATGATAGAGATGATTAAAGTTTTTCTTGAACTTGGAATTTAACATAAACTTGAAAACAATGAAGGATGAGATTTCCATCAAAATGAAAAAGGGTGTATATATATATATATATATATATATATATATATGTATGGCTGTGAGTTTGTGTATGTGTGTAAATGATTGTGTTTTGATTTTGATTGAAAGATTCATGATAAACATGTTACTTGAAAAGTAGGATGCATGTAAAAATCAATATATGTCATAAAAGAATGTTTTAGAAGGTGATTCAAGATTTGAAAGTGATATGATAAAAGTGAACTTTGGAAGTTCATATGTATGTGTATATATGTCGTGTATGTGTGTATATGTATGCATGCAATTGAAGATTTGTTGCTAGTTCATAAATATGTGAGAACATGCTTCTTGTATTTATGGTAAATGATGAGGATTAACCATGTATAGATGATGATGTTCTTGACTACTTGAACAAGATTTCAAAATAAGTTGAATATATATTTTAGTGCATATAAAATGATGTTGATGTTGTATGAGTGCATTAGATGCACATACATGAACATGCATGATGATATGAGAGCATGAAATGATGATTTAAGCATGATTTGATAAAAATGAGTTTTGATCAGAAAATAAACACTAAAAATATTAGTATTTGAAGTGTTAAAATGATATATAACTTTGTCCTAATGTTTTCTAGCTTTACATGTTGTACTTGGTGCATTAAAAGTTGTAAAATACGTGAAATCGCATGAATTATGTGACTTACACAAAAACTGCACTAATCTGATTATAACCACTATTTTAATCAGTAAATAATGTGTATTGTGTTAAAATATCAAGTCGTTTCGAGTTGGCATGATTATAGTAACGTTTAACGCAAAACTATGCGTTAAAACGGTCAAAAATCGGTTTTTCGAGTGATTTTTATAAAACTGATTTAGATCAGAAAGTAAACTGATATTTTTAGTTTAAAAATAAGTATTTTAACTAATTTTAAGTTTACTTGGTGTTTGGTTGGTCATACGTGACTTCCGACGCCCGAAAACGTTACCGAAATCGCTAAAATACGCATTTTTCTATGTGCACTAGTATGGGTAAAATTTTGGGTAAACCTTATGTGTTAAAATGTGTTATGTGATTTAAAACATGAGAATGTGAAAATATGTTAAGTTTTAACATGTTGTTGGAAGTTTAGACTTTGCATGTATGCTTGTACGTTTTGTGCGGTAGAAACGGTGAAAATTGTGTTAAATGTGTAACTTGTTTGTTGAGCATGAAATTTGATACATATGTGATGTTTTATGTATATTTTCTTTAAAAAATGACAAAATATATAAGTTAACAAGATTTCGTGTGTATTGATGGTAAATTATATGAACGCTTATGTATATATATTACGACGCGCAAATCGTAGATATATTGCGTATAAACGGGGGTGTTAACGGGTTTACACAATAATGGTCACCAATAAAATCATTCAAGTCTCAAAATCATATATATATTAACGAGCCAACATAATCAAAAACGATAATTTTTCGAGAAAATCTCAAAGTTATGTGATAATTCTAAGAAACGAAGAAACTTAGGATTTTTGTGTTATGAATATTGATTTAAAATCGTTCCTATATATATATTAGGACGTGTAGAAATCAATCACTGGGATTGCGCTATTTAAAATACGCACCCGAAGGTGAGTGTCACTAAACCCCTCTTTTTACTGCTTTGTATATATTTTGAGGGTGGAACACGTCGTTAAAAGGGTTTAATATTGTTTTCGAAATAAAACATACCTTTTAATATAAAATATATATTTTCGCTGAAAATATATGCATTTGATAAGTTATACGTTTCGAAGTAAAACGATTTTGAAGAATGAATATTGTAAGTGCGGTATTTCTTAAGTGAAACGAGACCGTACGGATTGGGGATGAATTCCGGACTGGGTCTCAACATTTGAGTGATAGGGGAATTCGTAAATCGTCATGTATTAAATTGTCATATTAGTAGGATATATATATTGTACGTGAGGCAGGCATCATATTGTTCTTCGAGAAAGAACCCTGCGCCCATGATGTCATTTAATCAGTTAAGTATTGTACGCGATGAATTGTTGGTAGATCTATCGGGTTGACAACCCCTCATGACTGGTCACCCCGTCTCAATGTCAAACGACGAATTAATATTATGTTTATTGTCTAGCATTGATTATCCCTGCATGGTTAATATATAGTTCGTATCGTCTAGCTAACATACGAGTCTAAAAGTTGACGCAATAATTTAATATACAAAACTTGGGCAATAACAATATTGTCGGGTTCGAGAAACTGCGATGGAAGGCCCATGAATTTTATTAAGAAAGTAAATTGGACTTTCTAAGAATTAAATGGATGTTTTAAATAAACACCTAAACAGAAAGTTTTCCTTGGAATAAAATTTGTTAGTAAACGAATATGTGAACTCACCTTCCTTTGTGTTGACGCTTGATTTTTAATGTGTTCTACAGGTACTTGAGTTCGGCTTCGGGAATTATCGCGTATCTTGTGGTTGTTGATGCATGTTTTGTCACTTAAATAAGTTGGACTAATTTTAAAAACTTTCTGGGACAAATGTAATAAGATCCATAAGGATCAAAGACAATTTAACTATGTTGTGGTTGTGTCATGTTATGTGACGCCATACTTAAAAACTTATGTTTTAATTAAGTTAATATGTCCAACACTATAATGCATCAAACATCAAGATAGAAATGGGCACCAGCTTCCATCACCACTACGTTTTATATTCCGCTGCGACGTTTTTGGGGTGTGACAGAAGTTGGTATCAGAGCCATTGGTTGTTAGCAAACTAGATGTTTTCGAAGGAAAACACTAGACTTCAACCGGAAAATTTTGAAATATAAAATCCAAAATTCTCGAAGCCAAGAATTTTAAATAAACATAGAAAAATTTTATCATGTATGAAAACCCTTATGTGTTTATGTGCATACGTGATTTTCTGTTTATTTGGGCCTTATGTGTTACTATTCATACTGATCACACACTTGCTTTGTACGGTTACGATGTGTCACGTCTCGGCGTATAGAGCTATTAGTAGACCTGCTCACTGATATTGTCGAGCCTGCACTTGAGATTTCTTCGCCCGTCGTTAGAGACTCGTCCATTTCGTTACTCGAGTTACGTGTTTTGCTACACCTCTTTTAGTCTACACTCGCCGTAGGAAGAGGACTCGACCCGTTGGAGAGATCGCATCGACCTCGAGAGCTGAGACATCGTCCGCTTTGAAGAAGCAGAAGGAGATTCGGGTCAATCGCTCTCACTGTGATCGTGAGTTCGCCACGTTACGCGAAGGCATGGAGACGATGAAGGACTTAGAAAGACATATGGGCTAGTATGACGAGCCAGAAGAGCTTGTTAGGAAGATGTTGGACTTCCAGGGATTGAAGCGTTAGTTGTTGGTGGTTTATGTTGTTTGTTTTGTATGTCTCATTTGATGAACCCTATTTATGGCTTGCTTGCCAAATTTTCAGATATTTAGGAGGAAATTTCATATAGGCTTGTTGAGGGTGAGGGTGTTGATGTAGACATGCCAAATTCTGATTAGTCTTCGTACTAAAAACAAGCTTTGTAATTTCTGGTATAAATATCGAATGGGTTCCTTTTGGTTTAAGAATTGTTCTCATTAATATGTGGATAATATACATGCGCAATGTTTGGTCCACTACCACTTAATGATTGAATTCTTCTTGGTTATCGGCTTATGTGATTATTATTGTTGTAAATAATAGAAACGACGAAATGCCGCCAAAAGCGAGACAGGGTTCTGGACTACCTATTACCCCGAAAGAGTTGGCACAACTCATAGCTGATGGAGAGTGTGAAACCCGGGTGTTAAAGTGTTTAAACATTGTGTTTTTAGTGCGTTGTATGCGGTTATATATTGCGAATGTGATAACTACGTGAGATTGTGATTTTACAGGTTAATCGTGTAATTCGAGGAATTAACGGGTATAAATCGTGACTTACGGTTTAAAGAAAAGAAACAAGGCACTTGGAGGTCACCATTAGTTTATTGAATAAAAGATTATAATTGTGACATTCACATGACAACAATCACGTGAACATTGAAAAAGAAAAAGAAAATATCATCATTGGTTTTGACTTTCCATATTCACAAGACTTTTGCTTTGGAGTTTTGAAGAGAGGACACACTATTCAGTAATATCATCCTAATTAAAAAAAAGAGACTTCATCATTGTCGAAAAGTTGGGCAGCCATTTGAGGATTGTTATTTTCACTTCAAAAAGGATCTGAACATAATAATATGGGAGTATCGATCATTGGCAGCCATGTGGGCTCTGATTCATCACGAAACAGTGGCAGCAACACCACAAAAGTTTGGTATTAAATCACGAATTATTGGCAGCCACATTAATTACTTTTGGGCTCCCATAACCTATCATCATTACAATCGATTGGATTGGCAGCCACATGGATTATTCTTTTGGGCTTCTTCACGAACAACTATGAGCAGCCAACATTAATTATGTTGGGCTCCTAAATCGGCCCAAGACCATTATCACGATTGGCATCATCATCGATTATGGAGGGCAGCCGCACAGGAACTTTAGGCTCCGAACTAATCATGACTGACATCATCGACCATCATCATCGATCAAGCACAACACGGTACCGATCATGTCTTCATCACTATCTCAAGTTTGTGATCGCGTTCATTCAACAATGAGCGACTAGTCTCATCGGAATCACCCCGGTGTAGGTAGTTGTATTTTCTAGGGTTTATGCATTTGTAGTTTGATTCGACTTTGTGACAAATTGTGTTTGATTTTTGAAACCATTGATAATAGTTTACATTTGTTTCGTATTCGTAAATTGTCGAACGATGTTAAAAGTTATGACTTTACGAAATGGTTATGTGTAATTATGCGTTGTCGTGGTTAGGATTTACTTGTGTTGATTACAAAGTGCATTCTTGTTCGTTCTTCGGGACGTTGATAGTTATTGGCACCTAAGTCATGGTACACTAAATCCGTTAATCGTTATGCAATTGAGTTGAATTAAAACATGTAGGAACCCTAGGACTTACAATTATCGAACCGGGTGTGATCCGTATTCTAATTTCTTGCTTCAACTTTTTAGTTTAGTTTACAAGTTTAGTTAATAAATCATTGTTTTAGATAATATCAATTTGTCGGTTCACTCCGATATCCTTTCAAACTAATTAAACAAATAAAATTAGCAAACTTCATAATCACCTTGTACATTATTTGAAAATAGTCTAACTAATCGAACGGGACGTGCAATACTGACCACCTGTTCTTCGTGGATTCGATACCCGACTTACCCTAGCTACCTAGGTTTAATTGGGTTTTTGACTGATCAGGACGACACGGTCTCGTTAATAGCCCAACACGTTGATACTGCCATGGAATAGCTCGATGCAAACCAAAATAATGGCCAGGAACGTGGAGTGATGCTCACGGGCATGGTTTTGGTGGGACATGGATCGGAAACCTTTCAGGTGATGTAATGATCGGAAAGTTTTAGTAGTTCCAGTGTTATGATATAATCGGAGCGTAATCCTGATTATTCATTAACTTTTTGAACAGTATATAGATGTACACATAAAACAATCCAGGATTGTAACCCAAGATCATTTACTGGTACCCTATGCAATGACATGGCAACGATATGTGTGATGTCGAGCCGTCACAGCGGATCGACCATTCGAATAATTCCGCATTCCGAGCCTAGATCTGGGGATTCGCGAAAGCAAAAGTCTGGGTATTCGAGGAAATATACCGATGAGAAGCGTGGTGAGGAACGCAGTTTGGAGAAAGCGTGTGTAGCTAACCTTATAGAGTCGGGAAAGGATAATGCCAGGGATAGCAGGAGTTGTCTAGAGAGGAAGACTTACGAGGATGAGTGGAGAAAATGTGCCAGATGTGGTCGGATTGGACATATGATTCGCAAGTGCTATGCTAAGAGTACATCGGAGGAAGGCACACCCAAGGGATGCTACGAGTGTGGTGAGCAAGGACATTTCGAGAGAGATTGTCTGAAAACGAAGGGTCAGGATGCCAGGGGTAGAGCGTTCGAGCTAAACGCTGGGAAGGCACGAGACGATCTTTCTGTTGAAACCGGTATGTTTTGAATAAAAAACCAATCTATGTTCATACTTTTAATGCCAAAGCTAACTTGAGTTTTGTTCGAGAAACTTTGAACCATTTTTGTGTTCACTAACAAGTAAGCTGGGTATAAAGTGCCCGATAGAACTAGCAATTGGTAAGTTGATAGAAACTAGTAAGGTTGCTTGTGATTGTAGTATTTAGTTAGGTGATCGTAGTTCTAGTGTTGGTTTATTTCTAGTGGAGTTGGGGAGCTTTGACGTAAATGTGAGGATGGACTGATTATCCAAGGACAAAGTGGGGACTATCGCTTGAAGAAGCTAGATAGGATATCTCGCCCCGATGACGGCAGAGAAGTGATAATTGTTTGTGAAAATCGATCGAGCGTCGAGTATTGAGTGTTGATGGTTGAGAGACGTCATTTTTGTATTGATGCTCAAGTGGTTGCAAAAGGGGCTATCCTGCGTTCTTAGTTAACGTGGTGGATATGAAGGCCAAATGTAGGGATATCGAAGAAATCCCTATTGTTCGCAATTATCCAGAAGTTTTCCTAAAAAGACTTACCTGGATCCCCCCCCCCCTGCGAGACAGATCGAATTCCGAATCGATCTGGTACCCGGTGTTGCACCCATTTGCACAATCTCCTTGTAGATTAAGCACCGTTTGGGATGAAGGAACCGTCGAATCAGCCTCAAGAGCTATTAGACAAGGGTTTCATTCGATCAAGTTATTCGTTTGAGGTGCATCTGTTTAGTTGAAGAGGACGAAGGATGGATCCTTTAGAATGTGAGAGGATTTCAGAGAGCCGTCCAAGTTGACTATCAAGAATCGGTACCCTTTACCGAGGATTGACAATTTGTTCGATTAAGCTATCAGGACTCAGCTGCTACATGCAGATCGATCTACGATCAGGATATTATCAGTTGAAGGTTGCTGACAAAGATATGCTGAGGACTGCTTTTCGAACACGATATGGACATTACGAGTTATTAGTCATGCCTTTTGACTAAATTAATGCGCCATTTATATATGTGGATCTCATGAACAGGGTATGGAAACCCTAATCGGATGAATTCGTGATAATATTCATCGATGACATATTTGCTTTCACGCGAGCCAAGGAAACTCATGAGAAACATTGAATTTAACTATGGATTTGGTGAATGATAAGGAGCGCCAAAGACCCCGTCGGGAGTATGATGATCCACAGGACTAGCTAGGTGCTACCGGAGATTTATTAAGAATTTCCCTAAATTAGTGTAGCCTTCGACACTAATAACCTCAAAAGGAAAAGGGAAATTGATTGGACAACAAGATAATAGGAAGTTTTTTTGGACCCTTGAAGCAAAATTGGGAGCGTGTATGATGGACTCCGAAGGAAGTTAAGATACTCACATACCCTTGGCAGAGCTATCTGACAATAATAATTGACACGCTAGTATTTAGGTTGCTCCGTTTGAAGCCTTGTATGGACGGAAGTGTTGATAACCATTTTGTCGAGCTGACGTGACAAAGGACAATTGACCAGACCCGAGTTATCTAGGAAACCAACGACAGGATTTGCCTGGATCGAGGGAAGGTTAAAAGTCACCAATTGATCAACAGAAGGATTACACGGACAATTGAAGGAACTATTGCGATTCCAGATTGAAGATTTGATTCTGTTAAAGGAGTTATCTTGCAGAGGTGCTATTAGGTCTAGCAGAGAGAAGAAAAGCTGAGCCACATTGACTTGGTCCTTTCAAGAGCCCATCTTGAGTTGGAATCAGTCGCTTATAGGCTCAAGCTACCATAAGGATGGAGTAGTGTACATGAAGTTTTGTTTGGTCTAGTTGAGAAAGTGTATAATGGATAATACACTGATTTTGTTCTTTATAGAGATTTGTTTGGAAGATAAACGGAAGTTTATCGAAGCACCGTATAAGCAATACGTATAGCTAGAAGAGTTATGCTAATAACCGGATAGGAGATTACAACATTCTAATCGTGTATGCGATTTATTGATTTGGAGATTTGTGGATATCTGAAATGAATGCAAGAAGGAAGGAAGACGAGTTTATGAGATTTGATTCTTTCGAGAGCCCATCTCGAGTTGGATCAATCGGGTGTAAACTCAGACTATCTTAGGTACGAGGCAATGTATATGTAGATACATGTATGTAGAACCCGAATTGGTGGAATATTGACTTAGTCTTCTTGATTAAGTGCTTGAGAACATTGAACTTTGGAAAGGGTGGAGAGCGTTGACATGTGAGATTAGGAATTGAGGGTGTGTGTAATATAGGTCTACAAAGATTCTATGTAAGAATAAAAGTTTCTCGCAGAAACTATAAGACTATATTCACTAAACCTGTTTTTGCTGTTTCCACTCAGTGCAAAAACAAAACCTGTAAAGTAAAATTTCGGGGACGAAATTTCCTAAACACGGGGAGACTATGACACCCGGCTTTTCAGGTCGTACCGTACAATTGTAACATGTGTTATGAATAGGTAAAAGGCTGTATTTGACAGGTTATGATGTTTATATAAGGTATTTAATGAGTTGGTAAATTTAAACTTTGGTAAAAATTTTGTTGGCAACGGTAAGATAAACGCTTATCGCGTAACGGTTAAAATGCGAAACGAACGTCGGTGACCACCCGATCAGTGTTAAAATCCTAAAAATAGTCTGCTATGATTAGAATAATAATTTTAATCCTATTAGTGAGGAAAAATAAATTAAAACGCTAAGAAACTCTATTTTCGAGTTTAAGCGCGCACCGCGCAATGCAGCGCGTATACCGACAAATTACTGTCAACACAGCCTGTCAAGGCAACCAATAATCATTTTAATAATAATTTGATGAGTTTATTACTTTAGAATGATAAAAATAAATAAAAACGCTTAAATCCCTATTTTTGCGATTTTAAGCGCATACCGCGTAGCACATCGCGCATTCTGCCAAATACCGGCAACGTAGCCAGTCTAGGCAAATAAAATATTGTTCAGTAATATTTTGGCGGGTTTATTGTTATATAGCGTTAAAAATAATTTAAAACGCGTTAAAACAGGATTAAAACGCTAGATAAAATACCCGGTATCCAGTAAAATATCAGTATTTAGCCTATATATGTGCAATATATATATATGTATGTGTGTAAATCGTATATGTAGAGAGAAAAGGACCAAAAGGCAGCCATGCAACCATTTCCTCACTCTCTCTCTTCCTCTTATTGGTCTTAAATGGAGGTGGTGATGATTATACTTCACCAACATTTTTAAAACTCTAGAATCCTTACAATTCCAAGAAAGGCATCACCAACTCAATTTTCATCTCTCTCTCTCTCCTCTCGGCTGAAAACACACACATACACACACTAGAAAATTTAAATTTTGAAGTTCTTGAAGATTCATACTCTTTTCAAGGCATTTTCAAGTCCATATGGTGGTTTAGAAGTGATTTCAAGGTGTTTTAAACAACAATCAAGCCCCAAATCATCAAATTTTACTAAAAATCATTCCAGAATTTGAAAGGTATAAAATTTATTTTAGAAATACAATCTTGATTTTTAGTAATGATAGAGATGATTAAAGTTTCTCTTGAACTTGGAATTTAACATAAACTTGAAAACAATGAAGGATGAGATTTCCATCAAAATGAAAATGGGTGTATATATATATATATGTATGTATGTATGGCCGTGAGTTTGTGTATGTGTGTAAATGATTGTGTTTTGATTTTGATTGAAAGATTCATGATAAACATGTTACTTGAAAAGTAGCATGCATGTAAAAATCAATATATGTCATAAAAGAATGTTTTAGAAGGTGATTCAAGATTTGAAAGTGAGATGATAAAAGTGAACTTTGGAAGTTCATGTGTATGTGTATATATGTCGTGTATGTGTGTATATGTATGCATGCAATTGAAGATTTGTTGCTAGTTCATAAATATGTGAGAACATGCTTCTTGTATTTATGGTAAATGATGAGGATTAACCATGTATAGATGATGATGTTCTTGACTACTTGAACATGATTTAAAAATAAGTTGAATATATATTTTAGTGCATATAAAATGATGTTGATGTTGTATGAGTGCATTAGATGCAGATACATGAACATGCATGATGATATGAGTGCATGAAATGATGATTTAAGCATGATTTGATAAAAATGAGTTTTGATCAGAAAATAAACACTAAAAATATGAGTATTTTAAGTGTTAAAATGATATATAACTTTGTCCTAATGTTTGCTAGCTTTACATGTTGTACTTGGTGCATTAAAAGTTGTAAAATACGTGAAATCGCATGAATTATGTGACTTACACAAAAACTGCACTAATCTGATTATAACCACTATTTTAATCAGCAAATAATGTGTATTGTGTTAAAATATCAAGTCGTTTCGAGTTGGGATGATTATAGTAACGTTTAACGCAAAACTATGCGTTAAAACGGTCAAAAATCGGCTTTTCGAGTGATTTTTATAAAACTGATTTAGATCAGTAAGTTAACTGATATTTTTAGTTTAAAAATAAGTATTTTAACTAATTTTAAGTTTACTTGGTGTTTGGTTGGTCATATGTGACTTCCGACGCCCGAAAACGTTACCGAAATCGCTAAAATACGCATTTTTCTATGTGCACTAGTATGGGTAAAATTTTGGGTAAACCTTATGTGTTAAAATGTGTTATGTGATTTAAAACATGAGAATGTGAAAATATGTTAAGTTTTAACATGTTGTTGGAAGTTTAGACTTTGCATGTATGCTTGTACGTTTTGTGCGGTAGAAACGGTGAAAATTGTGTTAAATGTGTAACTTGTTTGTTGAGCATGAAATTTGATACATATGAGATGTTTTATGTATATTTTCTTTAAAAATGACAAAATAGATAAGTTAACAAGATTTCGTGTGTATTGATGATAAATTATATGAACGCTTATGCATATATATTACGAACGGGGGTGTTAACGGGTTTACACAATAATGGTCACCAATAAAATCGTTCAAGTTGCAAAATCATAAAAATATATATATATATATATATATATATATATATATATATATATGGACTCATATATATATATATTAACGAGCCAACATAATAAAAAATGATAACTTTTCAAGAAAATCTCAAAGTTATGTGATAATTATAAGAAACGGAGAAACTTAGGATTTTTGTGTTATGAATATTGATTTAAAATCGTTCCTATATATATATTAGGACGTGTAGAAATCAATCACTGGGATTGCGCTATTTAAAATACGCACCCAAAGGTGAGTGTCAATAAACCCCTCTTTTTACTGCTTTGTATATATATTGAGGGTGGAACACGTCGTTAAAAGGGTTTAATAATGTTTTCGAAATAAAACATACCTTTTAATATAAAATATATATTTTCGCTGAAAATATACGCATTTGATAAGTTATACGTTTCGAAGTAAAACGATTTTGAAGAATGAATATTGTAAGTGCGGTATTTCTTAAGTGAAACTAGACCGTACGGATTAGGGATGAATTCCGGACTGGGTCTCAACATTTGAGTGACAGGGGAATTCGTAAATCGTCGTGTATTAAATTGTCATATTAGTAGGATATATATATATTGTACATGAGGCAGACATCATATTTTTCTTCGAGAAAGAACCCTGCACCCGTGATGTCGTTTAATCAGTTAAGTATTGTACGCGATGAATTGTTGGTAGATCTGTCGGGTTGACAACCCCGTCGTGACCGGTCGCCCCGTGTCAATGTCAAACGACGAATTAATATTCTGTTTATTGTCTAGCATTGATTATCCCTGCATGGTTAATATATAGTTCGTATCGTCTAGCTAACATACGAGTCTGAAAGTTGACGCAATAATTTAATATACAAAACTTGGGCAGTAACAATATTGTCGGGTTCGAGAAACTGCGACGGAAGGCCCATGAATTTTATTAAGAAAGTAAATTGGACTTTCTAAGAATTAAATGGATGTTTTAAATAAACACATAAACAGAAAGTTTTCCTTGGAATAAAATTTGTTAGTAAACGAATATGTGAACTCACCTTCCTTTGTGTTGACACTTGATTTTTAACGTGTTCTACAGGTACTTGAGTTCGGCTTCGGGAATTATGGTGTATCTTGTGGTTGTTGATGTATGTTTTATTACTTAAATAAGTTGGACTAATTATAAAAACTTTCTGGGACAAATGTAATAAGATCCATAAGGATCAAAGACAATTTAACTATGTTGTGGTTGTGTCATGTTATGGGACGTCATACTTAAAAACTTATGTTTTAATTAAGTTTATATGTCCAACACTTTAATGCATAAAACATCAAGATAGAAATGGGCACCAGTTTCTGTCATCACTACGTTTTATATTCCGCTGCGACGTTTTTGGGGTGTGACAATCGGATCGCTATCCGATTGAACGACCGTTCGATTGACGATCTGAAAGGTAGAGATACTTCTCTATTTTCAAAATGCTACAATGAAAACGTCAAAGCCATTATACACAAACACATCCTTACCAAACGAATGTCAATCCGACTGAATGGCCATCCGATCGGATGACCATCCGAACGGATTGACATCTGATCGAGTGACCATCGGATCGGATTGCCATCCGATCGGATTACCGTTCGACACTTGGTCACTTTTCACTGATTTACGCACCGCTCTTCGCTTATGCTATCGTTAACTGTTCAGGCTAATAACTCTAGCGCTCCCTTCAATCCGTTTCTATCACTGTGAGTATACTCAATCCCTTTTTGCTTACGCACATTTGGGTGTTACATACGTTACTTTTTCTAAATCAGAATCAATCACACAACGCAAACACTATTTATATGCTGATCGTTATTGCATGTTACTTGTTACTCGATGAATGCTTGTATGTTATGTTAACATAGTGATTGTTGCCTGACGCCTTAGCAACGATAGTGCTATTTGTTTGGACTCAGCACCTGTCGTGGACAAGGGTTGTTAAGGTTACCTCTTCACGTGTCTCAATGGTGATATGTGTTGCGCATTCTACAACTCGCAGTCTAGTCTGTGCATATTTCATTGTCGATAACCTACTAGCTTCGCATTATACATGTTACATGTTGGTTATGCGTAAACGATTTTGAACTCTACTATTACTATTAAACTTGTATGCTCACCTTTACACTATGTGTATTGACCGCTATTTTAACGTATGTGACAGGTGCATAGGATGTTGTGCTTTGCTTGCTATTTGATGGAACCGAGTAGGAGAGCCTAGAAACAAAGACAATTTACTTAATTAAATCTGAGTTGTCGGAACATGTTTTGTTTTGAGGATATCTATGTCTGTAATAATTTGATTGCTTGGAAGGTTATGGTATGGGACATAATATTAACTATCTAGTAATTTAGTTGTTATGGAATTTCTCTTGACAGTCTGTTTCGCTCAGTGCCGCGCCCCGATGATTCCGCCATCAGTTGGGGTGTGACAATTTCCATAATCATTAACACTAAAGGGAAATAATTAAAAGTTATTCCTGCAGTATCTAAATTCTTAGATGTTTTTCTAGAAGAATTACCTGGATTATCGCCTGATAGAGAGGTTGAATTTAGGATTTACCTAGTACCAGGAAAGGCACCTTATCGATTAGCACCCACGGAGATGCAGGAACTGAAGAAACAATTGGACGAACTACTTGACAAGGGTTTTATAACAACCTAGTTCATCGCCATGGGGAGCACCGGTACTGTTTGTCAAGAAGAAGGACGGATCAATGTGTATGTGCATTGACTACCGAGAATTGAACAAGGTTACGATTAAAAATCAGTACCCACTACCGAGAATCGACGATCTGTTCAATCAACTTCAATGAGCTCGATTCTTTTCTAAGATCGATTTACGCTCAGGATATCATCAACTAAAAGTATAGGAAGAGGACATTCCTAAAACTGCTTTCAGAACAAGGTAGGACCATTATGAATTTACAGTCATGCCATTTGGTTTAACCAATGCCCCAGCCGCATTTATGAACATGATGAACAGGATATGTAAGCCATACCTGGATAAATTCATAATTGTTTTTATAGATGATATTCTAATTTACTCTAAGAGTAAAGAAGATCATGCAGAGCATCTGCACACACTTCTGACATTATTGAGAAAAGAGAAGCTTTATGCTAAATTCTCGAAATGAGAATTTTGGTTACAAGAAGTGCAATTCCTTGGACATCTGGTTAATCATGAAGGAAATCATGTGGATCCCATAAAGATCGAGGCAATTACAACATGGAAAGTCCCTGAATCACCAACGAAGTAAGGAGTTTTCTTGGATTGGCAGGATATTATAGACGGTTTATCCAAGATTTCTCTAGGATAGACATACCATTAACCAAACTGACCTGCAAATCAGTTAAATTTAAATAGGGACCAAAACAGGAAGAAGCCTTTAGAATTCTTAAGCAAAGGTTAACCAACGCACCATACTTGCATTACCAGAAGGAACTGAAGACTTTATAGTCTATTGTGATGCGTCTAAGTTAGGGTATGGATGTGTGTTAATGCAACGTCAAAAGCTTATAGCCTATGCCTCTAGACAACTTAAGAAACATGAAGAGAATTACACAACCCATGATCTAGAGTTAGGAGCCATAGTTTTTGCCCTTAAGATTTGGAGACACTATCTTTATGGTAATAAGTTTGTTGTCTTCACAGATCATAAGAGTTTAAGGAACATTTTTTGGCAAAGGGAATTAAATATAAGACAGAGACATTGGATGGAAATTCTTAGTTATTATGATTGTGATATCCAGTATCATGCAGGAAAAGCTAATGTAGTAGCTGATGCTTTAAGTCGAAAGTATCATGAAAAGCCAAAACAAGTACGCTCTCTTAGATTAAATCTACAGATAGATTTAAATGAGCAAATTAGAGAGGTACATGAAACAGCAATCAAGGACGATGCTGAAGGTTTAAAAGGAATGATTAAAGAATTAGAACATGGAACAGATGGAATTTGGAAATTCCATAAGAAAAGAATCTGGATACCTAAACAAGGAAACCTACACCACAAAATTTTAGAGGAAGCCTATAAGTCTAAGTATACGATACATCCCGGAAATGATAAGATGTATCAAGATCTAAGAAAGAATTTCTGGTGGATAGGAATGAAAAAGGATATAACAAACTATGTTGCTAAATGTTTAACCTGTTCACAGGTTAAAGCAGACCATCAGAAACCCTCAGGGTTATTACAGCAATTAGAAATGCCAATATGGAAGTGAAAATTGATAACAATGGACTATGTTACCAAATTACCCAAGACACGAAAAGGTAATGATACAATTTGGGTGATTGTTGACAGATTAATCAAATCTGCTCATTTCTTACCAATGAAGGAAACTTTCAGTATGGAACAATTAGCTAAGTTATATGTAAATGAAATAGTTTCATTACATGGAATTCCTTTATCTATTGTATCAGATAGAGATATCCGTTTTACTTCTCATTTTTGGATGAGTTCCCAAAAAGCAATGGGAACCAGGTTAAATCTAAGCCATGTTATCATCCTCAAACGGACGGACAAAGCGAAAAGACAATTCAAACAACGGAAGATATGCTTAGAACCTGTGTAATTGATTTTGGAGGAAACTGGGACGATCATTTACCATTAATAGAATTTTCCTACAATAACAGCTATCATACCAGCATTAATACTGCACCGTCTAAAGCACTTTATGGACGAAAGTGCCGAACTCCAGTCTGTTGGGCAGAGATTGGAGAAAAGCAACTATTTGGACCAGAGACAGTGCAAGAAACAACGGACAAGATTATTCAAGTCAAAGAAAGACTAAAAGCATCATGAGATAGTCAAAAGAGTTATGCAAATAACAGACGAAAACCATTAGAATTTCAAGTTAGAGATAAGGTATTGTTAAAAGTTTCTCCATGGAAAGGAGTAGTCAGATTCGTTAAAAGAGGAAAGCTAAGCCCCATATATGTTGGACCTTTCGAGATTATTAGAAGAATAGGACCAGTAGCTTATCAGCTACAACTGCTAGAGGAAATGGCATGAATACATGATGTATTTCATGTATGTAACCTCAAAAAGTGCTTAGCAGACGAATCATTAGTGATACCTCTTCATGACATAGAGCTAAATGGGAAACTTAAGTTTATAGAGAAACCACTTCAGATTGAAGATATAAAGATCAAGAATCTCAAACACAAGAGACTAGTTCTGGTCAAAGTGAAATGGGATTCTAAGAGAGGACCAGAATACACTTGGGAGCTTGAATCAGAAATGCAAAGGAAATATCCACACCTGTTCCAGTAGATCTCAAGGATGAGATTTAAATCAAGGTGGGGAGGATATAACAACCCTCCTAAAACATCCTAAAAACACCCCTAACACCCTAAATATACCCCGTATACTCGTTAACGGTCCCAAATAACCTTAATATTAACAAAGAAAACAAGAAACATGAGTCGCTCGCGGGCCGCGACCCATTCCCCTGGGTCTGTTGCGGGGTGCGACAGAATGACACCAGGCGGAACCCGCTTAAGCCACGTGTCCTAACGCGTGTGAAGGCTACCTGGTTGACTCGACTAGGCTAGGACCTACCCTAGGTCCCTCGCGGGCCGCGAAGGAGAAACAAGGGGGCGTCACGGGGCGCGAGCCGCCCTTCCATCAGCCCTATAAAAGGGGCCTCAGGCCTCATTTGACCGTCGTTCATTTCTAAATTCTCTCTCAAATCTCTAGTAGGCTAAAACTCTCGGGAATAACACCCCTAAAAGCGAAGCTCTGCCTCGTTGTAAGTATTATAACCCCCAATCACGTATTTGTTACCCTACCCGATTGATCTAGGGCTCCGTAATGCATGTCAAGGCTCGGCCTGACTTAGTCATTGGAGTTCTGTCTCGTGTTGTATGGCTAATGTGATTTGGATTATCTTACTAACACATGTGCATTGTTTAATTTTAATAGATAATAACCAGGAGAATCACCAGGAAGCTATAGTAGTATCACCGAAGTCAACAATGTGAGTCATTCCCCTTTTTGTAAACCTTTTTTGTGAAAACCTCAAATGTTTTAAATTATACTTAACAGTGATTGAGTCTATGTATTCTACAATTGCTTCCAGTATGTTGGGGTTTTGTATACATTATTTGAAATCCGTTACTATGGGACAAAGAGTTAGCCAATGAGTAACATGACCCACAAGTCAGGATTGACAGTACTGAATGAGTATATTGGTAGATATAAACATTGTAATCGCTCTCAATACTGTAAAGTTATAAAAGTTGTTTTGATTAAACTGATATGCACTCGCCAGTATTTCTTGCTGATAAAACCTTTTTAAAACGCGTTTCAGGTAACTTAATGTGATGCTAATGGAAGCCAGATGGGGAGCACTGAAGGCTTAAAGATGTGGCTATAAAAGTTACCTAAATAAAAAGGAGATTTTGCTTTCAATAAACTAGGGTTTATCCCTACAAATGTATTGTAATGAAAACTTGGGTTTATCCCATTTATTTATTTATTATAAAAGTTTGGTGTTTTAAACTCTGATAAATATTTCCTAACTACGGTCCTGATATATAAATTTCGCTGCCAAATTAATAAACACCGATACCACTTGACTTGCTCGCGGCTCCCAGACCTGGGGTAGGGGTCGGGAGCTGCGACAAACGGGTTGTAGCTCGACTTCAGGTCTAACCAAGCAACGGTAAACAGTGAATATTTTACTACTCTTTTTCCCAATTTCGGGAATCCACTGTTAAATCTTCTACTGTTTGAGTAACAGGGAAGTATAAAAGTAAGGAGTAAATATATAAGGACTCCAGCTAAAAATTTCACAAATTTAATTCACGTAGTTTTGCAACTAAAGTACTAAACACAATGCAAATAATGGTCAAAGCAAAATAAGGAGAATCACCTTAGAGAAGTTTTACAAACCATTCATATACAATGATGATTCAACTTTAATCAGCCACTTCCAAAATCAAATCGTTCCATCTGAGCAGAAATCAAACCTGGTGGAACAAAAGTAATAAAAAGATCCAAAAAATTTAAAATCGTAATGGTGAAACAAAAGCGTTGCAAAAAGTGAAGTTCCACAAATTCAAACTTGGTTTATGCAGATCCACTGAAGTTCAAATTTAAAGATCAAGAAAAGACAGATTTATGACTGGAAGGAGATGGTGATGAAAGATTATACCTAATCCAACTCAAAACAAAAAGTTTGTATATGATGAAAACAAAAAACCCTAGAGAAACACAAAATCAATCATAAAGACTTACTGTTTCTCTGTTCGTATCCAAGAAACTACAGAATAAAGAGATTGAATCTGTGATAGAGTTTGTTGTTAACCTGATCTGATCATGGTCGATTTCCTACTTGAAGTCGGAGATGGATGCTTATGCAGTGGCCACGCAATCCCAAGCCTGCACCTAAGACCTTGCCCTATCTTTGATTTGATCTTCGAGAGCACCTTGTGACGACCAGACGAAAAAGATTTAGGGTTAGTGAAAGGGTGAAGCAGTGACTTTAGAGAACCTTTTGTGTTAAAGAAGTGGAATTCGGAAGAGGTGATCCAACCTGTCTGACTTCAATTTCATTATTACACAACTCCATGATTAAGAACGAAGAAATCATTGAAACCTTATTAAATGAGGGGCGGATGAAAATCATGGAACTTAGCTTGAGACCTTGCACTGGCGTCATAAAACATTGTGGAGAAATTACGTTTTTATCCATGGGAAATGCTTTATATAGTTGTAGAGATAAATGAACCAATTTGCATAATTTCAAAGTTGTTGATAATTTAAGTGAAAATGTCACATAATAGTAAGTTTTAAAATTGTTCTAATTAGGTCACTCGTATCGTTTTTGTCCCAATTAGATAACTTAAGATTCAAATCGAGTCATATCCTTTTTTCTATGTGTCAAGAAAAAAATAAAGCATAAGATGCTGGGGTCGGATTATTTTAATATATGAAATTGTATTTATTAAAAATAAAAAGACTTTAATTACATTAAAAATTAAAAAAACAAGTTACAATCCATGCCATCACTCGACGTTAGCATCAAATAAAAGGGACAAAAGAAACAAAAATCCACATCACCACGGCTACCTATGAAATGGATGAAAAAACCCTTAATTTTAATGAAAAATAAATATTGAATGACCTGATTCGAACACTTTTGAAACTTTAGTGACCTAATTGAAATACTTTTAAAACTTAGTTATTATTCTACAAAGTTACCGCATTAATTAGAGGGTGTTAAACTATTAATTGTACGGAAACAAGAGTATCAAATGCAGAGATTTGGAATTTGTTATTTTCTACTTCAATAATAATAAAAAGGCAATAATATACACACACCCCTATAATCTTATTTTCACATCCCCTATGGTATATGGGTCGTATAACGTTATACGACCCGTATATAATGATTTTGCACAGAATAAATGCAGTGGAATCTTTTTTTACATGTATACGGGCCGTATAACATTATACGACCCGTATACATATGTATACGAGCAATATAATGTTATACGGCCAAATTAATTTTTGAGGTTTGATCAATTTTTTGGGTTTTAAGATCTGTATAGGGGCCGTATAAGGTTATACGACCCGTATATATCTTTTAATTTTTTTTTTGTGTAAAACCGAACAACCGTTTAATAAATTTTAGTAATTCTTTAGATAACGTTTTCAGTATCCGGAGTTTGTTGGTTTGTTTGTAGCTAGGGTCCAGAATGGTTGAATATGGTGATATTTGAAACTTGACGTGCGTGCGGGTGTATATATTTTTTAGTTGTTTTTAGCTCTTTTTACTCGCCGATTTCAAGTTTTAAATTTACAAAACAAGATATTGTACTATCACTCTACACACACGCTTAGGGCAAGTATACCCATCGTGGAAGTAGTATAGTGATGGCAAGATACCAAGGTCGTCCAAGGACACAAGAGCTTTTAGTACCGGCTTATCGTCAACGTCTAATCGAACCAACTTTTGAGAAAAGATTTTTAAACTAATAAAGAGATAAAAACAGAAAATAAAAATAAAATAGAATGATAGACAAGAAGGAATCACTTGGATCCAACTTATCTTTCATGTACCCTTTCGATGATTTCCGCACTTTGGGCATTTTAAGAGATTATCTTAGTTATAGTAGTAGGCCCCCCTTCCAAGGCGACGTTACCCTCAACCTAGTGGTTTGAGTCAACAAGGATACAATCCCAAGAGGTTGGATTATTGAAAGATAATTAAGTACGTTATTAATGCAAAATGTGGTGGACCCCCTTCCGAGGCGGCGATCACCCTCAACCCGTTGGTCTGAGTCAGTATGGATACAATCCTCGCGGGATTGGTTTAATGTTTTAATAAAAGTTTAAGAATAAGGGATTCAAGATTTTTGCACCTCTCCCGTGGTGGGTAATGCCCGCTCCGACTCGTGAGGTGTTACTGGGCTTGAACCAGGTTCTCGTAGGATCTATACACTGAACAAGACATAGAATTACCCAAACCACCCTTTTAACCCCCTTCCAGGCAATTAACATGCTTTATATAGACCGTAAAGACATGAATATATTGAATCAACGAACATATGAATAATGATTGAGTATATTCGCCTTCAATATAAAAAAACTATTTATTAACGTCATTAATACATACCCAATTAAAAAGGAGCCAAATGTTGGAAATCATAAAAGAAATACATAAAAGAAAAGTCTTCACCAAGTGATGTAAGAATTTAGCAAAGCATTGCATTTGTTTGACAAAGATTCTTACGATCAATCTTGGATCCCGAGACTACACACACGCTCTAAATATGGAAAATGGATGATGGTGTTTTAATGGTGGAGTGGTGGCAAGTGAGAGAGAAGTGGTTTGCCAAGGGATGAGTTGAAGTGGAACCAAGCACTCCTATTTATAGTTGTAAACAGAAGGTTCAGCCAGGCACGGCCCCGTGCCCATCTCTCTCTCTCTCTCTCATCCTCATTAACTGCAGTGTCAGATTTGTACTAACACGGCCCCGTGTGTCAACGGCACGACCCGTGGCCAAAGTACTTGCTGTACTATCGCAGATTCTGCAAATCTTTGAGTTGACCACGCCCCGTGTTGTCTTGGCACGGCCCCGTGTTGCCTGCCATTTTTGTCTTTTGCAGTTGTCTTTTTCTCCTGCCCAGTATCCATCCATGGATACCGCCCGTGTCAGGTGGACGCGGTCCCGTGTCAGCCTTCTGTTCTTGTTATTTTGAGGTTTGGATGTGAGACGGGGCTTGGCGATCTGCGGCAATTCCTTCTTCTTTACATTTATGTTGGATTTTGTTGTCTTTTTGCTCCTTTTTCAAATTTAAGCTCTTTTATCCCTGAAAATATAAAAGGAACTAAAACACGAGCTTTTTCCAACATTAGTACTAAAAAGGGTTGCTTTTACGCCATATTTGGCATAATTTATATGTTGTATTTTGATCACACCAAACACTGTACACTGCATGTAAACACAGTGGCTTTGTGATGCAAGGATCTTCGAATGCGGTATGTACGTTAAGTACGGATCCTACATCTGCATTTGGAACAAGAAGTCCAACAATTCATTCATTATCTGTTGTTGTCTCAATGCACACAACACGCAGTCGTTGATGGGCTTTGCTAGCCTGTTCGTAGATAGGGTTCAGAATGCTTGAATACAGTGATATTAGAAAAGGAAAAACACTACCATAGGTGAACCCTCCTGATGCAATCGCAGGCTGATACATAAACCCTATATGATTCCCCCCACCTTGTACGACACGTTCATTTATTTTCAATTTTTATTTACTTCATACCCCACCACGTTATTTAAAGAATTACTAAAATTTATTAAACGGTTGTTCAGTTTTACATCCGATGATCGTCTGTTAACTACCAGATGGAGTACTTTCGTGGTCTAATTATATAAAGTATTCACTACATGGAGCATATAACGGTTTGTTAGGTTGTTTGTAGCTAGGGTTCAGAATGCTTGAATATGATGATATTAGAACACTGTGCACTCCATTTAAACACAATAGCTTTGTGATGGGCACCACATATTCGTGTGTTGCAGTTTAGAAAGAGGACCGAATACAAATTTGATATTGAAATTTGTGAGCCTTCAAATTATTCTCAGACAATTCCTAACAACTGTCCATATGAAAGTTAGGGTTTGTTAAGTTGTTTGTAGCTAGGGTTCAGAATGCTTGAAGCATATTATATAACTTTTTAGATGGTGTTTGTAAGGTTTAATTGCCTTGTGTAACTAGAAAAAGGAGAAAATACGGAACGAGTTTCTTCGAGAACCAGCAAAAGGAGAAAATACGGAACGAGATTCTTCGAGAACTAGCAAAAGGAGAAAATACGGAATGAGATTCTTCCACTAATTAGTCAGCAGTCATTACTTCTTAATGATGAGCAGTTGGTCGATGACATGATAGATAAAATGCCAAAATGTTGCATAATTCATTTAGTTTCTGTTTGGCACCTTCAATCTCCATTACATAATTCATTTAGTTTCTGTTTGGCAACTTCAATCTCCGTTGCATAATTCATTTAGTTTCTGTTTGGCACCTTCTCCATCCATGTACGTGCAGGTTAAATCCACAATCAATGTATAGAGCTGCAACAACAGATTCAACAATATCGCTAATTTGGAATTGGAGAACCGTTGTGTCTAATCATATCAACTATTCAGTATAAGTTTTTAGATGGTGTTTGTAAGGTATATAACAACTTTGCTGCTAATTGTACTAGAAGTCGCTTTTCCTATTTGGTAAGCACTAGTTGTCAATACAGAAAATTTAACAAGAGAAACATCTAAAAAAGCGGTGAACGGTGAGGAACTCATTTAACATCTCACCACCCTTTAATCATCATAACCAATAACCTTCACATTTTCACCGTCACTGATGGCTAATTGCAGTAGTATACAGCTCGTATAAATCGATGCGGGTCGTATACAACGTTTTTTATTTTTTATTCGATCGTATACTCCACATACGAGCACTGTTTTGTGTATGGTATATGGGTCGTACAACGTTATATGACTCGTATACGATTAACCAACTTTATTTTTTTAATTAGTATATGTGGAATTGACGAAAACACAGTAACGTTGAGGATTTAGAACTACGAACTTTGTTTGAGTTAGTTAATAACTTTTTTGAAATCAATGGGTAGATAAACAAAGTCATAAGCAGACTTATTACCACCATTGTTGAGCTTCTTGTTCTCAAGTTCACAATGAAGGTTCTGAAAATTGAAGGAAAAGGAGAACTAGAATATCGATATGGTTGCTGTAAAAGGTCATATTTTACTACGTCAATGATTAATCCAAGATTGCACTTGAAACCAAGTACTTTACTGATTCTTGAAAAGATTTGTTGAAATCGAAGAAAAGAGTAAAAAAGATGAAATAAGGCGTGTTATGTTGGAAACTGAGGTTGAAAATTTGAAGTAAAACATTTATATTTGCAAGTAAAACATTTAACATCTCATTAACGCAAATGCAATACTTACAATTAATCAGTTGTAAAAGAAAACTGAAACCAACTTTTGCATTTGCAAACTTTATAGCAACTTCTTGCTTAAACAATGTTCTGATATGATAGATAAAATGCGGAAATGTTGCATAATTCATTTAGTTTCTAGAATTTGAGAACCGTTGTGTCTAATCATATCAACTATCACGATAAGTTTCTGTTGAAGTGCAAGAGCAAGTATGAAGATAAGTTAAAGACAAGTCAAGAACAAAGAAGAACACTTGAAGAAAAAGCAAGAACTTGGAAGTATTACCTGTTTTGCAGTTGGATCTTGTTTGTTGTCTATGTATTTGTATTCAGTCAATGAACATGCTATTGTAGACTATGTTTTGTAGTTATAATGTACTGAAGTTGGTTTGTGATGAATGGAAATGTGTTGACTTTTGTTGATATAGTGATATTATAAAGAGTCTGTATCAATAATATGGTGATATTATCAAGAGTCTGTATCAATAACTTCCATATCCCCTTGGTAGTTGTTACCATATGACACATGATAAAAGCGCTTCTCTAGACAATATGGGATTATGTTCCGTTTTAGGGTTTCTTCATCACCTGTAACAATGTCGATAAACGTTGATCGGAACACGCCGCTTAAATTGGAAGATCGGTTGATTTGAGTGTGAAACAGATATGAAGGATGAACTATTCACTACATGGGTTGTCGCCATTACTTCTTAATGAACTCAAATTCACGAAATGTTGCACAATTCATTTAGTTTCTGTTTAGCACCTTCAATCCCTGTTGCTTCATTAAATATAATTACGCAATCTTATTGAACGTGAACAAACCATCCATGTATGTTCCAAGTTAAATCCACAATCAATGTATAGAGATGCGGCAACAAATTCAAAAAGTTATATACGGCTCGTATAAAGTTATACGGGTTGTATACAACTATTTGAATATTTTATTCGATCGTATACTCAACGTACGAGCACTGTTTTATGTCTTGTATACGGGCCGTATAACGTTATACGACCCGTATACAATTAAACAACTTTCTTTGTGAGTAACTTTATTTCGTTAGGGGTTCAGATTATTAACTTCATGCGTACGAAAGCTCCTTGAGCCTTGTGTTTAAAACTACAAACTTTGTTTAAGTTAGTTAGTAACTTTTTTTGAAATCAATGGGTAGATAAACAAAGTCATAAGCAGACTTATTACCACCATTGTTGAGCTTCCTGTTCTCAAGTTCACAATAAAGGTTCTGAAAATTGAAGGAAAAAGAGAACTAGAATTGTTGAAATCAAAGAAAAGAGTAAAAAGGATGAAATGGGGCGTGTTATGTTGGAAACTAAGGTTGAAAATTTGAAGTAAAACATTTAACATCTCATTAACGCAAATGCAATACTTACAATTAGCAAATTATAAAAGAAAACTATTCACATAATAAAAGCGCTTCTCTAGACAATCCGGGATCATGTTCCGTTTTATTAAGTCGTCATGATCAACTCCTTCAGAGTGATCTTCATGACTTGATCGGAACACGCCATTTAAATCGGAGGACAAGCAGAGCAACGTTACCGATCAGTCAGTTGATGAAAAGCTTAGATAAGAAGGATGAGATATCAGCAGTTAGCTCGAAGAAGTTTCTCCATTGGTAGTTGTTACCATATCCATTATCCCCTTGGTAGTTGTTACCATATCCATTATCCCCCTGGTAGTTGTTACCATATCCATCATTAGGGTATAGTTATAATTCCCCTAATATCAGGCCCATCGTTTACCGTGAAATGCATCCTTAAACTTGATAGCACAAATATGGTGATATTAGAACACTGTACACTGCATGTAAACACATGGGGCTTTGTGATGATATGTTACAAATTGGGAACCACATATTCGTGTGTTGCAGTTTGGAAAGATGACCGAATAGAGATCTGAATAACCGATACAACCCATTTGTAACCAAACTAAAATCTCGTAACTGTGAATCTCTTCCCTCCAAAACCACCACCTTGTCGCGTATGGTCATCAACATACCACCAAACTCAAACAAACCACCAAACTAGGATATCAACATCAATTGATGTCCAATTGATTAACACGAATGTGTGAAATGAGATTTATTTAAAAGTAAAAAGAAAACTGAAACCAATTTTCCTTGATAACAGAAGTCGTTCGATTTGATGGTTTTGAACACAAGTTTTCTTTTTTAGCTTAATGGATGTCCATTATCTCAACGCTTCTCCTTACATTACTGATCTGGAATTGCAAGTAAAACATTTAACATCTCATTAACGCAAATGCAATACTTACAATTAACCAACATACATTGATTGCGAATTTAACTTGCAACATACATCAAAGTTTCATGCAGCCGGGACCATTTTTTTAATTTTAATGAAGCAACGAAGATTGAAGGTGCCAAACAGAAACTAAATGAATTATGCAACATATCTATATCCCCTTTGTAGTTGTTACCATATCCATTGATGTCCAATTGACGAACATGAATGTGTGAAATGAGATTTATTTAAAAGTAAAAGAAAACTGGTACTGAAACCAATTTTCCTTGATAGCAAAAGTCGTTTAATTTGATGGTTCTGAACACTACATAGACTACCAGATCGAATGGTCGTTATTGACGCAGACAAACGACCAATTAATAAACATTAAGCACCTGCAAGATATAATCGAAAGTTATTGTCGCAGACTCTTGATAATCATTGTGAACTTGAGAACAGGAAGCTCAAACAAACCGCCAAACTAGGACATCAACATCAATTGATGTCCAATTGACGAACACGAATGTGTGAAATGAGATTTATTTAAAAGTAAAAATGAAACCCGTTTTCCTTGATAGCAGAAGCCAGTTCGATTTGATGGTTCTGAACACTATATAGACTGCCAGATCGAAACCCAAATGTGTGAATATTAACTCATAAAAATTTCTATCTATACGGGTCGTATACCATTATACGGTCCGTATAAAGATATCGTATACGTTGTATACGACCAATGTTTGTTTTAAAATGGTATATACGGGCCGTATAACCTTATACGGCCTGTATACACCATATTAAAACAAGATTTTACCATGTGTTAATATTAACACCCTAATAAAATGTAAAAACGTAATTCATATATTAAAGCTTTTTATTAAAGCACAGATTTGGAATTTGTCATTTTCTACTTCAATAATAATAAAATGTAAAAATGTAATTCATATATTAAAGCTTTTCAATAAATAAGTTAATACAAACACTACTTAAAATAATAAATTGCATTTAAGAATTAAGAACTATAAAAGAAATTAATAAATATTAAACCTTTTTATTAAATAAGTTAAAACAACACCAATACTAAAATAATAAATTGCATTTAAGAATTAAGAACCACAAAAGAAATTAATAAAATTGAGAAACAAAGACAATATTAAAACAATAGTATGATCATTTTGTGGTTTTATGAAAGGAATAAAAGCATATCCGTAAGCGAGTCGAGTTTGAATCCCGAGTTCGAGTTTGTTTATGAAAGGAATAAAAACAGGGCTGTAAACGAGTCAAGTCGAGTTTAAAAAACCTAAGTTCGAGTTTGTTTCGTTTAACTTAAAAAAACTCGAGTAGTCGAGTTTTAATTTAAAGTTTGATCTCGGCTCGTGAATTCAAGTTCAATTCATCTATTATTTAAGTATTTTTATTTTGGTCATATACATTTATAATTATTTTAATTCATATTTATAACTGGAATCATATAAAGCCTTTACTTTTAAGTTTAACTTTTTTAATATATACTGGTCATATACATATAATATACTATGTTCAATTTTTTTATTACTATTTTAATATATATTAAAGAACATCACCAGCTATAGTACACATAAAGCCTTTACTTTTAAGTTTAACTTTTTTAATATATAGGTAATTACAAAGATACCATTATATATTATATATAACTAGTTGGTGGCTTCCGCACGTTGCGGCGGTGTCATTAACGTTGTTAAGTATGTTAAGACATGTTCCGAATCGTAAAAAAATAAAATCGTAATGGTACATCACGAAATAACAAAAGGTTGCGTCGTTATAAAAATAAGGACGTATGTAAATGTATGTGTATGAAAGAATTAAAATAGAAAAGATAATATATATATATATATATATATATATATATTAAATAAAAATAATATATATAAGTTGTATTTTCTACTTTCTATAAAATTAGTTGTAATTCTTAATGGGTTACAGCAAAACACCTATAATGTAAGCTGGATAGTGACAGAGTACTTAGATAGAAGTTAGAAGCAATCCTGTAAATAAGACCCAAAATTTGACTAGTTTTTCCACTGTTCCTAAGCCTCGACGAAAATTGTTATAGTTAATATAAAAGAAGAGGAGATGAATACTGTTGTACAACATCTAACACATGTTTTACAAATTCATCATTTGTTGTCCTTTATTTTATTTCGTCATTTAGTATAAGCTTTTTCATTTACAACCCATGTAGTTTAACTATTCTATTTTTTCGTCATTTAATATAAGCTTTTCCACATATGAGGGGCGTGGTTCCACTCCCCAATCCAAACTCCACACCCATTTAAAGAAGTAACAAAAAAATTATCACCTACGTCAAATCCCAAGCTTCCACACCTACATCCAATTTCCATGACTAACCTCAACACTCGTGGAAATCTCCACGCCAAGCACCTCACCTAATGGCCCCACATATTATAGCGCAACATTTCACATCGTTGCCAAGTGCCACGTGATCCCACACCATGGGTTTTGACACCCACACCCGATAGCCTAATTACCAACCACATAAAAAAAGTAAAAAATAAAAAGTAAACTAAAAAAAGACTTGCATAGTTGCATCATCCAAGTCCAACTGGCCCAATTACACACAATAGCTTCTTAGCTATAACACTACCATGAAAAGTCACTATCCACAACCCATTTTACCAAAAAGCCCAAAACCCACATACTCCACGTGTCACCCTCCCATTGGCCACTCCAACAATTACTTGTACAACAGACTACATGCTTACAAATCCCTCCTTTCTTCGATTATTATTATTTTTATTTTCGATTTTTCTCTCAAAATTGAACCCTTTCTCCTTCATCGCACACAGAGTTCCAAACCTTCAACAGCCTATAAAACCCCCCAATTACTCTCTCTCATCACTCACTTTCACTTTCTCTCTCTAGGGTTCCGCGACTGCTGAGTACTGATCGAGTGCTGATCGGACGGTGTTCATCGCGTTTGTTTCAGAGACATGACGATGGTTACGTCACAACCGTTGGATGTACGTGTATCTATATCTCTATATCTATGTATCTATATGTGTTGAAGTTTAGTGATAACATGTAAATGTGTTTAAGTTTGATTGTTACGTGTTGTGGATGCTGTTTTTGTTGCGATTGAAGGTTTTACGTGGTTGAATGAGGTGTGATCGTGTTAGGTTTTTGTTGTTAGCGTGTGTAGTGTGGTTGTTTAGTTTAATCGGCGGTTTTGAAGTGTTGATTTTAGGTTTTTTGTTTCTGGCGGGTGAATTAGGGTTTTAGTTTGATCGGAAGTAGTTAGGTGAAAATGTTTGTATGTTTTTTGGATTAATTGGCGATTTTGTATGTTTTTTGGATTAATTGGCGATTTTGAAGTGTTGATTTTAGGTTTTTTTGGTTCTGGCGGGTGAATTAGGGTTTTAGTTTGATCGGAAGTAGTTAGGTGAAAATGTTTGTATGTTTTTTGGATTAATTGGCGATTTTGAAGTGTTGATTTTAGGTTTTTTATATGTGGTGGACGAATTAGGGTTTTAGTTTGATCATGATTAGTTAGGTGATTGTGAACTTTGTTTGTATGTTTCTGGATTAATTGGCAATTTTGAAGTGTTGATTTAGGTTTTTGTATGTTGTGCATGAATTAGGGTTTTAGTCTGATCATGACTAGTTAGGTGAAAGTGAAATCTGTTTGTATTTTTCTGGATTAATTGGTGATTTTGAAGTGATCATTTTTTTTGGTTCTGGTCGGTGAATTAGGGGTTTAGTTTGATCAGAATTAGTGTTTGTATGTTTTGGATTAATCGACGATTTTGAAGTGTTAATATTTAGGGTTTTAGTTTGATCAGAATTAGTGTTTGTATGTTTTTGAATTACTCGGAGATTTTGAAGTGTTAATTTTAGGCTTTTTATATGCGGCAGATGAATTAGGGTTTTAGTTTGATCGGAATTAGTTATGTGAAAATTGTTTGTATGTTTTTGGATTAATCGTTGATCTTGAAGTGTTAATTTTTTATGTGGTGGATCAATTAGGGTTTTAGTTTTGATCAGAATTAGTTTTGTTAAAATTGTTTGTATGTTTCTCTCGATTAGGCGGCTATTTTGAGGTGCTAATTTAGTATTTTTTTTGTGTTTTTGTCGGGTGAATTAGCGTTTTAGTTTGATCAGCAGGAGTTAGGTGAAAACTATTTGTATGTTTCTGGATTAATCAGCAAATTCGAAGTGTTAATTTCAGGTTTTTAATTGTGGCAGGCAAATTAGGGTTTTAGTTTGATCAGAAGTAGTTAGGTGAAATTTGTTTGTTTCTGGATTAAAACGCAATTTTGAAGTGTTTGTTTTAAGTTTTCTATATGTGACAGATGAGTTAGGGCTTTATTTAGATCAGAACTAGTTAGGTGATTGGTTGTTGGGGTATTTCTGGAGTGAAAGCACGTATGCTAAAGTAGTGTTTTAATCAATTGAAAACAGCAAGAAGATGAAGAGATGCTTGTGGCGCGCCATGAGGTTGTGGAAGGACGTAATGCTTTGGATGGCACACAACCAGTTGAAGCTCCTCAACAAATGGAAGGTTTAATGTTTATTGATTTATGGCTTTATTAACTTTGCTTGTGATTATAGTACCATTTGCATCTTGATTATATAAAGCGAGAAGTGCACCGAGGCGACAATGTCTAAAACCGAGTTGCAAAACGCAAAAGTGCACAGCTTTCTGTACGCAAGCCCCAAATCATTATATAAAATTCTTATATATATTCTATAGCGTTCTACAACCCCAAAAGCCCGTTGTACAACATCCTGAAGCACAAATCCAGCCTCGTACACAAAGCGTATCACTTTTCTTTGCGCTTTTTGTGCCTTAAGTGCCCTTTTGTACAACGCACGCTTTTTAAAACCAAGATTTGCACGGATGTTTTTTAAAGGCTTCTTATTACTAATTATTAATTGTATGTGTGTGTTGTGATGAAGATAGCTGTTTTATTTCATGGTATTTATAAGTTGTAATTTGTTAATTGGGATTTATTAGTGGATGGCCAAGTGGAAGTTGTTAGCACAGCAGAGAATCAACCTGAAAATGAAACTCAGGCATCTAGATTCACATGGGTAATCGAGAATTTCTCCCGTCAGAACAAAAGGCTTTACTCTAATGTATTTACGGTTGGGGGACATAAATGGTAAATAACCATCTCGTGCCTTTTTTCGGTTTACATAGACCTGTGATGCTCTTTGTTTTTTTTTTTTTTCAACTTACATAGGTGATCATCTTTCTGCAGGCGTGTGCTTGTATTTCCAAAGGGAAATAATGTTGAACATTTGTCAATGTATCTGGATGTGGCTGATTTCGCGACGTTGCCGTATAATTGGAGTCGATTCACAGTCTTTAGCTTGTCTGTGGTTAATCAGATCCACGGTCAATACACAGTGAAAAAAGGTATGTTATCCCTTATGCTTTTGGTTGCTGAGACTTTACGATGGATAAAATTTGCGTTTATCACAGAACAACTCACAATTGTAGTCACATTACTTTTTTGCTTGTGATCATCATTGTGCTAATGTATGTAATAGACTAATAGGTATGAATGTATGATGGTAATCCGTCAGGTTATGTAACTATATATATTTGAATTATGAATATGAACCTGTACTAAGGGAAGTTAGTGGATTTGATACATTATTTATCATGAAGTTGATTTGCGTTGATGAGCTTTCATTGGAGAACAACGTTGTACCCTTTGTCTTCATTATTTATTATATGTTTAGTGATGGGAGTCTGTAATTTTTTCTGCCTCTTGGGTATTATGATTACAGACTAAGAGACTGCCTTCTTGCTTACTTTTTCATTGAGTGAGAGAATTTTTACGGATGTTTTCTAGTAAAATTTATAAAATTATTGAGATGAATTGAAGTCCAACGGTATGTTGTTTTCTAGTGAAGTGAAATTTTAATATTGAATTGCATGCATAGGGATCATTATTTGGATTAGACATGTTCTATCGATTTAGCTCCTAATTCTACATAAGTAGGATACACATTTTTATTTACATGGGTGTATATTATAGTTAGCCAAGTAACCAAAGCTATCTGGACTAGTATGATAATAATATAGAAGTGTTGGAACATTGATGATAATATAGAAGTGTTGCAACTTGAAAGTGCCTTTAATATTGAAATTTGAAAAAGAGATTACTAATCATGGAACTCGAACCGTTTAATAGTTTCTGCTAAGCATTTTGTTAATATTAATTTTGAGCAAGTTTCACTTTTACTTTTTTCTTAAGGGAAGGTACATGAAAATGTTGGATGATTATTGCAGAAAATTAGATTAAAGTATAAAAAAAGTGTCTGACTTATTTGAATTTTTATATCTCATAGAAGCTTAAGTAGGGAGTAAATAACATATATTAACTTGAGTGTCATTTGCACAAGATGGTAATTTATATTTGTATGAGGACACTTTTACACTATGTTCCCGAGTCTCATTTAACATAGGGAGGGGAAGGAAAATTTTCTCTCCTAATCTCTCCAATTTGGGAGGATGAATATATGGTCATATTTTCTTCCCTTTTCCCTCCCCTCCCCCTGTTAAATGAAACTCGGGAACATGGTTTTTTCATATTTTCATCTTTTTTTCCCTCCCCTCCCCCTATTAAATGAGACTCGGGAACAGAGTGTTAAGGATATGAGAGCATAAAGTATACATATTTCTGTGGAATGTTTTGTGTAAATTATACATAAAATTTATTTATCTTAAAATTGAAGTTCTAATTTTGCAGAAGCACAACACCAGTTTCATGGAAGGGAAAGTGACTGGGGGTTCACATCGTTTATGCCTCTAAGTGAACTATATGACTCTAGTAAAGGTTACCTTGTGAATGACACATGTATTATCGAAGCCGATGTATCGGTACGTAAAGTGATTGATTATTGGTCATATGACTCAAAGAAGGAGACTGGCTATGTTGGACTTAAGAACCAAGGAGCAACATGTTACATGAACTCACTCCTTCAAACTCTGTACCATATTCCTTATTTTCGAAAGGTATATAATTATAAATTATCTGCGTTTATATGAATTTGCTTAGAATGGAACATGAGACATCTCATGTGAACTTTAATATCAGGCGGTGTATCATATGCCGACAACAGAAAACGACATGCCATCTGGCAGTATTCCATTGGCTCTTCAAAGCTTGTTCTATAAGCTTCAGTACAATGAAGGTAGTGTTGCAACAAAAGAACTGACAAAATCTTTTGGGTGGGATACGTATGATTCTTTCATGCAACATGATGTCCAGGAACTTAACCGAGTTTTGTGTGAAAAACTTGAAGATAAAATGAAGGTAAGGTTTTTATTTGATGGTTTTAAGTTCTTGTTCTTGTTCATAATAAGATAAGTTATATAGTTTAATTTTACCTATAAATAAATATCAGTTTTTTTTAATCGTCATAGTGTTTATAAGTAGATGTATATTAATAATTCTAGTTAGAATACATTCCGAAAAAATACCTTATAGTTATTCGTTTTCAAGGATAAAGATCAACAAAATCAAAATATATGTTGTAGTTGTATATGAAATTATTAAAATATTTTCATTATTTTTTTAATAGTTTTCAAGAATTTAGTGATATTTTATTTTTGTTGAGAAATATTCAGGAAATACCTATTTCATCTATGCGGCATTCCAAACACTACCTTCATGTCTGGTTTGAACTTCTGCTTGTTGATTGTTCAGGGTACAGTTGTAGAAGGTACAATACAAAAGTTATTTGAAGGACACCATATGAATTACCTTGAATGCATCAATGTGGACGTCAAATCAACCAGAAAGGAATCATTCTATGGTATCATATTTGTCGAACATGGCAAACCAGTCTTGTATAGTTTGAATGTGCTTGCCTACTTTAATTAATGACATCACAACTTTGATCTCAGATCTTCAACTTGATGTGAAAGGCTGTCAAGATGTGTATGCTTCTTTTGACAAATACGTTGAAGTGGAACGACTTGAGGGTGACAATAAATATCATGCTGAAGGACATGGTTTGCAGGTTAGATGTCAATTCATGTTTGTAAATTGCACATTAAAAGTTTTATTGAGTTTAAGGTTTACCATCACATGTTATAGTAATTATGTTTTGGGGATTCTGAATTAACTATTTATGTTTGTTTTTATGTTTTTCTATCAAGGATGCTAGGAAGGGAGTCCTGTTTACTGATTTTCCGCCTGTTCTTGAACTTCAGCTAAAGCGTTTTGAATATGATTACACAAGGGATACAATGGTAAAAGTAAGTATATTTTGTTTCAGCCTTTCTGAGTTTATTTTGTTATAATGAATAAAAAACTAGTATGTCTTGTCTAGAGGAATAGAATAGACCATTCCTGAAAGAATGCGATTCTCTCCATTTAGCTGATTTTCATAATTCATTCCATAATGTAATAACATCAATCTTTTTTTACTTATCAACTTTATAGAGGGTTTATCGAGCTTTATTATGTTTAATTTATATTATTTGTACATAAAAGTTGATAACTTTACATATTGTATGAAGATTGGTTTTTCAATGCGCATAACGCTTGATGCGTCCGATGCGCCCTATGCGTTGATGAGAGCGCATCGCCACAACTGATGCGTTGCATTTATGTGATGCGAGAATATTGCGCCGATTTTGCATAATGCGCCCATCGCATGATGCGCTCCGATGCTCACAACATTGTTTGTTATGTTTTATTCCAGATTTCATGAAATGGGTTGGGTTTTTTAAATACTTATTATCTTAGTATGCTTGATTTGGACCATTATGGTTCCTAAACACTTATTGTGATTCTAGACCCATTTTATTATGCTTGATTTGAACCAAAAAGCACAACTATTATCTTCTTATTATGTCAGTGGTTTTAGTTTAAATATTGTTTGTTATGTTTTATTCCAGATTTCATGAAATGGGTTGGGTTTTTTAAATAATTATTATCTTAGTATGCTCGATTTGGACCATTATGGTTCCTAAACACTTATTGTGGTTCTAGAAACATTTTATTATGCTTGATTTGAACCAAAAAGCACAACTATTATCTTCTTATTATGTCAGTGGTTTTAGTTTAAATATTGTTTGTTATGTTTTATTCCAGATTTCATGAAGTGGGTTGGGTTTTTTAAATAATTATTATCTTAGTATGCTTGATTTGAACCAAAAAGCACAACTATTATCTTTTTATTATGCCAGTTTTAGTTTAAATATGTTATAATTTTCTTTATGTATAATTTTTTTTTGTATTTCTTTATAAAGAGCGCATCGCATACATGATGCGCTCGCAACGTGCATCACACATCAGATTTGTAACCAAACGCATCGGAGCGCATCACACAATTTAAAACCAAGGTATAAAGTAGAAATAGAGATATATTGTTTTGTTTAGAATATAAAAAACTCATATTACATTCCCACAGGTCAAGTGTTATAATGAAATGAAACACTTCTGTTCATTTTCTTGTACATTATGTATTTTTGTCATTCCATTCTATTGTCGCTCCTTTTCAGCACATTAATGTACAGTTGCTATACACATCTATAATAATGTGGTGTGTTGTAATGATATCTGACTATACTTAAACTTAAGTGTGATTCTTTTTGCAGATAAATGACCGTTATGAATTCCCACTAGAGCTTGATCTTGATAGGGAGGGTGGCAAGTATCTATCTCCTGATGCAGATAAGAGTGTCCGCAACCTTTACACTCTTCACAGGTATCAATATGGCTCTTGCGTGTTAATGTGTTATACTTTATTTTTTGTCAGTGTTTGTGTGGGTAGGGAGTGTTCTTAACTTTACTTCATGGCTTACATATTTATTATGTTTACAGTGTATTGGTCCATAGTGGCGGCATAAGTGGTGGACACTATTATGCATACATTAGACCTACTTTATCAGATCAATGGTGAGCCCTTTTCTTATTCGTTTATTGTGTGTTTTTAAACCCCTTGGTCTATTTATGGTTATGTTTAGACCTGGAAATGAACCGAACGAACACGAACAAAAGCATGTTCGTGTTTAATCATTTAACTTTAAGCGAACACGAACATATAATTAAACACATTTTTTGTTCATGTTCGTTTATTAAGAAAATGGAAATGTTTGTGTTTGTTTATGTTCGTTCGTCTAAACCCTAAATGAACAGTTCGCGAACATAAACGAACATAAACAAACTTAAACGGACACAATTTAACAAAAATAAACAACGCAAATGAACATAATTGACTAAACATAAACGAACATAAAGTATTTTTTTATAAAGTAGTGATTAACTACGTTAAATTCCATTTGAAAACCATTTTTATTACTAGAAAGCCCAATTACCGATTAGTTATATTTATATAAGTAGTTAGAAAGTTTCTCTTATGTTTAATATCTTTATAAATACAACTAATCAGCATTTGTCTTAATTGCTGAGTGGTATGTGCTTTACGTCCAAGGCTTGATGCAAAACTACTATCGAGCGGGGGGTCTCACTGGAAGCAGCCTCTCTATTCCTACGGGGTAGAGGTAAGGCTGTCTACATCTTACCCTCCTCAGACCCTACCTTAGCTTTGCTATTGGTGGGATTTACCGAGTATGATGATGATCTATATAAATACAACTACTTGTGTATTTAAGTTGAAACGGACATAAACTAACGAACATAAATGAATGAACAAAACATGTGTTCATGTTTGTTCCTTTAATTAAATGAACAAAAAGTTGTGTTCATGTTTGTTCGTTTATAAAATAAACGAACTTCCCGCCAAATAAGCTCACGGACACTTCATGAATGTTCAGTCCGTTTATTAACTAAGCGAACTTTCCGACGAACAAGTTCACGGATACTTCATGAACTTTCAGTTCAGGCCTAGAAATGGTTAAACTTAATTAGGGAGAATATGGATCATCATCATCATACTCAGTAAATCCCACCAATAGCAAGGCTAAGGTAGAGTCTGAGGAGGGTAAGATGTAGACAGCCTTACCTCTACCCCGTAGGAATAGAGAGGCTACTTCCAGTGAGACCCCCGGCTCGATAATAGTTTTGCATCAAGCCTTGGACATAAGGCACACAAAACTCAGCAATTGAGACAAAGGCCGATTAGTGCATGTACCCTCTAGTCTCTCGGCTATCAACGCCACCACATGATTCATGATTAACCGTCCCCCGCTTTTTTTGGTGTTTTCACGAAATTAGTAAAATAACGTTATTATTAGTGCACTTTCACCACCCCATCCCCCGAGATTCTTCTATAGGTAAATTTGATAGCTTCATGAACATAATATTCTTTCACAGTATCCCTTTATATTCTTACTAAATAATCAGTTATGCGTTGATGATTTTTCTTTCCTCTTTGTATTTTGGTTATTTTGTTTTTATTCAGGTTCAAGTTTGATGACGAACGGGTTACAAAAGAAGATCTAAAGAGGGCATTAGAAGAGCAGTATGGTGGCGAGGAAGAGGTGATGAATTACTGACACCTGTCTCATATATATTTCTCAACAGCAAACTTATTCTTTCTATTGTCTCATTTCTTTCTCAACAGTTGCCCCAGACAAACCCTGGCTACAATAACGCTCCTTTCAAATTCACAAAATACTCAAATGCATACATGCTCGTGTATATACGTGAGAGTGACAAAGAAAAGATTGTTTGTGACGTGAATGAGAACGATATAGCAGAACATCTCAGGGTAAAAACACCGGCATTTTATTATTTATATGGTGTGCAGTACAAAGTTAACGTCTTGCATTTGTATGTTTTTAGATAAGGTTGAAAAGAGAGAAGGAAGAGAAGGAAACCAAGAAAAGATACAAAGCAGAGGCTCATCTGTACACTATTATAAAGGTTGTTACTACTTTTTAAAATGCTGTAAGTTTAATAGTTTGATCGTACTAATGTATGTTTTGACACTGAATAGGTTGCTCGTGATGCTGATCTATTACAACAGATAGGAAAAGATTTGTATTTTGATCTTGTTGATCATGAAAAAGTTCACAGTTTTCGAATACAGAAACAGATGATGTTTAACAGTTTCAAGGTACGTATACACTTACGTTTTTTGTATTCCATAATGTTTCTTGATTTTGATATGTTTTTTTATTGAAATGTTGCAATGTTTTTTGTGCTATATTTTCGGCTGCAGGAAGAAGTTGCCAAAGAGTTAGGCATACCCGTTCAATTTCAGCGTTTTTGGTTATGGGCGAAGAGGCAGAACCAAACATATCGTCCGAATCGACCTTTGACTCGACAGGAGGAAACACTAACTGTATACTTCCACTTCTTCGTAACCTTTCTATTGGTTACTATATTTTACTAAAATAATATTTATATTTTTGTTTAACTTTGGACCTAATATCTTTACTCATTATTGAATTTGCAGGTTGGGCAATTAAGGGATGCTTCCAATAAGACTCAAAATGCTGAACTGAAATTGTTCTTGGAGATAGAGCTTGGACCGGTAATATCATCTTTAGAACATTTATAATATAAATATATAATATCTAGTTACTACAAAATCTTTAAGTAGTTTTACCATATTTGTATTTTGTTTCAGGATTTAAGTCCTCTTCCTCTACCTGAAAAAACTATAGATGAGATTCTTCTTTTCTTCAAGCTTTACGACCCAGAGAAGTTAGAACTCCGGTAGGTTAAGATATTATCTTATTATATTATTTTTGTGTCCTTTTTTATTACACATTAATATTCAATATCAATTTGGATTAGGGCTGCAAACGAACCAAACATTCAGCGAACAGTTCGTGAACCGTTGGTTTGTGTTCGTTCGTTTAATAAACAAACGGACATGAACTAGAAATTTCGTTCGTTTAGTTAAATGAACCAACATGAACAAAGGCTGCGTTCGTTCATTTATGTTCGTGAACGTTCGGTAACGTGTTCGTTTATGTTCGATTGCCTTCAATAGTTCATTAGGTAGTGTTTGTTTCGTGGATTGTAACGGAATTGGAATGGGAATTCGCACATAAAATGAAATTTGATTTGTAATTTAGGTGTGTTTGGTTTGCAAAATGGAATAAAATTTGGATGGAATTGGAGTGTAGATTCCATTCCTTATATTGTTGTTCATTTCCAATTCATTTTCTTATTGAAACCAACAAAATAAGGAGTGAAATCAACATTCCAATTCCATCAAGATTCCATTCCATTCTTAGCCTATGTAGGGGGAAGATCATACCGGAATGAAATTATGCCTTTAAAGTGTGAAACGAACACTACATTAGTGTTTTTAATTTTTGTGCTTTATTTAAATAATTCAAACTTCCGACAAATAAAATATTTAATAAGCGTCAACGTGTTAATATTATGTTCATGAACGCTTGTTTGTGTTCGTTTGTTTCCATTTGTGTTCATGAACATTAGTTTGTGTTTATCGGTGTTCATCAATGTTCGTTTTCATTCGTTGCCGAAATTTAGCAAACAAACACGAATACTTTCATTTCCTTAACAAACACAAACATAAAATTTCATTCGGTAAGTGTTCATGAACAGTTGGTGAACACATATATTTCTTAACAAATGTTCCGTTCGTTCGGTTCATTTGCAGCCCTAACTTGGATAACAAGGAGTCGAGGATAGAGTTTTGTCACTTTATCATCTAGTAATATGTGATTATGTGTTACTTGTGTAAACAATACTTTTTTTTTGCTTTTCAGTTTTGTTGGTAGGTCTTTTGTGAAAAGTTCTTCTAAGGTGATCGAAATCATACCAAAGTTGAAAGAAATGGCTGGATTTAGTCCTGAAGAAGACATTCAACTTTACGAGGTATGTTTAGTAGACGTTTTTATGTTTCTTTAAATGATTTGGAGTATTAAATATTAATCTGTCGTTTATCAGGAAATAAAGTTCGAGCCTAATGTCATGTGTGAACGTCTCGAAAAGAATGATTCGTTTAGATCTTGCCAGGTAAAGTTTGATGGAATTACACCCAACAGATGTTGTTACTCTATATTTGAAATGTCACTCAAATGTGAAATTAGTTTTTTAATTTTTTTTCAGATTGAAGATGGTGACATCATTTGCTTTCAGAAACTTCAACATACTCATCCTGTGGAGAAATACCAGTATCCAGATGTGGCATCTTTTTTTATTTATGTGAAAAACCGTCAGGTTTGTACTAATAGTATTCATAGTTTTATATAAATTGATGAGTAAAATGCCATTTTCGTTCCTGAGGTTTGGCCAGTTTTGCAACTTTCGTCCAAAGGTTTGTTTTTTCGTATCTGGATCTAAAAGGTTTGAAATCTTGCCATTTTCATTCGGCACTTTAACTCCATCCATTTTTCTCTTAAGTCAGTGGTGTTTTCGTCTTTTTTGGCAACTTAAGGGCAATCTGGTCTTTTTCACTTTATATACAAGTATTCAAAATACTGAATTGCCCTTTAAGTTAATAAAAAAGACGAAAATACCCTGACTTAACGGAGAAAATGGATGGAGTTAATGAGCCGGATGAAAATGGCAAGATTTCAAACCATTTGGATCCAGATACGAAAAAACAAACTTTTGGACGAAAGTCGCAAAACCTCAGGGACGACAATGACATTTTACTCTAATACGAGAAAATAATCCTGATTTTTTCAACATAAGGAAGTGCTTATGGACTATATGGTTATGTCTTTTGCAGATAGTTCATTTTCGATCTCTAGATAGACCTAAAGAGGATGACTTTTTTTTGGAATTGTGAGTTCTGTTTCTCTTGTTAGATTTCTGTAAACCGAGCTTGTTGACTTTTTGACCGTTTTTGTATGATGATTTGATAGGTCAAAGTCGCATACATATGATGATGTTGTGGAGAGGGTGGCTTACAAACTTGGTCTCGATGATCCGTCCAAAATCAGGCTTACGCCTCATAACTGTTATTCTCAACAACCCAAGCCCCACCATGTTAAATACCGAGATGCAGATCTTCTCGACATGCTTGTTCACCACAATCAGGTATCCGTACTTTTTGTATATAAATAAATAAACTAGGTTAGGATCCCGTGTATTTACACGGGTTGAATAAATGGAATTTTTTATAGTTAGTAATAAGAAAAGTTACGTTTATTAAAACCTGGGTATTGCACAGGCTAAATAAAATATAACGTAAACGCGAACAATCGTCAAGATATGGTTGGGAAAAAAATAAACTTTGATGTAACAATTGTATATTCGGTTAAATTATGTTAATGAACATAATTTTGAACTTGCTCATATTTTGGGAATTCAATAGAAGCTTTTAAGTAGAAAAATTAAGTTTATTTGAAAATTCGTAATTAATTTTATATTAAATTTATCTGATTAATGATATAATAACTATTTATAATTAAAGAATAAGTATCTATAGTTAAACATGATAGAGGCGGGGAAACCAAAAATCGGATGGCCTCATGTGTTGACATTTATCCCCCATGGTTTTCTTTTAAAGTGTTGTACACAGATGGTCGCTGTGGTTAACAAATATTTTGGATTTGGTCCTTGGCTTTTTCAAAAATGCACGGATGGTCCCTGTGGTTTGCACTTTGTAACACATTTAGTCCCCAGCTAACAAATCTAAAAGTTTTAGCAAGTCCAAATTAGGGACAAAATGCGTTACAAAGTGCAAACCACAGGGACCATCCATGTAAGTTTGCAAAAAGTCGGGGACTAAATGCGCTATAAAGTGCAAATCACAAGGACCGTCCATGTACTTTTAAAAAGCTAGGGACCAAATCCAAAACAAGTTTTAACCACAGGTACCATCTGTGTGCTTTACTTATTTTTATTATTTAGTATAGATAGATGGGTCCAAATTACCACCTCTACTTTTTCTTCTTTTTCACAGCATGATGTCATCTTATATTTTTATTAATGAGTCAACGCTTTTTTGGGAACAGATGTCTGATATTCTTTACTATGAAGTGTTGGATATCCCTCTGCCAGAGTTGCAAGGTCTGAAAACTCTTGAGATTGTGTTTCTACATGCTTCAAAGGAAGAGGTATGTCACTATCACTAATACTGCAATAAATGTTTCACTATTGGCGAACATATTATTTTTGTACTCTTTGATTTTTATATCCTGCTGTATGTTTGTTTGCAGCCTGTGATTCACAATATTAGGCTGCCCAAACAGAGCACTGTTGGAGATGTTCTTGATGTGCTAAAGACAAAGGTATGTAAACTTGGGTTTACTCCATATTAACGTATTGCACAAACATCAAAACTCAAAATTTACTATTAAGTGAATTATAACTTCTTACGGAATTTCATATACACTCCTGGAATCTTGTATTGTATCATATTTTGCCAACCAAAAAAGTTGATACCAAGTATACGCTTTCGTAATCCCACTAAAAACGTGGTTTCATATTTTACCCATTTCATTAAATATTTCTTTTAGAAGATGACCGTATTACCCTTCTATTTCTCCTTTTATTACAAACTCTTATATCATGATGCGATTTTTAAGGGAAGGGTAAAAATGTCATAAATTTACAAATGGGGTATATTTGATTTTATTATTTTCTTTGTTGGGTATATTATACAAGTTTTGTTGGGTATATATGAAATTGTCCTTGTTGACTTGTTGCAAATGTCATAGTTGACAATTTGACATCGCTTCTGGGCGGCGCCTAGGCCGCAATTAGTCGCTTGTCGTAGGTCTGCCGCCCGAATTTGGCCAAATCAGTCAAACTAGGCGGTCAAAGTCAAAATTGGTCTAAATCGAAATAATCGGTCAAAAATTCGCCCAAAATCGGAGTTAGTCGGTCAAAATTGGACCAACTCCGTCAACTGGAACGAGTTCTTACCTCTGTTTGAACCAAAATCGGACCAACTTCGAGCCTCCCTAGTGTCGAATGTGGTATTATTCCATGACTTCTAACCTCCATTGAAGAACCAATCTATTAAATGAAGCGAATTTGGTAGTACGGTTTCTTTCATGGCGCCGTCTGATGATACAAAAAGAAGAAGGGGGAACGGGTTGCGTCTAATGCACGTGGGGTGGATATTATGTTGAAATAAGTTTAGTGTTTTAACATTTAACCACCCTCCATCTTCTTTAGTTTATATCTGGTCCCTAAAGTTACAAATTTCTACATAAAAAGTATAAAATTAATGTTATATATATATTGTAAAATTTATATAAAAAGTCCAATTCGACTAATTCCAATTAATCCCGATTAATCCCTAGGCGGTACCCCGCCACCCGACTTGCGCTTAGCGATCTCTACAACACAGAAAGCAATATTTCTTGAATGAGAACTTAAAGGAAAATCCTTTGTAGCTATCTCACATATTCCTGTCACTAATTAATTTTTCTTCCAGACAATTTGTGTTCTTTAATGAGTTTTATTATCATCTGACATGTTCAAATTACACATTTAAATAGGTGGAATTATCACATAAAGATGCTGAACTGCGACTAATTGAAGTGTTTGTTCATAAGATTTACAAGGTACATCATCGCTTTCCTTCATCTGTTTTTTTTCTTTTTCAATTACTATTTCAATCACTTTTTTTTTTCTTTTGACAGGTTTTCCCACTTAGTGAGAAAATCGAGAATATAAATGATCAATACTGGACATTACGGGCTGAGGAAGTAAGTTTTTTCACCTTTTGTTAATTGTTATTGACTTGTTGATCTCTCGTGTATGCAATGTGCTTTATATAATAAACAATTTATTTCTAATCTCAGATTCCAGAAGAAGAAAAAAACCTCGGACCCCAAGATCGGTTAATTCATGTTTACCATTTTAATAGAGAGGCTAACCAGGTGGTATGTAGATGTCAATGAACCAATCAGCTGTTTTTATAATTTTTAGTTTTTCGACCATAATCATAAACATCATCATGTTTAATGGTTTTGCAGGTGCAAAACTTTGGCCACCCTTTTTTTCTGGTAATTCATGAAGATGAAACTTTGGCAGATGTGAAAACTCGAATTCAGAAGAAACTACAGGTTTCTGATGATGAATTTTCTAAGGTACTTTTAGTTTCTGATTATTCAACTTTAGGGTTGCAAACTAACCGAACGAACGCGAACAACTTGAACGCTTATCGAACGAGATTTTATGTCCGTGATCGTTCATTAAGGAAATGAACTAGTTTGTGTTCGTTTGTTAAGGAAATACACGTGTTCACGAACAGTTCATGAATACTTTTTGAGCGAGATTTTATGTTCGTGGTCGTTCATTAAGGAAATGGACTTGTTTATGTTCGTTCGTTAGTTTTAGGTACTGAACACAAACGAACGTTCATGCACGCACACGAACACAACGGAACATTTATGAACACACATGAATACAAGCAAACACAAACAAGCGTTCATGAACAGAAACGAACACATATTAAATTTTGAATAAGATCGGCATCACAGACATTACATGGATCCACCCACAAACGGACATATATAAAAAATTAGAAACCACACACACAAATGAATACAAAAGACAACGAACGCAAACGAACACGTTACCAAACGTTCATGAACATAAATGAACGAACACGGCCTCTGTTCATGTTCGTTCATTTAACTAAACAAACGAAATTTCTTGTTCATGTTCGTTCATTTATTAAACGAACGAACACAAACCAACTTACCGCTTAACGGTTCATGAATTGTTTGCTGAAAGCTCTGTTCGTTTTTTTTATCTTGTTGACTAATTTTGTTAATGCAGTGGAAGTTTGCATTTTTATCTCTTGGACGAACGGAGTATCTTCAAGACACTGACGTGGTGTCTAGGTGTTTTCAGGTTCATTGTTTGATATATATATTTTAATCTCATCACATAGTTTAGCAGTTTAACTTAGTCTATTGTTTTTTTTACAGAAAAAAGATGTTTATGGTGCCTGGGAGCATTACCTTGGATTGGAACACACCGATACCACCCCAAAAAGGTCTTTTGCAACTAACCAGGTAACTTTACTTCTGGGTCATTAAACGTTGGTTTTGTCTACGGTTCGGGTCATTCTGTAATCAACATATTCAATATTTTTACGAGTGTTGGAAAAGTCAGGATTAATCAGCGATTAGTCAGACTAACCGCTGATTAATCCTGACTTTTTTAGTAATCGGTGAATTAATCGATAGTTGGCTTGCTGAAATCCCGACCAGATAATCCAACCAAAACCTGTAAATTCTACTGATTGATCTTGTATACTTAGATGATATGGGTAGAGGAGGGGTTAAAACCTGTCTACTTGAAAATCCCATTCTGATTAATAATGACTAATCACTAGTCGGTACCCCACTTGCCGACTAGCGCCTAGCGATTCTTACAACTATTATTTTTATAATTCTTTTTACCATTATGCAAACATAACATTTTATATTTTGCTTACAAAATGTATAAAATTTTCGAAAAAAGTACTATTGAAAAAGTACGTTGGGTTTTTTCATAAAAGGGGGGAAGTTTATTTTCTTTTTTACAGGTTCATATGTAATGGCTTTCTAATTCATCATCTCTTATTGTTGGTTGCAGAACCGTCACACATACGAGAGGGCGGTTAAAATATACAACTAGAAAATATACAAGTGCGTAACTTAAATGTTGGTATGTGAAGTATTTGAAGGTTTTGTTTTCGGTATCATATTTTTTGTAGAGTATTAATCTTGCAAAAGGTATTTTAACCGTGGGTTGACCGACCTCAAATATTGGTTTTTTTTTTTTTTTTTGGTGTTCTCATGTGAGGTTCTTCTAGTGGGTTAACTTTCAAGTAGTACATAACATGATTTTGGCGTAGTATGGGTAACCTCAACTAGATGTAAAACCTTTTGACTTTGAATCTGATTGAAAATATTAGTTACCATTTGCAATCTTGCTTATAGTAACATTGTGGTTGCTTGAGACTTAAGTTTAAGAGACATGGTGTTGAGTTCAGCTTAATTGTATATTGATGGTGTATAAAAGCCTAAGGGTTGGGTGAGGTATTAAGTATATGATTAGTGTTTACTCCCCTGCAAGCTAAGTTTAAAGATTTATTATGAACTTGATTCGAAAGGTTGTATATTATCTGTGTATAAATGTGTTGCGGTTTTCTCTATATAGCTGGTTATTGCACAAAAACTCTTTTGGTGATTTCCCGGACTTTGCACACTTTTTTTGCCACATTTAATGGGTGTAAATGGGCCGAATCAAGACCGAGCTTAAGCATGTTTAACAAACCAGAGCTCGGCCCGGCCCGGCCCAAGCTCTTTCTAAAGTTTGAGCGTGGCTCATGAGTAATTTTTTATGCTCAAGCTCGGCTTGGACTTAGTTTGTTTATATTATTTTTAAGTATTTGATATACGCTTATAATTATTCTTTATTTTTTTAAATTATAATTAATTATATATATATATATATATATATATATATATATATATATATATATATATTATGTTAATATAAAAATTATATAAATAAAGGCTCGTATAGGCTTGCATGGCGGCTCAAGCTCGATAAGTGAAGTTTGGCTCGATTCGAGCTTTTTAGCAAGTTGAGTTTGAGTAGCTCATGAGTGGTTTGGCTCGTTTACACTAGTCACACTTATTTTATGTATTGATGGTGCAAAAAAGGGTTGAGTGAGGTATTAGATATATGGTTATTGTACCACGCCCCTGTAAGCTATGTGTGAGGTTTTGAAGTTGGTCTGAAAGATAGTAGTGTATTGATTATGTATAATGACGTTGCGGTTCTCTATAAACTTAGGTATTAGTGTGTTAATGGTAGATTTTCATAACCATCACATTCCACCAATTCTATAGCCCACTCTTATATTTTAAAAAAACTAGGTTTATCAACATTCGCCGCATTGCGGCGTACTTTTTTTGTTATTTAATCTGTGGTTACATGTGTTTTAAAATTACTACGAGCGTGTTGCGCATGAAACCACTAACAAGAATAAAAAAAATGTAGAAAAAAACACTAAAAAATAACCGAAAGAAAATCAACCAAAAAAATTGTATGATAATGATTTTGTTCGTATGAAACTCATGGTCAGAGATGAGCAAATGGTACTGGGTACCGCTACCGAATTTCCCGAACCAAAAGATCTTAAGTACCTGTTTGGTACCAACTTTTGGCGTTCCTGGTACCGGTTCGCTACCGGTTTTATCTTCATATACCAGTACCGTAACCGGTATTTCCGGTACCAGTACCGATTCGGTATTGGTTGACACCGAGCTCATTCGTACCTCTGAAACTAAAAAAAAAGAAATCGTTAAAAGCTGAAGAAAATAAAAAAAATTGTGTTATATCGTTGTTCTTACGGTACCCGTGATCAGAGATGAGCAAATGGTACCGGGTAGCATTTATCCCAACCCGTGATAAAAAAATCATTAAAATTAAGAAAAATAATAAAGGAAATAATTACAGTATTATTATAATATTAGAATAATAAAAGTGTTAAAAAAAGCTATATATTATTACTCCCTCCGTCCCATTTTAGATGTCATGGGACCCACATTCACACAATTTAAGAAATATTTGAGTATTTTATTTTTTGGGTTGTAAAATGACAATAATGTCCTTAGAAATGACAATTAAATTGGGACAACCAAAAATGGAAGTTTGTAATGGTAAGGGTAAAACTGGAAATTATATTTACATTTTTGGAAATGACAATTAAATTGGGACAACCAAAAGTGGAAATTTGGACATTTAAAATGGGACGGAGGGAGTATTATAATAATAAAAACACTATTCATTGGGTTTGTTGTTTAATATATAGATACCGGTATTTTCGGTACCAGTATCGATTCGGCATCGGTTGACACCGAGATTATCCGTACCCCTGAAACTAAAAAAAAGGAAATCGCTAAAAGTTGAAGAAAATAAAAAAAAATTGTGCAATATCATTGCTGTTCGTACAGTATCCGTGATCAGGGATGAGCAAATGGTACCGGGTAACATTTATCCCAACCCGTGATAAAAAAAATCATTAATGTTAAGAAAAATAATAAAGGAAATAATTATTATTATAATATTAGAATAATAAAAGTGTTAAAAAAAGCTATATATTATTATTACTAGTAGGGTGCCCGCGCGATGCGGCGGGGGCGACACTTTGGATTACGGCACTCGTTGCTGGTAGTTTTCTTATTTGTATATGATAACATTATTGTGTTGGATATATGTCATAAGTGTTACACATGGGAGCCTAACACCTATAATGTCTTGCATTGTTCGATCAACTGCCTCTATCGCCTGACGTTTCGCCATCGATGCCTCGTCCCATATAATTAACTTGGAGGACCTAATTAGTTGACTTATAATTCCTAAAATTTTGGGACATAGTTTACTATTTATCTACTAAATATCGTAAATTAGTATTAAATAATTCCTAAAATTTTAGGATATAGTTTACTATCTATCTATTAATATAGTAAATTAGTATTAAATAATTCCTAAAATTTTGGAACATAGTTTATCTTCTATCTACTAAATATCAAAGTTTTGTTTTGTTATAAAAATTAATAATAAATAAAGTATAGAAAAACTGTTTTAAACATGTAAAGATTCGTTTGTTAATAAAAAATACTAAACAAATGACAAAAAATAAAAGATAAGTTGTTATCGTTATAAAGTAAGTTTATTTTGTTGGTGAAATGATAAAGTTTATAATTTTATTATTTAAAGTCCATAACTTTTTTAAATATCCACATCATACTCATCCAATAAACTTTAATTTTAAAATTTTCATTTTTGAAAAAAGTAAAAAGTAAAAAATAGTAGGTGACTTGTAGGTACGTTTTAAACACCTTTAACTAATGTTAAATTTCATTTTTATAAATATTTAAAAATCATATTTTTATAAAACAATTTTTATAAAAAAAAAATAGGATGTAAAAGTTTATATCTTTATTAACTTTATCTTTTTATTTAAGAAATACAAATTATTCGAAAAATCTATAATATTATATAATTATTTTTTCATATCTCGTGTCGTCCAACAGTTTTTTTTATAGAAGGCACTAATGGATATATACGAAATCCTCGTGGAACATGACTGTTAAATTGAATAAGTTTAGTGTGCTTTGTAAATACAATATTGAATTTACTCCAAACCAAGAGGTAGTTTTCATGTTTTGGCCATTCTTGGTAATCGAATTTATCTCTTTGGAAATGATCAAGTACGAACATGTAAATTATATAATACGAACATGATTAAGTACTAAAGTATATTAGTTCAATCGAGATGTAAATTATAAGTGCAATAAAATAACACAAAACATAAACTTCAAATATAAAATAAACTTTATTATTCATGGGATAGTCTACATCAAACAAAAACAACTGAAAATGAAAAAAAAAAAACATAAAAACACTTGATATATTTCATCTAATTTCTCTTCTTTTTTGACCCGTTTTTCTTGTTTGTGCTCGAATCAGCAGTATCATCTAATTCATCTTCTTTCTCATCGTCCTTAGAATCATCTAAATTTATAACCTCGACCCATTTCCATTCAGAGAGTCTCTTAGATCTTTTCTTTTGATTCTCATACTTCTGATCCTTAAAAAACAAAAATTTAATAAAAAAGTTAAAAAATGATTAAATAAATTTTATAAAAAGAACAAATATTGAATAAAAAAATTTAAAAAAGATTAAATAAATTTTAAAATTACCTCTTTACTAAATTGACGTTGAAGATTAGACTTGTATGGACTGAACATTGCACCATAAGAAATAATTTCAACACTATTATCACCATCATCCTACAATAAAACACCAAATAATAACATAACGAACTTGTTAATATGAAAGATTATAAGCGAAAATATTACTTAAAAACTAACAAAAGCTTGTTCGACAACTGGGGTGTTTAAATTGGTGTGTTGAATCTGAAAAATCAAATAAGTTAGTATTCACATAAAAGTAAGACAAAATGACAGTGCACGTCCTTTAGGTTTACCTAAAAGTACAGTGCACGTCCTTAACGTTTAAAACTTGCACTGCAAATCCTTTACCTTTAATTTTGTTGCATTGCAAGTCCTTTATGGCTAACGGTGTTAACTTTTACCATTAAATCCCCCACGTGCCTCCACGTGAGGGGTATATCCGTCCATTCCCTTCATTCTCCCCCTTTAAAACCCAAGATTAAAACAGTTCATTCCAAGATTATCATTAACAGATATGAATCTTTAATAACGTTTTATTTGTACACAATCAGATTTATCATCAGACAAAACCATCTTCTCATATAAAAAACAGATCTAGCCTAATCTTCATCGAAAATCATCAAAGTTATTCATGAATCCATTATCATCTTGCAACAAATCAGATTATCACTGTGATGACATGAAATCATTCAACTAGATCTATAATCTTTAAGTCATCTTGAAACCATTAGTACTTGTAAATGCACCAAAACATCAAAGCATACATTTTAAATATTACTATTGACACAATCAATCATACAATCATTCCTACTAAACTCGAGGAACGCAGCCCTTTATAATAGAACTCAAACCATTTACATAACAAATCACCAGATCAACTTTTACAGTCACGACATAGATACAAGGTCCCCAAATTGATCAGTCAACAATTCCAACAAACATATCATCAATTTATCACCAAGCATATGTACATAATTTCACCAATCAAAAGTCACAGAGAACTCGAGAAATCAGAGGTGAGTATACCCGATTTGTACCACCGTCGGTGACTCGTCAGGAGGAATTACAGACCCCATCGCCTGAAGTACCGCTATCGTCGGAGATGGCTCCGGCTCCGCCGGTTCTCTTTCTTTCTCTGGTTCTTCCGCCATCACCGTACCTTGCCGGAGCTCGATGCCGGCTCCACCGTGTTCTTTCTTCAGCTTCTCTCTGCTTCACTCTCTGACTCTACTAATTCCTGAGGTGGGTGTGGGCTGTGAATAACAGAAATGAGGGTGTTCATCAGATTGTTTTGGAAATGGCAGGAGGTCCGACGCCAGAATACCGGCTCCGGTTGCCGGCGATTTAACCTGAGAGGGAAGGTGGTTTGTTTTGTTGGCCGGAATGCAATCTCTCCATTATTTTCTTCAGGTGAGGAAGGGTGGCACCGATTCTCTGAATATTGGGGTTAGGGTTAAAACAGAGAGGAAGGGTATGTAGTGAAATGTTGAAGACTGGGTTTTAAAGGGGAAGAATAAAGGGAATGGACGGATATACCCCTCACGTGGGAGGCACGTGGGGGATTTAATGGTAAAAGTTAACACTGTTAGCCATAAAGGACTTGCAATGCAACAAAATTAAAGGTAAAGGATTTGCAGTGCAACTTTTAAACGTTAAGGACGTGCAATGTACTTTTAGGTAAACCTAAAGGGCGTGCACTGTCATTTTGTCTAAAAGTAAATAAAAGAAAACAATTATTCATTATTGCGATATAACAAAACTTATCATAGAACCGACCTTAGATTTTTCAATATCGCATGCTTGTTTTTTCGCATCAAGTGAATTCAGAACTGGCTCCATATTTTAAATCTGTTTAGCAATAGAAATGTAGAACTGTGAGTGTTTGCTAAGTATTTATAGTAGTCCATTAGGGTTTAGTTTTAGATTGGTCATCCATTTATTTAGGAAGTTTGTTGTGAGTTTTAAGTTTTTAAAATAAGATGCACATATCCTGTTTAGTTTGTTGTGGCATGTTTAATAGGAAGTTTGTTGTGAGTTTTATCTATACTATATTAAACATGCCACAACAAACTGACTCTGTACAAGTAAAATTAGGGAATATTTTAGTTTATTAATGCCGTTCAAAACAAAAAACTCGGGTAAAAAACAAATGTTAATGCACGGTAGCTAGGTAATGGTCAAAGCTGGCTTGGGTAAAAAACAAATGTTGGCTTTAATCAATTGTACATTTACGCATCGGCTATTTGTACTTTATGAACGCACGGCGAAACTAAAAAAGACAACTATCGAAACGTTTAAAAAAATGTGCCGATCGTCATGGTACCTTCGGATTTTTTTAAAACATTACGGGTTGTAAGATATCGCAGGAATACATTAAAGAATTAAAGAGGGGGGGGGGGAAGTGTAACTAATTACCCATAATTATGTTAAATGTCAAGGATTTAAATGTAATAGATTGAGGGACTAAAAAAATAATTATGGTTTAAAAGACCACTTTACCCTCATTCTAGGGGTTTATTTATAAATAATGGGGGAAGAAGTTCTTAACTTTTGGGAATCCTTCCCTCATGTATTATAATATAGTATAGATTATTATTATTATTATAAGAGTTAATTGCCCGGATGGTCCCTGTGGTTTCACGTTTTTTCACGTTTAGTCCCCCCACCTTTTGGAAATAGCAGGTATGCTCCCTATGGTTTGTCATTTTGTTACTCGGATAGTCCCCTGAGTAAATGTCAGGGGACTATCCGAGTAACAAAATGACAAACCATAGGGAGCATACTATTTCCAAACTAACTGACATCTATTCGGATACTATCTGAGTAACAAAATAACAAACTATAGGGAGCATACCTGCTATTTTCAAAAGGTGGGGACTAAACGTGAAAAAACGTTAAACCACAGGAACCATCCGGGCAATTAACTCTTATAATAATAAAAACACTATTCATTGTGTTTGTATATAGATAATATATAGATAATGTTAATAGTAGATTTTTCATACATAAAAAGTTACTATTCCCCCTCCATCAAATTATTGTTAGTGTATAAAAACAAGACTTATTATAAAATAAATAAATATGATAAAAACAAAAATAGTGGATAGAATGTGGAAGGTTTGTTAAAATAAGAGTTGAAATTTGAAGAGTATGATTTTTTTTTAATTATTGGGTAGAAAATGGAGGGGGATGTGAATGCTTTTTAAAATTTACGATCACGTGGTAAGTTGAAATAAACTTACGATCGTGTAGAAAGTTGAAATATTACTTTTTAAAATTTTGTTTCAGTCAATTGTCAGTTGTCACACGTTTTTTATACTTTTAACATTATTTTTTCTTCTTCCTCTACTCACAACCACTTTAAAAATTATTAAAAAAGTTACAGAGGGTGAAAAGTGACCCTCTAAATTTACTTATCAACAGTAATATTTTCACTCTCCTTCACTTACAACCACTATAAAAATTATAAATGATACACTCACGTAAATATAGAAATTTGATTGTAAATGTTCTTAGAAAAATTATTCTAAAGCCTTAGCTTTAGGCCCCCAACTAGGGCTGTAAACGAACCGAACGTTCAGCGAACAGTTCGTGAACCGTTCGGCAGGAAGTTCGTTTATGTTCGTTTGTTTAGTAAATGAACGAACACGAACAAGAAATTCCGTTCGTTAAGTTAAACGAACGAACATGAACAGAGGTCGCGTTCGTTCGTTTATGTTCATGAACGTTCGGTAATGTGTTAATTTATGTTCGTGAGCGTTCGGTAATGAGTTCATTTATGTTTGCTCGGTAATATTTATTTGTTTTAGTTCGTTTAAAGGTTTTTATATGTTGTATTATTTCTAGTTTTTAAAATTTTGAAACCCTAGTTATCTTATATGCCTCTTACAACATCCCTCATTTCACTATTTCAATTTTAGTTTATGTTAAAGCTTGACAAACTCTTAATTTTGTGTTTATCATGTTTTTGATAATCACGCCAATTGTGTTCAGATAATTATCTTAAGTGTTTATTTATTTTTTGTCGATTCTTCATAATATTTGTGATGAAAATGTAGATTTTATTCTAAAATGAACATTGTGTTCATAAACGGCGTTTGTGTTCATTTATGTTCATGAACATTTGTTAGAGTTCATTAGCATATGGTAAGTGTTCGTGAACAGTTCACGAACATGTTCGTTTCCTTAATGAACGAACACGAACAAGAAATCTCGTTCGGTAAGCGTTCGTGAACAATTCATGAACAAGCTTGTTCCTTAACGAACGAACACGAACAAGGCCTTGTTCGTGTTCATTCGGTTCGTTTACAGGCACTTAAAATTGTTTCTTCTTAATTGTTTATATTAATTTAGTAAAAAATGTATATATTAATTGTTTCTTTTAAGCACTTAAAATTGTTTCTTCTTAGATTTTTTATTAGGTGCTTATTTCTTGTTATTTTGTATAGTAATTAGCCTATTCAGAACTTGGAGTAAAAAGGGCCTCAAATTTGTATTTCGCTTTGGGCCATCAAAATGCTTGAGTCGGCCATGTGAGTGTATTGCTTCTTTAAGTAGTTTTTGCACATCACGATGATTATTCTATTGATCGAAAAGTTGGGTAAACTAAACCTTTTTATGTTTTTGTTTGCAAGGATAAAATCCTCATTTAGAAAAAAAAAATTATTTAAAAAACAGACATTTATCTATATAGGGACGAAAGACCCTAAAATAGTTGTGCAAACGATTGGCATGGTATGCGTAAACTTTTCCAATAGTTGAAACCAAATGTGAAATTTTGACTTACCAAATGGACAATTCCTGGTAATTTAGTCGCTATTATTCAATATATTTATCATCTTTCATAATATGGTTCCAATTATATATCAATCTAACGATACTCCAGCGGTCCGTCAGTGATTTTCAAAAATAAAATTATATATCTATCTACGTAGCGGAAGTCTGTAAGATTACACGTCTTTGCAACTAAAAGTTATTAGAAAACTCATAGATACATTCTTATATCTCATCCATCATTTCTTATCTTTATTTTACTCACAAACACTTATTTTATTATATTTCTCGTTTTTATACACTCATAATAATTTAATGAAGGATGAATAGTAGCTATTGATATATAAAAAGTTACTATAACAATTTTTAAATTATAAAAATAAAGTGTAGATATAATGGTTCTGATGTTGAGTGAAAAATGATAAGTTTTAGACACTTAACTTTTAAAAATGGAAGGAGGTATGGGGGAGGTGTAATGGCCTATGGATGCTCTCTAAGGCTATAGGGTATGGGGGGCATGCATTGGATCATTAATTGCCACATAGGAACATGATTCACACCTACACCATCCCCTTGGAGATTCATGTCGTGGTGTGCGTGAATTAAACCACGAAACCCACGACCCACTTTTTCTATTTTCTAGGGTTTGCAACAATAAATATATAAACAATTTTTCCCTTTTTTCTATTCTTCCATCATCCCCACCTGTCAACATGAACCCTAAACCAGACGACCACAAGAACATCAACAATACTAGCAAACCTTAACCCTCTTTTCTATTCCTCCAACAAGACGGCAAGCAGCAGGAGCAACGACAAAAAGATCAAGACGACAAGTATGCCAGATTTGTTGTTTATTCTCTTCTGTTGAAAGTTTTCAATCATAGTTATAATTAATTAATGGTTGATTTCTGTTTATGGTTGATCAGATCAATAGTTGACTTTTTTAGTTAAGTTATTTGCTCACGTTTGTTTGTTTTAGATTTATGACTGCACTGAACTCTTAATATGTATCGAAGATACAACTGAATTTACAAAAGTGAATGTCAAGGTCATGAGTGGAGTACTATTTGAAACTTTTGGTATTAGAAGTGGACTATTGTTTTGGATGTTGGAATCTTTGAAAAATCAAATAAGTAAAACAATGGACAGAACATTATGTATATAGTAGAGGTTGGAAATTATAAGCTAATACTTGGTTCATTGATTTTGCTCCTTAAGTTGCTACTCGTTTTTTTATGGAAGTAATGGTATCGAACCGGTACCGAACTGTACCGGGTATATTCGGTACCGGTACCGAAACCCTTTTTCCCTGTTTGTTGGTACCGGTATTTACGGGTAAAACACCGCTAAATACCGAACCCGTACCGGTTGAAATTCAAAACCGAACCAAACCGAACTGCTACTAACGGTTTGGTTTACGCTTTGGTATGCCCATTTGCCTACTTCTCTGATTCAGCTCAACTTTGCAAAGAAAATGAATCATTTAGTTGATTTGATTCAGAAGTTTGGGGAGTCTGTAAAGGAGATAGTAATTACAAACCAAAAGCTTAAAGGTAGGTTTCAACATAAGAGTAAAAGGCTCTCGCTTTGTGAAGCTAAGATTGGACAGAACTGAATGCTTGCAATCACTAAAAGATCTTAGAGCAGCATCGATGGTTCCCAAATCTATGAACGAGTATAAACGTAAAGACTTTTCTCTGAGAAATGCTTGTTTGATCTTCTGTACATTATAGTTAGAACATTATAGGAATTTAATTTGAATGTTATGTAATTTTATTACTAAAATTTATTTAATTTCATTTGTTGTTTATTTAAATAAATAAAATATATTTCACACAAAAAAGGGGTGGATAGTGGTTTGGGTCATGACCACACCCTTAGGATAGTTATTTTGGATGGTGAATTAGAAGACGATGACATGGCGCTGACGTGGAGGATCATGGTGGTCATGAGGGTCATGACCACACCCTATATTCTAATAAGTTACATATATAGAAACGAGCTTATACAAAACTGATTCTATCCATTTTTCGAAGGTATTTAGCAATGTGTTGGTCTCAAAGAGAGAAACCGAAATCACTTTTTTTGATAAACTTTAAGAGTTTCAAATAGTGATCACGCAAGTATCTAACTTGTTAAGACAATCGTGTGATGCTACCCTTGACGCCGCAAATATGTTTTGCATAAATGTGTGCCCTATGTTATTAGCTTGACATAATTCCGCATTTTTTCACCTTATACTTGAAAACCAACTTGTGTGTATCATACAATCAAAGTATTTTTAATCTAACATAAGTACTTGAAACTAATGCACATACACATCAATCAACATGACTATTATGTGAATCATGGTTTTCAATAGTGAAAATCATTGCTCTTAGTCTTCTATTTAGAATTGCAAAGTTTGTTGACTTTAAAACTACACACCACACTATAATAAGGTTCATCGACTTTAATTGCGAAGCGGCTACACACACAAGAGTTATGTATCTCAATTATAAAGGTTAAAGCTTCTAACTACACATAAGGTCTATAAACCTCAATTGTGAATGTCAAACTTCAACTACACACATAAGGGTCATAAACCTCAATTGTTGAGGACACTGTTACACACAATGTCACACATAAACTTCATAGACCTCAATTGTGAAGGTCAAAGCCTTCAACAACACACGTATTCACTTGCGATTAATATTAACTACCACGATATTAGGCTATCCAAATTGGAATTTATCACCCTATACCACGACACAAGGTAATACAAGTTTCATCTTTTAATGATGGTTATAATACAAGTTTGTATAAAGTATACCACGACACAAGGTAATACAAGTTTCATCTTTTAATGATGGTTATAATACAAGTTTGTATTAAGTTTTAGGTCAAAGTTCATCAATAACACATCTGTCAAATTCATGATTTTGTTATAAATTCAAAGCTGAACCTAAGTACATAACCAACAAGTTCTAAACATCCTATATAATGAATGATGATGTTTCTAAGCCTATGGATACATTAAACAATCTTAATTTCCAGAAATCACTCACTTGGGTTTGAAACTCACTTAAATATCCATAAACGGTAGATAGTTACAAGAAGCTTACCCAATGAATTTGTGTGTTCCTAATCACTTGTAGGAGATGAGCTAAGACTAAATCACTTGTAGCATCAAACAGATGGGTCACTGATTAAGGCAACTATATTGTTACACAATCTAAAACAGGAAAGAATCATCAACTAAAACATACTTCTACTCTAAATTCGTATAAAATGAACTATTCAAACCTCTAGTTTCACAATCACACATTCAAATCCGTTAAGTAGTTGGGACCCGGAAAAATATAATAGGGAATTCATACGCTGCTTTGTTTGCAAACCAGCCGATCCACGAGCTCTGGGTCACTTAGCCTACAGTACCTTATACGAAATCAACCCATCAATGGTCTCCACAACTAAAAGGTTCATCTTCACGAGCAACAACAAGTATGATCGGGTTTTAGAGCCTACATTCAGCACCATCATAATCTAACTTAGCAAAAGTTATAACAATTAAAAAAAAAAAAGAAACACACACTTTGACCAGTTTTGTTTGAACAAGAAAGTATGTGTTATGCTGACCTAAATCGAGTGATGAAACTTCATCTTGGGTAAAGAAGTTGTGATTCTTGGTTTTCTGTTTAAGGTGCAAGTTCATCTTCTCCACAACAGCAAGCAAATCCTGTAAAAGGGTAGAATAAGAATCAGTAAATTTAATGTTAGTCAACTTGTGCGTAATGCATATCATAATATAATAAATTTAAAATATTTACCTCCCAAGATGCTAAGGATTTCATATATGAAGGAAGAGCTTCATAAGCATCTTTAGGTACCGTTATAAAACACTTAAAATCTTCCAACTCGTCCCGTTTGTCTAATTGTTTACTTTCTTTTTCTGAGAAATCCATGGCTGGTTCATATAGCGGGTCCAACTCAATCTTATTGTAATCTGCAGGTTTGAGATGAAAACCATCCTTTAAATGAAGAGAAAAAGCATATATGCATCATAGTCTGCAAAAGATATGATTTATGGACTTATTTGAGGGCCGCGTTCAAACAGGACCACTTTAAGTAGAGAACAAGAATCGCATAAATATTTGTAGGTAGGGCATGAAACTTAATCACATGTAGTGAGAGAGAAATATTAAAGCAATATGTACTAGTGCCTATACGGTTCTCGCAGTTCTCCATCTAAAATTGGTTATGATTTAAAAATCTCTTCTTAATGTGATCAATATGTACAGAGTACAGAGTACAGACCCTATTCTACTTAATGTTGGCCTTTTGATCACCATGCTATGCAGAACTGGACCTAATACATGAATCAAAGAAACCATTCATGTTGGTTTTCAATCATATCAACTAACCTCCAGATTGAATAGTGGCGATAGAAGCATCAGAAATGCCAAACTTCTGCAAGCTCAATGTATCATCAAATCTAAGGGACAGTTAAGAAATATAAAGAGAATCCGTACCAGTTGACATGTTTATTATATTCAGTAGATCTAGTCCTGATAATAAATAAGAATAATTTATAACAATTTCATACTTCATGAACTAAACTGTAGTTTAGGATACAAAGAGTCGTCGTCTTCCATTGTGTTCTTCAAATCCAAACTTGTATTTGGTTGTGAATCATTCATGTCCTCTTCAGGTTCATCAATTTCCAACCCTACAAAAGTATTGCTATTTGCTAGATTAATAACTTCAGAAATCAAACTAGTTTCATCAATTTGATTATCTAGTTCTTCATAAACAAAAATATCTACTCTACTATCCAATCAAACTAAACAAAACCGCGTACCAGCAACATATCCAAACGCAGAAAGTCTCTCCTCAAGCTCAACTACATCACTCTCATTCTTCTTATAAATCTCATTGCAGTGACCAAGCAACTCCTCAAACGACACCGTATCAAACGACATGGACTCAAGGAGGTTGAGATCGCTGGTAGCAGTTGATACACGGCGGTTCAGACATTGCACGAACGATAATGAAGCAGAATCTAAATAAAAGTAAAAAAAAAACAAATTCATCAAAAAGAAAAAACTAGATCTAAAGCAGAAATTGTGCAAAACAAAAGCAAACAATTGAAATTATATTACCTAATGGAATCGAACGATAACGAAGCAGAATCTAGTTAAAACTAAAATTCATCACAAAAAAAAACCTAGATCTGAAGCAGCAAATGCGATTAACAAAATCGAACAAGTGCTATTATATTACTGAACGGAATCAGACAATAACGAAGCAAAATCTAATTAAACTAATAAATCTCACAAAAAAAAACTAGATCTGAAGTAGCAAATGCGATAAACAAAGGTGAACAAGTGCAATTAAATTACTAACGGAATCAGACGATAACAAAGCAGAATCTACTTAAAAGCAAAACTTATCACAAAAAAAAAACCTAAAGGCTACAACTGAATTAGCAATTGCGATAAACAAAAGCAAACAAGTACAGCTACATTACCTAACGAAATCGGATGATAACAAAGCAGAATCTAGTAATCTATCCAAAATTATCACAAAAAACCTAGATCTGAAGTAGCAATTGTTGTTGGAACTAGTCAGTATCGAGTCATCAATGTCATCAATAACGGTCACTTGACCGAGTTATTTCCCACGTTTATTTATTTCTTTCTTTTGTTGAGTCTGTTCCTGTTTTTAGGGCTAAGTAGTGGGTTGAACTTTTCTTTGTTTACGTTACATGTAAGCCTATTTAAAGGCATTTTCATTCTTCAATGAAGTATCAGAAATTAGTGAGTCATTGAGATAGCACTTGATTCCTTTCAAGTGGTATCAAAGCACAAATTCCTGAGTGTTAAGAAGCTAATTGGTGTCAAATGGGAAGTGAAGGGAGCTCGCAAGGCCTGATTGTCCCCAAGTTTGATGGGGATTATGATCACTCATCACTGGAAGATGGTTATGGAGAATCTTCTCCGATCAAAGGAGCTTTGGCCAGCCATTGAGATTGGCTATACTGAACCACGAGCAGGAGAACAACGGACACCGATTCAAGCCAAACGATTGGAGGAGATGAAACTGCTGGATTTAAAGACTCTCAATTACTTGTTCTATTCAATTGATAAGAACATTCTCAAGACAATCACGCAGAAGGGTACTGCTAAGCAATTGTGGGAGTCCATGAAAGTGAAGTTTCAAGGTAATGAAAGGGTTAAGAAAGCACAGTTGCAGAGGCTGAGGAGAGAGTTCGAAACTCTCGAAATGAAGACCGGAGAGACGGTGACAGACTACTTTGGTAGAGTTATGACAACGGCTAACAGTATGAGGAACAGTGGAGAAGATATGCCGGATATCAAGATAGTGGAAAAGGTACTTCGAACCCTTACCGAAAATTTTAACATTGTTGTGTGCTCGATTGAAGAATCCAAGGATTTGGATACCATCTCGGTTGATGAGTTGCAAAGCTCATTACTTGTCCATGAGCAAAAGTTGTTAAGGAAAGTTCCAGAAGAACAGGCCCTAAAAGTAGATGATGCTGGTTCCGGACGAGGTAGAGGACGAGGTAGAGGAACGTCTGGCCGAGGTAGAGGACGGGGTCGAGGTAGAGGTCGAGGTGAGTTTGATAAGTCTGTTGTAGAGTGTTATAAGTGTCATCAAACTGGGCACTTTCAATACGAATGTCCCAAATGGGATAAGGCTGCTAATTATGCAGAATTCGATGAGAATGAGGAGTTAGTTCTCATGGCTGCGGTGGAAGATGAAGTGGTCAAAGGAAATTGGTTTCTTGATTCTGCATGTTCGAATCATATGACTGGAAATCGAGGGTGGTTCGTGCACTTAGATGAAACCATTGCTCGAACAGTCAAGCTGGGAAATGATGTTCGGTTGGAGGTGAAAGGTATCGGGGATATTCGTCTTGAGGTAAATGGTATTAAGCAGATTATCACTCAAGTCTATTTTGTTCCAGCCCTCACCTCAAATCTGATCAGTCTCGGTCAGCTTCAAGAGAAGGGAGTTAAGGTTGTTATTGAAAAGGGAGAGTGCAATGTGTATCATCCTCAGAAAGGTTTGATTATTAATACGAAAATGAGTAAGAATAGAATGTTTATTGTTGAAGGAAGAATGAAGACGTTGGAAACACATTGCTTGCAAGTCAGTAATGATAATGATACAAACATGTGGCACCGGAGGTTTGCACATGTTAATCATAAAGCCATAAGGACTATGCAATACAAGAGAATGGTAAGGGGGCTGCCCCAAGTGTGTGGAAAAACTACGGTATGCGTGACATGCAATAAAGGGAAGCAACAACGTGAAGCAATTCCAAGATCAAGTCATTGGCGGGCAACTGAGAAACTCCAACTGATTCACACTGATTTATGTGGACCAATCAGACCCACATCACTAAGCGGCAAGAGGTATGTTCTCGTGTTCATAGATGATTTTACACGAAAGACGTGGGTATACTTTTTGAGTAATAAGGGTGAATGCTTTGAAAGCTTTTGTTATTTTAAAGCTATGATTGAGACAGAAGTAGGAGGAAACATCAAATGTCTCAGGAGTGATAGAGGGGAGGGAATTTACCTCTCAATCATTCAATGATTTTTGTGATCATAATGGCATAAAGCGACAGTTAACGGCTGCCTACACCCCACAGCAAAATGGGGTGGCAGAACGCCGTAACAGAACTCTCATGAATATGGTAAGGTGCTTGTTGGTTGAAAAGAATATGCCACGGTATTTCTGGCCTGAAGCTACAAAGTGGGCATGTCATGTTTTAAATCGGTGTGTTACTCACGCGCTGGATAATTGTGTTCCGGAGGAGTTATGGACAGGTGTGAAACCAAACGTGGACTACTTCAGAGTTTTTGGTTGTGTAGGACATGTTCATGTTCCTGCACAACTGAGAACGAAACTTGATAATCGTAGTTACAAATGTGTCTTACTTGGTATAAGTACCGAGTCAAAAGCCTATCGACTCTATGATCCAGCCCAACAGAAAATTGTTATCAGTCGTGAAGTTGTATTTGAAGAAGATAAAGAATGGGAATGGGATAAGAAAGAAGTTGGTGAGCAAGAATTGATTATTGATGAAGATGATGTACCAAAGCAGACTATAGTAGAAAGTCATGATGATACATAGTCAAATGTACCAGATCCTGAGCCGTCGCCAAATTCAAATGTGACTTCAGACACGTCCACTGAAGTTACAAATTTTGAAGAACCTCAAAGTGATGAGGCAGCAGCTGAAACGTCTACTCGAGTCAGAAAACCTCCAAGTTAGATGAATGATTATGTCAGTGAGGAAGAACTTCCTGATGAAGATGAAGCTGGGTTTGCTTCGTATAGTTGTCTAGAAGATCCAACAACTTTTGAAGAGGCGAAACAAGAAGATAAGTGGGTAAAGGCTATGGAAGCTGAGATTAATGCAATCAATCAAAACAAAACATGGGAGCTTGTGGAGTTACCGGCTGGGGTCAATCCAATTGGTGTGAAGTGGGTTTATAAGACGAAACGTAATGAAGAAGGAAAAGTGGACAAGTATAAAGCGCGGCTGGTCGTGAAGGGTTATGCACAGAAAAGGGGGATTGACTATGAGGAGGTCTTTGCTCCCGTAGCTCGATGGGATACTATTCGAACTTCGCTTGCCATTTCTGCTCAACGCAACTGGAAGGTTTTCCAGTTAGATGTAAAGAGTGCGTTTTTGCATGGGGAACTAAAAGAGGTTGTATATGTTGAACAACCCCAAGGGTTCACTAAAAAGGGGGAAGAAGATAAGGTTTACAGGCTGAAACGGGCCTTGTATGGTCTGAAACAAGCTCCGAGAGCTTGGTTTCAGCGCATTGAAGGGTATTTCAAGAGTGAAGGGTTCAAACAAAGTCACTATGATCATACATTGTTTGTCAAAAGAAGCAGCGATAAGATTATACTGGTTAGTTTGTATGTGGATGATTTGATTTTTGCTGGGAATGATGAGAAGATTTGTGAAGAATTCAAGCACTCCATGAAGAAAGAATTCGATATGACAGATCTTGGTTTGATGCGATTTTTTCTTGGGATTGAGGTACAACAAAAGGAGTCTGGAATTTACTTGTGTCAAAGAAAATATGCGCAGGAAGTGTTAGAGAAGTTTGGGATGTGGGAAAGTAATGCAGTAGTGAATCCAATTGTTCCTGGCACTATTCTGACCAAGGCAGGAGTAGGGGAGGATGCTGATTCAGCAAGCTACAAACAGTTAATAGGTAGCTTGATGTACATCACTGTTACTAGGCCGGATATGATGTATTCAGTATGTCTGTTATCGAGGTTTATGGCACAACCTAAGAAGGAACATATGGATGCAGCTAAGAGGGTGCTAAGGTACTTAAAAGGCACATACAACTTTGGTTTGTTTTATAAAAGAGGATCAGGAATGAAGCTTAAAGTCTATACCGACAGTGATTATGCTAGAGATACGGAAGATCGAAAATGTACATCAGGTTATGTATGCATGTTGAGCAACGCGGCAATATGTTGGAGTTCTAGAAAACAAGGGATTGTCACTCTATCATCTACAGAAGCTGAATACGTGGCTGCTACGGCTTGTGCTTGTCATTGTATGTGGTTGAAAGGGGTGCTTGCAGATCTTGGTGAGGAGGAAATTGGAATTCTCGAGGTAAATTGTGATAACACCTCAACAATTAAGTTGTCCTTGAATCCGGTTATGCACCGAAGAACGAAACATATTGAAGTCAGATTTCACTATCTGAGGGAGCTTGTAGCTAAAAATGAGATGAAGTTGGTTTATTGCAAGACAGAAGAACAAGTTGCTGATGTTATGACCAAGCCAGTGAAGGTGGGGACTTTTTGGTTCATGAGACAGCTGCTGGGAGTAGTGGAAATAAACTGAAGATGAAGACACTTCAGTTTAGGGGAGGATATGTTGGAACTAGTCAGTATCGAGTCATCAATAACGGTCACTTGACCGAGTTATTCCCACGTTTATTTCTTTCTTTCTTTTGTTGAGTCTGTTCCTGTTTTTAGGGCTAAGTAGTGGGTTGAACTTTTCTTTGTTTACGTTACATGTAAGCCTATTTAAAGGCATTTTCATTCTTCAATGAAGTATCAGAAATTAGTGAGTCATTGAGATAGCTCTTGATTCCTTTCAATTGTGATAAACAAAAGCAAACAAGTGTGAGTACAATACCAAAAGAAATCGCACTATAACGAAGCAGAATCTAGTTAAAACCAGAAATTATCACAAAAAACCTAGATCTGAAGTAGCAATTGTGATAATCAAAAACGAACAAGTTCGATTACAATACCGAACGAAATCGCACTATAACGAAGCAGAATCTAGCTAAAACTAAAATTCATAGAAACCTCGATCTGAAGTAGTAATTGAGATAAACAAAACGGAATCGGACGATAACGAAGCAGAAACTAGTTAAAAGTGAAACTCATAACAATAAAAAACCTAGATCTGAAGCAGAAATTGTGAAAAACATAAGCGAAAAAGTGCGATTGTATTACCGAACGGAATCGCACGGCGGTTGACGGATTGAAGAAGAGCGGCGGAGCTGGATTCCAAGTGGTTGCAGAACCGACCTACGCCGTTGCGGAACTGTGTGATTGAATTCTCCATCAGCTTCTTCTGTGAATTTGATCAAACAAATCTGTGTAATTCAAAACCCTAAGAGGTCAAACGTTAACAAAATCAGATCAAACAAATTCATTAACAGGTCAAATCAAACAAAACAGTGTAACTGAAAACTCTAAAAGGTTGAAGAAAGGGGATCGCAAGGTTGAACGAAAGAAAAAGATGGAGCATCGATGCAGGTTAAAGTTAAAGTTACCAGTGGAGAATCGCTGCTGTGGAGATCTCGACGGAGGTAGGGAAGAAACGACGGAGCGCCGCTGGGAGATCTCGACGGAGGTGCGGCTGTGGAGATGCAATGGAGCGTCGCTTGTGATTTTTATTGGCGGGAAGATGAAAAAAATGAGAAAGAAGTATGAATATAATGACGTGTGTGTTATAATAGACATATAAAGCGCCTGTAGCTCAGTGGATAGAGCGTCTGTTTCCTAAGCAGAAGGTCGTAGGTTCGACCCCTACCTGGCGCGTTCCTTTTTATTTTATGCTTATATATATGTGTGGTTCACATTATTTATTCATAGCACTTCGGTTAAACATCGAGTAAACTCCATCACTCAAAATTTCCAATGATTGTTAAGCTTTGTAACGTCCCCTTTGGTGCCTCACAACGTGTGGTCTAATTAGTGGGATTTTACACGTGTTGTGACAGACATTCTTACTTTTTACATTTCCTTTATTTATTATTACTAGTGCTATCTCCCATGTGTTGTGGCGGACATTCTTCTGACATTTCATGCGTGTTGTGCGGACATTCTTACTTTTCACATTTCTTTTTCCATACTAGTGGGATTTCTATGTGTGTTGTGGCGGGCATTTGGTATCTGATCAGTTTGGTATAATACCGGCAAGAGGATATGAAAACTAACATAGGTTGGATTCGTCGCGGTAAATAACAAAAATTCACCTTTTAACGATACGTCATGCAGTATATTTGTAATTTTATAAAGCATTATACTATTAAAGGTTAAGTTCACGTACAAAGTGTCTTATCGTACAAAACGTATGAAAAAGACAAAAAAACGTGGTGACATTTTCGTAGTTATTTGCTCGTATGGTAATTATCAAAATTACACTACAAATGATCTTGTAGAGTAATTTTGATCTTGTAAGGTAATGATCAAAATTACTTTACAAGTGTATCTTGTAGAGTAATTTTGATCTTGTATGTTAAATTATCAAAATTATTCTACAAGTGTATCAAAATTACTCTGCATAATTACTCTACAAGTGTACCAAAATTACTCTTCAAGTTTATCAAACAACATACAATTCAAAATTACTCTACAAAATCATTTGTAGAGTAATATGATACTCTCTACAAAATTACCTTACAAGAGCAAAATTATCATACAAGATCATTTGTAGAGTAATTATTATACTCTACAAAATTACTCCACAAGATTAAAATTACCCTACAAGATCATTTGTATAGTTATTTTGATAATTACTCTACGAGTAAATAATTACGAAAATGTCACCGTGTTTTTTTACATTTTCACCTTATTCGTACGTTTTGTATGATAAGGGTATTTGTATTTGATCTTTTGTCATACTATTAAAAGTAAGATAAAAATATGTCACGCGAGATATCTTGAATTTTATAAAGCATTATATTATTAAAAGTAAGTTAAAAACACGTCACGCGAGACATTTGGAATTTTATAAAACATTAAATTATATCATTAAAATAACGAAAAAAAAGTAAACGGTGTCACTTCAAATAAAAAACTAAACGTGACGCAACTTTGATGATATGCACATTTGTGTGTTTGATCAATTGTAAATTGATATTCACGACGCAGTTTTGAGTATAGTTTATATCCAAATGTAGATAAAATATGCATGTCGCAATGATGTGCTCGAAGTTTCATAAAATGTTGTATTTTATAATTATAAAAAAAAACAAAAATGCTTAAAAGTAATTAAAATATTGATATACATGGTTTATACATATATTTTCCTCATATATCTCCATATTTTGTTTGGTTTTATTTGTAAAGTTCACTTGATTTTGATACTTACTTGATTATTTGATAAATTGCATTTTTGTTAGTGAAATGAGAATGTTTGGGAATAAATCAAGGTTGTACTAAAGTCTGGATTAAAGCTAGAATAAGTGTTAGAAGATTTTTTTTTACTTTCTCTGTTTTGGGATAAATGCAAGCAATCCTCTTAAAGTTCCAACAGTCTAGCAGTCTTTTTCTAAACCTAGATTGCAAGAGGACCATGTGGAACTCAAGCGGTTAACACACAACAAAAAAAGCATGCACGGACTGCGAGGCATGTGTTTTCAAACACCATGCATCACCTTAGCTGCAAGAGGACCGTGCGAAATGCAAGCAACCTGAAGTCCTGAACGCACCCAAAAAATCATTCACTGACTTTGAGGCATGAGTTGTCATTCCAATGGCGTCACCACCGTTGCAAGAGGACCGTGTGGTACGTAAGCGGTTCGTACGCACCCCAGCGAAGCTCCACTACCTTACTTAGCTCCATTGCGAGCGGACCTCTTGTATTTCAAGCGATCCGCACACATCATATTGAGCAACAACTTCTCAGGGTTTGTGAATATAAACCTTTGGGGTGTTTTGTTTTCGCATATACCACCACAAAATGCTTTCAGTGTGGCATTTGAGCCGTTGGAACTTGCTTTCATGGACTAGGGACGTACGGGTGAAGATCGGAATCCATTACTGGTTGATTTTAGTCACGGGTTTGCTTGTTTTTTAGGTAGATCTTGTATAAATCTAAAAAATGTTGAACTTTGATAGATCATATTGTATTTTGTTCATGTTTGCCATGTTTAGCTAGATTTTATGAGATTGCGTATATATGTGATGACTATTGAATGATTTCCACTCGTTTTTAGGAATTGTTGAATATGTAAAGATTGTATTTTTTTTTATTTGCGTTACAAGTTGGTGCCATTATTATGTTTGATATATCTTTCCTATTCCACATGTGATCCTGATTTGATTACCTAGTGTTTTTTAGCTTGAAATTGCATGTTTTCACCATTTGCTTTGTGTTGATGGTTTTATGAGTTTACTTGTTGACTTAAGAATTAGGGTGTTGCATGCTAGACTATATCTTGGTTCAATGTCTTCCTTGAGACTTATGAACTTACTTTTTGACTTAAGAATTAGTGTGTTGCTTGCTAATCTATATCTTGGTTCAATGTCGTCCTTGAGACCAAGAGGTGAAAGGTTATGGGTTTATTTTGGTTATTTGGGTTTTGACTAAAAAATTGTTCAACAGTGAATTACTTTCCCAATTACCCCGTGATCCTTGTATTTCCGAGCACTTACGAATTGAATTGGATTCCTCCTTTTTACCATTCAGGACTATTTAGTCAATTTTCTGCACATGACTAGTGTGTTAACAAGCACATGTAAGTATGTCACAGTAATCAGGAAACAGTTAAGTAATTCAACACAGTCACTAAGCACTTTAATTATCATTAAATAATCGTACGGATACATGTTATTACGAGGGTTGTCACAATAATGGGTGTTGTAGTACAATTGATATGAGCACAAGTCTAGGAACAAGCCCTAGATGTAAACTCGTTAATTTAGCACCATAAATTAGTGTTTTGGTTAACTAGTTATGTAAGTGCTAAATGGGTTTTGTGGGAAGATGATGAACACTAGATTTATGATCATCAATTTGGTGTTATTCGATTTCCATGAAGTAAGTCTAGGTGTTGTTATGCATGCTAGACATAAGAACTTGTGAATGATGTTAAAACTTGGGTAAATAACTAGTTATGAAAATTGATTGTTGATTTTATAGAATATGCCCACAAGGTGTTTGTTAAAATGCCTAAGTGAATGTTTATATGTTGAAATTACGAATGAAACGCGTAATTGCCTTATTTGACTAATTACGTGAAATATGGGTTAAAACGGGTTCTAATCATAATGTTGATTTAACTTAATTGTGCCTATTGTATGATTAAAGGTAGTTGACTTTTAAAGGTCAAACTAACCAATGATAAAGTCGAATAGTAGTTTCGACATAGAAAATACGTAAGGTGGAATAGTCGTGAATTGAAATGATTAATCTAACCACCTTGTGAATGATGATAGTTTGTCGCCTAACGAGCTAGGTGGAGGCTTGGGAAAGAAGCGGTCAAACGAATCAAGCACGAGAAGAAAAACGTATTCGGATGCGAGGTAAGTATAGCTTACACTAGTCTTAAATTGTGGAATATTCTCTTATCGTATAAATTACGAATGAGATAACTAAACAATTGAAATATGATGTTCCGTCGTGTAGTCGTACGGAACAAGATAATCAAAGATGAAAGAAACCATAATAATGGTTAAAAAGAAGTAAATCGATAATTCGGTCATATTATGACGAAAGGAAAAATGAACTTTTAATGGTTACCTTTTATGGTAAGCCAAAACAAATAATAATGGTAAAATGGTAATTTAGTCACACGTTGATAATAACCGTTAGTTTTAAAAAGACGCTTTTCCGCGTAAGACATAAAGAGTCGAAAGTGGTAATAAACGGTTTATAAGTAAAATGACCGTACGGTGTTAAACGGAGCGAGTCATGTAGATGAGATGATAATAAATATAATCTCGCAAAGATAAACGGTCAATTCGGCCAAACGGGTCAAAAGGTGTAGACATCACCTTTTGACAATATCAACTAATGATTTTTGTCGAGTTATATGCTTACAGGAATAGATATCCAATGGATACTCGCATCGCTCTTAACTTGTGATTATAAAGCAAGGTATTAAAATCGGGTTAATAAGTTGATCCGAGCCAGGTATGTATAATAGATCAACTCATCATTTAGAACTTGAAGTTCTATGAGAGTTAGACAAAGTAAAAGGGACATTCGGTTACCTTAAAAGGTAAACCGAAGGATTTAAATTATGGACAGAGTGTTTTGAAAACAAGATTTGGTTAAAAATGAGATTTTGGGCGTGCATGCCTTAAGCAAGCCCTTCGTCGTAAAAGAAGGGTTAAAAATGACCAAAACGCCCTTGCAAGCGAAATTAAGCAAACTACCCTTAGAAGTCGCTTGAAAACGAGTTTTATAATCAAGTCAATACTTAGAATAAGTATAAAAGCGAAAGATGTAAATCCTTGGTCAAAAGACTCTATATGAGTCTTTGCCGTAAAATGATAATCCGAGGGGTAAAACTCGGATTATATAGATCGCCACATTAAACCCATCACAAATATAGTTGTGGTGGAAGATCATTGATAAATAATGTGGAGATAAGATGCTAGAAATAAATGAGTGTGAATTATGCGTAAAAGTGCTTAAATGTCCTTAACGGGTCAATTAAACATCTAAGTAAAAACGGGTTTAAGAATGTATATAAACCCGTGACTTGAATCTAATATGATAAGCAACTTGGAAATGATGAGAAATTAGAATCAAACAACATGTTTGTTTGATAAAATCACGAACGGGTCAAAAATTGGTAAAAAGGGTAATAAGCCGAAGACTTAAAAGTCTTAAATTTTGTTAATCCGGATGTTGGATTTTAACTCCATATGATGGAGGATCAAATTACAATCACATAGGAAGAAACGGTAGGTCAAACGGACAAGCGGATTAAAAGTTATGAAGGTTTTCGTTTTAGAAAACGGCAAACTTGGAAAATCCTGCAGAGGCCACCGTAAGTTACGGTAGCTACCGTAACTTACGGTAGCCTTAAAGTCTTTACGCCACATACCCACTGATTTACGGTGGGAAAATCAACATTCAGGGGCTACCGTAAATTACGGTAGCCACCGTAATTTACGGTAGACCCTGTAAATTTTTTTTATTTTAATCAGTTTCGTTTCCCAGACTCGTTTAGACACGTTTTAATCCCCGTATGACTAAAGCATTTCATGTTTATGAAATGTAGGTACATTTTGGATGCCGAAAGACGATCAAGCTCAACGAATAACCGAACACGATAAAGATACATGCTTCCGCACTTTGCCTCGTCATAAATTTTAAACGACGAATTCGATCACGTTATGTTGATTAACTTATGATTTGTAAAAGTTTTAATAAACCCGTATTTTTATAGTATGTGTAGTCTTAACTACACATCTAATTGTTGGCATTTACATGTAAAACCGTTAAAAAGTAACTAGGGTCTTACAAGTTGGTATCAGAGCCCCGGTTTAAGAGATTCAAGTATGGTGGGGAAAACCATGCTTGGACTTAAACTATATGCTCTTGAGGAAGATTGGTGTTCAGTTCGAGGCTTGATCGCAAATCCGGTAAGTACATGTATGTTAATAGTTTAGCATGCTAAAGTGTTGTAAACAACACATAGGGCTATCGTATGATACACGTTACCTCAATTAAATGATAAATATAGTTGACGAAATTGCGCGCGTTGACGCGTATAGTAGAAAAGCCTTGCATTATAATATGGGTGATTATTGAAGTTGATGTTACTAATTCTTGTAAATGTTTTAATTAAAGGACACTCACATCTGAAGATAGCGAGAGTTTAGCAAATTGCGGATATGATGGTAGAACAGTCCGAGGTATGACAAGCAGAGCATACTCATCAAGGACCTAAATCGCGTGACGATCGCGAACAAGGGTAACGACATAAAAAGCCGTTAGGGAAAGCATTTACAGGTGCGCATTTTAAATTATTACGTGAATAGTAATATGCAACAAATACATAGAGATTGAAAGTTGCATATGTAGATTAAAAACTTGGAAAAACCCGAATAGAAAATCTATCCGGGATATTATTTCCAAGAGAAACAAATAGAGCCATTACATACATGGGGTGTAATGTGAAAATTATAAAAAGGTCATGTATACCAGGTATTGATCGCTTACTCTGGCCAAGTAAGTGGTGAGCACGTGGTACCAGGAACTTTTTATGATGGACATGCTTACATCCGATGTAGTAAGGACGTGATGAATGGAACGAATCGAAAAGGTACCCAAAACGGATCAAATAAGTAAAATATTTGATAATAAACGTAAACGCAAGCCTGAAGACGGAAGCGTCTTACGTTAGTATAACGAGCCCAAGGGAAGGGACAATAATCAAGTAAATGAAAATACAAACCGACCACCAAGAATGCTAAGGCATAGAGGATAAAGTTGACTATTAAAAGTGGTGAAACTCACACGAACAAGTTAAACGGGTTAGGTAAAACGTAATATTGGAAAGGATAATGAGCCCGGTAATGGGACAAGATTGAATACAAATATAGGCACAAACCGAATAAAGGAAAGCGCAAGATATTAATGAACCCATGTAATGGGTCGGAATTAAATATGAAATGATTGCAGTCACGAATCACAGTCGGAGTGAACGAAATTTTGATGCGAAAACAAATGATTTTCGAACATAAAAAGGACGATCTACGGGATCATTATAACCTTCGGGTTATAAACAGTGTAAAGGTCTACGGGACTAAAATGACCCACGGGTCATGAATAAAAAGGAAAAAGATCATAAAGGCAACGCCCTAAAGAGGTGAAAGCCTAAAGAAATAGCCTACGAGGCTAAGTGAAAGAACCTATGGGTTACTTAGATAAGCGAGGGAACCAGTAGAGAATCCCCGCGTAAAACAAGGACTGCAAAAATGATAAATGTCAAGTTGTCAAATTTGTTTATATAAATAAAATGTTAAACTAAAATTCAGTTTTAGTCAAAAACAACGTTTTATCAAACATATATAGTATGAGATGATTGGGAAATAAACCTAAAACACGTCGTGACGCGATCACGGTCAGGAAAGTTATGTGAAATAAAATCACATAGTAGCACGAGAGATGGGTATAAAGTATCTGGACTAATAAGTCTAGTCAGTGAGACCGGTTAAGGTCAATATTTAAATTAAGAAGGTGTTCAACACGCTATTTATATTAAGATTAGCATGAAATAAACATAGTTGATAAGCGTGTATGACCACGTGGCCAATTGGCTACTCAGTCAAGTAAAATAATAAAGGTAAATGAGTATGAAACGAAAGTGACGGTCCATGAGGCCTTACTAACGAAGAGCATTAATCGCCTATACTAGGCGATCATAAGGTAACATAAACGAAGTGTCGGAAGTCACATCGAGCAAAAGCACGATTGAAGGGTAAAGCTTTAAGGTATGAGGTTATACGCATATGTTTTGTAACCCAAAAGATATTACCATACTATTCTGGTAATACTAACAAATGGTTAAGGTATGAATAACGCTCGAAGGATTATTGAGACCAAATGCATTAGGTATAAATCTAATGCACTACATGGAAAAGGTTTCGGGGACGAAACCTCTTTAAGGGGGGTAGACTTGTAACACCCCAAAAATGGGTTTGGTAAGCAAACCACGTTAATAGTAAAGACGGGTAAAATACCGTTAGTGGTAAAAATTAACCCGGTAAGTATTAGGATTTGATTAAATAAACTTGATGTTAATTAAAAAGAGGATAAATACTTTGAGAAAAACAAAGTGTATAGAAGGCCCGAGTTAACGGGACTTGAAATAAAACGGGTTACGACTTCCCGAACCCACTAAATGACTAGGAATATTAACCTAGTTAGTTGTGTGTTGTTAGAATAATAAAGGAAACTTGAAATAGTTAAATCTTTTATAAAAACAAAACATGAGGGGCTAATGTTGCTAAGTGGGCAAACTAGTTTTATTAAAAATAAGAAAAATAAAACACAACACACACACTAAATGTGTGTGTGTGTGTGCGTGGGTCGACCAAAGGATAGGAAAAAGGGAGCAAAACCCTAAAGTGCCAAGAATCATCAAATTGAAGGTCGATTTCAGTCTTAAATCAATGCATGAACATAAATTCGTGATCACCTAAGTGTGGGGATCGAAAGGTATGTTGAATTTTGCTATTTGATGATACTTCAAAATTTTGATTAACATTCAAGAATGAAATTCTGGCATGAATAATTGTCACACCCCCAAAAATCCACCATGCGGAGTATCACCACTTGGAGGCGTGACATGACCAGGATCGAGCCACCAATCATATTGAACAACATAATTAAGTAATAAAACCAATCACAATACAATTGGTGACCAAAAGAGAGTAACCGTTTTTAAGTTAACAGCGGAAGCATAAAACGTAAGTCCAAAACATAAGTTCCATAGTTCATAAGTTTAAAGTCCAAAACGTAGGTTTAATAAGTTCATAAGGACTTAAATATTAAGCACGGAACATAACAGTCTGTATCCCACAACGACCTCCTCCTCGCGCAAGCTCCTTAAGAACCTAACGACCTACAAGGCATGTAACAACGAATCAACAACAAAGTTGAGCGAGTTCACAGTAGGTGTTCGTTATAAAGTAGTTTTTCAAGAACTATGAGTTTGTTTGCAACTGCAGGTTAAATCAACTTTCCTTATTTTCCCAAACCATAAACGGTGGGGGCTACCCCATGTTGTAAACCACTAGACTAGATGTATATATATGTGTCCTTCCCAATCCGAGGACAGAGGTACATATTAAATACGTAGGTTTAGCGCTGGTGTCCTTCCCAATCCGAGGACATAGGTACATATAAGAATACGTAGGTTTAGCGCTGGTGCCCTTCCCAATCCGAGGAGAGTGGTACGTAGTGAGTACGTAGGTTTAGCGCTGGCGTCCTTCCCAATCCGAGGACGGAGGTAAGTAGTCTAGTAGTGGTGAAAGTACAAGTTCCGTCTCAGCTATTTAATCCCATTCCCAACCACCGGGAATCCCATGCCTTAGTAAGGGTGTAAACTCACCTTTGGTTGCTCGGTTTGACTCTCAAAAATAGCTAACAGTCAAGGTTGGTCAATCACGTCCTAATATGATTGCCAGTTAGTCATTTAGTGGTTTCAAATAGAACACAAAGTTCCTACACGCATCTATCACATAACATGCATTACTTTAACGGTTCATGCCCATATAAACCTCCCATCTATACCCGTTCATAAGCAAACATACGACATTGCACATAACACTTTTATTGATATATAACATTTTAGATTATTCCCAGATAACCTACCCGACGCTTAGACGCACAAGTTACTACTTATGTCGTTTCAACTTTAAATCTTCAAAACTGGTCTGTTTTCGGGAATTTAAATAAAATAGTTAACTTATTCCAAAAATTCCCAAATTTTTACAGAAGGTCTTATACGATCCAAATATTATTGTGTAAAAATCTCGGGATCCAATTCATCACCAATATTTTATAAAAATTCATTTTCCGGACTGCAATCAGATTCATCTTTTTCTGATTGCAGTCCACGGAATAATTTATTTAAAATTCATCGTAAGTCCGATTTACGAAATTCCAGTGGAAGGATTACAAATACATCAGTGGTCATTTACAGTACAAATTTCATGACCTAGTTCTACTCAGGTTTCAAGTTATGATGAAGAATATAACACATATTTTCAGCAGCAAAAATGCAGCTTTTGTTGCTGTTACAAAACGCCCCTTTAAAAATAGCAAACGAAGTTCAAAAATTATGATTCCAGTGCCATTAGAACCGTATTTCATAATAACACGTTATAGACTCAAGAAAATCAGTTTTTCGTTAAGTTATAATCTGGTTACAGCCAACTGAAGTTGGCTGTAAACACCAACCAGCTTCATATTTTTCAGCTCTTAACTTTCTAACGCGTGCTCGATTGATTCCGTTAACATGTTCAGCGAATAACAACGACATTTAACATCAATATTAACAAGTAAATCATCAAGTAATCAACAACATAACCAAAACAACTTCATACTAACATTATTACATCATGTTTCATCTTTAATAAAGTTTTATGTTCATCTTCTTCGTTCTTGTTCTTTAGTGTTTCAAACATAACCATCATACTACAACTTTTAACTATGAAACAAGATGAACAAGGGTGTAACAAGGACTTACTACTAGCACAAAGGCTATGGATGAATCTCTAATGAAAAGATGAAGAAGATAGAGGTGAAAAGCTATGTATGAAGCTTCTTGAGGTTCCACAAGTTGCAAGCTCCTTTGAATAGCCTTCTTCACTTGAATGAAGCTCAAAGATGGATGAATATGGTGGTTTAGTGGTGGTGATGGGGGTGGTTGTGGGTGACCGAGAGGAGGGGGAGAGAGTGTAAGATTGTGAAGGATATGAAGGAATGATGAATGATCTTTGTGCCATACTTATAATCACTTCCACATATTTTGTTTACTACCACAAGTAACATTCAAATAAAATATAAGATATGAGGTATGGTGGGAAGGTTTGTGTGTCCACTTGGGACCGATTTCGGTTAAGGGGGGGGGGTTGGTTGTAACATTTTCAACTAAATTAGTAACCATAAGTTAGTTTCCAAGTATAAACTTTTATATGTTAGTTATTTGATTTTTAGTGGGTGTTATGGTGTACGGGGACCATGACTAGCTCAAAAATAATTAAATAATGTGTTTGACAAATATTTGGTGTCCCGGGTAATGTCCGGTTGTTTGGTCGGATACTGTTCCGTTAAAGTGTTTAATTATTCCGTAAAGTGTCTTATATATATATTTTTGTAACACTTTTAATTCCTAACACTTAGGAAAACATTCAGGACCATTTAGTCAATTTTCTGCACATGACTAGTGTGTTAACAAGCACATGTAAGTATGTCACAGTAATCAGGAAACAGTTAAGTAATTCAACACAGTCACTAAGCACTTTAATTATCATTAAATAATCGTACGGATACATGTTATTACGAGGGTTGTCACATTCTCCCCCTGTTAAGAAAATTTTGTCCTGAAATTTAGTGTGTGGTTACTGAGGAAGCTAGTTAAGTTGCGGTGTTTACTGGCTTTTCCTGGGGTGTCACATCATCTCCCCCATTGATTTGGAATTTCCTCCCGAAATTCTGCAGTAGCTTCAGCCTCAGTAGTGGTTGCACTTTTCTTAAACAACTGGGGATACTTGAGTTTCATTTGGTCTTCTCGTTCCCAGGTATACTCTGGGCCACGACGGGAATTCCAACGAACTCGAACAAGAGGTATCCTGGTACGCTTGAGAATCTTAACATCTCGATCAGTAATTTCAACTGGTTCCTCGACGAATCGCAACTGGTCGTCAATAGTGAGCTCCTTTAAGGGAACTATGAGGGTCTCATCTGACAGACACTTTTTCAGATTTGACACGTGGAAAACGTTATGAACTCTGCTGAGTTCTTCAGGTAGATTCAACTTGTATGCGACTTTGCCAATTTTCTCGATGATTTCGAACGGTCCGACATAACGCGGATTGAGTTTGCCTCGTTTGCCAAAACGGACTACACATTTCCAAGGTGAGACTTTGAGTAGCACCCGGTCCCCAACCTGGAACTCGAGTGGTTTCCTGCGCTTATCAGCGTAGCTTTTCTGACGGTCACGAGTTGCCTCCATTCGCTGTCGTATCTGAGCAATCCTCTCAGTCGTGTCTACCACAAGTTCTGGGCCTGTGATTTGGCTGTCACCAACTTCTGCCCAACAAAGAGGTGATCGGCATTTACGTCCGTACAATGCCTCAAATGGAGCGGACTGGATACTGGTGTGGTAGCTGTTGTTATACGAAAACTCCACTAACGGGAGGTGTTTTTCCCAGCCATTACCAAAATCGATTACACATGCCCTAAGCATGTCTTCAAGGGTTTGGATGGTGCGTTCAGACTGCCTATCCGTCTGTGGATGATAAGCGGTGCTCATATCTAAACGTGAGCCAAAAGACTTGTGCATAGCTTGCCACAATTCAGACGTAAAACGTGAGTCACGATCAGAGATGATGGAAGTTGGCACTCCGTGCCTTGACACCACTTCCTTTAGGTAGATGTCTGCTAGAGTAGAAAACTTATCCGTTTCCTTGATAGCCAAGAAGTGTGTAGACTTAGTCAATCGATCCACTATCACCCAAATAGTGTCATTTCCGCGTTGAGATCTAGGCAGGCCAGTAACGAAATCCATGGAAATTTGCTCCCATTTCCATGTCGGGATCTCTGGTTGTTGAAGCAGGCCTGATGGTTTCTGGTACTCAGTCTTGACCCTAGCACAAGTCAGGCATTTACTGACGTAAGTTGCTATGTGGGCTTTCATGCTAGGCCACCAATACGTAGTCTTGAGATCGTGGTACATCTTATTTGAACCAGGATGTACCGAATAACGAGACTTGTGTGCTTCATCCATCACAAGCTCACGCAAGTTTCCATAAAGTGGAACCCAGATGCGTCATGTTACATAGTAGGCGCCGTCTTCCTTTTGTTCTAATCGTTTTCTTGATCCTCGTAGGGACTCCGCCCTGATGTTCTCTGCTTTCAATGCTTCAACCTGAGCATCTCGTATCTGAGTAGGAAGACTAGATTGGATGGTAAGTTGTAACGCACGTACACGCTTAGGTATGGTATCCTTTCGACTGAGGGCGTCGGCCACAACATTGGCTTTGCCCGGATGGTACTTGATCGCACATTCATAGTCATTCAAGAGCTCGACCCATCGACGTTGTCGCATGTTTAATTCCTTTTGCTTGAAGATATGCTCGAGACTCCTGTGATTGGTGTAAATGGTGCACTTGGTACCGTACAGGTAATGTCTCCATATCTTAAGTGCGAAAACAATTGCTCCCAATTCTAAGTCGTGCGTAGTGTAGTTCCTTTCGTGAACCTTAAGTTGGCGCGATGCGTAAGCAATGACCTTGTCACGTTGCATCAACACGCAACCAAGTCCTTGTATGGAAGCGTTGCAATAAACCACAAAGTCATCTGTGCCTTCAGGCAATGAGAGGATAGGTGCGCTACAAAGTCTATCCTTTAAGTGCTGAAAAGCAGATTCCTGTGCATCACCCCAACGATAGGTGACACCCTTCTGAGTCAGTGAAGTGAGAGGTTGTGCTATCTTTGAGAAACTTTGATAAACCTTCTGTAATACCCTGCCAAACCCAAGAATTGGCGGATTTCTGTTGGTGCACGGGGTGCAGGCCAGTTCTTGATCGAGTCAACCTTGGATGGATCAACATGAATCCCATCCTTGTTTACCATGTGGCCTAGAAGGTGGACTTCGCGAAGCCAGAAGTCACATTTCGAAAATTTGGCATACAGTTGCTCTGCTCGAAGAAGTTCCAGCATAAGTCGTAGATGCTGCTCGTGTTCCTCCTGACTCTTAGAATAGATCAGGATGTCGTCGATGAAAACAATAACGAACTTATCCAGGTAAGGTTTGCATACTCGGTTCATGAGATCCATGAATACCGTTGGTGCGTTTGTCAATCCGAAAGGCATAACCAGAAATTCGTAATGCCTATAACGAGTTCTAAATGCTGTTTTGGAGACGTCCTCATCTCGGGCTCTCAGTTGATGGTAACCTGACCTCAGGTCAATCTTGGAGTAGAAACTCGACCCTTGCAACTGGTCGAATAAGTCATCAATGCGTGGAAGAGGATAACGGTTCTTCACGGTCACCTTGTTGAGTTCGCGGTAGTCAATACACATTCTGAAGGTACCGTCTTTCTTCTTCACAAATAACACTGGAGCTCCCCAAGGCGAAGAGCTAGGATGTATGAAACCCTTTTCCAAGAGTTCTTGTAGTTGCGTGGACAGTTCTTCAAGTTCTGATGGAGCTAGACGATAAGGTGCTCGAGCTATGGGCGCTGCTCCAGGAGCTAGCTCGATTTGAAATTCAACTTGACGATGAGGCGGAAGACCAGGTAATTCCTCAGGGAATACCTCAGGAAAATCACGTACAATAGGTATGTCTTCAATTCTCTTCTCTTCTCTTCTCTTCCATTGATGTGTCAGTAACGAGAGCAAGAATGGTAGTGTGGCCCTTTCGCGAACACTTCTGGGCCTTAAGGAAAGAGATGATGCACACAACAGCACCGCTCTTGTCGCCATGAATCATGAGAGGTTCTTCACCAGAACGAGGGATGCGGACAATCTTCTCATTGCAAAGAATTTCCGCTTGCTGATGAGATAACCAATCCATCCCAATAACAACGTCGAAACTACCCAGAACGATAGGGATAAGATCGATAGAGAAGGTCTGACCAGCTAAGACGAGGTTACAACCCTTAACTATGTGCGTGGCCTCGAGACTTTTACCGTTTGCTAGTTCTACCGTGTGTTTGGTGGTCAAAAGTGTTGGGGTGTGCTTAAGCATTTGACTAACTTTTAAGGACACATAACTAGTATCGGCACCCGAATCGAATAAAACAGTAACAAAGAAATCATCCAGAAGAAACTTACCCATCACAACGTTGGGATCGTTCCTCGCATCACCTTGACCCAGCACGAAAACACATCCCCTAGCACCATTGCCATTATTGTTACCCCCGTTGTTGCCTCCATTGTTGTTCCTGTTTCCTTGGTTGTTGTTCTGATTCTGATTCTGATTCAGCTGTGGACAGTGCCTCTTGAAGTGACCCTCAGCACCGCACTGGAAGCATCCCTTATTACCCTGCTGGTGTTGATGTTGATTATGGGGAGCTTGTGGCTGCTGTTGTCGATTCTGATTCGCAGGACGTGAGCTCCTTCAATCTTTGGCTTCATGTCCAAGCTTGTTACATCTCTGAAAATGACCCTTGTTGCACGCCCCGCTATGGTGCAAATTACATCGATTACACTTAGGGTGATTTCCCCTGTATCCACCCTGACCTTAATTCCCAGAAGAATGCTGACTGGGGCTGCTGTACTCATCTGTCTTTCGTTGCTGGGACTGAGACTGAACTGAAGTAGAACTCTTGCCCGAATTTCCATCCCACTTGCGCTTGTTATCACTGGGAGCATCAGTAATAGTAGAGCTAATACGCTTGGGCAGCTTGTTCTGCTCAACTGCCTGATCAGTGAGACGATGAGCCAACTTGATGATTTGCTGAATGGTGCCAATATTAGCTGAGGTCACGTGGCTTTGAATTTCTGGCACCAAACCCTTAAGATACAGCTCGATACGCTTGATAGGAGGATCCACCATAGTAGGACACAAGATGGCCAGCTCGTTTGACCTCTTCGTATATGCCTCAATCTCAGACCCCGTCATCTTCAGATTGAAAAATTCCACCTCTAGCTTATGGATGTCGTCACGACTACAGTACTCTTCTTTGATCAGTTCTTTGAAACCGTTCCATGGGGTGGCATTAGCAACCACCAGCCATAGCAGTTGAACCTATGCTTTCCACCAGGTTAACGCAGCACCTTCAAGCGTTCCAGTAGCAAATTTCACCCTACGATCTTCAGGGCATTCACACATTTCAAAGACAGACTCAAGCTTCTCGAACCAATGAAGAAGGCCTACAGCTCCTTCTGTGCCGCTGAAAGTGCTAGGTCGACAATCCATGAATGTTTTGAACGTGCACACAGGAGGCTAAGCATGTTGACCTGTTGCGCGAGAATAAAAGACAAGGTTAAGCACGAGGGTTGGTTTACGAGAGTAGGATCAAAACATCATATGATAGGTCGAAATAGCAGGTTATACCTCCTGCAGGGACCGCTGCGAGTGCCTCAACCACTCGTTCGTTGATTAGAGCCGTCAGCTGGGCTTGAGTCAGGTTCAATCGTCCACTCATGATCTTCACATCGAAGGAAACACAAGTAAGAAGTGGTGTCGCGAAAGTGCGTAAGTGTGGAGTGACAGAAGAGAGCAAACACACAGGGTTTCAAGCAATAGTTGTTACGCTAACTAAGAATATCATGATCAAATGCGCTACTAGCAGGTAGGCAATACAAACATAGGCCATATTACCTATAGTGTTGAGTCTTGCACGTGGAGCGAAGCGTCGTTGTGGATCGTTGAGCACTAAACAGGTTATAGTCTGGTTTTATCAAAAAGCTTTTCCCCTATTAAAAACCAAGTTCACTATAACCAATGGCTCTGATACCAATCTGTCACACCCCCAAAAATCCACCATGCGGAGTATCACCGCTTGGAGGCGTGACATGACCAGGATCGAGCCACCAATCATATTGAACAACATAATTAAGTAATAAAACCAATCACAATACAATTGGTGACCAAAAGAGAGTAACCGTTTTTAAGTTAACAGCGGAAGCATAAAACGTAAGTCCAAAACATAAGTTCCATAGTTCATAAGTTTAAAGTCCAAAACGTAGGTTTAATAAGTTCATAAGGACTTAAATATTAAGCACGGAACATAACAGTCCGTATCCCACAACGACCTCCTCCTCACGCAAGCTCCATAAGTACCTAACGACCTACAAGGCATGTAACAACGAATCAACAACAAAGTTGAGCGAGTTCACAGTAGGTGTTCGTTATAAAGTAGTTTTTCAAGAACTATGAGTTTGTTTGCAACTGCAGGTTAAATCAACTTTCCTTATTTTCCCAAACCATAAACGGTGGGGGCTACCCCATGTTGTAAATCACTAGACTAGATGTATATATATGTGTCCTTCCCAATCCGAGGACAGAGGTACATATTAAATACGTAGGTTTAGCGCTGGTGTCCTTCCCAATCCGAGGACATAGGTACGTATAAGAATACGTAGGTTTAGCGCTGGTGCCCTTCCCAATCCGAGGAGAGTGGTACGTAGTGAGTACGTAGGTTTAGCGCTGGCGTCCTTCCCAATCCGAGGACGGAGGTAAGTAGTCTAGTAGTGGTGAAAGTACAAGTTCCGTCTCAGCTATTTAATCCCATTCCCAACCACCGGGAATCCCATGCCTTAGTAAGGGTGTAAACTCACCTTTGGTTGCTCGGTTTGACTCTAAAAAATAGCTAACAGTCAAGGTTGGTCAATCACGTCCTAATATGATTGCCAGTTAGTCATTTAGTGGTTTCAAATAGAACACAAAGTTCCTACACGCATCTATCACATAACATGCATTACTTTAACGGTTCATGCCCATATAAACCTCCCATCTATACCCGTTCATAAGCAAACATACGACATTGCACATAACACTTTTATTGATATATAACATTTTAGATTATTCCCAGATAACCTACCCGACGCTTAGACGCACAAGTTACTACTTATGTCGTTTCAGCTTTAAATCTTCAAAACTGGGCTGTTTTCGGGAATTTAAATAAAATAGTTAACTTATTCCAAAAATTCCCAAATTTTTACAGAAGGTCTTATACGATCCAAATATTATTGTGTAAAAATATCGGGATCCAATTCATCACCAATATTTTATAAAAATTCATTTTCCGGACTGCAATCAGATTCATCTTTTTCTGATTGCAGTCCACGGAATAATTTATTTAAAATTCATCGTAAGTCCGATTTACGAAATTCTAGTGGAAGGATTACAAATACATCAGTGGTCATTTACAGTACAAATTTCATGACCTAGTTCTACTCAGGTTTCAAGTTATGATGAAGAATATAACACATATTTTCAGCAGCAAAAATGCAGCTTTTGTTGCTGTTACAAAACGCCCCTTTAAAAATAGCAAACGAAGTTCAAAAATTATGATTCCAGTGCCATTAGAACCGTATTTCATAATAACACGTTATAGACTCAAGAAAATCAGTTTTTCGTTAAGTTATAATCTGGTTACAGCCAACTGAAGTTGGCTGTAAACACCAACCAGCTTCATATTTTTCAGCTCTTAACTTTCTAACGCGTGCTCGATTGATTCCGTTAACATGTTCAGCGAATAACAACGACATTTAACATCAATATTAACAAGTAAATCATCAAGTAATCAACAACATAACCAAAACAACTTCATACTAACATTATTACATCATGTTTCATCTTTAATAAAGTTTTATGTTCATCTTCTTCGTTCTTGTTCTTTAGTGTTTCAAACATAACCATCATACTACAACTTTTAACTATGAAACAAGATGAACAAGGGTGTAACAAGGACTTACTTCTAGCACAAAGGCTAGGGATGAATCTCTAATGAAAAGATGAAGAAGATAGAAGTGAAAAGCTATGTATGAAGCTTCTCGAGGTTCCACAAGTTGCAAGCTCCTTTGAATAGCCTTCTTCACTTGAATGAAGCTCAAAGATGGATGAATATGGTGGTTTAGTGGTGGTGATGGGGGCGGTTGTGGGTGACCGAGAGGAGGGAGAGAGAGTGTAAGATTGTGAAGGATATGAAGGAATGATGAATGATCTTTGTGCCATACTTATAATCACTTCCACATATTTTGTTTACTACCACAAGTAACATTCAAATAAAATATAAGATATGAGGTATGGTGGGAAGGTTTGTGGGTCCACTTGGGACCGATTTCGGTTAAGGGGGGGGGGGGGTTGGTTGTAACATTTTCAACTAAATTAGTAACCATAAGTTAGTTTCCAAGTATAAACTTTTATATGTTAGTTATTTGATTTTTAGTGGGTGTTATGGTGTACGGGGACCATGACTTGCTCAAAAATAATTAAATAATGTGTTTGACAAATATTTGGTGTCCCGGGTAATGTCCGGTTGTTTGGTCGGATACTGTTCCGTTAAAGAGTTTAATTATTCCGTAAAGTGTCTTATATATATATATATATATTTTTGTAACACTTTTAATTCCTAAACTTAGGAAAACATTCAGGACCATTTAGTAAATTTTCTGCACATGACTAGTGTGTTAACAAGCACATGTAAGTATGTCACAGTAATCAGGAAACAGTTAAGTAATTCAACACAGTCACTAAGCACTTTAATTATCATTAAATAATCATACGGATACATGTTATTACGAGGGTTATCACAATAATGGGTGTTGTAGTACAATTGATATGAGCACAAGTCTAGGAACAAGCCCTAGATGTAAACTCGTTAATTTAGCACCATAAATTAGTGTTTCGGTTAACTAGTTATGTAAGTGCTAAATGGGTTTTGTGGGAAGATGATGAACACTAGATTTATGATCATCAATTTGGTGTTATTCGATTTCCATGAAGTAAGTCTAGGTGTTGTTATGCATGCTAGACATAAGAACTTGTGAATGATGTTAAAACTTGGGTAAATAACTAGTTATGAAAATTGATTGTTGATTTTATAGAATATGCCCACAAGGTGTTTGTTAAAATGCCTAAGTGAATGTTTATATGTTGAAATTACGAATGAAACGCGTAATTGCCTTATTTGACTAATTACGTGAAATATGGGTTAAAACGGGTTCTAATCATAATGTTGATTTAACTTAATTGTGCCTATTGTATGATTAAAGGTAGTTGACTTTTAAAGGTCAAACTAACCAATGATAAAGTCGAATAGTAGTTTCGACATAGAAAATACGTAAGGTGGAATAGTCGTGAATTGAAATGACTAATCTAACCACCTTGTGAATGATGATAGTTTGTCGCCTAACGAGCTAGGTGGAGGCTTGGGAAAGAAGCGGTCAAACGAATCAAGCACGAGAAGAAAAACGTATTCGGATGCGAGGTAAGTATAGCTTACACTAGTCTTAAATTGTGGAATATTCTCTTATCGTATAAATTACGAATGAGATAATAATGTTTCGTCGTGTAGTCGTACGGAACAAGATAATCAAAGATGAAAGAAACAATAATAATGGTTAAAAAGAAGTAAATCGATAATTCGGTCATATTATGACGAAAGGAAAAATGAACTTTTAATGGTTACCTTTTATGCTAAACCAAAACAAATAATAATGGCAAAACGGTAATTTAGTCACATGTTGACAATAACCGTTAGTTTTAAAAAGACGCTTTTCCGCGTAAGACATAAAGAGTCGAAAGTGGTAATAAACGGTTTATAAGTAAAATGACCGTACGGTGTTAAACGGAGCGAGTCATGTAGATGAGATGATAATAAATATCATCTCGCAAAGATAAACGGTCAATTCGGCCAAACAGGTCAAAAGGTGTAGACATCACCTTTTGACAATATCAACTAATGATTTTTGTCGAGTTATATGCTTACAGGAATAGATATCCAATGGATACTCGCATCGCTCTTAACTTGTGATTATAAAGCAAGGTATTAAAACCGGGTTAATAAGTAGATCAGAGCCAGGTATGTATAATAGATCAACTCATCATTTAGAACTTGAAGTTCTATAAGAGTTAGACAAAGTAAAAGGGACATTCGGTTACCTTAAAAGGTAAACCGAAGGATTTAAATTATGGACAGAGTGTTTTGAAAACAAGATTTGGTTAAAAATGAGATTTTGGGCGTGCATGCCTTAAGCAAGCCCTTCGTCGTAAAAGAAGGGTTAAAAATGACCAAAACACCCTTGCAAGCGAAATTAAGCAAACTACCCTTAGAAGTCGCTTGAAAACGAGTTTTATAATCAAGTCAATACTTAGAATAAGTATAAAAGCGAAAGATGTAAATCCTTGGTCAAAAGACTCTATATGAGTCTTTGCCGTAAAATGATAATCCGAGGGGTAAAACTCGGATTATATAGATCGCCACATTAAACCCATTACAAATATAGTTGTGGTGGAAGATCATTGATAAATAATGTGGAGATAAGATGCTAGAAATAAATGAGTGTGAATTATGCGTAAAAGTGCTTAAATGTCCTTAACGGGTCAATTAAACATCTAAGTAAAAACGGGTTTAAGAATGTATATAAACCCGTGACTTGAATCTAATATGATAAGCAACTTGGAAATGATGAGAAATTAGAATCAAACAACATGTTTGTTTGATAAAATCACGAACGGGTCAAAATTTGGTAAAAATGGTAATAAGCCGAAGACTTAAAAGTCTTAAATTTTGTTAATCCGGATGTTGGATTTTAACTCCATATGATGGAGGATCAAATTACAATCACATAGGAAGAAACGGTAGGTCAAACGGACAAGCGGATTAAAAGTTATGAAGGTTTTCGTTTTAGAAAACGGCAAACTTGGAAAATCCTGCAGAGGCCACCGTAAGTTACGGTAGCTACCGTAACTTACGGTAGCTACCGTAACTTACGGTAGCCTTAAAGTCTTTACGCCACATACCCACTGATTTACGGTGGGAAAATCAACATTCAGGGGCTACCGTAAATTACGGTAGCCACCGTAATTTACGGTAGACCCTGTAAAAAAAATATATTTTAATCAGTTTCGTTTCCCAGACTCGTTTAGACACGTTTTAATCCCCGTATGACTAAAGCATTTCATATTTATGAAATGTAGGTACATTTTGGATGCCGAAAAACGATCAAGCTCAACGAAGAACCGAACACGATAAAGATACATGCTTCCGCACTTTGCCTCGTCGTAAATTTTAAACGACGAATTCGATCACGTTATGTTGATTAACTTATGATTTGTAAAAGTTTTAATAAACCCGTATTTTTATAGTATGTGTAGTCTTAACTACACATCTAATTGTTGGTATTTACATGTAAAACCGTTAAAAAGTAACTAGGGTCTTACAGTATACAAGTTTGATACATAGCATACGTATAAAAATGATTGAAACAAATCCACATGACACACCTAGTTATCAAGATTAACGTAAAACTGGCATGCGAATAACAAGTCAACCCTCTGATTACCGCAAGTATAAATGAATGAATTGCTTAACATGACCTCACGTTCACGGGCGGTGTGTTACTCCTAAAGCGCTATACATGTTAAGGGGAGGCTCGTACGAAGTTAATTACAAGTTTATCACATAAGAATCACACAGAAACACGAATCAAGTATAACGTATTAGTATGCATGTATTGGATTTTTTGTGTGATTGCATAAAAGTATAAGTGATTGTGTAAGTTGAATAAGTAAACATATTGCGCCCAAAAGTGTAAAATGAAAAGGGTATTCGAGTATACTCACGGTGTGCGAAGAAATTTCCACTTGGTGAGTTTGACGAGTCTTGAGTTGTTGGAACACCGAAGTTACCAATTTTGGTTCTTGAACTTTTTGCCCAAAGTTGAAAATATTAGAGGTTTAAGAGAGTTTGGAAGTAATTTGGAGGTGGTGTAAGTGTTTGAAAGGTGTTAGAGTTGGTATTTATAAGAGGGTTAAGTGGTTGGGGTTTAAATGAAGGTGGTTGGGAGTTAGGATGGGTATTAAATGAGTTGGTTGGAGGTTAGAAGGTGGGTTTGGGGTATTAAATGAGTTGGTTGGAGGTTAGGACATTAAAGAAAGTGGTTGGGGAGATGAAAATTTTCATTTTTAGTCCTTGCACTTGTATTGTTGGTTATTTTATGCTATAAAGGTGTATGCAGGTATACTATGAGTATGATACATGTATGAACGTGATTCCGAGAAAATATAATCTCGATGTATGTCTCAGTTTTAAATTAAAAGGTGTATTTCGCGACTGATTACATATTATGCATGTATGATTAAACAAGATTGATATAAAAATACAGAGATTACAAAGATTGAAATGAAGTAACAATACAAGTTTCTAGAAATAAAAATGTGAATACAACTTTCTAAATAAGGAAAGTACAGAAAATGCGGAGCGTTACAATTTTCTCTCTGTACACAATAATTTCATGGTTATTCTTTCCTTTTTTATCGTCTTGCTTTCTTTCTTTATTTGTTTACCACATTCATTAATTGTTTGCTGAAAGTCCCTGCTTTACATGGATTAGGACTCCATAGAGGTTTAGTATTGAGGATTGCTTATAATGTCCAGTGATTGATATCCGGTCTTACCTACTTGATCCGCTTTTAGGCTCAAAACATTGTATTTTATATTATACGTTGAAAAGATCCGCCAAGAAGCTTGTTTTTTTTTTCTAAAAAGGCTAAAAAATGTTTGTTAAAAACTCGATATATGACCCCAAATGAACTCCAATTAAACTTATCCTAGCAACGTTAGAAAGAGCTCGTTGAGCCCTAAGCCCTACATCGAATTTTGAGTCAATGAAAACTAAATAATTGTTATTGATTTTGAGTTTATAATACTATTTAAGACACAAAAATAAATGTGATTTATTCTTATGGTGCGCCCTCCTAGAAAAATAAAAATTTCACGAGGTGCAATGCATTTGTCATTTTGTCTATCTTCTCAGAAAAGTCAACATTTCTCCATATATACCGATGGCAGAAATGTAATAAATATGATATCTTAAATCCAGCAATATAATAATAATACTCTCTTGTGAAATGTCACACTTACACATTATGTATAAACACATTTTCTAAAGTCGATGAAACACAAGAATTTCACTATTCATTTGTTACAACATCTATATCATATTGTACTAGTCTTTATAGCATAATCGTGGTTGTTAATGCATCATAGCACTCGTCAACACATAGAGAACCACATGCACCAAAGGGAGACCACCAAATTAACGATAATGTGACCAGTAGAACATAGGGAGCAAAGCCACGACCGTGTTGCCTTCTTATAGTCTGCAATAAATCACATGAATCTGAGTCCGATATTCCGGCGAATCCATATGCAAGTTATGTGGTTCATTAGACTAACTACGATCCCAACATAGTTCGTCTTTTGTTTTGTCCATCTAGATAAGATTGTGCACTTATTATTATCTGCTGGATACAAAAATAAGATTGGGTAGTTGGGTTCGGAAATTGTATGACGGCAACTTTGAGCAACAGATTTGGAGGAAAACCCTAAAAGAAAAGAATATGTTCCATAATGCTTGGAAATCGTATGAAGGCAATTGTGGGCAAAAGACTCGGAGGAAAACCCTAAAAGAAAAGAATATGTTACATAATGCTTGCATAGATCGTGGTTTAGAGTTATGATTATAGGCGATACAACAAGAAGAAGTGATTGCGATAGTTGATAATCAATTTTCTTGAACATAATAATCACTTATTGTTTCAAATGATTTCATTTTAAAAAATGTATTTGATAATCACAAGTTTTTAATTATATAGTATTTAGTCCTTCAATATTTTGATATTTGATTTTTTATATGATACATGTATTTTAATATGCTAATGTTAGGATTTACAATCACTATGTTGACAAATTAGGTATATTTGGGATAACAAATTCAGAGAAACAAGATGATAGAAAAGGTAGAAAAAGAACCAAAATTTTCAAACTTGATACTATAGGCTTGTTGCCATTCCCTTTATTCACATGAAAGCAATGTTTTCAAAACTGGACCGCACATTAAGTCGGTCATCTTACTAGTTCACTAGTCGGATCGGTTTTAGCGAATTTAAGAACCAGCTGAAGTCATAATTAATTTAGAAATTCATATATAAATCATACATATACATGTGTGTAGGATTTATTAGATTCGGTTTTTATACATATAACTTAATAATAGATATAAGTAATCTTGTTTAAGTGGCATATATATATGTGTGTGTGTGTGAGAGAGAGAGAGAGAGAGAGAAAATTAGTAATAGTATTATATAGTTAGCAAGAGTACATGTTACTTTCATCCAAACTTTGTAGACCAAATCTTAGGATAGTTGGTAAGCTCATGTTACTGGTTCAAGTGGTTAAACTGATTCCTGGTACACCTCGTCTTGATTAAGAATTGTGAGGTTGTTAGGACATCGGTTGAGCTGCCAAAAATGCACCTATAACATACCGTTTTAATCGGCCGGTCTGGACCAAGTTTAAACACACTATGTGAAAGAGTTATTCATGATAAAGGAGTTGATATCTGGGATTACCGATTCCCAAGCCTCCTTTTTAATGGTTTGGTGGTGATTAAAATGTTAGTATTATTGGTATTGGAACTAATTTGTTTCTTATTTGTAGTGGTTTTGGTGTTTATACATGACAAACATTTGTTGAAACGAAGACGAAGTTTTAAGGGGGGGTCTTAGAATCTTCGAGTTTTGTATGTGGTTTGCCCACAATGGTAAGAAGTCCCCATACTAACCAAGTTAAACAAACCATAAGTGAATGCATTATTCTTCTTTGTCTTAGCATATACTCCAACGACAATTGTTAAGTCATCTATCTAAACAATTTTTGGTGATTTACCAACTTAGTTAACAATTTATGGTGATCTACCAATTAAATGTAATTTATTTGTAAGTTTTTCAATATTGAAAATGTTATACCTTGTCATACTTAGAAAATGTATGTGGTTTTGGAGTACGACCCGTTAATACAATGTGTATATGTGAACATGTAATGTGTGTACGTATTAGTTTGTATAATAACTATATTATAAAACAAAAAAAAAAACTAAAAAGATAAATATTCTGTAGCCAAAATTAACTTTATGATATCTTCACCATTAGAAGAAATTTCTATTACCTTTAAAATCTTAAAATTCATAGCACCGCAGTTCAGCTTGCCAAAAAATTACATTTCCAGCAAACTAATTCATTGAAAACATTGTAGTTAAAAAAACACATAGTCTCTTACAGGCCCGACCAGACTTTCCAGATGATTGTTGGTGGAGCCCTTCATCGACGGACAAGTTCGCAGAAAATTTATAGTCGTTTTGTTTGGCTGTTGAGCACCTTGTTCTTCTTTAGTGGCAACGCAAGATCAATAAAACTAGAAATATCGATGATAGTATGTTATCATATTCATCCTGCTGCCAACCCGCTTGATTCTATATGCTAGGTGTTTGATGAAGATGTTGGGATTGGTCTTCTCATAATTAAAACTCAATGGAAAGCAACGATGAATGTTCCAATTGTGTGTGGGGGTGCCACTCCTTAAACAAAACCATACGCGCTTGCAAATGCATCGACAAAGAGAAACAAGTTCATCTTCCATGGATGTAGGTACATAAGTGTAATTTGTTGTATTTGAAAATGTAGTATAATTGATTTGTAAGAAACCAAATGTATGTGTTTTTATTACCTTTGAACAACGATTTACACCCCCTAATTTGTATGATATATGTATGTATTTGTTTGTGTATTTATGTGAATGATATGTGTATGTGTGTATGTATTTGAACGATATTTGTATATGTATGAAATGTATGTGTACAAGTATGGCATGTGTGTATGCAAATGATGTGTATATGTATGTATACATGTGTATAGATGTGTTTATGTATGTATGTATGTGTATGCCATTGAGGCTTTGGCCTGGTGCTAGAGGAAAACCCCTCTAGGTGTTTAAATATGAAGATGTCATGGGTTCAATACCTGGAGAGTGTAATATATGTATGTATATATGTGTGTATGTCTATGATATGCGGTTTATTTTCGATGGCTCTATTCGTTGACAATACTAGGGTTTATAATCTAACCAAAACTTCATATTTTCATTTTCCATTTTATTAACTGCTTGATTTTTTTAAAGGTGTGAATTATTCGCGAATGTCGGGAGGTCTAGCATACGTTGTCTTAACCGGGTCCATGCTAGAGAGCCCTCTCGCACAATAGATCCCTAATTTAAACCCCTCAATGAGAAACCTCTATCACTTAGACTCGAACTTGAGACCTGAAGGGGAAAACTCAACCGGGCCACCATAGATGGGAACTTAAATACCCCTCGTCGCCACCACTAAAGCACTAGTGATGGTTAACTGATTGATTTAATCATTAACTTTGTGAACAACAAACTTGTAAATGGCAAAAAATATACCACTAGGTCATGAGTTTATCCAATTAACTAATTGTATTTTTTTTACTAGAATATGAACGATACATGCTAATCCAATGTGAATAATAGGAAAACATGAGTAATTATTGAGAATATGTGTGGTACATTGTGCAATTTAAAAAAAAAAATCTTTTCCCACTAGTGAAGCTCATAAACTTTACTACAGTAATTAAAGGCACGAAGAGGTAAAAGAGCCTCACAACGTTGATTGTAATTTGTAAGCTTGATTCACATATTTGGGATCAATAAACCACATATTAATGCATGGTATATAATACTCAAAGGACGAATTATGTTTAGATACTTTAGCGTCGCGCACACTAGGTTAAAGTTGGCTCTTGTTGTACGCTGCATTTACTTTAAAAAAAATTAGAGTCAGTGTAGTTATGCTACGGATAAGCAGAGGTGCAAACAAACCCTGAAGCAACTATGAGAAATTATTCTTAAATAATGCTTTTAACGTTGTCGGCATACGTTTTGGATCTAAACCATATGTGGTCTCTTATCAATAGCTAATGGTTTACAAATCAAACATTTTAAAGAAAATACCTCATGAGGAAAGGAAAGAGTGATCGAGCCTCGAGATGAGATTGAAATTTTACTTTTATTTGTATAAATTTGTTTGCATATACACAAACTTAACGGGTTTTCACAAACTACGTTATGGTTATCGTTTAAATTTATACCCTACTTTGAAAACAAAAAAAGAAAATACAAATCTGTGTTATCAAAATGTGGATCCATTATAGTTGGATCTAACGTAGGTTGTTAAAGAAACATGTTAGAGAATGGAATATGGATGCAACATATCATGTGCCGAAAATCAAGTTTCTCCACAATAGTCACTCTTTCATACATAGCAATATCCACTTCAACAAGAGTCTCATCATGAAAGTTAGTGAAGTTATAAGGTATTGATATGAAAGTTAGTGAAGTTATAAGGTATTGATTATTAATACATAAATAAAACACAAGTACATCATCATCATATACTCTACTCAGTAAATCTCATCAATAGGAAAACTAAAGTAGAGTCTCAGTGGGATAAGATATACAGGGGCGTAGCTTTCAAGGGGCGGGAGGGGTGCCCGACCCCCCGAACTTTTCGCTCAGTAGTATTATGTATGTACGTTTCGTGTAAAATTTTTTAGGTATATACGTTTTCGACCCTCCGGTTTTATAATTTTTTTTTACTTATATAGAATTTTTAGTTCCGGTGACTTCCGATCTCCCGGTGGAAATTTTCAAGCTTCGCCACTGAAGATATAGACAGTCTTTACCTGTACCCCGTAGAAATATAGATGCTGCTTCCGGTGAGACCCCCGACTCGATAATACTTTTGTATCAAGCCTTAGACACAAGGCACATAACACTCAGCAATAAAACAAAGGCCAATTAGTGCATGTATTTCCTTGTCTTTCGGCCATCAACGACACCACATGATGCATGATTAACCATCTCCCTCTTTTAACGTTATTTTCAGTAAATTAGTAAAATAACGTTAAAATTAGTGCAATTTCACTTTTGCCCCCCAAGCATCCACACATATATACATTATATGTGCATACCTCAACCGGACGTAATAAAACATAAGTACAAGTACATTATATTATAAAATCAATACATAAAAGAGACATGTAGATACTTGAACATTATATCGTTGAATATGTAACAAATAGGCTTACATTTTTTATTTTGAAGACAAAATAACTAGATATAGAGATATCAGTTATGATTTCGTTTACGCATATGTATATTTCATTGCCTTTATGTCAATACTGACAAATAGTAGTCGTGAGAAAGTGTATTGTACAATCTGAGTTAACGTATGCTGCGTAGGCTGGGAAAATATAACGTGCGTTATTAGTTGTATAACATGCGTGATTAGGGTTTTTACCATGCGTGATTTCTGATTTTGTACATGCTTGATTATGTTCATGCGTGATTATGAGTTTCAACATGCGTGATTATGGTTTTCAACATGCGTGATTCGGGTTTTTGGGTTTTATAACGTGCGTAATTTCCTAGCGTACACATCGTACGTTAAGGAACATTGTACGTTAACCAACCTCTAGTAGTCGTCAAGTCTCTCATTTTAAATTTTTAACAGTTATTTCAATTCATTCACAAGCATTCTAATTTCAATGCAAGTCTCCTACAGATCATCAATAATAAAAACGTTAGAGAAGTAGACTAGGCCTACTACGTAATCCAACGGTCAAAATCGAAGGCTGTAAATGATAAATCAACTTGATTCATCAGATAGATATTTAAACATGAAATGAAAGAATAGTTAAGATATGAAATTTCAGATCAGAAAATAACCAAAGATGGCGCCTGTAGCTCAGTGGATAGAGCGTCTGTTTCCTAAGCAGAAGGTCGTAGGTTCGACCCCTACCTGGCGCGCTTTATACTGAAAATCAAATGTTTAAATTTTGTTTTTTTATAGGCTTGTAGATAGGACTATTTTATGAGCAGGTTAAACCGAACTAGCATCAACTCATGTTGAACTTTGCACCAAGCACAAGCGATTAGCCACCTGGATGTTCGTTTTGCTCAACGCCTCGAAAGTGGGAAGACGATTCATTTTCACCCACCATATAAATAAATATGTTACATGTAGCCGAAATCTACTTACTCTATTACATGACATATAAGCTGCTAACATCAACTGAGGACAACAACAATCTTTTCACGAATCTGACTAAAAAGTTCCCGGATTCGTCCCCTTCCCAATGCCTTTCATCCAAACCGCCACTCCACCCTTGCGACACGACTGCCCGGATACAACCCTCCCATTCCGCCATTTCGTTAGCTGAGTCCGGGTACCTTTTCCAATCCCATGTCCACTCTATCATGTTATCTATCCATGTGACTCGTTTTTTTAATCTTGCAAAGTTTATTCACTTCCAGCCTAAATAAGTTTGGGTTGGCCTCTTGAAAGGTAGCATTTCCGGACCATTAGTAGGAGTAAAGTGTTAAATTCCAAATTAGTAGGAAAACATGAGTAATTATTGAAAATATATGTGGGCCATTGTGCAAATAAAAGATGATTATATATATGTAATTATAGTGAGAGATAGAGGGGAGGGGTGTGTGAATACTAACACCCTATTTTTTCCCACTAGTGAAGCTCATAAACATTACTTTGGCAATTGAAGGCAAGAAGTGGTTAAAGAACCTGAAAACATTGATTGTGAGCTCGAGTCACATAATTGCGATCAACAAACCTCATATTAATGCATTGTATATAATACTTAAAGAAGATTTATGTTTATATGCTTTAGCGTATGAGTACACTGGGTTAAAGTTGACTCTTGTTGTACGCTGCATTTCTGCAGAGGTGTAAACAAACCCCAAAGCAACTATGAGAAATTACTCTTAAATAATGCTTCTAACGTTCTCGACATACGTTTTGGATCTAAATATGTGATCTCTTATCAAAAGCTAACAGTTTACAAATCAAACATTTTAAAGAAAATACCTCATGAGGAAAGGAAATACCTAATGGGTTTTCATGAACTACGTTATTGTGACAACCCGAACTTCCAAGGTCAGTGTCTCTTAGTCACGTGATCCTGTTTTCTTATTATTTCTATTTTAGGTCCCTCGCGATGATGAAAATTGATAAACACTTGTGACGGTAATGTAATTGCTAAATGTATAGCGTGTTTGAGTATGTGTACGTGTGTTTGACTAATTAACTACAAGGAGCCGTTAAACGTCTCTAGGTGTCGTTTAGTTAATTTAGGGGACTAATATAATTGGGCCGCGAGCTACACGATGCATATTGGGCCGCAAACCTACTCGAAACACACACACACGGGTTAGCCTAGACTAAACTGTTCGAGCCCAACCAAAGGTTATAGATTGGGCCGGCCTATGTGGGTCCGCACACCCGAAGCCCAAATACCACATGTGTTGGGGGCCGGCTTTTGACTTCAAAATATACACACGTATAGTGGGAGATGGGCTGACTAATTGGACTAGTAGGTAATCACGCACACACATCATCTGTTCGGTTTATATTGGGCTTCGGCCCACCCTCATCTCTGGCCCGCTATTCATGAACCCGCACACCCCGCATTATATCACGATACTGCATGTGATATTCGCATAGTTTCTCACACACGAACCCTAATATTCTCTAGTTGGACGGCAGCCTACTTCTCCTCCCTTCCGGTTTAATTGTCTCCGACTTACAAACCTTCGGTTAGTGTATTCATAATTGTCCTCAACCCTTGACTGATTGCATGATTATAGTTCTTGATTATAGCTTATAATTGTATCGTATTATATGATGAACATATGATTTCAGTTTCTTGTTAATTGATTTTAATCACTTGTAGATTGTTATGATTTGTTAGAACAATTTCGGATGTGATATGATTTAATAACACTTTCAGGTGATAACAACTAACACAATTCAAACAATCAGCTATTGATTTAATTGTATTTTATTTTTCATTGGACCTCAACAGATTTCTCATGCAATATGATGTGATGACCGACAACTTTATATAGATCACATGCAATTCTGACAAATTATTGAAAAGGGTCTACATATTTACACACCTTTATGCCTATTTCCACACCTTGTTAGACTCCTCGTATAGGGCTATACGAGGCGTATAGGGTTGCTTTTCCGACCAGCTTCTGCACCAAGTACAACGTCACATCAGTCACATCAGACGGGGAGTCTAGGGCTGTACGAGGGACCGATACGAGGGTGCTAAGACGCCTCGTATAGGCCTATACGGGGTGTCTTAGAGACTGATTTGACTACATGACTGACATGTGACTTAAAGCTATACGGGGTGTCTAGAGCTATACGAGGCGTCTATATCTCACATAAAGTGCAACATACAGTTCATTCTTGGTCCACCCCGAGCATTCAACACTTCTTTCATTCTGTTTCTTCTTGTATTTCTTCGAAAGAATTGTTGTTTGCATTTGTGTTCTTATCATCCCGAAGTGTTGAAATGTCATCATACTAGGACGGCAACTATGTCTTCGGGCAGTATTCTAGCGACAACCGGGTGCCCGAAAGCGTTCCGGTAACAGTTATTAGCTTAAATGTTTTAATTAGTTGTTGTTTTAGTTTATTATTTACTAATGATGATACGGTTGTTTATTTTGGAGGAGTCTGGCGTTGCCGATTCTAATGAGCAAGAGGAGGTTGTGTCTAGTATACAAGGAAAACAAAACAGACCGTTTCTAGATTTGAACAAGCATCCCCCTGTTGATGAAACAGCCCCTATAGATGAATCATACCATGCTGGTCAACCAAGTTATCCGACACAACAAGGGTATCCGGATTATAGATACGGGTGTGAATATTCTTACGGAGGAGACGGTGGATACGGTGGTCATCAGCAATTCATTTCCCCGGGCACTCCTAAAGTTCATCAAAACAATCCGGACGTTGGAGGATATGGTGGTTATGGTTATCCGGACAGTCCGTACTTAAAAAAGCAGGTATCAATTACTATTTTTTTATTATTATTTTATTATTATTATTATTGTCGATGTTACAGGTTTTCAACTCTTTAGATGAACTAAAGAAACGGATACAAGAAATAGCAAACGCGGATGGTTTCGTTATTGTCACCCGTCGATCAAAGAAAATCGGGGGAAGAACCGGGAGGGTATGGCTTGAATGTGATCGTGGTGGTGAGCACCAGACTACAGCAACACTTAGAAAAGCTGGAAGCAAAAAATCCAGTTGCCCGTTTTACCTGCTGGCTGTGCTAAACCACCCGTATGAAACCTGGGAGATAAAAGATGGAACTATTGAACATAACCACGAACTTTGTGAGGACCTGTCGGCCCACGCGTTTGTGCGAAGGTTTACTCCAAGCAAAATGAAACTGATCGAGCAGCTGACAGCTCAAAACATGGAGCCGCGCAAAATATTTCAAACGATAAGGAAGCAGGACCCCGACAGGTTTCATGTTCAGAAAGACGTTCAAAAGGTTGTGGCGAAGATTAGAGCCGAACAAAGACAAGGATTGACTCCCATGCAGTCACTAGAAAGCATGCTGATAAACAACGACTTTATTTACAAGACACGGGAGGAACCCGGAACAGAGATCGTAACAGAGATCTTCTTTCTTCATCGGTACTCGAGAGACATGTGGCGTGCATTCCCCCACGTCATACTGATCGATGCGACGTACAAGACAAACATATACAATATGCCATTTATCCAGATTGTTGGTGTGACGCCTAACAACAAATCGTTTATTATCGCGCATGCCGTTGTTAGTAAAGAACGGGGTGATAACTTTGTGTGGGTGCTTGAGAGGGTCAAGTCAATGTTGGATGAATGTATGGAGCCACGTGTGATTTTAACGGATAGAGACCTAGCCCTTATGGGCGCGTGTGCTAAAGTATTTCCAGACGCCTCCATGCTTCTGTGCAGGTGGCACATACAACAGAATGTTATGAAGCACTGCAAGGGTGCCTTCACAGACGAAGACTGGGATAAATTTTTGTCATTCTGGGGGACATTGATTGAGTCTCCATCCATACCCATCTACGAGTACCACTTGCGCAACATGCGAAAGCGACTTGTGGAGTGCAAACGTTCTAGTAAGTTTTTATAATAACATACGACTCACCTATGCAAATTTTATTAAATTATTTTTACTTTTTAGGAGTCTTCAAGTACGTGTACGATAACTGGCTAAAAGACTATAAGGAGATGTTCGTCTTTGCGTGGACTGATAAGAGGCGCAACTTTGGTAATCGTACCACAAACAGAGTTGAGAGCCAATACGCCAACTTAAAGAGATACGTCCTAGATAGGAGCTCGCTGGACCGTGTAGTTGGTTGTGTCCGGGATATAGTTGAGACACAGTTCGGTGAAAAAAGGAAGACTTGGAGCGCTTTCATTCATCATGTGGTTGCCAAATGTGGTACAGCTGTGGGTTGCCCTATGCTTGTAGGATAGAAAAGTACATGCGTGAAGGTAATAATTGTTAAACATACAACACTTGTGTGATATATTTCCGTTAATCATGTTACTTAAACAATGTTATTTTTAACCGTGCGGAGCGTCCGATTCAACTCGAAGACATAGACGTCTTCTGGCGGAAACTTAACTTCCAAAGTTGTAAATTGATAGACGATGACGTTGACATGGTCGAAGAGCTAAATATTGTTAGACAACAATTAGAGTCGCACCCCCCAGCTCAGCAAAAAAGCCTGATGTCAAAGATTAAAGCGGTGTTGACTCCAAAGAAATCTACCAAGAAACCACCGGTTGTCCAACAAAATACTCGTGGCCGACCAACAACAAAGCAAGTACAACAAAGGTTGGACGAGGCCTCTCGTATAGATGAAGAATTGAGGAGATGCTCCTTCGGTGATGCAAACACGTGCTTTGAAGGTTCCCGACAAAGTAAGTACGATAAACCTCGCCACAGCTCGTACGTTCCGTCACAGGCCTCTCAACAGTCGGTTATAAGGTTCCAAAAACCCAAAGCGAGCCTAGGTTGTTCAAAGAGTTCTAAGAAGAAACAGACACGAGATGCTCACGGTTTTCCTTTAATCATTGGGGACGAGTACGTGGGAATCATCAAACAGTTTAAGTATGCCATTCCGCCAGTGTTCCGTCTGTACGTCTCGTGCATACGAGATGTGATGCCGGACGGTCATTGTGGGTTTCGGTCTGTGGCTGTGGGCTTAGGTATGGATCAGAGTTCATGGGTGTAGGTCCACCCGGAGGATCGAGTAACCTCTATTCCCTGTTTTCCGACAAACCCGAAAGTGCGGAATCCAAACGGGTAAGTTAAACCAAGTGACGAACACAAACACAAAGATTCAACGATTAACACTCCATTGTATTAACTCGTATGAAACCGTTACAAAGCAATGTTTACAAGATAAACCTATAAACTCTCAGTTGTGTGTGTGTTTACAGTGTTCGCTCTCAAATCTATTCAGATTTGTCTAACTGTGTTATGTCTGTTGTGAGTGTATATATACTGAAGCTATGACGACGAAATCAGAAGCCCACGAAAACACTTTGACGAAATCAAGGATTTGGACGAAATCAGGTGATTTCGTCCTATTTGGTTTTCATCCTAAGTGTTTTCGTCCCATTTGGTTTTCACCAAAAGTGTTTTCACCACAAGCACCTGGACGAAATCCAAATTAGATTGGGCTTTGGTCTTCATGTTGGGCTTGGGCTTCAGGGACTTCATCATGTAGGACTTTGTCTCCTGTTGGGCTCCAAACAAATAAACAATACACAATACATAAACATGAACAATATGCAAACTGCACACACGCAGTTTGCATTTACATCGAACGTTACGAAGTAGATAACATACCGAGTCAAGACAGGAGGATGTCTTGACTACGACCTTCACTTCGTAGCCGAGTCGAACCGAGCCAAGCCGTATCCACATAATATGTATCAACAAACTCCCCCTTGGATGCTGCTCGCGAGGTTCGTAATCTCGTTCTCCATCTCTTGATGGTTCATTCATTCTCGGAAAGGATCTTCAAAGTCTTCACACGTAGTGAGTAAAAAGTGAATCAACAAACTCCCTTTTTCATTTAGGAAGTGTATCAATAAACTCCCCCTTTGATTATGCTGTGAATCTTTTGACTTCAATGCTTGAGATCCTTGTGGTGTTGGTGAGTGATCAGCGGCAACTCGATCATCTTTATCATTTGAGTGCCTTCACGTCGTGTCTTCATTCCGAAGCTTGTCATCGAACACGTTCTCTTCGCCTTTAGCATCTGCACATGCAAGAAAGCTAAACACGTAATGAGAACAACTGCTTGGAATATAGTTAACATAAACAAATGACACATATGAGACCAATTCTCATTCAACTACCGTCCGACAAATTTGTTTGAAAAGTTAACAGATTTTTCAATTTAGATTATTAACTTTCAAAACTTGCAAACTCTGACCGTTTATGAAGATTCAGTCGTTTTGGTTTTCATTCAGATTTCAGGCAACGAAGACTTGAGTTCCAACATCGGTTAATCAAAACTAAAGCAGAAATAAAATCTTTTTGACTTTTATAAAGTTTATATTAAAACACACCTAAAATCTTTTTGGCATTTTGAATATTTCAAACATAAAGACTGAAAGCAGTAAATAAATATATACAGAGTTGCATAAACTAAGAAAAGTAAATATATACAAACATTCTTTTTGCGAGTTTCGAGGGTAAGAGAATCATATCAGTGTACGGTCATGCCAAAACACTCTTGTTGTTCTTTTTGTTAACATATAGATAAGCATCCTATAACAATTATCGGTATTGTTATCCACATAAGCTCAACTTATCAGATGTAATCATGGTGAGGGGATACGTTAAGGTATGATTTATACTTACTGACCGGTGTTCATCCACATCACGACACATTCCCGTATCAAGGTATGCACGAGGGTTCATCTTACTGGTGAGTATACCATTTATCATCTGTTTTGACGTATATGAAAAATGTGAGAAACTCACTTATTTTGATTGAAACCAAGCCCTATGTGATAGAATCACTTATTGATGAGGAACTTGATTTTCAGATGCATGAAGGGCACAAGAGGAATTCCGTGAACAGGTCAGTACTTTCGTACAGCAGAGAGACGAACTTGACTCCCGGATAAATGTGATATATTATCACTTGTTTTGTGGACATGTGATTGTTGATCACTTATTGAGGTCGTATGCAGTATGTACACGTATGTATGATATCATGGAAGATCTAGACTTCGTCTCCGTTTTGTTTCGGTAAAAGAAACAACCATGATACCCAGATGATAAACAGCATAAAGACCACATATCTCAGAACCTCGGCAATCTCTCAAACGAAATTTCGGTACTAAGACCATATGCCAATGAGTGGTTCCCACCTGGTCTTCAGTCGATTTAGGTTTATATCACCCTGCACACTTTAAGATGATTGTGAGCCTACCGATACATCTTATATAGAGCTGCTTATCATTTTTCATTTTGCATTTCAGTTTAAAACGGTTTAGACAGACCACTGATGTACTATCATTTTCTCTTTTGCTCGCCAGGAAACTCATTTTTGTTTTTCTATTGTTTTTGGGTTTTTGAAATTTTTCGATGTTTTTGAATTTTTCAAATTTTGGAATTACTCCCCCTAAAATCAACAAACTTACAAGAATTTAAAAAACACAAAGATATTTACAAAAACGATTTTCCGATGCGGATTACTCTTGCTTGACCTTAATGCCGTTTACCAATAATAAAAAGTCAAATCTTGATTTATCAAATGCTTTTGTAAAAAGGTCGGCACGTTGGTCATCGGTATGGACCATGACACCATTGACGAGTTTCATAGTGAAACAATCACGTGTGAAGTGATATTCGAGTTCATCGTGTCAGGTCAAAGAGTGCTGTACGAGATGACAATAATTCATAAAGCAGCTTAAATATCGACAAGTATAGGAGAGATTAGAAATTCAAAACCGTATCCTGCAACTGCTTTGTGCATTGCAAGGAATCTGAGTGGTCTTCTAAGGTCGATTTTGTAGCTACTGAGAATTCTCTTCACAGCAAAAAGATCATAGACCTCTGGGTCCGGCTGGTCTTCCACATTGTACCAGCGAAGGTCTTTATCTTTCTCTTTGAGAAGTAGTGTGCGGTTGTTCAATCCACACCAAGGCATCCGCACACCCGGTTGGTTTGTTCAACAAACACATTTTCTTCAATCACACCGTAGAGAAAAGTACCCTACACGTTCATCTTGTGGACTTTGAACTTCTTGTGGAAGAAAAATCCATGAATCTTCAAAAGGTTTCAGACGTGCTACAGGCGCGTACTTTTCATTGGAATCTTTCATGTTGACCCGATCAAAAACCATAACAACCAAACTTTGGAACATATTTCATCTGGTCGAATTTTTCAACTTCATTCATTTTTCCTCTCCATCAATGGCAACAATATTCTCCTAGATGTAACAATATTTCGGAGCCTTCTGTCGCCGATCTTGTGCATGGACGCTCCACTATCAACAATCCTAAGACTATCAATAGTTCCTCCTGGAACATCCTACACACTCATTCAGAGATTAGTTGGAGAGGGGGACCCAATCCTTCACAGACTTGGGTCGTCCGTCATCATCGAGGATTGTGACATCCATTTCCCGATGATTCGGAATTGATGTAGCTCCCCCTGAAACAGTTACTGGTTTTGGTTTCCAAATCTGTTTTTGTTTTTCATTTTTAACATTTGATTCAACAGATTTTGTTTGGACAACCTCCAGTTTTAAAAGCTTTTCAACATTTTTCCGTTGTTTCTTTATTTGTTTCACTTCTTGTTGTTTAACAAGACGGGGGTCCTGTTTTGGTGAAACAGATCTTTTATGGTATTTGTTACCACGGGGGGCATCAACCTTTTCCTTTCCTTTCGTGAGATATGGACAATTTCTGACAATGTGCCCATACTCACCACATTCAAAGCATGATCTCCGCTCAACAAACCTCGGAGTATCATAACTGTAGGAGCTTGATGATGAACTTCGTGATCTTGAGGTACTTGGTCCTACATCACAACCGTTTGTGTGTTGTGTGTAGTTGTTTTGACTGTTTCTTTTCAAAATTTTACTTTGTTTAACAAAATCTAAGTTAGATTTGTTTTCAAATGTGTCAATATTATCCGTTCCCCTTGATTTCACAAAGTTCACCTTCTTGTCCTTTTTCTGGGTCTGTTTCTTTTGACCTTGAGTCGGTGTTTTACCTTTTGGTTTGGTGCGATTTTGCTGCTTTTTCACTGTTGGTAATTTCTGATTGCCACATTGTTTTCCAACTTCAGCCTTTGGGATAGGAGGACACTGTGTTACCACAACGTGTGATCCTGTCTTTCCCAAAAACTTACTTGTTGACTCCTCAAAAATTTTACTTATTAAAGATTGATTAACATTCTTAATAGGAAAATCTTTGTCAGAGTAGATTTTATCATCACCAACAAGAGTGTACAGCAAATTCACACTCTCAGACTCTTGTGTGGAAGTAGACGTGGACTCGGTCAGAACAGTCGTAGCAGGTTTTGCGGGAGGATCACATAGAATATGATTCTCGAGAGGTATGTCCTCTTCTTTGATTACCGCATCTGACTGTGCTGAGTCAGTATCATTAGATTCATCATCTGAAGAATCAGTATCCTCAATAATGACTGGAGGATCCTGATTCAGTTCAGCAGAAGACACACTTGTATCGGCTGACACATCCGAATCTGATGGTACTTCCGGTTTGTATCCAAGTCCCGTTGCAAATTCCTCAATGTCTAAAGGAACAGATTCTTCATAATGAGTTCTATACTCCTCATCAGGCAGTGCATCATAATTTTGTCTAACAGGTGGTGGACATTTCTTATATCCAATGCATGTGACATCCTTTTTCTCTTTTTGTGTGCCAATGATGTGATCCAGCACATATCTAGAGTTAGAATAACTGTCTAGTTTAAGCCGGATAGCCTCACTTTCACACTTTGTGCAGGCTAACTCTTTTTGCATGCTTTCAAGACGATTGATATAAAGGTTTATGTCAGTTTGTTTTCTTGAAACCATTTTTGTCAGATCGGTTTTATCTTTTCTTAAAGTTTCAACCATCGTTTTAAATTCCTTTTCATGGTTTTCATAAAACATGTTAGCCTCTTTGCATTTTGAAAGATCCACTATCAACTTTTGATTGTGCATATTTGTCACTTCAAATTTGTTTTGCAAAGCCTCATGTTTGCTTTGCAAATCACACCACTTAGCATCAAAAGAAACATGTTTGTTTTGCAAGTCAAACAATTCAGCATTTAAAGCATCATGTTTGCTTTGCAACTCAGACATATTAGCATCTAAATCAGCACATTTAACACTTAAGCTAGCACAATTATCACAATTAACAACAGTTGGTTCATCGACACATACCTGACTGGAATCACTCTCAGATGTTGACATATATGCATCAGAATCAACAACCTCCCTTGATGATTCACATTCAGATCCATCCTCGCTTGAACTTGAACTTGAAGTTGTAACATCTTCAACTGAAGTTGAAACGTCTTCAACTGAACTACTGTCATGTTCAGAACTGTCATCGTTTCGCGATGATTCACCATTGCTGGCATCTTTGACAATTTTAGCATAAAACGCCGTTTTTGTTTGACTACAGTTCCTTGGATCAAGAGATGATGGTGCTACCGTAGAACGATGGCACTGTGAAGCAACTGGTGGTAATGGATTTCCATACAAGTCTGTGGTTTGAGCTGGCTTTACAGGAACTTGTATCGGATTGCCATATAAATCTGTGCTTGTGACAAACACCGTTTGAAGTGGAGCGTGTGAAGCAGGTCTTGCATAAGTGCTAGGATGTCACACCCCGATTTCCACGTGTCACCGGTGGGCCCGGTGGGGGAGTATCGTGACGTGGTTGGCAACGTAATAGTCAAACAACACAATATTATTATGCACAGCGGAAGCAAATTTAAAATATGATACAACCGAATTTATTTATTGTAATCAAAGTCACAATATCCGGATGTTTATCCACAGTAGGATCGAAACAAAATAACATTTAATGGTTCAACAGACTTCTGGCATCCTAAGCTTGCGAGACTTTTTATTGATGCTTAGGAGACAATCCCAGCCAATTTCGCTTAGTACCTGCATTTAATCTTTTTGGGAAAATACGTCAGTTTACACTGGTAAATACATTCAACTGACTCATTTTGGAAAATGATTGAAAATTGGTTTGGATGCACATGGCATAAACATTTTTATAACTTGGGAGAATTATTTAATATTATAATCTTGTGAACGAATTACATGTTACTTATGCGTTCAGTAGCCCGGATCTAGTCCGGGTTTAAGATCAATAGACACACCACATAATTGAGTTATACACGACAGGTGTACGCCTACACCCCGTGCTCAGGTCGTGGCCAATCTCGTAAGATGATGCCAAGGATATCCGGGACATGGTCATTAACCCCCCAAAGGCTGTAAAGTAAACAAGACTGTTTAAACGAGCCGATCAAATTATTCAACTACCCACTAAGCGTGGAGATTTGATGCCCGATCAAGCGGTATGCTATATACCGTAACCCAAGCCCGTATAGGGAAAATAAGTTAAAAGTATTTACCTGATGCAAGTATTAATCACAATAAGCAAAATGCACGTAGCTTTTACTGGTTCTCCTAATCTGGAACGAAGGTTTAATATAACCTATTAGAATACTAACGGGTCTTTTATTTAGCTTAAGCTTAGACCGGCTAGTTTCAAAGATACGGTTCGTACGCACGATTAAGCGAAGACCGGATAGAATGTGATTTAGACCCAACAAGTTTGAAGACTTGTTTAATATGGTTTATTATTCACATTCTGGATTTTGAGATAAAACCGATAAGGTTTGACCCGTTTCGGCTAATTTATGTAAACTTGTTACATAAACCGAACCGAACGCGAAATAAGCGTAACGGGTATCCGTAAGAGCCATATACAGGTTTCCTAAGTTAATATGCTTCAAATATGTTGTGACATCAGTAGGATGTCTTTCGTTATGCCCGAAATGAATTTAAACACAAACTATGCCCCGTAGGGGTAGTTTGGTCATTTTAAAGATTGTAAGAGAGTCTAAATGTTTAACTGAGTTATAGGTCTGATGTAAACAGCAAACATACTCAATTTGATGAGTTATAACAGTAGGCTAAAGCATATATGTGAAATTTATCATCTTTAACCAAACTATGCCCCGTAGGGGTATTTTGGTAATTTCACACAAGCCGAAAAGCTCAAAAACGAAGTCTGAGTTAATCAACCTTTGCTTACTGTTAAATTATTGTAATTTGCCTCTTATATCAGTAGGTATCAACCCGGGTATGTCCAATATGATTTTAAAACATACTATGCGCTAAAAACGCTAAATAAGGCGATTAAAGGCCATTACCGGGTTCGATACTTAAATCTGATATTTTTATATTTCCAGAAGGCTTAAAATAATTTATTTATCATAACTAATCAGTGGAAGAAGGTTTGGAGTCGTTTAGATGTGTAAAACTCATTTTATGGCCCGTAAGGGCAAAACCGACAATTACCGAATTAAGCCCACGACTATGAGTTATGCTCAGCCTAAAATTAATTAAAAATCTTTAAAAATCCCAAAATAATATATTACATCAGTGGGTAAAATATTTGATACCAAAAAGTATGTTTAACTAGGCTATACGCTAATTGCGCCATTTTATTAACATAAAGCATTAATTTTGCGATAATGAGCATAACTCTTAATCTACAAGTCAAACTGATGTCAAACTTTGCATACAAGTCTATATATCAGTAACAAAGGTTTCTACACTTTTACATTTTCATAAATCACGTTTTAAGGTAATAAGGGCATAAAGGTCAACATATGAGCAATTAACGGAAACATGCATATTAATTGGATAACTAATGAACCGAGGTGTATAATCACAGAGGGTTGTTCTAACATGTAACCTAGTCCAATTAAAGCTCTAAGGCATTTCTAAAATATGCCTAAACGGGTCAGATCTGAAAGTCAAAGTGAAAGTCAAACTATGTGACTTTCGGTTCCGAACCGGGTCTAAACAGGAAATAGTCGGGTTGAACATGTTTGGACATGTTCTTACACTAATTACTAAGTTATAACAATGATCAAACAGGTTATATATGTTCTAGATAGCTAATTATGCATAAATGACATTTTAAGCATCCTGTTGACTTTTTAATTAAAAGTTTGACCCGACATTAGACCTGGTTAGAGTGGTGATCAGGGGAAACCCTTTTGAGGTTTTATTACCCACATAATTACCAACTTATAACTACTTTTAATTCGAGATATGACTGAGCCATTATTGACTAATCTAGAAGTCAAACCGTAATTACGACGGTTTGACTTTTAGCTAATTAAACAAGCTAAACTCAACTAAACAAGAACTAGCAGACTTACAAGAGTCCTATGCACGAGATATGATCAAATGGGAGAGTTCCTTAGCTCCAGAAATGCTCCAAATGATCAGATGGAAGTGTGATGAACAACATTGCACAAAGTGGCTTTATATAGTGAAATTCCCACCATAAGAAGTTGACAACTAACTCTATGATCAACCACAACCATCCAACACATGTCCCTAGTGTTCTAGCACAGTTAGGGGTCGCCCACCATGTTGCAAATGCGATTAAAAGTCGAGTTTCCGCGAATACAGGGGCCTGTCCCCGTTTTCTGTATCTGGGGGCCGGAAGCGGCCCGCTTCCCATTTACCCGAAACCAATGCGGGCCGCATGGGCCTGCAAAATCTGAATTTTGATTTTCTTTGTTTTCCAACTTGACCTTTGGTTAAATTGAAAGGGTAATTAGGTCTTAACTTGCAATTTGACCCCTTGTAATATACCCACAAGGACTTTAGGACTTATACCCACTTTGCCAAGTCCCTGAACACTTCCGGTTAACCCGAAAAGCCTTAACTTTCAACGTTAACACTTTAACCCCTCGCACACGAATTTGATCATAACTTTCTCATACGATATCGAAACTTTATGAAATTTTAATCGTGCATTCAAGTGAGCATAATTTATATTTACAAAGCTTCGGGTTTGTCAAAAGGTCACTCAGAGGTATATCTTTAACATGTTGACACATTTAACCCCTGTAGTTTGGTAATCTCTCACTTTTAGCTTCGTATGATCCATGATTTATTCGTTTGATGTTATGAACATCATGTAGGGTTATTATGAAGTATATTTATTCACTGTTGACACTTAGAATTCGTATAATCACATACTTTCCATGTTTGTCAACTTTAGTCCTTTTATAATATTCTTTCACACGTTCAAACTTTATGACACGTGTCAACACATTATAGGACGTAAATTTTCGAGGTGTTACATAGGAGTTCCATAATACATATCAGTATTATGTCGCACTGGTATTGCAGAAGTGGGTGCGGGATTTTCGGCCCCATGAAGGCGATAAACGCGTGTTTGTATACTTGTTTTCTGTATTAGATGCGAGTGCGGGAAATTCGGCCCATGATGGAGATAAACGTGACGGATTACCGCACCAGTTCGAACTCATTTTTGATGTATGATGATGAATACCTGAACAAATCACACAAATTAAACAGTTAACAATGTTTTACAAGTCTACTGTTAAAAAAAAATAACACAAGCATAAGAATGTTTGACGAAATCCAATTGTGATTTCGTTGATGTTATGTTTGATGAAATCAGATGTGATTTCGTTCAAGAACAAGTGTTTTCATCCAATACAAAACAAATACAAGTGATTTCGGCAATAAGGGTGTTTTCGGCTAAGAACTGATTGGGCCCAGAAGTTGATTTCGGCTGATGTTTGATGAAGAAGTGTTTTCGGCACAAGACAAAAGCACAAGGTGTTTTCGACAAGAAACTGATTTCGGCCCAGAAGGTGATTTCGGCCCAGAAGCAATGAGCCGAGCCGTATCCACATAATATGTATCAACAATGGGGGCTCATTCGAAGGGACCTTGTCCAAGAAATGGATCAGAACGAATCGATCTGGTTCCCAATATTTGAAGCATGGGATGAAGGTTATTTTTACACGCATCGTCAGGGCCTAATTTTGGATTCAGTGTCCGGTTGTGGGGAGGATCACTGGATGGACTTCCCCTTAGCAGGACTTCTTATTGCACAAATGTACGGTATCGGGGTGCACCTGTTAACGACAACCATGGGTGCGAGTTCCACTTTCTTCCCGATACTAAGTCCTCCGGCTAATCAACAACCATTATTCATAACGCTTACACATGTTAACGAGAACCACTTCATACATGTTAAGCTAGAAGGGGATTATCCAATGCCACCAGCACACGGGCTATGGTTGACCCACCGAAGACCCCATACGGAACAATGGGAAGATATGTACTTGCCACGTCTAGAATGGTATACATCGATAATGAGTCCTCCGCCAAGATCAAACCCCAGTCTTAATTACATCGACAGTGATACGGAAGAATGATTTTTGTAATTAATAGTATTTTTTGTATTAATTCCTATAATTTTCTACAATTTCTATAATTTTTTTATAATTTCTATCATTTTTCTATAATTAGAATTGATTAAAACAGGTTAATAACATTTTTATAAAAATTTATATAATTTTTTTTATAATTAGAATTGATTAAAACAGTTTAATAACATTTTTATAAAAAATTACAAATATACGCCTCGTATAGAGCTAGACGTGTCGTATATGATTGGTCAAAAGACCATTTTGCCCCTGATATGCACCCAATCTAGGCTTAAATCAGGGGCTAAAAGGTCATTTTACCAATACCAGACGCCTCGTATAGATCTAGATTGGTCGTCTGTTAGAGCGGGTTTTTGAAAATTTGAATTTTGAAAATTTGAATATCAAAATTTGAATTTCTTAAAAAAGGACGCCTCATATAGACCTATACGGGTAGTCTATAGGGGCGACGACATTTCTTTTTTTTTTTTTAATTTGAATTTTGAAAATATTTTATTTTAATTACTAATATACCCTTGAAAGTCCCCAGTATAGGCCTTAAACAGGGGCATAAAGGTAATTTAAACAAATAGACGACGCGTATAGGTCTATACGAGCAATACATGTTGGGCGGCAACTGTTTCACTTTTTATTTTTTTATTATTAAAAAAATGTTTATTAAATGACCATTTTGCCCCTGTAAATCCCCCAGTATAGGCCTTAGTCAGGGGTAAAATGGTAATTAACCATTCCAGAAATATCTTTTGGGATTGGTTAATTACCATTTCAGCCCTGAATAAGGCCTATACTGGGGGCTTTACAGTGGCAAAATGGTCATTTACCAAAAAGTACAGACGACGCGTATAGGTCTATACGAGGCGTCTATGCCTCGTATAAGGGGGGGCTAGACGACCCTGTTTATCACCCCAAACAAAAAAACACACACATATACGGAGCACACACCTGTATACGCCTCGGATTAGTATTTGGACCGTATTTTCGAAGATTTGAAGCAGCACTGGTACGTATTTCATCCCGTAGTTTAGTATTTTTGCCTCGTTTTTGCCTTTAAACCGTAGGTTTGCCCTGAAATTTGGTTTTTGTTGGGTTTGGGGGTTTGAATCTGAAGTTGAAGATGAAGCCGTAGAACAGGACGCCCAGTATACCTCTATACGAGGCAGATACGAGGCTCTGAATTTTTTTTTTGTTATTAATGTTATTGTTATTGTTATTATTATTGTTTTTATTATTATTATTATTATTATTATTATTATTAGTGTTATTTTTATTATTATTATTAATGTTATTATTATTATCATTAATGTTATTATTATTATCATTTATTATTATTGTTATTATTATTTATTATTATTATTATTAATATTATTTTTATTTATTAATTATTATTAATATTATTATTATTATTATTAATATTATTTATTATTATTATTATTGTTATTATTATTGTTATTGTTATTATTATTTATTATTTATTATTATTATTGTTATTATTATTATTATTAATATTATTATTTATTATTATTATTATTGTTATTATTTATTATTATTGTTATTATTATTATTGTTACTGTTATTATTATTTATTATTATTATTGTTATTATTATTATTATTATTATTTCTTATTATTATTATCGTTATTATTATTATTTATTATTATTGTTATTAATATTATTATTATTATTATCATTTATTATTATTATTAATGTTATTATTTTTTTATATTATTATTATTATTGTTTTTATACGTATACGGTATTTATTTGCAGATTGATTATGGAGGACGATGACATTCAGGTAGAGCTTGATGGGGCACCGCCGGGGGGTCAGCCGGTTCAGCGGGGTCCACGACAGAGACGGCTACCGCCTCCGGATACGCTGCAGGGTCACCCGTATCTAGAGTTTCCCGACGGCACCGATGCCGCCCGTCATTGCCAGAAGCTTAGGAGGATGCACATTGGATCGCATTCAGCGATCGACTGGGATGCGATAGATGAGATTGGTGAGATGGCTAGAGTGCGTCGGTTTATACCTGTCGATTCGCCGTGGCATTGTCTTTTTGATTTGGCGTACACGCCGAACTACAGGGAGCTGCTGGTCGAGTTCCTTTCGTCATTCACATTTCACCCTACTGGGGTCCTAGTGCCGCTTCCGCACCCAGATGCTCCCCCTCCGCCTAAGGTTTCTTTCAGGCTCGATAGCGTTTTGCGCTCGATGACGCTAGCAGAGTTTTCGGTGCATTGTGGTTTATACATGCAGGGGGAGATCGAGACTGAGGTTTACACAGCGGGGCTAGTGGTGGTTGACAGACCCACTCTTTTAGGGTTTTGGCAGGTGATTGCGGGGGCAAATCATTGGGAGCACGACAAGTCGAAGGGGAGGGTGTCGTTTATTAGTGACCCACTGTACAGGTACGTACGTTTATTACGGAAATTATTGTGATTATGTGTATTGTTTATTAATCTCTGTTTCTGTATTTCGCTAACACTATCTGCATGTATATGCACCATATGCTCGCTACTTCTATTGCAGCGCGCGGCTACAGCTGTGAGTGGTGTACGTCCACAGATCTTTTTTTCTTTTATTGTTTGTTGTACAGGAGGCCGTGAGCACTAGCATACGGTCTAGCCTAGTACTACGCCTCCGCCCATCACCGGCAGGAGCGCGGATTTTTGTATGGCGGGGCGTACGTGACCGTCATTGCCCGTTCATTGGGCCTCGTACTACACCAGGACCCACATCTACGGACGCCGTCAGTCATGCCGACGCGGATGGGTTTTCCATCGCTGTGGGGGATGATGCTGATTAAGAGGTTCCCCGTTGGCCCGCGGTTTAAAAACCGCAACGGGGGCATATGGATAGATGAGCCCCTACCAGAGCAGTTCGAGCTCGTCTATCCTCCGGCAGGTCCTGCTGATGCAGTGCCCGTGGAGGACCCTCCGGTGGATTTAGACGGTGCAGCGGAGCCACAGCCACCACCACCTCTCGGGGCGCCTCAGTTTCCACGTCACGTTATTCCAGGTCATGCCCCAGGAGCTGCGCTACATCCGGATGTACGAGCCGAGCTTGACAGGCTCAACGATTTGGTAGGTTGGCCGGTACGGGCCGAGCAGGATAGACGAGAGAGAGAGGGATTACCCCCGATACCGCTTCCACCAGCTCGAGCACCACGTCAGCAGCAGCAGCCGCAGCAGCCAGATCCAGATTCGGATTCGGATTTGGATTTGGATGGATAGACCTGTTGTTGTTTTTATTTTTATTATGGATGTACAAACTTATCTTATATATTTTTGTTATGGATGTACAAAGTTATCTTATATATGTCATATTTATGTTTGTTTTCAGTTATTCGGTTACTTAATGATTGTTGTCTTAAATTGAGATAATACGGAAACAATATATCCCCTTAATATAATACGGAAACAATATTTGAACGAGATAAAATTTTAATCGGAAGAATCATATTTAAAAAAGTAAAATGTTAAAAACATTATAATATTTAATCGATATAATATATTTAAAGAGCCGATTTTTAAAATAGTTGATTTTTAAAAAACAAAAACTTTTTTATAGTGTAAAAAACAAAAAAAAACAAAACTTTTTTTAAAACCAAAAAAATTTTCAACCAAAAAACACATCTTCAAAAACTATAAAAAAAACCATACCAAAACACCCCTTATTTCAACAAAAAAAAAAAAAAAACCCAAGCCTTAGACGCCTCGTATAGGGTTGTACTCTTCGTATAGGTTTTCTTAAACTTTGTGCCTGACACCCTCTGAGACCCCCTTGAATTCAGTGCTTAGACGCCTCGTATAGCCCTATACGAGGCGACTAGGGCACAAAAAGTGTGAAAATAGGCGCAGAGGGTGTCCGGATAGTAATATGAATCAATTTTAAATCACCTGCAAGTGTTATGGATCTGATCACATAAAATACCGATTGGGCCGATGTAAATAATGATTGGACCGATTGTTTTGAAACAAGGGATGGGTTGTATTGTGTTGTGTTGTTGATAATGTTTATTATATGTTACGATTTAGTTAACCAGGTTATATTTGAAACATGATTGTCGGGTGTTCAATGCACGAATAAAAACTGTTAGATGATATCTTGAAATTATGTGTTACATGGTTTGTTTGAATGATGATCATTACATGTAATAGGGATTGTATGGTGAGATTTGTGATTGCATGTATTACTTAGTTCTTGAATTAAGGGTTTCTGTTGACAAACAATTATGGGTGAGGGTTATGAAACCTGGTTTATTAGGGGTTACTACTTTAGGGGTTAATGAACTGAAATTAATTATTGATCAATGTTCGTTTAGAGTTAAGGTCCATGTGATAAATCAATTGAATGAAGGTTCTTGGGAATCGGGTTGGATAATCAAGATTTATAAGAATTGTGACAGTAACAGTTTGGTTGGAATGGCATAATTAAATGGATCCTACACCACTTGATCTCATACATCAGTTAGAGCATGTGTGGGACAGTATATTTAAATGGGTTAAGGAATGGAATGGTACTTGGAGTTGGGTAATAGTTCCCTAAACTGAGTAAGTGCACCGAGTAATTGGGCTGAACAAAAGGCATTGGGCCTCATGTATATATGTGTAAACTGGGCCACGTAGGAGGACCAATCGCACAGTCCAAGTGGACTGGTTTTGGAGCGCGCACTGGGCCGGGTACTTGGGGCGGCCTACAAATTGGGTTGGGCCGTGAACTGGTTTTGGTGGTTATGAGTTTTGTGGATTATAACTAGTAACATGGGTCGTATAGGAACTAAACACTCACTAGGTAATGATATGGGGTATAATGATACGACTATTTGTGTTGCTTGATTTCGGGTTACAATTTGCATATACACTGGAAATTGGAACTTAGACTAGCGAAGTAGACGTGTAATCTTGCATGAAATCCGTGGTGTGGACCAAACTGTGTTAACTTGGATTGTGTATGACATAGTTAACGGTTATAACGTGAATAATTATGTGTGTATGTCATGAGTACCACTTATGCAATGAGTGACGAAATACATGGGTATGAAACTGATTGTCGTTGATAAATCATGTTAGGACGTGCTTGATCAATTGGTATTAGAGTAGCTAATCTTACCGAGCAAACCACAGGTGAGTTCATCTCTCTTGAGCATGCGTCCCGGTGATTGGGACAGTCAGTGGGTATCCCGGGGAGGGATAAGTCTTTTGGGTAAAACTGGGATGCTGGATAATAATCTTACCCTATCATTCTTAAGTCCCATCTTTTGTGTTACCGGGGAGGTAACGAGTATTAGTTGGTAGCGCTACTTAGGTTTGACACCCTCACCCCGTACCGGAGAGGACGAGTGTGAACTAATGACCCAGTCATGCCCAGTGTTGTGATAGGAGCACTAGGGAGCGGGCAAAACATACATCAGGAGTCGTCTTGTTCAGTATCGAGATATTATCAACATTACTTTCGGATTTAACTTCAATGGATTAACTAAACACTTGGTAACCAACGTTTTCGTAAAACTATGAACTCACCAGCGTTGTCTGATACACTTGTTGTATGCTCGCAGATCGTTTGATGACTTAGATTTGGAACTTGTTGTCTGGAGTAGCTGGAGTGGTCATGGATCGACTGGAGGGATTCATGTGATTGACTTATTGATTTTATACATTGGTTTTGAAACAGTTTAACTTGGGTTTACTATTTGCTTCCGCTGAACATGTTGGTTTTCATTTAAACTTATTGATGGCAGGTTTTCATTAATAATTGATGATTTTATTTAACAACTTGTGATTGGTTCAATATGATTAGTGGCTCGTTATTGGTTTGTCACACGCCTAATAGGGTTTCCCATGGGTGGTATTTTGGGGGTGTGACAGTTATGGTTTAAATTTACACCCTACTTTGAAAAAATATATATAAATTTTTGTTATGAACATGTGGAGGTCCATTATGGTTGGATCTAACGTAGGTTGTTAAAGATACATGTCACAGAATGGATGCAACATTTCATGTGCTAGAAATCAAGTTTCTCAACAATAACACTCAGACTTTCATCTAAAGCAATATCCACTTCAACAAGAGCATCATCAATTCGTCATGAAAGTTGAAGAAAACCCCATAATTATAAATAAATTATTGATCAATGTATATAACTAGTTACAATAATAAAACACAAGTACAATTAAGTACCTTGTACTATAAAGCAATACGCCAATACATAAAGAGACATGTAGATATTTATTTAACAAAGAGACTTATTGTTATTAGAGTTAGCTTCCATTTGCTCACTTTTGCCAATTCAGGTCAGTTTTTAAAAATGCACAACTTTTCTCCCTAACATATTGGAAACGTGCCACTTCAGTCCAAAAATTAAAACCTAGTTAAGTCAAAAGGGTTAAATGAAGGGCATTATTGTCAATTCAGATATCTTTATTTTCACCTTATTTTATGAATTGACAATAATACCCTTCACCTGTGTGACTTAACTGGGTTTTAACTTTTGGACTGAGGTGACACGTTTCCAGTATGTCAGGGAGGAAACTGATGCATTTTTGAAAAATGACCTAAAATGGCAAAAGTGAACAAACCACATGAACGAAAATGACAATTAACTCTTGTTATTATTATTATTATTATTATTATTATTATTATTATTTTTAAATTTTGAAGAAAAAATAACTAGAGATGATATCATTTACGATGTTGTTTATGCACCTCTACACGTATACTCCTCATTCTTTTGGCTCTACTTTCCAATTTAAGATTTGTTTTATAACAACACTACGTCTTATACAGTGGCGGAGCTAGCCTAAAAATTCAGGGGTATCCCAATTTTTTTGGGGGGGGATTAGAGGTATCCTTTGTATAAAAAGATAAAAATTTTACACTACGTAGACGAAGTTGAATAGTATTTTTACACTACGAAGAGGGAGTTGAGGGGTAGCCTGGGCTACCCCTCCTTATACATTGGTTCCGCCACTGGTCTTATATTTCATTATATCTCTATGGCATAAGGTTTTATATGTCATTATCTCGATGTCAATACTGACAAAGGGTGGTCCTCTAACTCTCTAAGTCGTTTTTTGTAAATTATAACGCTAATTTTGATTCATTTACAAGCATTGCTTTTTCAACGTAAGGCTCTTTCATATCATCACTAATATAAATATTAGAGAATTAGAGGAAGCCAACCTAATCGAGTGATCAAAATCGTGGGCTATAAATGAAATGTTGACTCGATTATAAGATTCAAGGTGGATGTAGCACTGAACTACACCGATGTTGAACCACGTAATGTAAACCTTAATGATTTTTCGCTGATTTGATCCAAATCCCCCAATTTTCCCCCAATGAGTTCACACATTCATTTGAATCTAAAAACAAGAAAGACTGCTTTATTTACGAGGTAATCAAACAATAGACAAACAAAGCGCCTGTAGCTCAGTGGATAGAGCGTCTGTTTCCTAAGCAGAAAGTCGTAGGTTCGACCCCTACCTGGCGCGTTTTATTAATTTTATTTAGAGCAAACTTCCATTTTGCTCCATGTGGTTTGATACTTTAACGGTTTTGCTCAAACCTTTAAAAATAACCATTTTCCTCCAATAGTTTGTTAGGTTTTTTCCATTTTGCTCCCCGCTAACTCCATCCAAATTGTCTGTTTTTCCATTTTGCTCCTTGCAGGGAGCAAAATGGAAAAACCATAATAACCATTTTCCTCCAATAGTTTGTTAGGTTTTTTCCATTTTGCTCCCCGCTAACTCCATCCAAATTGTCTGTTTTTCCATTTTGCTCCTTGCAGGGAGCAAAATGGAAAAACCATAGCAAACTATTGGAGGAAAATGACTATTTTTAAAGGTTTGGGGCAAAACCGTTAAAGTGACCAAACCACATGGAGCAAAACGGAAGTTTACTCTTTTATTTACATTTTGTTTGTTATAGCTATTTTTATCAACAAGCAAGTTGAACCTTAGCTCTGTTTTGAGTTAATAAGTCATAATAAAACAAATATAGCTTTAGATTTGGTAGGATTTTTTTTTGTGTTCGTTCATTTATTAAACAATAAAACACGAACAAGAAAATTTTGTTCGTTTAGTTAAACGAACTAAAATGACTAGAGGTCACGTTCGTTCATTTTTGTTCATGAACATTCGGTAAAGTGTTTGTTTGTGTTTGATAGTTTAATAATGTTTTTAGTTTTTAAAAGACTTAATCGGTGTCAGTGTAAATATATTCTGTTGATGAACGCTTGTTTGTGTTCATCAACATTAGTTTATGCCCATTGGTGTTCATCAACGTTCGTTGCCTAAAATTAAGAAATAAACCCAAACGAACACGAACAAGTTTATTTTCTTAACAAACGAACACGAAGATAAAATCTCGTTCGGTAACTGTTCATAAACACATATATTTATCAACAAACGAATACGAACAAGATCTTGTTCGTATTCGTTCGGTTTGTTTGCAAATATTCTTTGAACCTTTGCTCGTACTTGCATCATAATAGCTTGTCAAATTTATAAACTAAGATCAAGCTTGGAATTTTAAACAAAAAAGATTCCATCTTATAAAGTTTTGGGGCTTGCTTCTGCAAAATAAAGAAAGTACTAATGCCAAATTTTGGACCATCAAATTTATTACATTGATTATAGACTTGAAGTTGTTTCTAAGCACCAGTTAGAGTTTCTTGTTGAACTAGTGCCGGAGTAGTTAAAAAACTTGATTTATATATCGAGTTGAACTCAAGCTTGTAAGAATACAAAATTGCTTAAAGAAAAAGTTGAGCCGAACTAACGTTACTCAGTCTCGAGTTCATAAATTATAAGAATACGAGTCTAGCGGGGTAGGCTAGGAGTATCTCATCCGAGCCAAAAGTTAACATTAAATTTAAGCCATTTATTATTATTATTATTTTTTTAATCAAAAGCTTGTACCGTCATAAAAAAATCATAAATTTAGTTTAGGGGCGGTTTGTTTAGCTATTAATGAGGCTCTTAATGATTTAGACATCTTACTGGTTCAGCACTTAATGGTTTAGAGTGTTTGTTTCGCGAGCAGATTGTTGAGTGTGAAGCCAAACCACTTGACAATTTGATCAACCTGAGGTCAGCAAAGCTGATCAAGTTGATAAGGAAATAATTGTCTGGGTGATCCAGATTTCACAGGATAATGTTTTGGGACATTCTTCTCTTTCCTCAATCTTATATATATGAGATTGTTATGTATCTGTAAAATTGTACCAAGCTTAACTAATACAAATACTCCTAGTTACCGATAGTGGATGTAGGTCAGAACCAGACCGAACCACTATAAATCTTTGTGTTCTTCAACAGAAAATTGTGTGTGTGTGAGTTCTGTGTTCGTGTGTGTATCTTGAACCTAACAACGGGTATCAGAGCTTAGGCTCGTGTTGTTGAACCGAACAGAAATAACAGAAACGAAGGTGTAGAAGAAGAAGATACCTGAAGGTGCAGAAATCTGAACTAGGGTTCCGATTTGCATCAGTTTCTACCGGATTGTTCACGTCAGCCATTTTCTGTTCGAAACCACTGCCGCCCACACCGCCGGGTTCCGTCAGAATCGCGGCCACCGCCGTCAGAATCGCCTCCACCGCCATCAAAACCGCCTCCACCGCCATCAAAAACCGCCAAAACCGTCGCCGCCTCCGTACTCTTCACCCTCGCGACTAGGGTTTGCTGACCCAGTAGCCGCCGTTACTTAGGGTTTTCAATCTTTGCCTTTTCTGGGTGTTGATTGCATCCAGAAGAGAAGAGAAGAGAAGAAAAGAAGGAGAGCAGAGTTTTGTTATGTGGGGAAGAAGAAGCACAGTTGTGCTTTATTTTGGTGGAAAATTGAAGTTTATCAATTTGACCAAGAAGGCCCCTCAATTTTAAACAAAAAAAAATTGGGTTTAGTTCTTTTTTATTTAATCCTTTGGCAGTAGTAGCCAAACTTTTATTTGTCAAAGAACTAAGTTTTTTTTTTGGCATTAGGCAGAAGGTTTAAAATTTCAAGATCAGTTTTTTTTACCGGTTAAACCAGCAAATTTTCAGAGTATCGTTTCGTTGAAGATCAAAGAAACAGAACCATAGACCAGTGCTTGTTTCGGTTGTTTCAGTTTGATTTTCGGTTTATTTTTCGATTTCAGTTTCGTTTAGTCGTGTTTGAGTTATCATGGCAGAAGACAGGAAGGTGCAAATCGACAAGTTTAACGGTACAGATTTTAGCTGGTGGAAGATGCAGATTGAGGCATTATTGGTTCAAAAAGATCTTGATATTGTGTTATCAGGAGTTAGACCAGAAAGGGTGGAACCAGCAGATTGGGAATCAAAAGACAGGAAAGCCAGGGCAGTTATTACATCAGCGTTATCAAAGACTGTGGCATTCAACATCATGAAGGAAACCACAACTAGTGGCATGATGTTAGCCCTATCTAACATGTACGAGAAGCCTTCGGCAACTAATAATGTAACACCTCGAAAATTTCGGGTTCAATAATAAAACGACACGTGTCATGTAAGACAAAACGCGTTGTAAACCCGGATTTAATAAAGATGTTTCGGTAGGATTTAAAGTGGCGTCATGTTAAATTGTTACCTCTGAACGACCTCAGTTATAAATCCCAAGACCCAAGTTTTTATATAACAAACATCTATTAAGTCTAAATTCAGAAATAGGTTCACAATAATGGACTTGGAAAAGCATGTTATGATCTCACGAAGAAAAAGAATGGTAAACCTTCATTTTCGGTACTTGTTTTTGGATTCAAAACAAACAAACTCAAATGGTAGGGTATCCAATAGTTAAAGACCAATATTGGAGGCCCCAAATTGATAAAACAATGCCCCAAACTCGGAAAAGAGGTTGCCCTTTCAAAGCACCAACAAACAACAACATTTCAGCAACTGATGAAGGCCTGCGCACCGTAGGCCTAAGACCCCTACGATGCGCAGGGGTACACCCAGCTCCAAAAAACGGGCTGTTGCCTGTTTTGTGCAATTTTAACCCACTTAGCCGGTTTTTCTCACTTGTAAACGACCCCTAGACATCCCTAGGCACTAGTAACAAGTGTTAATCAGTTGTGGATGGATCATAGACCTTGTTGTCAACTAGTTGTGGTGTTTGAACAAGTATAAAAGGCCTCCAATGTTGCACATTTTCCTCACAACTTCTCCTGCACTCTTGGATCATTTCTGGAGCTCAAGCTTGCTTCCAAGTGATCTTATCTCGTGCATAGGACTTCAGTAAGTATTCTAATCTTTCTCTAATTGCTTTTAGCTTAGTTAATTAGCTAAAAGTCAAACCGTCGTAATTACGGTTTGACTTCGAGATTAGTCAATAATGGCTCAGTCATATCTCGAATTAAAAGTAGTTATAAGTTGGTATTTATGTGGGTAATAAAACCCCAAAAGGGTTTCCCCTGATCACCACTCTAACTAGTTCAAATGTCGGGTCAAACCTTTACTTAAAAAGTCAACATATTGCTTAAAATGTCATTTATGCATATTTAGCTATCTAGAACATATATAACCTGTTTGAACATTGTTATAACTTAGAAATAAGTGTAAGAACATGTCCCAACATGTTTAACCCGACTATTTCCTGTTTAGACCCGGTTCGGAACCGAAAGTCACATAGTTTGACTTTTTCGTTGACTTTCAGTTCTGACCCGTTTGGGCATATTTTAGAAATGCCTCAGAGCTTTAATTGGATTAGGATACATGTTAGAACAACCCTCTGTGATCATACACCTTGGTTCACTAGTTATCCAATTAATATGCATATTTCCGTTAAATGCTCATACGTTGACCGTTATGCCCTTATTACCTTAAATCATGATTTATGAAAATGTAAAAGTGTAGAAACCTTAGTTACTGATATATAAACCTGTATGCAAAGTTTGACATCAGTTTGACTTGTAGATTAAGAATTATGCTCATTGTCGCTAAATTAAAGCTTTATGTTAACAAAATGGCGTAATTAGCGTATAGCCTAGTTAAACATACTTTTTGATATCAAATCTTTTAACCACTGATGTTATATATTATTTTGGGATTTTTAAAGATTTTTAATTAATTTTAGGCCGAGCATAACTAGTAGTCGTAGGCTTAATCCGGTAATTGTCGGTTTTGCCCTTACGGGCCATAAAATGAGTTTTACTTATCTAAACGATTCCAAACCTTTTGCTACTGATCACATATGTTAAATAAATTATTTTAAGCCTTCTGGAAATATAAAAATATCACATTTAAGTATAGAACCCGGAAATGGCCTTTAATCGCCATAATTAGCGTTTTTAACGCATAGTATGTCTTAGAATCATATTGGACATACCCGGGTTGATGCCTACTGATATATGAGGCAAATTATGATATTTTAACAGTAAGCAAAGGTTGATAAACTCAGACTTCGTTTTTGAGCATTCCGGCTTATGTGAAATTACCAAAATACCCCTACGGGGCATAGTTTGGTTAAATATGATAAATTTCACATATATGCCTTAGCCTACTGTTATAACCCATCAAAATGAGTATGTTTGCTGTTTACATCAGACCTGTAACTCAGTTGAACATATAAACGCTTTTACAAACTTTAAAATGACCAAACTACCCCTACGGGGCATAGTTTGTGTTTAAATTAGTTCGGGGCATAACGAAAGACATCTTACTGATGTCACAACATATTTGAAGCATATTAACTTAGGAAACCTGTATATGGCTCTTGCGGATACCCGTTACGCTTATTTCGCGTTCGGTGCGGTTTATGTAACAAGTTTACATAAATTAGCCGAAACGGGTCAAACCTTATCGGTTTTATCTCAAAATCCAGAATGTGAATAATAGACCCATATTAAACAAGTCTTCAAACTTGTCGGGTCTGAATCACATTCTATCCGGTCTTCGCTTAATCATGCGTACGAACCGTATCTTCGAAACTAGCCGGTCTTAGCTTAAGCATAATTAAAGACCCGCTAGGATTCTAATAGGTTATATTTAACCTTCGTTCCAGATTAGGAGAAACAGTAAAAGCTACCTGCTATTTGATTATTGTGACTATACTTTGCATCAAGGTAAATACTTTTAACTTATTTTCCCTATACGGGCTTGGGTTACGGTACATAGCGTACCGCTTGATCGGGCATCAAATCTCCACGCTTAGTGGGTAGTTGAATAATTTGATCGGCTCGTTTTAAACAGATTTCTTTACTTTACAGCCTTTGGGGGGGGGGGGGGTTAATGACCATGTCCCGGATATCCCTGGCATCATCTTACGAGATGGCCACGACCTGAGCACGGGGTGTAGGCGTACTCCCGTGTATAACTCACTTAAAGTGGTGTGTCTATTGATCTTTAACCCGGATACGTTCCGGGCTACTGAACGCATAAGTAACATGTAAATCGTTCACAAGATTATAATATTAAATAATTCTCCCAAGTTAAAATAAAATGTTTATGCCATGTGCATCCAAACCAATTTTCAATCATTTTACAAAATGAGTCAGTTGAATGTATTTACCAGTGTAAACTGACGTATTTTCCCAAAAAGATTAAGTGCAGGTACTAGGCGAAATAGGCTGGGATTCTCCTAAGCATCATTAGAAGTCTCGCAAGCTTAAGATGCCGAAGTCTGTTGAACCATAATTAATAATGTTATTATTCGATCCTACTGTGGATAAACACCGGATATTGTGACTTTGTTTACAAATAAATAAATTCGGTTGTATCTTATTTTAAATTGCTTCCGCTGTGCATTATTATATTGTGTTGTTTGACTATTACGTTGCCAACCACGTCACGATACTCCCCACCGGGCCCACCAGTGACACGTGGAAATCGGGGTGTGACAGGTTGGTATCAGAGCCAACACTGAGTGAATTAAACACTAGCCTTTTGTGTTTAATCTCAGTTACACAATTGCACATATGTAAACCTTCGAGTCTAGACTTATAACGTAGGACAAATTCCACCTTATTTTGGTTTTGTTGTTGTCCTTTAAATTTTATATTTGTTATTGTTAGCTCATGCTTTATTGACAGGAATAACAAAGATGCCTCCAAGATTCTTCCGAACACGAGGAAGAGGACGAGGAAAGGGGTTAGTTACAGCCCCCAACGACCACGAAGCTGGACCTTCGCAACGGCGAGCTCCATCCAACACCGAGAGTGACGACCCTCGGGAAAACCGAAGAAAACAGTACGAGCCGGCTAGACGATCAGTTTCGCATACTTCAACACCTCCTGCTCTAAATCCCTATGAACCCAATAACCCTCAACCGTCTTACATACCACTACAGAGGTCCCTATCTCATCATTCATATGGGGACCCTACACCTGTTTTTAGGGGACAGTTTAACCCGGTTGGGTTCATACCAGAGCCCTGGGTTTTAACCCACTGGGTCCGGAGGACCACTTTTCAGGAGATCACGCCGACGATATGGACGAGGATACGGACCCCGTCATGCCGGCAAGTGGTACTCCAAACCATCCGATCGAAATCTCCGACGGATCGTCCTTCCACGGATCACCCTACGGTGGTCCAGATAGTTTCCAAGCCCTCTTTAATCAGCACCAGTGGTATTATACACCATCACACCACTCGTCGTCTCATGGGCAGCATCAGCAGCAGCAGGAGCCGCAGCCACAGCCGCATCATCAAGATTCATCCGAGGATCACCGATTCGTGGCAGTTACGCCACCACCTCCACCGCCACCAGTTCAACCGGCACCTCCTCAACCGCCAAGGCGTAGGAGAACCGGTGCACGCATGTCGGTGCGACCAGGGGACTTTCATCTTAGCTCCCCACGTCAGTCGAGTGCTAGTCACTACCCGCCATACCAGGAGGACCCACAAATGGGTGGACCCTCCAACCCTGCTGTACTACAACCACCGCCGATGGGATTTGATAACCCAATCCCGGCATATACGAGTGGCATGGGATACAACCCGTTTGAACCCTCAACGCATCACGACTATGGGTACGCGGAGGCTGATCCGTACATGTTAGCAGCAAACTACAACACCCAAGGACCCTATGGGGATCCATGGGGGGTGAGTTACCCGACACAGGGATACGCGATACCTCCTAGACCCATCATCCGGACTCAATCACAGCCACCTAGATTCTCACCACCCGAACATGAAGAACTCCTGCAAAGGTTAAACCAAGTTGAACGGGTAGTTCACGAAGACCGCCGGGAGAGGCAAACATTCTTCCAGGGATTAGTGAGATTGATCAAGGGGAAGAACAAGAAGGATCGTTGAATCCTTCCGCAGTTATTTTCTCCTGTATTTACTGTTGAACCCCTACGTGAGTGTACTGTTAGTGTGAGTCCCTGCGTGGACTATTATATTATGTAGTCCCTACGTGGACATGTGTGATATTTAGCCCCTGCGTGGGCATGTGTGTTATTTAACCCTTACATGGGTAAATTTGTGATTTGAAAGACCCGTTTAGGGCAAGTGTGTAATGCTTTGAATAAATAAATGGAGTGTTTATTTTTATAAATTTCATGATTGCCATTTGTGCATATATACTTTATAAATGGAATAAATAAATTTAAATCATTCCTTCTAAATTAATCTGCCTATGTAATTATTTAATTAAGGATCTTAAAGTGTGAAACCTAGCCACGTGTCAAATATAAGACCGGGCCAAAATGGTAAGACCTGTTTAAAAGATTCAAATCCCTGTTAACATCTTAAAACATGTTAACACTCCTGGCAGAAGTGATTCGTTAAAAATCACATGTCAATTTTTTTTTTATATAAGGATTCTTTAGAAGATTCCAAACCCAGTTTAATGATCTCTAAATCATGGGTCAACATCATCAATTAAGATGATCATATTTTACCATACTTGGTAGTATGATGCCTACGGGCCCCGCTCACTTTTATATGAGCCAAAAGACAGTGGTAGCTATGACTCCCCGTCTGATAAGGGTAATGAACTAGGTTCAAACCTTAAAAGTCTTGATTCTCTGAAATCATAGCTTATAATTTAAATTGTCCATGTGACCAAGCCTTATGTGCTAATATATATTGTTATTGTTTATGTTTAGGATAAATTTTAATTAAAATCCTAAATTAATACGATTGATAAGTTAACCAAATATGGTTTCTGTTACCATGGTTAACGAGTTACCCTAAGGGGTAATTCCATAATAAACTCCCAAGTAAAATATTGACCTTGTTTTCTGCAACAGTTCAATACAAATGGCTGAATCAAATGAAGTCAATAGCCATCCTGTGGAGCCAAATGAGAACGCCCAGATTACGTTAACGGGTGCCGAGTTAAGAGCAATCATAGACGGCGCAGTTACTCAGGCTTTGGATAGACAATATGAGGAGTACAGTGGTACTCGAAGTAGGACCCACTCTGCATCACATTCAAAGCCCAGGACACATTCTGAGGCTCATAACAAGCCTCCTCCCAAAAAGGATGGGCCAAAGAAAAACGGTGATGATCGCCAGTCCACCAACCACCAAAGTAATCCATCTCAACATTTAGTGCTGCATCAAGGACACCGTAACATGGGTTGCACATATAAGTACTTTGTGTCTTGTAAACCCAGGGATTTTACGGGGGAGAAAGGAGCCGTCGACTGTATGACGTGGCTGGATGAGATGGACACGGTCGTGGACATCAGCGGATGTGCTGAAGGTGATGTGGTTAAATTTGTCTCACAGTCCTTCAAAGGAGAGGCGTTAGCTTGGTGGAGATCTCTGATGGAGGCCTCCGGAAAGATCCCGTTGTATAGTATGTCGTGGGATCAATTCATCGCCTTGATCAAGGAAAATTTATGCCCTCAACATGAGGTGGAAAAGATAGAATATGACTTTCTATCACTGGTGATGAAGAACCTCGACTGTCAAGCTTATCTGACAAGCTTCAATACATTATCCCGGTTGGTACCTTATCTGGTAACCCCGGAGCCTAAAAGGATCGCTCGTTTCATTGGTGGATTAGAACCCGAGATCAAGGCCAGTGTAAAAGCTTCTCGGCCAGTTACCTTCCGGTCTGTAACTGACCTTTCCTTATCCCTCACTCTGGATGCGGTCCGGCAGAGATCGCAGAGGAATAAGGCGGCCGAGAAGAGGAAGCATGAAGATGATGGTTCGCGTAGGTCGAATAAGAAACACCGTGGGAACGGTGATCACAAGAAGGGATCAGAATCAAAGAAAGATGGGCATCGTTCTGGAGAGAAACCCACATGCAAAACTTGCAAGAAACAGCACTTTGGAAAGTGCAGACTCGAATCAAACTCGAATAACGAGTCAAGGTCTTTTGCTTGTGGTTTGTGCAAGTCCAAGGAACACAAAACCTTGGATTGCAAGAAGATGAAAGATGCAACGTGCTACCGTTGCAATGAAAAGGGCCACATAAAGACTAACTGCCCTAAGTACAACAAGAAGCCTGAGGAGGCTAAGAAGACTAATGCCAGAGTCTTCAGGATGGATGCGAAGGAGGCTGTGCAGGATGATAACGTCATAACAGGTACTTTCCTTGTAAATGATGTTTTTGCAAGAGTACTTTTTGATTCAGGCGCAGATAAGTCTTTCGTAGATCATAAATTTGGTAAATTGTTGAATTTACCTGTCAAAACCCTAAAAGTGAATTATGAGGTAGAGTTAGCAGATGGTACCATTGAAACCGTCTCTACTGTGTTAGATGGATGTGTTATATCCATTAAGAACCATTCTTTTCCTCTGTCTCTACTTCCTTTTAAATTGGTTGGTTTTGACATAGTTCTGGGTATGGACTGGTTATCTCATAACCAGGCCCAAATTGTCTGTAACCAGAAACAAGTGGTAATAAAGACTCCGTCTGGTGAATCACTTACCATTCGGGGAGATACCCAGTACGGACTGCCTGAGCACGTTACTATGCTCAAGGCTTCCAAGTGTTTGAAGAAGGGGTGTGTCATCTACATGGCACAGGTGATTATCGATGAGCCCAAACCGAAGTTAGGAGACATCCCTGTCATCTCTGAATACCCAGAAGTGTTTCCTGAAGATCTACCTGGCCTACCACCAGATAGACAAGTCGAATTCAGGATCGATATCATCCCCGGAGCCGCACCTGTTGCTAGAGCTCCATACAGATTGGCACCCACAGAAATGAAGGAGTTGCGGACGCAGCTAGATGAATTGCTGGCTAAGGGTTTTATTCGACCTAGTTCATCTCCTTGGGGAGCGCCAATCCTGTTTGTCCAGAAGAAGGATGGGTCGATGCGTCTATGCATCGACTATCGCGAGCTTAATAAAGTCACGATCAAGAATAGATATCCATTGCCCAGGATCGACGATTTGTTCGATCAGCTTCAAGGGGCAAGTTACTTCTCAAAGATTGATTTGAGGTCAGGATACCACCAGTTGAAGGTCAAAGATGAAGACGTTCACAAGACTGCATTTAGGACTCGTTACGGTCACAACGAGTTCCTAGTGATGCCTTTTGGGCTCACTAATGCACCAGCCGCATTCATGGATCTCATGAATCGCGTCTGCAAGCCTTACTTAGATAAATTTGTTATTGTCTTCATCGATGACATCCTTATTTATTCTAAGAATCAAGCTGACCATGAGAAACACCTACGTTGTATTCTCAAACTCCTACATCAGGAGAAGCTCTATGCCAAATTCTCTAAGTGTGAATTTTGGCTACGAGAAGTCCAATTCCTTGGACATGTGGTCAGTGAGCGTGGTATCCAGGTGGATCCCGCTAAAGTTGAAGCTGTTATGAATTGGCAAGAGCCAAAGACACCTACGGAGATACGTAGCTTCCTGGGATTGGCAGGATATTACAGACGCTTCATTGAAAATTTTTCAAGGATTGCTGCACCCCTAACTTCCCTGACCAAGAAGAAAGTAAAGTTCGTTTGGGGCCCTAAGCAGCAAGAGTCCTTCGATGTTTTGAGACAAAAGTTGAGCAACGCTCCTGTGCTTACATTACCTGAAGGCGCTGAAGAATTTGTAGTTTATTGTGATGCATCACACACTGGCATGGGGTGTGTGCTTATGCAGAAAGGCAAGGTTATTGCCTATGCATCACGACAGTTAAAGGTGCATGAAAAGAATTACACCACCCATGACTTGGAATTGGGTGCCGTTGTGTTCGCACTAAAACTGTGGAGGCACTATCTTTATGGAATCAAGTTTGTGATCTATTCTGATCACAAGAGCCTCCAGCATCTGTTTAATCAGAAAGAATTAAACATGAGGCAACGCCGTTGGATGGAAACCTTGAATGACTATGATTGTGAAATCAGGTATCATCCCGGCAAAGCGAATGTAGTCGCGGACGCCTTGAGCAGAAAGGAAAGGGTTAAACCCATTCGAATTAACGCCAAGCGTATGGAGATAAAGAACAGTTTGATAGAAAGGGTGTTAGCTGCACAGAAGGAAGTTGTGTTGCAAGATAACTATCCTAACGAAAAGTTAGGAGTAACTGAGGAGCAGTTAACTCTTAGCAAGGACGGAATTCTGCGATTAAATGGACGAATATGGGTTCCAATTTTTGGAGGACTTCGTGATGTAATCCTCCAAGAAGCCCATAGTTCCAAATACTCCGTTCATCCTGGAGCTGATAAGATGTATCAGGATTTAAAGGCAAATTATTGGTGGATAGGCTTGAAAAAGTCTGTAGCCGCCCATGTAGCAAAATGCTTGACATGTGCGCAAGTCAAAGCCGAGCATCAGAAACCATCAGGTTTGCTACAACAGCCTGAACTTCCTACGTGGAAGTGGGAAATGGTAACTATGGATTTTATTACCAAGTTACCCAAGACAAGGAAAGGAAATGATACGATATGGGTTATAGTTGATCGACTGACTAAGTCAGCTCATTTCTTACCCATCAAGGAGACTTATAGCTCCGATATGTTAGCCCAATTATACGTTGATAAGATTGTAGCCTTACACGGCATACCTGTAGCTATTATCTCTGATAGAGATACTAGGTACACGTCACATTTTTGGAAGAGCTTCCAGCAATCTTTGGGCACACGTTTGAACTTTAGTACGGCTTACCATCCTCAGACAGACGGTCAGAGTGAGCGTACTATTCAAACGTTGGAAGACATGCTGCGTGCATGTGCGATTGATTTGGGAGGTAGTTGGGATAAGAACCTACCATTGATCGAATTCTCCTACAACAATAGCTACCATACCAGCATTAAGGCTGCGCCTTTTGAGGCATTATACGGTAGAAAGTGTAGATCGCCAGTTTGTTGGGCGGAAGTTGGGGAAGTCCAGTTATCAGGACCAGAGATCGTGTTTGAAACGACGGACAAGATTGTCCAGATTCGTAACAATCTCCAAGCTGCCCGGAATAGGCAGAAGAGTTACGCGGATCCAAGTCGTAAGGATTTTCACTTCGAAGAAGGTGACAAAGTCCTACTTAAAGTGTCACCCTGGAAAGGAGTGATGCGATTTGGTAAGAAAGGCAAACTAAGCCCGAGATACATAGGACCTTTCGAGGTTATCGAACGTGTCGGGTCAGTTGCCTATAAGTTGAACTTACCAGAAGAGCTCAGTGGAATTCACAATGTGTTCCACATCTGCAATCTAAAGAAGTGTTCCGCTGACGATTCACATGTCATGCCACATACAGATGTGCATATAGACGCGAGCTTAAAATTTGTTGAAAAACCTTTGTCGATTGAAGATCGACAGGTAAGGAAGCTTCGGAGGAAGCATATACCTTTTGTAAAGGTCAAATGGGATGCCCGTAGAGGTCCCGAATTCACGTGGGAGGTTGAATCCACCATGAAAGAAAAGTACCCTTACTTGTTTCAGTAAATCTCGGGTCGAGATTTATTTTAAGGGGGTGAGGATGTAACACCTCGAAAATTTCGGGTTCAATAATAAAACGACACGTGTCATGTAAGACAAAACGCGTTGTAAACCCGGATTTAATAAAGATGTTTCGGTAGGATTTAAAGTGGCGTCATGTTAAATTGTTACCTCTGAACGACCTCAGTTATAAATCCCAAGACCCAAGTTTTTATATAACAAACATCTATTAAGTCTAAATTCAGAAATAGGTTCACAATAATGGACTTGGAAAAGCATGTTATGATCTCACGAAGAAAAAGAATGGTAAACCTTCATTTTCGGTACTTGTTTTTGGATTCAAAACAAACAAACTCAAATGGTAGGGTATCCAATAGTTAAAGACCAATATTGGAGGCCCCAAATTGATAAAACAATGCCCCAAACTCGGAAAAGAGGTTGCCCTTTCAAAGCACCAATAAACAACAACATTTCAGCAACTGATGAAGGCCTGCGCACCGTAGGCCTAAGACCCCTACGATGCGCAGGGGTACACCCAGCTCCAAAAAACGGGCTGTTGCCTGTTTTGTGCAATTTTAACCCACTTAGCCGGTTTTTCTCACTTGTAAACGACCCCTAGACATCCCTAGGCACTAGTAACAAGTGTTAATCAGTTGTGGATGGATCATAGACCTTGTTGTCAACTAGTTGTGGTGTTTGAACAAGTATAAAAGGCCTCCAATGTTGCACATTTTCCTCACAACTTCTCCTGCACTCTTGGATCATTTCTGGAGCTCAAGCTTGCTTCCAAGTGATCTTATCTCGTGCATAGGACTTCAGTAAGTATTCTAATCTTTCTCTAATTGCTTTTAGCTTAGTTAATTAGCTAAAAGTCAAACCGTCGTAATTACGGTTTGACTTCGAGATTAGTCAATAATGGCTCAGTCATATCTCGAATTAAAAGTAGTTATAAGTTGGTATTTATGTGGGTAATAAAACCCCAAAAGGGTTTCCCCTGATCACCACTCTAACTAGTTCAAATGTCGGGTCAAACCTTTACTTAAAAAGTCAACATATTGCTTAAAATGTCATTTATGCATATTTAGCTATCTAGAACATATATAACCTGTTTGAACATTGTTATAACTTAGAAATAAGTGTAAGAACATGTCCCAACATGTTTAACCCGACTATTTCCTGTTTAGACCCGGTTCGGAACCGAAAGTCACATAGTTTGACTTTTCCGTTGACTTTCAGTTCTGACCCGTTTGGGCATATTTTAGAAATGCCTCAGAGCTTTAATTGGATTAGGATACATGTTAGAACAACCCTCTGTGATCATACACCTTGGTTCACTAGTTATCCAATTAATATGCATATTTCCGTTAAATGCTCATACGTTGACCGTTATGCCCTTATTACCTTAAATCATGATTTATGAAAATGTAAAAGTGTAGAAACCTTAGTTACTGATATATAAACTTGTATGCAAAGTTTGACATCAGTTTGACTTGTAGATTAAGAATTATGCTCATTGTCGCTAAATTAAAGCTTTATGTTAACAAAATGGCGTAATTAGCGTATAGCCTAGTTAAACATACTTTTTGATATCAAATCTTTTAACCACTGATGTTATATATTATTTTGGGATTTTTAAAGATTTTTAATTAATTTTAGGCCGAGCATAACTAGTAGTCGTAGGCTTAATCCGGTAATTGTCGGTTTTGCCCTTACGGGCCATAAAATGAGTTTTACTTATCTAAACGATTCCAAACCTTTTGCTACTGATCACATATGTTAAATAAATTATTTTAAGCCTTCTGGAAATATAAAAATATCACATTTAAGTATAGAACCCGGAAATGGCCTTTAATCGCCATAATTAGCGTTTTTAACGCATAGTATGTCTTAGAATCATATTGGACATACCCGGGTTGATGCCTACTGATATATGAGGCAAATTATGATATTTTAACAGTAAGCAAAGGTTGATAAACTCAGACTTCGTTTTTGAGCATTCCGGCTTATGTGAAATTACCAAAATACCCCTACGGGGCATAGTTTGGTTAAATATGATAAATTTCACATATATGCCTTAGCCTACTGTTATAACCCATCAAAATGAGTATGTTTGCTGTTTACATCAGACCTGTAACTCAGTTGAACATATAAACGCTTTTACAAACTTTAAAATGACCAAACTACCCCTACGGGGCATAGTTTGTGTTTAAATTAGTTCGGGGCATAACGAAAGACATCTTACTGATGTCACAACATATTTGAAGCATATTAACTTAGGAAACCTGTATATGGCTCTTGCGGATACCCGTTACGCTTATTTCGCGTTCGGTGCGGTTTATGTAACAAGTTTACATAAATTAGCCGAAACGGGTCAAACCTTATCGGTTTTATCTCAAAATCCAGAATGTGAATAATAGACCCATATTAAACAAGTCTTCAAACTTGTCGGGTCTGAATCACATTCTATCCGGTCTTCGCTTAATCGTGCGTACGAACCGTATCTTCGAAACTAGCCGGTCTAAGCTTAAGCATAATTAAAGACCCGCTAGGATTCTAATAGGTTATATTTAACCTTCGTTCCAGATTAGGAGAAAAAGTAAAAGCTACCTGCTATTTGATTATTGTGACTATACTTTGCATCAAGGTAAATACTTTTAACTTATTTTCCCTATACGGGCTTGGGTTACGGTACATAGCGTACCGCTTGATCGGGCATCAAATCTCCACGCTTAGTGGGTAGTTGAATAATTTGATCGGCTCGTTTTAAACAGATTTCTTTACTTTACAGCCTTTGGGGGGGGGTTAATGACCATGTCCCGGATATCCCTGGCATCATCTTACGAGATGGCCACGACCTGAGCACGGGGTGTAGGCGTACTCCCGTGTATAACTCACTTAAAGTGGTGTGTCTATTGATCTTTAACCCGGATACGTTCCGGGCTACTGAACGCATAAGTAACATGTAAATCGTTCACAAGATTATAATATTAAATAATTCTCCCAAGTTAAAATAAAATGTTTATGCCATGTGCATCCAAACCAATTTTCAATCATTTTACAAAATGAGTCAGTTGAATGTATTTACTAGTGTAAACTGACGTATTTTCCCAAAAAGATTAAGTGCAGGTACTAGGCGAAATAGGCTGGGATTCTCCTAAGCATCATTAGAAGTCTCGCAAGCTTAAGATGCCGAAGTCTGTTGAACCATAATTAATAATGTTATTATTCGATCCTACTGTGGATAAACACCGGATATTGTGACTTTGTTTACAAATAAATAAATTCGGTTGTATCTTATTTTAAATTGCTTCCGCTGTGCATTATTATATTGTGTTGTTTGACTATTACGTTGCCAACCACGTCACGATACTCCCCACCGGGCCCACCGGTGACACGTGGAAATCGGGGTGTGACAAATAAGGTCTTTCTGATTCGAGAGCTGGTGAATACTAGGATGAGGGAAGGCAGTTCAGTCACATACCACATCAACAAGTTGAATTCGATTTTGGCCAGACTTGCGTCAGTGGACATCAAATTTGAAGATGACGTTCAAGCTTTGCTAATGTTATCTTCTTTGCCAGACAGTTGGTCCGGAACTGTTACAGCGATTTCCAGTTCATCAGGTACCAGCGGATTCACTTTTGAAGGGATTCGTGATCTTATTCTGAGCGAGGACGTCAGAAGGAGAAGTTCGAGTGGATCATCGAGGGAATTACTGAATGTTAGCAGAGGAAGGAAGAATAACAGAGATACTCGGAGCAGGAACAGAAAGACGAGTCAGTCTAGGTTTCGAGGTGATGTAACCTGTTGGAACTGCAAAGTGGTAGGATATTTTAGGAATCAATGTCCAAATGAGAAGAAAGAAATCAACGCTGCTGTAAACCACTCAGATGATGATGTTTTGATCTGTAGTATGGAGAGCAGTGTGGATTCCTGGGTTATGGACTCGGGTGCTTCATTTCACGCTACCCACAGCAGTGAAGCGCTGCGAAATCTGAAAGAAGGTGATTTTGGTAAGGTAAGACTGGCGAATGATGAGGTTCTTGATGTGACGAGCATGGGTGACTTAGATCTGAAGACTCCGTTCGGTTCATGGACTTTGAAGGATGTCAGGGTGATTCCAAGCTTAAAGAAACAGTTAATTTATGTTGGGCAGTTGGATGAACAGGGGCACGAGGTTAAGTTTAGGAACGGACAGTGGAAGGTTCTAAAGGGAAATCTAGTCGTAGCTCGAGGAAAGAAACGGGGTTCGCTGTATATGGTCAGTTTACCGTCTGAGGGAGTAACCGTCCCAGTTCAGAAGAAGACCAAGATCCGGTTCACAGAATCTCGTGGGCAGAAGAAGGTTTGTTTTACAGGAGACAAACCCAAACCCAAAGCCACATGTCAGATTCAGGTTGAACGTGCTAGGAAAGGTTCAGAGAAACCAATTAGGGGTTTTCGTGGCAGTGGGAGCACAGGTAGTGCTTCAGTCAGAACTCCCAGACGACAGTGGGTTAAGAGAACCTGTATTCCAGCGGTGAAAGTCTCTCCAGTGAATTACCTGCTTGTGATTAGGGGTGTTCAAAACTATCCGTATCTGAAAATCCGATCCGAAATATCCGATATCCGAATCCGAAATATCCGAAATTTCGGATATCCGAAATTCGGATATTGTCACACCCCGATATTTCTACGAATTAACGGTGGGCCCGGTGGGGAGTATCGTGACGTAGTTGATATCATCATAGTCAAATTATCACAGTTTAATGCATAGCGGAAGTCTAAAGACAATAACATTACAAACCGATTTAAAGTAATATCAATCATTACAAAACGGTTGTAAAGAGATCCACAGGCGGATCAAAGATAAAAGAAACATTGTTCAACAGATTTTTAAACATCTAAACTTGCAAGACTCTTTATTGATGCTAGGAGTAGCCAACCCATTTCGCTTAGTACCAGCACTTAACCTTTTTGGAAAATACGTCAGTTTTCACTGGTAAATACAATTAATCGACTCATTTTGAAAATGTTTAAGAAAATTGATTTGAATGCACAAGGCACAAATAATCTTTTATAACTTGGGATAATTATTTAAAAATAATCTTGTTACAGAATTATATGTTTATTATACGTTCAGTAGCCCGGGCTGAAAACCGGGTTAAAGATTAATAGACACACCCCATGCTTAAGTCGTGGCCATTTCAATGAATGAGCCGAGGATATCCAGGACATGGTCATTAACCCCCCAAAGGCTTAAAATAAACAAAACAGATTAAACGGGTTATCTCAATGATTTAACCTTCATACGATTAAAATTTCAATACCCGACCAAGCGGTATTTTATATACCGTACCCCAAGCCCATATAAGGGAAAATAAGTTAAAAGTATTTACCTGAGCAAATTATACAAATTTTTCCCAGCCGTATACAATCAGCAAGTGCAACTATCTTTTACCGGGCTCCTAAATCTGGAACGAAGGTTTTAATAACCTATTAGATTCCTAACGGGTCTTACTTAAGTTTAAACTTAGACCGGTTAGTTTTAAAGAAAGGTATACTGTTCAAAACGCAAGATTAAGCGAAGACCGGATTAGAATGTGGTTTAGACCCGACAAGTATGAAGACTTGTATAATATGGGTAAACTAAACACATTCTGGATTTTGAAGTGAAAATGATAAGGTTTGACCCGTTTCGGTTAATTTATGTAAACTAGTTACATAAACCGTACCGAACGCAATAAATGTATAACGGGTAATCAAATGAGTCATGAGCAGGTTTCTTAAGTTAATATGCCTTAAATATGTTGTGATATAAGTAGGATACATTCCATTATGCCCAAAACGGATTTAAAATCAATTTAAGCCCCGTAGGGGTATTTTGGTCATTTTAAGGATTATAAAAGAGGTTAAATATTAACCTGAGGTTCTGGTCTTAAATGATCAGTAAAAATTATTTATTTTTGCAAGTCATATCAGTAAGGTATTGCATATATGTGAAATTTATCATTTATAACCAAACTATGCATCGTAGGGGCATTTTGGTCATTTTACATAAGCTTTAAAGGTCAAAATTGGAAATCTGAGTTCAAAACTTTTTCTTACTGTTAAAGTATAAAATTTTACTCAAAACATCAGTAGGTATTAAGTCTTATATGCCAAAAATAGTTTTAACCTATACTATGCGTTTAAAACGCGTAAAAAATCGGTTTTAAGCGATTTTCAGGTTATATAAGGAAATCTGAGTTTTTTATCAGTTTATAAAGTTCAAAATATTTTATTTATCATATAAAATCAGTAGCAAAAATTTTGGTACCAAAATGTTATGTAAAACTCATTTTATTAGTAAAAAGGGTATAACCGTCAATTCCCGAATCAAAGCAAAAACCCCATGTTATGATCAGTTTAAAAATTAATAAAAATCTTCAAAAATCCCAAAATATTATATTACATCAGTGGGTAAAAGGTTTGGTGTCAAAATTTAGGTTTAGATAGGCTTTATGCTAATAATGCCGTTTAATTAATAAAAAGCTTTCAAATTACGATATTGAGCATAACTCCTAACTTAGACCTCAAACTGATGTCAAATTTTAAGGACATGTTTATAAATCAGTAATAAAGATTTTTGTCCTCTCACATTTTCAAAAATCTCGTTTTAAGGTCAAAAGGGCATAATGGTCAACATTTAAGCAATTAACGGAAACATGCAAATGAATCGGATTAATTAGGAACCAAGTTGTATAACCTCAGAGGGTTATACTAACCTATAACCTGGTCCTAATGGAACCCTAAGGTATATCTAAACTAAGCTAAATCGGGTCAGAACTGAAAGTCAAAGAAAAAGTCTACTTTTGCGACTTTTGGTTCCGAACCGAGCCTAAACTCAAAATTGTCGGGTTGAACATGACATGTTCTTACATTAATTACCAAGTTATATAAGTGTTAAAACATGTTTCATAGCTTCTACATTGTTAATTATGAGTTTATTTGCAAAATAGCTTTCTGTTGACTTTTTAATATTAAGTTTGACCCGACAATTGACCTACTTAGAGTGGAAATCAGAGGGTGCCCTTTTAAGGGTTTATTATCCACATAATTACCAACTCATAGCCACTTTCAATTCGAAAAATGACTGGACCATTAGTGATTAATCACTAAGTCAAAGCCTAATTACGACGACTTTGACTTTTGGTCATTAGACTAATAAAACTTGAATTATGAAGGCTAAGAATGCTTACAAGGGCTCTTAGCACGAATTAGGAACTGAAGGAAACTTGCTTTAAGTCCAGAGAGCTCTAGTGAGTGAGTTGTGAATAATTTTTGAATGTGAGCACTTGAACTATCAAACAAGAACTCTTATATAGGAAATTTAAACTCACAAGATCAATCCAACAAAGTCTACAAGTGTTTTCTGATGATCCCAGGTGTCCCCTATGCATGTAAAACCGTTGGTTCAGTCCCTGATTTCGAAAACCACCATGCAAAGGTGGTGCAACCTGCTGTACAGGTAACTGTCCAACTTTTCTGCATCTGGGCGTTTTACGCGACCCGCGTAAGGTTTGGCCGAGGGTTTACGCGGCCCTCCTGAGGGGCTGATCCGGTCACCAAGTTTCAGAAATTGTAATTTTGGTCCCTGGTCCGTCTAAACTTTTTTTAACTTATGTTTATTGCACTTTTAACCATCAAACTTGATTTTTAAGGGTCTTGAATCTTTAAACATTTACCAATAAGCTTTTGGTTAGTCACGAGGTCACCCGAACTGTCACACCATGACTTTTGCTGAAGCGTGATTATTGGTGTGACTTTCTTAATACCATAGCATTCAATCATAACAACGTTGTATGATAAATCCATTGGATGTTCATCCATAAATTAAGTTTGAAAATAGCACAACATAATTGTTTGAAACATCGACACCAAATCCAAATTTTCAAACCACAACGAGTTTTAAAGAGTTCACTAAGACTCGACAAAAGATCTTAAACAAACCCGAGTGTAGAACCATGTATCTCGTCCAGGATTAAGATACATCTCCTAAACCCTAATGACTTGGATGACATCTTTTATTCATGACACAGGTTGAAATCATGCAAACACCTGCCAGATCCACTTAGTTCCCTGAAATACATGTAATTTGAAAACATCAACAAAAGTTGAGCGAGTTCATGTGTTTGTGTATATGTATAAAACCTTTGTAAACAGTGTATGTATATTTGTAAATCCCGGTATGAAAGCAAACAAGGAAAAGATCACCAATGGTTTGCAAGGCCACTAATATGTGTGACGGCGTAGGAAGGATCAAACCTAGCAAATTTGTACCGGGCTCCCGGCTGGAATACATAGTCACCCTATGGGCCACCCTGGTCCTCATGGGTGTGGGCTTGCTACACCCAAATAGATCTATCACTTATGCCCCTCGGTCCTACCACGAGGATTAATGGTCTCAAGTATTCGCCTACCCATTCACATGATCTATGGTACTTTCCTAGGCTAACCATACCAATTGTATTTGTACGTAATCCTTTTGTAACATGTATTTCACCCTCGAAGTTAATAAATAAACATTTTAAAGAAAAGGGGGGACATGAACTCACAGTCTTGCGTCTTCAGAATCGTAACTCAAATCTCTTCAGCAAACACGACTACCTACAATGTACTAACGTCTATTAGATGAACGGTTCGTGCCTTGTCTTAGTATTAATGTTTTCGAGTTACGTTTCTTTTATCATTCCAATTTATATAATTATTGTCAAAATAGTTAATATTTCAACTTAAATTATATTTATAAATTTTGGAATAATTGTTAAACAATATTTTGTAACAATACTTTTCAAGTATTTATATCTGTATTTCCTTCCCAAGGATGGGGGTATGTTATACATGTATATTCGTATTCTTGTATTTGTTGTTCCAAAATAATATATTTCAAGTCTTACTTAGAAAATATATATAAACTTGTTTTGTCCAAAAATAATGTATTTCAAGTTTACCCAAGAAAATATATATTTTTCCCAAAAATCATATATCTTCTAAAAATTCCAAGAAAATATATTTTTACTTCCCAAAAATAATATATTTTCTCCTCGTCAAAAATAAGATTTAACTTGGTAATAATAATAAAAATCATATTTTCATTTCTTTTGTATCCAAAATAGTATTTACCAAAAATATGCTCATAAATGTATTTTTCGGAATATTTTGTAAGTTACATTCTTGTTCGGTTTTCCAATATCTGGTGTGTAACTTGTGTATTTATTCCTTATGATTTTTGGTAACAATTTGGATTGTAATTTCTTGGTACTTTGTCAAGATATATTATTTTAACCCTAAAGTAACATAACTAATATACAAGTATACAAATATTCACACATGTGTCTTTAGTATATATCTAGCCATTTTTATTTATAAAAACCAACCTCCAATACTTGTATTTTTGTTACAAAAATTATGACAAAGTTTATATTGAAAACCATAGTTAAAATACACTTGTAAATATTTGTTAGAAAGTATTTTTCTAAGTGTTTATATTTTTAGAAAATTTTGCCATAGTTTCCCCTAAAAATGGAGGTGTCCATGCTATTAAAGCATATCATTTTCTTTTCAAAATCAACACAAACAATCAAAAATCAATCTACACTTACCAAGTGCCAGATGAATGCTATTTACATAATAATCATGAACTTGAACTTTCATAAAAACTTGTAGTAACTTGGTAGTGTTTTTAGTAGGTTTAGTTACCCTCCAAAATGTATTTACTTCTTTATAAACTTCATTCTTGAAAGATTTAGGTGTTTACAACTTGTAAACATGTTTTACAAAAACGTTTCTTTATGAAATCTCCTTGCTTCACAAGTGTTTCTACACTTGTTTTATCACAAAAAATAGTGTTTGTTTATGTATAAACCAAATCTATGTAAATCTTGTTATTTAACTCGGTTTCTTTGGAAAACTATTTTTGAAATCATCCAAGTTTATGTCTAGTAAACATGTTACATACTACATCATTCACAAAATCATTTTCATTCTTCAAGTTCATGAAAGCATAAAGCATGATGATCTTGGTCTTTCACAAGATCACCACCTTAACTTACTAGATCATGTGTTTAATCACAATCTAGTAGGTTTCTTATGATGTCTAACATCACTAACATGAATAATCAATCATCAAGAAGCAAATAAACACTATTCAACATGTATTCATATGGTAATAAGCTTATGTTAAAGATTCATGATTATATTCTTTAGTGTTCTTCAAGATTTACAATGTTCATCATCTTTAATCAACAAAATATGAAGTAACAAGAGATCATAAGGGTCTTACTACTAGCTCTATGGCTAGGGATGAACACAAGATGATGGAGATGACAAATGTGATGGATAAAAGCAATTGGGAGAGGTCCTTCAAGATCCACAAGCTCCACACTTCCTTAGACACCTTCTTGCACCTTAGGATGAACTTGGAATGTATGGAAGTGAGTTGAAGATGGTGGTGGTGTGGGTGGTGACCTTCGGCCGTGAGGGAGCAAGGAGAAGAGGGAGAGAGTGGTGTGTGTTAGGTGGTGTTTGTTTTTTGGCCAGAAGCACTTCTGGCCACTTATGTCTGCGCCGCGCAGACGCGCGCAGAGGTTTGGAGTCCGCAGCTTGTTTGTTTTCCCGCAGACCTTTCATTAAAAAAGGTCTGCGAGACCTCTTCACCACACAAACATGATTCCATGTCTTCTTGGAACCTCTTCTTGGCAGACCTCTTCTTCCACCACCTCCACCACCACATCCCTGCCACCACCTCCACCACCACCTCCGCCACCACATCCCTGCCCAAACCTCTACCACCACATCCCTGCCCAAAAACCCCAAATCGAACAAAACCCTAAATCGAACAAAACCCCAAATCGAACAAAACCCCAAATCGAACAAAACCCTACCTTAGAGAGAGAGAGAGAGATCGGTGGTGGTGGTGCTACCAGATCGGAGATCGGTGGTGGTGCTTGAATCGAAACCCTAAATCGAACAAAACCCCCAAATCGATGAGAGAGAGATACCGTGGAAACTAGAGAGAGAGAGAGGGAGCGGCAGGAGACCATCATCATCATCGGAGATCGGTGATCGGTGGGTTTGCTGTGGTGCTTGGTGGTGGTGATGAAGGTAGAGAGAGAGAGAGATTGAGGGAGGAGAGTGTGACGGGGGTGGGTGGTTGCAACGGGGGAGGTTTGTGGTGACGGTGGTGACGGTGGTGCTTGGTGGTGGTGATGAAGGCAGAGAGGAGAGAGATCGAGGGAGGTTTGTGTGTGAAAGTGTGTTTGTGTGTGTCTTCTAAGTGAGAAGATGTTTTTATAAAATAAAAAAAACCCTCTTTTCCTTGCAGACTGCAGACATTTGGTCCACTTCTTCTCCTGCAGATGCCTGCAGATGTGGCCCGCAGACTGCAGACCTTTTCCCGCAGAAAAAACAAACAGCACCTTAGTGTGTGTGAGATGTGAGCCCTTAATCCATCTTATAACCATCTAATTCTTTTATCCATTGGATAACATGTTCCATTAGTACATAACAAGATCTTCCACAAATCTTATAAGATCTAATGAAATCAAAGGGGATCAAGGGTGGGCCACACCCTTGGTGACCGTAACATAAGGGGGGGGGGGTCTTGGTTGGTGTTGAATGGTAAGTTAGATAATCTAGTTAGATCTTAAGTGTGATGATTAGTGTTTATGCATATTAGGTGTTATATAGTGTGTTAGGGTGTTCGGGGATCATAACTAGCTCAGAAATATTAAAACAATGCTTCTAGTATAATTTTGATGTTTCGGGTAGTGTCCGGTTGTTTGGTTAGATACCGGTTCGTTAAAGTGTCAAACTATACCGTTTCGTGTTCAATATGTTACCTTTTGTGACACTTTTAATTCCCGACACTTAGGAAAGCATTCAGGACCATTTAATCATATTTTTACATGAAACTAGCTTGTTAAAAAGCTGATTTTTGCTGATTTATGCAGAATTCTGCACTTTTGGTGAGTTTTAGACACTTTCCGGCATTTTAACTATCACCTAGAAAAGCAGTTTTGTGGTCCTTACTTCCCTACACACCATACTAGTGTAGTACTTAGTCTCCGGCTCATACTGGGTCTCAAAACACTGTCTGTCTATGTACTGAACTTTGTCAGCATTTTTCTGAGTTATCCGCTAACCGTGCTAACTGTGCTTTGAGCATCATTCATGTCAATATGGTTTGCATGTAAATACGATGTGACATTATGCAATATGTGATGCACATGTAAGTATGATGCAATAATCAGAATGTAGTTAAGTATAATGCAGCACAGTCATTAAGCACTAATCAAGATTAATTATTCGTACGGATGCATGCAAATTTGGCATTTGTCACATGAACGGTCTTGAAACGCAATATTAACGCATTTAACTCTTATTTCTTGAGTTTAACATTTTGCTTATTTATGTGCGTCGAAACTCCACGAATTTAATATCCGTTATTCTTGGGATCAAAATAATTTATCACAATGTTTTTGGGATCGTTAAAAGGTCATTCAGAGGTTACTTTCAACATGTTGACACTTTTAACCCCTATGTTTCATAAGATCCTTATTTTACGCACAAACAACTTCCATTGTTCGAAATTTATTCGTTAAAGAATACGAACGTCGCGTGAGGTCAATCAGAAGCACAAGAATGGCATGTTGACACTTTGGATCCCTTTATTAACATATATACATTGTTTAACAATTTTAGTCCTCCAGAAATAATTCCTTACACTTTTAAAGTCCATGACACGTGTCTTCATAATATTGGTCGTGATTTTACGAGGTGTTACAGATATCAGAATTTTTCGGATTCGGATTCGGATAGCGATTTTCAAAATTTTCGGATATCCGAAATATCCGAAAATTTAATTTTCATTTTTTTCAGATATCCGAATATCCGAAGTATCCGAAATATCCGAAATCTTATATTCGGATATCCGAAACTATCCAAAATATCCGTTTCCGAATATGAAAAAATAATAAAAAAAATAAAAATTAAATAAAAAGTTGGATTTTCGGATATCCGATTCACTATCCGAATCCGTATCCGAAATTTCGGATACGGATTCGGATTCGGATAGTGAAATGTGGTATCCGAAAATTTCGGATATCCGAAATTCAGATATCCGAATTTTTGGATATCCGGTTTTGAACACCCCTGCTTGTGATGGAGAGTGTTTGTTCTCAGGTTGTTCCAGGATCGGGCAGTTCATGTCAGTGGGAGCCGATAGGAACATAGAATGGGTCAGGGGCAGACTTAGCCATGACTGATGTGTTGAAGCTAATGAAAGCTTCAACGGGCCTTAAGGATAATTGAAGAGAAGGCCGGGTAACTAGGAAGGAGCTAAGATCAAAAGGTTTTTACAGAAATACAGATGCACAGTTGAAGCACATGTGAAGATTATCCCGTGGCTTCAAGTGGGAGATTGTTGAGTATGAAGCCACTTGATCAAGTGGACATCCGAATCTCTGATTATAGGATAAGAGGATAAGGGGCAGGGGCCATTTTTCACGGATCTTGTTTTCTACTTCTTTCTCTTTCTTCAATCTCTATATAAGAGTTTCATATCTATTGTAATTCCTTGTACCTCTCCAAGTATTATAAACTCCTAGTTACCCGTGGACGTAGGTCAGTTTAGACCGAACCACGTAAATCATTTGTGTTCTTGATTGTGGCAGATTGTGTGAGAGCAGAGTGTGTGTGTGGTCCGAGTTCGTGTGTGAGAGCGTTCGATCCTAACACAGATGTCTGAATGGTTCTGACATTTGCCTCTGAATGGTTATGCATTATATCGAGTCTGAATTGTTAAGACATCTAATCTGAATTGGTCAGACATTTGACTCTGAACGGTCAAGCATTATACTGACTCTTAATAATTCAGATATCTTATTGGTTTAACACTTAACCATTCAGAAGTTTAACAAACAACCCCTTAGTATTTTACTGAGCTTTGTTTATATCTTAATCTTATTATTATGGCTTCTGACCAACGCTATATTTTTGGTATTTGAGTGATCTTTGTTTATATTATTATGGCTTCTGACCAACGATATATTTTAGAAAATGAGAAAAATGCTAAGTAAGGCTATAAATTGACTTTTATTGGCGTACTAATTATGACCTAGACTAATTAATAATAAATAATATTATTTTGGATAATGACACGTTTATTAGGCTGCGTAGATGAATGAAATGGTCGTTTGTAAAAAAACACGCAAAAATCCAATTCATGATCATGTGTTGGTCGTTTCGTTTGGAAATAACGATAAAACCCGTAATTATTTATGGGTTCTTTTATTTATAAAAATAACAATAAAACCCGTATTTAAGTTATCATAATATATTAATATTTGTGCAAACTTACTTTTCGGATTTATCTAAGATAGTTATTATTAAAAGTTATATCTATAAGGTATACCGTTTGGCCCACAATCGTTATTCGATTTGGTGAAAATTTCACAATTCACATTCTCCTCCTTCCAAAATATCCATCCATTACACAATAAGATATGGATAAGTTTATATATTCCTTTTTTAAGATTGGTATATTTCATATTATATTTTATTATATTTCATAATATGAAATATTCTTTTTTTTTCCTTTACTTTATAACATTTATACTTTTTTTAAAGTTTTAGGAGTTTAGAATGTAAGAGGGATATAGTGTTCAAATTACAAGGTTACTGAAATTACCAAAAAGCATTTAGTCTAAGGCTTGGTAGTGTGGCCTCGCCACACAAGAGGGACTTTATCATTAACTTGCAAGGTGTGAAATAACGTTATATATAAAAGCCTCTTTTAACTATATTAAAAAAGAAAAAAAATAAACTCAAATCTGACTGGTTCAAGCAGTGGGCCCCATCCCCTTCTTCCTTTTCACGTCCGCTATAGCTTTGGCTGAGGCCAAGGGTAACACCCTCTTTAACGGAGGCGGAGTGGTGTAGGGGCGTCATAGGACTCCAAAATAGGTGAGGTGACAGGGGATGTGAAACCACACCACTTAGCCTAATGGTATATTAGGTGTATTACATTACATATGATGTCCTCTCCCCTACAAGAGTTAAGAGTTTGAGTAGTGTTGTAAACTATGAAGTAAAATTAAAAGTATAAACAAGGTTTTCAAAACTAGACCAAGAAAACATATACTTATTCAAATGAAAATAATATTTAAATATTAATATCCTATTTTATAAAAATAAATGACTACTAGACAAATAATAAAAGCTAAACAAATATGAAGAAACAAAGAGAAATATAAATCTAGGGTTTCAAATTGTTCTACCTGAACCCCCAAAAATTCCTAATTTCCCTCCCTTTGCACAACAATTCCCTCAAGAACCCCCACTTTCCCCTCTTTATTGTTACCTACTTTCGTCCCAAAATTTCACATCAAATCTTCATATCAATTCATCCTCATTAATGAGCTGACGATTCCTTGTTTTCAACGGTAAATTTCATCCACCTAACATCGATTTTGATTGATATTGTCAAACACTTTGTTATCGAATGTGTTCATATTGATTTGTAATTGTAATTTGATGCTTTTGTGAATGATGTGTTCATATTGATTTGTAACTGTAAGTAGATGCTTGCGAATCATGTGTTCATATTGATTTGTATTTGTAATTAGCTGCTCGTGAATGATGCGTTCATATCGATTTGATTTGTATGTGTTCATTTTAATGTGTAATTGTAGTTAGATATTTGCAAATGATGTGTTCATATTAATTTTTGTTATCGAAGTAACCTAGATCAGATATTTGCGAATATGTAGGTTCATTTTGATTTGTATTTGTAATTAAATATTTGTGAGTAATGTGTTCATATTGATTTGTATTTGTAGTTAGATACTTGTGAATAATGTGTTCATATTAATTTGTTGTTGTAATTAGATACTTGTGAATGATGTGTAATGTGTTCATGTTGATTTGATATTTGCGAATGACGTGTTCATATTGATTTGTAATTGTAAGTGTAAAGTAGTAATCATAATCTGTGCTGAGTAATCATTGAGGATACCGCTTTATTGCAGGGTGCTTTTGGTGTTTTGTTTAGTGGAGGGCTGATGATATTTACGGGGGATTAATACGAGGGGAAAATTAGGTCATAGAAGCTGGTTTTGCATATGTTATTGTTTTGACTGGATTTCATGTACGTTGGTGGAAACATGGAGTTGGAAAGCACGAGTATGGTCAAATGTTGTGATTGCGGTTGTAGCAATCATGATCCTGGAAACGGATCTTATTCCGGCACTACATGGTTACGATCCGTGAAACGAAAAGTCGATGGGTCTGAAGAAGACGGTGATAAGTTCATCATACCCGGTCTTGTAATCCCGTCTGTAGCGCGTGTGGAGATTGAAAACGAGTGTAATGCATTGCGTGAAATGGTTAGCAACCAACAACTCACGATTCAAGACCTTATTTCCGATTTAGAAGAAGAAAGGTACGCGTCATCGTCTGCCGCAAACGAAACCATGTCGATGATCTTGAAGTTACAGCGTGAAAAGGCCGAAGTTCAAATGGAAGCGCGGCAGTTTAAACGGTTTTCCGAAGAGAAAATAGCGCACGATCAACAAGAGTTGATGGCGTTAGAGGAATTGTTGTACCGACGGGAGCAATCGATACAATCGTTGACGTGTGAAGTGCAAGCATATAAACACCGAATGATTAGTTACGGGCTCACTGAATCAGAAGCAGACGGTGAGCGAAATTTCATGACCCGTGAAAATAGTATTGCTACAAATTTAGAAAGCCGATTCGATTTCGCGTCGTACGACTACCCTCCGTTGAAATGCAACAACTTGAACGGAAATCGCGCGTACCCGGATAACGATAATAACGATAACGAAACAGTTGATATAGAAAAGTACGCGTTTGGTGAAAGTCCGCATTCTTTAAAAGATATAGAAGAAAGAATTAACGTGTTGGAAAGTCAAAGAAGTCCTGGTCAAAGTCAACCGGTTCTTGAAAAGGTTATCGTTGGTTATTCACTGATGAAGAAACACTCGAGGCGATCATCTAGTGATAGCGGTGGCTCGTATTTCGCAAACGTGAAAGAAGTTGTACCGGATTTGAATCCAGTTCTAAACGATTTTCCAAGTTTTAAAAAAGTGGAACCCGTAACAGAATTTGGAGATGAAAATTATGAAATGAGTGATAGGATTTATACAATCGACTCTATACATAATGTGAACGATGATCAAAAGGCTAATATTGGTACTTATGATGATTTTATGAGTAGTCCTAAAGAATCATCTTCGCGTAATGGAATTGAAGATCCGGAAGTTAAGAAACTATACGCGAGACTTCATGCACTTGAGGCGGATCGGGAATCTATGCGGCAAGCGCTTATTTCGATGCGGACCGATAAGGCGCAACTGGTATTATTGAAGGAAATCGCTCAACAATTGTGTAAAGAAATGCCGGCATCAAACAAAGTTCATGCTAAGAAACAGTATAATGGGGTGGGCTCGTCTTTCTTTTCGGTGTTCAAGGTAAACCTATTATTTGTTTTTTTAGCGTTTCAAATTGATTACATTTGAATATAAGATTCAATATTGATAGCGGTTTGTTTGTGATAGATGGTTAATGGTTTCAGGTAGGGCTGCAATCGAACCAAACGAACACGAACAAAACCTTGTTCGTGTTCGTTTGCTTAGGAAATATATGTGTTCACGAACTATTCATGAACACTTACCGAACGGGATTTTTTGTCCGTGTTTGTTCGTTAAGGAAATGAACGTGTTTGTGTTCGTTTGTTAATTTAGGCAAAGAACGCTCATGAACACAAACTAATGTTCATGAACACAAATGGAAACAAAAAGCACAAGAACAGAATATATGATACACTGATACTTATACGCCCCGCTTGCGGTATGCTCATATAATGTATATATGCGTGGGCGCTCGGGGGGCAAAAGTGAAAGTGCACTAATTTTAACGTTATTTTACTAATTTCGTGAAAATAACGTTAAAAGAGGGGGACGGTTAATCATGCATCATGTGGTGGCGTTGATAGCCAAAAGACAAAGGGGTGCATGCACTAATCGGCGTTTGTCTCAATTGCTGAGTGTTATGTGCCTTATGTCCAAGGCTTGATGCAAAACCACAATCGAGCCGGGGGTCTCATTGGAAGCAGCCTCTCTATTCCTACGGGGTAGAGGTAAGGCTGTCTACATCTCACCCTCCTCAGACCCTACCTTAGCTTTGCTATTGGTGGGATATACTGAGTATGATGATGATGATGATGATTTCTTGTAATTTTGAAGTATTTAAATAAAATATAAAAACTAAAAACACTACTGAACTATCAGAGACAAACAAACATAAACGAACATTCACGAACATAAATGAACGAACACGGCATCTATTCATGTTCGTTCTTTTAATAAACGAACGGACACAAACAAACTTCCCGTCGAACCCACGAACTATTTGCTGAACGTTTGGTTCGTTTGCAGCCCTATTTTCAGGTTATCGTTTGTTGGTCTTTTTAGTAGTCTCTTGACTAGGCATGTACATGTGCACGGTTTTGATGGCTACTATTGACTCCAGCCACTGAATCTATGTTTTGGATGGCTTATGATATGCTAAGCTTTCAATCCATTTGTTTATAAATGTTTAAAAGTTTGTAGATAGTTAACGTGTTAATTAGGGTTACATTAAAACTATATTATTACAATAATTCTCCAACTTATGTTTGACACTTTGTCTCATCTTGTTTTAGTTAAATCTTTCTCAGAGAAAATATAACCAAATAATTGTTTTTTTCTTCGAAGGTTGTCACTTTCTGTTCATATGAGGAGCATTCAATGATTTGGGTGTTATGCTTCCTATAATCTTGCTTAATATATTTCATGTTTATGTAAATATAATATTGTGAAAGAATGTATTGTTTGATTTAAATTACAAATTAGTTTGTATTGTTAAAAGATGATAATTATCTGTCATCTGTTTCCCTTTGACAGTGGATTGCATCATTCGGTTTCTTGGGAAGGAAAGAACAACGAAACAAGTAAGTATTGTTAAATCTTTTATACTTTTTCGGTTCATTTTTTTTTGTTTCTGATCATCTGATTATATAGGGGTCAAATAATTAGTTTCATACCGCCTGTAACAAAAATTATCTTTCTATGAAATTAATTATCTATTTACTGATTTTTAAAGCTAATTTGGGAGACTTGTACTTGCATTACAAAAGAAACATTACATTTTTTTCACAAGAATGTCGTGTTTGGTCTTTTTATATATTAGGTCCTTTAATATTCTAAAGTTTTCAAACACTAACAACCAATTATATGATTCTTATCCAAACACTACCTCTAACCACCTATTTTATTCAACTCTGATTCCGTTGATTTTAAACATCAGATAATTATTTTCAAAAGGAAAATTGGATTTTAATAATCCCAATTTTGACGTATTGGCCGGCAAAAGTCCCAACTAAGGAACTGTCTTGTGACAATCCCAACTTTTAACCTATTTTCCGCCAGCGATCCTTTACTAACTAAAAGTTAACACAATTAGTTTTTGTTAACTTTGACTTATTTGCCACATAAGCAGTCCATGTCAGCAAAACTTTGACTTTTTTGCCACATAAGCAGTTCATGTCAGCAAAAACTAACTGGGTTAACTTTTAGTTAGTATGGGATTGCTGAGGGAAAATAGGTTAAAAGTTGGGACTGTCACAAAACATTTCCTTAGTTAGAATTGTTGCCGGCCAATATTTCAAAGTTGGGATTGTTAAAATCTAATTTTCCTATTCAAAACACACATCCAAACACCTAGATATGTTCAAAAGCAAGGGGATTAATGATCTGGCTAGTGATGCCGTTACATTTTTTTAAAATATTTTTTGGTATTTTTCAGGCACATTTTTATTGCATTGGCGAGCAGTGCGGGCTTGCTTATGCTTCTCGACAAGAGGCCTCAAATAGGGCAATGGAGGTGCCTTTCAAGTACAAGTTTGAAAAAGTGATGTCACAAGTTACAACTCTCCATATCCATTTCAACAGATTTTTAATTTTTATTTCTTCAAATTAGTATTCACATATATTTCTTGACATCGTGCCTTCGGGTGTCGTGTCTGGTTAGTTTGTGAAGCATTATCATTCATAATGTTGCAAGTGTGGATATGGAGATAACTTTTCCATCTGCTCCTGTATATTGCTTGCATTGCAGAACTACAAATTCTAGTATGATTATTCTGCAACGATGTGAGATTTTGTTCACCAACAATTTACCTTTCTAGTTTTTTTCATTTGTTTAATGAAATTATGTATATAGTATATTTTTTTTGTGGAATCATTTTTTTGTTTGATCATTGATTTTGTGTCTGTTTAAAATCAGTATTCCAGCCTCAACCGGGGTATTGACATCTGGACATATCGTCTTGCTATGTTCAAGAGCCAAACTTCATTTGTCTGTCATACCGCCTTTACAATAACATGACCATTCAACTTATGTTATTGACCTCTGGACATATCGTCTTGTATTAGACTTAACAGTTAAGATAGAATTAGTTCAATAATAGAGGGTTTAGAATGTAATTTATTTATCGATATAATCTATTGTAATCTCCTATTATTATCAAATAATACAATTCATGATTTGATTTGGTATCAGAGCCAAATCAAATCTCCCCCAAACCTGCAGGCCCTAACCCTACTGAAGCCACCATTCAATTGTGACCACAACCCTACTGCTGCCACCTCTACAAATCCTGCCGACGATACTTCCGGCCAACAACAACCAAAATCAGAACCCTGTCCGATTATCATGGCTGCAATAACCACTTTTACAAATCAAGAAAAGACTACTCACTTCTCCCACAAGTTTTCTTTTACCCTAAAACCTACAAATTATGGACACTGGCGATCCTTGGTTGAACCCTTTCTAATTTCCCACAATTTGTTTGGCTATGTTAATGGTTGCCTCGCCTTCAATCTCTTCCTAAAGTTGCATTTACTGCCGTTAAAGCATCTACCACTATCTGGCATCAACGTTTAGGACATCCTCATGATCGTGTTTTTCGTTCTATTTTGTCGCATTGTTCTTTGCCTGTTTCAAATAAATTGTCTTCTGCATTATGTAATTCTTGTCAAATGGGCAAGTCTTCCAAATTATCTTTACCTAATTCCAGTTTTCGTAGTACAAATGTTTTGGATTTAGAGTATTGTGATGTTTGGGGTCCTACTCCTCTTTTATCAGTTGATGGTTATCGATTCTTTTTGTTGTGTGTTGATCACCACTCTAAATATATGTGGATTTACCCCTTAGTGCACAAATCTGATGTTCGTTCCACATTAATCAACTTTATAAACATGGCAGAAAGACAATTTAAAACTAAATTAAAAAGTCTTCAAACTGATTGGGGAGGGGAATTCCGGAGTCTCACCCAGTTTCTTACTAGTATTGGTATTATTCATCGACGCTCCTGTCCTCATACTAGTGAACAAAATGGCACCGTGGAGCGTCGCCATCGTCATGTTGTGGAAACTGGACTCACCCTTTTAGCTCAGTCCCATCTTCCTCAACGCTTCTGGCACTTTGCCTTTGAAACTGCTGTATATCTCATCAATCGGCTTCCCTCTTATGTCTCTTCAAATAAATCTCCATTTGAACAACTTTACAAACGAAAACCTGACTATTCATTTCTTCGTGTATTTGGGTGTCAATGCTTTCCATATATTCGTCCCTACAATCACCATAAAATTGATTTTTGGTCCACCCCATGTGTCTTTCTTGGATACAGCCCTGTTCACCATGGATATCGTTGTTTTGATCCAACTACTGAACGTGTGTACATTGCCCGACATGTTTGTTTCAATGAACATGTTTTCCCTTACCACAAACCACCTATCCACCCGATTCCCTCCCCACCCGAACCGTCCTACGTGTCCATCTTTCCTGACCCACCACCTTTTCTACCCGATGACCCAGTCGATCTACCCAGCCAACCTGTCATCGATCCACTCAGCCAACCCGTCACTGACCATTCTGCATCTTCAGAACCTGACCCCTCTTCTCCAACCATCACATCTGAATCATCCTTACCATCTTCAACCTCAGCCGCACAATCCACTCAAGTCAACCCCATCCATACAACCCATGCCTCTACAAATCCCGACCCACCACCAAGAACCCGCCCACCTAACCTTAGGCCACACCCTAAACAACCCACACGATACAACCCTGCTGCATACACCACTACCACCTCCTCACCTATACCTACTGAACCTACCTCATTTACCGTTGCCAATAAGTCTTCTGAGTTGCGTCATGCCATGGCTGAAGAGTTGGTGGCTTTGCATAAGAATGGTACTTGGTCATTAGTTCAACCTGTCAAAAATGCTAATGTGGTTGATTGTAAGTGGGTTTACAGGTTGAAAACATATCCTACTGGGAAGATAAGTCGTTACAAGGCTCGTCTGGTGGCTAAGGGTTTTCATCATCAACCGGGAGTTGACTATCATGAAACATTTAGTCCGGTTGTCAAACCGGCCACTATATGTTGTGTTCTTTCACTAGCTATGACAAACAAATGGGCTACTCGTCAACTAGATGTTCAGAATGTCTTCTTGCATGGTGATCTTAAAGAAATAGTTTATATGAAGCAACCTCCTGGTTTTATTGACTCTACGAGACCTGATCATGTATGCCTCTTGCACAAATCACTATATGGCCTTAAACAAGCTCCTCAGGCTTGGTTTACTAGGCTGTCTCAAGCACTTCAACAGCTTGGTTTTTATGGATCCAAAACTGATCCGTCCCTATTTATCTTGAATTCCCGAGGCACTATTGTGTATGTGCTTGTTTATGTCGATGACATCATCGTTACGGGTAATAATGATACTGCTATCCGTGACTTCATTGGTCGTTTTAGCTCTCAGTTTGCTGTTAAGGATCTTGGTCCATTACATTACTTCTTGGGTATTGAAGTTCTTCGTCATGGTTCCAATTTGCTTCTGTCTCAACGTAAGTATGTTTTGGATATTATTCACAGGGCTGGTATGGTGGATTGTAAACCTGTGTTTTCTCCTATGAGTACCTCTCATGAGTTGTTACCTGATGATAGTCCTCCTCTTGAGGACCCTTCCAAATATCGCCAAATTGTTGGTGCTCTTCAGTATGCTACCTTATCTAGACCTGACATTGCCTTTGCTGTCAACAAAGTTTGTCAGTTTATGCATTCTCCGACTGAAAATCATTGGGCTGCTGTGAAACGTATCTTGCAGTATCTTCAGGGCACAGTTCAGCTTGGATTATACTTTCGTCATGACACAGGTTCCAGGTTACTCATTGGACTCAAGATATTCACGCATACTAGGATTCTGACTGGGCAGGTTGCCCCATCGATCGTCGTTCCACGGGGGGATTTGCTATCTATTTAGGCTCTAATTTGATTTCTTGGGTTGCTCGAAAACAAAGAACTGTCTCTCGATCGTCTACAGAATCCGAATATAAGGCCATCGCTGACACTGTTGCTGAGCTAATCTGGTTAAAGTCGCTTCTTCAGGAACTTGGAATAGTTCATCAATCTCCGACTCTTTGGTGTGATAATCTTGGTGCAACCTATCTCTCTACGAGTCCCGTTTTTCATGCTCGTACTAAGCATGTAGAGGTTGATTACCATTTTGTCCGTGAACAAGTTGCTCAGGGCAATCTTAATGTCAAGTTCATATCTACAAATGATCAAATTGCTGATGTGTTTACCAAACTGTTACCCTCTCAACGATTTCTGCTGTTAAGATCCAAGTTGCAGGTCGTTCCCCGCCCTCAACTTGCGGGGGAATATTAGACTTAACAGTTAAGATAGAATTAGTTTAATAATAGAGGGTTTATAATGTAATTTATTTATCTATATAATCTATTGTAATCTCCTGTTATTATCAAATAATACAATTCATGATTTGATTTCTTGATATGGTGAGGTACCTGAAAACCTGGCTGGTTCTCCGACCAAAGTGTGTTTTCAGTTTCCCCAACAATTTATAGTTTTTCAGTTCACTTGCGGTCAATTAAGAGTTGCTCCTTCACCGTTTGTCACTTTTGTCTAACAACTTGCTTTATTGGTTGTTCTGGTTGGCATTACTGGACTTGTTGTGCTCGTTGTTGGTTGTTGCTATACCTTCTGGAGCATTTAGATAGGTATTTGATTATTGCACGCCTAATGTAAAAAAATGACAGGAAAACTCAAAACCCGGTGCATTTAGATAGGTATTTGGGTAAAAAAAAAAAGACAGGAAAACCCGAAACCCGGTACATTTAGATAGGTATTTGGGTATGAGATAGTTAAAAGATTGGAGGTTTGGAACGTAGTAGGTGATACCCGCATTGAAACTGAACATATTTATCTTATATAATCTTAATATAGTATTTTTTTTAGAAACTTAAATCATCAAAGTGTGCTCAAGCATTTGATATTTCAATTCGGTTTTTGAGGCAGTTAATTGGCATCCTTTACTCCTTCAAAAGGCTATACCTAGTATTCATGAACCCAGTAGTAGTGACTAACAAGTTTTATTACACACTCTTACAACATTAAAACAAAGCGTCTGAGTTGCACGACATGTCCACCTTGGCGTACTTTGATATTAAAGTTGTGTATCGTTAAATTGATGCATATACCTCGCCTTATAAATAATATAATATTACTTCTAAAAAAACAAGTATAAATAATATAATATTACTTCTAAAAAACAATTGACAAATATGCACAACGACTTGTAAAAGGTATAATTTGTTGTTTTTATTGATGCAAAATACCTCCTTGATCCAACCTAATGGTTGATCACTCTTAAGATCTTGAGAAGCAAAGATGATTAGAAGTATATAAAAGCTAACAATACCTTATAATAAGTTACTAGCCTAAGAACCCGCGAGCTTCGCGGGTGGCTTAAAAAAAACAAATCAAATAATTTAAACAAAGAAAACGTAAATCGTGCTTTGTTAAACCTAATGTTTTGAGACACTTTAATACGTTCCAAAACTACAACAAAATGTTCGTTTCAGGTTAAACATTGCTAAACAAAACATAGTTAATAATTGTTCCAAAACTGTTACCACACATAGGATAGCGTTGGTAACGATATTATATGTTTACTTCTAACGACACCTTTCAATAAACACATCGATCAGTGGTCCGGATTAAGAATTTGCAACGTGTTTTGATCCCTAAAATATCGCAGCAGAAACTCAGGTCCATTTTCCAACCCAGCTTGCAGCATGAAGTTACGCCATCCTCTAAAAGCATACCGAGGTATCCCACGTGCCGTTTCCTGACGGATCCCGAGTGTCATTGAAAAACCGTCTTTAGTTTGAAGGACCATCTCATCGAGGACCGAGAAATCTACATTTGCTGCAAAGTCCTTTGGGATCCGCTGCATTAAAGTAAGGAAAAAAAAAAGAATTTTAAACAAAAATATCAACACTAAAAGGGTTACATAATATAAAAAATAAAGCATTTCAACTATGAAACACTTACAAAACGAAAAGATAGACACCATCTTAGTTCGTATACGTTGCCTTCATCAACAACTGCCGGAATGTGTGGAACGTCAACCACGCCTGCTTCCAGGACAGGATCGGCAATAAAGATTGGCACAGGATCAACGTCTACATACTCATCTTCCATGTCTTGATTTCCCGTGTCGAATATGCAATCTTCACTAACATCCATTTGTTCCGTGTCTTCCTCTTCTTGAACACCAACAGTATTTGCAAACTCGGGAAAAACAGATTGTATTCCATTAGGACGGAAAAGCATAATGTTGAAAATGCGTCTCGCAACCAACTAAAAAAAGATGACATCACCTGATATGAGATGAAGATCTTGGGTGATTTGTGAGAAATCATGAATGAAGTAATCGGATCCCCAAAGCCTATTCACTTTAACAGTCCACATGTATGTACTACCAAAACGAATTGAAAAGTTATCGTCCAATGTGTCTGCTTTGAAATACCTGTTCATAAACTCCTTTGGCAACCACTAAATACATAATAAATGCAATCGTCAATAAAAAAATTCAGTTGGTTCTTTATCATAAGTAGTAAAAGTATAAATTACCAAGTTAGCGTTCTCGGGAAATAACATCTTTACATAAAACTTGTTCTTAACACAGGAAAGACCATCAGCCTTAAAATGAGTGAACTTTAGCTTGTGAGCATCAACCACATGTAAAACAATAACATCGTTATCCTCTAGACCAACATCACGAACCATAGCAGACCAACCATTCGAGAAACAATAACCATTAGCAGTAGATTTAACACAAACAGTCCACTCATTGCCCTCTTGATTTGTCATAAGTACAGTACCAATCGGATACCCCTTCAAGTTGTCAAACTTATTATACCATAAAGGAAGAGACTGTAAATTAAAAACATGGATTACATTACTTAATGGTAATACACTTGACATATTAAAAATTAGCAATAAATTAAATAACCATTACCTGTTCGGATTTTGAGGAGTCCGCAATAAGAATATAAAAGCCACGGTCTAAATAAAAGTTTAGCACCTCCTGCTTAATGGATTCCACCAGTGGTACGGCAAGGTCGGGACTAAGAGACTGAAGACCATTAGTACGGAACAATTTAATCTTAAAGACATATTGATCAACCAACTCAAAAACAATAAGATCGCCAAATACTAAACATAGATCATTGGAAACTTGAGTAAAATCAACAAAGAAATGGTTGATAAACCAGAGTCTTCTCATACTAACGGTCCACGTGTGGTTTTTGTCAAAAACAATAACAAAATTGTCAAACAGATTATCACCGTTGAAATGCTCTTGCATGAAGTCTCTCGGTACCCACTGCAATTGATTATAAAACATTGAATAAGTACAAAATGTAAATCTTTACTTAAAATAAAAATAAATGTTTAAAACATACCAGATTTTGGTTCTCGGGGTTTGACATAACAATGTGGAACTTTGAACCTTGATACGGGTGTGGATAACTCTTAAAATGAGTTATTCTAAACGTCAGTACATCCATAAGTTCAAATACAACATAGTCTCCAATGTCTACTTCAAGAACATTTATAAGAGTTGACCAACCGTTTGACACACAATAACCGTCCGTAGACTCCTTGATTTTAACATCAAATATTGCTTTATCATCAGTTATTAAGATAACATTACCAACGGGATATCCATCTAATTCATTTAACTTGTTATACCAAGCTGGTAAAGGCTGCAAGCATCATTTAAGTGATTAAATAATAAAAAGAACATATAATGCTACTTAAACAGTTCATAAAACTTAGGTTGTTACTTAACAATATAATAATATATAACACGTTATGAACAAACGTTTAACCTGTTCTTCCAATTTTCTGTCCTCGATGTAAACATAAAAACCACGATCCATATCTGTAAAGATATTTATAAAGAACATTAATATATATATAGAATACAGTTATAAATCCATCGAAAAGTAAATTATAAACCCAAACAAATGATATTAAGGAAGGATGTTTAACATTATTGGTAAAATTACAGATTTATAAATGCATTGCAGCCTCTTTTGTATAGTAAAAGTTCCTTTACTATAATAGACATAACATTAACTGATTTAATAGAATGTTAAAAACGTAAAGTAATCGTAAAATATACTTTTAACATATGCACTGACAAATGTTAAAAGACTTAAGTGGTAGCAAGGGCAGGTAATAAAAGTCAATCAAAACAACAAAATACAGAGTATACCATTATATTAACCTAAATCGGAAAAAAAAATCATGAACCAAAACTTTAATAACAGCAAGTGATGAGAAATACAAAGATACATGCTATGGTTCAATTATTGTTCAAGCAGACAAAAATTAATTCATTCAATAGAAAAAACACTTTAAAAAAATCACCCAGAATACTTGGTTATCATCAGAATAGAACAACTTAAACAAAAATAACACTAAAGATGTGCATATCAACAAAAGTTAATTGCCGAAGATTTCGGCTATATTAAAATAAATCCAAACATAATCAAAGCAATCTGTTAAAGATAGTGACTAAAACAACAACAATAAATGAATAGAAAGTTACAATAAACATTATGACCTAAAAAATCAAGAAGCAAAAAGATTAGGGTTTATAAAATAAACAGTAAATAACTTTAAATCAGTTTCTAAATCAAGAATCAGAGCTTCACAACATATAAAATCGAACCTTTAATAAACTTACCGGAGTCAAAAACGACGAACTAAATTGCGAAGATGATGAAGGCGATGGTAGATAGATAAAAGATTTAGAGTGTAAGGAAGAATGACGGTATGAAAATCCCCAAAAATTCATCTTTATAAATTATATTAAAACACCGATCTTCGTAATTTTGGAATGACTGATGTGATTATGTATAGATTGGAGAGATGCAATGATAATTTTTGGAAGAAAAATAAGGAAACAGGGAACGTAAAAGCGTGGTTTTTTTAAATGGATTTTTAAAATACTAAAGAACATGAAGTTATGAAAGACTAAACCAGAAATAAGGTTTTGACGATATATATTTATATTTATATATTTATATATGTGTATATATAAAAAAAATTAAAATTAATGGAAATAACAGGAGTAATAAGACAACAAATGCCAAAAAAATGTTATTATTCTCAAATTGTTTATTAAAAAATTTAACATTCAGTAAATATTCATGTTGAAATTATACATATTAAGTAATAATGAAAAATCATAAGTCGTTGAATACTTCTTTATACACAACATTAGTTGTTTTATTTGTAGGCTTCCCATCTTTGTCCAGTATTAGCAATTTAACACCGTCTCTTGTTCTAACTCTCGATAACGCGACATACAACTGATCGTGCGTGAAAACCGGTTGTCTTAGGTACAGACCAACTCTAGAAAGTGATTGACCTTGGCTTTTATTGATAGTCATAGCAAAGCAAACAACAACCGAAAATTGCCTTCTTTGAAATGAAAAGGGAATCTTCTTGTCTGAAGGTACTAAACTAATTCTAGGAATATAGGTTCGAGTACCAATGTTAGCTCCAGATATTATTTCAGCCTCTATTAAACGGTTATACAACTTTGTAACCTTCAACCTTGTACCATTGCACAAACCATTTTTTTGATCAATGTTACGTAACAACATGACTGGGACACCAACTTTTAGCACTAACCTATGATTTGGTAAGCCTGAAACTTTAAGACCATTGAGAACATCCGGTGTGTATAATCTTTCTTGTATTGAACTAACATTTTCAGTTGCACAAAGACGGTCAGAGCTTAGATACTCTCTTTCTTCACCGGGAAACAACGCTAACAGCCTATCGTTAATCTCGTTAACAACCTCGTTCTTCGGCGCAAGTATAGCCCTATCACTAAAATAATTAGGACTTCTAAAGTTCTCGAGAATTGAAGGATAAACAAATTCGATCAGGCTGGAAATGGGGTCGGAAGTATCACTAATTATAAGATTAGATGGCACTTCAATTGTTGCTTCTCCATCATTAGGACCACCAACATTTCCCTCTCCTATGTCCAAAAGCCACTTAGCAAAACTATTTATTTCCTCAATCTCGGATGGAGATCTTCCAACGGTTAACCTCATATTCCTTGACAACGTTAGCACCTTACATTTACTCCACAAATAAGACGAACTTAATGATGCGTTCACCGTCTCTTGTCTTCCACCATTTCGAACAACGGGAAGTACTTGTCTAAAATCTCCACCAAAAACAATAACCTTACCACCAAATGAGATTTCAGAATTTCTCGAGGTGTCGAAATTGAAAATGTCATTCATCGTGCGGTTCAAGGCTTCGAACGCATGTTTATGGACCATAGGTGCTTCATCCCATATAATAAGTTTGGTCTGATGCAACAATTTAGCAACATCACTATCAGCTTTTATATGACATACCGAATCCTCATTAAGATTCAAAGGAATACGAAATATGGAGTGTGCAGTCCTGCCGCCTGTCAATAACAGCGATGCAATTCCACTCGAAGCAACATTTAATACAATTTCTCTTTTTGATCGAAGTGCAGCAGACAACGTCTTCCATAAAAAGGTTTTCCCGGTGCCACCATAACCGTAAACAAAAAACATCCCTCCAGTGTTACCATCAACAGATTTCATTATCTCTTCAAACACTGACCTTTGTTCTTCAGTTAACATATTAAACAGATTAACATATTCCTCTGCGAGAGTTAATACGTCGTAAGTACGCTCCTCGTTAATCAGACGATTGTCGAGATCAGATAAGGAAGAAGAATCTGGAAAAGGCATTGTTGAGAAGTTGCGTAGCGATGAGCTATTCATACCTAAAAACTTTTCAATTTCCAACAAAGCGTAATTTTTAAGTTCATCTTCTGGAATTGATAAACCTGTTAGAAGTTCAAATACTGATACAATGAGTATGATATTTTAGTTAAACCTTGTATGAAAAAAATTAAAAAAGCAAAATGGATTTTATAAAGTTTGATAATGTACCTTCAACACGATGTAGTTTACTATATCTGTAGATGAAATCATCTGTCATGTATTTCCACGTGCTTTCCCATACGATCTCCGGTCTTGACATAGTATTGGACAATAGCATCATGCCAAATAAATTTCGTACGTAAGAAGCTGTTGCTGTTTCATTTGCTTCTTTAATTGCTTCGATGTACTCTTTGTCATCATCTAAAAGACCAAGTGCGAAACACGCATCTCGAAATGTATCATGTACATGACCATTAACAGTTTTGATATCGTCATATGACTTAGGTCCTTTGACTTTGTTGAGCAAGATTCTTAAAAAATAAGCTTCTCCAAGAGATGGAGCAACATTATGAATTCTGCCAATTGAGTTACCTTTCTTCCGAGGTTGCCAACAACGGTTTTCAATCTTCCATACATACCAAGTTGGAAACTGAACATAAGTTAGTGTACGCGCCAAATGGTCATCAGGGTCTTTGTTCCTTTCCATCCAAGACAGAAACATAGAACACTTGACAGATGGCCTGTTAAGAACATAATTGATGTCTTCATCTGCTCCAAATACAACGGGTTGGAGACCTGGAAGATGGAATGGAAGCCTCATAACAGAAGGATATCTGTAATTTACATCGTAACTAAAAATCCTCCATGATGCCTCGCATGCTGAGATATAGCGACAGTCATAATACTCTTTAATCTCATCTTTTTCATGTTGTTCATTCTGATTATCACTATGCAAAACAGCAACTGTTGCTCTATCAGGACCTTTGTTGATATACTTAAACAAATATTTAATTGACCCAGCTTGGTTGCACCACTCAACGTTTATATGTGCCTGATACTTTCTCAATAACTTTTTGTTGTATGGTACAACACTTCTATTATCTAACTCGATCCGGTTTTTGACAACTGTTCTTCCATCATCTCTCCTTCTGTATAATGGGAAACCATTAGCGTCAATTGTCGTAGTATCTTGAAATCTTTTAGGAAAGCCTTTAGAACACTGTTTATCAACCATACATGGGCAGGTCATATTAGCATTACCACACGGTCCATGAATCATAAAATCCTTCACAAGCGTATACAACTCTGGGTCATCATCTCTGTTTGGAATTTCTGCACATATGAACGGATCAACTTGGTCAACAGTGGGAATTTTAGCTTCTGGTTCCATGAATAAGCACAAATGCGCATGAGGCAAGCCACGTTTTTGAAACTCAATTGTATAAATAACTGCATAAAAATAATTTAAAATCAATAAAAGAAAATGTAAAAAATATATTTAATAATAAAGGATTGCAATACGTACTTGCTGCTGCTTTTCCGAACATATGACATTCCTTTAAATCTTTACAAATTGCATCCAGCTTGACTTTAAACAACCTTGACAGGATATCAGGCCTATCTTCTGGATTCAGAGTGGTGTCTTTAAGATACCGTTTTACCTCTGCCCACTTGGGATTGCATGTAATGGTTATAAAAAAATCAGGATAACCAAACCATTTACATAAAGCCATTGCATCTAAATAGTTTTGCATCATATATCTAGCTCCACCGGTAAACGAAGAAGGCAATATAAGAGGTGTACCAACATTAGATATATCTTGCTGACCATTATTTCTCAATTTCCGGAGACTTTCATAGGTATCAGATCTTAGATTTTTTTGTTGAAAACGTATGTAGTTTAGTCTCTCGCTCTCAATCATCGTATAAGCATCAACCAAAAATTGTTGGAAAAGTCTCCTTGAATTTAGAATCAGAGAAAATTGGTTTACTCTATCTTGAATACGATACGAAAAGAACTCTCTCATCGTACAATTTGGACGCTTCTTGTTGGTTACATCTATGACACCTCTATGAGGGATGTCAACTCTGTAACCATCATCTCCATACGGGAAGAGAATTGGGTATTGAAGAGCAAGGTAAGAAGGATGTAATTCACTAATTCGTTGAAGAGTCCCCGATTTAGTTTCAACAACAATATCTCTGTTCTCAATTGCGTTTTCAACATCTCCAACAATTAGAGCAGCAACCTCGCCACATGTTGGTAAGTTATACATTCGACCATCGTTCTCCCTTCTTCCAATAAGACGTACCTTAAGAGTAAGCTGCGGATCGTCATGAAAACAATCTCTAACCATCCTGTAAACTTTAACCAATACATTATCGGAGTCTAACACAGACTTGATATGTTGGATCAAGTGACGATCAACTGAAGCAGAAGATGATGTATCCGACTCCTTAGATCGACTGTTTTGACACAATTTTTAAAAATTAAATATTAATTATTAATTCAGAAACAATTGAAACAAATTATACTGTAAGATACTTACCAAAATATAGAATCTCGGTTCGAAACTTCGTTCTCTGTATCGTATATGTATAGCTGGCAAAACTTTGGTTTATTGCCATTCTCCGGCAACAGACTTCCAATACTATGATAGTTTTCACCGCTAATCCTGTAGCAAAATGGGCCATTACCTCTATTAACAGTCGGATCGACCTTACCACCCATTGATGTGAAAGCGAACATAGAATTATAACGGCGAATGTTTTTCAAAAAATGCTTGCTTTCATTATCCAAAGACGTAAACAGTTTCTGATAATTTGGATGCGCATCTTTATAATCGGGTAGCTCTACTTTAGCATATCCACAACATAAAAAATAACTTGTCTTCCGATTATTGGTTCTGCCTCTCGCCGTTTCTACTTCCCAAAACTTTGCATTGCATACTTGACACGTAATACACTGGTCCCCATGATCTAAGTAATCTGTAGATTAGCAGGGAAATAAAAATAAATGAAATTAAGCGATGTATTTAAAAATAAAAAAATGGTATACAAAATAATGTCGACAATATATAAATGAAGCGACTACCTGGTGAAACACCTTTGTAAGGATCTCCATCTAACGTTGCATCTGTAGTCAAATCAACCATTGGAATAGGAGATGTAATTCTTTGTCTGCCTAATAACTTAGATTTCCCAGCAGATAGCTTTGGAGACGTTTTGCGTAAAATAGGAGTTGTATTCATTGTTGTTATGTTTGGAGAAATAGAAAAGCGACGGACACTTGTTGAAAGTGATTGGTTGTTTGAAGCAGATGGGTAATCACCTAGACAAAATATCAACTAAGAAAATCGGATATAATATTACTTGTAAATATTAACAAATGTATAAAATTACCATTTTGTGTGTTACATTGAAAGGACCTTGTAATAGAAGAAGATTGTAAACTGTTCATAGCCCTCGATTTGCCTTGTAAGATAGGAGATTTTTTACTATCTAGATAAAGTCTCCTTAATCTCCGTCTCTCTTTAGTGTAACTTTGATAACTTTGCGTGAAAACAACTGATAAAATAAAAAAAATAAGTATATTGTTTTAGACATATATATGTATAAAAATAGTTAAGTATGCAATTTAAAAAAAAATTTGAAAAGCTTAATGATAATAAAAACATTAAACCTGGCGAAATAGTAGATGAATGTCGTGAAGTATTCGGAGTGTGTAATAAAATGGAAGACGAATTAGAAGTCGACGATTCTTTTGTCGTAGAACCCGGTAAAACGTGTGATACGTTAGATCTTTTACTATCCAAATACAATTTTCGTAGTTTACGCTTCTCTCTGGACTCGTCTTTTGTAATTACCGGAGTAAAAACTGTATTAGCATATAACACCAAAGAAACAATATAATAGCATTAGTTGTATAAAAAAAATAACTATATATAAATCCATTAGCTGAAATGGAAATTTGATAATAATTTAATTTTTCGTAAACATGTTATCATATTTGATATATCTAATTATTTTAGACATATATACGTTTTACCAAATAGTTAAGTATGCCAATTTAAAAATTATGAAAATTTTAAAGAAATTAAATAAATAAACCTGGCGAAATAGTAGATGCATGATGTGAAGTAGTTGGAGTGTGGAATAAAGTGGAAGACAAATTAGAAGTCGACGATTCAATTTTCTTAGAAAGCGGTAACACATTTGATACATTAGATCTTTTACTATCCAAATACAATTTCCGTTGCTTACGCCTCTCTCTGCACACGTCTTGTGTAATTGCCGGAGTTAAAACTGTAGTAACATGTAAAACAAATGAAACAATATAATACCATTAGTTGTATTAAGAAAATTAGTATATCAATCAATAAGTATAAATAAAACTTTGTTAATATTGAAAGATTATATAAAAATGTTACCATATTTGATATATGTTATTATGGTAAACAAAAAATTATTACCTTCTAATAATTGATGCCACAATAAGTATATAAAAAAATAAAAAAAGATATTAATATATAAAAAAGAAAAATGCACAAATAGATACACATATAAGGCTAAAAATGAATCTCATTGCATGGATTCTTGTGCTCAAATATGACATACTGATATGCAGAAAAAATAGTCAACATTTACTAATTGCTTCTACGTCGACCTCATCATGATCTGTGTATATATCATTAAAAAATCTTATAGTTTCATTTACTTTCATTAAGGGTTGAAAACTTCCGGCTAACATCTGCATTCTGAATTTGTGCATTATACGGTTCCCAATTCTACGAAAATCAGGTAACATAAATCCTTTAAATTCAATGTTGATGTTCATCTGTAATTTTCTGATTCGATTTAGTTGATAAACTACCAAATCTGGATAGTAGAAGGTAAACGTAACTTGTTTCATTGACAATTTTGTTTTCATTGATTTAGTTAACATACATGATGTTGTAAATGTATTTGGTGCATACCTGTATTCTGCTATGAAAATAACTGATTTAGGTTGTGATTTGAATACACTGGCATGCAATAAGACATAAAGAATACAATGCACACCAGGTGTTTGAATAAATGTCTATATGAAAAATGTTGTACTTAACAAAAGAATCATTTTCTAAAAGTAAAACAACAAATAATAAGTAGGAGTTTTATATGATTAGGTAGTGAAGTTAAGTTGTTCTCGGATATGGATTTAGGGGGTAAAAAGAAATGCAATAAGAATGTTTGTTAGGAGTACTTGTTATGTTATTGGGTAAGATAAAATGTAAGAACAAAGGTTGTTAGGATTTTACTTATAATGACTTTAAAGTGTGTGAAGATAATGAAAGTTAGAAAATTAACAATACTTTTAAATAAATACAAATGATTGGATTATATGTTATGAGTTTATGTTTTCTTTAACGTATGTCAACCTTTTAACTGTTTCTTAGCATGGCCGGAGCTGAGAACAATGTTGTGGTTATATCGGATTCTGAAGAGTCTTTGGCTGATTCAGAAGAGTTTGATGACGATGACGATGAAACTGGTCCGCTGATATTCATTGTCCCATACACCAAACGGTTTGTAAGTTCAGACTAAATTATATGTTCGTACACGTCTAATATGTTTACATAATTTGAAGAAGTTTGGTATTTTTTAAAATATTTGACATTAATATTGGAAATTAGTAATATGTTTTGAAACTTGAAGTGCATACCAGTTGAGGTAGCACGGATAACAGGAGTTGACGAAACATTGAAAGTTAAGATCGTCAACAGGGGGAATGTCGAGACAAAACATGATGTTAGGGCGGAGCCAAATAAAAACAGTATCAAGTACGTTGTTAAAGGATGGGCGAAATGGCTTAAGGATAACAACATAGAAGAAGGTGATCATTGCAAGTTCCAGTACTTTCCACATATTGGTGTTTTGTTCCTTGCCAATGTTTTCGGCTAGTGGTAATGTCTGAAAGTTGGAACGACGGTAGAAGAATAACATATTGTTGTTTTGGCTAATGAAGTAAGATAGCGTAAGTTATGTGGTGTTAAAAGTTGTTTTGTATTTGTTAACATGTGTGATCTTTATGTATGTGTTAAAAGTAAGGTAGCGTAAGTTACGATCTTTATGTAGTTTGGACAGCTACTATGTAACCGTATTTATATATATATATCAATATGTTGTACTTTTATTTTATAGCTTATATTTAATATTTATTACATGTTTTGTGCATTCAAGTGAATTGAATAACATAAAATCGATATACATTGGTACATAAATGTTGAAGAATAAGAAAATAAGTTAGTAAATGAGAGAAGTTCAATACCATTGGTAATGTCTGAGAAAGGACTTCTTGAGGTAATAGCCGCAACATCTAAATTAAAGAAACCAAACATAAATAAATCATATCCATGTACTTATTCTAGTTATACAAAGTAGACAAACATGACATTAATCCAAAAAGTGTTACCTGTTGAGTTGTTTATGTTAACTTCATTACTGGAGATAAATGAAGATCTACGCTTGCTTTTTCTTGAAATGCCTATCATTGAAGTAAAGAAAATGAATTACATTCTAATAAAAATTATTAATAAACATAAACAAACAAAAGAATGTTAAAGATAAATCAAATAACAAAACCTGAAGTGTTTCCCTGGTTTGATTGGTTTCGGGAAGTATTGGAATCATGCTTTGACCGTTTATACATTGCGGAATTTGTTTTTGGAATAACAAACTTATCGTTTGTTCAAATTGAATTAAAATACCACTGGAGTGAAAGGGATGTACTCATAGCACAAAATAGTAGAAATGACTTGAAATGAGATGAAGAGATTTATATGATGTAATTTTTTTTTTTAAGGAAACGTTATTAATGTTAACATTTAATGATATTAATATGCTTCATTTTGGAAAGTCAACAGTTTAAATTTTTTTTTGGAAATAATATATATAAAACCGAATCAAGTTACCATATGTAAATAACTTACCAAAAAAAAAACTTTAATATAAAAATTATGCTTTAAATTAATCGTATATAAAATTGGTTTATATGGCAGCATTCATACATTAGAACTTTAATAAAAGTATTCTTCTTCTTTTTAATTAATAATAGAAACGGGTTAAGAACATTATTAGACTTAAAAATAATGGATATATAACATAAAACAATAAAGTATCGTAACAATATATATAAGAAAAATAAGTATAATTAACAACAATTAGCAAAAATAAAATTGTAACCCGAAATAAACAACTAAAGCACGAAACAATCACGTTCATATAAATAAACCACAATAGTCAAATCATTGTCAAAATCCAAAAAAAGCCCAACAAAAATATCCAAATAATGAAAACAAAAGACACGATGATATCAAATGTTTGAATTATAGATTACTAAGCTTCTTTTATTGGAATCAGAAGAACTTCATCGACACCACTGTCTTTACGCATCTTTGATGAAGACAGGGAAGAAACAGCATCCACGTCATACACGGTATCCAAATTGCGCTTCAAGTCACGTTCGCTGTTCGTATCCAAGTCAGCATCCTTCTGATCAAACGATGTTGTAAAGCCAACTTTAAAAACATTCGAGCAAGGGGTTACATCGTCTCCCGTTTGGGATATGGAATCCTATAAAAAGAAAATAAATAGGGATGAGTAAAAAATATTCATTTATTTAACAGATAATGAGTAAAAATTAAATGAAACATAAGGTATAGTATAGTAAACCTTAACAGGCAAATCTTCAGTACGATTTGAATCAGATGGTTCGACATTGAAGGCTTCGTCATCAATAGGCTGAATTTGTAAAAAAAAAAAAGAACCAAGAATGATAATAATTAATAGACAAAAATTATTGACAACTTGTAATAATAGTACAAAGGTAAATTAGAAAAAATATACCTGAATAGTGTCAAAATGTTTATCAAGCTCTGATAAAACGACCGGGTTATTAGTCATCTTGGAGACTGAGTAGCCATCAGACTTTTTGCTAATGTTAAAAGAAGAAACAGCAATCTTGAACGCAAACTTCATATTGAGTAAAGAATTAAGCTCATTTGGAAAGCTTCCTTCGTTTGCTAACTGTTGAAAAAGAAAATATACTTTACTGTTGTACGTTGTATACTAACGAAAAAATATGATAAAAAGGAAATATTTAGTACTTACTTCAATGTTGTTGTCTAAAAGCTGATTAGCATTAACCTTCAAAAGCTTTGTCACCTCACGCTCAAACAATGTCAGACTAACAATACCAGTACAATCTTGCACACGTATATAAAGCCTAATTCTGCAAAATATATTAATGATATTTAATTATCTTGAAAAAAAAAACTGAACATGGATAATATTTACCTTGGAACTGATGAAACGTTCTTTGTATTACAAACATCAGTCTTGCATTCCAAGACAGTGACCTCTTCAACACCATCAGTACCATCCTGCTTCTGTTTAACAACAGTAGTTGTTGAAACCTTTTTGTTGCAGGTTGTGCACGCGTTGTAAAACCACTCATTGTTCGATGCAAAACTCTTGATAGTCCCAACAATGACAACAAACCTCGTCTGTGTTTAAGATATATATAATGTGTAACAAATTATATAAAAGAAAACATATTAAAGCTATTTATATCCGTGTTACCGTATCTATTGAGTTTAACGACCCAATGGGATAAAAGGTCAAGTCAGATAGGAACTCTTCAGTGACAGTCTTCACAACAGGAGAACTTAAGCCAGAATATCTGGAAGAAATCTCGGGAGAAAGTTTCTCGATAAATCTAATAAAAAAATGTCAAAATAATTATTTAGAACTTTATTGAAAGTAATACATATTAAAAGTAAAACTATAAAAAAATATAATACGATTACAAACCTTTTCTTGAAATCCATAATCTCTTTCACCTCAGAGTTTATCAAGACTCGAGTTACATTATACAAATTTGAGACATACAAATTACCTGTTTCATTATTACAACATAAAAATAAAAGTCAAAGTTGTATAAAACCCAATATGTAGTTTAATGAAAAGTCTGATTGTAGGTATAGAATATACCTCCCCAAAATCTGTACTTCCCAAACTGAACAACAACCACAACATTCTTTTCGTCCTTATTGTTTTTCTCAAAATCCAAAATCTGATCAGCATAACAACCCCATAACGTGACGTAAATCTGATGGTGTCTAAAAAACAAAAAGTAAAGAATTAACTTGATAGTTGTAAAATATATAAAAAACGGGAGAAATATATAAGTAATATAAGGTATATGTATATATATATATATATATATATATATATATATATATAAGGATATAAGGATGTACTGCAAATCTTCCAAAATAAAGGTTGTCTTCTTCTCGTCTTTGACGTTATTATTATCACTCTTATCATCTGACGGAAGACACTTGACCACAAAACCGATAACATCTAAACATCACAGAATAATGAAATTAATATTACATAACATATATAAGGTAAAGGATCCTGTAAAAAGTGCCCAAAGTGTGAGAAGGGTAAGAAATAATGTGGTGATGACAAGTGTCCTATATCTAAATTAATTCAAAAGGGTGAATTAGTAATTTTCTATTTCTTTCAATTAATTGATTAAAAGATAACTGCCCAAAATAACTTCCACCCTTTATTATAGGAATTCAATTTTAGTAATTAATCTACGAATGTGTGTAGTGTTATATAATTCTGTAGTGCAACAACCATTCAGAACTGCATAGTGTTATATATTTTTTATATAGTGTTATATATGTTACTTGGTGTTATATGGTGTTATAATATGGTTTTTGGTGTTATATAATTCTGTAGTGTTATATAATTCTGTAGCGTAACCATCAAAAAACACTATATAACACCATCAATTATTAATTATGTAGTGCAACCACCATTTAGAACTGTATAGTGTTATATATTTTTTATATAGTATTATATAGTGTTACATGGTGTTATATAGTGTTCTTTGGTTATATAGTGTTATATGATGGATGCATAGTGTTATATAGTGTTATATTTTTCTGGTAGCATGCCTATGATGGATGTATAGTGTTATATATTGTTATATAGTGTTATATGATAGACGTATAGTGTTATATGATGGATGTATAGTGTTATACGTTTCTTTGCAGCAGTTACATATTTTTCTATTTTTAGAATTTAGGATCGAGATAATTTAGCAATTAAATTTGAATAGCTAATTTTTAGGATATTGATGGCGGTTACCATATTTGAAACATTGGAAAAGACACTATTGCCCTTCAATTTTACATAAGGTCCTTCTAATTAAAACACAATTTACATTTTATACCCTATTGATCTCAACCATTAGATCAAATATCCAATGGTTTAAAACACTTCTTACCCTTCTCACATTTTAAACACTTTTTACCATATCCCTACCCACATATATAATATTAAATTTATTAAAAATTAAGAAAAATTAAAAATAATTTACCAATAGGGCTTTTGAAAGACTTGCTATCATCTAGAGGGTCATCCACAATATAATCAAATGGAGAAAATTCAAATCCCCATTCAGCACCAACAGGCTCATTGCATTCTTGGACAGTAGCGTTGGCATTTAGATTGATCTTGAACGAAGTATGAACATATTTGACTTTTTGACGATTTTCACCCATCGAAGGGTTACGAATGGTTAAACATTGATTTTCTTTCAGTAAATGTTCATAACCAGTAGTGTTTTTCTGTAAAACAAAGGCCTGCATTTTCGTACCCTGAAAAAAAAATTTATAATAAATTATAAACTGAAACTAAATATTTTTTTATTCAAACAAAAGTATGAATTGGTCTAAAAAAAACGTCCTGGTCCATGAATATCATGTCGTAGCAATAAATCTTTCTAGGATTATTGAAAGTAGGTCTTGTCCATAGCCTGACTATGCGGATTCTGATGGTGTAATCATCAACATTAAGATCAACATTATTCAGAAGTGTGACAGCATCCTGTTCCATCTCTAAAATTAATGAAAAAACAGTTAAAATATGTTAGTTGATGATCATATAGAACAATAATTGAAGAAAAGAACATGAAAAACATCCTATGTATGCTGATGACTAAAATAACTTAACAATAACTATATGAAATACATTAGAAATTCAAAACTCATACCAGAAGATATGTATATCGAAAGAGACAACTTCAGTAGTTGTGATGTGTATGAATAATAACAAATGAAACTAATTTATACAATAAAATGGTCACTTAATTATGGTAGCAATATTATTTATTTTAATTATAATTGATAACCTTTACTAAAATAAAAAAAATTATATTTATCTAAATTATTATGATTCAACACTTTCCATAATTAATTACATGAAATTGAAAAGGAAGTAATTCTTATGATTAATAACTTTCAAATTAAAAACTTTCGAATTTGCAACCTATTAAGAGAAAGTTGACTTTCTATTGTTAAAAAGAATATTAATACTTTATTTATGCTAAATGTTAAATGTTATATAAAAAGTTTATAATGTAACAGGTACAAACTAAAATGCAAGGTTTACAAATGAAAAACATACAATATTCTACAATCTAGAAATAACAACAATATAATCTATGTGCAGAAAGTAAGTTGATAAAATGACGAATAGGATCTTGATTATTATAAATCATGTTAAATGGTTAAAATAATAAGGTATTCTATCAATATCAATCATTTATAAATATGATTGACTTTAATGTTTAAAATTTTAATTTTTTATACTTTTTTAAAAACAAAAAAAAATATAATATACATTAAATTATCACGATAACAAAATATACAGTAATGTTATTATAACATCTTGAACCGTGAGTTATATAAATAAACTATATTATTTGTAAACATTAATCAGTTAATATTGGAATATATCAGCTTCTTTTATCCTTATAAGTAGTTTGTATATTGTTTTACATACATCATTCATGTAGTGAGAATAAAAAATAGTAATAACATAGATTGAACTTTAAAGACATGGCATATAGTGATTAACATAACAGTTAAGATATGAAAAATAAAAAAAAACCTTGAAATTGAAAACCAAAACCAATGTTAAAACCAAAAAAATGGAAAAGGCAAAAAACATGCCGTAATTGTCATATAACTACTTAGTACGCTTAACATAAGGTACAACCCTCTCAACACTCAAAACCTGCTCATTTTCATCAAAAGAATAGTGAACCTGGTCACGGACCTTAATTCGACCGGCTTTCATGAACTTCTTCCAACAGCTTAAAGCGTATCGATAACCACGACCGTTGGTTCTTTTTTCACGTCTTGTACCGTTGGTAATTTGCAGTGGAGGATCCATATGCAAAAATGTTATGTTCAAATCCTTTAAACCTTCGTGAAGTTTAGCCTTGCGTGAAACAGGATCTGGGATTCTCTGCATTGTTGTAAAAATATAATTAATAATAGATATGAATGTTTATAAAGTAAAATAAAATGAGATAACTTGTTTTTAAGCAGTTTGTAAAAAGTATATTCAAACTTACAAAATAATCTTCACCAGCCATACGAACAAACTTTGTAACACAACCATCTATGTGTTCATCAGGTTCGTTTTCAGCATCTAAGGGTGGAACTTCAGTCTGCAAAGTAATAAATATAACTTGTAATCAATTAGCATATATATATATATAATGTATAAATTGCTATCAATATGTAATTTACCTCATCAGCATCTAAATCAGGATAATTGATTTCAACACCGTTTTTTCCAAAAACTTTTAAATAGAAAAAATGACCAAAACCTTTAGTAAATAACAATAAACAACCAACCTCCAACTGAAACAGACTAACAATTACGTCCATACCAACGGTAAAACCGACTTTACCGTCATATGTTACAATGGAAACGTTAAATGTTTTGTTGTCTATCATTACAGTAGAGGTTACATCATTAGAGGAATAATCGTAACTTTTGGGCAAAGTACTTTGAGGGATGTCCTGTAGGATGATACAAAAGGAAAGAAAAAATGTTACTATTAATATAAATAAAGTAATAATTCTACACAATAGGAAAAATAATATATGAGTTTATCTTACATAAAAATTACATGACGGAGATAGCATATATGTCCAGGAAGAGCCTCGACTAACCCCATCAATGAAACTTGTTAATTTAAAAGTAGTAGGATCTAGTGGATTAAAAACTACCAAACATCCTATGGTTAGTCCCAAATGTACTACAACATTGGACCAACCATGAAAAAAAAAAATCTTCCCTTTAGAAGCGCTTAAAAAAACATTAAAGACACAGCCATCTTCAGTGTGTATCGTAACATTAGTAGGGCCTTTGTCAACACCCCATAGTTTAGACGCAGCGTCATCCGGAATGGCCTAATGTAACAATGGAATGGAAAAACTAATTATAATTATACTCAAAAGATTTAAACAAAACAGTTATAGTAAACTTTATTAAATAATAAGAAAAAAAGAAAACAAAAACTCAATAAAAAATTATTCACCTACCATAATAAGTTGGTCTGATCGATTCATTTCCCTACAGAACCAGGGTGCTCTGTAATTGAATTAGAAAATACAATACAAATACAAATGTTAATAAAGTAAAACATGTTTAGGTTATTTCTACAAAATAATTAAAATGAATACAAAATACCTTGATGAACTATCACCCATAGTAAATACCTAAAATACAATTTACATAAACAAACGACATCAGATAAATCATTATGCATTTAACGTAGTTACAAACAAAATAATCAAATTATGCAATCAAACGGAAATTTCTGTAAACAACTATCTATCATAAACATAATGTGCAAAGAAATTATGACAACTAATTATAAAATCATATTATGATAGCATAAAAAATAAACTGATTAAACATTACAATCAGTTGAATCAGTAGTTTTATAACACAAAAAATAAGGAAAACATCAAGTTGAAAAAAACATATAAACAGATTAATTAAAAAAAAATCATTAAAATCTATATCACATAAAAATCAGATTTACGTTTTTTTACAAATTACATATATAATACAAATAAACATGATAAATAAAATATATTCATTCCAAAACAAATTCTTAAACCCCCAAAATCAATTGATTTTTATATGCAAAATCGGATATAGACTGTTGAATCACAATCACAGAATTATTAACAATTACAGATCAAATAATATTAATATACAAAAGTTAAAAGTATAGAAATTAAAGTTATTCAGCATCCAAATCGGGAATAGGGTTTCATACAAAGTTGAATGAATGAAAAAATAATATAAATTAAAATAATTCAGCATCCTGCATCGGGTTTAGGGTTTTTCATAAACATCTTTTTTGTATAGAAAAACATAAATTAAAACCCCAAAATCAACAGATTTTTCAATGACAATCATATTTAGGGTTTATTCAACATAAACATAAATTTAAGAAATTAAAGAAACGAAGAAACACAACATAATGATTAAAGAAGAAATTTAACATAAACAACTTACGGATTTGTATATCGATTTCAGAATATCTGAATCGCCGATAAAAGAAAACGTATGCGTCGATGAAGAAGCAGAAGACTCGAATCCTATGAATATATGTAGATTCAGCGATTTTCATTCTTATATAAGGAAACCAAATGTATTTTGGGAAGATGATTGGAGTGAAGATGAAGAGATTTTTTTGTGAAACGGTGGTGAATTAATTAGGTTAGAGAAAGAAGAAGGAAAATAAAAGAAAAGTGAGGGATGTGGTTTTGGCGGTCATTAGAAGAACATAAGGATTAGTCAATTGCCAAGTGGCAAGTAATAGGTTAAAACTATGACAAGTGGCTTAAAATTATTTTGCTTTATTAGAAGTAGTAGATAATAAGTATGATAGATGAAGGTGATGAACCTAAAGATTGTGAAATATTTCTCACATGGGGACCAACAAAGAACCTATAGATGGGCAAATATGAAACTCGGGACGGGTAATTGAGTATAAGATTGAATATGAGATTAATCTATAAAAATGTAGATTTGAGACAGGTATAATACTAGGTGATACTCGACGCCATAACTCGAACATTACCCGAATCATAGTCCATAAAACACAGAGAAACCAAAACCTAACCGTACCTTTTGTTTTCACTGTTATTTTTGAGATTTTGCCACTTAAGTAGGGGTGTAAGCAAGCCAAGTTGAGCACAAGCCCAGGCTCGACTCGTTCGACTTAAAAGAGCTAGAGCTCGAACTCGGCTCATGAGTAGTTTTTCAAGCTTAAGCTATAGTTTATTAATTGAGTATCAATTAAAGGTTGAAAGTGGGTTCAAGTGTGTTGAAAATTTGTTCGATTCTAATATTGAGCGTGTTGTGGTAACTTCACCAATAGCACCCCAAAACACTCCTTTTTGTGTCCAACAGCGCCAGCCACCACCCTCTCTCACGCCCCCGCTGAAGCTTGGCCGTTGTGGTGTACGCGATCCAAGGTGGCACTCCACCAGACTAGCGCCTCTGCTAACCTAACCACATCACATAATCTTAGCTCGATTAGTTTACACCTAATAATTCAACTATATAACTTCATTGAGTTAACTCGGTTTGTCGTCCTCTATCCCAAGCCCGTTATCATTTCCCCCGTTTTCTCTCCCTCCATTTCCGATCCTTCAGTTTCACATTTTCCCCCAATTTCCACTCTATTCACCTGCACTATTCCATCCTTCTTCAGGAATTAGGGTTTCTGATCGATAGTAACGTCCAAATTGTCATACAATTACTATACAACTTCCATCAATTTCATCTACATTTGGGAGATTTGAATACAACTACATCCTCATTTGCACCATTCGAATTCCACATTCGGAAACACAAACATCATAATACTCGTGTCAAAGGTGCATGATCAAATCATCATCACACAGCAACAACAACTGTATCGCACATTATCAATTCCATCAATCCGACAACAACAAATGCGATCTGTACGATCAAATCCGATAGTGTTAGGGTTAGGGTTAGGGTTTCGGATTTTGAATGGGGAATAATTGTGTGGGTCCCAGTATGGGACGAACTGGCTTCTTACAATCTGTTACAGCGGCTGTGTGGAAAACCAGACCGCCGGAGAACACTCTTCCACCTCCCAACTCTGAAGAATCAGAATCCACCAAAGGCAAGAACACTAAGAATAAGAACAATGATAATAAGAAAAAAGATAATGAGAAGAAAGATAAACCGGATGATTCGAGTTCGAAGGAGTCTGAGAAACCACGCTCTGTAGAATGTACACCGCCCGAGAGTGTTCAAATGTCGGTACAGGAACCGGATAAACCGGTACAGGAGGCGGATAAACCGGTCGAAACCGTCAAGGTAGTGTTACTTAGAATGTATATTATTAGTTAGGGTTTATTGTAGTATATTTGCAATAGTTAAGACTGTTAGAGCATTCACATTGGAGTCTATGTCCCTATCTTTGTCTCTAAAAATTTAGAGAAAAATATAAAGAACGGTAAAAAAAAAGTACCTGAGTGTTACAGTGAATCTTTAGATATAGAGTGTTACTATTCATTCTGCATATGTATCTCTATAAGTGTTTGTGGGTGAGAGTGGGTGTAAGAGCATTCACATTGGAGGAAAAAATAGAGAAAACAACAAAAACACACCATGCTGGAGCCTCTATAACAGAGAGTTTTATAGAAAACTAAAGTGACCCTCTATATTTAGAGGCTTACTAGTCATCCATCTGTATATTAGTGTGAGTATATAAACCAAGAAAAAACAATAGAATAAGTGTTTGCGAGTAAGATAAATTTAGAGATGGAGAGTCGGATGTGAGATGTTTTTAAAAATAAACAAAGTTTAGAGATCATGGTGTTTCTTAGTTAAAATATATTGATGGAGATAGAGACTCGGATGAGAATGCTCGGATCACATTGGAGTCTTGTCACTATCCCTGTCTTTAGAATTTAGAGAAAAATATAAAAATATAGAGAACGCTAAGAAAAACTACCTAAATCTTCCTGCATCCCATTCTCTAATATATAGAAAAATTCTAGAGATAGCTACAGTGCATCTCCAAATGTGAGACTCAGTATTCATTCTCCATGTGTATCCCTATAAATGTTGTGAGTGATTGTGGGTGCAAGAAAGAGAAAAAATAATATAAAAAGAATATAGACGTATTATTTTATTGAAACTAGATGGATATGGAGAATGAGATGGCATGAGCTTTTATAAAGTGAACAAAATTTAGGGATGAAGATAGAGAAGCCATTGTGCATGCTCTTACGAGATATGATTTATTCAGGTTTACTTTGTAGCTATGTTAGTACCTCATGGGGTTTTCATTATTCTTTATATGGTATCTAATAGGTACCGGATGAAAAGCCGAAGCCTGCAAGTAATTTGAAACGCATGCACAGTATAGGACTTCAAAACTCAGTATTACGAAGAAAAACAAACAATTTAAAGGATATATACAATGTGGGTAAGAAATTAGGTCAAGGTCAATTCGGGACAACGTATTTATGCATAGAAAAGAAGACCGGAATGGAATTTGCGTGTAAATCGATAGCCAAACGGAAGTTATCAACCAAGGATGACGTAGAAGACGTTAGGCGTGAGATACAGATAATGCACCACTTAGCCGGGCACCCAAACGTAATATCTATTGTGGGTGCGTACGAGGATGCAGTTGCTGTTCATGTTATTATGGAGCTTTGTGCGGGCGGGGAGCTGTTCGATCGGATTATACAACGAGGGCATTATACGGAGAAGAAAGCTGCCGAGCTTACGAGGATAATTGTAGGGGTTGTGGAAGCGTGTCACTCGTTAGGGGTTATGCATCGGGATTTGAAGCCGGAGAATTTTTTGTTTATTAATGAGCAGGAAGAAGCTCCGCTTAAAACGATTGATTTCGGGCTTTCTGTGTTCTTTAAGCCAGGTAGTTTTATAATTGTTAGTGTTTTATTTGACTCAATGATTATAAAGAAACATTTGGACTTATGTCTGTAAACGAACTGAACGAACACGGACGCGGGTATGTTCGTGTTTGTTCATTTAACTAAAACCGAAAACGAACGTATAATTGAACACATTTTTTGTTCATGTTCGTTCATTAAGAAAATGGGCACGTTCGTGTTCGTTTAACGTTTAAAGCGTAAACGAACGGTTCATGAACGTAAACGAACAAACCTATACGAACATAATTTAATAAACATAACAAACACAAATGAACATAACTGATCAAACATAAAGTAGTTTTGCACTTTTGCTATATGAATTAGTGATTTTTTATATAAATCATTGATTAATTACGATAATTTCAATTCGAAAGCCCTATTTCTTATTACTAGGAAGCCTAGTTACTAATTAGTTATTTTTATATAAGTAGGTAGAAATCCCCTTTGATGTTTATATCTTTATAAGCATACGTACTTATGTATTTATTAAAATTTAATAAATGAATATAAACGAACGTACACGAACATAAATGAACGAAGAAAACATGTGTTCATGTTTGTTCCTTTATTTAAATAAACGAACTTCCCGCCGAACAGATCATGAACGTTCGGTTTGTTTACAGGCCTATCTGAACTGATATTACAAGTTTGATCATAGGTAAATAATTGAGTTGATTAGTTATGAATCGTATAAGAATATGATAACCGGCTTATAAGTAATTGTATAAGAATATGTAAATTCTCCAAATTCTATAATGTAAATCAGTAATATTTGGGATACTTATTACAGGTGAGATGTTCACTGATATGGTCGGGAGCCCTTATTACGTGGCCCCGGAGGTGTTAAGAAAATTCTACAGTCAAGAATGTGATATATGGAGTGCGGGTGTAATCATATACATTTTACTATGTGGGGTCCCACCGTTCTGGGATGGTGAGGATGTTATCTTTTTTTTTTGCTTTGTTGTGTTTATAGGTTTTGTGATCATATGGTTATAAGGTTGCGTTTAACATATTGTTGTTGAATTGTGATCGGAATCAGAAACGGAATCGGGAATATTCGACCAGGTTTTGAAAGGTGATATTGACTTTGCTTCGGAACCTTGGCCAGGCATATCTGAAAGTGCGAAAGATCTCGTAAGAAAAATGCTTGTTAAAGATCCGAAAACACGGTTGACGGCACCTGAAGTTCTTCGTGAGTATAAATCCCTTTTTATAATAACAATATGAGTAAAGTACACGGATGGTCCCTGTGGTTAACTAAAATTTTGGATTTGGTCCCTATGTTTTCAAAAGTACACGGATGGTCCCTGTGGTTTGCACTTTGTAACGCATTTAGTCTCCAGCTAACAAATCTAAAGGTTTCAGCATGTCTAAGTTAGGGACTAATTGCGTTACAAAGCGCAAACTATAGGGACCATCCGTGTACTTTTGGCAAAAGTTGGGGAGTAAATGCGTTACAAAGTGCAAATGATAGGGACCATCCGTGCACTTTTGGAAAGCTAGGGACCAAATCCAAAATTTTGGTCAACCACAGGGACCATCTGTGTACTTTACTATAACAATATTAGTTTGTTTCATCATACTCCTGATTTATATTTATTCCTTGGTCAATTCATACATGATTTATAAACAATCATCAAGTCCTGACAGCCTCTTGTATGAAAAAGTTGTACACAATGTGATAAGATTATTGCAAAGTACACAGGTTGTCCCTGTGGTTTACTAAAATCTTGGATTTGGTCTCTAGCTTTCCAAAAATACACAGATTGTCCCTATGCTTTGCACTTTGTAACACATTTATTCCCCAACTTTTTCCAAAAGTACCAGGATGGTCCTTGTGGTTTGCACTTTGTAAAGCATTTAGTCCCCAGCTTTTTCCAAAGTACAAGGATGATCCTTGTGGTTTGCACTTTGTAACGCATTTAGTCCCTAATTTAGACATGCTAAAACCTTTAGATTTGTTGGTTTGGGGACTAAATGCATTACAAAGTGCAAAACACAGGAACCATCCTTGTACTTTTGGAAAGCTAGGGACCAAATCCAAAATTTTGGTAAACCACAGGGGCCATCTTTGTACTTTACTCTAAATAATAATGCTGAAACTTTTGAATACATTGTCAGTTGTGTTTAGTTTTTCACATGGGCATATCTGAAAGCTTCATAAGTTCGTGTATGCTAGTATGTAATTGATTAAGGAAGATGTCAGGCGTTTGGAAATTGGAACTACCTGTGTAAATTTTTATACACGGTTAGCGTACTTAATAATAAATTCATAATATTGGTTATAGTTATGATTATCTTTATTGATATAATGGGATGCATATGTTACCTTACTAATATATGAACTCATAAAGTTAGTTATAGTTATAATTATCTTCGTTGATGGTAATCGTAAGTAATGAATACTTACATATGTATGGAATTGGAGTAATACAAGTCATTCAAATATAAATATGAGATTCACTAAAAGCATTCTTCTAGCTTCATATAACTCTCAAAGTACCTTTTGCTTTAGTATTTTATCAAGTTTTAATATTTTTTAACCATCATATTCTGTTCTAGGTCACCCTTGGGTTCAAGCTAACGGTGTGGCTCCGGATAAGCCTCTCGATTCTGCCGTTCTTTCCCGTCTCAAGCAATTCTCCGCCATGAACAAAATCAAGAAGATAGCTATCAGAGTAAGGTTTTTTTTTTTTTTTTTTTTTTTAACTTTTCTCTGTCAACCCTTTTAACCATAAATCACGGTGTTTATTATAATGCTCTTGTTTAATTACATATTAATTGTCACTTCTTTTTAGAGTAAAATGTCATTTTCGTCCCTGAGGTTTGGTCATTTTTGCGACTTTCGTCCAAAGTTTTGTTTTTCCGCATCTAGATCCAAAAGGTTTGAAATCTTGCTATTTTCATCCATCTCGTTAACTCCATCCATTTTTCTCTGTTAAGTCAGGAGTATTTTCATCGTTTTTTTAAGTTAACAAAAAGACGGAAATACCCCTGACTTAACAGAGAAAATGGATGGAGTTAACGAGCCGGATGAAAATGGAAAGATTTCAAACCCTTTGACTGACCAAACCTCAGGGATGAAAATGGCATATTACTCCTTTTTACATTGTAACCAAACACCGTGTTGCCTGATTTCAGGTTATTGCTGAGACTCTATCTGAAGAAGAAATCGCCGGACTTACACAAATGTTCAAAATGATTGATTCCGATGGCAGTGGCCAGATCACATTAGAAGAATTAAAAAAAGGCTTAGAGAAAGTTGGCGCCAATTTAAAAGAGTCCGAAATCACTCGCCTAATGGAAGCGGTAAATTTCTTATAATGTATTGTTCATAATTTCATATATATGTATATGTATATACACACACGTTTGATGACACATTACACATATTTACTAACGTTTCAGGCGGACATTGACAACAGTGGCACCATAGATTACGGAGAATTTGTTGCGGCAATGCTTCACATAAATAAAGTCTATAAAGAGGATCATATGTATGCTGCCTTTTCATACTTTGATAAAGATGGTAGTGGATACATCACTCCAGATGAACTCCAACTGGCGTTTGAAAAATTCGGTTTGGACGATATACATCTTGATGAAGTTATGAGTGAAATCGATAAAGATAAAGTACGTCTTTCCCTCTTTACTCTCATCGTTTCCAAATCCGGTCAACACAAGTTGGGTTGACCCGCCAACATCTTTTTCCATTACCCTTAAATTTTACAAAAAAAAGGGTAAAGTACACGGATGGTCTCTGTAGTTTACCAAAATTTCGGATTTAGTCTCTAGCTTTCCAAAAGTACACAGATGATTCCTATGGTTTGCATTTTGTAACGCATTTAGTCCCCAGCTTTTTCCAAAAGTGCATGGATGGTTCATGTGGTTTGCATTTTGTAACGCACTTAGTCCCTAACTTGGACATGCTAAAGCCTAAAACCTTTAGATTTGTTGGCTGGGGACTAAATGCGTTACAAAGTGCAAATCACTTGAACCATCCGTGTACTTTTAAAAAGCTAGAGACCAAATCCAAAATATTGCTAAACCACTGGGACCATCTGTGTACTTTACTAAAAAAATAGTGTATAAATTCATTTCGTGTCACTTTCAAGTTTCAACACGTTTCATATACAACCAGGTTTTTAAAATTTACCCATTTGTTCCATTAGAGGTAAAATACAACCAGAATCAACTCAAATCTCGGTAAATGTCAATTCTCTTACAAACTTTTTTTGTATCTATGATTACAGGACGGTCGGATAGATTACAGTGAATTTGTGGCAATGATGAAAGAGGGTGACTTCGGGAGGAACATAAGCCCGCATTTAAGATAAAACAGTAATTGTTGATTATTCATAGTTTTCTTTCTCTACTTACCGATCTGTTTAATATATTCAAACAATTAGCAAGTCGTCATCTTTGTAAAGATACCAGTCAATCCGTCATCCACTACGCTTCATGTCAGTTTTAGGTAGTTATTTCGATCTTACGGGTTCTCACAATTGTTTACAAGTTTGGCCAAAATGTAGATAAGTGGCACAGATTATCAGATATGATCTTTTGATGTTCTTTACAATGGAAGAAGTCTTTTCTTAGTTTTTGATGAATCGAAAGTGCGGATATCAGTTTTTTCTTCAAAACGCGTTTATCAGAACAGGACGTAAAGTATCATAATCACTACCACGTATCACGAGTCGTAACAGTGGAACACACACTTGTATGAGCTGCATTTGATAAGCATATATCTATCAATGTGTGCATTGTTTTGGTCACATGAAAAGTGTTCAGTTGATTTGATTTGATTCACATGATATACATGTCATCTTTCCATGAAAAGAATGAAGATAGGAAGCAAGTAAAAGTTCCAAATTATGTTTAGAAATGTGAAGTGTATTGTTTTACTAAATATTATAATCAATGAAGTAAATTTTTTTATAAGCAAGTAAAAGTTCCAAAGTTAGATTAGACTTTATTTTTATATTCAATGAAATATATATTTTTTAGTTATTTATATTGTAAAATTACGTACTAATTTTATTTTGTAATTATATAAAAGTATGTATATACACGGCATGTGAAGCCCAAGATGAAGCTTGTTTATTGCATTAGCTTTGGTTTAATTTCAAGCTTCTTTAAGCTCAGCTTAATTTGAGTTTCACCGAGAAGAACACGAGTGACTTACGAATAGTTACTCCTCCGATTATGAATACACAATTGGTATTAAGTTTTACTTACATTTGACTGTTTTTTGCTCACTTTGTTTTGAGAAAATTGCTAAATTCGTCCCTGAGGTTTTACACAAATTGCTAGATCAGTCCAAAATCAAGATTTGCTGCTAAAACAGTCCAAAATCAAGATTTGTTTTGCTAATACAGTCCAAAAAACAAACGCAGTTAAATATAGCAGTTGGACTGTTTTAGCAACAAATTTTGATTTTTGGACTGATTTAGCAATTTTCTCTATTATTATTAAAAACTTCATATTTTTATGAAATAAATTGTATATATTATAAAGTGTAAAATTTTTATAAATATTATTAAATGTCAATTTTTTTTATAAAATGAATTGTATATATTATAATAAAGTTTTTTATTAATTAGGTAATTTTACCGTCGTGTCTACGGGCGGGTGGGTTACCGGGTTTTCCCCGGAATTGGTGGTGGATGATCCGGGTTACCCTCGGAGTAGAGGTCATTGGCAACATATCTCTGAATTATATATTTTTATTCATAGATCTATCACATCCATAACTAGCTTATGAATTATGAATGGTTTCGGTGAAAAGGCTACAAAGCTTGGTGAAAAAAGCATAGTAGATTGCATCATAAGGCTTTGTAGGTTGTAGCATGGTTAATAATAGGTTGTACCTATCCGTTGCTATATACATGTTTATAATTATGCATGTAGATTTTTGACATGAAGCGGATTATTAAGGGCATGTTTGTATAATATCACTTATCAAACTAAAACATGGTCAAGACATGAATACAGAATAAGCATGTGAAGGGCAAGTGGCGTAAAGGCGACACGAAGACCAACGGTTAAAGGAATTGTATACTAGACGCGACACGACCATGAATCGCCTGTTTTGGTTTTAATCAAGCTAGGACCGTGGAGGTCAGAAGTTGTATTACACGGGTTAGATCTTGTACTCCGCTACGTGTGTTGTAGGCCACCCCTCAAAATAAATCTTTTTTATAAAGAAAAAGTAGCACAAGTAAATTGTGCATGCCGCATGTGGATGGTATATTGTGGCTTAAATACACCATTCATCATCATATTTCTTATGACATACATATATTTAGTTACATCATGTTTCCATGAACCTTCCAGGTGGCCTACGAAATGTTGGATAGCAAATTTTTCACTAAAGTAAAAAACCATTAATTTAGGTGGAATGTATTTTTTACCACAAAATATTACCTCATGCCATCATGGTAATTTTGACTTTTTTAATAGTGATGTAAACCTAAGTTGGTTTTTTTAAAAGTTCTAGTAATTTCTTCAAATATAATAAATGATTTTTTATTTGTTAGTTATTTTTTTCCATGTAATTGTATTATCGTTATGTCATCTTAAACTTTAATTATGATACATATAATGCATTTCGAATTTATTAAGTTTTTGTGGTAATTAATATGATATTAATACACCATAATGAAATTTTAACAAAAAAAAACTATTCATTTTTTCAACATCATAAGAATTTTTTTTTTGAACGGCCAACAAATCAATCACGAGCACTCTCGGGGCACCCACTGGACAAACGGAGTACTCCGAGGGTAATCCATGTCGTCCACCACCAATTCCGGGGAAAACCCGGTAACCCACCCGCCCGTAGGCACGACGGTAAAAATTACCTAATAAATAAAAAACTTTATTATAACATATACAATTCGTTTTATAAAAAAATTTGACATTTAATAATACTTATAAAAATTTTACATTTTATAATATATACAATTTATTTCATAAAAATATGAAGTTTTTAATAATAATAGAGAAAATTGCTAAATCAGTCCAAAAATCAAGATTTGTTGCTAAAACAGTCCAACTGCTATATTTAACTGCGTTTGTTTTTTGGACTGTATTAGCAAAACAAATCTTGATTTTGGACTGTTTTAACAGCAAATCTTGATTTTGGACTGATTTAGCAATTTGTGTAAAACCTCAGGGGCGAATTTAGCAATTTTCTCCTTTGTTTTTGATATTCCAAAAATGTATGAACACTGAACATCTAATTTTTTTTTTCTTTTTTAGATATGGGAGGACACTTGTTGTTGATCTAGCTTGTGAAGCAAAATGGGGCATACCTAATGGCCAATACACATGACAACATACCTAACACCAATAATATCAACATTCATATCCACTCTTATGTTTTTTTAACAAAATCCACCTTTTTAGTTTTTATTTCTATCATTTTCAAGTCCTTTTATTTTCAATTTTTGAAACAAGTGATTCATATATGATTTGAGTTGTCTACTTTGATTTTAAACCTTTGGGGACCATTTTGATTTTTATATCTCATGTGTTTTAAACTTCCACTTATCTTATAACTTATTTGTTTTCTTTAAATAACTAGTTTTAAAATTCTAATTATATATATATATTGTTAGTGAAGAACCATGAATAGTAACTTTATTTTTATAATAATATATAGTTTTTTTATTTAATATATTATAATATTTTATTATTTTATTTACGTTTATCAACATATTTTTAAATTTTTCTCTTTTTTTAAATTATATATTTCCTTTACTATTTTTATTAATAATTCTTCTTTTTTTACCATAAATAATAACTTTATTTTTATAATAATATATAGCTTTTTTATTTAATATATTATAATAGTTTATTATTATATTTACTTTTAATAACACATTTTTAATTTTTTTCCTTTTTTAAAATCATATATATCTCCTTTACCATTTTTATTGATAATTCTTTTTCCTTTTTTAAAACATATATCAATTTATCAATTAATTTGATACTTATTTAATAGTTTACGTTTATAATTTTTTTTTCTAAAAGAGTTAATTACATAGTTAGTTCATGTGCTTTACACAAAATAACATACTTAGGTACGAATAGTTTAAAATCACATTCTAGGGTATTAACTTTTCATTTTGTAACGTTTGGAGGTATTAACATAGTTAGTCCATGTGGTCTGCACAAAATAACATACTTAGGTACTAATAGAATGTGATTTTAAACCTACAAATAACGTTAATATCTTCAAACGTTACAAAATGAAAAGTTAATACCTTAGAATGCGATTTTAAACTATTAGTACCTATGTATGTTACTTTGTGCAAACCGCAGGGACTATGTAATTAACTCTTTCTAAAAACTTAAGTACGTAGTTGTGTTTGATTTTTCCCTTAAGTTTTGTTAAAAAAAAGTTATACTCAAAATAAATTATTTATTTGTTATGATGATAAACTAAACTGTTCTAATGATTTGGTTTTCTAAACAACATACTTTATTTTCAAATCACGTTTGTTTTACATTATTATGGGTGGTGGATTGGTGTGGCGGCGGTGACAACTTAGTAATCCGATGAGGGACATATGGTGGCAGCCAAAGAAAATATTGTTTGGAGTTGTTATCTGAGTTTGGGATGTCTGCTTGTAACCCTGTTAATTGTCCTATAGAACAAAATCATGTGGTATATATTGTTAGTGATGCACGATGAATAGTAATTTTAATTTTATAATAATACATAGCTTTTTATTTTTTTTATTTTTAATAACATATTTTTAGTTTTTTTCCCTTTTTTTTGAGCCAGGTATTAGTAATCCCAGGCCCGTACACGGTTGTAATTCTTTGTCCCATACCCGGCCCGTTATCCGTTGGGTATTTATTGGGTAATTACCCGTCGGGTATTGGGTATACCCGTTAATTTCTTAAAAATACCCTTTGGGACAAATGTGCAATTTGTTCACAGATCGAGTTTGAAACGATTAGAATTCAAATAGCTCGAAATTGATATGAATTCAACCAAGTTAAGAAAAAAAATCTAAAATGTACAGGAAAAAGTAATGCAAGAATTCATCTTTCATGAACAAAGGTAACAAGTTAGTAACAACTCGATCTGTGAACAAATGTAATAGTAAACTTTCTTTTATGCAATCTATAAGCAACAATCTGTGAATATAATTAGTAACCTACTTAAACAAATTTAGTAACTAGATTTTAATAAATAATCTATGAACACTAAGCAATATTGTGTGAACACGAGTGTAAAAAACTTCATGCCAACAGTATCGAACAAGATGACAAACTAACATGAAAAATAACTTAATGTGTGAACAAGAATCAATTTGTTCAGCAATGATCCTAGTCCTATAGTAATAAGTGCATGTAGCAAGTTTATATATATGGAAATTTATAATATGATTCTTTCGGGTATTATTCAGGTAAATGGGCCGGGTATCGGGCGGGTATCACTAAATCCCATACCCGTACCCGAATTTTTTCCCTTTTTAAGCCCATACCCGGCCTATACCCAATGCTATAAAATATGCTTCAAACAAGAAGACTAACAGAAATGATATAAAATATATTACGAGTAATTTGTCACTGCCGCCGCATCGCGCAGGTTTTCTACTAGAATATACCTACTGGGGGCACGCAGTTCAGCCCAATTGATTCTTCTTTTAAAACTGATAATGGAGCTTTAAACAATGTTGGGAGGCCTAGCCTTAAACAGGTGTGTTATTCTTATTTTAAACGTTAGTTATGGAGAATATATTTTTGGCCAATGTTATACCATCAGCTATACTCGTTTTGTGACATTGGCTCTTTATTTGGGTTTTTGGATGGATAATAAAACCCATAAAGGTTCTCTAATTCTCTGCAAATAAAGTTTTGTTTGATGTAGACTTTTCGTGATTAAAGTGTAGACTTTGTAAACATGTATATGCATTTAAATCTATGCGTGAATCATACATGTTTATGTTATTATACGAGTTTACCAAGTTACATATTTGTTGCAACTTATGTTGACGCTCTTGAACACCTTCAAGTCGACGCTTTGAATGTTAAATATAGATCAGAAATTACTGGCGGATTGGTTTGATTATTTATGAGCTTATGGTTGTGCTTTTGTTTGCTTGCCGCAATTCGGTTTGTTTACATCCTTTTAAAACTCTTTAAATCCCCATGACCGGTTTTGAAGTACTTTAACCGAAAATTTAGATTTTAGTTATGACCCAACTGAACTGAACCTTCTCATGCACACCCTTAGAATTAGCAACAAGTGTTGTGTTTTCCGTTGCATCGCGAATTTGGGTTTGGTTATGGCTCAAAACCGAACCGCCCCGTACATAGCCCTAAACACACCAACCTAAGTGTTATGTTTCCCGCCGCATCGCGCGGGAAAATGACTAGTGTATATATATATATATATATATATATGGTAGGGTTCCAGCGTAAACAACCTCCCAAGAGTGAACTGCGTGAACAGATCTGGACCCTTGATTTCCTTTTTAGTTGTTAAGGGTAGGATTGTAATTATATAAAAAATTAGATTTAAATCATTATTTTAATAATTGAATTAGGTTACATCTTTCCTATTTTTAAATTCATTATCCACATTATGTTTTATTTATTAATAAGATAATTAACAAAACAAACAACAAATCACCAGATTTCAATTTTAATTTTTATTTCAGATTTCATCACCAGAATTCAAATTTTGATTTTTAAGATCCACCTAACCTTCGTATTTCAACGGTATACACATGTGTACTTGGATATAAATAGAACAGTACACATGCGTACTCAGCATCGTACATATGTGTAATTAGCTACATAATACATACATAGAAACAATACCTGTAAAACTATTTTATATTTAACAAATTACAACTTCCATAATGTTTTCTAAACCAAACAAAAAAACATATAATTACAAGTTCCAGTTTCGTTAAAACAATAAACCCAACATAATCAAAAAAACAAAAAACATAATCTTTTACAACTATTCGCCACGTTGTATGCTGAATCATATTATATCAAAAACTCTATTCCATCGGTGCTATTGTCAACCATGAAGTATAAAAAATAAGATGTGTTGAAGTGTGTTTTGTTGCATAAAACTTTATACACTACTACAACAACTCTCCATAACCATGGTTCTTCTTTAAGTGACTTTAGACACATGGCAACTTTCTTATTTTTGGTCTCCAAGCAACCCCTATCTACTCTAGCCAACCTTTCTACATAATGTACACTAAAATAGTAAAATCCCTAAAGCAATCACTTTGTGGAAAAGGAAGTCATCTAGCGATGACAACGAGACCTTTTCTTTGTTAAAAAAAGACGAGTCAAAAGTTATAAGAAATGGAAAATCTCGTATTACATAATAACTTCACATTTGAAAATAATCCAACATTGTTATAATTATCTTAGGCGGCATTATAGGGACATGAAAGGTTTGATAACGTCTTTAACATAATCTCTTTGATCATTATAGGGGCATGAAGAGAGAGATATTTTTAGGTTAACGGCGAATGAGGAGAAAACAAAATACAAAGTAATTATTAAAAGTGCATTAAGACGCGTTAACCATTACACATTTTTTAAGGGGCATTATGATACTGATGTGGCGAAAAATGTTCCTAAGCAGGCATTAACCATTGTGAATGGTCTTACATATACACATGCTTCTAAACAAATTTAACTGAACAAAATAGTTAAAAAATAGATATCATATACCCTATAAGTTGTTGATTTGATTTGAAGTTTATCAAGATATATGATGCAAATTTTTATTGTTTGACTTGATCTAGATTGATTACTAATTACAAATTTGAAACTACACAAGTCAAAGTTGCTGATTTTTATTAATTGAAAGTGACAAATGCACAACTCAAGCTATAAAAATGACAAATAATGAGTTATACCTCGTCGTCTATGTCAAAGTTCCAATCATAGCGAACCATTTTTTCTTTTCAATAAATGTTAAGAGATTCCTTTTATTCGTCCAGCTATATGTATGGATGTTGAAAAAAAATTGCAAACGAGTTACTATAAAGATTATCATATGTTTGTCAACTAGAAACTTTTAGTAAAGGGATGTTTGAGAACTTTTAAATGGGTAAATGCTGAACCAGTAAAATGCCTGAATCATTAAGTGCTGAACCAGTAATAGACCTGAACCATTAACAGTCAGTATAATGCTTAACCGTTCAGAGGCAAATATCTGACCAATTCAGATAAGAGGTCTTAACCATTCAGATTCGGTATAATGATTAACCATTAAGAGTCTCATTAAGAGCTAAACAAACAACCCCTAAGTTTGGTTAGGAATCCAAATCGTTTCTATTCCTTCGTTAAATGAAACTCGGAAACACAACATAAATGCCATTTTTTAATAAAACTTGCATCGTTTATCAGTTTAAAAAGCTTCACTAAGTCACCATAAATATTTGTAGAATTAGGGATGGTAAAAAAAACTCGAGCATGACAGGTATACTTGAAACATCTGGGTCAGGTATTGATATGGGTATTCGGGTATATGACCATAAAAAAAATCACGGGTATAGAATTAGGTTATACACGCTTTAATTGTCCGAAACTGTATACCCGGTTTTTTTGTTTTACTTTATTTTTGTTTGCTTAACCATGTTTAATAATACTTTATTCTAATAAGTTCATTACTTGAAAAATAAACTTTTCTTTTTGATATATATATATATATATATATATATATTTGTATGATACGAAATAAGAAACTATCATGTGAGATTTATATCAACATGATATTTTAGATATTTCAAATATTTTATGATTAAGAAACTATCATATGAGATTTAGATTAACATGATATTTTAGATATTTCAAATATTTTATGATTAAGAAACTATCATATTAGATTTATATCAACATGATATCTATACATATACATATAATAAAAGAAACCAATTTGAGGACACTTGTCATTATTCTAGATCATCCTTAATTGTAGATAATAATTATTTAATTTAAATTATTAAATATTAATTAAATTAATATAAATCTTTTATACAAAAATAATATCACATAACCTATTTTGCAACATATATTCGGTATTATTCATGTGAAAGAAAAAAACAAATTAGATGCTAGATAAAGAAAAAAACAAATTAGATGTTAGATAGATTTTCGAATTTATATTTAATATAAACTAGGTTAAAACCCCGTGTATTACACGGGTTGTATAAATATAATTTTATATAAAAAATAATAGAAAGATATATTTTAAAAGAAATTCGTATATTGCACGTGTTGAATAAAATATAATGTCATATATTAATATAAACAATCATCAAGATTTATATTTTAAAAATGAACATTGATATACTATTTATTTATTATAACATTTTACTTTGTTTTTTTATTTTGCATAAATGTAATTTTATATAATAAATAATAAAAAAGATATATCTTTAAAAACTCGTATATTGCACGTGTTTAATAAAAATATCATATGTTAACACATACAATCGTCATGATTTATCTTTTAAAAATGAACTTTAATGTACTATTTACTTATTATAACATTTTACTTTGTTAAATATGTATTTTTAACTAATTTTTTGTTTAAAATTATTATTATTATTATTATTATTTAATATGATGATAATAAAAAGAGAAAAATGCTCAGATAGTCCCTGTGGTTTGCTTTTTTTTCACCTTTAGTCTCTAACTTTCTAAAATTACAACTATAGTCCCCAAATTTTGCAATTTCATTCCCGGATAGTCCCTAAGCCTAATATCAGTTAATTTTCTCAGTTAAATGAGTGTGAAATAACAAAAATACCCTTACTATAACACAAAATAAATAAATCTAAACCACAGGGACCATTCGGGCATTTAAAAAATAGCGGCCCCACCTTTTTTCCTACCCTACCCTACCCTACCCCACCCCAACCCCCTCCCCCCCCCCCCCTTTCCCCTTTCCCCTTTCTCTCTTCCTCTCTTTTCTTCTTTGTCTGCAACACCCCCTATTGTGTGAAACCTAAGCCACTAAGTCAGCAACATAACAATAACCACTCATGGAGTCATGCCCATACAAACAATAGAACTTAAGTGTTAAGTAACTGAGAAGCTGATTTTTTATTTAATTTTTCATGTTAATTGTGAAATTTACAGCAAGTAATTACAAATTAGGTATCATGAAACAGAGAGAGCTTTACAGTTAAGTGTTGTATATTATTGAAAGCCTAACATTTGATTTCTTCTTAAGCTAATGCATTAATCAAACCATTGAACCCATTCGTAAAATTCATCTCCAAGAACACTTACCATCCTGCTTATTCTAAACCAAATTAACCTCACCTCTATGCTTCATCACTACTAAATGCCTAACATTCATCACCTAGAGCTCTATGATCATCCTTGTCTAATATCTCATCACACTTACATGTTCTTAAAACCCTAATTTTCTCCTACAGACCTAACCTAGTTTCCAAACAGTGCTGAGTGCTCAGTTCTAAGGGTGAAGGGAGTGGTTAAACAGGTGAAAGTGGTAAACTTTAAAATGGACCAATCAGAGAGTGCCACGTCAGAGAGGAGAAAAAGTTTAAACTTTGCTGAAAAGTGTTGGCAATGGTTAGACACTTGGTAAAGTGGTAAACTTTTTATAAAAAAAAAGGAAAAAGGTGTGATTGGTTAAAAATGGCATGGACCCCACTCACCCCACACACACTCTCTCCTTCCCTCATTTCACCGCTTCGGTGTGGGTATGCCGCACTTTTGTTTTGCCGATCGGTGAAAGTGGGGTGGGGGCGGTGTTACCGCGCGGCAAAGGGAGTTTGCCGACCCTTTTGCCGCCCACTCCCTTCACCCTAAACAAGTACACCTTCCCCATAACATAGAGGCCATAAAAAGTCAAATTTGCTTGATGCCTTTGTTACCATCATGCCTTTGTTAATGGTGAGGAAGAGAGAAAGGGGAGACTAAAAAGGGTGGGGTAGGACTAGGGGTAGGAAAAAGTTAAGGCTCGCTATTTTTTTAAATATTATAGTTGGTTTATTGTTTTAATTATTTTTATTGAAATAAGGGCAATGTCGTCAATTTACATTCATTTAACAGCAAAAACTAACCTTCATCCGCTTCAGGCACTATCCGGGAACGAAATTGCAAAAGTTGGGGACTATAGCTGTAATTTTAGAAAGTTATGGACTAAAGGTGAAAAAAGGCAAACCACAGGGACTATCCGAGCATTTTTCTCTAATAAAAATAATCGTTTATATTCTTATCTAATTTTTTGTTTAAAATTATTATTATTATTATTTAATATGATAATATAAAAACAAATGTTTATCCTTATCTAAATATTTATTCTTATCTAATATTTTTGTTTAAAATTATTATTATTATTATTTAATATGAGAGATAAATAGAAAAATAAGATAAGAAAGCACCAGAAAGCGACACGTGTCCAGAAAAGATTTTTGTTTATTAGTATAGAAAGATAATAACTAGGTTATAACCCCGTGTTACACGAGTTGAATAAATAAATTTTATATTCTAAATAATAAAACAATATATCTTTAAAAACATCTTTTATTGCACGGGTTGAATAGATGTAGTTTTATATATTAAATAATAAAAAGTTATATCTATAAATACCATATTTTACGGGTTGAATAAATGTAATTTTATATACCAAATAAAAAAAAATTATATCTTTAAAACCACGTGTATTACATGAGTTGTTATATCTTTAAAAACCCTGTGTAATACACGGGTTTATCTATTGTTAAAAAAATATTTCTAAATCAAAATGGATTTTTTATTATTTTTATCCATTAGTTTTTTTATTCAAGTCGTGTAATACACGAGGGTTTTTAAAGATATAATTTTTTTTATTATTTTCTATATAAAATTAGATTTATTCAACTCGTACAACACACGAAGTTTTTTTAAATATAATTTTTTTATTATTTAGTATATAAAATTACATTTCTTTCACCCGTGAATACACAGGGTTTTTTAAAAATATAATTTTTTTATTATTTGGTATATAAAATTACACTTATTCAAACCGCACGATACACGAAATTCTTAAAAAGATAACTTTTTATTATTTAATATATAAAATTCTATTTACTCAATACGTGTAATAAAAGAGGTTTTTTAAAATATATTATTTTTTATCTACTATATAAAATTACATTTATTAAACCCGTGTATTACACTAGTTTTAGATATTTCAAATATTTTATGATTAAGAAACTATCATATGAGATTTATATCAACATGATATATTAGATATTTCAAATATTTTATGATTAAGAAACTATCATATGAGATTTAGATTAACATTATATTTTAGATATTTCAAATATTTTATGATGACAATGATATGCATACAGTTTATCGTATTTTAATTTGTTGTAAATTAAAAAAAACATAGAATTATATGAAATTATAAATGAAAGAGAAAAATGTAATTGAAAATCTAGGGGTGTTTGGTTCACGGAATGATATGGAATTAGAATTGGAATTGAATTGTTTTCCATTATAAATCATGTTGGGTTTGCATTAGAGGAAAATAAAATTGGAATATTTTCCTCCAAAGTCCTTCAATCATGGGATTTCAACTTTCCTTCACTCCTTTAATGGAATTTCAAACTTTCCGTTGGAATGTTATATAATTACCAAATAACCCTCACATCTTTAAATAAATCTTCATCCCAATATACTAACTTGAATTATTTAGGGGAAGATTTATCAAGGAAATTTATGTCATTTAATTTTTGGCAAATTGGATTTAAATAATCTCAGCTTTCTCAATTTGGCCGATAATAATCCCAACTCAGTTATTCACCGATAATAATCCGAATTGTTCCCCTTTTGGCCGATAATAGTCTGCGTTAAATATAGTTTAATGGAGTTAAGTTTTTTTTTTTCCCGAATTACAAACTGATGTTTTAGGGCTTTTGATTAGAACGAGGATACGAGTTGATTGATGTAAAATTTATCTCGAAATACTGCCCCAAACGACGAAAATGGTGCTTTAATTCGGGTGTTTAAACTTCCAATTAACAAAAATCAAGCCGTTTGAAGCATCATTTTGAGGTAAGTTTTACATAAATCGACTCGTATTCTCGTTCTGATCAAAATCCATAAAACATCAGTTTGTAATTCGGAAAAAAGCTTAACTCCGTTAAGCTATTTTTAACTACGGACTATTATCGGCCAAAAGTGGACTAGTTCGGATTATTATCGACCAATAACTGAGTTGAGATTATTATCGGCCAAATTGAGAAAGCTGAGATTATTTAAATCCAATTTGTCTTAATTTTTTTTAACATTCCATTACCTTTTATAAATTTATAAACCAAACATGATATATAAATACGAAGGAATTCATACAAATTCAAACTCCTTTCTTGAATTCCAATTCCTGCAAAAACTTTCCGTGAACCAAACTAGCCCTAAGGGTATACGCTTACCTGATACCCGCAAACGTGACCGTTACCCGATGGGTAATTACCTGACATAAACATAATGAATAATACGTTAGATATGGAATATGATTTTACATTCAGGTATGAGACTGAGATTGACCATAGCCAGTTGCATAACTGATAACCCATTGCCATTCTTATGTAGAATCAAGTCATTAACTATGAGTTGGTCGACTTTCACAATTTTCGTTTAGAAAGAAAAAAAAGCTCACCTACACAAGTTGATCTCCCACTCCCCTTCCAACAAGTAGATTATTAAACGGTGATATAATTTCGATCAAGTAAAAACGGAGTTTGAATAATTGAATTTGAAGGCTTAACGATTTTTTTTGTGTTCATGAAATGTGAGATTTTTACAAATACACTTGAATGATTTGAAAGGACATTAGTTTAAATATCATTTTGTCACAACAAAGTTAATGAAATCTATAAATACCGCTTCTAATTATTGATAATTGACCTTTAATATTAACTAGGATAATACCCTGCAGGTGTTGCGTCGCGGACAACACGTGTAGACATCGCGTTAAAGCGTGCGCGAACGTCACACTAAATCAAGCCGAGTCGTTGCGTCTCTCAACTTTTATTTAGCTCGGATTATAAAAAATCCATTGTGTACACATATTAGTAAAAATAACTATTTGTGGCATAATATTCTACATATCATCTAGAAGCCGAAAAATGTGGTGCTAGTGACAGCAAACATGCCAAACGACAAGCATTTTGTCAAACTTGGTGCCAATGTGGTGCCGATTATAACAAATCCATTGTGTACACACGTTATTTTGTTAAACCTTTAAAATAACCTTCAAACCAATTGTCAAATGACCATAAATCTCACCAATTTAACCAAAACCCTTTGAATCTTTCAACTTCAATAATCGTACACGAACTCATTAAATCGAATTTAAAAATAAACAAAAAAAAATTAGCATACTTTTTGTACAATTATCATGAGAACCCTCGCTCGAGCTAGGATTGTCATACCGCAACCTAACCGTCTCCATTATGCGAGTATTCGGCCCTTCACTACTTAACCCAGATGGGTGCAATATGTATTCACTCTTGGGCCGACTGTACTTACTGTTGGCCTAGTCTTGTGTGCCCAAAGCCATTTTTCTGAATTTGATCATGTCTTCGTTGTACTGGGCCGTGTCATAGTGTGATCTCCCATTGTAGAACGACCAGTGTCCTGTCTTGATTCCATTATCAAGATCAGACAATGATGCGGAGGTGAGCAGAGTGACGGACACACACAACTCACAGCTGCACAGGACAATGTTCTGCTCCTCTCATCTTGTATTTCTTCCGTGACACTGAGCGTTGTGGCCAAGGTGGACTACTCGACTGCCGCCAGCCCCTTGGCTCTCCCCAGATGCACGGAAACCCGATCTCCACCCGCCCGAAGGCACGATAGTGGAATAATCGGTAAAATCTTGCCTCCCATTCAAGTCGAACCGGCGCCACCCGCATTTGCTCTTCACTTGGATGCCGCATAAAATAATAAGGAGAATGAGAATCGAACCTAAGTCACAAAAAACACCAATTCTTTCTCCAACCACTCCACTCATTGGCAATATTTATTGGGTAATTACAATTAAGTAGACATATTTTATTTAATTATAATTACATAAATATTTTCTAAATCATAAACATTTAAAACCATGTAATTTTTTTTTTTTGAAATCACCCAAAGCTAAAAGAACAACTAAGTATGCTAAAACTTGTTGTTTATTTATGATGTATAAATTAGCAACAATTATTCCATCAAATCAAGAGACGATGCTTATGTAGGAACCGTTCGCGTAAATAAATAAAATAAACAAATTTTATTAACTGATTACAATACACAGAAATAAAGAAAGCAAAAATACAGTACAATTACAACTGAAATAAAATAAAATACAAGAACTTAGATGAAGAAGAAGAAGGCTGAGGCACGTGTTCAACACGCTTCCCTTAAAACAAATTCCGAGTCTCCCAAGAGTACTCGTTTTGTTTCCCAGGGTACAACAGCCGGAGCAGTAGTACTGCCGGAATTCGCCTACAACCCGATGTCTACCTTGAAGAGAGCAGGAGAAGATCAGAAAAACTTTAGAGAGAAAGTGAATAGCTGTTGTGTTGCTGGTGGTTTTCTGCAGTGGGTATGGAGTTGTATTTATACAGCTCCTAAGTCGAAACAGTTAAAAAACGAATTAAAGAGAGGTTTAAATTGCATTAAACGTCTTCAATGCAATTTAATACGTCATTTAATTCTCAGTCAAAGCCCGTTAACTCGTCAGTTACGAAGCTGGACTGAAACTGCTCTGTCATTCAATGCTGGAAGCTTCTGTGCGCGCGCGCGCACAAGCCATACTGATGCACGCGCGTCATGCCCATGTGCGGTGCGTCCTCTTGGCTCACTGTCATGCGCGCGTGCGCCATGTCACCTGCGAGCCTCTACGAGCACGCCACACAGTCGCGCCGTTTTGGCTCACTTTGGTGCGCCGCGCACGACACCCCCGGACCCATGCACCATGCGCAACCGCGCGCCTTCGTGCCACGTCACGCGCTTCGAACCTACACTCCACTTGGTCCCTGCAGCCTATGAGATCCACCACGCGTACGTGGTCAAAAATACAAAGGCGGCTCTCAAGCGGCTCGCGGCGATGCGAAGTGCAAAGTGCGCCATCAAAGCGCCTCATCGCCCACGCCACGCGCGCGCGCGCGCGAGCGTGTGCGAGTGCGAGTTAGGGTGCTCCGCACCCTTCGCGAGTACACTAGTGAGTGCTCCCATGAAACAATAAGGATGGAGAGTTCCCACTTAAATACCCCTTTAAGTTCCATCTCTCATCCGATGTGGGACAAGGTGCTACTTTCCCTTTTGTTTCAGCATAGAATGTTCCAAACACCCAACTTTGAGCATCGATATCTCATTCATCTTAGCTCCGTTTTGGACGTGGTTTAGCTCGTTGCCAAGCTCTCCCAACATAGAACACAAACCCACAAATAAATATATAAAACCCGCTCATTTTATTATATTTATTTCTAGTCCAAAATAGGAAAAAATCATTTTCCTACATTTGTGAAAATGCTATTTTCACTTATTTTTCCAACAATCCCCCACATGAAAAATGCTATTTTCATCAAATTTCCAACAATCCCCCACATGTATGGAAATGGATCTTTTCCTTACACTTTCCAACGATAAACTTCGACAGTTGAGTATTGCAAGATAGGTAGGTTGTAACCTTTGAACCTTCTTTTGTGAAGCGCACTTAGCTTACTAGCGGTGTGTAGACGCGATGTCCTTGAACATACCCCCATTTGTGTAAACGACAATACACTTCACACAATACTCTCCCTGGTTTGGCCAACTCCTCATTGTCGTGTCCTATTATGGTCCTGGAACACTAGCCTGGTTCTGCGAGAGCTCTAGGATTTGCGCACCCCACAAATCCATTCGAAGCGACCCTACTTCTCTCTAACATAGGTGATTCCTCTGAATCATTAAAAGCATCATGGTTATTTGATTTCCCGAAATCGTTAACCTTAATATGCTTAGCCTCACTTCAATGTCACTGATTGGAATGGACTAGGAAGTATATATAACTCCCTTTTATTTAGTTTGGGGTACTCCCCCACAGTGACTCCATTTGGTAATATGATTAAGTTGTCCTATTGAACTTAGATCTTGGGATCTCCAGTCAACTAAGTTAGGTTTCCCTCATATTCCCATTTATCACGGGCTTTAGTCCCATTCCTCTTGACGACGTTTCTACTAACTCTCTGCTTAAGCCTTTTGTTAACGGGTCCGCAATGTTATCCGTTGATCTCACATAATCAATTGTGATAACACCCGTTGAGAGTAGTTGTCGTATCGTGTTATGTCTACGTCGCATATGCCTTGATCTGCCATTGTACATCAAGCTTTGAGCTCTACCAATCGCTGATTGGCTATCACAATGTACACATATGGCTGGCAAAGGCTTTGGCCATCTTGGAATATCTTCCACGAATTGACGTAGCCATTCCGCCTCCTCGCCTGACTTATCCAAGGCGATAAATTCTGATTCCATTGTGGATCTTGCTATCACCGTTTGCTTAGAAGACTTCCAAGCAATAGCAGCAACTCCAAGTGTAAACACGTAACCACTTGTTGATTTGGAATCTTTATTATCCGATATCCAGTTTGCATCAGTGTATCCTTCGATCACTGCTGGTTGTCGGGTATAATGCAGTCCATAATCTCTTGTGTATCTTATGTATTTAAGCACCCTCGTGATAGCTTTCCAATGATCCGCGCACGGATTGCTGGTGTATCTACTTAGCCTACTCACCGCGTAAGCCAAGTCGGGTCTAGTACATGTCATTAGATACATTAGACTGCCAATAATTCTTGAATACTCTAACTGAGCAACTCCATCTCCTTTATTCTTCTTGAGATGTTGGGAGGTATCAACTGGAGTTCGAGCTACACTCGTATCTCCCGAGTTGAATTTTTCAAGAATTTTATCCACATAGTGAGATTGACTTAACACTAGACCTTCTTGGGTTCTTATGATCTTTACTCCAAGAATCACATCCGCTAAACCCATGTCTTTCATGTCAAATCTCGCTTTTAACATGCTTTTAGTAGCTTTGATAATTTTATCATTACTCCCAATGATAAGCATATCATCTACATAAAGGCATAAAATTACATAACCTTCATTTGTGTCTTTGAAATAAACACATTTGTCGCACTCATTTATTTTGAAACCATTGTCAATCATGACATGATCAAACTTTTGGTGCCATTGTTTTGGTGCTTGCTTCAAACCATACAAAGATTTGACGAGTTTACATACTTTACCCTCTTGACCTGGGGCAGAGAAACCTTCAGGTTGCTCCATGTAAATCTCTTCTTCTAAATCGCCATTTAGAAATGCGGTTTTAACGTCCATTTGGTGAACTTCCAAATTTCTTAAAGCCGCTATAGCAAGAACCAATCTAATCGAGGTTATGCGCGTCACAGGCGAGTAGGTATCAAAGTAATCTAGACCTTCCTTTTGTCTAAATCCTTTAATCACCAACCTAGCCTTGTATTTATCAATACTTCCATCAGTTTTCATCTTCCTTTTGAATATCCAACGATATCCAAGTGGTTTGCAACCAGGTGGAAGATCTACTAACTCCCAAGTATGATTTTGCAATATAGAATCAATTTCATTCCTTATTGCTTCTTTCCATTGAGGTCCTTCTGAAGAAGAAACCGCTTCGCGATATGTATTGGGCTCGCCCTCAACCATATAGCTAACGAAGTCTGGACCGAAGGATTTTTCAACCCTTGGCCTTTTGCTTCGCCTACGGTCACTTTCTTCAACCTCAGGTTGTTCATGTGTCTTATCATGAACTACCTCATCAACTCGTCTAGATGAGCTTTCACCTACTTCAAAATTAGGTGTTGATGACGTTGCATGTGTTTGTCTTCTCAAAGGAAACACATTTTCAAAGTAAGACACAACGTTAGGATTCACCTCCATGATAGTGTTTACGTGTACATCAGGATTCTTGGACTCATGTACAAGAAAGCGATGTGCACTACTGTGATGCGCATACCCAATAAATATGCAATCAACAGTTTTGGGTCCTATCCTAAGAGCCTTAGGAGGTGGTACAATCACCTTTGCTAGGCACCCCCACACTTTCAAGTATTTATATGAAGGCTTTTTCTTTTTCCATAACTCATATGGAGTCCCGTCTCTCTTTTTCAATGGTATCTTGTTCAAAAGATAATTGGCCGAGAGATTGGCCTCCCCCCACATTTCCTGGCTCACCCCAGAACTTATCAACATAGCGTTCATCATTTCTTTCAAAGTGCGGGTTCTTTCGTTCCGCCACGTCATTTGATTGTGGAGAATAAGGAGGTGTACACTCATGTACAATGCCACTTTTTGCGCATAAATCGGCAAAAGGTGCAACATATTCGCCTCCTCGGTCGCTTCGCAAAGCTTTTATCTTCTTTTGAAGTTGATTCTCAACTTCATTTTTATACAAGATAAATTTACTTATTGCTTCATCTTTACTTTTTAGTAAATATACATAGCAATATTTAGTACTATCATCAATAAACGTGATGAAGTACTTATTTCCACCTCTTGTGGGTACCGCTTTTAAATCACATATATCGGTGTGAATTAAATCAAGGGGTTCGGTTATTCGTTCAACCGATTTTGATGATGTTCTTGTAAGTTTGGATTCAACGCATGTTTCACATTTATAATGTGAATCAATATGGAATGTTGGTATACAATTTAAATTGATTAAACGGTGTATTGAATTAAAATTAACGTGACCTAATCTACCATGCCATTTATTCGAATCAGAAAACTCAAGCATATAAGTAGAAGTAGTAGCAATTTTATTCATGTTCTTTTTGACAGCCATTACATTCAATTTGAACATACCATTTTGGGCATAGCCCTTGCCTACATACATTCCTCGTTTAGTTAGTACAAATTGATCGCTCTAAAAAACTAAACGGAATCCAAACTTATTAAGCAACCAACCCGAGACTAGGCTCTTGCGCAAGTCTGGGACATATAACACGTTGCTTAAAGTGAGCTCCTTCCCTGAAGTCCACTTCAAAATCACCGTTCCTTCACCCTTGATGTCCGCGGTGGCTGCATTTCCCATGTACAGCTTCTCATCTCCCGCAAGCTCCTTGAAGGTGGTAAAGAGGCTCCTGTCTGGGCACACAAGACGGGTCGCTCCCGTATCAATCCACCACCCTTTTGGAGTGTTGGTCACAGCATTGACCTCATCCAACATTGCGGTTTTGTCGGAAATCATTGCCACCAAAGGCATTCCGTCTTCATCCACCATGTGCGCGCGCTCACGCTTTGGTTTCTTGCATTGGTTAGCCCGATGCCCCGGCTCGTCACAGTTGTTACAAGTCCCTTGGAACGTTGGAGGTTTCTTTTTCACAACCCCTTTCTTCGGTCCAAGTTTGCTAGCCTTTGCTTTCTCTTTGTCCTTTTTCCCCTTACCCTTCGCGCCCTTAGAGGATTGCCCATGCTCAACCACGTTTGCGCTGGCAGAAGTTTGCGCCTGGCTGCCTTTTAGGGCAATTCTATTGCCCTCTTCAATCCGAAGACGAACAATAAGATCCTCTAAAGTCATCTCCTTTCGTTTGTGTTTAAGATAATTCTTAAAATCCACCCAACCAGGAGGTAACTTTTCAATCATCGCTGCCACTTGGAATGTCTCGCTAAGTACCATTCCCTCCGCATGGATGTCATGTAGTATAATTTGCAACTCTTGGACTTGGTTCATAACAGTCTTGTTATCAACCATTTTGAAGTCCAAGAAATGGGCGACAACAAATTTCTTTGTTCCCGCATCCTCCGTTTTGTACTTTTTCTCCAAGGACTCCCATAATTCTTTGGAAGTCTTGATATTATAGTACACATTATACAATGCATCCGAGAGACCATTGAGTACATAGCCTCGACATATGAAATCCGAGTGCTTCCAAGCCTCTACCGCGCTCAGAGCCTGAGCGCTGGTCTCCCCTTCCGCAGGTTGGGGAGCGGATTCTGTTAAGAACCTCGCAAGGTTCATGGTGGTCAGGTAGAAGAACATCTTCTGCTGCCACCTTTTGAAGTGTAGACCCGAGAACTTCTCGGGTCGTTCAGCGTGATTGGCCACTGTGGTCGCTCCCACAGTGGTGGCGTTAAAGGGGGTTCCCGTCACAACATTTGTGGTGTTGTTAACGTTGACATTTTCGTTCGACATGCTGAAAAAATAAAAATTAAAATTTTTAGTCAAAAATTCTGATTTACGCACAAACCAGAAGGAAACTACTAAATTTTTAATTTACCACAATTTACTGTTTTGGCTTCTAAGTCCAACTTTGAAGACCAAAAACAGAAAATTTATAATTTTTAGAACTTACTAATTGGCTTCTAAGTCCAACTTTGAAGACCAAATCAGAAAGTTTTAGCACTTTTTAGGACAAAAAACTGAAAGTAACCAGAATGGTTTTCAACCAAAGTCGCTCATTTGAAGGTGAAAACCAAAAAAAAAATCTGTTTTTAAAACACAAACTGAGTGAAAACAAAACTTGTTTGAATCACAAACAGAATGGTTTTGTTACACGAACGGTTTTAAAAATTTGTTTTAAGATTGTAGGAACCGTTCGCGTAAATAAATAAAATAAACAAATTTTATTAACTGATTACAATACACAGAAATAAAGAAAGCAAAAATACAGTACAATTACAACTGAAATAAAATAAAATACAAGAACTTAGATGAAGAAGAAGGCTGAGGCACGTGTTCAACACGCTTCCCTTAAAACAAATTCCGAGTCTCCCAAGAGTACTCGTTTTGTTTCCCAGGGTACAACAGCCGGAGCAGTAGTACTGCCGGAATTCGCCTACCACCCGATGTCTACCTTGAAGAGAGCAGGAGAAGATCAGAAAAACTTTAGAGAGAAAGTGAATAGCTGTTGTGTTGCTGGTGGTTTTCTGCAGTGGGTATGGAGCTGTATTTATACAGCTCCTAAGTCGAAACAGTTAAAAAACGAATTAAAGAGAGGTTTAAATTGCATTAAACGTCTTCAATGCAATTTAATACGTCATTTAATTCTCAGTCAAAGCCCGTTAACTCGTCAGTTACGAAGCTGGACTGAAACTGCTCTGTCATTCAATGCTGGAAGCTTCTGTGCGCGCGCGCACACAAGCCATACTGATGCGCGCGCGTCATGCCCATGTGCGGTGCGTCCTCTTGGCTCACTGTCATGCGCGCATGCGCCACGTCACCTGCGAGCCTCTACGAGCACGCCACACAGTCGCGCCGTTTTGGCTCACTTTGGTGCGCCGCGCACGACACCCCCGGACCCATGCACCATGCGCAACCGCGCGCCTTCGTGCCACGTCACGCGCTTCGAACCTACACTCCACTTGGTCCCTGCAGCCTATGAGATCCACCACGCGCACGTGGTCAAAAATACAAAGGCGGCTCGCGGCGATGCGAAGTGCAAAGTGCGCCATCAAAGCGCCTCATCGCCCACGCCACGTGCGCGAGCGTGGGCGAGTGCGAGTTAGGGTGCTCCGCACCCTTCGCGAGTACACTAGTGAGTGCTCCCATGAAACAATAAGGATGGAGAGTTCCCACTTAAATACCCCTTTAAGTTCCATCTCTCATCCGATGTGGGACAAGGTGCTACTTTCCCTTTTGTTTCAGCATAGAATGTTCCAAACACCCAACTTTGAGCATCGATATCTCATTCATCTTAGCTCCGTTTTGGACGTGGTTTAGTTCGTTGCCAAGCTCTCCCAACATAGAACACAAACCCACAAATAAATATATAAAACCCGCTCATTTTATTATATTTATTTCTAGTCCAAAATAGGAAAAAAATCATTTTCCTACATTTGTGAAAATGCTATTTTCACTAATTTTTCCAACAGCTTATCCATAAGAATCAAAAGAGAGACTTAACTCGACACATGCTTACCAACTACTACAAATAAGATTTAAAAAAAAAAAAAATACAACCCAAGCTGTAAAAAGAAACAGCACCAACTACTACAAACAAGATTAAAAAAATAGAAAATAAAAAAATACAACCCAAGCTGTTAAAAAGAAACAACCAAGATCGGTAGCCAAAAGACTTTATATCAAAATGTTTATATTCAAATGTGACAAAGTCATGTATGATACCAAAATGTAGGCATCATGTTTTGAAATTAGACATGATGTTTTAGATTTATCTGGCAAGAAAAACACTAAACATAACAATTTAAGATAAAATGCAATGAATTCTAGGCTTAAAATTTAAAACACCATGTCAAGAACGTTAAGTAGTGTGCTTTATGTGTTAAGCAATGTGTTTTAGTTGTGTTTTAAATTTCATACCTATAATATAATACATTGCATTGTGTTTTAAATTGTTATGTTTAGTGTTTTTCTTGCCAAAATAACACAAAACATAATGGCTAAGTTCAAAACATGATGCCTACATATCAATTCATATGCCCTCTCACATTTCTCACGAAACTCAAGGAAATATTTTATTTTGAAACCAAGTTTCTCATCATGGACATCTCCACACCCAAGCTCCAGGCCATAGAGGCGACGCATTCAAAGCCAACGATCTTGGCCACATAGGACCATGTCGTGGTTTTTTACCCCACAACATACCCTTACTAACAAAACATACTCACTCGAAAGGTCTATCTATATTTTATGATTTAGTGATACCCTTTATAAATACTTGTCTTATTAAAGAGACGTGTTGAACGTTTGATACACTTGAAAGAAACGGTAACTAGTTCATAACCAATAAAAATTATAAGTGTCGTAATATTACTTTTTGAGTAAAGTTTCATATTAGGACACACTACAAAACTCATTCAATTTTATTCAAACCTAAAACAACATAAATGTATTGCTTTGTTACATGTTCAAAATTTTGAACCTCATAACTTACTCAAATGAAGTTCATATGTTATATGGTCTAGTGTTTTGTAATAATAAACTCCCTCGATACCAACACTACTAGAAAAGTGAGTATCTTGACATACTAGATCCCTGAATCGGTAATTTCTCTGTAAGCAGGGTATCACTTGTTGGGTTTTTCACATGTTTATCAAAGTAATTTCATCCCTAATAAAAACGCAGCGGAAAAATATTATTTAAAACATGTTATTTTTAAGATATAAATTTCATTTATAAGCAAATCCCAAAACCCGGATCCATATACGAACATGCATGCTACAAAAAAAATAAAACACAACCATAGGGTGTTTAGAATACTACCTTCCAAGGAGTAATGGATATGAAGAAGATGATGCTTCTTGAACGGTTGCCTTCAAGTGTAGAAGACCTCAAGCTTGCATACCCCAAGCCTTCCAACAAACACCTTGTGTTTAGCTAGGATTTCTACACTTATGAACTCACTTAAAAGTCCCTCTTCATCAACCATACATGGCCGAAATTTAGAGAGAACTTTCTTGAGTTTTGCACTTGTTAATCACTTGGGAAAACCTCTAAGATGGCATTTCATGTTGGCCAATTTTAGAGAGCCCTTTTAACAAGTCTTACACTTGAAAAATTGAACTTGAAACTCTTGGATTAAAGACCCCATAGCCGAAATCTTAAGAGAGTTTTTGGTCATCCCTTCAAGTTCATCTATCTTGATTTTTCATCCATAATTCTCTTAAAGTAGGTGAGAGAATATGCCACCATTATGAGCCAATCAATTCCCATCTACAACATGCAAATGCATGTCATATAATTGGGCCAAACTCACATTGGGAAGACCACCCAATCAACACTCATGCATATGCATGAGATGCTATTGGACCAAAATCACAAGCCAATCATACTTCATCTAACAATAAGAATTGCATGTACTTGTATTGGTCAAAAAACACCTTGGGAAGACCCATGGGGGGGGGGGGGGTGGCGGCCTAGTGTTTATTTTATAAAAAAAAAATCAAATTTCTTTTATAAAATTTAAGTCTTGTTTATTTTATACCTTTTATAAAATATAACATCATATGTTCACAAGACTTTACACAACTTTTATTGAGTTATTTAACCCATTAAATAACAGAATAAAATATTCTCTCAAAATAAATTATCCATAAAATTTATTGGTTTGTCAAGTGCAATTATTTAGAAAACCAATTTCTAAATATTGTAAGTGTTAATATTTATTTGTTTGATCATATCACAAATAAATAATATTGTAAGTGTTTGTCTAGCTTGTACTTGGGTATGACTCGACTTGGATCATAACGTACTAGCCACATCAATTTAATATGTGTCTTGGGCATACAGAGTCCAACAATCTCCCACTTGCACAAGATACATAGAAAATTGATGCAAGTAGTAAATGACGCCTAACTACGGTTTACTACCCCTAATACGTATGACTATATGTGCCATTCAATAACATCATCCCCTTCAAGTCCCTTACTTGAACATGATTTAGGTGAATCTATCATTTATCCTTTCGTTACAGATGTCATGTTAAATCCAGAGACATAGAGTGATCACTCTCTGTTGATTTAACTTTAGCAGGCCTTAGACATCTTACTCTCAACGAATAAGAGGAACAAATCCCATCTTGACTACATACGTCTCTCACAATCACCTTGTACCACACCTGAGCTTAGCCTTATGTACTGTCATATTACTAACAGCGAAGAAAAAGTCAAGGTATAATATTTGGTGAATATCAAGACCCAATATGTATCTCAGGTCTGAGGATACTATGATATTCTCCTTTACTCAAATTTACTTATGATCAATCACAGATGATTCCATGCAGTAATATTTGAGAGCGAGTCAGTCCAATATTTGTATCCCACAAATATCTATGAATTTTGGCAGCAACACTTTGCTCTATATTCATACCTAATGAATATCCACCAATCCAAATTCATAATAGTCTTACATTCATATTTGTTCCCACAAGTATGATCGACTACGGACATTTAGAATAAGTAACTCATTCATGGATTTAAAACATGCTAATATGGAACATAACTCAAAATACCATAAAGAGTTATAATAACAGTTGTTCCAATATCCAAATACAAAATAGATCAAATCCATTCACTAGAATATCGAAGTCCTAAGGCACAAGTATGACCCTTCATGCTTTGCCCTTTAAAGGAGCTTCGTGAGTGGATCCGCAATATTTTGATCAGTGTGAACTTTGCGAATACATATCTTTCCCTTTTTCAACTTCATCCCTTATGTAGTTGAAACTCCGCTCAATGTGTCCAGTCTTTTGATATGCACGAGGTTCCTTGATTTGAGCAATCACACCATCGTTATCACAAAGATTTCTAGGGTCCTGAATGGTAGGGACTACCCTTAGATCGGCAATAATTCAAGTGGCATATCCATATGAATTATCTCAATCAATGAAGCGGCGATGTATTCTGATTATGTAGTGGACAGTGTTACCCTGATTATGATCGAGAACCATCTTGATCGGTTTGGAAACTCGTATCCATGTAACCCTTTACAACGAATTCCAAAACTCGCATCCCTGTAACCTTTTATAACGAGTTCTTTTCACCAGATCTATATATTAGAAATATATCCTTAGTCTTTCTGAGGTATTTCAATATATTTATAACAGTCACCCAATGACCGTTACTCGCTGGTATCTTCTCGTTATGCTTAAAGCGCATAACTTGTCCGGTCTAGTGCATATCATTACATACATAATGAATCATATAGCTGACGCATATGGGATTCCTTTCATTCTTTCCTGCTCATCCTTTGAGCTTGGACATTGAAACGCTTTCAATATTGTCCCTTTTTGAATAGGTACAAATCCTCTCTTAGAGTTCTCCATTTGGAACCTATTCAAGACTTTGTCAATGTATGCACTTTGGTTTAAACCTATCAAGCGCCTTGACCTATCCTTATAGATCTTTATTCCTAAATATAGGCGACTTCACCAAAATCCTTAATGGAAAAACAACTTCCAAGCCAGGTTTTTACACCTTCCATGGCTGGAATGTCATTTCCAAATAGTAGAATGTCATCCACATGCAATACTAAGAAAGTAATGATGCTCCCACTAGCCATATTATACACACAAGCTTCATCAACGTTCTTGATGAATCCATATTCCCTAATCTCTTCATCAAAACGGTGATTCTAACTTCTAGATGCTTGGTTCAATCCGCAGATTGATTTCTTTAACTTGCATACTTTGTCAGGATGTTTTGGACCGACAAAACCTTCAGGCTGAACTATATAGACATCTTCCTTAATATATCTATTAAGGAAATCCGTTTTGACATCCATTTGCCAAATCTCACAATCATATTATGCAGGTATGGCAAATAATATCCTTATTGACTTTAGCATCGCGACGGGCGAGAAGGTCTCATCATAGTCAACACTTTGAGTTTGAATGAAACCTTTTGCTACAAGTCTCGTTTTATAAGTATCCAAGTTACCATGCATATGTGTTTTCTTCCTGAAAACCTACTTATTTCCAACCACTTTGGAATTAAGAGACGGCACAACCAATTTCCATACTTGGTTGTCATACATGGATTGCATCTCTACGTTCATGGCTTCAAGCCATTTGTCACAATCGGATTTTGACATTGCATCATGGTATGTGGTAGGTTCACCCGAATCTACCACGTAGCGTCCATCTATGAAAAATCCATATCTTTCAGGTGGACTACTAATTCTACCAGATCTACGAACGTTTTGAGTGTGTTAATCAACCACTTGATTGTTTTCAACAACCTTCTTGTTGAATGCTAGCATCAACCAAACGTGTATCGGCTTATGGTTCTTGATCCTCATCAAGTTCCACTGTTCTACTAGCTCCTTCCATAAGGAACTTAGCTTCCAATCACTTAGCCTTTCGAGCAACAAATACCTTTTGCTCTGTTGGATTGTAGAATTAATATCCTATACCATCTTTAGGATATCCAACAAAGATACGCTTAGTGGATTGTACTTCTAATTTGTTTGGGGTGTATTGCTTCACATAAGCTTCACAACCCATACCTTCAAATATGATTAATGATGGAGCCTTTCCATTCCATATTTCGAAAGGTGTCTTATCCACTTTCTTGGTTGGGGCCATACTGGCCACGGAGAGCAAAGCATAACCCCAAAGTGATAGAGATAATGCGCTCCTAGCCATCATAGATCGAACCATATCTAATAGAGTTCGACTCCTCCTCTATCGAAACAAAGAACTTTAAAAGAGTTGATTTTGTACTTCACTTTTTGAAGATTCTGAACGTTTCAAAACTTCTTCTTTGTGTCAAGTACACATAACCACAACTACTATAGTTGTCGGTAAAAGTAATGAAGTATCTTTCACCATTCCTAGTCATTGGCTTAAAAGGATCACATGCATCGGAATGCATGATACCTAATAAATCTTCTGCCCTTTCCCACTAAAGGGTTTCTTAGTCATTTTACCTTTTAAACAAGATTCGCATATATCAAATGAACCAATTTCATTTGTTTCCAAAAGACCATTCTTTTGAAGAGTTTGTACGCGATTCTGTTTATATGACCAAGGCGATAATGCCAAAGATAGGTCTTACTCAAATCCATTTTGAGTTTCTTGGTGATTGCTTGATACATTAAACTATCAAATGATGTATTATTATGAACCAATTCATAAATACCATTTGAAAGCATAGCTTTAAAGTAAAACATGTCATTCATCGATATAAATGTCATTGTTTACAAAAACTTTAAATCAAAACCATATTGTCTTATAAGGGAAACTCGAATAATGTTCCTAGTCAAACTAGGAGCATTCAAGATATTTTAAAACAATTTCCAAACCATTTGGAAGTTTCAAAACATAGTCTCCTTTCTTGTAATGTTTATTTCTTTTGAACCTTTTGCAACGAATTGCAAACATGAGTTCCACATCCGGTATCTAATACCCATGTGTTAGAAGAAATAACATTAAGGTCAATATGCATCATTAAGATTGTACCTGAGGTTTGCCTAGCATCCCTCTTGTTTTTCAACTCTTTGAGATAGGTTGGACAATTCCTATTTAAATGCCCTATCTCACCACACTCAAAGCATGGATCGTTCATGGCAACCTTTGCCTTCTTCTCTTTTGGTTTCGGTGGTTTCGCTTTAGTCTTTCTAATCATTTCCCTTTGAATTACCCGTTTCCATTTTCAACATTTGTTTTGGTGTCGGGGTGATGCCCTTTCTAGTTGCCACCCTCATTGATCGTTAGAATGGATAAAACCCTTTTATCCATATTGAGCCTTTCGAGGTGATCAATGTGGCTTTTCATCTTAAAGACATAAGATGAGTCCGATTGGGTTTTGTCCATTCGATATGCATGAAGCGCTCGAACCGTTTCGAAGCGTTCTACCCTTAGGAACATTTCCTACAATTGGGTAATCATGTCGTATGCTCATGATGTTCAAAACCTTTTGAATCTCGGGAATCATAATTCCTAACATGAGGCAAGAGGTTTGCGTAGTATCCTTGATATACTTAATCCAATCGTTATAGGCATCCTTATCTTCCATAAGATGTTCATCGGGATTAGGATCGTTTTCAATGATAGGTAACAGACGGTTTGGGTAATATTGTTAGCGGCCATCTACAAAATTTTACAACGTTCGATTTTAGTATTTTCGATATTATTATATTTTAATCATTAATACCCTTTTGTGTCTTATAGACATTTAATAATTAAAATCTAGAATCCAACGTTACATTTAAATATTGGTTAGGTGACCTTTATCCCTCTATTTAAATTAACAAGGTAGTCAACGTTTGACAATTGCAACCCTTTGCAACTTCTAGTCATCTGGGATCGGTTAAACATCTTTATGTTTAGTTGGCATGTTTAATCTCATCAACACCTTTTGTTCCCCATGCTTCGGTGACCCTAAGTTCATGGTTTCCAAATCAAGTTGTCCAACTTACACACACGTGTGAGTTTATACACATAAGTGGTTAGGTGACCTTTATCCCACAAACATGGTAAACCCACCTCGAATATACAAGTTCCCTCAAATATGGTTAGGTGACCTTTATCCCACAAAAGAGTTCCCAAGTGATTCGAGTGTTGTATAAAAGGATGGTGTTTGACTTGTTTTATAAAAGAGATTTTGAGTTTTCAAAATTCTAGTTTAGAAAACATGCATTCAAATCCTTGGTACTTTAGTGAAAATCAATTTTCAAGGTCCTTTTTAATAAAACCCATTTTATTATAAAATCATTAATTTTTAATAACCTTTTATTAACCAATTTTAATGATCTTTTAAAGAACCAACTTTAAGCTTGTTGTTGATTATTAGTTTGTTAAGCATGCATATCCAAATATCATCAAACAACAAAATAAACAACCACACAAGCACAACACACATATCATTAGGTGCATAACCATAGCCAACTATTTTGACCACACTTGTTAGCCGAAACAAGTGTGCCAAAAGGTCCTTCCTAAAGGGTGAATATTGACACAAGCTGTTGGGATTGAACCCTACCAGAGGAACAGATAATGTAAAGCCAAAACCAGGTCACAACAGAGGATTCACAATAAGCAGCAGTTTACACTTTACTTTCCCCTTGGAAGTGATTTATAACAACTGATAGTCCCTATCCACTGTCCATATACAACTGCTGCCTTGCAACTGCTGACCACTCTAAAGTATTGATGAAGTTTAAAGGCTGAAGCTCAATCTACTGACGGAACTCTAGCACTGCTGAAGGATTAAAGCACTGCCCATTCAAGGTCTGATCACCCTTTGAAGAAAGCACTGATACTAGGCTTCAGTGGTTGACTACATCAGTGGAATGAAGAATCAGTGTTTATACATCAGTAGTTAGAATGTAATCAGTGTCTGTATGGTCAGTAGTCATTGATCAGTTGTTAAAGGTTGTTAGGTTGTTAGACGTCGCTTTCATGGTGACGTCAGTTGAGATACCTCAGTGGTTTGGTTTGCCTATAAATGTGACAGTACCCTGTACTGTTACATTTGATTGACTGAGTGGGTTCTTCTCCTCATGTCTAATCCTTTCATCTTGTGTGCAACCAACCTTGGGGCATCAGGCTGAGGGGGAGTATAGTTTGTAAGCATGACTGTAATCTTTTGCTTTGATTTGTAATCTTTTGACTCTATGTGAAGCAATTGTTTATCAAACTATTTTCTCCTTTGATTGTGTTTACAAAGTTTGTTTTCATTTCTGCTGCACCTAACACAATCATGAGAGCCTCCGATCCTAACAATTGGTATCAGAGCACGGACAGTCAAATTCGATCTAACAATCAATTTGACATAACAGTTCGGCTCAAAATTCATTGATACTAAGGTTGGTTGTATGTAGTTGAAAAACAGAGTACCGAGTAAATCATGTTCAAAGTGGTTAATCAAAAACTCTGTAAATCAACCAAGATGTCATATGACACACAAATTTCACACTACAAGTGAATTCATGCACAAATCACTCATAGTTTTCAGATCTGAAAAACATATCTGTTAAACTATGGGATTATTTCATGTTTTCAAACTTGATTTCAATTGCTGTTATGAAAGTTGTGATGTCATCTTATTAAAATGCTAAAGTATGAACCTCAGATTAACAAAAACCTATGTTCATAAAAACATTGATGTCTTGTTAACTCAGAAAGAGGGAATTAAAACTTTAGTCATTCAAATCTTATGTGTTGAAAACAGGTTGAGTTCCTCAAAAGGACAAAATCAACTTTGTTAAAATACATTGAGGAAATTCACAAAAACTCAGAAGTGTGTCTATCTCAAAACTTTTGAAGTCAAAAGAAAAGAGTATAAACATAAAACACTTATGAGTCAAAGTTTAGGGTAATAATGGTCATTAAGCAACAATGTGTATTTATCTGTTCAGAAAAAGGTTTTGATTCCAGTAAATGAGCTCTAAAGAGGACTAGACAAATGTTCAAAAATTTTCTCCATGTGTCCTCAGGTTTGCAATCAACTGACAAAGAAAATGGTTCCAAACAGTGGACAAAATGTATTCAAAAGTTTCCTACCACTGTTGTCAACCCACTGACCATTTTCAAAAACTAGTGAATGATATGACTATATACTCTTTTGAAATTATACCAGATCCTTTTTGATACTATTCTCAGAATATCCTTTAACTATTTTTTGTTGTTCAAAGGATTTTCTCAAATAACCAGGATATATTATTCATTTTTTTTTGGAATAATATATTTGGAACTTATGCTTGTTTTTGTTGGCAATAGTTTCAGCTCCTGTCAGGATGTAATACCTTATTTTTGATGGTGTTAGTGTCCTCATAAATGGGTCAAAAGGAAATGGTGCAAATGTCATGATCATGTCAAACTCAGGTTTGCTATTAAATTTTCATCAAAAAATTGATTGCAAACTATGCTTGAATTACTAAGGTACTCATGTTTTAATTAAATATTAAACGAAAATGAGTTGCTTTAGCAAAAAGTTTTCATCATCTGGGGTACTAAACCACTGTCTATCAAAATTGACATGTGGCGAAACCTTGAATGAAAATCTTCAAAACTGTTGCTGAAACACCTGTCCTTCAACGATCTGTACCATTTACCCTAACCACTGATTTGTTCAAATGTCTGATCTCTAAACACTGTCCACTGCTGAAAGTCAACCCCTGCTCTCTCATTATCTTGATAAACTCTGTTGTTCAAAAGCAGTGTCTTATCCACTGATATGCTATCCACTGATAGTAAAAATCATCCACTGCTTTCATACCACTGCCTTCATCAGTCACTTTCACAAAAGTACTGTCCTTCACTTTCGCCAGGGGTTGTCACGTGGGCAGTACATATTGGTCAGACTTTTTGTAACGGCTGCCACCTCAGCCTTCACTTTCTTCCCTTTAAAATCCCCCATTCACCACAAAAACAGGGTTTTACTGTCGAATTGAATTCTTAAAAATTCTCTTCTCAAAGCAGTTTTTCATCTCATTTCTTCACAAATTTTCTTTGATCAATCATCCTCAAAATGACAAAATCAAAGAAATCTACAAAACCCTCCTTCAAATCATCTTCGAAAACAGCCTCTCAAAAGGCAATCTCCACTGAAATCCCATATAAACCATCTCACAATCTCCTGGGTCTCCTCACAAAACCAGGAACCACCAAAGTTTTCGATTCCATCATTGACATCATGGCAAAATCAAAGTACAAAACTTTGTTCACTGCCGATGCCCCAATCTATTTGGCGACCCAAAGAGAGTTCTGGAAAAATGCAATCCTTGAAAAACAAGGAGACACTGCAACCACCATAAACTCTTCTATAAAGGGTAAAGCTGTCCAAATCACGCCACAATCCATTTTAGAGGTCTTTCAACTCGGTGATCAGGAAGGTAAAATTTCTTTCACTAAAAACGAGTTACAAACTGACTTCATTGAAAGAGGGTATGAAGCCACAATGATGAAGAAAATTACCTTAGAAAAAGGTTATTTTCCTTCTGCAACCAGATTTTTATTTCATACCCTCCTACTATGTGTTTCAAACAAAACCACTTCTTTCAATGAAATCCCTTTAAAGATTCAAAATCTGGGATATGCAATTCTTCAAGGAGAAAATTTTAACTATTCTCGGGAAATTTTTAAAGATTTGGTTAATAATGTTGAAACAAAATCATTCTTACTGTTTCCAAGGTTTTTAAGTTACTATTTTACAAAGAAATTCAGTAAGGATGATTTAGCTATAATAAACCAAGGTGATTCTACTCAGATAAACAGTTTAACAACTGAAACTTTTTCAAGAATGTTAGCACCTTGCAAAACACAAGCAGAGGTGCCTGAGCAGATTTTAGCAGTTACAACTGCTCCTCAGGTATCTGCTGCTGAGCCTACTGCTCAAGGTGATCAAAGCACAACTGCTTTGAAACCCACACCTACTATCTCCAAAAAGCCAAAAAGAAAAACTCAAAAACCCACAAAACCCATCAAAAAGGCAACTCTGGAGGATGAGATACCAGAGCTCCTGCCTGTGACAACACAAATGTCACAAGAAACCACTGCTGCTACTTCCTCACAGCAGTTGGTACAAATATCTCAACCCATAACCACAACTCCTCCTGCTTCTTCACAAAAAGAACAGGTTGTACAAATAGGGTCTCCACATCATGATGCTCTGGAAACACTCGTTTCTATCATCCACAGCTAAATACCCGGGGCAACTCCACTTTCTACACCACCCTTCACATCCACAATTCCCCCACCAACTAAACTGCTGTTGGATGCAATTGATTTGAACCAGGCATTAACCAGTCCTTCTCAATCACCTATCAATGAGAATATGCCTCAACCACTGACTGGGTCTGCTGTATCAATCTTTGCTAACCCACCAACACAACCTGAGGAGGTTACACCCCTTGAGTTACAAGTAACTCTTGGTGGTAATCCAAGTGAAGCAGCCACTACAATTGTTACACCCACTGGGTTACATTTGGACAGTGGTTACATTAATAAGACTTCCTTGGAGGCAATTCCTTTGATAGCACCTCTGTCAACCACCAGTGGATTTATTTATCCTACTGGCAACATCAAAAGGTTGTCAAGTGTTGAAGGAAGAAGACCCCAGTACCAAGACAAAGGGGCATCAGCGGTTAATGTTTGGAGTATACTTCCTACATCAACTACTGATAAAACCACTGCTAGTGGGAAATCAGATGATCCCATTAAATTGGGTGATGATTTAAAGTACAAGAAATTGACGGATCGCATTGAAAAACTTGATAACTCTGTTGCAGAACTCAAAGATATGCTACAACAGGTGTTACAAGTACAAAAGGTACAATCAACTGATATTCCACCTCAAGCACCTGCTCCACAAAGGGCACCTGCTACAAATGAGCTCTGGGATTTATTTCAACCTTTTCTCCATCAACAAGCAAAACTAGCAGATCAGCAACATGAAAAACATGTACAACATCTGAGAAATGCAATGGAGTCAAGGTTCAAGAACACTCAGGCTGATTTAAAGGCTCTCAAAACTCAGATCTTGCACACCACTGGCACTGCTCCTCCAAAAGTACGCTACATTTATCAACTCCCAGAAGATAATGCCAAAAAGGGGGAGAAAATGGAGTGGAAAAAGAAGGGTATAGAGGATGGTCTCTATCTTGAACCAGAAAATTCAAACATGACCAAAAAGATCCCTTTGCCAGATGGCAGCAAGAAAATTGATGTGACAACAAATGCACTAGCAGAAGCAGTTGCAAGTGTAAAAAGGGATAGAGAGGCCAAAAGGAAAGCCAGGGTGGACAGAATGGATCATCCAGATCAGGGTACTTCTGGGTCAAAGGATCATGAAAATCCTGTTGAGAAAAAGAAGAAGCCTACTAGAAAAGTAAGGCAACCCAAATCCATTCCAACCAGACATTCAAAGCCTGTTCAAAAACCACCATACAAAACAGCTGATGCAACAGGAGTTACAAAAACTACTGCTTGCCAAACAGTTGTTCCATCAACACACACTACTTCAACACACACAACATCCACTGTTTTACCATCATCACCACCAAAAACAACACCTGCTGACATACAGCAGAAGACAGCAGATGTTATAACATCTGTTGTAATGACAACAGTGGTTGAAACACCAGTTGTTTCAACAGCTGTTAGTCAATCACAATCGACTGCCTCTACATCTACCACCACTGTTCTATCCAAAGCATCATCAGTCCCTCCTACAAAAAGGAGAAGACTAATTCTCAAAGATGATGACAATTCACCACCACAAACATCTTCAAAATCTTTAGCACTTGTCACAATTCCAAAACCTGTTCCTCTCTCTTCAGTTAAAATGTACAAGCCCTTACCTCCTGCAGGTGTTCAATTTCCTCTTGAATTAGCAGCTGTTAGAGAAGAAATAAAATCTTTTTTACTTTGAGGATGACCCTGCCAAAAGGAGTTTGCCATCAATAAAAGGATATTCCTGGCCTAAAAATGTTGATGAATATTTGAAATCAAGGCCAAGCAAGCAGAGGATATCTCAAAGAAAAACACACAAGGGAAATCTGATAAAGAAATTGCACAGAGAAGTCAATATTTGCTCACACAAGTCAGATCCCTAGAGCAATTTGCAAAAAATGTTAGTCAACAAATTTCTGAAAGAGCAGCTGAAACTCTAAAGAAAGACTACATTGAAAGCATCATGGCTCACAAGAAGTACAAAGGAGAGAGATACATGTACAAAGAGTGGACTATTCCTGAACTCGAAAATGAAGCAGCAAGAATTCAAGACATGATAAAAAGGAAAGTCACTCACACTCCTCCTAACTGGGCAAAGTTTAGAAAGAATGTACCTGACAAACAGGAAGAGCTGAGGAGAATGAAAGAGGAACTGGTAGCAGCTGATTATGGAAACAAAAGACAAGTTGCTAGATGGAAAGAAGATGTGGTCAGGGCTACTTACAAAAAGTTGGAACAATTAAGAAAGAAAGATCCCACAGTTCCTCAAAAGCCTGACTATCCTGAAGCAGCGGTTTCAAAAAGACCATCAAAGCTGCAAATCAGGAGATCCACAGCTCCAGTTGGTGCTGCCATCTACAAAAGAAGGCCACAGAAACAGCTGATTGTTGAAACCATCAAAGAGTTAATGGAAGGTGAAGACCTTGGAAAAGAGGGTATAAAGAAAATGATCATGGAAACTCTTGGTTTGGATCAAACTGCAAGTACTGCTCAGCCAGTCATGAACAGGCCAGCCTCACCAAATAATTCTGCAAATAAACATCTCCCAAGAAACCCACCAGGCTCAAAAATACAAAAGTGGGAAACTGACAAACAGACCTGCGTATTGACTTTGCTCAGGTCTGGTGGAGAAGTGGAGAAAATATCAAGGGAACAAGCTCTTGGCCTGAGTCTTGAAGATTTGCAGGATCTCCTTGATCTTCCACTTAGCAGGGATGATGAAGATACAGATGCCCTAGACTTTGAATTACAATTTAAAGGTCAGATAAGGGAGCTGTTGATGAGGCAATAAAGAATTCCACAAATAATGAAGAGTTTTGGCATTATCTGTTCTAGGGGGAGATTGTTGGGATTGAACCCTACCAGAGGAACAGATAATGTAAAGCCAAAACCAGGTCACAACAGAGGATTCACAATAAGCAGCAGTTTACACTTTGCTTTCCCCTTGGAAGTGATTTATAACAACTGATAGTCCCTATCCACTGTCCATATACAACTGCTGCCTTGCAACTGCTGACCACTCTAAAGTATTGATGAAGTTTAAAGGCTGAAGCTCAATCTACTGACGGAACTCTAGCACTGCTGAAGGATTAAAGCACTGCCCATTCAAGGTCTGATCACCCTTTGAAGAAAGCACTGATACTAGGCTTCAGTGGTTGACTACATCAGTGGAATGAATAATCAGTGTTTATACATCAATAGTTAGAATGTAATCAGTGTCTGTATGGTCAGTAGTCATTGATCAGTTGTTAAAGGTTGTTAGGTTGTTAGACGTCGCTTTCATGGTGACGTCAGCTGAGATACCTCAGTGGTTTGGTTTGCCTATAAATGTGACAGTACCCTGTACTGTTACATTTGATTGACTGAGTGGGTTCTTCTCCTCATGTCTAATCCTTTCATCTTGTGTGCAACCAACCTTGGGGCATCAGGCTGAGGGGGAGTATAGTTTGTAAGCATGACTGTAATCTTTTGCTTTGATTTGTAATCTTTTGACTCTATGTGAAGCAATTGTTTATCAAACTATTTTCTCCTTTGATTGTGTTTACAAAGTTTGTTTTCATTTCCGCTGCACCTAACACAATCATGAGAGCCTCCGATCCTAACACAAGCGATGTGTCGTTGAACTCCCACTTGATCTCGCATCCAAATGCTTCAAGTCTTCCTTTTGTGTTGTGATTTCTTCACTTTCTTTGAGCTTCCAAAATGTCCTTTAATTCAGCTCCAAACTCCTTTGGACTTCAAAAATGTGTTTTGGTTATCGGGCTAAAATCCCGTTAAGAACTATGAAGTCTTTTAGGCCCGAAATTAGCCAAAACCAAAACCGCATTTTTGTTTGCATCTTCTTTTACAAAAATATCCTAATACATTTTTCTAGTAAAATAAAATGCACCTAATCTATTTATTTTACATACCAAATGAAAATAAATAAATTACATATTTTTACACATGGAAGAACAAAAATAATTATTATTACAACCCTTTGAAATAATTAAATACAAATCACAAACACAAATATTCAACATATTCACACAAGGTCATGGCTAGGTTATGAACACCAAAAATATATATATCCACATATATAAAATTCAAGAAGCAAAATGGTTTCCTTTTTACAACCTACTTTTCGGTCAAGAATGAAAAAACCGAAAAAGTGGGTTTTTGTCCAAACAAACAAATCATCCAAATGACATAATTTTTCAAGATACTTTTATGCATTTATTAAAATAATCTTGAAAAACAAAAGGATAACCATATATAAAATTTCGGCCATAGGGTTTTAACCAAACCTGAAACCCGAAATTTTCATATCCTATGAAGCATGCATTCATATAAGCGGCTCTGATACCACTGTTGGGTTTTTCACATGTTTATCAAAGTAATTTCATCCTTATGAAATAAAAACGCAGCGGACAAATATTATTTAAAACATGTTATTTTTAAGATATAAATTTCATTTATAAGCAAATCCCAAAACCCGGATCCATATACGAACATGCATGCTACAAAAAAAAATAAAACACAACCATAGGGTGTTTAGAATACTACCTTCCAATGAGTAATGGATATGAAGAAGATGATGCTTCTTGAACGGTTGCCTTCAAGTGTAGAAGACCTCAAGCTTGCATACCCCAAGCCTTCCAACAAACACCTTGTGTTTAGCTAGGATTTCTACACTTATGAACTCACTTAAAAGTCCCTCTTCATCAACCATACATGGCCGAAATTTAGAGAGAACTTTCTTGAGTTTTGCACTTGTTAATCACTTGGGAAAACCTCTAAGATGGCATTTCATGTTGGCCGATTTTAGAGAGCCCTTTTAACAAGTCTTACACTTGAAAAATTGAATTTGAAACTCTTGGATTAAAGACCCCATAGCCGAAATCTTAAGAGAGTTTTTGGTCATCCCTTCAAGTTCATCTATCTTGATTTTTCATCCATAATTCTCTTAAAGTATGTGAGAGAAGATGCCACCATTATGAGCCAATCAATTCCCATCTACAACATGCAAATGCATGTCATATAATTGGCCCAAACTCACATTGGGAAGACCACCCAATCAACACTCATGCATATGCATGAGATGCTATTGGACCAAAATCACAAGCCAATCATACTTCATCTAACAATAAGAATTGCATGTACTTGTATTGGTCAAAAAACACCTTGGGAAGACCCATGGGGGGGGGGGGGGGGGGGTGGCGGCCTAGTGTTTATTTTATAAAAAAAAATTCAAATTTCTTTTATAAAATTTAAGTCTTGTTTATTTTATACATTTTATAAAATATAACATCATATGTTCACAAGACTTTACACAACTTTTATTGAGTTATTTAACCCATTAAATAACAGAATAAAATATTCTCTCAAAATAAATTATCCATATAATTTATTGGTTTGTCAAGTGCAATTATTTAGAAAACCAATTTCTAAATATTGTAAGTGTTAATATTTATTTGTTTGATCATATCACAAATAAATAATATTGTAAGTGTTTGTCTAGCTTGTACTTGGGTATGACTCGACTTGGATCATAACGTACTAGCCACATCAATTTAATATGTGTCTTGGGCATAAAGAGTCCAACATCACTAACGGATACATCCTTCATTGAGTGATTTACGACGGATTTGTCTAACACCGAATGCCATTTGTTTTATAGTGAAATGTTTAAACTAGACCTAAGAAAAATACGAATTTAAATGTTATTTATTTTGGTCTTCTATGTAGGGGTTTTGATATCATTGTTTTATTATCTTGATGTGGACAAATTAATTTAGGGTTTTTTAGTTAGTAATCATATGGTTTTTGACTTGTGTTAGATGCATGTTCTAAGTTTGATTTAGTATTAATTAGATAGAATTTAGTATGGTTGATTCTATCAGCTTCTATAGATGAGTTTTAGTTTCATTCAGATTTTTCTAATGTTATAATGCATAATTATATTTCTATTTATGACTAACTAGTATTTAACCCCCGCGTTGCGGGTGCAGGGATCGCAAAACCATGCTTAGTAGTAAGCAAATGATGGCCAAAACCGAGAAAAATCGCTAACTAAAACGTGAATTTATGCTTGCACATGACGTAACACGTAGGCAAAGAGAAACTCGAACATATACCGCGAGCTGGTTAAATCGTAGAAAAAACTCGGATTTATAGACAGAAAACTTTAACTTAAGGACCTAAAATAAAAGGCAAAACTTAAAGTGCTGAAAATGAAATATACAAACTTAAGAGAGTTGGAATATAATCCACTTGAAACACAAAAATAACAAAAAAAAAAAATCAATGAACACAAACCATTCTCCTGGCTTCGCAAACTTAGATGAAAAGTAAACAAATGGCGTATTTGTATAGAACAAGTTTATGCAAGTCAACAATATCGATCAAATTTTATTAAGAAATAGTATTTAGAACCCATGCGGCTGTACCGTTAAACAGAACAAAAAGTAAACGTAATAGTAATGAATCATGCACACACGTTACGAAATGTTAATTCACAAAAATATGACCGAATAAGTATAACATAGAAAAGAAAAACTAATTCGGCATAGGACCCCACGAGTTTCGACGGCGTTAAACCGTAAAAGAATAGAAGTAAAAACGTTGAACCACACGGGCACGTTGCAATGTGTTAACTCGCAAAATTTAGAACGAATCTTAAACCGTCAAATTTATAAAAGATATAAAGTACAAGGACAAAATTTGAAAACAAAAAAGTGTTAGGGTTAAAAATAGAAAATGTTTGTGACAAATATGTAAAAGATAAAAACTATTGGGTTTAAAGTGTAAAAAATGAAATCTATGAGACTTACGTAAAAGATGAAAACTATCGGGTTTGAAAGAGTAAAAGATAAAAAATAAAAGAGTTAAAAGTAAAAGAGAATTGAATAGTAAAAAAAGTGAAAAAGTAAAATAAAAATGAATAGCAAATATGTGAGGTGAAGGATTTTTGCAAATTAAGATAGGGTAAATTTTCAAATGAGAGAAGCTACTTTAATTGCATATATAATTAATAATAATCTTCCTATACTAATAAACAAAAATCTTTTTGTACACGTGTCACTCTCTGGTGCCTCATCCCTTTTAATAATAGTATTACATATTAATTTTTATACACAAAATATAATATAATACTAATTAATATAGTTAGATATATAAACGTATAAATTCAAATTTAATTAATAATTATCTATAACAAATATAAATGTATCAAATAATATAATAAGTATAATATTATTTAACTAGTATTAAGCCCTTGCGTTGCAGCAGTTGTCATAAAACTGTGTTAAGTAATAGCAATACTATACCATTGTCAGCGACCACCAACACCGGAAAAGTTCGTAAAAACAAAATAAATAAAAACAGGAAAAAATAACGCCGAGTGAAAAGCAGACGTAAAATCTTTGAATCACGCACGCTCGTTGCTGAGAAATTAAACCGAAACGTAAAACATAGAAAAAATAACTAAGTCCATCCAGGACCCGCGTGTTGGACGAACTTGTCAAACGCAGAAAAACAGATGTGACGCGACGGACCAGTCAAACAGAAAAAAAAATATACGAAAAAATGTTGAATCGCACATGCACGTTGCTGTGCGTTAACTCAAAAAATTTTGAACGAAACGAAAAACTTGGAAAGATAAAACGTATGGTTGACCAAAATTGAAAATAAAAAAGAGTTGAGATTAAATTGCAAAAGATGAAAAACTTTGGGTTAAAAGTAAAAAAACAAAGGGTCTAAATTGCAAAATTGAAATTATTTATTAATTTTTTATAAGGATAAGGATAAAAATAAGTGATATTTATATATTGGTTATTAATTAATATTAATATTAAAAGAAATTTATTAAACAAATATAAATAAAATTTATTAGGTTTAAAGAGAGAATGTCATATGACATTATTTGGAGTCTTTTATTACTACCTACTATGGTGACCAAATTGCACAAACGGTTGCCACATGGCAAATAGGACAAAATTGTAGGAATTTATTTTAATTAAATAATTGAAATTTATGTATGGCAACCAATGGTTGCAACCAACAACCAACATAATATTAATTCTTTTTTCTTTTTTCTATTATTTAACTTCTATTTCTTTATAATATTTAATTCTTTTTCCTTTTTTTATATAATAAAATATTAGTTTAGGTTGGGTTGTGATAGTGGGTGAAAAATTGGATTGGATTGGGTTGTGTAGGTGGAAGAGAGAGAAATTAGTATTTTAATATAAGATTGGGTTGGGTTGGGTTGGGTTGGGTTGTGATAGTGGATAGTCTAAGCTAGATATAGTTAGAGATCAAACGTATAATTTCAAATTTAATTAATAGTAAATTACTTTTTGAGTCCCTATGTTTTAGTGGTTTTAACCACTAAAATCCAAAATCAAAAAGTTTAACATCCTGAGTCTCTAACCGCTCATTCACACCCCTTGAAAAAAAATCAAAAACCCTTTGTAAGGCCGAGTTCTCTAAGTTCTCATAACTTGTAGAAATTTTCATTTTACCCTAACCATATATATTTGCTAAGATAAAATATATTATTTGGATATAAACAATAATTACTAATAAAATATCAAATAACATGTACAAGTACTTATAGTATATAACTTAGAAGACTAAAATTACAAGCGGATTATCTAAATAAAGTACCAAATTATCTTTAAAGAGAACACTAAATGGTTTTTAAAAGATATTTTTTTGCTATTAAGTATATAACATTATATTTACTTAAGCCGTGTAACACACGTGTTCAATATTTTCTTCTAATTCTAAATTTATGTTACTATCAATATGTTTTCATCTTAAAAAATGGTCCAACTTCCTAATAACATTGATTTTTAAATATTAAACTTAATTTCAATCATATTATGCAACTAAAGACATTATCATCATGCTAAATAAAGACATTATATAATATTATAAAAATTTTAATTTGAATATTTAAATGTCAACTACTAATTAAAAAGTTGTTCTAGACGCTCAAATTTATAGTTTAAAAAACTTTAGTCATATTTTTTTAAACGTATACTTTATTTTTAGTATGATTTTTTTAATATGTAATATTTTCTGTACAATGATAATATTTGTATCTTGTGTTATGATCCATATATCTAAAAATAGTATTTATATCAAAGTATTTATTATATCATTAATATACATAGTAGAATTTAATTACAATTCATTTACCATAACCTCATAACTTATAATTATTTTTAAAATAATTTTATGATCATTATTTTTTAATTTTTTAGTGTTACTTCTTTTTAAGACATAATAAAATGGATTGTAGTATCTCATAAGAGAAATGAAAACTTAGAAAATTATTTTGAAAATCGAAAATTAACTGTCCTTTTGTTTTACTATTTTATCTAAATAAGTTATTTCATTAATAAGGATTATATACAAGTTTATAATTTATATTTTTTCGTCATTTAACCCGTGTAATACACGGGGTTGTAAGCTAGTAATAATAATATATAACACCTTATAGTAGTATTAATGTTATAATGTATAATTATATTTCTATTTATAACTAAAAATAGTATATAACACCTTGTAGTACTATGATTGTATAGTTATGTTTGATTTTTTATAGGAAAGACTAATTTTAATAATGACAAATATCGTCATGTGCACATCGTATGTAACACGTAATAATATTATTAAATTTTTTTTTTTGAAAATGTTAACATTATATAAAGAGATAAATGTCATTTTAGTTTATATGGTTTGAGTTATTTTATCAGTTTAGTTCAAATGTTTTATTTTTTGTCTGTGGATCCGAAAAGGTTTCATCATTGCCATTTTAATCCACTGCGTTAACTTCATTCATTTTTCTGTTAATGAAAAGGGCACTTCGGTCATTTTATATGGCCGAATTGCCTTTCTAGTTATCAAAATTACATATAAATGACCGAATTGCCCTTCTCGTTAACAGAAAAATGGATGAAGTTAACCTAGTGGATTAAAATGGCAACAGTGAAACCTTTTTGGACCCATATACGAAAAAATGAAACCATTGGACTAGACTAGCAAAATGACCCAAACCAAATGGACTAAAATGATATTTAAAAGGACCTATTTGTCGTCGTCGAAACCACCGCAACCACCTCCATCGTTGTTGCCACACGCCACCACCATCAACACTTTAATAATCGACAAGGGTCTTTCTCTTAAAATTTTTCTACAAGACTACAACTCTAATGATTGATTAACTAGTGGGTTATTAAACCGCGCCTCATGGCGGGCTCGAAACGTAAATAAAAATAAACAAAGTACAAAAACCATGTTGCGACCGTATTTTTGAAAGTCACGAAAAAGTTATGTCGTATCAAAAGCCTTCGAACAAAATTAGACGTTGATATAAAAAAGTTACGTCGTTATACAAAAACATGGCGATAGGTCATTACAATGGACCTGTTTAAACGTTCATATAAAAAATGTTTCAATGGTGTTTTTAGAGATAAGCGTTGAACAGTTTAAAAAATTGAATCGCTTAAAAAAACTTTAAACAACTGATTGGCCTAAAACAACCTTACGAAAAGTCGAAAATTCATATGAAAAACGTAGTTATATATAACTGGCGTTTAATTATATATTACGACATTTTTTCTCACATATATTTCAACATACCAATATATTAATATTGATGTACTAATATTATTTTTTCAATGGGTCACTCATATTAGAAATTACATATTTTAACTTTGTTGGTATTTTTTTATGAGAGCCACGTTGCATTATACCATTTTCTCAAAAAGAAAAAAAATACTATCAAGCCAATCAGAATTGACAATGCTTTGTGAAAAATTGAAAAAAAAAAAGTAAAAGAATGATCGACATGAATCCGGTGACCAATAGGTCCTGTACATAGAAAGTCACCCTAATCAGAATTGACAATGCTTTGTGAAAAATTGAAAAAAAAAAGTAAAAGAATGATCGGAAAGACAGTCGATACAGTTAAAAATAATTTTCTGAATTGTTATTTATATAATTACATAGAAAATAAAGTTATTTACTTATTACACTAAATGTTGTTTTCTTACACTAAGAAACTGTTTGGTAACATCTGAATAATTAAGTGTTGAAGCAGTAAAAGATCTGAACTATTAAGTGCTAAACCAGTAAGACGTTTGAACCATTATAAGCTAGTATAATGCTTAACCGTTCAGAGACAAATGTCTGACCATTTCAGATTAGAGGTCTTAGCCATTTTAAGGCAAATGTCTGAACCATTTAGATATTTGTTTGCGAAACAAACGGTCTAAACTATTAAGTACTGAAATAATAAAAGCGTAAGGCTACACGGTATGGGGGTCGTCCCCCTACCGTCCCGGTCCGTCGCCGGTTTGAACACCGTGCCGCCACCCCCGTCGCCGTCCAGTCATCGTCCTCTCCGTCGGTATTCCGACGTCCAGGACGGAGCAAAACAATGGGTCCCCCCTCCGTCGCCGGTTTGACCACCGTGCCGCCTCCTCCGTCTTCATCCCGTCGCCGGCTTCATCTCCATCACCATACCCACAAGGCTAAGAGATCTCAGCCATTAAAAACCCCTAAACAAACAGCCAGTAAATATTGTATTGTTTTCAAATTGAAGCATCAAGAATATTGCGTGGGGTCCACAGGGCGGTTCCAACACAGCTGCCAGAAGCCGTACACGTGTACATGGTAATGCGGTTCGCATCCTGCCACCAGTGAGTTGTCTCCAACGTGATCCAGTGTGGGCCGTACATGTGTCCATTGGGTATAGAGTACTATTGGAGCCATTAGTTAGTGTCATAGTCACGTGCGGCTATACCTTCCACCGGCCGGCACCGCCCACTCCTTTTACATATCTTTCTACATGTAGAAGAAGAATGATTTCTAGCCATTGTTTGTGTCATATGTTGACATATTAATGATAGGCTGATTCTATTCCCACCCCCCTATTTACTAATTATATCCCCCTATCAAAAACATCACATCCATCAATCATTTAGTTTTTGTTTTTAGCCTGTTTGTCTTTTTTGTGTCATATGTTGACATATTAATTTTTTTTTTTGAAATGTAACTTTTATAACAAAACAGCGAAGCCGGCCAAAACTAGGCCGACCCACAAAAACTACAACATGTTGACATATTAATGATAGGCTCATTCTATTCCCACCCCCTATTTACTAATTACATCCCCCCTATCAAAAACATCACATCCATCAATCATTTAGTTTTTGTTTTTAGTCTGTTTTGTCTTTTTGTTGTCTATTTTTTATTCATTTATTTAATTATTAGTTATTTAGTATTTGTTTATTATTTAATTAGTTATTATTATTATTATATTTATTAATATTATATTTATTATTATTAGTAGAAGTAATGATATAGTATTTATTATTAGTTTTTATTGTTATAATTTATCAATTTATATTTATAGCTGTAACAAAAGCTATATAAAAATAAGTACTTTTTTACAAAATTATTATCATTTAATAATTTACATACCGAGGTTTAATCTATACACCCCCCAAATGTAGCAGGTTGTGCTATCCAAGACTTATACATATTTTGACGTGATTCAAATATATTCTCCCAGCCAGCTGCATCATTTTCTCTCATTAATTTCCATAGGTTGTTTGTGCTGGCAATTGGATACTCTCCTTGCAATTCTACCATTATAAAATGGTTACCATTCACGTGTGCAATTGTAATTATTTTTTTTTTGGGAACTCGTGAGGGCCTCTCCAAAGCGAAAAACAAGTAGAACTGTTTCTTTTATCTTGAGATAAAAAATGAACGATCACATTAAACTTGTTCGCAATCAAGAATCCTGCCTCTGGCATAATCATCCAGTGTTTTTCAGGTGCAAACCCCGATCCTGACCAAGCCAAGGACGTGAACACATCTTTGAATGAGCCTAAGAAAGCCTTAGTGTACTTATTTCTAAACTCGAGTAGCTCTTCCATCAGTGACCTGCTTTCTTATACTTTGAGATTTCACTAGCACATGGTAATCCATAACACTTACTTTTAACGTCCAAGAACCTTTCTTTTTTGAAAATTTCCCTACCATTTCAAACGGGCAATTTATCTTTCTAGTGCCGGTCTCTCTACTTGAATCTTTATCTGATTTATACACACCACCACGATCACACATAAGTACAACTTTAGACACGTAGCCATTTTTAGCTTTCGATCTTTTAGTCACAATAGCGTAACCAAGACTACGTCCGGTGTTTCTAACCCATTCCATCAACTCTTCACGAGACTTGAACACCTAAAAGTGAACTAATATTAGTTACAAAATATTAGGTGAACAAGCTTGAGTAGTTACAAAATATATATTATCCAAACAAACTCATTTAAACTAAAACAAGACCCTTAACCTAGCTAGATTATATAACTAAGTTGAAACTTGAAACATGGGAATTAAAAACTATACCTGATCTGTTGAAAATCCAGACATCTCTTTAACTGTAGAAAGCGAAGGCTACTACCGAAGCTCCTCTTTTAAAGGGTCATAAGGCTACTACCGAAGCTCCTCAAAAAAGAAGTAAGTGAATCCTACATCAAAAAAGAAGTAAGTGAAACGAATGCATATCAACTGCACGGTTATTTGAGGCACCAATAATTTGAGTTTGTTCCACTTTCATTTATTCTCTCAAATGCACCAATAATTTGAGGATAAGACATAATCATTGCATATCAACTTTACACGGTTTTTTTTTTCAATTTTAATAATAATAATAATAATAATAATAATAATAATAATAATAATAATAATAATAATTAGTGGCATCTTGGTGGTGGGATAAGACGTTGGGACCAATAGGTCCTGGGTTCGATTCCCACAAGGGGGTTTTCCCATGTTTATTGGGTTTCCTCCTGAATTGGTGTGAGCTTAGTGGAGATGGATATGATCGGGTGGTTCCTTTGGGACCAATAGGTCCTGGGTCCGTCAGTGATCCAAATTTGCCGTTCAAAAAAAAAAAAAAAACTAATAGTAAATAATAATAATAACAAAAAGACACTAAAATATAATAAAAAGACAACAAAAAGACAAAAAAGACTAAAAACAAAAAGAAAATGATTGATGGATAGATTGATGGATGTGATGTTTTTATAGGGGGGGTATAATTAGTAAATAGGGGGTGTGTATAGTATCACCCTAATGATATTATCTTTAGGTTAATTCTTTATATGTAACTAGCCTAAGACCCCGCGAGTTTCGCGGGTGGCTTAACACACAAATATATAACTTAAAATTGTTGAAATAATCCTTTGAAAGAAATAAACGTTCAAATAAGGAAATCCATTTCTCTACCCGTGGGTACGTAATGTATCAAACGAAGTTAGATTCAATCTAACTTTAAAAAATTAAGCTAAAAATAAGGTAAGACATCTAAAGTTTGTTGAGTTTCGAATCAAACCATATACCAAGTAAGATCACAAATATTGAAATAAGCGATTACGGTTCTATAGCCCAAGGTTCGAACTATGTCATTAAATAAAATAAAAAGACATGTTTTCAAAAGGCAAAAATCCATTAACGATTTTCGATTATTATAAATCTATTAAAGATTTATCTATTGACAAAATAAGTAACTGATCTACACAAACAGATATCAAAAGAATTAATTAAGTGTGGATTTTCTGTTTTGTTATCTAACAACACCCAAAACACAGTGGACAAAACATATCTAGGACATATAAAAACATGGATAGAGATTCCGATGAGAACACTCTTATGATTATATTCTTAGTTTGCCTTTAACGGATGCACCGAAACCAACCACATTCCTGGCCACTGCAACGCGCGGGTTTAATTGCTAGTTATATTTAAAATTTGGTTCTAGAGCCTTTTTAATGGTAAGGAACGACGTGTGAACCACCGTGACACCGGGCGCTGTGGCCAAAGTCGACTACTCGACCGACGCTAGCCCCTTGGCTCTCCCAGATGCGCGGAAATCCGAGCTCCACCCGCCTGAAGGCACGACAGTGGAATAATTGGTAAAACCTCGCCTCCCATCCAAGACGAACCGGCGCCACTCGTATTCGCCCTTCACCTTGATGCCGCAAGAAATAATGGGGAGAGTGGGAATTGAACCTGGGTCACAAGAAACACCAAGTCTTTCCACAACCACTCCACCACTACCTCATTGCTGGTTCAAGAGCCTTTTAATCCGAAGAGCATAAATATTTCCTTGTGTAGACACATTGAAAACAAAGTTCAATTACAAATTTAAAGTTCAAACATTCAAAATTCAAAGGCATGTTTTCAAAAGTCAAAACTCAAATTTGAGATAAAACTTTTAGTTTTCATTTTATCTCAGAATGTTATAATGTTACAATTTTATACAGTTACATACACATGTTCATCTTTTTCTATGTTCTCGCCAATTTTAATTCCAAATAGACAACTATTTGACCATTAAAACTCAAACACATCTCCTTAGAATATGCTAACAGCAGCTTTAATATGCTCTTGTGAGCTATTTGCAGCCCCAAACAGGCACCACTACCAGTTATCAGTTTTGTTCAATGCGGCTGAAGAAAGTGCAACCTACAATTTCATCTGTAAGCAATAAAATCCAAGCTCTAATCTAATCAGTTTAATCTTGTAACATGGAAACCACACCAAGTCGATAAACACAACCCCTACCCATATCTGAAAATGAAATAACATTTAATCATTAGCACGAGTAATCCATGAAAATATACCAATATATTGTGAAGATACAGCCCTTAAGAAACGAAAAAAAGCAACACCTCGGGAAGCGAAAACACAAAAAGACTGATAGGTATATCGCAGCCCCCTCTACAATCTAACATTTGACAAACGACAAAAACTCAAACCAAAGCTCACGCACACCACCACCCCCATATATGATCTATGACCATATCCACCCACACCAAAAATCCTCTCTGCAAACCCACACACACCAACAATCTTCTATGTCATCGTTACCCTCCAAAAGTTTTGATGCTTATGTTAGCATTGACCTAAAAAAGTCAAATCAAATGCCAATATTTGTATTACCATAGTATCAGACAGCCATAAAAAATTATGATGAATATTATATTCTTTGACAAAGAAAAGTCAAACTTGATTCTCATGTAGACCTTATCTTTGTGAAATCGGTTGACTTAATATGATACTTTGATATTCATTCCAAAGAGAGAGATACATAGACAGTTTCTAATGTCTTATTATTCATATTTTTATGTGATAGCGATACATTTTAATAAGAACACTTATTTATGTGATCACGATTACCCAGCCGAACCGCCATGAGTGTAGCACGGCGTACTGAGCTGAAAAAAAGGCCCAGACCCAAAAAAAATTGTTTGATGGAGAATCCAACTTCCAGCTAAGATTAAGATTTGCTGATGCAGCCACACATCTACCAACAACTTTAAACTTTTATACGTAAAAATGCATAAAATTTGATGTGTTTCGCTTATATAAATCTCAAGTGAAATATCACTTGTAATGTATTTTCTTTTGGTAACAAATATCCCAAGTTACAAAGACAAACAGTGGTTCCACATCAGTTTTCTTTTGACATGACACCTTATTTTTAGCGTCTAAATGGGTTATTGCTTACCTCTTGATGCCAAAATTGAGTTTTTAATCCAAGTTCTTGGTTCCCACAGGCCCACATTATAAATTTTAAGATTCAAGTCTATTTTACAAACAAAAAAAAGGCAAATACATCATATTATGACCATGTTAATTAATAGAGAGGGGGCAAGTAATATTGCTTTTAGTGGAGGCTTGGTTGGTTAGTTATAGACATATAACTAATTAACCATAACTGGACAATAGAATCCATAACCCTACTCAATGCACTTCAATCTCTTAACCGGTTCAGTTATTTGATTTGATTTTTATGGTTGTTTCAATTCAATTCCACAAAGGCAAGATAGTATATCTGACTTACCTGTGTTAATGTAGTTGTGTCAGCATTGACAAATGGAACATTTGCAAAGTAATGCCTTTCCTGATTTTATATAGTCAAACCAAAAGAATTCGGCAATATGCAAACAACTTAAGAGTATCTTATATGCAAAGAAAGAAAGAAGAATAGGTAAAAAAGTTGAATAGCCTCATGAGTCATACCCGAGCCAGTTGGGACCATTAAAAGTACATTGCTTCTCTCTAACTCTAAATTGACATTGCTATCTTATACGCTAGCTCTTTCCATTTCTATACCATACCTAAATTTTTTCAATAATAGAACATACCAAAAGTAGAGTCAGACTTCTAATTCTCATGTGTATGTATACTATAATAAGATATATATTTTATAATTTATTACTTTAAATGAACCACTTAGAAGACTAAGAGATAGAAAGTCACTTACTTAAGGCTTTTATAAGACATTGTATAAATCTTAGTCAAAGGCGGTAATTTCAGCATATTTATTTGTGAACGGGTCAACTTGGTTATGATTTGTCTTAAAAGATCAAATGAACAAACGATTAAGCTGAATGGGAAACTGGTCCAGTGGGTCGAACAGGTTAAAAGGACCCAAAGTTTAATCACAATACATACAGCTTCCTAATTCTTTATTCAAAGATAAAGATTATAATTAGTAAAAGGGAGCCATCACCCTTGTATAGGTGATAGGGTAGAAATTTAAAGTAAATGGTGAATAAACTTACTTTGAACGTCTTGATCTTCATCTCCAATTTATCTTGTTTTTCCTATCTACATGTATATGTTGCACTAAAGTATCTCCTCGTAATGGGGTTGCTGCCTAACTTGCATGAAAATAAGGTTGAAGCCTAAAATATTATGCATTACGTATTCCATTTGTAAATGAGCTTGAATGGTGTGGTTTCTTACCTTTGTTTGGACTATTTGCAGCAGTAAGAATGGCTGCACCTTAGAGAGGCCTGTGGCATCACATCGAAGACCTAGTTTACAACAAATTGTGTGAACCCTGGTTGTACCTGATTGTTTAGACGAAGTTGAATCTCATCTTAGTTCAGATAGAACAACCATTCTCTAAAAAAATAGTTAAAACAATAAGAAAAAACTACCAAACATGTACATAACAATACACAATAGGTGAATGCAATTAGAAATAGCAATAAAGAATGTATCTTCAAGAGCCCTAGAGGCAATTCTCCATCGTGGTCTCAGGAACTTTGAATGTAGATATACACTTGCCAAAGAATTTGAGCTTAATCCAACATCCTGTTGCGTCATTTTCTTTCTTTGTCCAATTTATCTACATTAAAAGTTCATGTTTCTTCATAAACAACCTTTTAATTTTCTTAGATCTTAATCAACATCAAACACAATTTAGGATCAATTAACATAAATGCTTACAGTAAAGTGCACAGCAGTTCTCTATCACGTGGTCGTTGTCGGAGTGATGTTATAAGGGTTGTAGAAGAAAAAAGGCTAAACAGTTAGGGTTTTAAGGGAGAGAATGGAGCTTCTTGCTAGGCGTGGTCTTTCCATCTAGTGATTTTTTATTCGACTGCCACAATATCCATCATAACACCTTCAACCTAAACCATTCAAAACGTAATATATACACACACTATCATAATTTTTTAGCAAATAGCTACAATGAGATAGATAATAACCATGAAGTTAAATATAAAAATACCTTTAACACATCAATAGTAGGTTACATTGTAATCAGAGCCGAACCTTCTGAAAACAAAATTATTTTAATTAATTAGCACCCAATGTGATTGTAATGGTAATATCACAGCCCCAAGAGCATAGTTCACCTACCAAATAACACGAAATTCAATAAAAAAAATTGCATGCAATTATTAGTAACTACTAACCTGGAGCCTGGAGGAGGTGGAGTGTGTACTGTTTCAAGCTTTCAACTTCCTTAGCCTGAAATGGAAAAAAATGAGTTACAATTATAAAACATGAACTCAGACTCATCAACAATCGATTAAATTGAAGTTCAATTATGTAACACTTAAATGAAACATATAAATTGCATTCATACCACTTTACAATAAGCCTTCAAGTTCGTAAGAACATTCAAACAAACTAAGTAGCTGTTGGTCCCTTCGTGGTTCCGGCAACTGAGATGACTCTAACGCTGGTAGGAGACTTCAATTTAAAATGTTAGGTCCCTTCACCCACTAAGTCACACGTGAGTTAGCAATTTTAATTTTTTAAATCACACACCCGTTTAAACTTACAATTTAAATATACTCCACATAGGGGTACGGAACATTGGTGCATATTCAAAAGTACATTTTGATGGTGTATGAGTTAGTAGTTTTAAAACTTTTCGTGTGAAGATATTTTGTGATGAATGGTTTATAGAATCACAAAATCCGTGAAAGAAAACCGCATCAATGTTAAGTTTGCGGACTCAGAGACGATAGCTGATATGTATAAAAGAATTCTGGTGACACGGACGTACAACGTCAGCAACAACATCACAGGCGCGAAGGAGGCAACATTGACGTCGGGGACTCTAATAAGCTCTAGTTCAAGCTCTTCAATTGAAATTGGTTGTTGTGCATGTCAAGCATTTTTGCCTACTGTGGAATACTACCATCTGAATCATCCCCCTTAACACCCATCGTTGAAGCGTTCTGTACCATCTCGAGCACTATGTGTGTTTGAATATGAAAATCCCAGTATAATCTTCATAGATAAAATGTTCCTTACATAGCTCTTGCCAGCAACCGAGAAAAAAACGACCATTAGCAATCAATTTAATTACTTGTTATAAGTGTGATTCAGTTTACATGTAAATCAATGCCAAGCATGAAACTACCTGTGCATCAGTCCACACATGAAGCATTTGTAGGTGAGCCAAACACAATGAAACGTTCATCCGTGGATCTGATTCAAATAAATATATCATACTCCGATCAAAGGAAAGATAAATAGCACGTCAATCTTTTTTGTTTTCTGTTAAGAAATTTGCCAAGAAAGAAAGATTGCATTTATGATTACAAAAGGTTTCAATGTATAGAAAACATGAGATTTGTAGATACATAACTATATGCAAAGAAATATCATCCAAGATTGATACGTTCCTTGGCTTAGATCCTAATTTAATAGTAGTGTTTTACAAACGTAGAAAAAATGAGTTAAAATAAAATGAAAACACTTAAGAAGATATCCTGGTAACTTCATTATACTTACATGGTCTATAGTAGTTAGAGAGTATATCTTCTTTTCTACATCAAACACAATTCAAGATTTCAGACGCCGAATCAAGATTTCAAGCACTAAAAAGATGAGCATCTATAAATAAACATCAAGCATGATTATGATTTTAGATTGAATAACAGTGTTTTAAAAACCCTAAAATACGAACATATATGAATGATAAATACATTAAAGATCGAGAAGAGAACATATCTTTTCTGTATGCACTAACATCCTATCCCACTAATGAATTTAGATTCTCCAAATAAACAACAAAATACATGTACAGAAACTGTAATATGAAATTATTAATTAAACTTCAACATTTCACTCACCTAATTCCTATGTTAGCCTTAAGCAAGGCGTTATAGACATGTACAGAAACTGTATTCCAAATAAAAGCGTGAATCTGAAAGGGGACCATACACTGCCATGAACAAAACCTAAAAATCAAGAAACTAATTTTTTTTTTGCCCTTATTTGTGCATAAGTTGTCAAGGTTTGAAGGGATATAATGGAAATTGATCATCTCATTAGACATTTCCCCAAAAAAAAAAATCATCTCAAATCGAAACGACCAAACAAATCGAACAAATAAAAAAAATATGAACTTACAAAGAAACAAACGAATGAGGAAGTGGCGTGATCTTGCTGGCAATCCTTCGCTAAACCTAACATCAACAACAACCCTGATCCTCATCGGTGGTCTTTCCGTCATGAGATGTTTTAGCCGACGGCTGAGATGGATGGTTGAGGAAGTAGCCGGTAGGGTTAGGATGAAAGTGTGAGCGTGTGGTGGATCAAACGGCGTGACTGAACGGAGAGCGATGCTTATTGACTGTATTATTTTGTATATAGAAGCAAAATATGTAGCAGATGGAATGGGATAGTGATTAGGGTTAGGTAGATGAAGGATTGAACACACAAGAAAGAGAAAAAGATAGAGTATGGAAAGAGGCAGGATATGAAACTGAAATTAGGTTTTAAAGGAAGCTGATGAAAAAAGAGCGGACGCATTGTATGGTTTTACCGCTCAAATTGATTCAAGAAGGAACGATAGAAAGCCAGGTGGCAATGAATGGTTTAAATTTATGCCAAGTGGCACCAAAATGTTTTGTTTTAATATAGATTATAGATGATGGTAAATTTGGTTTTAAGTTTTGATGGTGTGTGGTTAATATAGACTTTACCCAATGTAAGATGGCATATGCCAATGTAGAGAAATATATGTAATGATGGCTCATTTTGTTTTAGACCACGATAACGCGGAGTTAGCTCATTGGATCTCGCACATGTTTCTTAAAGAAAAAGTCTTAAACCTTGTGTAGTGGTAATGCCCCTACCCTAGAGAGTTTTGCGTCACGCGGCAGTCTAGTCAGCAATGGGGCATTTTCTAAAATGAGTGTAGTAGGGATGTGAGACATTATGTTAAAAGATGTGTTAAACAATTAAATACATAAAAACCATCAAAAAAATCTTATTGGCCAAAAAAAAGAGATTAACTGTGATTGGCCACTGCATCCCCTTCTTCGGCGTGGAAAAAAGGACGCCTTGGAGCAAATATTCGAACAAAACCCCCCCGGGGGGCGGTCGATTGAGCGTTTAGTGGCGTTTTTCAAGGGTAAAATGCTCAAAAACCTTACAACTACGCATAGTCTTAGTTTCAAACTTAACCAAATAAGGCAATTTAGAAACATCATTTTAACACTCGTATTCATTGCAACTTAACCTTTGGATATTCAGTGTAACAATTATATTACTTGGTTAGAAATTACAAAGTGTTTGCAATATTGAGAGAATGACAGTACTCATACTAGAAAGTTTATATTTTACCTTAAAACAAGAAAAGTGAAAATATCATAGATTGAATTATGTGAACATAACTAGTAGATGCCTCGCTCGCGTTGCGGGGCGATGGCCGAATAATTATCAATCAATTAAAAAGAAGACTACTATAATTTTGCAATGGAAAAAAACGATGATAAGACCGTAATTTTGGGCTCAGGGCAAAAATGTAAATTTTCAGGACTAATGAGCCAGTGTTAGGCAGCTAGAGTTATGTGCCGCCCGCGTTGCGGGGCGCTAAACCGAGTATTTCTTAGGTTAATTACATGTACGCCTTTATGTCGGTTAGTTATACATGCTACCTATAACACGATATAAAAAAAGATACATCAAGTTAACCAATTAAAAAAAACAGTACCATAGTTATGATAAAAAAAATTAACTAAAACGATGTCAAGCGTGTAATTTAGAGTTGGGGGCAAAACAATAACTTGTGAGTACAAATTAGCGAGTGCTAGGTAGCAATTTGGCATGGATAAAAACAAAATTAAGTCAACAAAGTAAAATAAAACACTACCATAGTTTTGCCAAAGAAAAAAAACGATGGCAAGATTGCAATTTTTAGCGGAGGTAAAGTCGTAATTTTAAAATGGACGCAAAATAATATTTTGAACTGAGGGCAAAACCATTTTTTTATTTTGAAATGGGGGCAAAATCGTAATATTTTAGCTGCGGGCAAAATCGTAATTTTTAGCTGGGGGCAAAATCGTTATTTTAAACTGGGAACCAAATCTTAATTTGGCAGGACTCTAGCTGAGGGCAAAACCATAATTTTATTTTGAACTGGGGGCAAAATTGTATTTTTTAACTGAGGGCAAAGTCGTAAATTTAAGCAAGGGGCAAAATCAAAATTTTATTTTGAATCGAGTGCGAAATCGTAATTTTACACCTGGGATAAAATTGTAATTTGGCATCACCTATAAATAACTATTATATAAAAAAAAAACAAAAGTCAAAAGTTGCCGCCACTTTTGGCCAACCACTCTCGACAACTATTACCCGCTGACGTAATGAACTTGTGAATGTTAATCTATATCTCTAATAAAGCAAACCATTGGGGGACACATGTCACCCAATTGAGCAAGCCACCTAAGCATCCACATAAGCAATGACATGGCTAAAGGCTAATAATGTGACAAGTGGCATACCTCACGGATTGGGATTCAATTGGATGCGGGATCCGTTTGATTTCGGGTCATCTTATACTTTGAATTCGGATCTATATAAAAGGCTCTCTCATCTCTCTCTCTCATTATCCCAAACCGTTTCAAAAAAAACCTAATCGGCGATTCTGGTTCTTGCGCTCTCAATCGATCCTGTGAACCGAGGTTTAATCAATCTTCAAATATTCAACAGTGATCATCATCGACGGTAATGATTCCGATAATTTCTTCATCATCTTATTGATCGATTCTGTTTGAATGGTTTGTTTTACTTTGATTTGTGATGTATTGTCTGTTATGTGATGATGTATGAATTTATTGTACATGATTTGAAGATCGATTAGATTATTCCTTTTTTCTTAGGGTTTTAAAACCCGATATCATGTTGTTTGTTTATGTGATTTTAATATCGATTTCTTAAATAAGTTTTGTGGGTTAGTTAGGGTTTAGAATCCCCGATTTTTAAGTTGGTGTATATATGTTTTGTGTATTAGGGTTTTTCATTTGAATATGTTGATTTGTTCAATTCTGTTCCTCAGATTTACCTTGATGATAAATTGTACGTTTTAAGTTTTTGGTGTATTAGGGTTCTAATTACAGTTTTCATCTACTGTTATATGTTGGAAAGTGACAAGAACTAAAGATTGAAACTTTATAAAATGAATCTAACAAATTACAAACCTGCTGTTACTTCTATTTCCAATCTTCAATACCTTCTTTAACCATATAAGCAAGTTCTATAAAGGACAGAACAGCAGTCACAAAAAAAAAAGAAATTTGCAACTCTTCTAAACTGTTCAAACAATGAGTAAATACGTTTTGGGTTTTCATATCGGATTGTTAAATATGTGATTTGATTATTTTAGTGCACATTCTATTACAAGCCTCTTATTTGAACTCTATATTTGTTACATGTACCTGTTATGATATACAATTTGGGGTTGTGAAAGACAACAAATTTGGAAGCGATATGGTGTACGGATTCGCAGCGCATGTGCGGAAGTGCGACAGAAAATCGTTGGTGAGTGTTGAAGTTATAATCATTTAAAGAAAAAAAAATTAAGATGTTTTAATATAACACATTGTGATAACTGTTATTATAAATGCATTTAACGATACTTATATTTTCCTTTGCAGAAACTTCCTGCTGAGTATGGTGACTGGATTACGAAGTTTGGTTATCCAGAGAAAAATGCAATCATCAGGACCCTTGATGGGAGTACCTTTCAAGTCAAAGTGTTTAAACTTGCAGGCGACTTTTTTTTTTACAATGGCTGGTTTGATGTTATCACATCATTGAAATTACCGGATGATTCGTGGGTTGTTTGTCAGTATGACGAAACTTTATCTTTGTTCCGCCTATTCCACTTTTATCAAGACATTTCTCTAGCACCATCTAAGTACTTCTACTACAAACCTAAAAATGATTTTAGTGACCGAGACGACTGCATGGTAATTGAAGTTATACGTTTTTAAATTATTTTATCCTTGCGTTCGTTCATTTTTTTCTATTTCGGCTATACCATTGATCCTGATACTGTTTTATTCTTTGTGTAGTATGTGAACAGGTTGTTTGTTCATCACTCTATGCTGAATATCTGTCCTTCAAATCCGGTTTTGATTCGTTCTGCTGGAAATCGTAAATGGGTTGTTCGGATGGAAATTTTAGACCATAACATTTACATTACCACAGGTTGGAGTCGGATCAAGGAGGATATGTCGATAACTGATGATCATTTGTTGGTATTTGAAATGATTGATCGTAATACGTTTGATTTGAGTGTTTTTTGTTGTAAGCCTGCCCTTCTAACTTACCCGCCTGAAGTTTCTGTTATAAAAAAACAACCAAGTGATGCCTTTATTGAAGTGTCTGATGATGAGGTGCCTGATGCGGTTGCTGCACCTGTATTTGAAGAGAGTGTTGATGACGAAGTACCGGTTACTTTTGTTGTTGACAATCATTACGTAAGTTTGTATTATTTACTTCTTCATACCATTAAACTATGTTAAGTGAATCCAGTTTAAATCATTAGTTGTAGGAAAAGCAGTTTTTTTAGGTATGTATTATTAACATTTATATTATCATCTGTAGCGTTTGAAGAAGAAGTGGGCTCAAACTCATGGTTTGGATCGAAAGATGGCTTTGATCATCAGGGACAGCGCTGGTCGAACTTGGGATGTATCTATTGGTAAGGAGTTCTCGCAAGGCTGTCCGCGATTCAATGTGACCGGTATGAGGGAGTTTGTTAGAGACAAACGGTTGGTATACGGTTCTTCGTTTCATATGGTATTTGTTAAAAGTAAAGGTATGTTGCTTTATAACTGACTTGGTGAAGGTACATGGTATGTTTTGGTAGTTTTTACAAGGTGTGGTGTTAGTATACATTGAATGGTAGTTTTTTGTTGTGGTTGTTACGTTAAACATATGTGATGGTATATGTTGCTGACACTTTTTTTGGGCCGTTTATATGTGTGGCCGATGATTGCTTAGTCTTTGAACATATTTGAATATATATTGGTAGACGTTAATGTTATTGGTATTGCTACATGTTTGTGGTAAATAATTAGTGCTTCATAATTTTATGTATCTTAATTTAGGAATCAATTTAAGTATTCATCATATTAAACATCATTTAAGTACATTGTTTGATTAGTGCCAAATCTATTATTTTAACATTAAATATTATTATAATAAACCGTCCGTTTTCTAAAGATTTACGTAAAACAAAAATTTAATATGCTTTTGTTTCCTTTTTTAAATTGTATAACTGACTATAATTAATTTTTTAATAAAACCGTTCCATTTTAATCAATTTAGAGTTTTCTTAATCTTCATTGAATATCTACACATGGAAATTTTATTCTAAATATGGTACTATCTTCATTGAATAAACTAAAGTTTCTTCACTGAAATAATTGAAATCTTTTTAACATACATTTTAATTAATTATTTATATCAAATTGGTTTTTTTTATTATAATCAACATTATTAACGTTTTTTATTTAAATTTGGAAATTAAAAACAAATTTTCAATCTTATATATATAAATTTTATAAAATCGTTGCTGACATATAATATTTTGTATTTAAACAATTAAGTTTAGTAAAAGAAAATCGTAAATTAACTACATATATGTTACCATTAAAACTAAACAATCGTATGCTAAATTATATGGCATTTTTTTATTTTCTTGGGTTGGTCAAAAACCTGAATTTTCTTTGTTTTACGGTTTGAGTTTACCTTTTTAATATGTGTAACATATGGTAATTTACTTAGGGTGGTATTTCATTTTGTGTTGTTTTTTATGCATTCCTTTTAAATATACGAAAAAGTTGGTGCCTAATCTTTTTGACATTTGTATTTTTTTTAGAAATTTCAATCCATTTCTAAAAATAGTTATTTCTTAACTTAGGTAACATATTTTTATATTACTCAACTGATATTTCAACTTGAAAAAAATAATTAAACGAGATTTGTAAATATATTCACTTAATCCATTCAATTTATTCACTTATAAATCATTTTTTTTCCTTCAATCATCTATAGTTGGTTTTGAAGATTTTGAATAACTGATATCTTTAATTAGGACTGAATGTGGCTATTTAGTGCCTTTTTGCGTTGATATGTTTTATATAATTTTACTACATTTTTGTAATAATTTGCTTAATTTTATAAATTAGAGATCTAATTCGTGTATTTTGATTACATGTAGTGTTTTCAGAATCTATACTATCTATTAAGGGAGATTACAGGATCACCTCTATTTGCCTACGTGTCATGTTTTTAGCTATTAATGAAGAGAGGAAGACACAAAGGATGTGTCAAAGACAGTTTAGATGATGCATGTTCAAGGTAATAAGGAGAAACCCTCTGTTGAAGAAGCAACCAGTGAGAGTGTTTTGCCTGAAACATGGAGGGGTCGGTGATGTTGTCGAGGAGTGTCAGGAAATGCTAAGTGATAGCATTTTCTTACACTCCTCGACAATGTCACCGACCCCTCTTAAAAATTCCATCAAAACTCTATCACTGGTTGCTTCTACAACAGAGGGTTTCTTTTTGTTACCTGAACCTGTATCATCACAACTGTGTTGACTGACCCTGTATGTGTTGTTACATGAATATTCAATTAGGATTTACACATCTGAGACTAAAACTATGATTAAGCAGACGTCTGTCCGAATAAGTGAGGTTTGACATTGAGAAATCATTTGAAATACTTTAGCAAATCATTTAGTGTTGACTGTGAAGGTGAATAAAAATGAATTGAAAGTGCTTTGGACATATCCTTTGAACATAAGGCTATGATGATTTTGTATATTTGATTGAAAATTGAATGAAGATAGCATTATGGTATGGCAAGGTTGTAGGATGGCAGTTGTTCATGCAACCTCTCTTGCAGCCATGGTGTTGTAATCTTTTTTCATAATCTGAGCCTGACAGTCTGAAAATATAAATGTTTTGCAACTTCAACATGAATATACAAGAAATACATAGTTGGATCTTTGTGATATTTAATAGAGAAGAAAGAGAGAGTTGGATGGATATATGAATACTTATGGATGGAGATATGATTTTTGTTTGAAACAAAATAAAGTTTTTGATTTTTATTGATTTTTGTAGATCCGACCATATTTATCGCAGTTACTAATTTTTGTTGCTTTTTTTTTCATGTGAATCCCTAACTCCGTCATAACGAGCGGAATCCCACCATTCGTCAAGCAACAGAGGTTAGTTAAATCTTATACTTTTATTTATTTTTTTAATGTTTGTCATATATAATTTTATTTATGCATTTTGTTCATTTTTTTACTTAATAATATATTCTGAATGTTTTTTTTCAAACAAAATAAAGTTTTTGATTTTTATTGATTTTTGTAGTTACGACCATATTTATTGCAGTTTACTTAATTTATGAAATTTAATTTATTTTTAAAAACGTTTTTTTTTTCTATAAAAAGAGTAATGTTTTTATGCTTAATTTATCAATTTGATATTATAAGTATGTTTCTGTAATTATACATTTTTTCTATAATTAGGTTGCCGTTATATTTTTAAAAAAAATTAGTTACTTCTTTGTAGTTGTGGTTCAAAACTTTGAATTCAACTTCACTCCAATCTTCTTCCAAGAATACCTTGGGTTTCCATATAAGAATAAACTTATTCAGTAGATCTACATATATAGATTTTTTTACATTCTTTACTGTGTTCATCTACATCTACTTTTTCTTGAATCGATTTCTGAATTTCACATATCCCTCTACAAATCTGTAAGTTGTTTTTCTTAAATTCCTTCTTTAATCATTATTCATGTGTTTCTCCTTTTATTTAATGTGTTTAATTTTTTTTTATTTAACCCTAAATCCAATTGGTATTTAAAAATATGTTCATTTTTTGGGTTTTAAGATTATGGTTTTCTTAACGAATAATTAATTCTGCAAAACCAAAAACCGATTTTCATTCAGAATACTTTTTATTTGTAATGTATATTTATTCTACAATGTTTACCCGCAACCCATGATCCGATTGTTATTAATATGTTTCATAAGTTCTATTTGAAGTTATGTAAAATAACTTTTATTGGATTGGAATTGTTAATAAGTTTGTGAATGTCATTGAAAACCCTGATTCGTATTGTTATTGAATATTTTTTGTTTATGATTTTTTATATGATTTCGTTTATATGATTTTTTTAGTCTGATTTATTGATTAAAATTTATGTTATACAAAGCCTGATTCTGATCGTTATGGAAATTATTATGATTTTGTTTTTATATCAGATGTTTAGGTAATATATTAACTTTTGAGGTCACTGTATCTATTTTTTATTATAGGGTAATAGTTATATATATTTTAAGGGGTTTTAAATTTTCTTAATTGTCAGTGTAAATTATTTGGCTACACGTTTTTTTATTATGATGATGTATCATAATGGTTATATCATCGGTTGCCTCCATTGATTATAGATTTTGGAACAACAGATACTTTTGATGAGGTTTGTTATATATGGATTGTTATTATAACATGTCGTTCACATTGTTTTTTATGTTATTTATAATTTTGTTAATAATTGATCTGATGTGGTTTGTTTATGTAACCAGTTTTTGTAGGTATTTCATATGGCAGAAAGTTCATCAAGGTATTTTTTGTTCATTTTGTTAGTATATTTTACATTTCATATGTAGTATCTGTGTTTTTTTTTTTCATGTTTTTGTTTTTTTATCTCACACTAACATTAACATTTTACACTTTATTAATATCGAAATTTTTAAATCAGGTTCAGAGGACCCTGGTTCTGTAGGCTAATGAATGTAGCAGATGAAGTTATTCTGGTAAATGATAAATTATTACATAAGTTATTTTTTGTTCTTTTATTTTCTTAGTATTAAATACAGTTTTTTATTATTGCATACTTTATATATTTTCACTGTAATTATAATAAATTTTGCAATTGTTTGTTTTATTAGTCCATTCCAGATGACGCTGCGGTCAAACTATGGGGTGTAGATAAAGGCCCTACAAATGTTATTATACACATTGAAGATGGCCGACAATTTGATGTTTCTTTAAGCGCTGATAAAGGAAAGTTATTCTTTTTTCATGGTTGGTCCAATGTTGTAGAACATTTGCAACTAACCAAAGGCTTTTTGGTAGTATTTAATCCTGTAGATTCTACTACGTTTAAATTAACATATTTCGTTGATGGGGTTAGTCGTGGCTCTTTCTGGACGTATCTGCTCCCTCCATCATCTCATTTTATGTAAGATAAATTCTATTTTTTATTTTTCTTAGGGGCTGTTTGGTAGCCTCTGAATGGTCATTAAGAGGCTACCTCTTAATGGAACCATTAATAATTTTACCAATGAGAAGATAGAAGAATGTGACATGTGATGATTTACCATTCAGAGGTTACCTCTTAACCATTCAGACTTGAGGTTACATCTTATTCATTCAGAGGTTTTAAACCATTAAGAGGTAGTATCTGAATGGTCATTAAGAGGCTACCAAACAGCCCATAAGTTTGAAAATGATGTTGAATGAAAAATTTACTCCTTGTTCCTTCACCTCTGTTCATAACCCTCTCCCGATCACTCGCACACCACCTCCTTGACCCACCACTACATCAGTGTACTCGTACTGGTTCAACACTTACTGGTTCAGAGTCTCTTACTGGCTCAGCACTTAATGGTGCAGAGGTTGCCAAACAGCCCCTTAATGTGTTGATGTATTAGTCTACTTATATTAAAACTAATTTGTTTTTTATTTTCCTTTTTTGATCATTACCACAGGTCATTCCTGAATGTATCCTGCCAAAAGTTTATGATTATTCATCAAATGATGTAATCTGTACTGTACTTATAGATAACAAAACTTTTAATGTTGCCATTGAAACCTCTGACGGTAAAGTCGGTTTTACCGTTGGTATTGACGTAATTGTCAGTAAGTTGCAGTTGAAGGCTGGTTGTTTTTTGTTATTTACAAAAGCTTTTGGTAATTTTTTCCATTTAAATTTTTTTGAAAAAAACGGTGTTGAAATCAATTTTCCTGATGAAGATGTCGATGAGGTAAGTTACATTTTGGTACTTAAATATATATTTTATATATGTTAATGGAATACATTTTATATATTTATTTTGCAGTCTGACGTTGCACCTATCGATGCTGAAAATGAAGTTGATGAACAAATAACTGGTGGTGTTCGTCGTTTTGTTCGTATGGCTTGTGAACGTTATTTTGTAAGTTTAATATCATTTTACAAACCGCTAAAAAACATGTGACAATTTTTTGTTACTTAATAAACATTCTTCTTTTAGTTTCATATGTATTATTAATTGTATTTTTACAACAATACAGAGGATTCCTGATCCTGTATCACGGATGGCTAGACTTGATGAAGGTTTAAAAGATATCACCGTTAGGCTTATGCATCTCGATCCCCCTCGATAATTTACTAACGGTACCAGACGTGAAAAAAAAAGCGACGGAGGTTTTCGATACGCGTTAACCAGGTGGAAGAAGTTTATGAAAGCAGCTCGAATTAACGACCGTGACAGGGTTCATTATTCTTTTGATGAGAATGACCAGGTGTTGAGTGTTGAACTGGTTGTACCTTACGTTAGGCGTAGTCATTAGTTATATTACATTTAGGTCATGTTTTTTGTCTTTCATATGACAGATATTAACTTTTTATATGGTTTTGTTGGTTTTTGACATTCGTTATGGTTTTCAATTTCAAGTTATTACATTTTTTTGCATTATATGACGTTATTTCCGGCATTTGATAAGTTGTCTGTTTTTCCTTCCAATGTATGTATTTGTACACAACATTTGTATTCAAAGTAAAAAATATGGTTTTGGTGGAAGCCCGCGTATTACGCGGGCATTAACCTAGTATGTATAATATATCAAGTCACAAGTATATTTCTTTCTGAAAATATTTAAATAGTTATACATGTCTGGGTAAGGTTATTGTAAAAAAGGTTAAAAGTGTGAGAAATGTGAGAAATATTATGGAGATGACATGTGTCCTCTATCTAAATTAATTCAAAAGGGTAAACAAGTAATTTTATAATTAATTCAATTAATTCAAAACTTTCCATAACCGCCACCTTAATTATAGGAACATGATTTTTTAAAATGATCTCTAAAAAAACACTACGAATAACACTGCAACCACCATTCAGCACATATATAACACCATTCAATAATTATATAACACCATTCAGTAAGTATATAACACCATTCAGTAAAGAATATAACACCATTCAGTAAAGAATATAACACAATTCAGTAAAGAATATAACACCATTCAGTAAAAGAATATAACATCATTCAGTAAAGAATATAAGAATATAACACCATTCAGAAAGAATATAACACCATTCAGAAAGAAATAACACCATTCAGAAAAGAAAATAACACCATTCAGAAGAGAAAATAACATCATTCAGAAAAGAAAATAAACACCATTAATGAAAAGAAAATAACACCTTTAAGAAAAGAAAATAACACCATTCAGTAAAGAATATAACACCTCTGTATCATCTTCTCCACTTCCTAACCCAAAGGAACCGATCCGGCACCACCACCGCCGCACCACCACCGCCGCTGCAGCTCGAACCATTAATGAAAAGAAAATAACACCGATCCGGCACCACCACCGCTGCTGCCGCTGTCATGTTTGATCTTCCGATTGATTGAATATGGAAGAAGAAAGAGAGAGAGAAATTGTGAGCGTATGAGAGAGAGAGAAAAATTGCAGGGATTTGATTTACAAAATGAAGATAAAAAGACACAATTGCCCCTATATATTTCAATTCAGTCCAAATTAACAAAAAATATTTTACAATTTGTTCCCTATTGATCTCATCCATTAGATCAAAAGATCTAATGACTGAGATTCTTTCTTACCTTTCTCACACTTTGGGTTTTTTTTACAGGATCCTCTACCATACATGTCTAATTACATTGTCATTTTCTCATTTATTTATTTATTCTTCGCTTTTCGTCACTTCTAGACCGCTGCTTCTCATCGCCGCCTCCTCCTCTCCCTTAGCTAACTACTCTCTCTTTCTTATGTTGCGCGCTTTAACTCTTCTGCATCCCCTGAAACCGCAACTCTCTCTCATCTGATTCCGATCTGGTTCAATACCTTTTGACCACAAAAGTATCTATTTTTATGTTCCAACCACGAAACATTTTTAAGTCAACGACACTATACACAAATTTGATATTTGATGACGAAGTGAAAGTTGAGTGGCATATTTTTATGACGTTTATAGTTGAGTGATCATTTGAAACTTTTTGTAATATTAATATATTATCTGACCTTTTTAATTTGATATTATTTTTAAATTTTTATGACGGCAAGTTTTCATAAACGTGTTTGATTTTATGACCTAAAAGACCGAGGGTCGTTGTTTTCTTTTCATAAAAAATGAATACTTGATTCACTGATTGATGACTTCACAAATGTAAAACTTGATTAGTTATTGATAAGCTTTTTTTTTTAATATTGAAAAAGACGATTTTATGACGTTAAATTATGAAAATGTCTAATTTATAAACGTGGCAGGTTGAAGGTGGCGTGTGTAGAGTGGCGGATCTAGAATTCCTTGTAGGGGTAACGTTTCAAAAAAAAAAGTAACGAAATCGAGAAAACGTCAAAAAATGTCAAATTTTTCCATAATTTACACTACCGACGGATTGTTAAGGGGTAGCGAAGGCTACCCCTTATTTTAAGGTAGGTCCGCCACTACGTGTGTAAGGATTTCAGTCAAGATTTTTAATGATGTAGGTAGAAAAATATGCATTCATTTTCTACTGTGCATGATTATGTACAATACCAAAAATTTTGTAATATTTTAAAATGATGCAAAAATTAAAAAGGAAACAGGTAAATATTATCGAGTTGACACTACCATATGATCAAAAGATATTATTACGCGGGTGAAGTTATTCTACAAAGTCTTTTTAAAAACAAAAGGTGTACAAAGACACAATGAATCGCACAAGATGACACAGTGTCGAACAAAATATAACACAATGCCGAAAAATATAACACAACGTCGAGGAAAAAAGACACCATGACGCAAATATATAAAACGCAAATGTTTTATTTTACTTTTATTTGATCTATGATAAAAAGAAAATTCAGCTAGAATTAATGTGCTCGTGCAATGTTCGTATGTTAGAGCGGTGTGGCGGCAAATAAGTAATTGGCTGAAGCTACAACCAATGTATGCAAATGACAAAGTGGAAGATAGATTATTGAATATAAATTGTTTGGACGCAACTGAAAAGTGGAAAAGAATAATTCATGCAATTTATCTACAGATACCGTGGGCTTTATGGCGGAATAGATACGATAAAGTCTTTAATAACAAGACGAACCGGATAAGCAAAGTGGCGGAAGAGGTGAAAGAGGAAACATATGCATGGGCGACAAAAAGAATGAAGCTAACGAGCGTGACACTGGACAAATGGCGAAGATTCGAGTTAACAGTAGTATGATTTTGTTTGTATCTTTAGTTTTGGTGTAATATGGGTTCCAAAATCCAAATAGCTTCTTGCTATTTTGTTTTATAATGATATGTAACTAAACGCAAACATTTTAAACGATATATTATAATCTGTTATTTAGTATTTGATTTCGATCGTTATTAAACCTACTTGTGTGTTCACACGGGTCTTACTACTAGTATTTCTTAAAAGGACAAATGTCATAAATAAATATCATACTTTCTAATTTCTTAAAGGATAAATGTCATAAAAAAGCATCATATTTTTTTTCTTTCGCATAAAAAACAACATACTTTCTTTTTTGTCTCGTAAAAGTCTCTCCACTTTTTTTGGCACATAAAACAACCAACTTACTTTCTACTCTTTTATTATACAATTCCATTAAAATTTTAAATTTTAACAAAAATCTCTTAATCATGGTCGGATGAAATCAAGAAAATATTATTTGACAAATTAAATATACATGCAAACAAAATTATTTGTTTAAAACCTTTTAATGATTTTCAATTTATACCATTTTATACGTTATTTTATTATATTTTATTTTGAGTTATGTCCTCCACACTCGTGTATTTTTATTATATTGTTTTCCGAATAATATTTATTGTTACCGATTTATTGAATTTAAAATGGAAAAGAAAAAACAAACATTAAGAAGACTTCGGTCGCTATATATCCAATTTAAAATATTAACTCATCTCAATTCTTTTCTCATGTGGTATTAGTGAGTAAAAAAATATTCATAATTTTGTTTAAATTTAACATTTGAAGGGACTTTTATATGCAAAAAGTAGTTAAAGGAACTTTTATGATACAAAAAAGAAAGTATGTCTGTTTTTTAGTTGAAAATAAAGGGGAATGAGTTTTATGATAAAAAATAGAAAGTATGTTGGTTTTTTACGGCATTTGCTCTTCTTAAAAGTTATGTTTTTAAATTGTTTTTATTCCTTATCTCGCGTTCCCAATTAACAAGTTTGGATTTATATATTTAACACGACATTAGAATTTAAAAAAGCGCATAAGAAATAATAGAGAATGAATAAATAAGAATGAGTAGTTTGTAGTAATTTATAAAGTACCTAGAAATGAAGAGTTATAAGATGAAAATATAAACTTCACTTGTGAAATAAATTTTGATGGAAATTTAATTATCAAAGGGTCAAATTTTAAATGTTAATAGTTTTTATAATTAAACTCTTCTAAGACCTTAATAGGAATTAGAAACGTTAAATGTTACTATTGAGCTTAAACGGAAAAAACAGGTTAACCCATTTATTAAATGGGTTGTATTATACTTGTCATTTGTCAACCCAAAACCTAATTGTTTTAAGATTGGCATGCCAAACTTTTCCTCTTCAGCTATATTTTTGTTTTTTTAAACGGTTATTACCATTATTATTAGTTTAATTAGCTTCCTATATTTTTTATTCAAGAAAATGATGAGAAAAAAAATCTGACTTACTGAAAATTATTCTCTTAATTTAGACCAAAAAATTGGAACACAACATAAGTTCATTAATTAAAGAAGTACACCCAAGAATTTGTCCCTTTTAGGGGGCCACTTTGCCTCCATTGGGACACATTGTTTCCATTTTATCACCAACCTCTATATTTGTGACAACACATCCCCCATTATAACATTGTTTCCATTTTATCATCAACCTCTCTATTTGTGACAACACATCCCCCATTATAAAAATCTAATCAATCTTGTGTATTTTATTTAATGAAGTACTTATTGGTCCCTGTTGTTGTTGGATTTGTAATTGAAGTCCTACAACTAAAATCAAAAGTACGAAAGAGAAGTCATTGGAAAGATCTATTGGTAGATAGGGGTACATGTAATTTCTAAACATAACTCTAAAGCATTCACATCTATTATGTACTTATTTGCAATGTTTTAAATACCGGTATGAACCGGCCGGTTATACCGGTTAAACCGGATACCGGACACGTGCCCGGTACGATAAAGGCCGGTAAAACCCAAATACGGTATGTCTTATGTACCGCCGGTAAATCCGGTTCTACCGGTTCAAACCATTGAACCGGTTTGCGTTATCTTAAAATTTGGTTTTTTTTAGTTATAAAAAAATACGATATTAAGATAATACCGACGTTCCATTGTTGGTAATTAACCTAGTGCCTTCTATTACAATATTTCGTCGCTATTGAAACTGGTACTCACATCATCCAATGTAATATTGTTTATAAGTAATAAAAATGCTCTTAAAAATGTATAACATTTTGCAAGAAAACAATTGTTTTTAGATAAAACCATAATCAGTTATATAAATCTTAATTGAGATTGGATTGATTTTTTAGATTAATTTGTATTTTATGGAATTATAGTGTTAACTAGTGACCCGGTTAAACCGTTCGGTACAACCCGGTTCAACCGATTAAACCATTTTAGAGCCTAACCCGGTACGAATAAAAAACCGGTTTTTAAAACATTGCTTATTTGTGAGTAAGTTTTGCATATTACAAAAATTAGTTGTTAGCATAGGAGAGATAAAATATTATTATTTATCTGTATATTTAAAGGGACGTTTTTTACTCCCATTAATTTTGTAGTATTTTTTGAAAGCGCTTGTGAGTGGAGGAAGAGAAAAAATAATGATAAAAATATAAAATCGTATTATTTAATTGAAAAGAACAGAGAAAAAATAATACTTTTTAGTGTAATTATAAAAATGAGAAAGGAAAAGGATGTGAATGCTCTAAGTTAGACTCTTAGGGGCTGTTTGGTAGCCTCTGAATGGTCATTAAAAGGCTACCTCTTAATGGAACCATTAAGAATTTTACCAATGAGAAGGTAGAAGAATGTGACATGTGATGATTTACCATTCAGATGTTACCTCTTAACCATTCAGACTTGAGGTTACCTCTTATTCATTCAGAGGTTTTAAACCATTAAGAGGTAGCATCTGAATGGTCATTAAGAGGCTACCAAACAGCCCCTTAGTCATGGTTGAGGTATTAACTAAGTGTTTAAAGTAGTTTTGTACACAGGACAAGCTCGACTTTTATGAGGATCTAAAACATATATTACAAATTAAGGCCTTTTTGTAATCTTTTTCCTTAAAATCTTAAAAGGTAGCGATATAATGACACACATTTTTTAAACATGACTTACAAAACGTACAAATCATAAATATTTTGTTAATTGCGAGTTATAGTGAAAAGAAAAAACCTTTAGCTTTAAGTATACAAATTTCTTTGTTCTTGTTGTCAAATACAAAAATTAAAGGAAGTTAAAACCTAACCTAGTCACATACAATTTGTAAAAACATAAAGAAACACAAAGATAGATAGCACCTCCAACAAAAAAATTTGAGAGATTAAGATCGAGCGGAGTGACTTGTAGTCATAAAGAAATAATCAAATGCGAATCGAATGTAGTCAACCCAAAAATTTTAAAATGCCCATGTTGGTCGCACGTTTTTAGAGGAGCGGGTATTATAGGGTATATAAACAAAGATTGAACAAGTATTGGTCCATTAACCATTGTTAAAGCTTCAAACTTCAAAAGTTACTTATACTAGTTTTTTTTACGTCGAGCGTTGCGGCGAAACCGAGTAAATGATAATGTAAAACAAACGATATTTGAAAATAAAGCATGTTGTTTAAAAAGCCAAACCATTAGAACGAAGTAGTTTATCATTGTACCGTTTTATGAGACCAAACAAATACTTTATTTTGAGTAAAACTCCATTCTTAACAAAACTTATAACAGAATGTCAGGGAAAAATAAAGCACAACTACGTACTTAAGTTTTTTAGGAAAAAGTTATAACGTAAATTATTAAAGAAGTATCAAATTAATCGATAAATTAATATATGTTTTAAAAAAAGAAAAAACAATCATTAAAAAAATGGTAAAGGAAATTTATTTATTTTTAAAAGGAAAAAAATTAAAAATATGTTATTAAAAGTAAATATAATAATAAACAATTATAATATATTAAATAATAAAATAATAAAAAGCTATATATTATTATAAAAATAAATTTACTATGTATCATCCATCGTGAACGATGTATATATAATTGTTAATGGTGTTAAATCATTCATATTTGGCAAGCTATAACCAAGCCGACAGTAATTAGGTAAATGATCTGTATTTAGTGGTAAAGTAATTATACTTCGACAATATGTGCAACATATACTTGAAGGTCCACACAAAGGTCCCATATAATAAGATAATCTACTATTAATCCTAAAATCGGCTTTATCATCAAGCAAACAGTGTTATAATTCAACACCCGTCTGCATTAACTACGTAGGAGCACATACATGAAAGATAATGTTAAGAATAAAGTAGTGGTTTTATTACGATAAAGTAGAGGTTGTATGAAAGAAAGAGTGACGTGCTTCACAATTACAAGAGATGTGTTGTGTTAAAAGAATTATTGTGAGACAAAACCATATGGCATTTTACTTTATTATATAAGGAAAAAGATCTGAATAATAGGAATATAATAATAAGAATATTAAAAATTATTGTTGTTGTTTCACTAAAAGATATTTTGAGTAGTGAAATTTATGACTCACCATCAACTTTTATAGCTTACATGTGTAGGGTAAAGTTCTTGTACAAATAATCTTAACATACTAAACATACAAATTGAAGGAAAACTCAAAAAGACAAGGTGGCATTTTTGTAATTATCAATAACTATCAAAGTTACTCTACAAATATACCTAAAAAAACCTACCCCCCCCCCACCCCCTAAAAACCTAAAAAAAACCTACCCCCCCCCCACCCCCCAAAAACCTAAAAAACCTAACCCCCCCCCCCCCCCACCCCCCCAAAAACCTAAAAAAAACCTAACCCCCCCCCCCCCCCCAAGCTAAAATGCTAAAAACTAAACCCCCAAAAAACCTAAAAAAATCTAAAAAAATAAAAAAAAAAACACACAAATTATTTTATTTTATTTTTTTAACATTTTTTATTAAAAAATCGCTACTTTTAGTAGCAGCAAAAAAAAAAAAAAAAAAAAAATTTTTTTTTTTTTTTTTTTGCTAACGAAATGTAGCGATTTTTTAATAAAAAATGTTAAAAAAAAAATTTGTGTTTTTTTTAGGTATTTTTGGTTGTAACTTTGATAGTTGGTGGTAATTACAAAAATGCCACCTTGTCTTTTTGGGTTTTCCTTCAATGTGTATGTTTAGTATGTTAAGATTATTTGTATTTGATCTTTTGCCTACATGTGTAAGATATGTTTTCTTAACATTCATTTCTATGATGTAAACGACTTACAAAAATCTTGTAGTAACAAAGTTATATCATGAAATTTATACTTTTATTTTATATATAGTAGAAAAAAAGTTGGGACTTAACACATATTACACATACACACATAAATATACGGGGTGGGGTTTTAGAGTGAACACTAATGTATTTGTGAACTGAGTGAACAAATCCTGACCATTGATTTACATCATCAAATCGTAAAATACACTAGTTTATTTTCATTATCAAATCCTGATTATTAATTTACACTTATGTATTGATAACCAAGAGCTAAGATTAGTTCACTAGTATTCACTATCAAAGAGTTTGTTCACAAATGAACATAACCCTAAATACGCATACATATACATATTGTCGGTTCATAAACGGTTTAACACATAATTACACAACACATATACATATTGTGGGTTCATAAACGGTTTATGTTGTTTTTTTACAAAATGTTGGCTATGTCCCTAACTTTAATTTATCACATGAATCATTTTTAAAGTTAATTTGTAACACTCATGCACCATATACTAGATATATTCCTTTAAAAAGGATATTTTAATGTGCCTTGTAATTAAGGTTAAAAGGACATTTTATGTTATTAATTTTTTTTAAAACATTTTCATTCATTTCTTATAACATTTTTTAACTTTTGAATGTTCACTCGAATGTTATTGTGTATCATCATTCCCTACCTGTCACCACCATTATCGATTTATCATATACCCACCATCCATAACCAACATCATCATCCTCAACCGTCACCATTACCATTACCAATCAAACCTGAATCAAACACACACATATGGATCCGTTATCTATCCAAAATTTGAATCAAACACACACTCACATAAGCAAACACATATCATGAACCATCACCCTCGTTATTTTCCACCCAATATCATAACCTAACACAAATTTGAAACACACAAACCCATCGACCTAAATTGAAATGCCAAACGAAAATAAAATTACATTCCTAAAAGAACACACACAGACCCGAACTTCTGATTCCATAGTCGAATCATGCATCAAATGGTAGTTGGTGCATCTATTGTTTCTTACAAACTTTTATCGTGGCAATTTCAAACTTTATCTCATATATGAGATAGTGAAGAAAATTAGTTACATTTGTCCATTACTTAAGATTTGGACGACATCCTTTCAAAATGCAAGATATGTTTCTTTTGGAAGAATGAAAGTCCTTTTCTATTCAAAACATATGATCCTTTCTCGTTTAATTAAATCAAAAGTTTTTGCTTTTTAAGTTTGAAATACTTATTCTTGAAGATGTGGGGGTGATAAAAGTTTACAATAAGTGATAGGTGATAAGAATCTACGCTTAGTCGTTGCGAGCCATCTATCATCTCGTCATTGACACTAAAGAAAATCCAACCATCATAGTAGGAGCCTAGTGAAGTTAATTGATGGTGGACATGCTCAACTTTTAAAGAAGAAGTTGAAAATTCGACATACGTCATGTCCTCAAGAACTTTTACTTATCTACATTTATAGTGAAATAAAGAGTATCACATGTTTATATATATAATGGGGGCCGCTAAAATGAAAACCACCCCCAGTTGTTAGAACCGAGAGAACCACTTTACAACCATTAAATCTTCAAGATGGATGAACAAAATTAAAAGTAGTTAAAATTAATATTAAATATTTTTGTCTTATTATATTTTTAACATTTTAATGCAAAAGGACAGTTTAGTAAATTTACTCTTTTTTTTGTCTTTTTGTCTTTATTATTTTTATTACTTTTTTTTGTATTATTATATTAATAAGTTGTTTTTTTAAACAATTTTTTTTTATTAAAAACCATTTTAAATTCATATTTTTTAACAAAAACAAAGTTTACGTTTTACGTTAAAAAGTTTACGTTTTACGTTAAAAAGTTTACGTTTTACGTTAAAAAAATTACGGTTTACGTTAAAAAGTTTACGGTTTTAACATTTTTTTTACAAAAACTTTTTTACACAAAACGAACGCACCCAGAAATCGCAACTCGGTAGGTGTCTCAGATAGATTGTTATCATCATCGACTGGGAAAAAATATAAAAAAACCAACAAAAAAAAAATCAAAACAATGAGTGGATTCTTGAAAAAAACTGGGTTTGTGTAACACCCGACTTAATAAATCAAGATTTTAATAATAAAATACACATTTTAATGCTAAAATGTGACTTTACAAAAACTTTTCATACTAACATTCCCACATGTTTACAACATTTCAAAAAAAAATATACAACTTAATGTAATTGAATTCGTCGTTTAAAAGATACGACGAAACGCCGCGCACAAGCTTGTATTTTATCGTGTTCGGTTCCTCATCGAGCTTGATCTTCATCTGGTCACTCTTGGCGATCACCTATGATCAAAACCAACTTAAAAGTTAGTTTTGATAGTTAAATAATAAGTTTAAACAAGTTCCATGGGTCAAACAACAAAAAAATAAAGTTTTTTCCGGAACTAGGGGGCGTCGCGTAACGCCTAGGGGCTACGCGTGACGCCTAGCCCTCTTTTTCACAGAATGTTGCTTAAACTGTTGCTGTACATACCCAGCATGACCCGATTTCACGGAAACGAGCATAACTCTCCCGTTTTTAATCCGTTTTACCCGATTCTTTTTCCTACGCGTCCGTAATTTAATTCTCCATCATATGGAGTTAAAATCCAACATCCAACATAATAAATTTTGAGACTTCTAAGCCTTCGACTCGTTACCTTTTTATCGAATTTTAACCCGTTTATGCATTTTATCAAACAAACATATTTGTTTGATTCCTATATCACATACACTTCTTCAAATTAATGTTATCTACCATTTTAGGTTCTAATCACAGGTTTATTACACAATTTAAACCCGTTTTCGCTCGTATGCTTATTTTGACCCGTTAAGGGTATTTAAGCACTTTCGAGCCTAAAATCGCTTTCGATTGCTTCTAGCATTCCATCACCACATTTCTTATCCTATAATCTCTCACCACAACTGTATTTATGGTGGGTTTAATGTGGTGATCTATATAAACCAAATTTTACCTCTCGAATCATTATTTTACGGCAAAAACTCAAATAGTGCCATTTGACTAATATAATACCTCTTTCAGCTTCTATACTTATTCTAAGTATTTACCTAATCATAAAACTCGTTTCCAAACAACCTTTCGAATTAGCTAACAAGGGCGTTTTGGTCCTTTTTTAGTCTTTCAATTACGACAAGGTCTTTTGAGAGCATGTTTGACCCATAATTCTTCTTTTGAGTTATGATCTTGTTCGAAAAGTCATTATGCTTTTCGAAACGCCACGACCCTCTTTTAAAACATTCGGTTTACCCATTTAAGTAACCCATTGTCTATCTAAGACTTCATTTAATGCTCATTGAACCTTACGTTCTAAATGAATAATTACTCTATTACACATACCTGGCTCGGGACAATGCATTGACCTGTTTTAATGCCTTGCTATAATATTCGCTAAATAATAGCGATGCAAATATCATTTCTACATTTATTCCTGAAATCATATAACTCGACAAGAATCATTAGTCGCTATTATCAAAAGGTGGTATCTTCACCCTTTGACCCATTTGGTCTAAATGACCGATTATATTAGCGAGATGACATGTATTTTCATCTCGACTATATGACTCGCTCCGATTTACATCATGCGGTCATTTTACTTATAATTCATTTCTTAACACTTTTCGGCCTATTAAGGCTTACTTCATAAGTGTCTTTTAAAACCAATAGTTATGGTCGACGCGTGACCAATTTACCGTTTTACCCTTATTGTTTGTTTTAGTTTACCCTCTAAGGTAACCATTTAAAAGTTCATTTTCCATTTGTCATAAAATGATCGAATTACCGATTTAACTCCTTTTAAACCATCAACATGGTTTCTTGTCATGCTCGACTATCTTGTTCCGTACGTCTACACACCGAAACATCATACCACAACTATGTATTTATCTTATTCGTAACTAATACGATAAGAGAATATTCTAAAGTATAAGACTAGTGTAAGCCATACTTACCTTACTTCCAAATTATGCTTTTCCGTCATTCTTGCTTCGTTTGACCCGCTTCGTTAGGGCTGTAAACAAACCAAACGTTCGGCGAACAGTTCGTGAACCGTTCGGCGGGAAGTTCATTTGTGTTCGTTCGTTTATTAAACAAACGAACACAAACAAGAAATTTCGTTCGTTTAGTTAAATGAACAAACATGAACAGATGTCGCGTTCGTTCGTTTATGTTCGTGAACGTTCGGTAACGTGTTCGCTTGTGTTTGATAGTTCATTAGTATTTTTAGTTTTTATATTTATTTAAATATATCAAAAGTCTAACAAATTAAATATTTAATAAGTGTCAGTGTATTATATGTTATGTTCATGAACGATTGTTTGTGTTCGTTTATTTCCATTTGTGTTCATGAACATTAGTTTGTGCTCATTTGTGTTCGTCAATGTTCGTTGCCTAAAATTAACAAACAAACACAAACGAACACGAACAAGTTCATTTCTTTAACAAACGAACACAAACATAAAATCCCGTTCGATAAGTGTTCGTGAACGGTTCGCGAACACATATTTTTTAACAAACGAACATGAACAAGGTCTTGTTCGTGTTCGTTCGGTTCGTTTACAGCCCTACGCTTCGTTCCCAAGCTTTCACCTAGCTTGTTAATTGTCAAACTATCATTGTAAATTGTAAGATGGTTAGATTAGTCATAATTATTCACGACTATTCCATCTCACTTATTTCATAAGTCGAAACTACTATTCGACTTCATGATTAGTTAACTTAGCTTATTAAAGTTAACTACTTTCGATCACATGATTTACAACATTAGTTCAAATCAACATGATGATTAGAACTCTTCTTGTTTCATATTTCATATAACTTGCCATATTATTCAAATACACATTTTCACTCTAATTTCAATACTTTAGTTTTTCATTTAGGCATTTTAACAAACACCTAATGTGCATACATTTTTACACATTTACAACTAGTTCATAACTAGTTATTTTTACCAAGATTAACATCAAAATTCACCACTATCACTTATGATCAAATACTCAAACTTGCAAATTGTTTAAGTATTTCCCGATTACTTAACATGCATGATGATTCTAATCATAATCATATCATCAATTTCATCTTATGACTAATACCCACTTAGCCTAGTGTGGAAATTCATTCAATCATTCAATTCATAGCATGTTATGTATGATCTTCACTTAGGGTTTCGTTCCTAAGCAAGTATACATCACTTATCTAGCCATAGCTTCTCTAATTCATGCCTAATTCGCGATTAGGATGATTATCAAATTTTTACAACTTCACGAATGTTAGAAATTCAACATACCTCACGATCCCCTTGACTTGGTGATCACGAATTTGTGTTCATGCATTGATTTGGCTCTTGATTTGGGCTTCAATTTGATCAATTTGTTGAACTAGGGTTTGGAGCCCTTGTTCTTGCTCCTAGGCGTACGCACGCACACACACACACACACACACACACACTCTATGTGTGTGTTGTGTTTTATGTTTTGTTTTTTATAAAACAAATTTCTTTGTTAGCAACGTTAGTCCCTCATGTTTTGTAACTTTATAAAAAAGGTTATTACCCATATTTTCTTCATTGTTTTAAGACACCTTTTTAACTAGGTTGATGTTCCTAGCTACTTGGTGAATTCGGGAAAGTTATGACTTAGTTTATTTTAAGTCCCGTTAACTCGGGCCTCTTATAAACTTTACTTCCTTAAAAGCTTTTATTCACGTTTTATTTAATATTAGGTTTAATTATTTAAATCCTAATATTTACCGGGTTAATTTTTACCACTAACGGTATTTTACCCGTTCATTAATATTAAGGTGGGTTGATTACCAAACCCGTTTTCGGGATGTTACAGTTTGGCTCAGATTTTCCGATAATCAAAGGCTCCACAGTGGGGTTGCAGGTTCAAAAACCTACCATCCACCATCCTTGTCGCGCCATCGTTATCAAAATATACGTTTTTTTTGCATCATCATCGCCCAATCCAACAGATCAAAACCCACAGAATCAAGAATACAAATAAACAGAAGTCAAGAACACACATCAACCCCCAACATACCAAAATACCAACAGAATCAAGAACACAACTCAATCCCCAGCATAAAAAACGAATCAACACAGATCAACACCCACCATTTTTTCTAGAGAAAGAAACACAAATCAACACAGATCAAACCCCCAACATAAAAAACGAATCAACACAGATAACCCCCAACATAAAAAACGAAACAACACAAATTAACCCCCCAACATACCAAAATACTAACAGAATCAAAAACACAAATCAATACCCACCATTTCTAGAGAGAGAAACCCACAGTATCATGCTCATCTTTCATCATCTGCTTCTGATCGCGACGACAGACGGCAGACGGGGGGCCGGCCACCACTGTTTCGGTGGTGCGGCGACAGAAGGCAGACGACAGGTCCCCTATCTCGGGCAAGAGAGAGAAAATGATGACTGTTTTCCTCACCAACCACCTCCTCCACCACCGACTGCGGTGGCCACCATCGGTTCACACCCCCCTCACCCACCCCTTCACCCACCACATCGCCGGAGAAACGATGGGGTCAGCATCAAACAGTGGCGGCGACGGTGGTGTCGGCGATGACAGTGATAGGAGATGAGGGTTTGAGGGTTTCAGAGACCCAACCACCCCCTGTGCGGTAGCGGCGTCTACCGGAACCGCCGGAGAAAATGAAGAAGCTTGAGAGAGAGAAGTGAGATGAGAGATGATATAAAAGTCTGCTGACATTAAATGAAGAGAGAGAGAGAGAGAGATAGATTAGACAATTTGAAGGAAATGACCAAAATACCCCTTATTCTGATTGGTGGAGAGTGGTTCTTGTGGTTCTCACAACTGGGGATGGTTTCCATTTTAGCGGCTCCCTGTATATATATATGTATATAGGGTGGGAGTTGGCTACAAAGTCCATTTTTCCTACAAAGTGTAAGAAGTCATAAAACACCATCATGTCAACCATAAAACACACTCAAGACCCACAAATAACAAAGTGAAGATTACTAAAACGCCATATTTGTTGGTTTTGTGTTGTGTTTTGGATGATAAGGCTTGGATTAACGAATGACTAATGTTATTGTGTTTTATGTTGATTATCATGCTGTGTTATAAATTCATAGTTCTACGATATTGTGTTTGAAGTTTTTATGGACTGTTAGGGTTTGGATATTGTGTTTTAGTGATTTCACTCTGTTATTTGTGAGTTTTGAGTGTGTTTTATGGCTGAAATTGTAGTGTTTTATGACTTTGTACACTTTGTAGGAAAAATAGACTTTGTAGCCGAACCTCACCCTATATATATATATATATATATATATATATATATATATAGTGTGAGGTTCATTGGGGAACACTAAAAAAGTGGGAAACAGTGGGGAACCGACTCAAACGAACTCCGATTGGACTCATTCCAGTGGCATTGGAACCGGCTCGTCGAACCCTAACTAGGATCTTTTAACCCTAAACCCTAAATCATAACCCCTAAACCCTAAATATATTAGGGTTTAACTTTAGAGTTTAGTCTTTAGGGTTTAGCTTTAGGGTTTAGCTTTAGGTTTAGCCTTTAGGGTTTAGCTTTTAGGGTTTATTGTTTAGATTTTACGGTTTAGCTTAGGTTTTAGCGTTATTTTTTATCTTTAGGGTTTAGATTTTTGGAGTTAGGGTTTAGATTTAAGAGATCCTAGTTAGGGTTCGACGAGCCGGTTTCATCGCCGCTGGAATGAGTCCAATCGGAGTTCGTTTGAGTCGGTTTCCCGCTGTTCTCCACTTTTTTAGTGTTCACCAATGAACCTTCCCCTATATATATATATATATATATAGGGTCGGGATTTAGAGAAAACGGTAGAAAGTGTGAGAATGGTGAGAACGCTTATAGATCGTCTGATTAAAACAATCTATGGACTAGATTGGCGCGGTGACGTTTTCTTAAATAATATCAATTTTACTACGTGGACACGCCTCATTAAGGGTAAAAGCGTCTTTACACCTCTATACCAAAACGCCATACTGATGAATAAAACGCCATTACGGACCAAAACACATCGCTATATAAACAAAAACATCCCAGACATAAAAACACACCCCCCAGAACCTGAAACGCCATATTTTCTACTATATACCACTCATCTTACAAACGCCAAAATCCCCAAAACATCAAACACAACTACTCAAAAAACGCCATATTTTCTACTATATACCATTCATCTTAGAAAACACCAAAACACTCAAACATCAAAGATTCCAAAAAAATCGACGGTTCTTTCAGATACACTATTTCCTCAGTAAAACGCCAAAAATGCCAAATATCGTTTCTTGTATATTCAAATATTGTTCTACGCCAAAGTTTCGGATAATGCATTCTTCCCTGAGGTGTTGTGACTCAAGTAACATTTTGCTGCATGAGATGGACAAATCATAAACAAAAAAAATGCTGGGGGCAGACTTATGTCATTTTCTGAGTTTTGTTCTTGATGAATATTTTAATGGCATGAAAAGACGAATGACACCAATGAGTTGTTTGAAGATACATATTCAAACAAAAAACTCATGTCATTTTGTCTTTCCAAACGGCCACAAAAACACAAGCATGGCTAAGCCAAACCACCAGCGAACATGATTCAAAAGAAGAAAGAGACTGATGACAGTGAAGATTTGGAAGATGAATTGTTTTTATTTTTATTTTTTTTATTTTCTTTTTCTGTTGTTTGCTATGTATTTTTCAACTTAGAATAAAAAAATACATTATGTTAATAAAACGCAAAACAGTCATAATGCATATGAAACGCCATAAATGGAGTAAAAACGCCAAAAACTCCCAAACTATAATGAAAGTAATTTGCAGAAGTATTAATTAATAAAAGCTAAAAATGGAAAAAAACGCCAAAAAACTACTTAAACCCATTCAAAAACGCCAAACTTGGGAGATGGAAAGTCTATTAATATCACATATTAATACAGTAAAAATACACAGTAACTGAAAAGACGGCTACTTTATTAATATCATATATTATAAATAAAATCCTGCCTAAACTACGCGCCAAAAACATCCTATAAGATAGACGTCTCTACACAATCAACTGATCACAACCCTAGAAACAAAACACCATATTTCCTAGAAACCATTCACTTTAAAAACGCCAAAAAATAATAGTTAAAAAAGTCACTGATGCAGAACCTCGATTTTGCTATATTGAGTATTCATATGAATGAAGTTTCACTGAATGGATTCTTCTCTGAGTTGGGTATCTCTATAATCTTTTGCTGAATGAGATGGACAAATATTCAAGATAAAGAGACTGATGACACTGATATGACATCATGTCACTTTGTTCTTGATGGATATATTGATGGCATGAAGGGATCAATACGTTAGAGCAGACGTTGGTCTTCAACATGTCATCAAACAAGTATATATCCACCACAATAAAGGATGCCACAAAAAATAAACATCTTCTAAAGACGGTCGTTATGTAGAAAAATAAGGATCTACATAAGGTATTCAAAAGCAGGTTCAAAACGCCAAAAATGTGAAAAGTAGAAGAGGCTGATGACAGTGAAGATTTGGATGAGAAATTAGATTATAATTTTTTTTTCATTTTCTATTGTTTGTTATCTAATTGTCTGTTGTTTATCATCTAATTCTCTACTATTTTAAAAAAATTGAGTATAAAACGCCAAAAACTACAAACACCAAAACGCCTGATAGTGTGAAAAACTGTGAGAACGAATGCTAGCAAAGCACGATGTTGCTATATAAAACGCCAAAAAATGCAAGCAAAGTATTACTGAAAAAATCAACACTAATTGAGAGATGAAAATTGAAAGAAACAATAAAATAAAGAGACAGTATCATTATTGCCAAACATTATAGTTATATTAATGCCACTACATGGAAAATTGAAATTTATTTATCTTTTCAAAACGCCATAATTGCCTGTGACATTATAGGCCTGTATCCTACATGGCAAAACACTTGATATAATAAAATCAAGAAAATTACTGATGTTTTTTACATTAAAGGCCTGCATCCTGATCTAAAAAACAATAAAAACGCCAAAATATTTACTATGATTCGGATCTAAAAACAATAAAAACACCGCGTATTTATTAAACGCCAAAAAATGGAAAGACGAAGTGACACGCGTTTAAAAAAAGAAAGATGAAAGGACAAAAAAGCCCCTCTGCCCTTCTCTAAGCGGCGTGACACGTATTGGGCCAGGAAGCGTTCTCACCGTTCTCACACTTTTGAGCGTTTTCTCCTGATCCCGTTTCTATATATATATAGTGAGGTTCATTGGGGAACACTAAAAAGTGGGGAACAGTGGGGAACCGACTCAAACGAACTCCGATTGGACTCATTCCAGCGACGTTGGAACCGGCTCGTCGAACCCTAATTAGGATCTCTTAACCCTAAACCCTAAATCATAACCCCTAAACCCTAAATATATTAGGGTTTGGCTTTTAGGGTTTAGCCTTAGGGTTTAGGTTTAGGGTTTAGCTTTAGGGTTTAGCTTTAGGTTTAGCCATTAGGGTTTATAGTTTAAATTTTACGGTTTAGCATAGGTTTTAGCCTTATTTTTTTAGCTTTAGGGTTTATAGTTTAGGAGTTAGGATTTAGGGTAGATCTTAGTTAGGGTTCGACGAGCCGGTTCAAACGCCGTTGGAATGAGTCCAATCGGAGTTCGTTTGGGTCGGTTCCCCGCTGTTCCCCACTTTTTTAGTGTTCCCCAATGAACCTTCCCCTATATAGGGTGAGGTTCTAGAGTGAACACTAGTGTATTTGCGAACTAAGTGAACAAATCCTGGCCATTGATCTACACACGTGTATGACCAGTATTAGTTTACTCAGTTCGCAAGCTACACTAGTGTTCACTCTTGAACCTAATCCTATATATATATATATATGTATAGAGTAGGGATCCTGCGGAAAGTGTGTTTTTCCTAGAAAGTGTAGGAAGCGATCTGGGCCATTAGATAAGTGTGTTTAATGGCTTAGATCAAATGGATGGCATTTTCGTAATATCTGAGTTATATAATTAGAGACTTTTAATATAGTGAGGGTATTTTGGTAATTGGAAGTGTTTTAAATCAGTTAAGAAACTGCCATATCAATAACCAATCCCTAAATTCATGCGATTTCCCCTCTTTCTCTCTCTCTCTCTCTCCCTCCCTCTCTAAACCCACCTCCGAAAACCTCAAAACGGTGATGGCCGCAACACACAGTGGAGGAGGGATTTTGTGGGGTTAGGTGGCGGCGCAGGATGGCGCTGTGGTGGCGGCGCTCAGCGACCAGAAGGGGGTAGGCAGAGAGGAGCGGCTGGGGTGAAGCCGCCGCCGACGATCAGTCAAGTTTTTCGGCGAGCCCTTTTCGAATCCAGGTCAGTCTCATTTAACTCTAGGTTACCCGATTCACTTTCGTATCTTCGTTGTATGATTTAAGGTTGATGTGTTTTACCACTTTAAGGTTGATGTGTTTTACCACAGCGTCAAGGAAATCTGCTTGCTGTTAAAACAAAATGTCAAGAAATCTGCTTGCTGTTAAAACACAATGTCAAGAATCCTCCAGAAATCTGCTTGCTGTTAAAACACAGCGTCAAGAAATCTGCTTGCTGTTAAAACACAATGGCCAGCAATCTGCTTGCTGTTAAAACACAGCGTCAAGAAATCTGCTTGCTGTTAAAACACAATGTCAAGAAATCGGCTTACTGTTAAAACACAATATCAAGAATCCTCCAGCAAATCTGCTTGCTGTTAAAACACAGCGTCAAGAAATATGCTTGCTGTTAAAACACAATGTCAAGAATCCTCCAGCAATGTTGTAAAATCCTTTTTTACGAATTCCTGTGAATATGTTGTATAGATTGTATGATTTAAATTGAAACTGTCAATTTGAATTAAATGAGATATTTAATTTCCATAATTTTCTGGTTAGTTAGTTATCCTAATAAAATAATCAATAATTAAAATAATATTCAAATTACACAATTGCCCTTTTAGTTAAAATCCTTCAATGCCACATGTCGCGTTCTTATTGCTTCCTAGACTTTCTAGGAAAAACACAATTTCTACCCAACTCCTACTATATATATATATATATATATATATATATATATATAAAGCTACTTTCATTAAATGATAATAAATTAAAAGTAATTACATACTATACAATTTGACTTGAAGTCCGATGAATCCTCATGTAGTTTGCCCCTTAAATTATTATTATTATTATTATTATAAGCATTTTATTTTGTCATACCCACATTTAGTTTCCTTATATTTAAGTTTTTAGTTAAATATAATAAAGTTACATTTTTCAAGTTAGTGATTTTGTATTGCAATCCAAAGGCTAATTAGTGACCACTTGTCACTACCTCTGAAACCCTCATAATACATGAAATGATTGGTGGTCTACCACTTATCCTTTCAAAACCAGTTCAAAAAACCAACAAGGACACTTGGACAATGATCCGTCACATAAGTGCCACATAGGATGGGCATGAGATGGGACAAAGAGGATGGAGGTAAGAAAATGGAGGATGATCCTAATATATATATATATATATAGGACAAGGATCCTTTAGGAACCACCCTTTATTGCGAGAACCAATGTGAACACAACCAAAAATAGCTAAAAATAGCTAAAAAACTCACAAATATTTTTTTAAACCTTTTTTTTATAAAAAAATCGCTACTTTTAGTAGCCAAAAAATTTTTTTTTTTTGCTACTAAAAGTAGCGATTTTAATGTAAAAAAGTATTATTTTTTTTTTTGTGTTTTTTTATATTTTTTGGAGGTTTAGTTTTTAGCATTTTAGCTTTTTTTTTTTTTGGAGGGGGGGGGAGGGGGTTTAGGTTTTTTTTTTTTTTAGGGGGGTTAGTTTTTAGTATTTAGCTTGGGGAGGGGGATTAGACTATTGGGTATGGGGAGGATAGTCTCCAAATGGACTATCCTCCACATATGCGCCACGTAAGCATGGGAGGAGGACCCTTCCCTTGGAGACTATCCAAGGGTGTGGGGATGCTCTTCCTCCATTTTTTTATTATTATTTATTTGATTTAAATAATTAATGAAAACAAAGTAAATAAAAGTAAAAAAGTTACATTTAAATAAAACCTAAAAAAACAACAATCTAAAGTTACATTTAAATAAAAAAAAACACACCTAAAAAAACCTAGAGTTACATTTAAATTAAAAAAAAAACACACTTAAAAAAACCTAAAGTTACATTTAAAAAAAAAACTACACTCCCCCACTCCATTTTTTTCTAATTTTGTCCTTCATCATTTGCAAAAGCGTTGTCCATTACGGGTGTGTAGCCGGATGACGAAAACGGGTGTGAACTTGAGTTGGGATTATTTGGGTTGTAGGGATCCATAATTTTTTTAAGGTTGGGAGAAGTTTTTTTTATAAAAATGAGAGAAAAGTGGGAGTAGTTTGGTAAAAAAGTGGGGTGAAAAGGGATTTAATTTATAGTGGTGGGGTGAATTTTTTTTTTATAATCGCTGCATGTTACCTTTAGGGGGGGCCCACCCCATTCATTTTTCTGGCCCGTCTCCAGCGTCCAAATTGTGACGGATTTGCCAAGACGCCCCATAGGGGGGTGGTGTAGGACGACCCAAATGGGGGGGGGGGGGGGGGGGGGGGGACGGCCCAGTGCCGAGCCCCATACCCAATGGTCTTAGGTTTTTTTTTTTTTGGGGTGGGGGGGGGGGGGGTTAGGTTTTTTTAGCTATTTTAGGTTGTGTTCACATTGGTTATCGCGTTTCTCGCAATAAGGTGGTTCTCGCATGAACCTTACCCTATATATATATATATATATATATATATATATATATAAGTTGTATGTATATGTGTGTGTGAGTGTGAGTGTGTATTGTCTTGTAGTGGATCGTCCAAAACGTCCACAAGTCGACGAGGAGGACGCTGGAGGGGGGCAGAATGGCTGGAGGAGCGGCGCCGGTGGGGACGGTCCAAAGCCGATCCCCGTACCGAGCAACCTAATATTCATATTATCCAGCCACTTAGGCTATGGCCTAGTATCTCTTATAAGTAGACCATGCTTCAATCCTTAAAAGGTGTAAGTATTTAAGAGAAAAAGATTAGCCGTTCAAAAAAAATTCATATTATGCAGAATTATTTTTTTCTCATAAAAATAAAATAGAAATAAAAAACTCAAATCATGTTTTTGTCACTACCTCTGAAACCCTCATAATACATGAAATCATTGGTGGTCTACCACTTATCCTTTCAAAACCGGTTCAAAAAACCAACATCTAATATTCATATTATCCAGAATTATATTTTTTTCATAAAAATAAAACAGAAATAAAAAACTCAAATCATGTTGATGGGTAAGTGATACAAATGTCTTTCCCGTCCACCATTTTCATAATCTACATATTTGGTGGTGAGAATATTCTGATTTTTAATGCATATTTAGTATTTTTCTCATTTATTATAAATTATAATTATGTGTTTAAAACTTTGTATTTACTGTTTACATAATAACAAAAAATACAATACCTTTTTTTTCCTTTCTAAAAGTCCTAGACATGTACATGTTCTTTTAATGTCAAGTTGTTTCTTTCACAACTTGGTGATGAGATTTCTCTATCGAGTCCCAAACATGATGTCCTTTAAGTTTGGGTTTGATACAATGAGTATATCGTGTTGACACATGTACACTGTGTTCCCGAGTTTCATTAAATGAGAGAAAAGAAAAGATTTGGAAAGAAATAATTTTTAGTTGTGTTCCAGAGTTTCATTAAAGGAGAGAAAAATAGAGAAAATAAGAATTTTTTTGCCTAAAATTAATTTTTCCAATTTAGAAAGAAACGGAGAGAAAGAAAAGAAAAGGAGAGAATCCTTTCTTTTCTCTCCTTAACTTAACTAGTGACAAATATAGTGTATCACCCGCACATCTTTGTAGCTCTACATTCGAGTTTAGCAATTTACTATTTTAGTGATTTTTTAGTAATCTTTATCATTGTTGCTAAACATGTTAAGTACTATATTCATCAATTTTTGATTGTTAACTATATTAATTACTAGGTTATAACCATGTGTATTACAACAGTTGAATAAATAAATTTTATATACTAAATAATAAAATAATATATCTTTATAAACCTTCTTTATTGCACGGGTTGAATAAATATCATTTTTAAATATTAAGTAATAAAAAGTTATATCTATAAGAACCATATTGTAAGGGTTGAATAAATGTAATTTTATATACCAAATAATAAAAAAAGTTATATCTTTAAAACCACGTGTATTACACAGGTTGCATGAATGTAATATTGTTTACCAAATAATAAAAACAAGCTACGTCTTTAAAAACCCTCGTGTATTACACGACTTGAATAAATATGATTTTATATACCAAATAAATAAAATTATATTTAAAAAAACTAATTGATATATTCGGTACGCGATAGATATGGTGATTGCGGAGATGATTATTGAAAAGAAGATACAGTTGTCACACCCCAACCGATGGCGGAATCATCGGGGCGCGGCACTAGGCGGATCAGATTGCTCAAGAGAATCCATAACAACTATATTGCGATAATATTTAATACATTCGTTATCCCATACTAACAAATAATACCATCACATAAGTTATCACAGATTTCTTGTCCTCTCGAACAATACAAATCCGACAACCTAGATTTTAGTTGAGTTTCTATACTTCCTAGCTTAATTTGATATAGTCTGCGATCTAACCTGCAACATACGTTAAAATATTTGTCAATACAAAAGTATTGGCGAGTATACAGGTTTGATATGTATAGCGTAATAGATTAAAATGTGTAGCGAAATTCCATATGCATAAACGTAACACACGACATATACACTCACAAAGCTGATACTACCAACTAAGTCCTCGATGCTCGAATATGCGATGGCAAACTAGACCCCGTCGGGCGCAATAGTACTATACTAGTCATGGTGGGACGTCGCGAGTATAAGCCCTAGCACATATGCAACTAGCATCACGTATATCTATGCATAACAGTTATTCGCAAGTGATAATTTGATTGTTTGAATAATTCATTTGATAAGTTCGATTTGTTAGAAACGTATGTTACACCCAAAATACGATTTAAAAAGGGTTCAAGTATACTCACAGTGCGTATTTAGCGAGAATACAACTTGATTGGATTGATTGAGAACGCGTCTGAGTTAGCCTGATCGATTGAGAGTACGTTAAACGGTGACGAGCGAAACAGGTGACTAGTGGCCATCCGGTCGGATGGTCACTTGTTAGAAGAAGTCATTGGCCAGTGGCTATCCGGTCGGATGGCCATTCGTTTGAAGGAAGCAATGGTCAGTGGTAATCCGGTCGGATGGCAATCCGGCCGGATGGCCATTCGTTTGAAATGATAAGGTCTAGTGGCTATCCGATCGGATGGCAATCCGGTCGGATGGCCATTCGTTTGAATGACGTTTGTTTAGTGACTATCCGGTCGGATGGTCACTCGTTTGAGATGAGGTTTGCTTAGTGACTATCTGATCGGATGACATGCTATCTGATCGGATGGCATGTGGTCCGTTCGGATGACATGTTGTCTGGTCGGATAACACCTATGTTTTAGCGTCCCGATCAACTGTTTTCGAGTGTTTTCGGAAGAAATACGTGTGGTTTCACTGAGATGCTACGATATCGTTTTAAACAATGATATTTCATCAGTTTCGACCTGTTCTAACGGCCAGGAACCACCCCGTTCCATCAGATCTGGCCGTTCTTGACGGTTTCTCATGTTTAATCCCGAAATCATTCAGTTCTTGATTAGATACATAGATCTTTAGGTGAGATTGTTGTAAAAACACGCAGAAATCGTCCAGATCTGAGTCGTTTATGGTGGGATGGGGTCGCACCTTGAAGTTCATGTGAACTTTTGGTGACATCACCTTAAAACACCTCAAATCAGTAGATTTCACGGTTAGAAATTGAGTTTTGAAAGACAGAATGATGTAGAATTGAGTGTAGATCACAGAAGTACAAGTTTTTAGGTTGAAATCTTACCAGAATCGCGAGGAATCGAGAAAAAAGAGTTCTAGAGCGTGCTTGGTCGAGTGGGAGCTGTCACATCACTGTTTGAGTGATGTGACTTGCTATTTATAGGCAACAGAGGGGCTGAAGTGGTTTTGGGTCGGATGGCCCATCCGTTCGGATGGCCCATCCGTTCGGATGGCCCATCCGTTCGGATGAGGCTGTCCATCCGGATGGCCACTCCGGCGCGATGGTTTTCTCCGTTTTTGAGCGTTGCGACAGATTTTGAAGTACGTGCTTTTTATATCATTATTATATGTGCATATATATCACTAGGGGTCGTATTTACGTATCCATATTCCAAGGTTTCGATAATTAACAATCGGTTTTCGATTCGAGTATGCGATTATTAGTGACGTTTCCAGGCCATTAAGGAGGGTAGTATAAGTCCTTTCTCGATATCATCGTGAACGTTATGGTGTGTTGTGCCACAAAGACTGACGGGGTACCACTCACTCGTATTGTCATCATCGTCACGACGACTGGAGCTATAACACTCACCCGAGAGTCTTTGCTAGCGTTAATTGTCTGCGTTTCGACACATCACGGCCACCGAGGAGGGTAGAATAGGTCCTCACTCAGTGTCACCGTGAGTGTTAGTGTTTGCGATGTGATGTAGTGATAATGTATTGCGAAAATATGCGATTATCCTTCGAATAACGATGTATGCGATATAGTTACATTATGATCCGAATCTCTGGTGCTAGGCGTAACGAGTATATCGAGTTCGTGCACGCGCGTTGACCTAGAAGACTTCATACTTCCACTGGGATGCAGCTCATGGCATTCATCTTCCTAGTCATCGCATGGCTCGAGTTATCGTGATAGTCGAGTCCTTGGTGAGAGCTTTTTGAAAAACCAATTTATAGAGAGTGGAACGGCTTATTAAGGTACGGGTTTCACCCCTGACTTAACAGCTTCGTTCCTAATTGTGGCTATGCTCTTTAAATAAATTCGTGAGTTCCACTAGATTTCGGAGTGGAGACCTTCGTCGAGATATGGATGTCACTCCTAACTCAGCGAAAGGTTCTCGTGCGAGAAGAAAATGCGCTGAGTGAGCGATCTCGTCGAGAGTTCTTGGTTTTCACACCTGGTCTCGACTGGATCACTTGGTTTCGTTATGCGAGTATTTTCGAAAACATGTGTATTGTGTCAGCCTTAGGAAAGGCTAAGTGGTATTCCGGCCTTAGGAAAGGCTTCTTTGTGTGAAGCTGTAGTACGCGGTGTTCACACAAAGTTGTAGCTTTTAGCAATTTCGATCGAGAGTATCAAGTAGGCCCGATACAAACCCTACTGGGTTCGTACGAGTCGGCCTGTTGGTACTTAGACTATAGACTAGGTCAATTCCTAAGACGTCGACCCGGACTAGGTCGAGTCTTGCCTAATTCCCTATAGTTATGGCTCTGATACCAATCTGTCACACCCCAACCGATGGCGGAATCATCGGGGCGCGGCACTAGGCGAATCAGATTGCTCAAGAGAATCCATAACAACTATATTGCAATAATATTTAATACATTCGTTATCCCATACTAACAAATAATACCATCACATAAGTTATCACAGATTTTTTGTCCTCTCGAACAATACAAATCCGACAACCTAGATTTTAGTTGAGTTTCTATACTTCCTAGCTTGATTTGATAATGTCTGCGATCTAACCTGCAACATACGTTAAAATATTTGTCAATACAAAAGTATTGGCGAGTATACAGGTTTGATATGTATAGCGTAATAGATTAAAATGTGTAGCGAAATTCCATATGCATAAACGTAACACACGACATATACACTCACAAAGTTGATACTACCAACTAAGTCCTCGATGCTCGAATATGCGATGGCAAACTAGACCCCGTCGGGCGCAATAGTACTATACTAGTCATGGTGGGACGTCGCGAGTATAAGCCCTAGCACATATGCAACTAGCATCACGTATATCTATGCATAACAGTTATTCGCAAGTGATAATTCGATTGTTTGAATAATTCGTTTGATAAGTTCGATTTGTTAGAAACATATGTTACACCCAAAATACGATTTAAAAAGGGTTCAAGTATACTCACAGTGCGTATTTAGCGAGAATACAACTTGATTGGATTGATTGAGAACGCGTCTGAGTTAGCCTGATCGATTGAGATTGCGTTAAACGGTGACGAGCGAAACAGGTGACTAGTGGCCATCCGGTCGGATGGTCACTTGTTAGAAGAAGTCATTGGCCAGTGGCTATCCGGTCGGATGGCAATCCGGCCGGATGGCCATTCGTTTGAAGGAAGCAATGGTCAGTGGCAATCCGGTCGGATGGCAATCCGGCCGGATGGCCATTCGTTTGAAATGATAAGGTCTAGTGTCTATCCGATCGGATGGCAATCCGGTCGGATGGCCATTCGTTTGAATGACGTTTGTTTAGTGACTATCCGATCGGATGGCAATCCGGTCGGATGGTCACTCGTTTGAGATGAGGTTTGCTTAGTGACTATCCAATCGGATGACATGCTATCCGATCGGATGGCATGTGGTCTGTTCGGATGACATGTTGTCTGGTCGGATAACATGTATGTTTTAGCATCCCGATCAACTGTTTTCGAGTGTTTTCGGAAGAAATACGTGTGGTTTCACTGAGATGCTACGATATCATTTTAAACAATGACATTTCATCAGTTTCGACCCGTTCTAACGGCCGGGAACCACCCCGTTCCATCAGATATGGCCGTTCTTGACGGTTTCTCATGTTTAATCCCGAAATCGTTCAGTTCTTGATTAGATACATAGATCTTTAGGTGAGATTGTTGTAAAAACACGCGGGAATCGTCCAGATCTGAGTCGTTTATGGTGGGATGGGGTCGCACCTTGAAGTTCATGTGAACTCTTGGTGACATCACCTTAAAACACCTCAAATCAGTAGATTTCACGGTTAGAAATTGAGTTTTGAAAGACAGAATGATGTAGAATTGAGTGTAGATCACAGAAGTACAAGTTTTTAGGTTGAAATCTTACCGGAATCGCGAGGAATCGAGAAAAAAGGGTTCTAGAGCGTGCTTGGTCGAGTGGGAGCTGTCACATCACTGTTTGAGTGATGTGACTTGCTATTTATAGGCAACAGAGAGGCTGAAGTGGTTTTGGGTCGGATGGCCCATCCGTTCGGATGAGGCTGTCCATCCGGAGGGCCACTCCGGCGCGATGGTTTTCTCCGTTTTTGAGCGTTGCGACAGATTTTGAAGTACGTGCTTTTTATATCTTTATTATATGTGCATATATATCACTAGGGGTCGTATTTACGTATCCATATTCCAAGGTTTCGATAATTAACAATCGGTTTTCGATTCGAGTATGCGATTATTAGTGACGTTTCACGGCCATCAAGGAGGGTAGTATAGGTCCTTTTCTCGATATCATCGTGAACGTTATGGTGTGTTGTGCCACAAAGACTGACGGGGTACCACTCACTCGTATTGTCATCATCGTCACGACGACTGGAGCTATAGCACTCACCCGAGAGTCTTTGCTAGCGTTAATTGTCTGCATTTCGACACATCACGGCCACCGAGGAGGGTAGAATAGGTCCTCACTCAGTGTCATCGTGAGTGTTAGTGTTTGCGATGTGATGTAGTGATAATGTATTGCGAAAATATGCGATTATCCTTCGAATAGCGATGTATGCGATATAGTTACATTTTGATCCGAATATCTGGTGCTAGGCGTAACGAGTATATCGAGTAGTAACAACGCACGAAAGTGCGGGTTGTTACAGTCTTCCCTACTTTAGGAAATTTCGTCCCGAAATTAATCCAATTGGTAGACCTCTGAGAGTTGATCCCACGTAAGTAGCGATACAGCGAGCGATTTGACCGAGAGTTGACAAACGAGAGCGTTTCGAATAAGAGAGATCGATTGCGATAGCGAGATGGCGACGTAAGGACAAAAGTAATATTCCACAAGTTGGCGTTCCATGGCGCCTTGTGTCATGAAGAATTCGTTAGTTCGATGCGATTACAATTTTTAGAGAACTTGAAAGGTTTCTCATGACGTAGGGTTAACTGAGTCGATCGTTAACTAACATTACAAGAAACGTTCGTTTTTGGATATTCAACAAGGAATTTTGGATGGAAATCTCGAAAAATTTCCTTTTAACATAAGGTCAACTGAGTCGATGTTAACCAATGTTGCAAGGAAGTTTAGGTTTTAAACATTTTAAGGGACTCGAAGATGAAAACTAGGGTTACGAACGTCTCAAGAAAGTCTTGTTTTTGATATTGCAAAAGGTTTTAAGAAAAAAATTGGACTCATGAAAGCTTCCCTTGGGCATGGAGTTAAGTTGAGTCGTTGTTAACTCCCATGTTGTGAGGAGTTTCACTTGTGCCATGGTTTTTAATAAAAATTTTATAAAAATCAGTTTTAACCGTTTGAAAAAGACAATTTAGCATCGGGCCTCACTTGGCACCTTCCCACGGAAGTTCGTTAATATGATTAAAACATTTATATATAGGAAGTACCAGCGGCGTATCCACCATGTTTCTCCCATATTACTTCCGTTTCGTGAGGCGGTGTCACGTGCGCCGATATAACACGAATAGAATTGCGCTTACTTGGCCCAATCGATAAAAGTCGGACCGAGCATAAGATAGAATCGAATAGGTTAATCCGACGAGTTGAATTGCGAACATAGCTACAACAGCGTGCGCGAGTAGCCTGATGACACAAAACATTTATGTGTCGTGTCTGGGTAGGCGTCGAGCGATAAGCGATAGGCGATAGGCGATTAGCGCGATGTCGATTAGATTCCACATTGAACCCGCATGGCACGTTTCCACGAGAGTTTGCTAACATGGTGAAACACCACATTTAACCAGGTTAGTTTTGCCTCGTGAAGCGATGTCGTGCGTACCAATACTACACAGACTGCAATGAACACCAAACAAGCGAATAAGCGGTAGACTATACACGATAAGCGATAAGTGATTAGGTGATTAAGCGAATAACGCAACACCAACAATGACGGCGATGATAAACGAATTTCGATGAGCGGCAGTTGTTGCGTTGCAAGCGATGGAGGTACGTGCGATTTATGCGGTTCGATTCGATTGATTTCACCACAAAGTTTAACCAACATCAGACCCCACATGGCCTTTTTCCACGAAAGCCCGCTGATATGACTAAAACACCTTGCTTTAACCATATGAGCTTCATCTCGTGAAGCGAGGTCATGTGTGCTAACTTAACATAAACATCACAGATAACGGTAGGCGACAGCGATAGATTGATACACAGCAAGCGATATAGATTCACATAATAAGCGATAGAGATTGCGAGACACACATGATAAGTGATTGCGATTAGACGAGTTTTGTTTCGAATAAGCTCTACGTTACGTTGCGACGCATCACGGCTATTGAGGAGGGTAGAATTGGTCCTCACTCAACAATATTGTGAGTGTTTATGTACTTGATGAGATTGTTGCAACAGACTTACGACCAGCCTTGCGTCGATGCAATTTCCCTGCGAGGTAGACTCCCCAGAGTCCATCGATGAGGTGATTGCACTGCGTTTGCAGACTTATGACAAGTCTTGTGATGATGCGATTTAGTTGTTACACCTTGCGATTAAGTGTAGTGTGTTGAAAATAATCACAATAGTATAATAGGTCTAATAACGTTCAACTCCACGTGGCACTTTCTTCACGGAACTTCGGTAGTATGATAAGACACACCTTGCTTGACCCATACTACTTAGATCCCGTGGTTTGGTGTCATACTTCATCGTAACGCTTATGGCACCTTAAAATTTACTACGATCTCCGTGCACTGACCCAAATAATCCCGTGTGCACCCGTGATTAGTTGTTCCTTGCACGTTTATCGTACCTCGTTCCAAAGTGTAATGAGGGTAAAACACCTTATTTCGTGATATAGTATATAGTATGTGTGTTAATCTAGTCTAAGTGTGATGACTAGAGTGTGTGAGAGAGAAGACGAAAACGAGGGTTAATGTTACGCATAGTGGCAACGTCGAGTAATAGAGTAGGTTCAAAACTTAGAAATTAACGTCGGAAATCATATCATTACAACTTTATCCTACGCTTGCTAGATGCTTGATGTTAAAGGCTTTTGCTGGAGCTGTTGTTGTTGTACTCAGGTTCGCGGTTCGATGCGGCAGTTGCGGGTGAAGTGACCGTAACGATTGCAGTTATTGCAATAGCGACAGTCAGCCCCAACTGGATGATGGTAGGTACACGAGTAACACTGAGGATGAGCTCCAGTGTACGCTCGTTTTGGAAACACCGGGACTGTTTGAAGAGGCTTCGACTGCGGCAGTTCGGTGGTTGATGAGTTCGGGCTTGAAGTCTTTCGTTTGCGGCTGGGTTTGTCGGTGTCTTGCGAAGAGATGTCGTCGTTGGAGGATTCGTCTGAGGACTCACTTGCAGAATCCTTGACCGATTTGTCGGAAGATCCGTCGGCAGATTTGTTAGAAGAATCGTTAGCAGATTCGTCAGAAGAATCGTCAGCAGATTCGTCAGAAGAATCGTCAGCAGATTCGTCAGAAGAATCGTCAGCAGATTCGTCAGAAGAATCGCCGACAGGATCGCCTGAAGAATTAATGGCGATTGTTTGATAAGCTTGCTTGATAGGATTCTTTGAGAAGAACCCTTCCATGAGTCGTTTGTTGTTGATTTCTGCGGCTAAGCGGTAGGTTTCTTCGATGGTAGCAGGTCTTGCAGCTTCGACAAAATCACCCACACACTCAGGCAAGCCACGAATGTACTTCGCGATGGCTTTCTCTGGAGTGTTGACTTGACTTGGGCAGATTATGCTAAGCTGTTTTAACCTTACGGTGTAGCCAGTGTTGTCACTTTCGAATTGCTTGATTTTCCAGAATTCGTCTTCCAGCTTCTGAATTTCGTGAGGAGGACAATACTCTTCCTTCATGAGCTCTTTCAGTTCATTCCAAGAGAGAGCGTAAGCTGCGGAGATCCCACGTTTGTTACATTCGGCGGTCCACCAGTCGAGTGCTCGTGATTGAAATACTCCGGTAGCGCAAGTAGTACGGAAACTATCGGGACACCCACTTTGACGAAGGGTAACTTCGATAGAATCGAACCACTGGAGTAGTTGAGTCACACCTCCTTCACCTGTGAATTCCATCGGGTCACAGGCTTTGAAGTGTTTGTAAAGAAAAGCAGATTGCGGCGCTTCCGTCTTGGAGTCTTCTGAGGCTCGAGAGTTGCTGAGAGAGTGCACTCGAGCAGCAATTTGAGGAATAAGCTTTACCACTTCTTTGGTCACAAGTGATGCAATCCTCTTATTGGCGCTTCGTTTGGCTCTTCTCCTAGTTGTTAATCTCGAGGTAGAGTCATTGGAAGGCATCTAGACAGGAAGAGACTTGGAATGAGATTCGATCATAATGATATTTGAGTTTTGCGATGCGATTGAGCGCGTTCAAAACTTGATGCGATAGTATAATAGTAGTAATGCGAATCACATAGGATCCATATAGGAGACACGGAATCCCTAAGTTCTCACATATTGACTTGTTGTTTATACGTATATATATACTTATATAAATGTAGTTTGTAATCATACACCCACAGGTTGATTTAGAATAAGCGAGGACGCGTCGAGGTGAGAAAACGAGAGCGAAGGCGATAAATTATGCACTAGTTTTGTTGCGAGCATTCGGGTTTCGTTTTAGATTGCGATGGTTGTGCGAATTGTGCGTTTATAAAGCAGGGAGTGAAAATCGTTAAATCGAGAAATCGATAAAGCATAAAGTTTCAAAACGTAAGTAAGTTCCAACCATTTGTAAGATCGGCGGGTCGTATGATAGAGTGCCTTGGGTGTTTAGGCGTCGACTACCCAAGGTAACCCAACTATATTCAACAAGTTCGTGCACGCGCGTTGACCTAGAAGACTTCATACTTCCACTGGGATGCAGCTCATGGCATTCATCTTCCTAGTCATCGCATGGCTCGAGTTATCGTGATAGTCGTGTCCTTGGTGAGAGCTTTTTGAAAAACCAATTTATAGAGAGTGGAACGGCTTATTAAGGTACGGGTTTCACCCCTGACTTAACAGCTTCGTTCCTAATTGTGGCTATGCTCTTTGAATAAATTCGTGAGTTCCACTAGATTTCGGAGTGGAGACCTTCGTCGAGATATGGATGTCACTCCTAACTCAACGAAAGGTTCTCGTGCGAGAAGAAAATGCGCTGAGTGAGCGATCTCGTCGAGAGTTCTTGGTTTTCACACCTGGTCTCGACTGGATCACTTGGTTTCGTTATGCGAGTATTTTCGAAAACATGTGTATTGTGTCAGCCTTAGGAAAGGCTAAGTGGTATTCCGGCCTTAGGAAAGGCTTCTTTGTGTGAAGCTGTAGTACGCGGTGTTCACACAAAGTTGTAGCTTTTAGCAATTTCGATCGAGAGTATCAAGTAGGCCCGATACAAACCCTACTGGGTTCGTACGAGTCGGCCTGTTGGTACTTAGACTATAGACTAGGTCAATTCCTAAGACGTCGACCCGGACTAGGTCGAGTCTTGCCTAATTCCCTATAGTTATGGCTCTGATACCAATCTGTCACACCCCAACCGATGGCGGAATCATCGGGGCGCGGCACTAGGCGAATCAGATTGCTCAAGAGAATCCATAACAACTATATTGCGATAATATTTAATACATTCGTTATCCCATACTAACAAATAATACCATCACATAAGTTATCACAGATTTCTTGTCCTCTCGAACAATACAAATCCGACAACCTAGATTTTAGTTGAGTTTCTAGACTTCCTAGCTTGATTTGATATAGTCTGCGATCTAACCTGCAACATACGTTAAAATATTTGTCAATACAAAAGTATTGGCGAGTATACAGGTTTGATATGTATAGCGTAATAGATTAAAATGTGTAGCGAAATTCCATATGCATAAACGTAACACACGACATATACACTCACAAAGCTGATACTACCAACTAAGTCCTCGATGCTCGAATATGCGATGGCAAACTAGACCCCGTCGGGCGCAATAGTACTATACTAGTCATGGTAGGACGTCGCGAGTATAAGCCCTAGCACATATGCAACTAGCATCACGTATATCTATGCATAACAGTTATTCGCAAGTGATAATTCGATTGTTTGAATAATTCGTTTGATAAGTTCGATTTGTTAGAAACGTATGTTACACCCAAAATACGATTTAAAAAGGGTTCAAGTATACTCACAGTGCGTATTTAGCAAGAATACAACTTGATTGGATTGATTGAGAACGCGTCTGAGTTAGCCTGATCGATTAAGTGTGCGTTAAACGGTGACGAGCGAAACAGGTGACTAGTGGCCATCCGGTCGGATGGTCACTTGTTAGAAGAAGTCATTGGCCAGTGGCTATCCAGTCGGATGGCAATCCGGCCGGATGGCCATTCGTTTGAAGGAAGCAATGGTCAGTGGCAATCCGGTCGGATGGCAATCCGGCCGGATGGCCATTCGTTTGAAATGATAAGGTCTAGTGGCTATCCGATCGGATGGCAATCCGGTCGGATGGCCATTCGTTTGAATGACGTTTGTTTAGTGACTATCCGATCGGAAGGCATTCCGGTCGGATGGTCACTCGTTTGAGATGAGGTTTGCTTAGTGACTATCCGATCGGATGACATGATATCCGATCGGATGACATGCTATCCGATCGGATGGCATGTGGTCTGTTCGGATGACATGTTGTCTGGTCGGATAACACGTATGTTTTAGCGTCCCGATCAACTGTTTTCGAGTGTTTTCGGAAGAAATACGTGTGGTTTCACTGAGATGCTACGATATCGTTTTAAACAATGATATTTCATCACTTTCGACCCGTTCTAACGGCCGGGAACCACCCCGTTCCATCAGATCTGGCCGTTCTTGACGGTTTCTCATGTTTAATCCCGAAATCGTTCAGTTCTTGATTAGATACATAGATCTTTAGGTGAGGTTGTTGTAAAAACACGCGGGAATCGTCCAGATCTGAGTCGTTTATGGTGGGATGGGGTCGCACCTTGAAGTTCATGTGAACTTTTGGTGACATCACCTTAAAACACCTCAAATCAGTAGATTTCACGGTTAGAAATTGAGTTTTGAAAGACAGAATGATGTAGAATTGAGTGTAGATCACAGAAGTACAAGTTTTTAGGTTGAAATCTTACCGGAATCGCGAGGAATCGAGAAAAAAGGGTTCTAGAGCGTGCTTGGTCGAGTGGGAGCTGTCACATCACTGTTTGAGTGATGTGACTTGCTATTTATAGGCAACAGAGAGGCTGAAGTGGTTTTGGGTCGGATGGCCCATCCGTTCGGATGAGGCTGTCCATCCGGATGGCCATTCCGGCGCGATGGTTTTCTCCGTTTTTGAGCGTTGCGACAGATTTTGAAGTACGTGCTTTTTATATCATTATTATATGTGCATATATATCACTAGGGGTCGTATTTATGTATCCATATTCCAAGGTTTCGATAATTAACAATCGGTTTTCGATTCGAGTATGCGATTATTAGTGACGTTTCACGGCCATCAAGGAGGGTAGTATAGGTCCTTTCTCGATATCATCGTGAACGTTATGGTGTGTTGTGCCACAAAGACTGACGGGGTACCATTCACTCGTATTGTCATCATCGTCACGACGAATGGAGCTATAGCACTCACCCGAGAGTCTTTGCTAGCGTTAATTGCCTGCGTTTCGACACATCACGGCCACCGAGGAGGGTAGAATAGGTCCTCACTCAGTGTCATCGTGAGTGTTAGTGTTTGCGATGTGATGTAGTGATAATGTATTGCGAAAATATGCGATTATCCTTCGAATAGCGATGTATGCGATATAGTTACATTATGATCCGAATCTCTGGTGCTAGGCGTAACGAGTATATCGAGTAGTAACAACGCACGAAAGTGCGGGTTGTTACAACAGTGGTCAAACATGTTATTCAAGAAGCAAATAAGCAGGCATTTGAGTGATAAAATATAAATTATATTTAAAAAACACTAAAGAAATCTAATTTTATATATAAAGTAATATTGAAAGTTATATACAATTTATTAAAAAATATGTAATAAAATTGATATAATAATTTTTTTAATAATGAAAATAAAAATAAATAATATATTAATACAAAGTTTGGTTTTGGTGATAAATAATTTGGTTATTTAAAAATATCTGAAATTCATATTATTTAGTATGAGAGTTATCTATAATTCATTAGAAGAGATTAAATTAAATAATAATTATCCATAAGATATTAAACTAAATAATATTTAATATGAGGGTTTATTTATAATTAATTAGAAGAGATTAAACTAAAACAATAATTATCCATAAGACATGGCATAATATGATGATAATTCTCTCTCAAATAGTTTCTTTTATTATATAGTATAGATAGATTTGTAATATGTAATTATACTAGACTTTATTATTTTAAACAGTAAATTCATTTTTATTAATTGATCCTTAACAGGAAAAACAAACATAAATGTAAATAATAATTTCAAGAATATGTAACATATCTAAAATTTTTGATGTAAAGTTATGTAACAATAATTTGGAAAAAGATATCAACTTTTAATTGGTAGGTAGAAAAAGTAAGAAAATACTTTCATTTCACGTGTCGTTTCTCTAAAGATTTCTATACGTCAATTTATAGGTTTTTTTTAACGGCTAATTTCTTTAATTGCTCGTCGTCTGTGGGACTTGAACCCAAGACTTTCCTCTTCCCAACCTAAGTGTTTTTAAAGATTTTGCTTTTGCAATGAACCACCACCCCATTGATGTACGTAAATTTATAGTAATACCTAATTGACTATACCACAAATATGAGTGAGAGCCTCCTAGAACATATACACACATAATCACACATAGACATACAAATGCATATAAATATGCCTATACATACGTGCATGGTTGCAAAAAGTCGTTAGACGCTCCTTAGTCGATTGACCGGAGAGTTGAGAGTACTTGGCCTAGGCGGAGAGTACTCGGGGAGTACTCAGACATGTTAAATTATATAGAAATTAGTTTTCGTAAATTAATTATACGTCAAATAATATAAATTTACTACATTTACAATAAAATACATGAAAATGTTATCTGTTCTTTGATATAATAGACATAGAAATTATATTTTTTTAAGTCAAACTCGACCCGAGTTGACTTACTAGAGATGATTCTGGCCAAGGTTGAGCGCATTTGATCGATTCCGAGTAATTATGCGGAGTTGAAGAAAGTCGTCTCGGCAACCTATCTTGGAGGCGATTACTCAAGAAGTACTCGGCTTTGGAGACCTTGTTTTACAACATGCATACATGGGTGTAAGCAATTAAGCAATGAGGAAAGAGATAGTTGATAAGTATGGATTCCATTGTCCACGTATCTTGTATATCATAATGAGAAATCTCCCAAATAATTGGAGTATTATTTGTGTGTATTGAGATGAGAGGATAGGGGAGTATTTGATTATATTTCACATATTTTTTTATAATAAAATATCTCTTATCGAGATGAGGTTTAAACGACGTAAAAATTTCGTCAACCTATTTAAACAAAGATAAAAAAAACCAAAATAAATGGCACAAAAACAAAATAGGAGATATGAATGAAGATTAGACAAAGATAAAAGAACCAAAATAAATGGCACAAAAACAAAATAGGAGATATGAATGAAGATATCATACTAGTTCTCTGTAAAAATATAGGATTTAATAAGTTTATAGATCCTTCTCTTGAGTTGAGATGGAGACATCATGCTAGTTCTAGGTAAAAGATAGGATTTTATAAGTTTATAGACCCTTCTCTCGAGTTGAGACTAATGTATTACTTTTTTATATAGTATATATTGTATATCTCATTTGTATTGTAGACTTACTTATACCGTAAGTTCTTGTATTATACATGTTTTATTGTACAATACAAGGCTTCAATGCAGAAAGCGTATAACAAATAAACAGTGACATAACATCCCGAGATGACATTTCTCACATGTAAAAACATGCATGTGATAATTTTTGAATCGTGTTTACTTATTGATGTTAACCTTGTATCCTATACCATATATAGTAATAGTTCATTGAAATTCACCATGTTTAAAAGCCTCTTTATTTCATATGTCATCAACTATTTGTATATAAAATCTGACTAATAATAAGGAAAAAATAAATAGATGATGATGATGATGATAAAGTAATAATGATGATGATATATGAGGTGTATATGCAATGATTTTAAGGAAAATTCCAAAAGACTTTTGGTACCCTAAGACACGGGTAACTTGAGAATAAATGAAGGCCTCACAACACGATGGGCAAGCAATACTAAGAAATTCATGGCTAATGTACCTTTCACCTCCCATCTCTATGAAGCTTTCACTTTTAACCCCACCATATTTATTGCTAAAAGTTTGAAAAAACCGACTTTTCGATCTCAAACTAATCAACAAAGATAAACCAACTCGTCTAACAAACCAAAAATCCAATTTGGTCCCTAAACACGTGTAGAGGAAATCGATTAGAAAATGGAATTATACAACTTATAAGTTTGGCCTTCGGTGTCACAATAAATGTTCCATCATGAATATCATATATGCATTTACATCTTGTTAAGTGATCTTCATATATGTATACACGAGGTTACACAAACTCATGTATTACACATGCTGAATATCGAAAAAAATGTAAATCATAAATTTGTATATAATTTTTTATCAGGGAAAATGACTTGTTACATAAAATAGTGAAACAAAAAGAAAAAAGTTATATCTTCAGCTATCTAAATATAATTTTCTAAATTTTCACTTCTATATTGAGTCACTATAATTAATCTTATCATATATGGTTGTTAAAACAGTAACACTAAAAATAAAAATGATGATAATTAATATAAATTGGTAAGTTATGGTGAGGTTATCGCAAATTGATATAATATAATAAAATACTATTTATGACTATGGATAATGAGACGAGATATGAAATATCATTTTAGTATAGAAATATTACAAATTTTAAAAACGACTATACTATTATTAGTATATGCGTTAAAAATAGGACCAAATGATAAGTTACTTAAAGATGGTTAAATTTAAAGTTTAATATTTTATCAGATAATCTTATTAGGAAGTTCGACCAACTTTATGGTAAAAACTTGTTGATATATATAGAAAACCCATGAGAGTTGAGAAAACCCAAATAAACCCTATGTAACATTTTTATTTTTCTAAAAAAAAAAGGAATGTAATATAAATGTACATGAACATTTTTATGAAAAAAACGCTTACTAGTTTTTTTTTAAATTGTTGAAAATTTGTAGGGTTACATTTTTTTGGACATATATATTATGTAACTTGAAATTTGTAACATTTTTAAAAAAAGAAAATGTTACTCGGTGTTTTTTTGTGTTTCTTTTTAAAAAATGTTCAAATATATGTATATTACATTTCCTATTTATTTTAGAAAAAAATGTTACATGGGTTTTTTACAAAGGTTTCTTGAGTTTACACAACTCAAGTGGGTTTTCTCTATAGCTATATATATATATATATATATATAGGGTAAGGATATATAGAAAACCACTTTTATTGAGAAACCCGGGAAACTCAAAGCTCCCGACATTTTTTTTTGAAAAAAATAACACATGTAATATACATGTAAAAAAAAAAAAAAAAGCGCTGAAGGAATTTAAAAAAAAAAAATAAACAAGTTTCAGCATTTTTTGCCTAACACGTGTTACACAACAAAGTTGTTGAAATTTGTTTATTTTTTTTTAAATAATCCTTCGGCGCTTTTTCGATTTTTTTTGCCCAAAACTCTTAAAAACATGTATATTACGTGTGGTAATTTTTTCAAAAAAAAAAAAGTCGGGAGCTTAGAGTTTCCCGGTTTTCTCAATAAAAGAGGTTTTCTATTTATCTTTAGCCTATATATATATATATATATATAGGGAGAAGATCATGCGAGAACCACCTCTTATTGCGAGAACCGCGAGAACCAATGTGAACACAACCAAAAATGCCTAAAAATAGCTAAAAATCACACAATTTTTTTTTAATTTTTTTTATACAAAAATCGCTACTTTTCGAAGCAAAAAAAAAATTAAAAATTTTTTTTGCCACTAAAAGTAGCGATTTGAGCATAAAAAATATAAAAAAAATTTTTTTAGATTTTTTCTTGATTTTTCTTGATTTTTTTTAGATTTTTTTAGGTTTTTTGTAGGTTTAGTTTTTAGCATTTTAGCTTGGGGGGGTTTTAGGTTTTTGGGCGGTGGGGGAGGGGGTTTAGGTTTTTTTTTGGGGGGGGGGTAGGTTTTTTTTTTTGGGGGGGGGGGGGGTGGGGGTTAGGTTTTTTTAGCTATTTTAGGTTGTGTTCACATTGGTTCTCGCGGTTCTCGCAATAAGGGTGGTTCTCGCATTATCTCCTCCCTATATATATATATATATATATAGGGAGAAGATCATGCGAGAACCACCTCTTATTGCGAGAACCAATGTGAACACAACCAAAAATGCCTAAAAATAGCTAAAAATCACACAATTTTTTTTTAATATTTTTTATATAAAAATCGCTACTTTTCGAAACAAAAAAAGGCCACTAAAAGTAGCGATTTGAGCATAAAAAATATTTAAAAAAAAATTAGATTTTTTTTTTTATTTTTTTAGGTTTTTTGGGTGTTTAGTTTTTAGCATTTTAGCTTGGGGTGGGGGAGGGGGGTTTAGATTTTTTTTTTTTTGGGGGGGGGGGGGGGTTAGGTTTTTTTAAGGTTTTTTTGGGGGTTTTAGTTTTTAGCATTTAGCTTAGGGGGTGGGAGTTAGGTTTTTTAGGTTTTTTTAAGGTTTTTTTAGCTATTTTAGGTTGTGTTCACATTGGTTCTGGCGGTTCTCGCAATAAGGGTGGTTCTCGCATGAGCTCCTCCCTATATATATATATATATATATATATATATGGTCGGGTTCTAGAGTGAACACTAAGTTGAGAGTGAACTGTATGAACTAATCTGGGCCATTAGATTACACCATCTAGAGATTTTTATATAATGGCAAGATTGTAATTGTAATTTTGTA